>CM072779.1:38770000-40020000 GCA_036936925.1 Cenchrus fungigraminus | reverse complement strand
GTTAATACCGATGCTTCCTTCCATGTCTCCACGACTCCACGGCAGTAGGCGTTTCGGGTGCCATCATTGGTGATGAGGGTGGGAGAGCTCTGGCAGCTGGAGCGAAGCGCTATACGGACATGGCAGACGCTCTCACCGGGGAATTCCTTGCGGCGAGAGATGGATCTTCGGCTGGCGGCCCAACAAGGGTATGATCGGGTGCTGCTGGAGAGTGATAGCCTTCAACTGGTGAACATGTTGCAGTCATATGTGGCCAACAGGAGTGTAGTCGTCTTTGGCCTTTGACAAGAGGTTCAAGAGCTCGGCAGTTCTTTTAGGTCCTTAATTAGTAGAGAGTTGAATAACCATGCTAGTATCTATGTTAACATATCTAAAAAAAATGATCCCGTCTCTTCATCTCCTTCCTGATGCTTTGGGTTTTTGGCGCCCTGGAGAGTAGTGCGAACCCCCAAACCCCCACCCCCCCCCCCCCCAAAAAAAAGAGTAGTGTAATTACTTAACACTAGGACCGAGGGATATATAATCACCACACCCCCCTATCCCTATTTTTGTGTGCCGAATATGCAATATGACTTTTAAGGCCCGTTCTTTTGAGTGAAAAGGAATAATGAAGTTGCAAATAAATAGTGTTGAAATAGTGTTTCTTGTGAGAGAAAATGTGATGAATGTGATGAGTACATAGTGCTTTTCACTATTCCTTTGTGACCAAAAGAACAAGACCTCTCATCAGGCCCAACTAAATTCAACATTTTAAAAACTCAGTTTCAACATTTAGAAATACTTGCTTCAACGTTCAACACTTTTTATAATATTCAACATTTTTTACAATTATTTTAACATTTTTTTAGATTACACAGTACAACGCAGATGCTCACAACACGCACGCACACTCACCCCTATGAATACACGTACCAACCCTACCCCTATGAGCACCTCCGAATGACTGATCACCGGCATATCTGGAGATTCTCGAAGTCACCATTGACGCCTCGTCGTCGACGGGAACGTCGCTTACCACTTAATGCATAACGCCGGAAAATCCCGGAATAAATCCAGAAAAAGGTGCGAGCACCAGGATTTGAACCCCTGGTAGGTAGCGTCCCACTGAACCATCCTACCATTGGACTGCAAGCCCATTCGCAATTACTTTAACATTTGAACAAGTAAAAATCAACATCAGAGGAAATAAGATTTAACATTTCGGATTCACATTTTTTTCGTCATTTCTTTTTTTTGATGAAGGGTTCACCCTGCTTTTATAGAAAGCAAAATAAGGTTTTTGGCGGATACAGGTTCACCTTGCTGGGGTTACCAGCTACAAACGAACGCACTTAAAGTAGGCAGACAGAACAGCAGGCTATCTCCTACTGGGGACTACCCCTAATCAACATAAAAGCACGCAGGCTTTAAAAAAAGAGCTAAAAAAGCTAGATGAAAGGGTGTTCCGGCGGCCATTCTTTTTCTTTCTCCCTGAACTCCCTCAACCATCCTTGAACCCTTGCCACTTTTTCCTCCACCCGTTCTTGATCAGCAGACCTCAGGCGCGGCTTCCATTTCTGCATATAGACACACATTTTATGGAGTGAGTTCGTTGGCCTCCTCATAAACACTCCCTCCATAACCATCTTATTTCGAATGGTCCATAGAGACCACAACACTACCGCAAAGGAGAAGATCTTGACGCCGTAGTTATTACATCCCAACGGTAGCCAATTATCTAGAAAATCCCATACACCCCCCGGACTCCTGTCCCACCCCATAGCCTCCTTCAAACTTGCCCAAACAAATTTCCCCCATAGCCTCCTTCAAACTTGCCCAAACAAATTTCGCCAACGGGCAGTGGAAGAAAATATGGTCGGTTGTTTCCAGAACATTACAGACTAAGCAGTTTTTATTTCCTTTCCATTTCATCCCCCCAGAACCGCCCCGGTCTGAATCCTGTTCTGACAGGCCAACCACATGAAGACTTTGATCTTCATTGGTAATTTGCATTTCCACAGTTTCCTCATCCTCTTGTTAATTACCCCCCTATGCAGCATATATCTATACATGGATTTAGTTGTGTACTTCCTAGATTTTTCCAAACCCCAAATTACTTTATCATGCGTCTCACCTAGCGTCACCCCCTGCAGCATGGCTATGAGGGCCTCCCACTGGACCACTTCTTCCTGAGACAGTGGTCTAGCAAAGTCCATCACCCACTCCCCATCCCAGCACCCCCTAACTGTGCAGTTTTTGTTAGCACAGTAATTAAACAAAGTCGGGAACATCAGTTTAAAAGGGACCTGCCCAATCCAGGTGTCCTCCCAAAACAGGGTGTTTCTCCCATCATTCACCACATCTTTAGCCCCCCAGTTGAACTTATTTTTCACTTTAATCACCCCTTGCCAAAATTGGGACCCCCCAATCCCTTTGCAGGTGGCTAGCGGCTTGTTCCTCAAGTACTTCCCTTTTAACAGCTCACAGCACATGTCACCCCCCTCAGCATTGTACAGTCTCCAAATCCATTTCAGAATCAAAGCTTCATTCAGAACTCTTGTATTCAGAATGCCGGCCCCCCCCAAAGTCCTTTGGTAAACATGTATTCTCCCACTTAACCATGTGATATTTGAAATTCTCTCCATCACTCCCCCAAAAGAACTTCGATCTAATTGTGTCCATTTGCTGATGGGTGCCTTCATGTAGCCTAAATAGGCTCATCATGTAAATGGGCAGACTACTAAGAGAAGTGTTAGTGAGAGTCAACCTCCCCCCAGAAGACAGGTGCTTCCCTTTCCAGGGTTGGAGTCGATGCCTCATTTTCTCCACCGTGCTCCTAAAGGCATTCAACCCCAATCTCTTGCTACTGATGGGAAAGCCTAGGTACTTCATAGGCAATTTGCCCACCGTGCAGTTAAGCATATTTATAATTTTCTGTTCCCCCTCTCTGTCCACCCCAAAAGTAACCAGCTCGCTTTTATGGTAGTTGATCTTTAGCCCCGACATCCCCTCAAAGCAGTACATAAGGAATTTCATATGGGCGATCGACTGGGCATCATTTTCACACATAAGAATAGTGTCGTCCGCGTACTGTAAATGTGTTACGCCTCCTGGGATTATGTGTGGCACCACCCCTTTGATGTATCCTTGCCCCCTGGCTTTGTCCATTATGTGGGCCAAGACGTCAGCAGCCAGATTGAAGAACAGCGAGGATAAAGGGTCCCCCTGCCTTAGCCCCCTATGTGTTTTGAAGTAAGGCTCATTTTCACCGTTGATGTTAATGCAGACTCCCCCCCTTATAGTATCCATGATCCACCCTCTCAATTTGCTATCAAACCCTTTTTTAATTAAAACTTCCTCCACAAAATCCCACTTAACGCAATCATAAGCTTTCTCGAAGTCAATTTTGAAGATCACCCCTTCCATCTTTTTCCTCTTCATCTCATGCATAATCTCATGGAGTGCTACTACACCATCCATAATATACCTCCCCCTAATAAACGCCGTTTGGCTGGGGCTAATCAACCTCGCTGCCACCCCTGTTAATCTGTCTAAGAGCAGTTTGGTGAAGATCTTAAAGCACACATTCAATAAGCAGATAGGTCAGTACTGTTTAATGCAGTTGGCCTCTTTTAGCTTCGGAATCAGCGTAATCACCCCATAATTAAGCCTATTAACATCCAACCTCCCGTGGTAGAAGTCATTGACCAACTCCATTAGCTCTTTCCTAATGAAACCCCGTAATTAAGCCTATTAACATCCAACCTCCCGTGGTAGAAGTCATTGACCAACTCCATTAGCTCTTTCCTAATGAAATCCCAACATTCTTTATAGAAAACCACCCCAAATCCATCAGGTCCCGGAGCCGAATTTTCTTTCATACTGAACACCGTTGTCTTCACTTCTTCTTCCGTAAAGGGTCTGGTCAGCCAATCATTATCCCCCCTCGACAATCTGCCATTGTGAGCCCACGCCCCCTCTTTCAGACCTATGTTCTTGGAAGGTTGCTTCCCAAAAAGGGTTTTGTAGTAGGTATATATAAAATTTTGGATTTGATCAGTGCTTGTCACGACCCCCCCTTCATGTTCTAAGGAGAGGATCAGTTTCTTCCTCCTCCTCCCATTAGCCACCATGTGAAAAAAATTTGTATTGTCGTCCCCCTTCACCACCCATCTTCCCCCCCCTCTCTGCTGCCAGTATAGTTCCTCGGCTTCCATAAGTTTCTCTAGCTCGGCTTCCATCTGATACCTGTTCCGTAGGGTCTCCCCCTGCAGCGGCCCCCCATGAGTACATCATCCGCCTTTTGTATTAGAGTCAGTATTTCTTCCTTCTTTCTCCGGTATTCACCTCTGATGTTACACCCCCAACCCTTAAGGTATCTCCTCAGGATTACCATACCCCCATGCCATTTGTCAACGGAGTATGCTCCTCCGGGGCACCGATCTCTGATCTCTCCCCATTTGTTCTTCACACTATCCAAGAACCCTTCCATTTTGAACCATTGTCGTTCCAGAAAGAACTGTCTCCCCCCATGAACCCCCCACCTCCACATGTGTCCAACAACAGCGGACAGTGATCCGAGCCTACCCTGGTTAGAGTGTTCAGGCTGCTCAAGGGGAACTTCAGTTCCCATTCTGTTGTAGCCAAAATTCTGTCAATGTTACTTTGAACGGGAACAATCTGTTTGTTAGTCCATGTGAACTTCGGGCCTACTCTGTGTACTTCCCTGAGATCACAACCCCCGATGAAAGCATTAAAGTCGTCCATAAGACGCCGGTCCACACAGCCTGTGCTGATGTCCGCAGCTGATCTGATCAAGTTAAAGTCCCCCCCCCAAAATCGCAGGCAAGATCAGGTTCTGACATCTGCCCTCTAATTCAGTGAGGAAAGCTGGCGACCAAGCATGATCTGCTGGACCGTAAACAACCGTCACCTCACATCTGATATTCGACACCCTGTCCCTAATTGTTGCTCCAACAAAGTAAGTACCTACCTCCCAACCTTCCACTTCGAGCTTGTCGTTCCTCACCCCCAAAAGGATCCCCTCGAATGACCTACTGCTGGGGTCCACTTCCAACTGAAGTCACACCCTTGGTTGAGCAGCTGCAAATCTCGGGGGGAAAAGTTATGTTTGATGGTTTCTTGTATCCCCACCACATCTATTCTTTCTTTCCCCATTATCTCTTTTAGTTGTCTGACCCTAGCTAATTTACCCAAACCCCGTATATTCCAAAAGAGGATCCTCATTTGTAACTGATTCGTTTTAGTTCTCTGCTCAGCCTGTCCCCCTTTGCTTTCTTTCTCCCTTTTTCTGGGGACTCTCTCCCTGGAGCACACCCCTGTGTTGGTTTTCCACTGCTTCCAAGGCTAAGTTCTCCCCCTCTAATTGATGATTTTCTGTCAGCAACACCCCCTGCCTGTGCTTGTAATTCGCTTAGGCAAGAGCGGCTCGTGCAATTTCCTCCCTCTTGATAGCTTGGATGTTTTCCTGAATCTCAGTCTCATTCCCCCCCCCCAAGGAAATATCACAGCTTCTAGCAATTTCATCTAATTCTTCATCATCACAAGAATTGAGGACTGTAAAAGAATTAAACGTAGCATTACTCGTACCTTCATCCTCGCGACGGTGCACACGCCCCCTTGAGCTCTTCCTGATGGCGACAACAGGGAAGAAGCGTCTCTTGGATGGGTTGTTATCTTCAGCTTCAGCTTCCTGCATCTCCCCTTCCTCCCGGTCCTTGTCTTCCGTGACTTGCTCCACCTCTCCAGCTCCCATTGATTCCTGGGACTCGCTGACAATGTCGGTGATGATCATCTCCTTCTCAGTCGTTGCCTCCCCCGCCAGCATAAGTCTTGGCCACTTATCCCTGTGCATCAACCTCAGCCCACCATCTTCTGTTGAACCAAGAAACTGTCCGTACCGAGGATGGGAACCTGCTGGTCACGGTCCCTCTGGATAGTCAGGTTATCACTCCTCATTTTAGCGTCAGAATAGCTTCCAGACTTCATTTCCACCGTTTTGTTAGCTATCGGGTCGAACATCGCTATCGGGATTGCCTAGATCACCTCGGTCTGAGTCCGATCACTCCCAGAATTGTGTGTCCTCCTGTCATCTTCCTCCTGTTGTTGCATCTACCTCCCCTCCATCCCGGGGGTATTGCCTGGTTCAGCCCCCTGTCCCAACTCACGTGTTTGATTTTTGTTGCCAGACCGCCCCGATCCACCCTGCTTATGGATGGGGCTAGTGTTCTCCTCGGCTGCTTGCATTTTCTTTGTTGGGTCGTCATCAAAATCATACAGGTCATCATCGTCATCCTCCTCGAACCCCCCATCCCTCTCCTGGTTCTTATCTTGGGCTTGATATTCTACTGCAGGTATTTTCTTCTTAGGCAACTCAGGAACAAACTTGATGTCATGGCCAACTCCCTCAACGAAAATCTCCACAAACCCACTGATTTTACTGATGTCTCTGGCCCTGATCTTTACTCTAGCCGGCCCAACTTTAATCAGGGACACCTCATCCACAACCAGTACTTCCCCAGCTCGCTCGACAATAGCTGTCACCACTTCCACCCCTTTTATCTCATCAGGAATGTTATACATTTGGATCCACCCCTCTTGCAGCACAGAGGATGCAGCCGGGTTGATACTGGTAGGAGCAACAGTGACAAACAACTTGTGCAGCGCCATCTCAAACCCATTCAACCTGGAGAAGGTGTCAAGTATCTGCTTGTTGGGAAAAATCGCCACATACTCCTTGTCAGCCACATTTTTCACCTCCCATTGCCATTTGTCATCAATCATATGCTTCAGCTCACTTTCCACTCTTGACACACTATCAACTCCACTTTTCACTCTAATAAGCCCCACATTCTCCGGTTTGTTCAACTGCTTGATCCCACCCGGGAGTTTAAGACTGTAGAAACCCTGCCCCGGGAAGCCAAATCCAAACATGTTTAGGGAGATACCTTGAGATTTTGGGCATTTGGCCGATAGGTGACCCGATTCTTTGCATCTGAAGCAGAATGGCGGATTAGTACAGTCAGCTTGGTGGTGCCCTTCTTGTCTGCACCAGTAACAGACAACAGCTTCCCTCTGGCGCGCCATCAGCTTCCCGGAGTCCAGCTTGGGGCCATCTGATCTTGAGTTGTCTCTTCCTCTATTCGGACTCGCTCTCCCTTCCCCCATCGGGCGCTCATGGTTGGAGTTGTAGAGGTTCCCCTGCCCCTGCATTACCCGATCTCTCTGAGCTTCGACCGGCGACCTGTCGTAGTAAGGTGCTTTTTGCTCATCACTCCACCGCTTGAACTGATGTTCTTCCTCACGATAGCCTCGAGAGCTCCCGAACTGGCCCCTGTCCCGAATCATTCGGTCTCTCATCTGGCTTTCACGCCGGAGCTCCTCATCATGCCGGCGCCATCCTGCCTCATCCGCATAGTCTCTCCCCCCCGGCATCTCTCCCGCAAACCGCCCCCTGGATCTGTCCTTGACGAATCTTCTCTTGGGACCTCCCCTATCTTCTTCCTCTCTCGCCATCGCCTTTTTCCTCACTGAGTCTGCGAAGGAATGAGCGAGGGGCGGCGCTAGGGGAACCCTAGAGACCTGCCGAGCACGCCAGCCATGTTTCCTTATCTCATCTTCACGGGCCGGAAATTCTTGGGCTCTACAACCATGGGCTTTCTGGCCCATATCCACCTCTCTCCCGGAACCCCCCGCCACGAATGGTTGAACAGGTCGTCAACTGATCGCCCAAAATCCCCACACCTCCTGATGCAGTTTTGTGGATCATCCTCATCATGCGCGATTTTGGATTCAGCATCTCTCTTGTTTGAGATCACAGTCCCCTGTTGCCCCGCCTGCAACCAGGAATTTTGTTGAGATTCCACCAACAGGGGCCTGCGAACCTCTTCGGCTGAGGAAATCTCTTGACCCCCCCCCCCCAAATTCACCAGCCGGATGCACGCAATCACGTCGCGGAGCAGATGCGAACAAGCTTCGTTTGATAGATCGAGCAATCCTCTCGCGCTCCTCTTCGGATTCCCACCCCAGCTTGCGCAGATGCACCCCCAATGATTCCTCTGTATCGATGCGCCTGGAGATTTCAGCACGCCCCCTTTGATTGATGTGGAGTCCCTCACGGTTTTGCGTCGGAATCAAATGGACTCCCCGCAATCCCTCTGCCGCCGCGGATCCAACCCTTCGAGCCGTCACCGACGAGCTCCAGCCCTCCCTTCCGCGAACGACTGTCGTCGAGCCCACGCGCCCCCAGCCCGGCAGAGCAGAGGAAGATGCCCCAGACGGTGTCGAGGGAGCAGCACATCGCGCCGCCTGAGCCTGGGTCGTCGACGGACTCGCCGACGATCGCCGCTCGCCAGAGGAGGAGGAGGGAGGGGGCGGAGGAGGAGGGAGGGGAGGCGGTTGCGCGCGGAGCACTCATGTTCCTCCGAGAGTCCCAAAACTGATCTTCTGACGGAACTCTAGAACAGGCGTTGCAGTGTGCAGGAAGTACAGGGAATTAAACACAAACATTACATTACACGCAGACTGATATATCTTTTTTCGTCGTTTCTTCTTGGGATGTTCTTCTTCCTCGGGACGACCGGGGGGGGTCACCGGCGCACCTGCGCGGCAGCTCGCCTGGAGCCACGACCGGCGGAGCTCACGCACGGCCGCGGCTTGCCTAGGGCCACGCACACGAGACGACACACGCGAGTCAGCGACACGCCGACATGCCGTGCGGCGTGGAGATGCGCGTGCGGGTTAGGACGGTGGTGGCACGGTGGTGGAGGAGGCTAGGATTTGGGATGATGATCCATTGAATATTATTGTGCGCATGAATCTCAAACAGTGGACGTTATGTATATGTAAGGGAAAAAATTCTGGAGGGCTTTACCTGTATGCCATTATGAAAGTTCATTGTGACCTCTGTACCACTGGAAAAAATCGACCGCACTTCCGTGCCACTGAGCTAAACTTTTTTGACCCACAAACCATTCCTTCTGGGTTCTGAGCTAACGGTGTCAAACCGATAGATGAAATACCCATTTTGCCCCCGTGAACCCCACCTATCTTCTCCTCCCCTTCTCCTTTTCTCCCTTCCATCTCCTCTGCCTCTACCTCTCAGACGCTTTCTCCTCTGCCTCTTAGCCGCTTTCTCCTCTGCCTCTAGCCCTCTACGCCGGTGAGCTCTGCCCCAGCCGCCACCTGTGCCGGCGAGCTCTGCCTACCCAAGCCGCCGCGGCCGCGGGGGAGCTCGACCCCGGCCGCTGCATGCTCCACCCCAAGTCCCCAACGTGCTCCTCTCGGCTCCACCGCAGCACGCCACCACGTCGTGCCCCTGCCCTCTCTGCGATGCCACTCACCGTCGGGCCAAGCGCACAGCGGTGCCGCTCTGCTCCTTCCTCCGCCGTACCTGCAGAACACACGCATTCCACCGTGGAGCACGAGCACCACGCGCACCATCACACCGTGCCTAGCACGCAGCGCCACCGCGCTCCGGTCGTCCTCCACCACACGGTGCCACACGCACCAGCACAAACACAAACAAAAGACGCACACACACGGGGAGAGAAGGCAAAGGCAGCAGCAGCCGGCCCTGAACAGATAACAATCCCTGCGCTGCTGCATCGATCGATCTTAGCTATGTACTCCAAAATCCAAATTGCTCCGAGTAAAACTAAAAGGTGAAAGAAAGGTGGAAGGGATCAAACGGCCATCAGGAGCACGGCGCGGTGGCCTCCAGGCTGAGCTCGCGCTGGCGCCCGAACACGACGGCGCATTCGGGCAGCTCGCCGAGCCCCGCGAACAGGGCGTCCTCCCCCTGCAGCTCCCGCTCCCACTCCTCTGGCGGCAGCAGCGGCACTTACGCCGCCGACGACCGGTTCCACGTCGGGTACCGTTGCGGTTGTGCGGTTGATGTCGTTTCCAGTGCGGCCAGACTCACGAGACGGCGGCGACGAGCGCCCCCGCGACGAGGTGGAGCAGGGATCCCATGGCGTATGCCGACGTGACGAGATCCCCGACGCCTCGCTCCCGCGGCGAGCCTCGATCCTCTTCCTTTGTTTCTTCCGGCAGCCGCAGCTCGCACATCCACGCGCGGCGTGCTCATCCAGCCCCGTCCAGCGCGCGCCACTCCACCGATTTTGCCGTGCGGCCCCTCGCCCCGCCACCAAAAGCTCCCGCTTCCATGCCGGCGGGGCTCAGCCTCCCGCAGCGGCCGACGGCAATGCGTGAGCTCCCTGGTGCGGAGGCCGTCGGTGGGCGGGGGCTACCCCGGCGGGTGTCGCGTGCCTTGAGCTCCTCCACGCAGCGCTCGCCGGACCGCCCGATGCAGAAGTTGTTGCCTTCTTTCTCCTGTCTTCGCCGCTCGCGAGCTCCGCAGCCGCTCCACGGTCGAGCTCCACGCGGCCGCTGCGGGTGCGGGTGCGGGCGCAGGGAGCTCGCCCTGGCCTGCCGAGCTCGCTCGTTCACGAGCGGTGGGGAGACGGAGGTAGGAGACAGGCACTACGCCATGGGCAGGGGGTAGTACGGAGATGGGAGATGACCAGGCCCACACGTTAGGTGACCTTAACGGTGAAAATCCAACGGAGTGCTGACAGAATGGTTTGCAGGACAACAAAATTTTGAGCAATGGCACAAATGTGTACTCCAACTTTCCAATAGCTCACAGGTAACAAGGAACTTTTATAATGACATACAGGTAAAAGCCTCAAAATTCTGGAAGGAGCCTGCTCAAGCGGAAAAAAAAATCAGAAGAAAAGCGCGTCAAAGAAAATGCGGCCCAAACCCAACCCAGCGGCCCAGCCGTCTATCGTCGTCCTCCCGGCAGCCGGCGCCGCCGGCGCGGCTACTATTCTGCTGTTCTGCAGCCCCTCCCCTTCCAGGCTTCCACTACACCTTTCTTTTCTCCATCTGGCACGTTCGAGCAGTATTGGGTAGAGCTCGGCTCTCATTCGCCGGATCCGTCCTCCTCGGCTCCTCCAACCCAGATCTGGCAACTTTGCTCTCGTCCATCTGGACGTGCTCCTCGTTTGGAGCACTGTGAAGGGCCGACGAGGTCCGCCGCGTGTCATCGATGCCGGAGACACGCGGTCAGAGCTGCGCTTGGTGGTCCTCAAGGCTACCCCGATGGGGGTCATGTGGCGGGACAACGACGTTCGCCGCGTATTGCATTGCGCGCCCGGTGGCCGTGCCGTTCCCGTTCTGATGGCATGGGTCTTGGGCGGCTAAACGTGCTGTTATCAGCGCCGCCTTCCACACTTGCTTGCTCTCAAATGGGCAATGGCCGTCCCACATTAGTGCCATCGGGTCATCAAGGCAGAGCTTCAGGCCGTGCTCAAGATTGAGCCCAAGAGCTTCAACGGCTCTGCGAATACCTCACCGGATGTCCGGGCCGCCTGCTGTGTCTAGTGGATGGACCGTGGACGTGATGATGATGATGACCGATGCCAAGGAGCCAAGGAGGTATGCGTCCTGCACTTGTGTTGGTGGTTTATGCAAGGTGCGGGGGACTTCCTGCCAACACTAACTCCTGCTCGGCTTTCTGCTGGTACAAGTGCTGGTGACGCTCTTCTCCCTTGAACTTGGGAGATGTTATGGTGAATTCGTGATGCCCCTGCTTCCCAATCATGAGGGTTCTCTGGGTGAAAACTGAAAACCCAGCTCTGGTCTATATATAGCTAATATGCCTTCCTTGGAGGCGTTGTTAGTGACTTTGTGAGTTCCTTTCTCATAATGGATGGCCCTTTCCTGCTAAGATCATTTACGTGCCAATGATGAGGCCTAGTTTGCTAGTCAGTCTGTCATTAGTGGTCCTAGTTTTAGTCTGGTTTCCCATAATAAACAAGCATTGTAGGGTTTTGCCTCAATTTCCCTTAAAAATGAGGTTGTTGATCTGTGGTTGTGCCACAACTTAAAGGGGAAAACATATATTTGATGGAATCATGGTGAAATGGTGCGATGCTGCTGATGCACAAGCAATTAGATATGTGCTTCCTATTTTCCCCGTACACCATTTAGTATCCAAAGTTCCAAACAACCATCAAACTGTAGGCATTGTATCTTGGGCAGTTTTGTGTTTGCACTAATAATTGAAAATGCCTCAAACTTGGATGTCAATGTGCAATTTACGAATTCCTAAGAAATAATTAGGCATGTTTGATTAGGGCCACACTTGCTCGTATAAGGAAAGAGCCCAAAGAAGTGCAGCTTATTACAACACATATAGTTGTCTCCATGCTACATTATTTACTTTCTTGTTTTTAGATCCATGCTTTGGATCCTGTGGACCCATACAACATAAATGGAAGATGAACAGCGGTACAGGCATAACTAAAACCTAGGAGAAAATAAATGGGTTATTGATGTTTATAAGAAGTATGTATGCTAGTGCACTAACTAGTATTTGTTTTGAAATTTTGATTTGCATTTCTGTTTTAAAGCAATAAAATACAGCTCTTCTAGGAGTTACCTTGAAAAGGTATATATGAGTATATGACGTCAATAACTCTGCTATTGGGAAAACTTATCCTACTATATTTATAATTGTTTTTTATGTATTGTAAGAACTGCAGTACATTGTGGAATCATAATCTTAGATTTAATTTGACTAGAACGTGTAATTGTTAGTGCTACATTTCTACAGCTAGTCAAAACATTTTGTTTTGGACATTTGCAGGTCAAGTGTTTCCAGTCATCCTTTATAAAGGATGTATAATTCCTGCAAGTTGCAGATCTTAGTTGAGAGACTTTTTTAGATACATTCCTTTTGTTATGCTTATGTCTAGATACATAACAAAACGAATGTATCTATAAAAAAAGCCAAAACGACTAGTAATTTGGGATGGAGGGAGTGTTACTTTATATTGCGTGAACGTTTGTGAAAGGTAGCTTACAAGCATTCTTGCCAGCTCAGAAAAGTTATTTGTAAAAGGTTTCATGTGTACCGTGGGAATTGTTCGACAATTGTTTCCAACTCAAGCACCTTCAATATGTTGTTTGCACACAAATTTGTTTGTTTTGTTTATTCTTGTAGCTGAAAAGAGACTAAAACTATGGATGGGTTACAGAAAAGTGGAAACCACAATTGAGATTTCTGGAAGTATCATCTATGGATGTCAGTAGAGGGGAAAGCCGCACGCCAAAGTTATCTGCTCATGAACAGCTTCAACATACAATTTTCTGCTTTATGATGGTGTCGCCACCCACCATTATCCCTCTCATGTGCCTGTTTATTTTCGTGCCCTTTCTGCTCATCAAAATTATTATGAAGTTATAAACATTATGCATACAATCAGATCATCTTCTTTTGTCTATAGTTTATTTATTGTTTGAAAACTATGTCCTGCACCAAGGGAGCTCATATACAATTACCTATGCATCTCCATATATATGAACTTAAAAAAAAGAAATAGAAACCAATGAACATACTTTTTCAAATGTAATGTGTTCTATTATGATTATGCTGAAGGCCAAGGGCAAAATTGGTATACTAATGATGGTGGCTGGTGGGTTGTGTGAGTCTGTATGAGGTACTTGCAAAAAATGTGAAGCCAGTTTTGTTTCTATATGTGGACATAATGCCAAAGGCTGCCAGCTTTTTTTCACAGTATTTGCAAGAATTGTGCACCCCTTTCATTTCTGTTCATGGATGTAAGTGCGTACCGTAAAAGGCATCCAACCTTTCACATTTGTTGATGCCTTCACACAATTCCTTTCTGCCAGCCGGCCCTCCTTCCACTCTTTATAAGCACATCGACAGCATCACAATTAGACATAGAGCAGCAGTTGGTGCCACAAGAACACTTGGGGAGGCAAGTGTGACTTCAATCTCGCAGCCATTTTCGTGTCTATTGTAAGTATATAGTTCATTGATGCCATTTTCGTAGCCATTTGGGAAGTTTTAGCGGAAAGATGGTGAGATGCCATCATCCATGTACTCTGCAAATGCATCTGATATTTGAATGGTTGCTTTAATATAATTTGGATCGCTCATTTTTTCCAATAATAGAGTGTGCGGTATATGTCTACCTGCATTAAAACTTCTAATTTTTATTTAGATTTTAGAATCATGCTAGCGCCGTGCAGTTTTGTCAGCCGGGATGGGGTGTTCTGTTTTATAACTTTGCTTGAGGAGCATTCATTATGAATCCAGTTTTTAGGAAGTAGTAAATTTTGGTTTGGTCATAAGAGACCATATTGTAGGGCAAGCATATATATGTCTATATGACAGAAAGTTGTTTTACTTCAGTTCATTGTAAATTCTCTCTTTCTGTAAAAGAATTACCTACTCATTTGTTTGAGTTGCAGGTGTGTCTAGTTTGTTTGAGCAAATATGCAGTTTACACTAGCATTGGATGGGAACACAAGTCCTCACCTGACGAGAAAATCTGGTGACGGTGGAGGGAGTGAGAGGTTGATGGAGAGATTAAATATTGGGGTCATCAATCAGGAGAAAGCTTTGCGGAATAGGTGCTTCAGTGGTGGAGGTGCTAGAACCACACAATGTGTTCTTAACTCTGATGCTTGTTCTGAACCTCTTGTAAGCATCTAACTCCGTTATTACTTTTACATGGTGGTTTACTGTACCTTTTATGGACATTATACTTTTCTTTCTTTGTGAAGTTTACTGTACTTTTTTAAGGGAAGTATACTATAAATATTATGAATTGATTATTGTATAGATTTGTTCAAATAAGCTCATTGTAAATATTTGAGATTCTTGGGAAACTATGGCTCTACTGCATTCAGGAAAACAAAATTCATTGTTACTACATGAATAATGTATAAGTATAGAGTTGCTGAGTGGCCATCACAAATCATTGTTATGATATCTATTAAGTGATAATGTATATCTGCTACTCAGACCAATGTAATCTTTCCTGAATGTTATTTAATGGCATGTATAAATGCACTGCTTATGTACTTGTTTAGGCTTAATTTAAGTAATCTAACTTTCGGTCCCATATTTTGCAGCATTTTGAAACACATTCCTCCAGAAAAAGTTATGCTGACGCAAACCGTGTGTCTGCTGTTATTTTGGGTGGAGGCACTGGAGCTCAGCTCTTTCCTTTGACAAGCACGAGGGCTACGCCTGCTGTAAGAGATTACGTTGAACATCCGGCATTGATTACTCTGTTATAATATTATTGATAGCAATCTTCAAATTTTATCTTAGCCTTCTGCGATATTTAGTAGATTCATCTCAATTTCAAGATACACTGTTAACCATCAAATTAACATACATAAGACAATAAAAAAAAACAGGTGAAAGTTGCACTCGTCTTTTTCTAGACTTTCAGCTAAATCTTCTCATAAGCTTATGTTTCTGGTCCATATGTTCCTAAAGCATTCAACTTTACTCTTACGTAAGATATTCTCTTTCTTATTTTTGTTCTTGTTGCAATGTTGCATTACTTAGGTCCCTGTTGGAGGATGTCACAGGCTTATTGATATCCCTATGAGCAACTGCTTCAACAGTGGTATAAATAAGATATTTGTGATGACTCAGTTCAACTCTGCTTCTCTGAACCGCCATATTCATCGTACATACCTTGGAGGCGGGATCACCTTTACTGACGGATCTGTACAGGTAATTTACCTTATCGTGTTGATGTGTAAATAGCAGTAACTTACTAACTTCATGTAGAGAGAATAATAAAGAGACACTATTATTCTAAGATCCAAAGGCATCTTGGTTCAAAACATAGATTACTTTGCAATGAACCATCTACCATTCATGTCATAACTTTGCCTTAAATTCCGTAAAATGGGCAAATTATTGATTTAATATGAGATCAGTTGTAAAACTAATTGTTCTGACACACAGGTATTAGCGGCTACACAAATGCCTGAAGAGCCTGCTGGATGGTTTCAGGGTACAGCAGATGCTATCAGAAAATTTGCCTGGGTACTTGAGGTACTTAATATTTTTCCTTGTGGATGGTCTGATATGAACTGACTACAGATAAGCCCGAAGAACCTATTCGTCGCCCTCCCTAGGAGGCTCTGACTACTTTTAGGGTTCTTCTTGCTTGCCTCAACTGATACAATAGGGTCTCCTTTTACAGAGATCCCTGACTTGACCTAAATATCCTAACCAAATCCATCTAATCTTATCTCTATCCTTATCCTAACAAACCAACTAATACTTATCTCTACTCGCGGGTACTGTTCACGCTACAGTACCGTGGCCTTGGCCCAGTCAACTGGCCATAACATGGTCATTAACTCATTCTTGTAACATTTCCTTTGGAATCTTAAGTTCTTGTGTACCTATTCAGGATTATTACAATCATAAAGATATTGAGCATATTGTAATCTTGAGTGGCGATCAGCTTTATCGGATGAATTACATGGAACTTGTGCAGGTACATTGTCCTCTCGTTCCTTAAGTTTTGTTTATGTCCTGATTTAGGATTAACCAGCTATTTTGGCATGTATTATTTCCAGAAACATGTCGATGACAATGCTGACATCACTATATCATGTGCTCCTGTTGATGAGAGGTAAATCAATTGTTGATCCTCCTAGTTCATGAACATGTTATCTAGTCATTCAACACAACGTGCGCTTGGTCTCATTTGTTTCTTTTTTCCTATGGGAAGCCGAGCTTCTAACTATGGGCTAGTGAAGTTTGATTATACTGGACGCGTGCTTCAATTTTTTGAGAAACCAATGGGTGCTGATTTGGAATCTATGGTTAGCAATTCTCTGAGTACTTCTTTTGTTTCCTTTCTTTTGTCAATGAACCCTTCTTTCCTTGGTCTGTCTCTACTTGGCTTGTTCAGAAATGATTATCTGTTTTGCTATAGAATGAAAGTCTAAAGGTACTATTGTTGCAGAGAGTCGATACCAACTTCCTCAGCTATGTTATAGGTGATACACAGAAATATCCCTACATTGCATCAATGGGCGTCTATGTCTTCAAAAGAGATGCACTTTTAGACCTTCTCAAGTAATTACTTTTCTACAATTTATTTTTATTCAAATCCTAGTTTGTCTTCTAATAGTGTCAATTCTTAGGTCAAAATATAATCAACTGCATGACTTTGGATCTGAAATCCTCCCAAGAGCTGTACTAGAGCATAATGTGCAGGTAACTCTGATAGCACTATGTGCAATTTTGTATCATGAAGTCTTCATGTTTAAGAGTTGTTTTGTTTCCAGTTTCCACCAATTGAGCTAATATTATCAAGTAAGATTGCAATGTAAATATCAATCCATAATTTATGAATTATCGCCTCCATGCATCATACAGACTAACAATATATTGAACTGTCGTGTTAGGCATATATTTTCACGGGATATTGGGAGGATGTTGGAACAATCAAATCATTCTTCGATGCAAACTTGGCCCTCACTGATCAGGTATTCTGTTATACATGTATTGTGTACTGGATATATATTGCATGAAATTCTGTGCATGAACATCTTAGTTTCGTTCTGTTCTTCAATTGACTTGTATCTTATAATGGCTAGAATCTGAACACAAATTTACCTCATGTATTTCTCTGTTCAGCATTCCAAGTTTGAATTCTATGACCCACAAACACCTTTCTTCACTGCGCCTCGGTACTTGCCTCCAACGCAACTTGACAAGTGCAAGGTATAGATTTTGTGGAACACAATTGTTATGTCAGCGCATGATGTACACATATTTGAGGTTTATATTTTCTCTGCAGATCAAAGATGCATTTATCTCGGATGGTTGCTTGTTGAGTGAATGCACTATCAAGCATTCGGTGATTGGAGTTTGCTCACGTCTTAGTTCTGGATGTGAACTCATGGTACATACTTCACCAAGATGCATGCTGATGTTTTATACATGCTTTTGCATCAGGACATTGATTTGAGCCACTAGAGTTATTGCAGCAACTGTGTACAATTTGGTAACCATATCAACACAATGGTTCACAAAATCACAAGTAAGTTTTGTGACCCTGGACAAATTCATCAAAGTGTTTTTGTATGTTTTCTCAAAACTTTAGACTTGATTCAGCTTGTATCACTAATATCATGTTCCATCTGCTTAGCACGTGAACACCTCAATTCTGATGCTTACTGTACACTAGGCAATCTCAGAATTTTCAAGCCTGAATATGACAATAATACTGAACTAGATGAAGACTTGTTCTATTCATTTTTACATTAGAGAATTGTCGTTGATTCATTTCTTTATGCGCTTTGTAATTACTACAGGATACCATGATGATGGGTGCAGATGTATATCAAACTGAAGAAGAAGCTTCAAAGCTACTTTTAGCTGGGAAGGTCCCAATTGGGATAGGAGAGAACACAAAGATAAGGTGAGGTTTTGAAACAACATTGCATATACATGATTACTGTTGGCTCCCAAATATCACGCTCACAGACACCTGATGGTATTTTCCTCTGATGATTTCCAGGAACTGTATTATCGACATGAATGCGAGGATCGGGAAGAACGTGGTGATCGCAAACAGTAAGGTGAGCAAGCGCACACCTACATGGCTGCAAAAACTTGTGTCCTCGTCTATCCAACGCTGGTTTTGTGACTTCCACTTTTTATGGCAGGGTATCCAAGAGGCCGATCACCCGGAAGAGGGATACTACATAAGGTCCGGGATTGTGGTGATCTTGAAGAACGCAATCATCAAGGACGGCTCGATCATATAGATGGTGTGCGCCTACAAAGCAAGAGCCTGCAATGCTATTATATTGATGGATTGTGTAACTATGGGTGTGTTTAGAAGCCCAAATTTTTCCAAAAAACATCCCATCATCTATCACATCCCATCACATCACCTCTCACTATTCATCTGACGCTACAGTGTTTTGCACCAATTTTGACCAGAATTGACAAACTTTGCCCAAACGTTTGAACTCTAGACACACACTATGGTGTGGGAACCGCTGCTTGCCATAAAGTCTGCCGAGCTTCCAGGCGCAAGATGCACGGCCTGTCATCCTGTTTCTTAGTCTTGTATTGCTAGTATATGTATTGTAATAAGCTGCCCGGGAAGTTGCAGCAAACCTTTTATGTTGGGAATTCTATTCGCAAATAAATACAAATGGAATACAAATATCATACTGGTGTTAGAATCATATAATCTCTGCCAAAGAAGAAGTCATCCTGAGATTGAAAATTTATTCCAAGAAATAAGTTATTATATTGTATTCAGTATGTGTATGTGATTAGCTTTTTATTGAAATAAGTGTTTTATTGAACCATGATCCAGTGAACATGTTTATTAGTGAACTAGTGGATAGTTCCTATACAAAATCATGAAAAATATGGGAAATTTTAGGGTGTTTGTAATTAATGTGAGTCATCCATCCGGTGAAATCTAACGGTGGTCGTACCAGGTAGTACTAGGTAGTACCAATTAGGTAGTACTCGGTAGTACCATTTTGGTGGACCCGGTACTAGATACTATCTAGTACTATCTAATTAAATTAGTTGGTGAAAAAAATATTAGTACAAGGTACTACCTGGTACTACCCAAGTACTGGAACAAAACTCGAAAAATAATATTATATTGACAAAAAAATGAACCACTCATTCGATGCACTCGTTAGAATGGTGAACTTAGAGCCCAGAGGCCTCGAGGAAAAAAAAACTTTATTTACATATTTTAAATCACGGGGCACTTCAAAAAATAGCTAAGTACCGCTTTAAAAAAAAGCTAAGTAGAAATTGATTAATGAAAAATTCCAAAATTTCCATTCTGTTTATTGATAAAAGTTTTGTACTCATTCAGTTTGGAATTTGGACGTCGGTGGTGCCGGGTTGAACCTGAACTCTCTTCCTAACCTTAGGATCTAGATCCTACGTGTTTTCATAATTTGCACATAAAAGTTAAGTTTTCATAGTATACGCTGCCAACTACTGGATGGGATCGTTTTGGAAGAGGTGCTTGCGTTTTGCTGCCAGTCCCGGCGCCCGCAGCCACGGCCGAATTCGATGGAGACGTAGAGCAGCACCAGGCATATTTGGGTCTCCAAACATCGCGCCGGTGAAGCCAAGAGGCAATTAGAGGTGTAGTTTTCTCCAACTTGAAATGCACTTTCGTACAAGTTTTTTACAACTCGGAAGACACTATTTGATCTCCGATCTCTTCCGCTCCCTACCGACTTCACCTTGTTTGCCGTTTGGTAATGATCTCGCCGTCGATATGCTGCTCCGCAGGTTGCGCGGCTGTGGTGGCTGGGTGAGGTCAGGTCAAGGGCACGGTAAGTGGGAAACGGCCCTATTAAGTCTCACTCTGACAGTCATGCTATTCGCTCCTCCTCCCATCCCAAACCTCAGGCCCCCTTTGGTTCTCGAGTGAACCGCAGGGACAACGAAGGAATCGTTCCTCCGGAACTTGCTGACGTCATAGCCCCTTTGGTTACGAAGGAATCGTTCCTCTGGAATCTAGAGGAAAGGAATCGTTGTCTCACTGTGTACGCAGGATAAAAAACATCCAGCTCGACTTCATGTTCTGGCGGAATCATCCTTTCATGTGTACGAAGGGAAGGGTGTGCGTTCCTATGTTTTTCCTTTCCTATGTTTCTTTGTTCCTATATTTTTCCTACACTCTTCCCGTGAGCCAAAGGGGCCCTCAACTGTCGTCCTGTGCACTGCCACTGCCATCCCTCCCAGCGCTGGATTCGGATCGGCGTTCTCCACTCCGCCGCCGTCTCGCTCGCTCTCCAGCGCCCCTCATCTCCTCTTCCTTGGATTGGTTTGCCGCGGCACCCCCGCAGGCACCTGGACTGGACTGACTCTTCTTGGTAAGGGACCCTAGCTCGTGGTATCTGGATGATTAGTTGTTCTTACAGCGGGTTCTGATCTGGGGCCCCGTATTCTGTTCCCCGAGAGTCAATCCGATCCCAAATATCTTCTCCCCATCCGTATTTGTTGACTGCATGGCTCGATTAGGCTCTTCTACATCTTGCAAATAGTGTTATTCTCCCCCTCAATTAACCCGGTAGGCCTGGTGAAGAAGGTGCGGATAGATCCGCTCATGCCAAGTGCTGGTGCTTGGGTTTCTATTACCTCAGATGGACACAATCTATGTGCTGCTGAATTTGGGTTGTTCCACACTAGCAAGTGCTTTGCACCCATTCTGACAGGGTTCGGATTGCAGGACCAATTGATGTAAACTTAGAAGCCAAAATAATGTGATCCGGAAATTGTGTCTAAAGTTTGGGCCCTGCTGTCAAACCTTGTGAATTTGTAGTTCAATCCTCATGGATGCATGTAGTACCTGGTCCTGTCATACATATAATATCGTAAGGTGAAACCACCATCATCATATGCACCAAATATATGCATATGCTTTGGAAGAGACAGTTGGAACAGAAAAGGCTAACCGGTGGGCTTGGGCTAAACAAGCAAGAATGGTTACTCAACAATTACATTCATTTTCTCCTATCAGTCCACTGATCAAGTAGACAGTGACAAGGGAGCGTTTTTGCTTTGTGTGTCTGTCTTGGGGTGGGGTGGGGAGTTTGGTCACCATAACCCTCCAGCGATTAGGATGCTGTTTCTATGGCCTGCCTATATGCTCTACGCTGTTTGTAGCTCTATACTAACGTGTTTTCCATCCTATACTTTCTCTTTTGTCAAAATAGAATTGCTTGTTCTTGACCTTTTATTTTCCCACTTTCTTGCTTCCCACTGGAGGTGACGATTTTCGCATGTTTCTCTCCTCTATGGATTAATCTAACTGAATTTTGTGACTAGTTCTTTTTGGCATGTTTCTCTGCTTTATGGATCAATCTAACTGAAATTTCTGAATAATTTATGTCACCTATACGGTTTTGCAAGGTGGAAAAGGTTAGGTGATATAGCTACTTCTACTCTTTGTACAATTTAAGGATAAATGATTTGAATTTTTTAACATGAGAAATTGCAATGTGCCTACTTATCTCTGTTAAACTGTGCTGATTTTACAATGCACGTGATACAATACAATATGAAGAACACAGGTGCACTAAGCACAGCCCGCCTAGTATGTATTGCTAAAATTGTACAATTACTCAAATCTAGTGTATGACATCTAGAACCAAATCAACAGACTATATGACAGTGTAGCTTACGAATGGCATCTAATGCTTTGGTTCCAAATGTAGTAGCAGTGCAGCACTGGCTGCTGGGTTAACCCTCTTAGTTAAAATGAGGATGAATGCCCAAGTGAATTCCTATGCCATGTGTAGGGTCATAGTTGGTATGCTAGGGTGGTATATGTCCGTATTCCATGCTTACTGTGTTTTTTAATATATTTTCTAGTATTACGAGTTATGCTTATTGGTATTTCAAAATGTAAACTGAGTTCAAAAAATAGACTGGATATTATGTTCTTAATCTTCTTTCATTTTCCTGGTTAGGCTATCAGCATTTCCTTTTCCCTTTGAAAATGGATCATAGTTCTGATGAAGATACAGAAATCAGTGATTCTGAGATTGATGATTATGAAGGCAAAACATATGCAAGACTGATGTCGGGAGATTTAAAGGTTAAGAACAATGGAGAGAGTTACAGCTGTCCCTTCTGCAGCAGCAAGAAGAAGAATAATTACAGTATAAGTAGTCTGGTTCAGCATGCTTCAGGAGTAAGTGCAGCACCTAATCGGCAGGCAAAAGAAAAGGCAACCCACCGTGCCCTTGTCAAACATTTGAAGAATGGTCCTGCTAAATCACCTGAGCCACAGCCACATGTGATTCCTGTGGAGCCACAACCTCTTCAGAACAGAGATGAGAAGTTTGTGTGGCCCTGGATGGGCATCCTAGTTAATGTGCCTACTGAATGGAAGGATGGGCGCCAAGTTGGAGAAAGTGGAAATCGTTTGAAGGGGCAACTATCACACTTTTGCCCACTGAAGGTTATCCCTTTGTGGACCTTCAGAGGTCATTCAGGAAATGCTATTGTTGAGTTTGGAAAGGACTGGAATGGTTTCAGAAATGCACGGACATTTGAAAGTCACTTTGCAGCAGGAGGGTATGGTAAAAAGGACTGGATAGGAAAAAAGAATCAAGGATCAGAGCTTTATGGATGGCTTGCCCGTGCTGAAGATTACAATTCTCCAGGCTTGATAGGGGACCACTTGAGAAAAAATGGTGACTTAAAATCTGTCAATGATCTTGCAATGGAGGGAGCTCGTAAAACTGACAAACTTGTGGCTAATTTAGCTAACCAAATTGAGGTAAAGAATAGGTACTTACAAGAGCTGGAGTGCAAATACAGTGAGACAACGGCATCTCTTGAGAAGATGATGGGGCAAAGGGAACAACTTCTCCAGTCATACAATGAAGGTTTATTTTAACTGTTTCCCTACTCCCCCCCCCCCTCCCCCTGCAGATATCAAGTTGTACATCCAGTTTCTATGTTCAGTAGCTCCAAAGTTTCATTTACTTAATGATCACTTAATAAGCATAGCCATTACCAGAAATTCGCAAGATGCAGCAACTAGCTCGTCAGCATTCTCAGAAGATCATTGATGAGAATCAAAAGCTGCGCTCTGAACTTGAGACCAAAATGAATGAACTTGATGTGAGATCCAAGCAGCTTGATGAGCTTGCAGCAAAAAGTGGTTATGACAGAAGGAACCTCGAGCAGGAGAAGCAGAAGGTGTGTCATTGTCCACCTTTCTTTTTTTACCCTCTTTAAAAGAACGGAAATAGTTGATTTCCTGAGTGTCCTATTAGTTTGTACATTGTAGATAATATTATTTTCTGCTAGCAACTCTATATTAGTCGTCTTAACTTGTCCTCTTTGTTCTCTAGTCATCTTCATATTAGTTTGCACTGCAGCACTAGGGTACTGTAGCGCAGCTGATTAGGTGCTATGAGTTAGAATTACTCATGCAACTTGTGTGCTTTGTTGTTGCTTAAGCTCAGAATGCCATCAGATCCAGCCATCTTAAACTGGCGACATTGGAACAGCAGAAAGCTGACGAGAATGTGTTGAAGCTTGTGGAAGAACAAAAAGTATGTACTTGATCCCCCCTTATTTGTGATATGATGCTTTAAATTTCTAAGAATGTGTCCTATGGTAGTCTTACTGTATGGAAACTGCAGAGGGAGAAACATGCTGCTTTAAAGAAGATTCTGTTGTTAGAGCAGCAATTGGACGCAAAGCAAAAGCTTGAATTAGAAATACAGCAGCTGAAGGGCAAACTGAAAGTGATGGAGCATATGCCTGGTGATGAAGATTCGGCGTCGAAGAATAAAATTAATGAGCTAAGCGAGGCATTGCAAGAAAAGATAGATGAGCTAGATGGAATGGAGTCACTTAACCAAACTCTGGTTATTAAAGAAAGCAAAAGCAATATTGAATTGCAAGAAGCTCGGAATGAGCTAGAAAATGTATGTTACCTTACATCAATTAACTGGTATTGTTCACAGTTCGCTGTGAGGTCTATGTTGACTTATGTTGGTGATGAGATTTCGTTTTTATTCACTTTTTGTTCTGCGACATGCTATGCAGGGCTTGGTTGATATTTCAGGTGGGCGGGCACATATAGGAATCAAGAGAATGGGGGAGCTTGATCCGAAAGCATTTTCAAAGGCATGCCGAAAGAAGTGCTCAGAAGAAGATGCGGAAGTTACCGCTGCTTTCCTTTGTTCAAAGTGGGAAGCTGAAATTAAAAACCCTGATTGGCACCCTTTCAAGGTTGTCATGGTTGATGGAAAGGAGATGGTATGGATCTTCATTTGCTGCTACTTCCATACACATTCCTAGCTTTAGAGCCTATACTTTTTTAGTTCCTGGTAATCCTATATTCCTATCCTATCCAGTAAAGCTTTCTTGCATGGTTATATCATGTAACTTGCATGAATGTCTTTTACCTCCTGTTCTCTCTCGCTCACTCAAAAAAGGCTACCTTCTGTTACACCCTTTTTTAGTTATAGATATGTCCAGGCAATGATATGGATGTTGTCCCGCAAGCTCATTAAGAGTATAGTGTTTCTGTCGTTCATTTCCCTGTTTAATATAGTGAACCATGTATCCTCAGTTATTGTCCAACTTATAAAAAAAATATGGATGGCTTCATTTTAAAAGTATTAGTGTGTTACCTAAAGTATGCCTTATTTGATATCAAGTGGTGTGTGCCGTGCTGTAGGAAATAATTGAGGATGATGCAAAGCTTCGACGACTTCGAGAAGAACATGGGGAAGAAATCTACACATTGGTGACAAAGGCACTTTGCGAAATTAATGAGTACAAGTCTAAGGGTAGTTATTCCGTGGGGGAACTGTGGAACTTCAAAGAAGATCGAAAAGTCACCCTGAAGGAAGCTGTCCAGTTCGTCCTGAAACAGTGGCGAATGAATAGGAGGAAGCAGCGCTGAGTTCAATCTTCCCTTATCATGTAGCATTGTTTGGCTTTCATCTGATCTGAACACCATGCTACTGCATCGCGAGCGCAGTTGATACCTGCAATAGGGCACGATGAGGCATGTGGAACCACGACTGTTTACTTATTCCTAGTAGAACATAAGTTGATACTCATTGCAGTATCAGCATCAGTGTGAACCTGAACTCTCTTATTTCGCCTGTGTAAGTAATTCTGTTGAACTATGTCCGAGTAGTAATATCTAGGATGCTCTCTTTGTTCTGGAGATAGGGATTAATTGTCGTGTAATAAAGCATGCTTGGGCAGTGTTGTGACTACTGGCCTTTTGCCCCTTGCTACGTTCTGCATTGCATTGTTAGTTGATTGATCCAGGTTCTTCGGACATATCTTGTATATTTTTTTGCTCTAGTTGTGCTCTCAACTTGGCAAGGAGAACAGTTTGCAATTTTCAACTTTTGATGCATTTTCGAATCAATGTAAAGGGTTGGTGAAGTGGTTTTCAAAAGGAGTTAAGTATGAAAATCCACAAATACAACAGCAACATATAGTATTTAACTTTGGCCTTGGTGCTCGGCTCTCTGTTCGCACTCTCCATTCAGTTATGAATAAATAGTCTGAAAAACAGTTTTAGCAAAAACAGTGCTGGGCTCCGCAAAATCATAGGGGATTGTACACATAATACTCCAGAAGAGGAAGTTGTATTTCGATGCGAGTAACTAATTCAAAACGAAGTAATGAAAAAAAGAAGATACAACTCAATTCCCCCAGGAAATAGTTTACTCTTGCTCAAGGAAGCAAGGATCTTGCAAATTAGATCAAGGAGGGATACCGACTTGCCGAGTGTATCATTCGGAGTACTATCGTCCGTAGCCAAATAAGTGAGCGTCGCGAGCGAGGCTGCGAGGGAGTACTATCATTCATCATCATATCATGAGTTATGTTTCTCTCGCAATGAAAATCAACCTTATTTAGTTGCGGTAAGTTTCACAATTTTTTTTATAATATTCACCTCTCATATCGAATCTATAAGCACTATTTATGAGTATTAAACGCGAATTAATGATAAAATTAATTTCATAATTCTAGGTAAAATTGTGAGACAAATCTATTGAGCCTAATTAAATCATAATTAGTAATTAATTAGACTTAATTAAAAAAATATAGACTTAAGACCAGTTTCAGTGCAAGTTTCGTTGCACAAATACCTAGACTAAAAACTAGTTAACTGTGTCAGTAGAGTTTTGTGGTGATGTGCAAGTTTCGTTGCATAGATACCTAGACTGAAAACTAGGTAACTGTGGGTCAGTAAAGTTTTATGGTGATGAAACTCTCCTCACATCTCATGAAACTCTATCGTTCTCTCTCATTGTCACATCAGCAGAATTTAATGTATGAAACTCTACTGAGATTGGCCTAATACAGTGGTGGAGCCACCAATCTGACAAGGTACGTCGGTCGCCATACCTAGCCACCTACAAATCCAACTATATTTATACATATTTTCAGACAATTGCGATTTGTGTGGTGATTTTTAGTATATTTATGCATATTTTACGAATATATTTATGTATATTTTCATACAATTACGATTCACATGATGATTTTGAGTTCTTGACTATATTTATGCATATTTGATGACTATATTTATACGACTTCGCTATAGGTAGATTTTTGATCCTGACTTCACCACTAGCCTAATAGATTCTTCTCACGATTTCATGTCCATCTGTGTAATTAGTTTTATAATTAGATCTTATTTGTCCTCTGATCTTCGATTCACAATTACTACAATAAATTTTTACGAGTCAAGATCTACTGCCAATCGCATGAAGATAGTTATGAACACTCAATAAAATCAAGCTGAAGTGATGGGAGTGATGCATGAAAAAAAAGAAGATACAACTCAATTCTACTCCCTCCTTTCAAGTTTGTAGTAGAACATAGTACGGTCTTTCATATAACACTTTGACCATTCATTTATCATATATCATATCATCAATAGTTACAAATTTATAATCACGGTGAAATATATTTAATTACTATTCTAACTATATAAAGTCCACAACATAAAAATAAAAATTAATAGTGAAATTAGTAGCTAATGTAAAATTTGAATGTTTATATGCGTGCGCCTGTGAGAACTGAGTACTAGTAATTTCCTCCCGCGCGGGTGAGGCTGTTGAACTTCCGAGGCTGTATTTACTCCTCGACTCCTCGTTCACGGCCTCGACGGCGGCGACTGGGGCGGCGCGTTCCTCCGCAACCGCAGCAATTGCATCACTCGCCCTCCTCCCAACCGCAGCCGCTTCCTTCCTCCTCGCCCGCGGTACTGCCGGTTCCAGACGCATAAGTACGAGCACCCATTCTCGACTCCCGCCGGCGCCGTCCCGCCTTCCGTGTGCGTGGCGCCGTGACCTGTGAGTCCATCGTGCTTCTGTGCCCTGCCCGGCGTCTCTGCTTCCGGCCCTCCGCTTGTCGAAACGCAGCGCGCCGGCGCCGTCCTCCCAAGCCGGCCGGGCGCCGTCCGCTGCTGCTGCTGCAACCTGAACCAAGGCAACAGGTAAACTCCTCTCCAGTGGCAAGCTTGCAACTTGGTGATTAGATTGATCGGATGGGGGAATCTGGGGCAGTATGGCTTAATTAAATTATGTACAACATCTTTATTTCCTTTCTGTTGCGGGGCTATTCTGATGCCCCGGCATGCCCTTTTGGACATGATCTTAAACTCCGGCACTTCTACTGCTTGTAATTGCTACTCTTCTTATTAATTAAGCCGGGAATCATTCCGGGTCTTTCGGAAAAAAAATTATGTACAATATAATCCCTTGATCGGCTGACCTCTTTACCCTTTTTTTTTCTCTAAAATTGTAGTATGCCTTATTCACTCTTTGTGCTTTAGCTGATTGTTTGGCCAAGATGAAAAGGTTAAGGACCCTTGATAGTTGGTATAAGAAGGTTGTTTATGCTGAAAATCCTAATGTCAATAATTATTAGTATTCTCTAGGTGGTCCTTTTATCGGTGAATTCAAGTTAATAGAGATGCAATTCTCTTGTGCTGCAAACATATATCACATATATATAATATATGCTACCTTATTTTTGTTCTGAATTGGAGCTAATCAGTAGACAATTGTGTGGTGCAATGCAACTCTTGTTGATTTGCTTATTATCTATGCTCTATTCAAGTTTGTATATGTGTATGATGTCATATATATATATATATATATATAGTTGTCAGTTGTCACCTTATATCATTGGTGGATCCTCGTTGGAAATCCTGTCTCCACCCCTGTTCACCCACCTTATCAAAATTTTCGCTGTCTGTTGACGCCGTTTCGGAGCCAACAAGCACGCGGAGGAGCTCCTTGCCGCACCTCTGCGTAGGGCGGTCAGACCGGGGTTTTTGTCTTTGAGATTTAGCCGGAAGTTTTTCATTAGACTTCGGCTTTTCTTTTTGATGCTTACGGCCTTTGGATTCAACGATTTTCCAAACACCAATCTCAGGCTTTTTGGGTTTAACCATCTTTGGTTTTGATTGACTTTGCAAAAGTCTGGGAGAGGCGGTTAGACCGGGTTGCCCCCCGGTTAGACCGGCCTCAGTGCAACTAGCAGCTTTGCCTTTGTTTTGTTGCCCCCTGAGCGTCGAAGTACTAGATGTAACCTCTATGCTCTTACTAGGGGATTTTGGTTCAACAATTTCGGTTAGAGACGGCCGACTTGTTTCTTAACCAACAACATCACAATTAGGCAAAACTTTGTAAGGATTAATAATATCAATAGCCGGCTTTTCAATAGCCGGCTTTTGAACAACGGGAATTAAATCTACGCTATCCTTTTTATCAATCAAGAATTTGAGACTATAATTCTCAAAGACGGATAAAGCACCAGATTTATTACCTGAAGAGTACGTCTCCTTCAATATGTCGAAGGTACATGGTTGGTGCAACTTGCGTAGATCTTCACATTGCGCCATATTGCTTGAACTTGATTTCGTCCCCAGCGGAGTCGCCAATTTGTTGACGCCGTTTCAGAGCCAACAAGCATGCAGAGGAGCTCCTTGTTGCACCTCTGCATAGGGCGGTCAGACCGCGCTGGAGGGGCGGTCAGACCGGGGTCGCCGGGTTCACCGGCGAGAAACCAACGAACGCCCGCCCGGGAGGGACCCTGTCGGGGCAGGCGCACCTTGGGTTGTCCTAGGCTCGGTAGGCCAGCTAGGACGTCCTCTCATGCCGCGGAGGTAGTAGAGGAACGGAACATGGGGTTGGAAAAGTAGGGTAAAGAAGGAACGAAAAGGTAAATACGATAAAAGATAAATTTGATTGATTCGATTGTGGATCCTCTCAATCGGCTGTGGCCCTTTATATTTATAGGGAGTGGAGGTCTTGCCCCATTAGGAATTGAAACCCTTACAAAAACGTGTCAAAATACAACTCCTAACCGGTTTTGGCAGGACAGGGCGGTCTAACCGCCCTGGGGACGCGGTCTGACCACGTGCCCAACGTGCAGACCTTTCCGGAGCCATATCTCCTTCATCCGGACTCCGAATTGGACGTTCTATATATGGATCTTGATCTACTCGACGAGACCTATCCAATGGTGAAGTCCAAATTGTCTTTTGAGGACTTTGACTAGGGCGGTCAGACCGCCTATGGGGGGCGGTCAAACCTTGTCTCGTCCTGTCCTGCCAATTTTGGGTGTCAACACTGTCCATGAAACATATATTATCAATGGATCACAACTGACAGCATTATGCTTATATCTCTGCTGTTTTTTTGGAAATGTGAATGTGTTCTACATTTATGGTCTTTTCAAAAACTTTTATTTAAGTATACAAACTCAAATAGGCGCATAAAGTCCTTACTCTTATCTAACCTTACTGCCATGTGTAGGTCAGAATGGGTCATAACTTGGGCGAAGGTTCTGAGTTTGAAGATTGGAAAGCCAAAAATTTTGCAGGCCTGATCTCAGGAGATTTAAAAGTTAAGAATGGTGAAAGTTACAAGTGCCCATTCTGTTGCACTGGGAAAAAGGGATATTCAAAAATACATGGCTTGCTTCGGCATGCGTTGATCGTAAAAGAGGCTTCAACCAAATTTGAGGAGAAGGCAACCCACAGTGCCCTCGCCGAGCATTTGAAGAGTAGCCTTGGTAAATCATCTGAGCCACAGTCCCAGCAGGTAGCCTCTGAGCCAAGACTTGCTGAGAACAGGGGTAAGCGATATGTCCAGCCATGGATGGGTGTTCTAGTTAATGTGCCTACCAAATGGGAAGATGGCCATCAGGTTGGACCAAGTGCAAGTCGGTTGAAGGAGCAACTATCACGCTTTTGCCCGCTAAAGGTCACTCCTTTATGGAACTCTAGAGGTTATACAGGGATTGTGATTATTGAATTTGGAAAAGGCTGGAAAGCATTTGGAAATGCAAATGCCTTTGAAAATTACTTCATGACAGAAGGCCGTGGCAAAAGGGACTGGAAGAGAAGGGAATGGGTATTCAGGGCTGTTCGGATGGGTCGCAATGGATGAAGATTACTTCCATCCAGGACAAACTGGGTACCACTTGAGAAAAAATGGTGACTTGAAAACCATCAATGATATTGAGAATGAAGGAGTAAGGAGAACAGGTATTCTTGTGGCTGATTTAGCTAGCCAAGTTGAGGTAAAGGATAGGCATTTAAACGAGCTTGAATGTGAATACAATGGAATAATTACGTCACTTGACAAGATGGTGTTGGAAAAGGAAAAGCTTATCGTGTCACATGAAAAATGTATTTTCCAATCTTTTGCTTCAATCTACATTATGGTCTAATTATCAGATACATGCATTGCTGTCCTCAACATAGGCCATCTTTTCAACTTTTGAGTGGTAACAGGTATTAGTGAGGAGCAGCAGCGAGCTCGCAGGCGTTCACACACTATCATTGATAAGAACCAAAAGCTGCGTTCGGAACTGGACTCCATGTTAAATGAACATGATGTGCGAACCAAACAGTCTGATGATCTTGCTGCAAGAAGTAATTGTGACAGAAGGAGCAATGAACAAGAGAAGCAGATGGTGTGTGATTTCTTGCCTGCATTCTTCTCATCTTTTGTTAATGAGCACTTAGCCACCTTTTTTTCTTTATAAAATTTGTGTAATTGTGCTGGCTACATTTGTTACAATCCTTTTTTGATGAGATTGTTGTTATGATCTTCATGGCATGGCATCTTTCATACTTTGATTTGGGATCACATTGCCAAAGGTTTGGCCAAGTGCTTTTTGAAATATGCGCTCCAACATAGTTTTGCTGTTGCTTGTTTCAGAATGCTATCAAATCAAGCCATCTTAAGATGGCAATGATAGAACAGGAGAGAGCTGAGGAGAATGTGCTGAAGCGTCTGGAAGAACAAGTGGTATGTGTCTATGTCCCATTTTTTGTCATACTCTGGTGCTTTTGTTTCAGAATAATATGTTTTGTGAAAGTAAGTATGTACAGAGAGAGAAAAAGGATCTTCTGAACAAGATTGAGGAGTTGAAACAGCAGTTATGCAAAAAGAATGCCCTTGAATTTGAAATAAAACAGATGAAAGGAGCATTAGACGTGAGAAAGCATATGCCACATGATGAAGGTTCAGAGTCAAAGAAAAAAATGGATAAGTTGACTAAGGAGCTGAAAGAAAAGGAGGATAAACTGGAAAAATTACAGTCAGACACCAACGCTTTAATTGTCAAGGACAAAGAAAGCAATGCTATGTTGGAAAAAGCTCGAAAAGAGCTTGAAAAAGTATGTTACTTGCTACGCTGATCAAATTCTGCAGTGTTAATTGTTTATACTATTATGTTTATTTACATGATGAGATCGAATTGATCAATATTACTCATTAGATTTCATGGTCGCTCATCTTTTATATGTGCATCTGTGGCATGCTATGCAGGGCTTTGCTGACACTTCAACAAGTGGCCGAGCACATATAGGAATCAAAATAGCCGGGCAGCTTGATCGGAATCCTTTTTTAAATGCTTGCCGACGGAGGCCATCAGAAGGGGAATTGCAACTTGATGCCGCCAACCTTTGTTCAAAGTGGCAAGAAGAAGTTGAAAATTCAAATTGGCATCCAATAAAGGTTGTTGAGGTCGCTGGGAAGGAGCCGGTATAAACCTTTACATTACTGTTACTTCTTTTATTTTCTTGAATATGTATTCTTGTATTATAGAAGAAAAATGTTTGTACTTGCAAAATGCTAGCTTCTGTAGCACAACTCACATGGTGATGGTTGAGTACTTGAGTCTTACTAGGAAAGAGAGTGCCGTCCAGTTCCCCATTTCCTTTGCCAAAAGCTGTCCAGTTTGGCAAACATAGCCAAAGATTCATTGTGTGCCATCTGATGGTGCGTTGGTGTGATGCAGGAGAGGATAATCGAGGACGACGCCAAACTCCTGGAGCTAAAACAGGAGTACGGTCAAGAAGTCTATGCAGCCGTGACAAAGGCGCTGCTCGAGATGGACGAGTACAATGCCAGTGGCGGGTACTGTAAACCGGTGGTGTGGAACTTCAAGGCGGGCCGGAGAGCGACGCTGAAGGAAGGCGTTCAGTTCATCGTAAAGCAGTGGCAATCGCGCAAGAGGAAGCGCTGAGATGTTGGACCTGGATCGGAGGAGCGTTTGGCTGTCGTGTGCTGCTGTCTACTCTCCACCTGATGGTCTCGAGCGATCGATGTGTTGGTAGGGGGGAGGGAAACAATTTCTTCTTAAGGAATTTTACATGCATGAAGTATCAAATTGCTACAGTATCTTGAATTTATGGCAAGGACAAAAAGATGCCATTTCTAACTCATCTTAAGTTCCTGACTCTGTTTAGTTCACCAAAAGTTCTCAAAATTTTCGCATTGCACACCATGTTATTTCTTACAAAACATGTTTTCTAATACAAAAATTTTACTATTTTCACTTAAAATTTCACCAACTAAACGAGATCTGACTAAAGTCATGATTTTAAATTTGTACTCCGCCGGAATTCGCTGGATTCACTCATCGCATCGGACTGTGGAGTGTCCAAGCGAGTCCAAGGTTCACCGTGCTCGTCAATCATTCGTGCTGGAGCAAGACGGCCCAGGCCGCGCCATGTGTCCTGGGGCACCCGCAGACGTGTCCCTGCAACCTCGAGCAAAAACCGCAAAAGACACCGCGACTCTGCGCCAACCGGCAGAAAGAAAGACTTTTTTTTTTCATAGAAAACTAACCCGTTTAAGGCTCAAACCGCAAGAATCGAAGGGCAGCAGAGATCCATGGAGACGGCGACAGAAGTAGCAGCGAGCAAAGTAGCCGCCGGAAGCAGCGGCGGAGGGGTGCCGGCTCCGGCGCCGGCAGGGGAGTACTGGAGCGAGGCTCTCAAGTCGTTCCTCGACCACATCCCCATCTCCTCCGTCCCCGGCGCGCTCCAACCCACCGCCTCCCCAGGTACACCTCACGATAATCGCTGCTTATTAGAGAAACCCCATGTGCAAAGCAGGCGTCGCGATCATTCCGACCACTCATTAGCTCCTCGCGGTTCCGCTGCGTGTACGGCAGCGGTGGAGATCAAGCTCGGCGGCAGTGTCTCGGACGCCGTCGACGCCATGTACGGCGGCAACGCGGCGGGTGCGGTGATCATCGACGAGGTGCAGAGCAGCTTCGGCAAGTACGTCGACCGTGACATCGGCTTCGTCGAGCTCTCGAGCATACTCTTGTGGGCTCTTGAGGTAACGCACTAATCTAATCTTGTTCCGTGTTGCTAGTTGTTCATCAGTTTCAGTTTGTTGGCGCAGAGCAATACGCTTTTCTGAAAAAATGGCCTGTTTGAGTAAAGACTCGTGAACGATCGTTACTATTGGTTGGCATCTATTCTTGACAAAACTCAGTCAATTGTGTTATTCGTTCCTAGGAACTTGGCAAAGTGGAGCATGAACCGAAAGACAGTAGTTCGGACTTCATATCATGCCTGAAACAGCATCCTCAGATTGCAGAAACGAAGGTACACAGTAATTGCCTTATTGGCAAATGTGTCCCTGTACTTATTTATGTTTGAACACTCGAACGGAGCAGGACAAGAAGTGTTTGTGCTAAAAACGGGTAGTCTATATTTTTACATTTTGGCTGTTTCCCTGATGACCTAAACAGATTGCCTGGTTATCGAAGCTGTTCCTATGGGAGCCCTTCTTCCCTGTTCGAACCCATGACACACTCTTTCACGCAATGCTCCTCTTCTCAAAGCACCACAGGATCAACGTGGTACCTGTTGCTGAGTCGATGAACTCAAGTGTTATCGGATTTGTCACACAGGTACTTCATTGCCTGCCTTGATTTTCCATCAGTGCTTCTTTTGTGGTCAGTGAATTTGAATGCAGAATTCAGTCATGAAGCTCACGACCGATGCATGACACTAGAATGCAGTCATGGAGTTGCTTCTACAGTCAAGTGGCCTTGAGTGGCTCGACAAAATTGCAGACAAGCAACTTTCTGAATTTAGGTAAGTCATGAGCCTGAATACCAAATGCAGCTTAGTATACCAGCAACAACAGCAGACTGATATTAGTGTCAATTATAGATGAAAGATGGTTACCATGATTCAGTTGTATGTCCTTAATTACTACTGTATTTAGAATACCTTGTGTGCATTATGTAAAAGAAAATATATATATGAGGAATAACTAAACTGTAGGTATTGTTTAGTTGATGGAAATTTTGCTGAAAAGTGGTGAAATTTTTGCATTGGGTTGCGTGCACAGAGAGAAAAAAATGAATTGACATGGTTCTCTAGATGAAGACTTTTGGTGAAAGTTTTGAAACTAAACAGGGTGCGAACACATCACATGCTCCATTAATTTCATTTTCTAGAATGTTATGGGGAAAATACCTTTATGCAAATATCCTGAATAACAGTCAGCTAAATAGTGTGATACAAGAGCTAAAAGGTCGCATTTGACTTGTCGGCAGGTTTGCAAGTGTAAGGAAGCCTGTTATGGTGTACTCAGATCAGACCCTTGCTGATGGGCTGCATATTCTCTCAAAGGAGAAAATGGGAGTTGCAGTCATTGACAGGAAAACCAGCTGTCTGATTGGATCAATACAGTGCAGTGATATCTATCTGCTTCTGGACGATAGCTCCCTTTTCAGCAAGAGAACGTAAGTATTTTCTCATCTTCTTTCACCATCTTCCTCGAAATACGGAGTATAAGGTAATAAAGGATGTCCGTGAACACATTTCCTGATTAATAATAGGAGAACAAGTATGGAAGAATTCATCAACTTAAAGAACAAGACCGATAACAAACAGAGTGCTGCTGAAAATTCACCTGCATGTGAGGGTCAAAACATCCTCGACCTCGGAAACACTGGCCAGCGGACGGGCCTGCCAGTCAGCAACCTGAAATCGGACACCCTGAAGCAAGCTATGGAGAAGCTGACAGCGTACAGGAGCAGCTGCAGCTTCATCGTCGATGAGCAGGGGCACGTCCAAGGAGTGGTGACGTCAAGGGACATCATCTCCGTGTTCTCCCCGCCATGCATGGACTCGAGACTCGACGGGGGCTCCTTCTTCTCTGCTGCGCTTGAGCAGGTTGGCTGCCGCGTTGAGAATGGACAGATGATTCAGAACTCCTAGGCTGTAACTGTAACTCTGTAGGACCCTGATCCAGGTGGCTAGGGATGAAAGTGGTACGAATATTATCCGTCCGACCGACCGAACGAAAGGGTCAGACACTCAAATGGTAAGACCGTATTTGAATCCGGACATTTAATATCCGTAACTATCCGTACCGCATTAGTATACGGAAATTCAAAGTTGAATTTTTACGATCCAAATATGATAAATATTACTATTCGATACAAAATATACTGTCCGTATCCGAATTCGATCCGAGAATTCAGTCCGAGAAAGAAAAATTATCTGTATATGTATCCGTTCGTATCCGATTCGTTTTCATCTCTACAGAGGCCTTCCAGCACTATGTGACTTGTATCCGAGGTTTCTCGTGATATATTAAAAAAGAAAAGAAAAAGAAAAGCTTGCTCCCGCCATGTAGTAGGACCAAGTCACTGAGCAAGCCACCTCATTGCTCTTTTTTCCGAGAATTTTTTCCGACAATACTCAGGAGAGCTGCCCATCTTTATATTAAGAAGAAAAATTATCACATTTTACAACGAGAGTCATTAACCGGGGCACACGCACACAGTTTACAAGAGGCTTAGTGGATTATACGGTACAATGGATTATACAGTACATCATCGCCCTAAGAGAAATGAAGATGAAAACACGTGTCCGAAAAGGATGAGCGCCCCTCGCGCTCCTCCGGGCGACCCCGACGCCCCTCACGCCGCCGCGGCCGCCACCCACCCCCAACTTGTTGTCCCGCCACTGACGAGTACCCACACCTCTCGTCCCCGTTTCCTCTCCTGCTGCCCACTCCCGCAGAAACTCGGCCGTTCTTCGTGCCTCTCGGAGCCACCGTCCCGCTGCCGCGCCAAGGCAGCAAGATCCAGAGGCACTCGATTCAAAATCCCAGTGGGGCAGGGAAGCCGCGGCAATTCCCTCCTTCCGCGGGATGTAGGCCTACGTCCCCGCGGCCTCGTCGTGCTTCGCCGTCTCCAGGTGTGCTTTTCTACAACTTTGCTTTGCTTCACTACTACACTGTTGCTGTTCCTGTTGGCCGGCTTGCTAGTGCGTCCGTGGACTCCCGGATCTGGCTCTGCCCGACACCGGGCTCTCACCCCCCGAATGCCTCCGATGTCCAGAACATGCTCAACTTGGGCTTCTCCATCTACCCGTTCCGCTTCCAGGTCAGCGAGATCCGCCCAGGGATCTTCGAGATAACGGCGGTGAATGGGAACATAGCTCACCTCGTTATCACCCGTGCCCGCTGCAGTCTTGGCCGTGTTTCACTCCTTCTCTTTCCCTCCCTCCCAGCAGCCATGGCCGCCTGGGACTCTTGCTACGTCGCTGGAGAAGACGTCCCTGACGTCACGGTTGCGTCACCCAGGATTCAAAACTCCGATTGCGCGCCCAAAGCTAGTACCACCACCCTGCCTGCTGGGCCGTGTTCGGCGCCCAAAGCCCATTCTGCTGCCATGGGTCGGAATGCGGTCTCTTCCTCCAGCCCTTTCCTCCTGGGCCGAACCGACACAACCGTGGCTACTGTGTTTCTTCCTCGTTCCCGCTCCCCCACCACCCACCCCCTGCTCTGTGCTGCACCGACATTCAAAGCTTTGCGAGCTGGGGTCTGTCTGTTGTGACGGCTGAATCCATGATTTCCCGGATGAGATCGCCCTATGCAGGGTTTACTCCTCTTAGCTCCTCTCAGCTGCCCGGCGCACCGAACGAACGTCTTGTCAACGGCCCGCAAATCCGTTGTGTCTCTGACGACGTCAGCTTAGCGCATGACTCTACACCCGCTCTTTCATGGCTCAGCGCCTCACCGTCGCAGTCTACACCTCTTCCCCCGCCACCTTTCCTGCTGGCGCCTGGTCTGCAGAATCCTTTGAACTCTGTTTCTGACGTTGTGAACTCCCGCACAATCTTCACTGCCGCGGAGTCCAGGAGTATGGTTTCAAGTCAAGCTGCGCATTCAACCCCACCCACTCTGACTCTTTGCGCCGAATAGAGGTCACGTCGAGGAGTTCACTCCTCTGGTGCGCGTCAATGCCCCGCTGCTCCCTCAATCTCCTCCACGCGTTGCGCCATATCTTCGTGCACTCCTTACTCCCAAGGTCGTGCCTTTAAAAGTTGCTGAGGGCCCAAAGCGTCGCCATGCTCGATCTGTTCCCCCACCTCAAACACAGTGGTTCCGTTGCCTTGCAACTGATCACCTGGTTGCAGCGTACTGTGAACCGGTACGCTGTCGTTCGTGCCTTCGCTACGGACACCGACGCCTCACCTGCTCGATGGCGGGCTCGTACGACCCGTACCTGCGCTCGTTCGGGGTGTGGGGCGCTAGGCGTTCGTCGTCCAGGGAGGGGACCGAATCATCGCCGTGCTACGCCACGCCCAGAAAAAGAGACGTTACAACTCTAAGACCCGGAGTATCCGGACTTGGTCCGGAGACTCCGGAGTATCCGGGATAAAACCCGGAGTCTCTGGCCTTCCAGAGTTAACACTCTAAGGATAGCCCGGTGAAGTGTAGTGCAAAGGTGTCTCTCATAGGTTTTTAGTTAGTCAACTAGAGCACCTTTTTCAACTCTTGGAAGATACAATTCATGTCCCTCTTTATAGTACGACATTCCTAGGACTCAAATTCAAAATATAAAATAAATAAGCCTCCAAGGAATCCTTCTTTTAGCATCACTTTCTTTTTGTATAGCAATGAAGCGCTTAGATGCCATCATAGAATTTTAGTACTTGCTCATATACTCAACACATCATTAGTAGCTTATTAGTGTGTCATTAAATCACCAAAACCCACTTAGGGGGCCAAGATACTCTTCAATCTCCCTTTTTTTGGTGTTTGATGACAACACCTTTAAGCTTCATAAGAGAGATAAATAAATTCAGTAAAGAGCTTTGATCTATCTTGCAACACTCCCCCTTAATTTGTGCATTTGGAGTTTTGAATCTCAAAAGTGCTTTTGGCACCTAATTTTGCACAAGAGAGGAAAAACAAGAGAGTGTACCAAGATGATCAACAGTGGGGTGCTTGTGTTTGTGCAAACAAGATATATGTGATGCATATGACAATTTATACACTCAATAAAGATCAAAAGAGGCTGAGGTGTCAGAGCCCGGAGTGTCCGGACTTACCCCGAGAATCAGGGAAACCCGGAGAGTCCGAAGAAAAATCCAGAGTATCCGGACTTTGAGCACTCAGCAGAAATCATTCATCACAAAAATTTTCAAACTATCATAAGCATCCTTAGGAATTAAAATGCAATTTCTAGCATCACAAGCACACAACCAAATAGTCTCAAGCTCACATCACATAGTCTCAAACATAAAAAGTTATTATAGACCAAGTTCCAAATTCTCCAAGTCTTAAAGCATGAACTTAAGATACTCACTCTCCCTTTGGCATCATGCGCCAAAAAGGAAGTGTAGGGACAGCAGCAGCAGCAGGGGATCACTCTGTGTCCTCATCATCTCCACCACCTTCTTCTTCTTCTTCTTCTTCTTCTTCTTCTTCTTGTGCAGCGGAAGCAGCGTCATGGGCATCCCACTCGGCAAAGGGGTCATCAAACTCTGGGAGCTCATGGTAGGTGTCAGTAGGAAGCCCAAGATGAGACTTGATCTCAATGATGTCACGACGATTCTCATTAGTCTCGGTGACGATACGCTTGCACATGGAGAAGATGCTCTTGAAAGCCCTCTTGACCATGGATCCCTTGACCTTGCGAGAAGATTTAGATGAGTGACTAGAGCGAGGGAGGGGCTCATCATCATGGCGAGGGGCAGCACTAGAGGATCCGGCAAATCTTGTGCTCTTCTTCATTGGAGTTCTCTTGTCTCTAGCACGAAGATGCCTAAGCGACTCATGAGTGACATCCTTTAGGAATTGGGTATTGGTGACCCTCTCAATAATATACATGATGTACAGAGCATAAGGAAGATGCTTCATGGGGTCACACATAGCACGGTGAAGTTCATTCCAAATGAAGTCAAATATGCAAAAACCTTCTTCCTCGAGAGCCACACGGTTGAGGAGATTAACGACATAATGCCTAAGAGCAATGATATCTCCACTTTTTGGATCAATAGTGGCACAAAAAAACTGATTGAAATAGTAGTAGTATGGAATGAGATTGTCAGCTTTTCCCTCATGAGCTAGGAAGGCGGAGGGGAACATATATGCCATGTCCTTGGGCTTGTACTTCTCTTCATTATGGATAGGAGTGCGATCTTCATCCTTCTTCCCAAGTCCAAGCAAGCGAGAGAATGTCATATAGTCAATGGAGTACTTCTCTCCTTGAGTGGTCCAAGTGATAGTGTTTTGATGAGAATCATAGTAGTATGAGCAATGGAATTGAGCAAGAATCTCTCTATTCCATCCATAGCGAAAACCCATGATCTCATAAAGCTCAAGTTCCTTGCATCTATAAATCACGACATCAAAGGTGGGATTCTCCAACTTCTCATAGTAGGGCCAATCAATATACTTCATTTCTACTATGAGTGACTTGTTATTGGCCTTCATCTGTGGACTCCTTATCACTGTCTGATAGAAGTCCCTATGGAAATCACACCAAAATCTTGACTCAAGTGCCTCACTAGATATGTACATGTAGACATCTTCCTCCCTTTGCTCTCTGACTGCAAGGGCATTCCTAGAATAATCTCTCACCATTTGTTGAGCAAACCCTTGCACAGCCCCGGGGTCCCTTAGGTTGATAGGTGTAGTTACCACCCTCACATTTGATGGAAAAGAAGCTGTGAGATGGGGTGGAGTTCGGGGACAAATCTGGGAGTAGGGAGTAGGACGATTCTTTGGCATTGAGGGGCGAGGTACGGGCCTAGAACGAGAAATGTAGGGAGCCTCACGAGGTTTCCTTGATGGTTGAGCTGGACCTTTCCCGTGGCGCCTAGGAGCAACCCTATATTGCTCAACATCCTCTTCCTCCTCTTCTTCTTCACCAACGGCCTGCTGTTCTTCCTCTTCTTCGATCTCTTGCTCAGTGTAGACAGGTGCACGAGCACGAGTGGATCACTGAGAAGAGCCAAGCCCCAAAGTTTCTTGCACTACCCCCAAGGTTTGAGGGTCGTGCCTAGCCTTGGTCCTCCTTTGGGTGGCCGGCTCATCTTGCTTGTACTTCTTCCTCATGATCTTAGGGAAGAGAGGGAACCGAAGGGGAGAGCTTCCAAAACTTCAAATCAAGGGCAGCACCTTGTTTCCCACTCCTTGGAGACTTCAAACTCTCACACACTCAAGTTCTTGAGGGTTGGAACCCTAGGTTCAAGGGAGGAACCAAGGGGGGAGAGGAGAGGGGCGACGGGGTGAGAGAGGCGGAGGGAGGCTGGTGAAAACGGTCCATGCAGTAAAAAGATAAGAAACTAGGGTTTTGACTGCGGTGAAAACATTTATATAGGAGTTAAGGTCCAGAGTATCCGGGCTGAACCCGGACTCTCCGGGAAATCTGGAGTATCCGGGAAAAAGCCCGAAGTCTCCGGCTCCCCCTGAGACTAGGCAACAGATTTTCAAGGAATTGGAATTGAGATAGATAAAGATGATTATGAATGAAACTTTATGTGAGCTAGAGAGGTTCCAACACTTGATACTAGCCACAATCAATCAATGAGAACGATAGTTCAAGTGTTGTACCTAGAGTAAATCCAAATGGTTTTCAAAGCAAATCCACACTATTTTTCAAATCTTTTCTTTTGTAAAGATCTAGCCTAACACAATCAAACATGTGCATGATCTCAAGCCAAGTTACGAGAATCCAAGATATTCAATTCACTCCTCAAAGCACAAAACCTTAGTTCATCAAGAGGCTTTGTGAAGATATCAGCTAGTTGCTTTTCGGTGCTCACATGACTCAAAGTGATATCTCCTTTGGCTTCGTGGTCTCTCAAGAAATGGTGTCTTATGTCTATGTGCTTTGTTCTTGAGTGGTTTACGGGGTTGTTCGCTAGCTTAATGGCACTCTCATTGTCACACAAGAGTTGCACCTTGCTAAACGTACAACCAAAGTCCCTCAAAGTGAACCTCATCTAAAGTAGTTGAGCACAACAAGCGCCGGCTGCAACATACTCGGCCTCGGCGGTGGATAAGGCAACGGAATTTTGTTTCTTGGAACTCCAAGACACCAAGGACCTTCCAAGGAATTGGCAAGTCCCGGATGTACTCTTTCTATCTACCTTGCAACCGGCATAGTCCGAATCGGAGTAGCCAAGTAGATTGAAAGAGGAGCCCTTTGGGTACCATAAACCAACGTTAGGAGTGTGTACTAAATACCTAAAGATTCTCTTAACAACCATGAGATGACATTCCTTAGGATTGGCTTGAAACCTTGCACACACTAAGCATAATATCGGGCCTAGATGCACAAAGGTAAAGCAAGGATCCAATCATGGAGCAATATACCTTTTGATCCACTCTTTTTCCATCTTCATTTAAGTCAAGATGTCTATTGGATGGCATTGGAGTCTTGATGGGCTTGACCTTGTCCATGTCAAACTTCTTGATCATGTCATGAGTATACTTGGTTTGACTTATAAACGTGCCTTCCTTGAGTGGCTTGATTTGAAATCCAAGAAAGAACTTCAACTCTCCCATCATGGACATCTTGAATCTCTTTGTTATAATCCTACTAAATTCATACCATGCTCTAGGTGTTTGTTTAATACTATAGAGCGCCTTATGGAGCTTGTAGACGTGGTTGGGGAATTGAGGGTCTTCAAAGCCCAGTGGTTGCTCAACATAAACTTCTTCGGAGATTGGGCCATTCAAGAAAGCACTCTTGACATCCATTTGAAAGAGCTTGAAATAATGATGAGTAGCAAATGCCAACAAGATACAGATTGCTTCAAGTCTTGCTACCGGTGCATAAGTTTCTCCAAAGTCCAATCCTTCAACTTGAGTATAGCCCTTGGCAACCAACCTTGACTTGTTCTTGGTCACTACCCCATCCTCATCTTGTTTGTTGCGGTACACCCATTTTGTTCCAATCACATTTTACTTAGGGCGTTCCACTAAGGACCAGACTTCAATCTGAGTGAAGTTGTTCAACTCTTCTTGCATGGCCATCACCGAATCAGCGTCTTGTAGCGCTTCTTCCACAGAGAGAGGTTCAATCATGGACACAAAAGAGTAATGCCCACAAAAGTTTGCCAATCTTGATCTTGTAGTAACCCCTCTTCTTATACTTTCAAGAATGTTGTCAACGGGATGATCTCTTTGAACACTTTGACGAACTCTTGGATGTGGCTCAGAAGCTTCTTGTTGAATCAAATCCTAATTTTCTTGATGATCTTGAGCATCGTCTTCAGAGGGCCCGGACTCTCCGGGGATGGGTCCGGAGTCTCCAGAATTTTTGGATTCTCCGGACTTTTCTCCGGAGTGTCCGGGTTTTGCAGCGGCAGTCAAGTTAGGTGATGCTTCAATGACTTCATCTTCTTCATCTTCTTCTTGAGGCTTGATTTCACCAATGGCCATCTTCTTGATGTCATTTGTAGAGATCTTTTCCTTGCCTACACACACTTCATCAACTTGCTCTACTTGAGAGCCATTAGATTCATCAAATGTCACGTCACACGCTATATCAACACTACCGGTGGTCTTGTTGAGAACGCGATAGCCGTGAGCATTTGAAGCGTAACCAAGAAAAATACTATCATCAACTTTAGGTGCAAACTTAGAGTTCTTGGGCTTCTTGTTGAGAATGAAGCACTTACAACCAAAAACTCTAAAGTAAGACACGTTAGGTTTCTTACCAGTTAGGAGTTCATAAGCGGTCTTGTGTCGAAGCTTGTGAAGATATAAACCGTTGATAGCATGACAAGCCGTGTTGACCGCTTCCGCCCAAAAACTATCCGAGGTCTTGTACTCATCAAGCATTGTTCTTGCGGCTTCTATGAGAGTCCTATTCTTCCTCTCCACTACCCCATTTTGTTGAGGTGTGTATGGGACGGAGAATTCATGACCAATGCCTTCACCATCAAGATACTCTTCAATGTTGGTGTTCTTGAACTCGGTGCCATTGCCACTTCTTACTCTCTTGATCTTCACATCAAACTCATTTTGGGCTCTAGTTGCAAACTTCTTGAATACATCATGAACCTTGCTCTTGTCACGCAAAAAGAATACCCATGTATACCGAGAGTAATCATCAACAATGACAAATCCATACTTGCTTCCTCCAATACTAACGTAGGCCACGGGACCAAAGATATCCATCTGAAGCAATTCCAATGGTCTTGTAGTGGTGAGTACATTCTTGGAGGGGTGAGGAGCACCAACTTGCTTTCCGGCTTGACAAGCACTACAAATTCTATGTTTCTCAAAATGAACTTTTGTTAGTCCTAAGATGTGCTCCCCCTTTAGAAGTATGTTGAGATTATTCATCCCAACATGGGCTAGCCGGCGATACCAAAGCCAACCCAAGCTAGACTTTGCCATTAAGCATGTATCAAGTTGGGCTTTCTCCGATGTAAAATCCACCAAATAAAGCTTTCCCTTGAGTTCACCCTTACAAGCAACGGAGTCATCGCCTCTTCTAAAGACGGTCACACCCTCATTAGTGAACAAACAATTGTAGCCCATCTCACAAAGTTGTGACACTGACAACAAATTGTAGTCCAAAGATTCAACCAAATAAACATCAGAAATTGAATGATTGGTTGAGATAGCAATTTTACCTAGACCAACAACCGTTCCACCACCATTGCCTCCAAAGGCAATCTTTTCCGTAGGATGTTCAATCATTTCACAAGACATAAACATCTTCTTCTCCCTGGTCATATGATTAGTGCATCCACTATCAATCACCCATTTGGTTCCACCAGAGGAGTATGCCTACAAAACAAATTAGGCTTGCTTTTTATGTACCTCATTAGAGTTGGGTCCTTTCACGTTAGTCACAAGAACTTTGGGCACCCACACATTCTTTTTGATCATAGAACCTTGTGTGTAGGGTCCCACATACTTGGCCACCACCTTACCCTTGTGGTTCCATGTCAACACTTAATCGGCATAAAAATTATCTTGTGAAGCATGTGCCTTGGGCTTCTTGGTTTGCTTGGCTTGTATCACTTTGGCCTTGACTTGTGGTTCATGGGATGTACCATTGGAACTCTTGAACTTGATGGGAGTGTTGAGCCTTGGTTGTCTACCTTCAACCTTGGCACCCAATTGCTTCATCCCATGCACCACATTTCTTGTTCTCACACCCCTTGTGCGGTTGTTCTTGATGAATGGGATAGGGTCTTTGGATCCTTGCTCATTCTTACCTAGCCTTTTCCCATTCTCAAAGCCAAACTTCTTCATGTAGTTTGAACCAAAACCCTTAGTATGGTTCTCAAACTCTCCTCTCTTAGGTTCTTTCTTTTTTTCCTCAATAAGAGAGTTTGATAACCGAGCAATCTCTTTCTTCAATGCATTCATCTCGGCAATGTTAGTGGCACAAGCATTTATATCAATTTTATAGCATCTAGAACAACGATTACTTGTAGAAGCATTTGAGTTAGAGGTAGCATCATTAGAGGTTGTTTTAGCACTATTCTTAAGATTGTCAAGTTGAATCTCAATTGCAATGTGACTAGCTTTCAAGCATTTTAGGCTCTCTTGAAGTTCAACATTTTCATTCTCAAGTCTAGTGCAAGCATCCTTAGCTAGGAAGGACTTCCTAGTTAATTCATCTACTATAATCGCCTCTTTAGCTTGAGAGTTCTTAAGGCTAAGAATTTCTTCCTCCTTTTCTTTGAGCAAGCCCTCTTGCACCTTGAAACCCTTCTTTTCAATTACAAGGGCATTCTCAAGGGCAATGGTTTTCTCTCGCTCGAGTCTAAAGAGTTCTTCTTGCACCTCAAGAGTCTCATCTCTATTCTTGATTTCATTTAGAAGGTTCATAATTCTTTTGGTTGCCTTCTTGCCAAAACTAGTGATCATTTTTTCAAATTCATCATCATCATCATTATCATCATCAACATCTAGGGGAGAAGGTTTAGTGTCTACCTTGGTGCCCCTAGCCATGAGGCATGTGTGGGTGAAGTCATCTTCATCGTCGGTGAGATCTCCAAAGAGTGATGGCTTGTCAATGGGTTGAGCAATGGATATGGTAGCAAGTCCCACTTCATCATCGGAGTCGGAGCTATCATGATTTGAATCCCATTCTTCACCCAAATGAGCTTCACCAACTTCCTTTTTTTGTTCTTGTCATACTTGTTGGTGTCTCTTCTTCTCACTTTGATGTTGGGACATTTCGCAATGAAATGACCCTCCTTGCCACACCCAAAATATGGCCTCTTGGATGTTCTCTTGGTCTTGATCTTGTCCTTGTCCTTGTTCTTGTTGAAGAAGCCACCCTTCTTCATCACTTTGGTGAACCTCTTCACAAATAGAGCCATTTGCTCGGGAGTCAAGGTATCATCACTATCTTCATCACTATCTTCCTTGACCACGGCCTTGGAGGATGATGAGCTTGTCTTCTTCTCTTTGTCTTTGCTTGAAGCTTTGAGAGCTACTCCCTTGTTCTTCTCAAGTTGTTCATGCATCTTTGACATTTCTTGTGAGAGCTTTGACTCCTTGACGGTGATAAGATGTTCTTCAATTCTACCAATCACATCCGTCGGAGTGAACTTCTTGAAGCCTCTCTTCTCTCTAATGAGTGTAGGGAGTTGAACATCCCTAGCTATGTAAGCGGAGAGGATCTTATCAACCACTTCTTTTCTTCCCCATCTTGTGCTACCAAGAGATTTGATTTTATTGATGATCTTGTTCAAGCGGTTGTACATGTCTTGCGGAGATTCATCTTCCTTGATGACAAAGCGGTTGAGTTCACCTTCAAGAGCTTGAATTCTTCCTTCCCTAACTTGTCTTGTTCCTTCATGGTTGATAAAGAGAGTGTCCCACACATATTTGGCGGACTTCAAACCATCAACCTTGTCATACTCTTTGGGGGTGAGTGAGCTCTTGATGATGCGAATGGCTTGATAGTTGCGTTGGATCTCATTCGCTTGAGCTTGTGTCAAGGTAGCATCTCCACTTGGAAAGGTGATTCCCTTATTCACAATAGTCCAAAGTGCGGGATTTACCGCCATCAAATACTCCTCCATCGAGTTCTTCCACTTGGAATAGCTGGTTCCATCAAATTGGGGTATCTTTCCAATGTGGTGGGAACTTGATGGTTTATCAAAGACTAAGTTAGAGTAATCGAAAAGGATTTTGGAGTACTCCCTTCCCGAAGGCCGACGAGTGGAGCGATTCGATCTTGCATCATCAAAGTCATCATCGCTTGAGGAGGATGATCCACCGTCGTCATTTCCCGGACGATGGCTTGTGCTTGCTCCACCGGTACCTCCCGCTGCACCCGTAGGAACTTCGAGTGTATGCATGGGAGGTTGATGACCATTGGGGTTGGTCAAGTCAACTTCGGGCGGAGTTGCTTGATTAGTTGGGGTCGACATCTCTTTTCTCCAAGCGGTTAAGCTTCAAACGGAGCAACCTGCTCTGATACGAATTGAAAGGATCTAGATGTCGACTAGAGGGGGGTGAATAGTCGTTCCTGAAAATTACAACTTAAAAGCAAACTGTCAGGTCAAAGTCCGGAGTGTTCGGGAAAATGTCCGGATTGTCCAGGCTTTAGAGGGGGAGACTAATTCGACAGAAATCAAACTTGCTCAAATTCAGATCTGTGCATATAGGATATGCAATACAGTGATGTAAGCCTGTTCCACCACTTAGAACCAGTAGGAACCTCACCACGGAGTAGATCGGCCACAAACCCTAGAAATGTGCTCAAAGGGATATCAAGCATACAACAAGAGCAACAAGCACAAGAGACACAAGGGATTTGTTACCGGAGTTCAAGCTCACACCTTGAGCTCTACGTCTCCGTTGAGGAACCCACAAAGGGTGGACCTTTACACCTAGGTCACTTTCCTCCCCCCTAGCGACCACAAAGATCAAGCTAGGGTTACTTACTCAATCACGGGTCAATACAAACTTCCTTGGGTAGCGACAATCCTTTGGATGCTCCAAGGCAACGCCTAGCCGGCTAGGAGCTCAAAGCTCCAAGAGTAACAAACACGAAATTTCCAACCAAGCGAAGAACGAGGTGCTCTAGAGATAGGAAATCAGCTCACTAGCACTCTCCAAGCTCTTGCTCTCAGTCCCTCCTTTAATCCCCAACAAATCTCACCAAACCAAAGCCAAGGGGAGTAAAGAGGGGGAGTGAATGAGTTCTGAGTGTTGCAGGTCGAAATGGGCAAGAGAGAGGGAGTGGATAGGGTTGAGGGGGTATAAATTCCTCCTCACCCAGAAAAAGAGTCGTTACAGCTCTAAGACCCGGAGTATCTGGACTTGGTCCGGAGACTCTGGAGTATCCGGGATAAAACCCGGAGTCTCCGGCCTTCTAGAGTTAGCACTCTAAGGATAGCCCGGTGAAGTGTAGTGCAAAGGTGTCTCTCATAGGTTTTTGGTTAGTCAACTAGAGCACCTTTTTCAACTCTTGGAAGATACAATTCTTGTCCCTCTTTATAGTACGGCATTCCTAGGACTCAAATTCAAAATATAAAATTAATAAGCCTCCAAGGAATCCTTCTTTTAGCATCACTTCCTTTTTGTATAGTAATGAAGCGCTTAGATGCCATCATAGAATTTTAGTACCTGCTCATATACTCAACACATCATTAGTAGCTTATTAGTGTGTCATTAAATCACCAAAACCCACTTAGGGGGCCAAGATACTCTTCAGTATTAGTCCATAGTAGCATGCCATAGAGGCTATCTTTCGTACCACACTTCTACTCACAGATGGTCAGCCATAGAGTACTTCCGTTCCAATATCTATCCGAAATAGAAGAGTCATAAAATCATTCCTCCGTACCCAAGCTACCATGTGAGTAATGGCCACACAAGACTTCCCTAATTACTCGGCCAAGACTAGAGCCATATAGTCCTTGTGGTTGCACTGTTGTCCTGGGTGGTCACTCCATATTCCAATTAAGCATCGTGATCTTGTATTAACCAGATATATAACATAAAGGTAAAGCAAGTTCATCATCAATGTTCATTAAAACCACCATAACCCAAGTAGAGCAACTAAGCATAGCTACCAAACAAAAAGATAAACCCAGGTTGACAAGGAATGATATTAAAACTAGGATAAACCTTAATAGGACCCATCAATATTAATGCAAAGCAATGCAATGAGTGATTAAATAATTATTGGGACAAAAGAACAAGGACACACTTGCCTTTAACCAAAGTAATGTTGTTGCTTAGAGTGTCTTCACCTTCAAGCTCTTCAATGCTCTTGAACGACGTTCATTCTACTCGCATCAATCATCGGGCACAAGCATACAAAACAAACAAACAAGCAAACTAAGAACAATACACCAATCAAAATAAAAGCTTCAAAAGATCGTACTAAAGGATAGGCTCGATTCTATGGTTACACTTGAACGAAGGAAACACTGAAAACTGAACTAAGGTCGAAAAGACGAAAGCTATCAGGAGATTATCAAACAACAAGAGACTAGGTGTTGGATATATTTTAATCAGAAAATCATGTGGCAAGAATATTTCAAAAGAAATACTCTATGTTAGAATTAAGCAAGTTATATTTAATTATAGAAAATACGATAAGTCTAATCATATTTCATTTGCAATGTTTAAGTATAAGTTATGCCAAATTAACAATTACTTTAGAAAGACAAAACATGTGTAAACATCTAATCAAATAACTTTGGATTACGTGTTCAACTAAACATATTTAATATGGAAAAGATATGTATAAAATTATTAGGCATATTAACTATACTTAAAGAAAACCGATGTTGAACACACTAGTCATCTTTTATTTAGAAAAGATAGTTATAAATAAGAATTAACCAGATTAAATCTTAGCTTTATGAAAATCGGAATATAACCTATTCACTTTTACTTAGGAAATCAATTAAATAAGAATTATTCAAGATTAACATACAACTTTGATGTTAAAAACAAGTAACAGGTGATACACATGTTAACGTACAAGTTAAGGTGAACGAACGAGAACGATTTTTACGCAACTATCAAACGTACAAGAAAGAACGAGCTATCAAACATAGAAGAAACCTTAAGCTACGGTCTAGGAGAGCTAAGCTGATAGAGATACTAACAAGATTGATTCTAGGAAAGATAGATGTAGAAGATTAGGCATAAGAACAAAGTTGATTCATAAAGAGATAACCGAGATAGATTAGCTAGGAAACAACAAAGAAAACTGAGATAAGATAGCCATGAACTAGATGCTGATAAACATTATTCTAAGAGAACATGAAACAAGAATGGTAAGATTACTTGATAGGGAAACGAGCAGCACAAAACTACTCACTACAGATTAAGCTACTAGGTAGAACGGAAACTCTAAGGTAAGCTATGTGGCACTAAGGCACACAAACCATGTTTGGAAAAAAGTAGGCTTGATTAGATGTACAAGGCACATGGTTTGATCTTGAGCTAGTACTATAAAGGTTTAGAGCTTCAGAGAGACTAGATCATCAAAAGAGATACTGAGATAGATCGAGCTGACGGAGAACATCTAACGACCGATTTGCATTTATGAGAGAACAAGATTATGAGCTAGGTTCTTTTATTTTAATTAGCAAAATATAAGTAAAGGATATTAAAGAAATACCCTCAATTGAAATTAATGCAAAATTATATTTTATTTGCAAAGACCGAAGTAAAGGACCTAGTTAAGTTTTATTTATAAAGATTCATGTATAAATTATACCAATTAAACATTTAACTTTAGAAAAGCTAAACTATATGAATTCTCTAATCGTAACTTTATGATTCGAGTGGATCATATTATTATTGAAAACATCATGATATTGGTATTAATCAAGTTAACATTATTTATAAAAGCCGGTGTAAAAACCTAATCAACTTTTAATTAGAAAATTCCACTTAAAGATTAAGCAAATTAACATTTGGTTTATGAAAAACCGAGGTAAGGATCTAATTAGATTTTATTTACAAAAGTATGTGAAATAATCATTAATCAAATTAACATTGGTAACGAAAAACGGTGTATAGCACTATGTTACTTTTATTTAGAAATGGCATGTTTAATTGACATTAACAAAATTAATATTAAATATTTTTTCAAAAAATAAACATGATGAAAACTCACTACAAACGTGTGCTTTACATTATTATGAACCTAACACAACTTGAACTGATTAAAACGGAGTTAAAACATGGAAGCTATGGATTAAACAAGATGCAGGGACCTAGATGTGATTACTATAGATTTCAGGGGTTACTAGATAAGATTCACAAGACACTATGAACAGTGCTCATGAATAGATCTAAAGCTAGGGTTATAGCTGCAAAAGAACATAGATTGGATCTGTTTGTGAGGATCTAAAAGGATCTAGGGGGTTCAAAGGTAAAAGACCAAGACAAAGAAAAACGTAACATGATAACAGGATCTTCTAGGGGCCTATTCGCAAAACAGAGAGGGAGCTTCTTCAAGCTCTGTCCAGGGGCGGACGATGGCTCTGCCGGCTCCAATTGCTGGCGACTCGGGCAGCTAGGGGCTAGGACGGCTGGCGCAGGAGATAGAGGAGGTTGAGAGGAGCTCATAGATGTGCTCACCGGCGTGGGAGACGGACGGTGGTGGTCAGAATTCACAGAGAGGCGGCCGGCGGAGGAGCTTGGGGGTGGCCGGACTTTGTGGTGGCGGCGGCGCTCTGGTGCTTCTCTGGCGACAGGAGGAGAGCTATGAACGCGTCTCGTCGTCGCGCAGCTCCGAGTGGTGCTCGTTCGCCCGGGAGATCGACGGAGGCGGCGAAACGACAGTGGCGGCCGGCGGCTCGGCGCTCCAGCGAGCGGCGAAGGCGGCACGGCTCTGCGCAGGGGCGGCGACGCGTGGTGGCTAGGGCATGCAGAAGCTCAGCGGCGGCCTTTATATGCGCGGGAGGGTGCGGCTTGGCGTGCTGGGCACGCACGCCGAGGGGCAGGCGGCGGCCTGGCCGGCCGTGTCCCTGCTCCGGCCGATGGGCCTGGCGGGCCTACAGCTGGGCCGCAGCGGGCTGGTTCGGGCCCTCGGGCTCGGCCCAAACCGAAGGGATAGGATTTTCTTTTTTTCCCGAAATTATTTTTCAGTGCGAAACAAATCCAGAAAATTCCATAAAATGTTTTAAGACACGAAAAATACACAGAAAATCTCAAAAATTCCAGGAAAATTCCCAGAGATATATTGAGACATGAACAATCCAAATAAAATATTTGGAGCTCATGAAAAAGATTTTAGAGCGTTCTAATAAATGGAATAAGCTCAAGGGAAATGAGAATAAATTCCAGAAAAAGCTGCAAAATTCTCGGAAGGGTTTGGTCAGCACCTAAGCGTGTTTTAAAAACATTTTGCACTCATGAAAGACCAAGATGCATCGACATGAATGCAACACTCAACGAACCATTTATTTAATTCAGAAAATCAAACAATGGATTTTTCTGATATTATATTTCTTGTAAAGAAATAAATGTTAGAAAAATTTTAAAATTATGAGAAAATCATTGTTTAATTATTCTTTCTATTCACATCCTGAAATTGGAAATTTCAGGGTGTGACAGTCTCTCTTCCTTTGTTACCAACCCTTCTCATGGTGCTTCCGGTGGCATTCTCACTGCGTGGGATAGCTCGATCTGCACTCTCACTGCCACTACGGAGCACACTTTCTTCAGGACCACTGCCTTCCGGTTGGATGTTGATGGCAGTGTCTTTCACCTTACCAATGTGTATGCGCCCACAAACCGATCTGACAAACCTACTTTTCTTTCGGAACTTGCAAACGTGGCCACTCACATTGATACTCCCTGGATCATTATGGGGGACTTTAACCTTACTCGTTCCCCGGAGGATAAAAACAATGACAATTTCTGCTCCTCTGAGGCTGGCATGTTCAACTCTACGCTAAATGATCTTGCCCTCATCGAGCTCCCTTTAGTGGATCGTGCTTATACCTGGAGCAGCCGCAGAGATGATCCTACTCTTGTTCGTCTTGATAGATGTTTCATTAACACTGAATGGGATGCAGCTTTCCCCAACAACACTCTTTCCTCCAGGGCCTAGTTTGTGTTTGATCATGTGCCTCTTGTGGTGACGCCCTCCACTCAGATTCCGCAGAGCTCTTGTTTTTGTTTCGAGAACGCCTAGATCAAACGTCCTTCGTTTGCTGATATGATCACCTCAACTCTTCTCCTTCCTCTACGGCAAACGGGTGGCCCTGCATTCACTCAAAAACTCAAAAAACTGTTGCAAAGAATGCCAGCTCTGGTCGTGTCGTCAAATTTCTCTCGACTAGTGAGAGAACGATACTCGTGTGCTCTTGCACGCTATCGATCTCCTTGAGGAAAGTCGTCCCTTGCACTCCAATGAACTAATTCTCAGGTGCCTTGCTGCTCAAAACATCCAGGAGATTAATGGGGAACGTCTTGCTTTTTTGCGGCAACGTTTTCGTGTTAAGATTGCCATGGAATGGGATGAAAACTCACGCTTCTTCCATGATGCAGCCTCGGGCCGAAGACGTAAAAATCTCATCCACTGCCTGGAACACGAAGGCCAAACCTTCCTAGCTCACGATGCCAAGGCCATGCTCTTGCACAACTACTATATTGAACTATTGGGCATGCCCAGGGCCACTGAATGGTGTTTCAGCTTAACTGAACTTTATCCGACAACAATAGTTTCTGCTCACGACCTGGCTCGCCCATTCACCGCTGAGGAGATCTCCAAGGCCTTGTTTTCCATGGATATGAATGTCAGTCCTGGACCTAATGGCTTTGGCCCCTCTTTCTACAAACATTTCTGGCCTGGCCTCTGAGATGATGTTATCTCCCTCTTCGAAGGTTTCTTCGACAGGACCCTGAACCTAGACAGCCTCAACAGAGTGTATTTTGTACTCCTCCCCAAAAAACCAGGGGTTTGCACGCCTGACGCTTTCCGTCCAATTTCACTTCAGAACTGCCCTATGAAAATGTTCACCAAAGTGATGGCCAATCGCCTCTGTGCTGCCATTCCAAACATTGTTGATGCTGATTAAACTGGCTTCGTCCACGGGTGCAACATCTCTGAAAATTTCGTGTATGCTGCTGACCTACTAAGCTGCTGTCATAGGCGTGGTGTTCCTGCTGCTATCCTAAAATTAGACTTCAGGAAAGCTTTTGATTCGATCGAGTGGGTGAGCTTAGATTCCATCCTCCGGGCTCGCGGTTTTGACAACAAATGGTGTAGTTGGGTTGGCAACATGCTGAAGAACTGTAGTCACGTTGAATGGGGTCCCCGGGTGTTGGATTAAGTGTCATCATGGGCTGCGACAGGGTGATCCTATCTCACCGTATCTATTCATCATTGTCGCAGATGTGCTGCAACGCCTCATTAGGAAAGCTTCTGATCTAGGCACCCTGTGTCACCCAATTGATCAATCCCTCCCCTATCCTGTTCTACAATACGCCGACGATACTTTGATCATCATCACAGGTGATGCCGCCTCTGTGACTGAACTCAAAAACATCCTCGATGCCTTCTCTGCTGCAATTGGTCTGAGCATCAATTTCCACAAATCCACTTTTGTGCCGATCCACGTTCCCGACTCTGAGGCTGTGGCAATGGTTTCTATCATGGGGTGTGTTGTCTCCAACTTCCCCCAGACCTATCTTGGTTTGCCACTCTCCCCCCATAAGCTTCGAGTCGCTGACTACAAACCCCTGTTAGATAGCTTTGACAGATACCTCTCCGGCTGGAAAGCCAAACTTCTTTCCACTGCTGGTTGCCTGATTCTTGTCAATGTCATCCTTGGGGGACTCACCATCTACTTCATGTCCTCTCATCTCCTCCCTAAGACGGTGATCGACTGCTTAGATGCCCAACGCCGGGCGTTTCTCTAGACGGGCGAAGACAAATGCAATGGTTCTCAATGCTTGCTGCAGTGGGAAATTGTCTACACAAGTAAAGCATGGGGCGGCTTGGGGTGAAGAACTTGGAAGATCAAAATCACTACTTGCTGATGAAATTTATGCACAAACTTCATGAACTCGGTCCTTCCCATGGAAGTCCTGGTTCTTCAGGCACAGTGACGAGAATGATGGCTCCTTTATGCAGAGATTGGTTCAACACGAGCTCTCTCGGTATCGGTCTCTCACCACTGTTCGCATCGGCAATGGGCAGTTCACCTCATTCTGGCATGACAAATGGATGTTGGGCACCGCTTTGGCTCACACCTTTCCTGCTCTGTACTCCCACTACACTGACACGAATGCAACGGTGAAGGATGTGATGGCTGGGGGATTGAGGGAGCACCTCCGGCCTCGACTTATTGGTGCAGCCTCGGACGAACTCGCCATTTTGCAAAATTGCATTCAGGTATCCCATCCCAGCGAGCTTGATGACGTTCGCCTCCTAGATAGTTCACCACCTTCTCCATTCAGTACTAGAGGTGCCCACCGCCTGATGCATGCAGGGGACGTCGTTGACCCTGAGGCCGAGAAGATCTGGAATACTAAACTGCCTGGGAAGGTCAAGTTTTTTGGATGGCTCCTTGTCCATGGGTGCTTGAACACCCGGGCGAACCTCTTTCACAAAAACATACGTCAACAGGACGAGGCGAACTGAGAGTTTTGCCAAGACGCCCTGGAGACGGACGACCACATTTTTGTTCACTATCGCCGTGCGAAAATGGTTTGGTCAGCCATGGGAATTAGGCTCGCTGACGGCACACACAAAAGGTCTTGGTTTCTTGGTTCTGAATTGGCTCTACCGAGCTGTGTTCGGACCGATATCGCTCTTGTACTGCTTTGGCATGTGTGGAAAGCAAGGAATGCTAAGATGTTCGACCGACAGGAACTGCCGCCACGTGAGATTTTTCGTCGAGTTGTAACTGATTTAGATGCATGGCGCTTTCGCTACAACAAACACTCTCAGCAGGTTCAGGCCTGGTCCGAGTTTCTCTCCCTTTGTAACTGATTTTTTGTACTACTTCACTACTCACCTCCCTCTCTGTAAAATCCTCTCCGGGTATGCCGGGAGTAGAACTTGTACACAGCTCTTCGATCAATAAAAAGTAGGTGGGGAATGCTCCCCCGAATTTGTTCGAAAAAAGATGAAAACACGCTATCCTACTGTCTTTGCTGCCGGCCAACCTACTGCAGGCAGGAGTTTTGCTCTGGCCTGAATCCCAGCTGGCCTTCTTCGACAATGAGGGCAGCGACTTGGGCTGCGGAGTTTTCCGGATGCGTTTTGAACACTCTTCCATTCCTCTCCTTCCAAATGTGCCATGAAATCAACATGAAAACGGAGTCCAAACCTCTCTGTTGTAGCTTGTTCAAACCACTCCGCTTGCTGATTGTAGCGAACATAGCTTTATATGCCATTTGTTTGAGTTTGATTTTGGTGATTCATGACAACATGATCAATGGGACTAACCAAATTATCTAGCATGTATTTATAGGCTTTTTAGATCCCATGGATGTTACCACAAGTGGTATGTTAACTACAAGTGATGGCAAGTTCATGACACAAAGGAACATCAAAAAGACACTGTCGGATGCACCAACGGTACCTTTGGAGGATGGCGTTGGTGCAATGGTCGGACGAACTGGTACACTGTGCGATGTCACAGGTCAACAAGCACTGTCGGATGAACCGATAGTCCATTTTCTACATGCGCCGGATGAATACCAGAGACAAAGCAGAGGGGATAGAGGCATCAGATGAACCGACGGTCCATTGATGGGCACTGTCGGGCTATCTGATGGGTTACTAGCGCAAGACAGAGAGGTTTTGGCGAAGGAGTCAGTAGCACCAGATGAACCGATGGTACAGGCATCAGTTCATCCGACGGCTACGAAAATCAAGATATAGAGGTTTTGGTTGTGATGTCTTCAGCACCGTCGGATGAAGTGCCGAATGAATTTCGTCAGTAGAATCGCAATGGCTAAGTGACGTGGAGGGGCACCCGATGAATAAATGCTATGGAAAAATGACCATCGGTTCATCCGATGGTATAAGTTTCTGTAGCCATCAGCCAACTACTAGTTTGGTATCTTGGGCTATTTATACCCCCTCCACTCTCCCATTTGATAGGGCTGGAATGTGTGGAAGTGCAGAGGAGTGCAAGAGACATTGAAGATCACATCCATGCCGCTTAAGTGAACATCCAAAGGCTTTGCACATGCTTGGTGTGCGTGCTTAGTGCTAGGTTTAGCTTAGAGCTGAGTGAGTGCAAGATGTGCCTACCTTGTGAGGTGATTCTTGAGTGGATCAAGCTGTACAAGGTGCGCCGAAAGCCTTGGGCTTAAGTGGCTCACCGGCAAACGTCTTCGACCCTCCGGTTTGGTGTGGAGCGGCGAGAACACTTTGTGCGGGGGACGTGGAGACCCTCTTTCTTGGTGGAGAAGCTCCTTAGTGGAGGCGACATCAAGGTGACCAAGGGAGTTTGGCGAGTCCTCTGTGGCGAGCCTTTGTGGCTAGTCAAGTGGTGCTCTTGGGAGAGACTTGGTGACCGGGAAGCAATACTCTTGTGTGAAGTGCTTCAACAATGTGGACTAGGGGTGGTTTAGTGCCTACCGATACCTTGGGATAAATCGTGTATCAGGAGTTTGCATCCTCTCATCTCTGTTTACATTTCCGCATTACATTCTTGCAATCTTTGCTTGCCTTTACTTTCGTAGAGTAGTATCTTGCTAGGTTTGGCTATAGGTTGCAAAACTTGTTTTAGGACGAGAGTTTCACACTAGATCAACCATAGATTGCACATCTAGATAGAAATGATCTAGTTTACTTTATGCAAAGTAGTGAAAGTCATATGTTAAGGTTTTAAGTTGTCTAATTCACCTCCTCCCCTCTTAGACTACGAGCATCCGATTCCTTACACTGATCCACCACTGATCCACCAGTCCACGAGATGCATCATGCATGGCTCGAGCTGGCGGTTGGTTCCACTAGCCAGTTGTCGTGCTGATGGCGTGCCACACCTCGGAGGTGACACTAGTACATAAATGATTTATAGGAGGGTCTCGATTTTTTTTTCTAGGAGCGGACGATTTTGCCGCCCGATCTAAAAAATGAGATGATACTGTAGCATTCAACCCGCACCTAGAAATCTTTTTTGGGAGCGGGTGACGCCATCAGCCACACCTGAAAATTTCAGGTGCGGGTGACACCATCACCTGCTCCTGGAAATAGTCGCATTTCTGAAAAAAAATTGCTATTTATTTTTAGTTTTGTAGCGCAACCACGTTTTTTTAATCAGGTGCGGATCACCCTGTAGTCTCCTCATGGTCCTCATGTCTTTTTCACAATCTAATTATCTGTTCTTAGTTCAAAATCATATAATTATTGAGCTAGATCTTTAAATTTACTAGGTTAAATTGGAGAACCATTTACCACTATGCTCCTGTTGTGTGGACGGCCCAGCTGTTTTATCTTCTGCGATCGCACGCAATCAGTATGTGCAGCTACGACTGGGCTCCACGATTTTAAGCATCGCTACCGGCCTGTCAAAACGCACGGATACTACGTTGAACGGAGGATGCATGCGCTCGAATGGGGGCGTGCACGTGCCTACCTAACTGCCAGTGTGTGGCGCAGCTACTTCACCGTTAGGTGTATCGTATCGATCGATCCATCCACCCATCGGGTGTGCCCTTCTCCTGCTACTTCTAGTATTATATATATAAATAGTCCACGCGACCAATGAAGAAGCAGCAAGAAGTGTCAGCTCAGGCCTGCAAAGCTCAGAGAGCGAGAGATCGAAACACAGCTAGAGGGGACGATGGGGGAGGTGGCCGTGAAGGGAGGAGAGGCGATGACGAAGCAGGGAGGCAAAGGGCCGGTGGTGGTGACGGGGGCGTCGGGCTTCCTCGGCTCCTGGCTCGTCATGAAGCTCCTCCAGGCCGGCTACACCGTCCGGGCCACCGTGCGCGACCCCGGTGAGTTCTGTTCTCCTGCCAACGCGTGCGTGCGTGCGTCCACTTCACAGCTGCGCGCGGAATTTTGATTTGCTTCGTGTCTTCGATTCCCAGCCAACGTTACGAAGACGAAGCCGTTGCTGGAGCTTCCCGGAGCAGCGGAGCGGCTGTCCATCTGGAAAGCTGACCTGGCCGACGAAGGCAGCTTCGACGAGGCCATCAAGGGATGCACCGGCGTCTTCCACGTCGCCACGCCCATGGACTTCGAGTCCAAAGACCCAGAGGTACGCAAGGGCGTTCCCTCCAGCCTGCTGCCTGCCCAAGTGAGTCGACCAAGTCCAGCTTAATTACAATATGCGTGTGGTGGTTCCGTTGCAGAACGAGGTGATCAAGCCGACGGTGGAAGGGATGCTGGGCATCATGCGAGCCTGCAAGGAGGCCGGCACCGTGCGCCGCGTCGTCTTCACCTCCTCCGCCGGGACGGTCAACATCGAGGAGCGCCAGAGGCCCGTCTACGACCAGGACAACTGGAGCGACGTCGACTTCTGCCGCCGCGTCAAGATGACCGGATGGGTACGTAAAGCTCTTCCTCTGCTCTGCGATTCCGCTAGAACGCCATGGCGATCACGCGTGAACCCGATGGCGATCGCTCTATCTGACGACGTACGCGTTCACCCGGGCTCCGCACTCCGCAGATGTACTTCGTGTCCAAGTCCCTGGCGGAGAAGGCGGCGATGGCGTACGCGGCGGAGCACGGTCTGGACCTGATCAGCATCATCCCGACGCTGGTGGTCGGCCCGTTCCTGAGCGCGGCCATGCCGCCGAGCCTCGTCACCGCGCTGGCGCCCCTCACGGGGAACGAGGCGCACTACTCCATCCTCAAGCAGATACAGTTCGTCCACCTCGACGACCTCTGCGACGCCGAGATCTTCCTCTTCGAGCACCCCGACGCCACCGGCCGCTACGTCTGCTCCTCCCACGACGCCACCATCCACGGCCTCGCCGCCATGCTCAGGGAGAGGTACCCCGAGTACCGCGTCCCGGAGAGGTTCCGGGGGATCGACGACGGCGACCTCCAGCCCGTGCACTTCTCGTCCAAGAAGCTCCTCGACCACGGCTTCACGTTCAAGTACACGGTCGAGGACATGTTCGACGCCGCCATCAGGACGTGCAGGGAGAAGGGCCTCATCCCGCTCGCCACCGCCGGAGGGGATGGCTCTGCATCAGTCTCAGCGCACACGCCCAGCGAAACGGAGGCAGCTCTTGGGAGGGATGGACCGGCGGTTGCCGCTTAGACAATGCAAGCGCTGGTGGCAGTGAGACAAATTTGCTATCCTACGTCGATGCTATATATCCGTTCTACCTGTGATTCTGTGAGACATGGTGGTGCAGGAACTGGTGTTTGAGTTCACAATTATCTGGATTGTGCATTTTTTCTTATCTCAAAAAAATATTTTGGCCTTTTACATCCTATAAAAATAAGCTACTTGTAAAGGTTTTGATATAAACTTGCCGCCAGAAAGAAAAAAATCGAAACACATCTGTTCATCAAGACTAGCACCTTGTGATCTACTAGTACCTGCTATGTTCATAGCAAGAGTCTGAACTCTGAAGAGATACGAGATAACAGATGCTCTCCAACTGTCTTTTTTTTGGAGGCAATGATCTACTGATTGGATATGGATGAGATACAGTAGATGCATATTTACAACGATTCAAAAAAAGATAATATGGATATATATAAATACCGAACCAATTTTCTGTCCCTACAAAAGAATAATCAACCGCCTATTTTTCCCGCTAGCGCTCTTCGGAATTGTACTTATTCCAAGCTTCCTGCACAGTCGCAGGGCAACAGTTAGCCTCTGTTCATTTTACCAAGTAACTTGATACAGGAGTGTTTAAAAATATGGCTACAAATTCACCAGCACAAAACTTGCTTCGCCAATAACTAGTTACAGCTTACAGGTATACTATATTTCAAAGCTTTTTTTTTTGTACCAATTGGACGTGATGGCGACATCCTTGCGAGCTTGGTGGTCATCACTATTTAGAATGGGCAAGCTTTAGAAAACCAGCATTGGACCTATTGCTAGCCACACTAGCGCCAGTTTCCAGCAGATTAATTTGGTATTAATCAGGTGTTTCTTTTTTGCTTACATTTTCTTTGAAGAAGCCAGTTTCAGGACATAAAAAGACCCTTTCGTGAATAAGATAACTGTCAGCAATAAAGTGGATGTTCTTGTAACACTCTTGGTAACTGAGTTTTTATTTATTTTGACCTATCTCATTATTCACACTAATTTGATCATGATGTATCTATCTAGCTTCTCAAATATGGGGGAACATAATCAGTGGTAAATAAGCAGCTACCTATAAAATGTAAAGATGAACAAAGAACACACCTTCAGAAGATCAAACACCTTCTCACAAATGTATTTCTGTCTGATTGTAGCACCCCTTTGTTGCACTTTATCTGGATGGACACAAAGGGTTGCCTTCCTGTATGCCTTCTTGACACCAGCAGCTGTAATAAGCTCTGTGAGGGGAACTGCCTGCCAACCACTGTCTGAACCAAGTATCTGCCCAGAAGAAAAGATTTGCATGACTGGACTGATGCGCAGTTTGAGTTCAAATTCAACATGAGAGCTCAAAATGATGCCATGCAGAATGGAAGTGCAAGAGCTCATGTAATTATTTTCCCCAAAAATGTACCAAGAATGAATCTCCCAGGTACAAGTAGATTATAGCATCCTTTTTAAGCTATTTTTACAATATTAATCTGAACCAAGACTATATATGCTATAAACAATCATTTAAACCTGATTTATGTTAGTTTAAGTCATTTCTTAAATTTCCTGAAATAGATTTCAATGGAATCCATGTGACATCTGAGGTTAAAAGTTTCTGATAAGAACCAGTGGAAACCCCAGTAACCAAGATGTAAATGGCTCAGATAGAAGACCTACATATTGCAATGTGGACAGCAATGCTCGCAGGTTTCCTTCTTTTCCATTTGACCATCTCTTGACTTCAGGATCAAGGAATTCAGCCAATCTCTGTAACAAAAATAAAGATTTCGTAAGAAAAAAGGTTATTTAGAAACAAATGAACTTGTTTTTTCTTACTGATGACCAACTTTCTTACATGTTTCTCTGCTTGCTCCCTCTGAGCCAGCATGTCCCGCATGTTCTTTTCAGCTAGGGCTTTTGCCTGAAAATTGGTAATTATGAGAATTGCCAGACTACACAACATCGGACAAGTAAAGGCGACATCAGAGCATTGGAGTATACCGCTCGCTCAGCTGTGCGTTGATGCCTCTCCGATTTTGCTTTATGTCTTAGAGCTGACTCGACTTCAACTACTGTATAAAAAAAAAAAATACAACCCATGAACCAAAATACGATAACAATAGAGAAATATTAGACAGTTGACATAGACAAATACTTGAATTCAGTACGAAATACTTCAGGATAATTAGCAATACCTTCAATATCTTTGCTTTTTCCGTGGTTATTCGAAGCCTTCTTCTGAAATTGTACCTCGGGTTGATTATCCTGTGTCAAGAATGCATATTAGAACTGTATTTAGTTTGCTAACTGTGCAGCCAATAAAGCCTATATAATGACATCAGCTACCTGATTAGGTGCCTTAAAACTGTCCTTGAAAGAGCCCCTGAACCTCTCCATTCTCTCTTTTGCATCTGCAGCAGCCTTTGCCTTTTCAATTGCCCTCTCCCGAGCTTCAGCAGTTGCTCTCTCAACTGCTGCACGCTCTGCTTTCATTCTAGCTTCTCTTGAAGCCTTTTCAAGAGCTGCTTGAGAGGTTGGCTTTTCTTCTTTCTCATGAGCTTCTGCAGATGCTCGTTGTCGTGCTGAGGTAATCCGTTCTAATGCTATTCTTTCAGCCTTGGCACGAACCTCAGCAAATGCCCTTTCATGTGCTTCTCTAGTAGCCCTCTGAACAGCAAGTCTATCTTTCGCTCGTTCCATTTCCCGTTCCTTCTCTTCTTCTAACTCTCTTCTCTGTCTCTCTTTATCTTGTTCTTTTTCTTTTTCCAGTTTGCGCACCTTTTCTTTCTCTTCATCAAGCCTTGTGAGGATCTCTTTCTCAATTTCTCCAGTCTCTTTTATGTCATTCCACACTTCAGTTCTCTGAAGATCAATGTTCTCTTCTCTTGATTCTAGTACAGTTTCTGATGCAGTATCTTCTGCAACCTTATCTCTTTCTTCCACTTTGCTTCCAGTATTTTGCCCCTCTCCTAATGTTTCGGTTGGAATTTTTCTATCTGCTTCCCTGCAATCCACTTCAAGATTTTTAAGAAAATTGTCCTTCTCAGTAGAAACAGACTCAGTATTTTGAGACAAGTGCTTCATGCTAGTGCATGGTTCTGAAAATGAAGCCTGCAGATTATTTGACATTGTGCCCATCTTCATGGCATAATCAGTGCCTTCAGCACTGATAAATTCATTAGAAGAATCAAATTGATCATCATCTCTGTCACTCCTTACATTAACTTCTTCATATACACTGTCCGCTCTTCCGTAAACACCAGTTTCCATGGATTTCTGGCCTTCCTTACTGTCATGGCTTAGTACTTCTTCCACCAGTATCTTGTCAACATTCTCTAGCAAGGATTTTTGTGCCTCTCTTTCCTCACCATGAGATAGGATATCCTCAACTCTGTCCATTCTGTTCTCCAAATCTTGGGGTCCCCATGACCCTTGTGATTCTTGGAACTGATATGGATCTTCGTCACAAGTACCACATGTTCCCACATTGGATTCCACCGATTTTCCTTCTCCCAAAAATGTGTCAACTTCTACTTCTTCATATTCACTTTCATTAGCAATAGCACTTCCCGAAGTAAGATAACCTTCCTCTTCAGGAGATCCATATACCTGATCCACATCGCTCTCTTGAAAATATTCACATGCATCTTCTTTCTCCTCGATCCCATGTTTTGTCATTTCTTCATGGATTAGTGGTTCTGAAGTTACTTCATTTACTCTTTCATTCTTGTTCTGTAGGCGTGCTTCATCAGCAAAATTGAATATCATTTCTTTCTCGGAAATTTCATATGGTTTGGCTGACTCTTCTAATTTTGATATTTTCACTAAACCTTCCTCGTCAGTATTAGGAACATTTGCAAGTTCCTGTAAAACATCACTCCTTGCTGAAGTACAAGAGAATTCATCAGTGCATGGAAGCTCGAGTCCCTCTTTACTGTTGTTGCCTTGGTTAGTGTTCCCTACAATAGTTTCCTGAGCCATGAAGTCAGAATTATTTCTGTTACCATTGGCATGCCCTCCAGATAAACAAGGCTCCAAAAAGGAACATGAATCAGCATGGACCTCTGCAGGTAAACTATTTGTGCGTGAAATCTCAAACTGCCCATCATTTCCGTGGCCTTCATTCCCAACCCCTGAACATTGTTTCAAATGGGAATCAGTTGGCTCTTGGTATGTCATCCTTTCATCACAAAAAGGAATTTCTTGTGACCAAGGAGCATTTTGTTCAGCCTCCACACAAGCTATACCATCTTTTCCCTGATTTACAGGTTCCATCCTCATACCGATTGTATTGCTACTGCTCCACAATTTTCTAGACCTTTTCAGCTCACCTGCAAAACCACCTGCATTTCCTTTATCAGACAGGTCAAGTTTGGCAGAAGAATTTGTCATCAGATCATTATCTCCTTTGGATGGTTCTTGGTATGCAACCCTTGCATCACAAAAAGGAACTTCTGGTGACCTAGGAGCCTTTTGTTCAGTCTCCATAGAAGGAATACCATCTTTTTGCTGATTTACAAGTTCCATCCTCAGATCTGTTGTATTGTTACTGCCCCACAATTTTCTAGACCTTTTTGGTTCACCCACAAAACGACCTGCCTTTTCTTTATCAGACTGGTCGAGCTTCGCAGAAGGATTCATCAGAAAAAAGTTATCTCCGTTGGTTGGTTCTTGGTATGTCACCCTTTCATCACAAAAAGGAACTTCCGGTGACCTAGGAGCCTTTTGTTCAGCCTCCAAAGATGTCATACCATCTTTTACTTGATTTACATGTTCCATTCTCAAAACGGTTGTATTGCTACTCTCCCACAATTTCCTAAACCTTCTTGGCTCACCTGCAAAACCCTCAGCCTTTTCTTTCTCAGATTGGTCGAGCTTCGTGAAGGAATTTGTCATCAGATCATTATTTCCTTGGCATGCAGCATCATTAGGTCTGCATCTCTGATCATTGCTAACCAGTTCATAAAATTCAGCATCTGATGTCCAATTTCCTAATTGTTCTAGTTCACTGCTGTTTTGCATCATCTCCTGAGGCTTCCCCGGTGATAAAAATCCATTTTTATCATGATCACAGTGAACAGGTTTAAGTGCACTACCACCTCTGTTCTTATCCAGCAAAGCTATATTGTTGTTTTGATTTTCCTCTTTTGCCAATTTTCTCACGTCCAGTTTTTCTTCAAATAGGTGCACATCTTCAGGTGCCTTACGTTCCTTAATTTCAGTTGATTTGGCGCGTCTGTGATGAGCTGGCTTCTTCCGGATTTTAAAACTGCCGCCTTTTCTCTCCATCAAGTCTTTTGCAGCTTTTAATCTGGCTTCAGCAAATTCCATTGCTTCCTTCATGGCAGCAGCAGCAGCTGAGTTAGGATTGACATCAGCATCTCCATGTTCTTTGTTTTCATTTTTATTAAGCAATTTTGATGGTGGTATTTGTGGTGGCTGCACTTTGATTGGTGCTGCTGGAATGCTGACGTCAGATGCCCTTAAGAATGGATAATCAGGAGAAGGTGCTTCCTCGCTTGACACTGAATGGATGCTAGACCTCCTGTGAAAGCTTTCATCCTCACAAATATTTTCAGAGATGGGGGAGCATGTTGGGATATGATTATGCTGCTGCTGACAAACTACTGAAGCACTATTAGCACTTTTCAGGCCGATAGCTGCAGCATTCTGTGGGCTCATCTTCTCAGGTGAAGGTGCTTCCTCGCTTGACACTGAATGAATGCTAGGCCTCTTGTTAAAGCTTACATCCTCACAAATATTTTCAGAGATGGAGTTTGTTGGGATATGCTGCTGCTGCTGATCAACTATTGAAGCACAATTAGCACTCTTCAGGCCGACGGCTGCAGCATTCTGTGGGCTCATCGTCTCGGGGGAAGGTGTTTCCTCGCTTGACACTGAATGGTTGCTAGACGTCTTGTTAAAGCTTTCATCCTCGCAGATATTTTCAGAGATGGAGGGGCATGTTGGGATATGCAGCTGCTGATCAACTACTGACTCACTATTAGCACTCTTCAGGCCAACAGCCGCAGCATTCTGCGGGCTCATCTTCTCTTTCACACCATTAGCATGTGCCCCACTGTCCGTTACTGGGACATTATCCATTTTTGAATCATTTGCCAAATTGCAAGAGTCAACCACATAGCTAATTGAAGGTTCCACTATGCATGTGGTCATTTCAACAACATCATCTGGTCTTCCCCTGGAGGCCATGTTATATGACATGCTGAACCTTTGATCGGCATCTGGATGAAAGGAGACTGGATAAACTTGCTCCTCATCAAAGTGTTGATCGCAACCAGCATTTGGATACTGTTCATAGAATATAGATGGCTCAGCGTCTAACTGGCCAGATTCTTTTCTGATTGACGATCTGTAGATATGTAATGCAAGGCATAAGTTAGAAACAATAAAATGTGACATCTGCATTCATTGTTGCCAATTATAAAATAAAAGGAATAAGTTCACTTCATACACCTGGAATTTCCCCAAAAAGAGTGTACCTGAACTACAAATGATGAATTAAAAACAAGAGGAAAGAACTCTAAAGGAAGGATGGTGTTGAACTTAGGGAGTGTAGCAGGGTTTGTCACAGTTCCAATCGCATTTCAGGAGCACGCTTTTTAGGTAAATCTTACCTCGAAGAGTTTTGGGAACATAGGATCAGAATTTTGTAACTGACCATCATCATCATGGAACGTATCTAGTTGACACGTCAATGACCCGTAACAAAGACATGCAAGAGAACTTAATTGTTAGAAAGTTATTCAAATCGCCTAAACAGCAGCATTTTCAAAAAGCGAGATCCTTAGGTGAAATTCTGAGTTTCACAATCACATCTCAAAGTTTACACCAACTCCAAAGTCGAGAAGGGAAGGCAGCACTTCAACCTGAAGGAACTACTTTTGTCCAGAAGGCCTAAAACAACTCTAGATATATGTCGCATCCAGTCTCTCCAATGGCACAAGCTCCACGGCACACGCAGAAGACTAAAATGGTGAGCATTGAGCCGTGACGAAATATAGCACTTCACCTAACTCAATCACCTTTATCTTTATGGATCAGAAAAATTGTGGTACACGTAGCTTGGAAACGACATTCCACCATCCTACTCATACAAAATTAGCGGACATGTAAAAGGAGAGGGAAATCAGGATGTAAATTTGGTAACGCAAAGGCAGCATTTCGTCCCCAAAATGGTGGATGGTAAAGATGAGCAATGCCTCCACAGCAGACCTTAAGCCCCCAATAACCCCTTTCCTCTAAAAGCACGAGTGGAACGAGAGCCCCAAAATTGGAACAGGATGCCACCATCCTTAGCTCAAAACAGTGACCCTCACGCAACAGTGGCACAAAGGAGGCCTGGAAAAATAACGAAATCCTGAGATGGGGCCAGAATTAGTACCTGGAGCTCCCGCTTGGCGACGCAATCTCCTCCTCCATACACTCCGCCCCGGGTAGCATCTCTTCGTACGGCACCGCGTAGTCCCCGAAGTCGAAGCGGGCGAAGATCTCGCCGTACCCGCCGGCGCCGGCGCCGACCCCGTCGGCAACGGCCGGGGGCAGGTCGAGGTAGGGGATGGAGCACGAGGCCGCGACGCCGCCGAACACCTCCGCGTAGTCCGCCGGCGCCGCCCCCGCCCCCTCGGCGAACGCCTGAGGCGGCGCGAACCGCGGGGGCCCGCCGAACACGTCGCCGTAGGAGGCCGCCGCCTGCGCCGCCAGCACGGCCGCCGCCGCGTCCGACGCCTTCCGGCGGTGGCGACGCTCCCGGTGGGGCCGCCGCGGTGGCAGCGCCGTGGCGAGCTCCTCCATGGCCGCCGTCTCCAGAGAGAGGAGGGGCGGGGGAGGAGGGGAGGGAGAGAGCAGTGCAGCACCACGCCACCACCACCGGCTTGGTGATTTCAATTTCAAATAGGTTTGGTCTGATTCCGTCGGGAGTTTGGCTGTTTGGGGTGGTGGTCTGGTGGGGAATGAGAAGGACTGGTGCATCGAGTGGTAGGTGGAGCCGGGTGCAGATGGCATTTTTTCGACGTGGTGGGGCCGGACGTCCGTCCAGTCACCACACTGTCCTCGCCGTCGGCGGGGGGTCAGAGTAGGTTGTCCGGCGACGACTTCGGTCAGCGGGGGCAGCTGGGTAAACAGGATAATACTGCTGCTGCAAACATGATTTGAGATTTTGCATTTTGATATAATTATTTTTCTCTGAAATTTCACTAAATTTTTCAAGAGATTTCTAGAATGTACTAAAACTTTTGCGTATTTGGATTCCTGACAAATGACACGCCTTAACATTATGCACGTCCATGCAACAAAAAACAATCGAGGAGACACCTACGCATAGGAATATAGGATTGGATGTTTACAAAAAAGTATCAAAGTATAAATAGTTTTAGCTAAATAAATAACCGACATGATAAATTTGGCCCAATGGAGAATTTGATCGTATATGTTGTGATCTAGCAGTGCATGGAGCTAAATGATATAAGTACCTTTTACAGCCAAAATAAATTACTATTTATTTGGACTTTTATATGTACTTGACTATACTTCCTCCATTTTTAAATATATGACGTTTAGGACAAGAAAACTAGTTCATTTTGAACTAATTTACTTGTATTAAACGTTATGTATATAAGAATGGAGGGAGTAATATGGACTCGAGAGATTATTACGGCCTTACGGGCGTTAAGCAAGGTTTGGTAAGATAAGGGGCGAAGCCAGCTTGGTCATTTGCCGATATCAGGATCAATTTCTACAGGTGTCATTAGCTTTGTGAACAGTGTTTTCCACTAATTTTTGTAGCATCTGTTGATATCAGCTGACATCGACGACAGGCTGTAGCTCCGCCTCTGGGTAAGAAAATTGTGTCGGGGTAGTTGCGGAACTAATGAGCATGCATGACATTGGCCTCAACTAACGGAAGAAAAGGGGTGTACTTAACCTGCGAGCGAAGTTGCTTGGCAGGAGGATGGCACCGACGATGTATTATGTCCGGCGATAATAAGTAGGAGCACTGGAGCAGGCTTACGTGCTTGATTGCTGGAATATACTACCTCCGTTCCAAAATAAATACAATTTTAAGATTCAAATTTTGTCCCACAAAGAATGTAACTTTGGCTAATCAACCACAAAAGACAAGAGGTTCTAGAAACTTCTCACACAAAAGACAAGCTAATATATAGATCTTTCTCATAAAGGACAAAAGGTATTTTAGTCATTTTACATCTCACTTTGATTTGCATGCTCAGTCATAGAATTGTATTTATTTTAGGACGGAGGGAGTATATGGAGCGATCGACGACGGAGTGTCGGAGGTGGTCGGCGGGGAGGCGGGCAACGGGATCCCGATGCCAACATAATATTACTACAGTACGTAAGTACAGGGACGGAACTTTGTCCAAGACCGGACAACCCCATTGCAATGCAAACTTGTCGGATCGATGGCAAGAGCGCCCGTGAGATTTGGATGGTTCCCGGCAGCCCCGCGCGCGCGCCCGTCGTCGTCCTCGCAAAAGACAAGCCCGCCACGCGTGCACGGGCACACACATGGTGCGCCGGCGTACGTGCATGCCGCCTACGTGGATCGCGCAACAGCAACCGGCGCTAGCTAGCCTGTGCTTTTCTTCTATGCCGCCGAGCGCGGCCAATGCAACTCGAGCCGTAAAAACTACTTTTCTCTGTATTAAATATATGGTATTAGGAAAAAATTTAGTTCAAAATGAACTTTTTTTTTTTGTCTAAACGTCAAATATTTAATAACAGAAGGAATAAAAACTGCTGCTGCTACGCATAGACTTCACACTACGCGCGCGGCGCGGCGCGTACGTTCGTTTTGCATCGCGCACGTCCTACTCGCTACGTTCAATTCGGTCGTCCTCGCGCAAGCTGTGCGTGCATATATGTTGTTCAATTCGTTCCTCATGATGCACGTTGAGCCGTTGACGTTGAGGTATTGCCAATTGATATGATTAAGTTTCCCGAATCACAATAATCAACCAGCACCAGCCAGCCAGCTCGATCGATCATTATGAGGATGCAATATATCGATGGGATGGTTACATGCATTCATTCATAAAAAATGTGGATGGTTACCTGCTACTGCTATCGCCTTGTGAGTTGTACGTGACATGTATCGATGATCATGCATGCATGGCATGGCAATGATTCCACTCCTCCGGATCCGCGCGACCGCGCCACGAGGATATATGCCGTGCGGATGATCTCGGTGGGTGATGTGTGCGCGCGTGTTTCCTTTTGCGGGCACTGGGCACAAATGATTGTCGCTCCAGGGTTGGGCTACGAGTCTTCCTATGTGTCCCATCGTCACCTTGTTCTTCCAAGCTGCACATGCTTTTTAGCACAAGTCATACCCACTTGAAAAAAAAGGAAAAAAAGAAGAAGGCAACAAGTGTCGTGACCGGGAAACCGAACCACGAAAATGCTTGGTAGACCACAACGCTCCCGAACTAGTTTCTAAGTGATGCAACCTCTCGGACCAAAGCAATCACGACGAATCCCGCTCGCTGCCAAAAATCCGAGGAGTCCCGTCGCCAAAGGAAATTAGGGGAGCCCAATAAGTGATCCAACCAAAATTTACCAGACAATAAGGGTGCACACAAGCAAAGAAAGCTTAAAACTCTACGTCTTTCTTTCTTTTATCAATTTTTCCTCCTCTTTACAAGTGCGCCTCGCCCTCCTTTTATAAGGAGGCGAGGCGGCTTTTACATTCTAAGAATACCTTAATGTGAAAAAAATAATTCTAACATATGCCGAATCCAAAATGTAAATTCACTGACGGGCTATCACATCTTCACGCCATCCACCAAACCGCGCCACCAAATATATGCCGCGTTCCCAGGGGAAATCACACGCGATTGTCAGCTCGACCTTAATCCTGAAAATCATTCATGAGCCGCTCAGCGTAAGCCGGTTCGCTACACGTGCATGCACCAAAGAGACGAAAGTTGGATATTAAACATAGTGGTATGTGCCTCACGGATCGAAACCCACACGCTGAATTCTCACTGGCACTTGCAACATCAGGTAGGTTTCGACCATTGGCCTTAAGTGGAAAAAGTGTTGTGAATCCATCGGAGTGAAAGACGTGGCTGAGGCGCCTTTGCGAAAGGGGTTACGGGAATCCTCTCAGCCGGAAGATGGATGGAGAAAAGATTATCAGAGGCCAGAGGGTGCGCGACGACGACACTGCTTACGAATTGTGAGGGTCGGGAAAAAAATGAGAGCTTCTCCAAATAGCACGCATATATATAAGTTACGTGTTGTACATGGTTGGTCCAACCCACGCGCATATATGATACATATAAGTTGCGATTGTTGTTATGCGGGCATGTGGACGTCCAAAACAGTCAAAGACTAGCTCACAGTCACCAAAATAATACTAGTACGCTGCACCCGACGCCAAACCGACACATTATGGCTGGATGACGTTGACACCACGAGACGTTGGATCAATCATTGGTAGAGGAAAGATTTGGCCAAGCCTGCCGCTATTTCTATTGTCTTCCTTGCCTTCTCTGCATCCTCTGCTTGCTTTTGCATTGGTTGGGTGTAGACGTGTAGTACGTGTAGGACACTTTTGTCAGTTTGTGTTGGATGCATATACCTGGATCCACCGAAAGGGGTCGTCGCGGAGCCGAGATCCTGCCCCCCAAGAGGCGCCCCGCTACTAGATAGTGGCCTCCAAATGGCCACAAAGTTTTCACGCCGGCGATCTCACTCACTTGCTGGCGGGGCAAAAGTGTCTCGGTGGACACCGGAGAGGGGAGGGACGACGACGACGAGGACAAAGGTCCGGCCTGGCTTCGCGGATTCCTCGCATGTGAGGCCAACAAACAAAGCACGGGATCTTTTGCGAGAAGCTTTTCGAGGGGACGGATATTCTTTTCGACAGATGATGTGCTTTAATTTTGGGGTTATAGGCTTCTAGTTCTATATGGAGCTGCTTACGCTGATGTACTGTATGATGCAATCATGCAACCGATGAGTATCAGCACTTTTTTTTTTTTTGCTGAGCATCAACGAATTCGCTCCGGCCGGGCCTGTCAGCATTAGTTAGTGAGGTTGTATTATTCTCAAAAAAAAAAGTTAGTAAGCTTGTATCCAATATATATGGGATGGGCTTTGTCGGACTGTGGCCCATGGACTTGTCACTTTCTAACGAATTTATACATACATACATACATACATACATACATACATACATACATACATACATACATACATACATACATACATACATACATACATACATACATACATACATACATACATACATACATACATACATACATACATACATACACTTTTTTTTTTCTGAGCATCAACGAATTCGCTCCGGCCGGGCCTGTCAGCATTAGTTAGTGAGGTTGTATTATTCTAAAAAAAAGTTAGTAAGCTTGTATCCAATATATATGGGCTTAATTCGAGATGGGCTTTGTCGGACTGTGGCCCATGGACTTGTCACTTTCTAACGTGTGTATATATATATAGGATAAATTCAATCTACTCCCGGGTGTAGTTACTCCCACGTTCAAAATACCACTTTGCGTATGTGTACATACCTATTTATCAATTGGAGTATGTAAACATACCTAAAATAAGATTTATCAAAGTGATAACCATGAAAAAATTTCAGTGGAACTCGTAATTTTTTGCACCTTGTGATATATGTTATTTCCTATATAGAAAAAGGAGTATGTTCACAAACCGTGTGTTTCCTCATATATAAAAAATGGGTATGTCCACATACCACTTTTGAAAATCAAGTATGTGTACATACTTATTTTAGAAACCTCAAGTATGCAAAAATACCCTATAGTTTGTGAGATACAAATATGAGAGTAGTTACTCCTGGGAGTAGAAAAAACTCGTCCTATATATATATATATATATATATATATATATATATATACACACACGACCATCTCAAAATTTTATAAATTTGATCTCGGACCGCCATGGCCCACGGCGGTTCCACGGCCAACCCCCTAGGCTACGGCGGTTAGGCCTACCGCCACGGGCCCAACCGGCGGGAAGACCAGCCGCAGTGGCCCACGGCGCTTGACCTCCATTCACCGTGGGCCACTGCGGCAGGCCCAACCGCCGTGCGCCACGACGGTAGGGATTTGCGACCGCCGTGGCCCACGGCGGCAGGTCGTCACACCCTATAAGAGCCGAAAATTTGCTCGAAATTGTCATAATAATTCGAAAAAAAAGAAAGAGAGGGTTGGGAGGGAAGGAGAAGAGAGTGAGGGGGCGGAGCAGCGAAGCTCTGCTGGTCTTTCGCTTCATTGTAAGTATTTCGTTGATTTCAACCCTTTTAGCACCTGTACTTAGATGTAATGAAATCGTAATTAGTATTGATTATTTAGATCTGTAGTATTAAATAGTTCATTTCCGTAGGGTTTAGTGTTTAGAAGGAGAAGAGAGTGAGGTGGAGGGGGCGGAGCAGCGAAGTTCTGCTACTTCTTCGCTTCATTGCAGGTATTTCGCTGATTTGAACTCTTTTAGTATTTTTGCTTAGATATAATTACTATTAATTCTGTAGATTTCTGTATGGTAAAGATTTCTGGAGTATAGATCTGTAGTTATGGTTTAGATTATAGTTTATATGTTTGCCACTCATTAGACTAAATTACGTAACATATTTACTGTTAGTTTAGATATTAGTCTTTTTGTTTGTTAGTCCCTGGATGTAGTATTTGATAGTAGTTATTGGTTTTTGTTATGAATCAGACATGTCGGAGACAGTCACAGTCAAATTGTATTATGGATCTGGAGAAATTATATATGGTCCACAAGGAGTTGACTTGTCAAATTTTAGTTCAATTGAGCAAAATATTAAAAGAGCAGCAAAAAGAAGTTGGGAGGGTATAACCAAGTGGCTGGTCAAGTCATTTGCAGTAGATTTAGAGCACCAATGCATGTCAGTGATGGTACTAATCAACAGAAGTGAACATGTGTATTGGGAGCTCATGCCACTTGAAGGAACTCGACAATGGAGGAGTTATATCAGAAATGCATACCGAGTTGGTTTGCCTGTGATTTTGTTTGTCCAAGTTTACCTGAAGGGTGGGTCTAACAGTCAAGTACATGAGGAAGCTGAGGATGCAGATGAGAGGGAAGGTGATGATGAAGGGGAACAACAAGAGGACGAAGAAGGTGATGAAGAAGGGGAACAACAAGTGGAGGAAGAAGGGGATTCTAAAAGTCATGAGACATCTAGAGGTTTTGTTATCACTGGTTTTGTTGATGAGGGAGAAAGAAACCCTGAGGTGATGAGACATTATGAGAGAGAGTTAGAAACTGATGAACGTGCATTAGAAGAGGACTCTTCAGATGATGATTATGATGATGATGCTGATGATGATGATCTGTCTGAGGATCATGTGCCCTGGGGTTGGCAGAATTATGATTTCTCACAGTGTACTGTTAATCGTGGTGAGGATGTGCCCTGAGAGTACACGGAGAATGAGGTTAAAGTAGGCGCCATGTACCCCAGTACTGCACATGTGAAGGATGCAGTCAAGCAGTGGTCCACCTTGACTGTGCATAGGGAGTTCAGGGTAGTGAAAAGCTCTCCGAGGATATATGATGTGCATTGCAAGAAGGAGGATTGTTCTTTTCGAGTGTATGCATATAAGGGGAAGTGGGATTATTACTTAGAGGTGAAAGAAGTGGTGCCTCATAGTTGTACTCTTGATCGGATTGGTGCAAAGCACCAAAATATTTCAGCCGATTTTGTTGCAGCCACATGTACCCTACCATTGTGAAATGTACTTCTTATGAGCCGAAGGCCATTATCGGTGCAATTCAGGAAAAATTCGGGTACACCATCAGTTATAGCAAGGCATACCAAGTAAAGAAGAAGATATTGGAGCATAGGTGGGGTACTTATGAAGCATCCTACCACAATTTGCCTAGCTTGCTGCACACAATAGTTCAGATGAATCCTGGCAGCTACTATGATATCAAGGACTATCCTTGTCAGGAGAAACCAGGCAAGCTTGTGCTTCAGCGGTCATTCTTGGCTTTGGGTGCCTGCATTGAGGCTTTCAAACTGTGTCGACCGGTCATTTGCATAGATGACACTTTTCTCACTGGTAAATACAAAGGAACAATCCTGACAGTTGTGGCAGCTGATAGTAACAATCAGTTGCTTCCTTTGGCCATTGCATTTGTGGAGGGGGAGAATGGTGACAGTTGGTACTGGTTTCTTAAGAGGTTGAAGAACATGGTGGTGCAGGATGTGCAGAATGTGTGTGTCATACACGATAGGCACAAAGGTATTTTGCAAGCAATGAATGACATGAAAGATGGTAGCCAAGAGCGATACAGAGTATCCGTACCATTGCGGCCTAGGCGCCCTTACAATCACCAAAATCATGATACTTCTCATGAAAAACTATATTTACAGCTTCATAAGCTACAAAGAGTTTGGCCCTTGGCCAAATTACAAGATACAAAGATATTAAAGGTCCTGAATTGCCTTCCAAAGTGCTTACGACCCAGTCTACACTAATAAGGCTTGTCGCAAGCTTTCTTCTAGCTTCAGGACCTACTCGACGACCTCTACAGCCACTGTGGAGGCAGCTGCCACACAGCCACCTCTACTCGCGTACCAACCGGTCTCCTGCAGCGCCCAGCATCAAGTCTGAGCTTCGCCACAAGATTGCAGAAGGTCCGAGCTTTAACACCAACCTCGCCGGGTGGAGCGCCACACCCACCTGCATCACCTCCGGCCTGAAAGTGTCAGGGCCGACGATGCCACTGCTGGGTCATACTCCTCCTGGGTTCCCCGGTGGGGCTGGGAGAAGAGGCCAATCGAGTTTTTCGAGCCTCGCAAGCATTCTTCTAGCTCCAAGCATGCACTACATCAACTCTACACTCTAGTGGGCGGACACAATCCCCTGGCATGGCTATATTACCACGCTGGGTCATCTTGACTCACCTTCGACGATTGGTACGGTTTGCTTCAAGCCTTGGGTGCCTATTTATACTCCATCACCTGCCATTGGGTGTTAATCCGCAAGCCAGCGTGGCGTCCTTATCCGCAAGATCACTGTACCCTCGTGGAACACGGGGTCACTATTCGCCCGTGGGAGGCATTGGCGCGCTTGTCCCCTACCTGACCGCATCTTGGAGCAGCTTTTGTCTTTTGCGGGTGATTGTGACCTGTGTTTTGCTTGGGAGCCGGCCTGTGACCGTACAGTGCACGCGTGACTCTGGTTGCATCAGACCTGTTGCCGGCGGCCCTCTGCAAAGATTCTGAAGCCCTTGTCTTCTAGTGTTGACACTACAAGAGTATCCGTTTCCTAAGCAGAAGGTTGTAGGCTTGGATTTTACTTCTTCTTCTTCTTTGGAGCATCAAATCGGCCATCTTGGTCGCTTTACTGGTCGGGGGCTACTACACTAGTATCCTGAAGGTCGTGACTGCTATTACAACTTGGGATGAAAACGGTCGAACACGAAATCATAAATGTAGAAAAACGGTCGGAACGGAACGGGATTTTTCTGCATTTATGAAAGTAAACTACTACAAAATAATGAAGAATGGCATTAAAATTAATTAAATCTGACAATTTTTCATAATTCGGTAAAAATGGGAGCAAAATCATAATGTAGAAAAACGGTCGGAACGGAACGGGATGAAAACCGTCCGTTTTCAACCCTAATTACAACATTTCTGACTCCGGTCAGGACGACGGTTCTTCAAGATCTACACCTCGTCTTCACTTCGACCTTGTGGTCCTTCATCCCAGAAGCCCGATGATCAACTTCGTGCGCGCATCGTAGGGGTTTTTTCTTTTTTGATCCTCGTGCACCCTTCACGACCTCGACGGTGCCGCACCTTCGCCATTCTTCGACATAACCCTCGGCTCAGCCTCTACACCTACACGTCGATCGGGGGCTTGAGAGACATGGGTACCCATGGGTCCCCACCGGCTAGGGTCCCAGGGGCCCCCGACAGGTGGACCCGACCTTCCAGAGGACCCGCCGACCTTACAAGTGGGACCAGCGACCTGATCAGGATCCCGGAAGACCTACGAAGCCTTGGCGTGCAAGTCAAGACACGGCGACCTGGTGTGCTGCCGTCTGTAACTCCGGGTATCACGGGACACTCCTTGTAATCTGGGAGATAAGTCTCCCACAATTGTAACCGACCCCGACACGGGTCAACCGACCTGCGCATGCAAACCCTAGCCCGTCCCCTCTTATAAGGCGGCCTAGGGCTCCATGCGTAGGACAACTCAACTCATCCACGCATAATCCACCATCATACTGGACGTAGGGTTTTAGTCTCCGGAGGCCTGAACCAGTCTAAAACCCCTTGTCTCCTTGTTCTTCACCGCCATACTTGCCTAGTTCCGTGTGCATCCCGTGCATAACCACCTACGCTCTTAGGTTCCGATCCTCCATTAACCTGCAAACCTCTAGGGCTACCCCCTAGCGGATCTGTCCAGGTCTCACCCCCTGACAGCAATATTTCTACGAAAGGAGCAAGGTAGCGGATGAGGTTCTGAGGAAGACTCAAATGACATACTACACCAGAATGACTAAGTATTTGGACACGGCTCAGAAAAAAGCACTTCTGCACACGGTCACAGCGCAGCCTTTGTACCAGTCTGCTGAGAATGAAATTATGTGGAGATATGAGGTTGAGTGCAAAGAGAAAATGCGCCTAGGTCCAGCGCGTGAAAAGACGCAACAAGTGTGTGACCTTGGCAACCAAATATGCAGATGTTCATCCCGGAAGCCACAGCTACTACATAAACCCTGCTCCCATGTGATCGCCGTATGTTATGAACTTCAAAATTTCAGCTACCGTAGGTACATACCATGGTACTACGACAAGCAAACTATTCGGAACATTTGGAACCGAACAATCCCGGGCTACCTCGTGCAGGGTACTTTTACTGAGAACCCCAAAGAAAATGTTGTGCACATACCAAATCCAGATCTTGAGATGTGCCAAGGTGTTGGAAGAAGGAAGAAGAAGAGGATTAGAAACAACATGGATGAAGCTGAAGCTGGACCTGCAGTAGTGATATGCTACAAGTGCCACAACACGGGCCACACGTACAAGAGGTGCACAGCTGCAAATTATGCTTGCAACGCACCACCTACGGCCAATGTGGGCTCATCAGCACCTTCAGGACTCTCCCAACCCCCATCAGGACATGGACGCGGACGTGGACGTGGACGTGGGCGTAGCAACAATGCAGGATTCAGATGATCATAGTTGCTTGTAACGTTAGGACATTTAATTATGGAATTTGTAATGTTCGAACTAATATTTCCTGTACGAACTTATGCATGGTATTGTATTTGAATAATTGAACTGCTATTTCGTGTCATCTTAATTATGGTGTACGAACTTATGCTGATTCATTTTTATAATTTTGTTTATGATTGTAATTTATAATTTTGTCTATGATTGTAATAATTGTTCTCATCATGTTTTGCAGGTTTGCAATGGCCTCCTCAGGTCCTGAGTTGGACTTGGAGTTCCTCACCACGAGGAAGGACAAGGTCGTGGTGCCAAAGGGGACCAACACTTCTATGTGCTTCTGCGGTGACAACTGCAAGCTTGTCAAGTACAAGGTTCTCGGGTACGCCTACGGGATGAGGTTCTTCATGTGCGCAAACTATGCGCACGACCCGATCCAGCCTTTCGATCGCAACCTTAGAGCCAAAGTAAGGACTTACTACATTTCTCGATTATTCATTTGTCATTTTTGTTTTATTATTTGCTGACATGTGTTTAAAAAAAGACTCCACCTCCTCTTTGTGATTTCATGCAGTGGCTAGATACCGAGCAGTCTGAGTTCGACAAGAGCTACGTCGAGGAAGCGGGCCGTGGTGCAAGGGAGAGGTGGTTCCGCATGGTTGAGTGGGAAAAGAGAGGAAAAAAGGAGGAGGAGAAGGAAATGCGCATTCGCCAGGAGATGAGAGAACGTGAAGCGGCCCAGGCCCGTGAAGCTGACAGAGAGAGGAAGAGGGAGAGGGCTCGCCGGGCCAAGGAAGCTGGGCCTGATGCCATCAGGAAGGGGAAATACCCCCGTTGTACTCAGTAGACCTAGAGTATTTGTCGGACTATATCAAATAATTCGGGATTTCATGACATCGTGATGTAGGGTCCTCAGTTTGTATCCTTAAGAACTTTAATCAAACAACATTAGAGTGTGTTTTCTCCATTACGTGTGTTTCGTTAGAGTCACGGTTGTATGCAGAGTCGTTGTGTTTCCTCTGAGTCACTGATGTGTTCTCCTCCCACGGATCGACTGGCCCAGAATGCGGTAGTGCCCTAGTACTAGGGTGTGTTTTCTCCGAGTCACTGCTTCGTTTCTCTTCCCACGGATCATAGGGCCCACCACCCAGCCAGGCTCCTTCTTCTGCCTATATGTAGCACCATTCACTCCATTGCCTTCTTCTCACAACATTCAACAATAACTTCCTGGAGTGGGGATGAACACGGTTTCGGTCCTATGTTGTGGCATCAGCAATCTCCTGATTTCGTAGCCAATTTCCCATTGATAGGCAAGAATGACTTCAGATCGATGCGTGAAGTTAGAAGCTACGCACCTAAGCAAATAGTGTTGTGGCCTAGGTGTTCGCACGGTGAGTTTTGCGTGATGCAAGTGTACGAGGGATGGAACAACTCCGGTCGTCACTTCTGGCACTGCCCACATGCATGGGTAAGCAATGTCCACAAATTTGTTCATCATCTTTCTTTGGTTTGCTAACGTTTTCTTGCCTTTTGCAGTACTCCACCCAAACAAAGAACTGCGGTTTCTCGCAATGGGTGGATCCACCAGCTATTCACCCCTATCAAGAGTACATCGACTACCTCGAGGACGTCATCATCTACAACCTAAAGCGGGAGCTGTCAGAGGCATTGGCTTCCCCTGATCGATCGTCCAGCGCTGGAGACGGTCGATGCTGCAAATGTTCAACCTGCATTTGTGAATGCCACAAGAAGAACAGCTCCCCTCCACCTTTACCACCTCCACCCCCACATGGGTACTACTACATGCCGTCGCAAGACTCCGGTGGGTCTTTGCTCTCTGGGTAGTTCTCGTACAACTAGATTAATTAGACCTGTTGTAATCAATTTTCTAAATTCCCTAAGGCATGTTATCAGTACGTAAGGCGCTTTGTTAGGGTTTTTCGAGTGCCGTACATGCTCTTCTAAATATTAAAAAAACCTGACGCGGTGGGCCACAGCGGTTGGGTTGCAACCACCGTGGCCTACGGCGGTTGCATGGCCGCTGCCTGCCACCGAGCAGCACCGGCAAACGCCGTCCCCGACCGCCGCGCGCTACGGCGTTTGGCCTAACCGCCGTGCGCTACGGTAGTGGAGCCCAAGCGCCGTAGCCCATGGCGGTTGGTTGGCCGTGGAACCGCCGTGGGCCACGGCGGTCGCCGTGGGCCATGGCGGTCCGTGGTCAAAATTTTAAAATTTTGAGATGGTCGTATAATTTTGCAAAATGATTAAAAAATATATAAAAAAATGTGAATCCTAGCGGGAGAACGGTCTCTCTTTTGCTTTACCTCGAGACCCCACCCCATCTTCGTCCGTTCTCAATCGTGCGGCTGGGATGATTTGGAGGGAGGCGAATCATCTGTGAAACCGCGGCCCCACCTGTCATAGAGTTTTTGCCGACCCCCGGACACGAGCACCCGTGCATGAAGGCGTTTTGAATTTTGGGACTTGTGCCGAGGAGAGAGACTCGCATTTCAGTCTCGTCATATTCCGAGGGAGAGGTGGGGGAGGTGAGGGAGGAGAGGCGATTCCGGTGAGATTCCTTAGGGAGAGAGGCTTAGCGGCGGCGGCCACCGGTAGATCCGTAGGTGCGGTGGCCACCGTAAGTTGTCGAGAGGTGAAGAGAGGCGATACAAGGGCGTGTTGCCGGACTCGGCGGCGGCGGCGGGTCCCGAAGGAAGTTCGACGACCCCTCAGCGGTGGATCCCGAACGAAGTTCGACTACTCGTCGGCGGCGGCGGGTCCAGAAGGGAGGGAGACGACTCGTCGGTGGTGGCGGGTCCCGAAGGAAGTTCGACGACTCGTCAGCGGCGGCGGGTCCAGAAGGGAGGTACACGGCTCGGCGTCGGCCGCGCATCTCGAAGGGAGGGTTCGACTCCACGGTCGTGATCCGGCGGTTCGAGATCTCGCTTCTACTGTGCGCGTCGGTGAGTCTCCATTTCCTCCCTCTTCTTCTTTTGATTGTCCCGGTGTTTCAGTTCTTCGGACCGATTTTGGTAGTGTAGATCTCTATTTTGCAACAGTGTTTAGGGTTTTTGTTGAAATAAAATGTCACTGGATATCGTCTAGATTCGTTCTGCTGAAATATTTTTGTCGCTCGGATGTAGATTATGTGTCGCGTATGAGCATCCTTTCAGTTTCATTAGGTTTTTCTTCAAGTGCAGAGGGGCAGTGCTATCGGTTGGTGGCTGTTATCTTTACTATAGCTTCATCATTTGGTCTTAGCTAGTTTTATTATGTAATAGTTTACTGAATTTGTGTTGGCTCTTATCTTGTACTGAACTTTCATCCTTTGGCATTATGTTTATTCTGTACTAGTTGAGTTTTCAGTTTGGCTGCAGTCCAATCTGAATAGTATCTGTTTTCACCTTAATAGGTTGTGTTTCACATCCTAGCTAGTTTCTGTTCAGCCAATTTTCTGTGGTGGTGGATTGAAGCTTCAGTAGTCACAAAACTATGATAGCCTGCTGATTTTTTTGTGTTCCATGCTCTCTCACTAGCGCTCTACTAGTAGTCAACAGATTGCGAATGTCAACTGAATGTGAATGTGCTCCACTACATTCGGATTAGGATATGATTAAGATAATCAATTTCATTTATTTATGCGAGGAAGTGACATATCTCTGGTCCGAAACACATAAGAAGTAACTAAACATTTATTTACAAGAGATAGAAAGTAAAGTGAAATAAAATGTCACTGGTTATCGTCTAGATCCCTTCTCGGCATGTTTCTTATGGGTTTTTAGGTAGTATAGTTTCATTTCATCCCATTTGATTATAGATCTTTGGTTGATTAGTGTGACGCCCCAGGTTTTTAATTAGCGTCATTAACACTAATGACCGTTTCAGCTGAGTCAAACCTGCTGACATTGGTCAAACCTAGGTCAACCTGGGTCATCACCTCGAAAACCTCGCCAACAATCCCTAATGACCCTCTTGATCAAGTCAACACACACTTGTGGTCAACCCTTGGTCAAAGGCACGGTCAAACCCCACTTAAACCCTGATGTCTTTGAACGTCTTTCGGAACTTTTGCCGCGTTCTCCAAATTTCCCCTAAACACTTCAAAATATCCCAATATAAAAGTTGTCCAGTTTCTCGAGGGACACAACTTTCATGTTGGATGGCATTTCCAATTTTGAGTGGAAAAGGTGGGAAAACTTGGTAAACTGCAGCAGCCCCTGTTCACCGGCGCCAAGAAAAACCCCAAGTTGGCAAGCAGTTTCTGCAAAATCCGTTGGGAAAAACACCTATGAGCCTTTGTAAAAGTTGTAGAGGGTAGTGAGATCTACAACTTTGGTATAATCACGTTGGGTCACCTTAGTTCAAGTTTTCAAAGTTTTTCGCTGTCAAACGTTGCTACCCGGAATAGCCCCACGGCGGGAACGCGCCGCCGCGCTCCAGCGCGCCCGCGCGCGCCGCGTGCGCCGCGCCGCTCCGCCGCCGTACCGTCGTACGCCGCCGTACGCATGCCGAGGCGGGCCCGCGACCGTCGGTCCGTGCGTCGCGCCCGCGTGACGTCTTCTCCTACCACGTGCCGCGCTCTCCCTCGCCGGTCGGCCGCACCGCCATGCCCGCCGGTCCGCCCGGTGCCCTCCCTGCCATGCGCGCGCCTGCCGAGGTACGGCCACCGTACCACTGCATTGACGCCGGGGCATCCTTCGCGGCGAAGGCAACGTCCCCCTCTCCCCGCGCGCTTGCCTATTTAAGGAGCCGCCCTTTCTCCTCGCGGGTGAGCACGCCGCCGCCGTCCTCCATTGATGCCGCTCGGCGAGCTCCGCCCTCCATTAATTTCCATCGCCGGCAAACGTCTCCAATACCTCTCCCAGGACCTCCTCAAGCCTCCCCGCTCGCTTGTTGTCCAGGCCGTGCCCTCCTGTTCGCCGGAGCCGAGCCCCAGCGGCCGCCAAGCTCCTGCACCGCCGAGCCCCCTCGCCGGCGACTTCCCCGCCCCAACTCCGGCCACCACCGAGCCCTAGGTGAGCACCTGGTCGAGCTCCGCACCTTCCCCGGCCGAGAGCGCCGCCGGTTCGCCGGAATTCCGGCCGGCCGCGCCGCCCTCACCCCCAGGGACCCAATTGCAAGACCCCGAATCTTTCCGAGGGCCAAGCCGCAAACCAAGGGTGCTTCTGTAAGGAATCAAAACCTCTAGGGACTTCGTTGCAAATCAGTTTCTTAAATAGTGTTGATGTTTGGCTGAAACTTGTAAAATGCATAGAAAATTGTAGAAAATTCAGAAAAATGCAAACTCAATTTTGTTGGATTCCTGGTGAAAAATCCTACAACTTTTGTAAAGCATGTCTATGGTTTTTCCTGATAATTTCTGCATGAAAAATAGAGAACTGAAAAACCTAGATCTGTTGTATCTCCAAATCCACTTGTGATCTATAGCTGAATTTTGGATATGTTGTGTGTTATGTTATGCCTAGATCCTGTACCAAAAATTGCACAAAGTTATTTTGCAAATATTTTTATATGAATTGTTTTCTAATTATGCAGAATCTGTCTAAATGATTTTTGTAGCTAAAAATAATTAGATTTTTGTTCCCAACTTCTGCATGTTATCTGTTTATGCCAAAATGCACCTCTGGTGAATTAATCACAATTTTATAATTGTCATAAATATTTATTCTTGAAATATGATTGTTTTTCTTTGTAATTGCATAACTCAAGACCTATAGTAGTTCTAGGTGTATATGTTGCATTCCTAGGTTAGTTTTGGACCAGAGACCATGTGTGAGAAAGTTGGAATCTTTTTGATGTGTATTTATTTTTGTATGCATTTCCTTTGTTTTGGTAGCTAGCTTTTGTTCTTTTCGGTATATTTAATTTCATAGCTCTCCTAAGTGTGTATGTGTGTGCAGTGACTTTATATAGGTTTGTAGTGCTTCATAACACACCCCACTGAATTTTATGAATTTATTTTATGAATAAAAGCAATAGAGGCAATTAAAGCTTAATAGTAAATTAAATGAGAAAATCATCAACTCCATAGCTAATGACCCTTGCATGTGATGTTGATCTTTCTAAGAAGGTTGTGACCACCTCCTTGCTGTTTTGTGATGTAAATTAATTAATGTGCATAAATGTGTACACAGTCCCTATTAAAAGGAATAAATAATAAAACACCATGTGTTGTTACTTTAATAGAAATAATTTACCAAATGGATGTTTATCTAGGTGAATGTGGTCAACCATGCACCCCATGGTTGTCATTTGTTGTTTGTAATCAATTAAATTAAAAATCATCAATTGAATCTTGCATTTGCATCCTCGTGTAGATCTTCCTGACGGTAGTTATACGCTCGTGCCGGAAGGAGGAGACGGAGGTGCTGACGAAGAGCTGCAGTACGTGGACGTAGCTCAAGACCTGGACCAAGGTCCAGAAGGGCCCAAGGCCAACCTTGCCAGCGAAGGCAAGCCCCGGATCATTAACCCCGCCTTTTAAAATTATGCAATTGTCCTTGCTGTGATTGTGCATTTACGTTTCAGGAGTTGAATTGAAACCCTAGTTGCATGATCCCTAGGTACCTATGCTCTATCACTAGTATGCTAGGTCGATAGCTGCTATGCTATAGGACCGGTACAAGTCGAGTGATGTTCGTCACTCGCGAGAATAGGTTCTTATGTTGGAATCATAAGATCTTTATAAATGGATTGCTCATGTGGTAAGAGCATGGGATTTGGGCTCCGGTCCAGTGGCTTTCGTGGGCTAAGCTTTTGAACGTACTAAGCACTTGTCGGGAATGGGACCGGTAAGCCTAGTACCTTAATGAGACGGTGCGGGAACTTACTATTACTACTCTTGAGTGATCACCTCCCCGGCTAGCTACCGGGGAAGGGGGGTACTCGTGTGATGTTGGGTGCCTCGCGGGGTATGCCAACTAACCTTGTACCCAGGACTGTAGTCTTTGTTCCCAACCCGAGGATTTTTGGGAACCGCCTGGATGGTTGTCCTCGCGGGGGCACCCTACCGTGTGTTTAGGTTTACCTTGCAAGGTTTAAATCAATCGATTGTCGGCCTCTCACCGTTATCTGAGACTGCTTAATCAACTGGCCATGATATCCCTTAATGATGGAATTTGATGAAGTTTACTGCTTGAAGTAATTGTTTGTACAATTCTTGATTGAATTAGTTGGCACACTTAGAAACGGTAATCAACTAGAACTTGTGCTAAAATATTGAAAGTAAGGACATACTCTTTGTGGCTTTTCCGCAAAAGAACTCCACCGGCCAAAAAGCCTCTCATGTCTAGAGTTTGGTGATGTAGTTATCACCCGACGGTTAAGTCTTGCTGAGTATTAGTATACTCAGCCTTGCTTTAAAAATATTGTTGCAGGTGTTGTTTGATCTGGTGAGATTCCACCCGGCTGGGAGCAGGGATGGGTGGATGACGACAAGTGATGGCATCACGGATGGCCTCCTGTGATGTTTACCGTTGCGCTAGTTTATTTATTTCCGCTGTTTCCAAACTCTGAACCTTTACTTCATGTCATGAACAACGGTTTGTAATAATTTGGATTTAATTCGTGTTGTACTCTGGACTCGCCTTCGCGTGAGTTTTAATGCATATGTTCGATCCTCTGTGTGAATTCCAAGTGATTTACCGGGCGTTAACCCGGCAACTAACGACAGGATGATACTTTACTGTCGCTTAATGGCCAAAGTGGATTGGTTTAGGCGATAGTACGGTATTTTCCTGGGCGGGTTGTCACAGCTGGTATCAGAGCAATTTTATGCACCAGAGTTTAATTAACAATCTTAATCTCATGTTCTTAAATAAAACTTACCAAGATTGTTTGGATTTGCAAAATACGTTGGTCCGTTAAGGATAATATAGACCGAGAGGCCCTAGAGGGAATTTTTGGGTTCTTTCAGGTGGCTTATTAATCTATGGTTTATTTTGCTAACTCCCAGCACATTTCATTCCTGTCAGAACTTACTTTCTGTACAACCATACTAGTTCATCACGTTTTGCTATACGTGGTGGTACCGCATGGAAGTCATGCGAGGGATGGATGGGACCTAATCCAAAGGGAACCCACTGTCGCGTCTGTGTCTCGCCACGTTTTGCCATGCGTGGACGTTCCGCATTGTGAATATGCGAGGCAAGGATCCGCTTCATTCCAAAAGGAGCGTATCTGAGGTTGGACGCTGTCCATGCAGCGATAAACGCATGGGTACCGTTTCTATAGTGAACGGTAATGTATGTGGACGCTTTCATGAGTGCTGGCATGAAAGGTTCGTTGTGTTCTGTGGTCTTCTGCAGGTACACTAACCACGTTTCGTAAGTCGCTAAGTGTGCATCGACTAGTTTTCGACTAGTTATTATAGGGAGAAACGTGTATACGCCTTGCCACCGGCACTAACTTCGAGTTTTGGCTTGATTGCCTTGTGAGGACGAATAGGCCGTCTTGCATCATGTTAAAAATCGAGAGAAACTTAAAGTTGAACCCCTGCTGGTTTTATGTGCTCTCTAAGGAAATTTTTTCTAGTATGCTTGGTCTTGCCTAGCCTCTCGTGTGCAGGTGCATTGCTGTCCCCAAATCGGTTGTGTTTGGTTGCGTAGATCTTGCACCCTGTCCAAGAATCTTTTTGTCTAGGAGATCTCTATCAAAGTTGCTCCATATCTAATCTAGTTCTGCTCGCAAAAATTTCACGGTCATAGCTTTGGTCTACCTCAAGTTGTGCTCAGTTTAGTGAACATCTGTCTTGCTGTTTTTTTCGGAAATCAATCCAAACCTTGCTTAGTCGAAGCCCCTTCCTAACCTTTCTGGATCGATCTTGCATACCAATTCTGTGCCTCATAACCTTGTTGAGTTGCTGCACAAATTTGGGAATTTTTGGGGACCTGGTTTTTAAGTTATGAATTTTGTTCACAACTGCTAGAACTTTGCCAAGTTGCATGTTCGTACCATGGCTACCCCATTTCTTACCCATGTATTCTTTTTCATCGCTGACCGAACCTATCCTTGTACACGCACCTCCGTCTGGTTCTCACTTTTGTTGTTATGTCCAGATGGACCACCTTGGATCTGCGTCGGCTGATGTGGAAGCATGGACTCTCGTGAACTATCTCGAGGAGGGTGGATTTCCCGCACTCTTGTGGGACACCCTGAAGGACTTTGGGTACACCGCTTACCCAGAGTACTCGACACGTGAGGTCATGACCACAGGCCAGCTCCTTCGTTGTGAAGTGAAGGTGAAGATCCCCGTGTGCCCGACAAATCCTGCTTGGGAAGAGTGGGAGTGTAAGGCACAAGGACGGAACCTGGCTGACACTGTGCAGAAGACTGCTCTTGAAGCGCTCACAACTTTTTGTGGGAAGCACCCTGACGTGGTAGCCGGCACCGCAGCCAAAGTGATTCCTATACTTGAGCGACACGTTGGACCACGGGTCGAACGCGAAGCTTTTCTTTCAGCTCAGGGCAATTCCCAGTATAGTCCTGATCTTGTCACCTCAATTCGCTTTTCAGAAGCCATGTATGACACCTATCGACGGATGGTGGGAGAAAGTGTATTCTATAGACACCAAATCTATAGGTACCGAGTTAAAGAAATGGAGAACACCGCTCAAGCATTGAAGGAAGCCCGAGTAATGATAGCTACTCTCAGGAAGGGAAGACGCAAGGATAAGGCAAGGATACGGGAATTAAGTGAAGTGATTCACGAGCAGAATTTCATGTTGCAGCATAACGACCAATATATGCTTGAACTAGAGAATCAACTGGAAGCGATAGCAGCTCCACCTCCGGAACCTGTCATTCCCGGACCAGAAGAAGAAGAGGATGCCGAGGGAATCCAAGGAGAGTCTGGAGTAGAGTCTGGATCTGAGTTACCATAGTTCTTCAGCATGGAAGATCCAACCCTAGGAAGTTGGTATGTTTGTAATAAAGTTCTGAGTCGTACGAGTGTAATAGTTGTAAGGAACCCTAGTGTGTGCAGCCACGTTTGGTTAGTTGTTGTGGTAGGCTGAACTGGGAACCTTCCTTTGTGCGGCTAGGCTGCATTTGTAACCCCCAGGCGTTGTTTTGGTAATCCCAAAACCCCTCATCGATGTAACGCTTTGGTTGAACATCTTTCAGCAGTGACCTTCGTAAGGCTTTATTTATGCTGGTTGTGATCAGATCAGAGTTCCATGATGAGTATCAAACTTGTCCAAGGATTTTGTGCCGATTCCGATCAATCCGATCTCTCAATCCTAAACTTATTCTTTTGGTCTTGCTCACAACATTTTGAATTAAAACCAATGTCACTTTTGATCATGCATTGGCATAGCACGTGCATATGGGAACCTTGGGTGAACTAACGTGCATCCGCATGAAAGATTTCAATGCTCATACTCTATCTCTCTTATGTCTGGTGACGTTGTTGTTCCACACCCAAAGGTGCCGCGACGGAACCTAGAGCATCATGTGTGCTGCAGCCATGTGATTGCCACTAGGGGCGCGCTAGGTATCTTGGTTGTGAGAGTGCGACTCGCCACGCATACTCCTTCTCAACCTAAGATTGTCATCTCAAGTACTAACTCATTTTGTGGGTAACCGAGTCATGCTAACACGCATCATGAGCACCATACTGCATGAGCATGTGCATCACGCCTTCATAAGCATGTGCATCACACCGGCTTTTAAAATCATTGCACCGTAATGTAATAAGTCAATAACACCTAATTTTCACAAGTTAAATAACGTGTGAGCAAGACTGTTCTGGAATTCCCATACTAATCTACCTTCCATACCTTTCCTACCCCATATTCGTAAGCCATTCCTTGCGAATGCCTTTACGAATTCACCTTCCTATATAGTTCTTATGAACCACCTTGACCGAGCATGGGAAACTTTTGACCCGTAAATCACATCCATGCTTCTTCCAAAAGAAAATTTTCGGAAATCTTTTACTAGCCTTCCTTTTCTTCATAGATGTCAGTTTTGATGATCACCTTTTTGACTTGGTCTCTTACCGCCAAACTCGACGTTCTCTTAACCTCAACTCCATTCAACCGGCTTAGTTGAAGAGGTAGAAGTAGAGTTTTCTTGAGAAATCAAGGTTCTCGAAAAGCCAATGTTTGAGAGTTACCCATCACTTATCCGTCCATGATCCGTGATCATACCCTCCAAATCCTCGGAATCAAGAAAGGAGCAAACCCAGGATCGATGGAAGCTTCTGCTAAATTCTCCTCGATGCGCCCTCGAGCCAGAGGGCGGGTGCCGTGAGTTCTTCCTCGTAATTTCCGCCGTCATGGTTAACCCTGGAGTTCACCTCGGAGTTAAATATCCATTTTAGAGTTGTGAAATCGTACACCTACTGATCAACAATGGGAACTTTTCGGTACATGAGCAGAGATGTATGAAATTCATGCTTATAACTGCTGTGCTGTCCGATTTCGCAACGCCTACCATGAATGAGTTTTCATCATGCATGATCTACTTGTTAATTTTATGAGCAAGCTTACGAATGTGTGTTTAATGAAAACTCAACTTTCAGATGGTCGGACCGACACGCAGTACCCCCAATGGTTTTGGTGCATTGGGTAGTGGTGACCTACCGCCGCCACTGCCCACGACACTGACAGAGGCATTCGTGGCAACGCAAACCGAAGTGTTGTGCCAGATTCTGCAAGCACAGCAGCAGATGGCCCAGCAACTACAACAGATGCAACCGATGCAACAGAAGCCTCGATCCTTCGAGCCTTGCTCACCTGAAGTACCTACCCAGACTGAGATGAATACCATTGTCGGTGCAATTCATATGTTGGAAGGGCAAAATTCAGTGCTAAGTCAGATAGTGTGCGATATCATCCAAGGTCGTTATAGAGGACTATCTCAAACTAGTTTGGCAGACAGTCTCTCTCAGTCATTATCTGCATCCCTGGTTGAGCAGGCCCGCTTATTCAATTTGTTGGAGGATCATGCGAATCAAGGTCAGCTCCATACCTCCGACTCTATATTACCACCCTCCCAACTACCAATGGACCTTAGAAAGGGAGAGAGAAAAAGTCGGAGTAACAAGCGAGTATTATCTGAGATAGATGTAAGTGAGTGGGAAATTACCTATAAGGAAACTCATCCGCGTAAGAGCAAACGAAGTTGCAACACCGACAAGATCGGCCAGCTCATCGAAGGTGAAACTCGCTCTCAAGCCGAGATATTAGGAAAGCGAAAGGGAAAGAAGCTCCGTATCGTCAAGAAAGATCAGCAACAAGTTTCCAAGCCCAAGGAACTTCCGCCCCGCCTTTGCTACAATTGTGGACAACCCGGGCATTACATAAGTAAGTGCCCGAACCCTATGCAGCCCAAACCCCAGCAGCGGAATCAGAACCCCGGAGCAGCTGAAGGTGATCACGGCAGGAAGTCGATCTTTCAAGGGAAGCCAGACCAGCTTAACTCTATGGGTAATCTCTCTATCCGAGAACCACCTCCCCACTTTGTCTTGTACTTTCGAATCTCGGGACGAGATTCTTCTTAAGGGGGGTAGGCTGTGACGCCCCAGGTTTTTAATTAGCGTCATTAACACTAATGACCGTTTCAGCTGAGTCAAACCTGCTGACATTGGTCAAACCTAGGTCAACCTGGGTCATCACCTCGAAAACCTCGCCAACAATCCCTAATGACCCTCTTGATCAAGTCAACACACACTTGTGGTCAACCCTTGGTCAAAGGCACGGTCAAACCCCACTTAAACCCTGATGTCTTTGAACGTCTTTCGGAACTTTTGCCGCGTTCTCCAAATTTCCCCTAAACACTTCAAAATATCCCAATATAAAAGTTGTCCAGTTTCTCGAGGGACACAACTTTCATGTTGGATGGCATTTCCAATTTTGAGTGGAAAAGGTGGGAAAACTTGGTAAACTGCAGCAGCCCCTGTTCACCGGCGCCAAGAAAAACCCCAAGTTGGCAAGCAGTTTCTGCAAAATCCGTTGGGAAAAACACCTATGAGCCTTTGTAAAAGTTGTAGAGGGTAGTGAGATCTACAACTTTGGTATAATCACGTTGGGTCACCTTAGTTCAAGTTTTCAAAGTTTTTCGCTGTCAAACGTTGCTACCCGGAATAGCCCCACGGCGGGAACGCGCCGCCGCGCTCCAGCGCGCCCGCGCGCGCCGCGTGCGCCGCGCCGCTCCGCCGCCGTACCGTCGTACGCCGCCGTACGCATGCCGAGGCGGGCCCGCGACCGTCGGTCCGTGCGTCGCGCCCGCGTGACGTCTTCTCCTACCACGTGCCGCGCTCTCCCTCGCCGGTCGGCCGCACCGCCATGCCCGCCGGTCCGCCCGGTGCCCTCCCTGCCATGCGCGCGCCTGCCGAGGTACGGCCACCGTACCACTGCATTGACGCCGGGGCATCCTTCGCGGCGAAGGCAACGTCCCCCTCTCCCCGCGCGCTTGCCTATTTAAGGAGCCGCCCTTTCTCCTCGCGGGTGAGCACGCCGCTGCCGTCCTCCATTGATGCCGCTCGGCGAGCTCCGCCCTCCATTAATTTCCATCGCCGGCAAACGTCTCCAATACCTCTCCCAGGACCTCCTCAAGCCTCCCCGCTCGCTTGTTGTCCAGGCCGTGCCCTCCTGTTCGCCGGAGCCGAGCCCCAGCGGCCGCCAAGCTCCTGCACCGCCGAGCCCCCTCGCCGGCGACTTCCCCGCCCCAACTCCGGCCACCACCGAGCCCTAGGTGAGCACCTGGTCGAGCTCCGCACCTTCCCCGGCCGAGAGCGCCGCCGGTTCGCCGGAATTCCGGCCGGCCGCGCCGCCCTCACCCCCAGGGACCCAATTGCAAGACCCCGAATCTTTCCGAGGGCCAAGCCGCAAACCAAGGGTGCTTCTGTAAGGAATCAAAACCTCTAGGGACTTCGTTGCAAATCAGTTTCTTAAATAGTGTTGATGTTTGGCTGAAACTTGTAAAATGCATAGAAAATTGTAGAAAATTCAGAAAAATGCAAACTCAATTTTGTTGGATTCCTGGTGAAAAATCCTACAACTTTTGTAAAGCATGTCTATGGTTTTTCCTGATAATTTCTGCATGAAAAATAGAGAACTGAAAAACCTAGATCTGTTGTATCTCCAAATCCACTTGTGATCTATAGCTGAATTTTGGATATGTTGTGTGTTATGTTATGCCTAGATCCTGTGCCGAAAATTGCACAAAGTTATTTTGCAAATATTTTTATATGAATTGTTTTCTAATTATGCAGAATCTGTCTAAATGATTTTTGTAGCTAAAAATAATTAGATTTTTGTTCCCAACTTCTGCATGTTATCTGTTTATGCCAAAATGCACCTCTGGTGAATTAATCACAATTTTATAATTGTCATAAATATTTATTCTTGAAATATGATTGTTTTTCTTTGTAATTGCATAACTCAAGACCTATAGTAGTTCTAGGTGTATATGTTGCATTCCTAGGTTAGTTTTGGACCAGAGACCATGTGTGAGAAAGTTGGAATCTTTTTGATGTGTATTTATTTTTTTATGCATTTCCTTTGTTTTGGTAGCTAGCTTTTGTTCTTTTCGGTATATTTAATTTCATAGCTCTCCTAAGTGTGTATGTGTGTGCAGTGACTTTATATAGGTTTGTAGTGCTTCATAACACACCCCACTGAATTTTATGAATTTATTTTATGAATAAAAGCAATAGAGGCAATTAAAGCTTAATAGTAAATTAAATGAGAAAATCATCAACTCCATAGCTAATGACCCTTGCATGTGATGTTGATCTTTCTAAGAAGGTTGTGACCACCTCCTTGCTGTTTTGTGATGTAAATTAATTAATGTGCATAAATGTGTACACAGTCCCTATTAAAAGGAATAAATAATAAAACACCATGTGTTGTTACTTTAATAGAAATAATTTACCAAATGGATGTTTATCTAGGTGAATGTGGTCAACCATGCACCCCATGGTTGTCATTTGTTGTTTGTAATCAATTAAATTAAAAATCATCAATTGAATCTTGCATTTGCATCCTCGTGTAGATCTTCCTGACGGTAGTTATACGCTCGTGCCGGAAGGAGGAGACGGAGGTGCTGACGAAGAGCTGCAGTACGTGGACGTAGCTCAAGACCTGGACCAAGGTCCAGAAGGGCCCAAGGCCAACCTTGCCAGCGAAGGCAAGCCCCGGATCATTAACCCCGCCTTTTAAAATTATGCAATTGTCCTTGCTGTGATTGTGCATTTACGTTTCAGGAGTTGAATTGAAACCCTAGTCGCATGATCCTTAGGCACCTATGCTCTATCACTAGTATGCTAGGTCGATAGCTGCTATGCTATAGGACCGGTACAAGTCGAGTGATGTTCGTCACTCGCGAGAATAGGTTCTTATGTTGGAATCATAAGATCTTTATAAATGGATTGCTCATGTGGTAAGAGCATGGGATTTGGGCTCCGGTCCAGTGGCTTTCGTGGGCTAAGCTTTTGAACGTACTAAGCACTTGTCGGGAATGGGACCGGTAAGCCTAGTACCTTAATGAGACGGTGCGGGAACTTACTATTACTACTCTTGAGTGATCACCTCCCCGGCTAGCTACCGGGGAAGGGGGGTACTCGTGTGATGTTGGGTGCCTCGCGGGGTATGCCAACTAACCTTGTACCCAGGACTGTAGTCTTTGTTCCCAACCCGAGGATTTTTGGGAACCGCCTGGATGGTTGTCCTCGCGGGGGCACCCTACCGTGTGTTTAGGTTTACCTTGCAAGGTTTAAATCAATCGATTGTCGGCCTCTCACCGTTATCTGAGACTGCTTAATCAACTGGCCATGATATCCCTTAATGATGGAATTTGATGAAGTTTACTGCTTGAAGTAATTGTTTGTACAATTCTTGATTGAATTAGTTGGCACACTTAGAAACGGTAATCAACTAGAACTTGTGCTAAAATATTGAAAGTAAGGACATACTCTTTGTGGCTTTTCCGCAAAAGAACTCCACCGGCCAAAAAGCCTCTCATGTCTAGAGTTTGGTGATGTAGTTATCACCCGACGGTTAAGTCTTGCTGAGTATTAGTATACTCAGCCTTGCTTTAAAAATATTGTTGCAGGTGTTGTTTGATCTGGTGAGATTCCACCCGGCTGGGAGCAGGGATGGGTGGATGACGACAAGTGATGGCATCACGGATGGCCTCCTGTGATGTTTACCGTTGCGCTAGTTTATTTATTTCCGCTGTTTCCAAACTCTGAACCTTTACTTCATGTCATGAACAACGGTTTGTAATAATTTGGATTTAATTCGTGTTGTACTCTGGACTCGCCTTCGCGTGAGTTTTAATGCATATGTTCGATCCTCTGTGTGAATTCCAAGTGATTTACCGGGCGTTAACCCGGCAACTAACGACAGGATGATACTTTACTGTCGCTTAATGGCCAAAGTGGATTGGTTTAGGCGATAGTACGGTATTTTCCTGGGCGGGTTGTCACAATTAGCTCGATTTGTTGGTGTTGTGCTCAAGCAATATAGGTCTTGTTTGGACCCAATAGTTCCTTCCTGCATATGTGGAATTGAAAGTGTAAAATGTGATAATGTATGAACCCGAATAGTTGCTGCATATATGGAACTGAAAGTGGTAAAAATGTGATAATGTACGAACCCTTTTTGTATGTCTCCAGTTGTCTTTACTGACATAGTACTAGTTGTTTTTTTTAGTATGGTTTTTCTGTAGATTTTATGATGTTTCATGAGGACCAGGTGTGTCCGAGGACCAGTGGAGGGTCGCTCCTTAGTGATGAGTGATTAGCAACATTGTGTGGATTGATGCTCGGCTAAGTGTGCAGGTACAGGTTGCGGCTTGACTCGTGTCCGTGCAGGTGAAGAACAAGCGTGAAAGGCCTTAGCCGTGGCGGCCTTCGGGTGATGGAGTGGCAAGTAGGCTTGGTTCGATGGACCCGGTGGCCGATGGGGTCAAGTGCGAGCTGTGCAGTGCAAGATTGGCGGGCAGAAGTCATGAACATGGGCCGGTGCAAGGTAGCGGTTGAAGCCCGAAGCTTGCACGCGGGGTTTGGTGGTTTGCCCACAAAACCATCGGTGGACGGTTTCTTGGTTTGGGCCTCAAAACCAAGCCCGGAGGCCCGAGGCGACGGAGATGGTGATCCGGGAGCTTCGGGAAGCTTCGAGGCGGAGGGCACGTGGCGTGATCACGGGGTTTGCGCTGAGGTGAAGCGAAGCCGCGGTGGAAGCGTGTCCGTCCAATGAAGTCTTGACCAAAATGCCCTTGAGGGGTTGTATCTTCATTTCAAGCAGTAGGGGTAGCGTGGTCATTTACCTCCCTCTGATGGACTTCGTATAAATAGCGGAGAGATGGATGGAATCTCTCTTCTCTTGGATTCTAGGGCTTTCTCCCCCGGTAAATTTCTTTGAACTACTTCTTTTCCCTCTGGATTCCTTAGGCTAGACTCTTGTACAGACTCTGACCTCTGGATGTACGAAAGCTTTCGGCGTTGCGATGATCTCCTAGTCCTCTGTGATTTTCGTGTCATTTTTGGGGCTATTTTCGGGGAGTTTCGTTCTTCGCTCGATTCGGGGATTTGAGGGCGTTTTCCATCAGATTTCTTTGAGGGGATCATGGGTGGATGCCCTGTGCATCTTTGTGTGTGATCTTGACTCCTCAAACGCCGTGGAGAGCCTTCGATTCGTGAGTTTTTGGCCGGAGTTCGAGTTCTTGGTGGAGTTCGTGTGATCCGCGATTCCCGGCGATTTAGTGGCTTAGAGGTCGAGATTTTTGGGGCATAGCTTCCTCTTGTGTTGCTTATCATCTCCCCCAAATCTTGTCTCAAGAGCTTTTGGCGTTTGGGAGATCCGATGATGGATTTGGAGAGTTGACCTCGCGGGTTGTGCAGTTTTATGCTCTATTCGAGCCCGGCGGACCGTCTGCGAGTCCCATGCGGACTGTCCGCGAGGTGTAGACAGCGCAGCTGTTCTTCGTGTTCTTCGTTTGTTCTTCGCGTGGTTCGTTTCGATCTGTTGGCTCCGGGCTTTTGGTTTGCAGGCAGTTTGCGGACTGTCCGCGTAGTCCTTGCGGACTGTCTGCGTGGCTCGAGTTTTTGTCTGGGGTGGCTCGAAGTTTGTCTGGGGTTTCCAGCGAGGGGGACGGACCGTCCGCGCTGCCTTCACGGACCGTCCGCGACACTAGCGGACAGTCCGCATGGCCTCGGCGGACAGTTCGCGTGGCCTTGGTGGACAGTCCGAATTTCGGCTTGCATCTGTGGTGGTTCTGCTGCTTACTTCGGACAGTCCGGGGGTGACTGGCGGACAGTCCGCCGTACACTAGCGGACAGTCCGCCCGTACCGGCCGGACAGTCCGCGCCTGGCGTTTCCAGAATTTGCCAAGTGCTTTGATTCTTGTCATGTGCTTCTGCGGTGTGCTTCTAGGGGTGTCTCTTGATCTTGTGGGCTTGTTTGTGCCTTGTCTTGAGATTCCTTGGTGTGTGCGAGAACTTGGAGTGGCAATCGGGGTATAGGCTGAGTTCGACCTTCGGGAAGAATTTTTATCGGCTCCCATTCACTCCCCCCTCTCTGGTCGCCCTTTTCGGTCCTTCAATTGGTATCAGAGCCGGTTACAGATCTTCTTGATTCTAACCAGTCTAAGATCCAAAGATGGGCGATTATGGCAAGGGGTCGGGTCCTCCGCACTTTGATGGCAAGAATTACACGATGTGGGAGAGGCGCATGGGCGCGTTTTTGTGAGGGAAGGGAACTCTGATCTGGGAGGTCACTCAGAATCCTCATTATGTCATCCCAGACAGTTTTCTGCTTCCAGGATCGCGGGACATGTTTGAGGCCAACAGCAAGGCCGTTGATTACTTGTTCCGTGCTCTCTGTGCCTCGGAGTTTGATCGAGTGTACGGAGAGGATGTGTCCGGAAAGATTTGGCTCAAGTTGAAGAATGCTCATGTTGGCAATGCCCAAGTGCAAGCCCGGATGTTTTCCACTTACCAAAGAGAGTACGAGAACTTCACTCTTCTCCCCGGTGAGTCGACCGATGCTATGTTTCAGCGCTTCACTTGCATAGTCAACAACATGAGGGCCAATGTGACAGTGCTCCCATACACGGATCATGATCAAGCTATCAAGCTTTTGCATGCCCTGGATAGGTCCGTGTGGAGTGCCAAGGTCGAGGCCATTGAGGAGTCGAGCGCGTATGACACGCTATCGCTTGATGAGCTGTTCTCCAAGCTCAGGTCTTCAGAGGTTGATTGTGGCTTGAGAGCCAAGAGCGAGAGCCCCACTGACCCGCATAGTTTGGCTCTCGTCTCAGGATCGAGGACTAACGCTAACTCTGTTGGCTTTTCTTTGTCTTGTCTTGTGTCCTTGCCAGATGAGGACTTTGAGGTGCTGAGCGAGGATGATCTCGCCTTGTTGAGCAAGAGGTTTGGGCGGATGTACGAGAATCGCAAGAATGCAAGGCGGAGCTCGGGGATGTGCTATCGGTGCGGGAAGCACGGGCACTTCATCGCCGAATGCCCTGAAGCCATGGAGATCAAGAACGACTACAAGGGCAAGCCCAAGCATGACTACAACAAGCATCGCTCCCGGAACGACTACAAGGACAAGCACAAGTACAAGGGCGTGAGAAGGCACAAGAAGAGTGGCGGCCACAAGAAGAAGACTGCTTGAGCGATGGTGGCCGGAGCGAGCGACATCGACTCGACATCAAGCGATGCTTCTTCCGACTCGAGCAGCGAGGAAGAGCAAGAGAGGCGCAAGGACAAGCGGCACACGGACAAGAACTTCACCGGCCTGAGCTTCGTCGCACAAGGAGGCTTTTGCGGCATGGCGCATTCCAAGAAGGGTGGGAAGCACTGCTCGGATTCAAACTCTGACTCCGATGAAGAGGTACGACAAGATCCCAACTTCTTGCTAGAGGAGAATGCTAGGCTCAATGAGTTGCTTGATAACCGTGATGATGTGCTTAGAAAGTCCAACAAGGAGAAGGGGGAATTTAGGTCTTTGTTGGGTGATGCTAAGGACAAGGTAGCTGAACTTGAATCCTTGCTTGTGGATGCTAGAAATGAGATAGCTGCTTTGAAATCTGCTCCTGTGGTGTCTGATGTAATTGACTGTGGTGATTGCTCAGTTTTTCTTGCTGATTTGACTGCTCTCAAGGAGAAGCATGCCTCTACTCTTGAGGAACTAGATGTGGTTAGGATTGAGTGTGATGAATTGAAGTCTAGGCCAGCTTTGTTAGGAGCTTGTACATCATGTCCTATTTTGCATGCTAGGCTAGATGAATCTCACACTAGGATTGTTTCTCTTGAGGCGGCATTGAAAGCTCCTCTTCCTACATCATGTTCAGCCTCTGAAATGCATGCTTTGAAAAACATGGAACTTGCACACTATATTGATCGTCTGCAGGATGAAAATGATGAGCTTAGGAAATTGATGAGTTGGTTGTCTGGGCATGAGCCGCAATTGAGTTTGATGTTGGCTCAGTTCAAGAGGTTTGATGGTCAGGTGTTGGGGGCTGAGAAGAGTGGTGAGAAGAGTGGTGAGGGAGAAGAGAAAGTTGGAGAGATCCCTACTCAACCACACACCATACCCATGAACAAATATGCACCCAAGCCAAACCATCTGAGAAACAAGCTTGATACAACTCCAGACCCACCAGTGTTCCCCCAGAAAACAGAGAATTACCAGAAACCCATCAAGTTTGTGAGCAACCTGGGTAATGTCTTTGAGGGGAAGTCAGGAGAGAAAGGTGTTGAGAAGCCCACAGAAAAGCCACCGCCTAAGCCAGCGCCGATCCGCTTCCATTGTGAGTATTGTGGGAGGGATGGGCATAAGGATGAGTCTGTTTCCGGAGGAAGAGGGATGAGCGGTTTGCTAAGGAGATGGCAAACAAGGACAGGTACCACCTTCCTCATGGTGTGCCTGAGCCTCGTAGAAAGCCTCTACCTAGGGGTGAGGTATATGTGCGTACAGTTCCCACTCGTGGAGGTGGAGGTGGAGGTGTGTTCTCTCAGAGAGACAGGCGTGTTGGTTTTGGGCGTGGTGAGTTGGCTCGACGTGCTCCTTCTCGTGACCGTTACGAGTTTTTGAGGCACGATCGGAGCTTTGGGTCTCAGATGGACTACGAGCCACATTTTCCTCCTCGTGGTGCGCGTACTCCTCCAGTGAGACGTGACTGGTCCTTTGGTGGTAGGCGTGAGAGGGCTCCGCCTAGAGGTTTTGGGAGGATGGATTTTGCTAACCCTTCTTTTGAGCAAATGGCTCAGCACTGGTTTAACTCTTTTGGTACTAACCCCAGTGTTGAGTTGCTTGCTCATTCTCGTCCTCGTTTTTGATTGTAGGTGGGAGGCTTGGAGAACTTTTGGTTGATTGATTCCGGTTGCTCACGACACATGACCGGAGATCGTGGGTGGTTCTCCAGCCTCACCCCGGTGAGTACTAGAGAGTACATCACTTTTGGGGATAATGGGAGAGGACGAGTGCTTGCTGAAGGTATGGTGAAGGTGAGTAGCAAGGTGACCTTAAGAAGTGTGGCCCAGGTCAAGTCACTTAGTTTTAACCTGTTGTCAGTATCTCAATTACTTGACGAAGGTTTTGAGGTTCGTTTTAAGTCGAGTGCTTCTCATGTGCTTGATTCTCGAGGCGATCTTGTCTGTACGATCGTCCCCGAGGGTCAAAATCTTTCGTGTCGACTTTTCTCAGTCTGTTGGTCCTCCTCGATGCTTTGTTGCTGGCATTTCGGCTGAGCTTTGGAAATGGCATATGAGGTTGGGACATTTGAGCTTTGAGTTGCTTTCCTGCTTGAGTGGTCTTGATCTGGTCCGAGGATTGCCTAAGTTGAAATTCGAGAAGGATTTGGTTTGTGCTTCTTGTCAGCATGGAAAGATGGTTGCTGCTTCTCACGCTCCTCTGACTTCTGTCATGACCGAGCGACCTTGTGAGCTGTTGCACATGGATTTGGTTGGGCCAGCTCGTGTTCGCTCTGCTGGTGGGAAGTGGTATGTTCTTGTGGTTGTTGATGATTTTTCGAGGTACTCTTGGGTTTTCTTTTTGGAGGATAAGAGTGAGACATTTGGCTTTGTTCGGGACTTGATCTTGAGGTTGAAGAATGAGAGACATGGTGATGCCATTCGAGCTATACGCATTGACAATGGCACGGATTTTAAGAACTCTCATTTTGATGCCTTTTGCAGTGATCTTGGTTTCGATCATCAGTACTCTTCTCCATACGTCGCTTGCCAGAATGGCGTAGTGGAGAGGAAGAACCGGACCCTATGTGAGATGGCCAGGACGATGCTCGATGAGCATAGGACTCCAAGGCGTTTCTGGGCCGAGGCGGTCAATGCCGCTTGTTATGTCTCAAATCACATCTTCCTTCTTGCCTTTAAGAAGAAGACCTCTTATGAGCTGATGCATGGCCGACAACCCAAGGTGTGTCGGGGACGGTCATTAGGGGTCCCCTAACTAAGGGGATAATCACCCTCGTTAAACGCAAACCACCCGAGGACTGTTTTCCGAGCCCTGGCTACAGGACATCAAGGGCCCATGGCCTGCCACGGCCCAGCAGCAGCTTGCACCAAGAAGGCCCGCTTGGCAACCTCGCTCGAGGGCTCCGGTCCCTCGAGCGGATTTCCGTCCCGCTCGAGGGCTCTGATCCCTCGAGTGGACTTCCATCTCGCTCTAGAGCTCCGGCCCCTCGAGCGGATCTCCGCCTCGCTCGAGGGGTCCGGACCCTCTCAAGCGGGCAGCCACCCCCGTTCCACGCAACAGCGGCATTTAATGCCCAGCCCCACGGCGGGACGCCGAAGTCAAGGGTGAATCTTCCCCCACACCGCGCATCTGACATGGTCAGAACGCCTGACACTGCCACAGTGTGGCCTAACCTGCCAATATGTAGCCATCCCCGACACTGTGCGGGCACCGCGCGGCCCTGTGCGGACAGGCAGGGGTCATTCCCTGACACTGTACCACCTGCTCCCATCCTCCCATGCAGTAAGACCCTCGAACGGGCATGGGGGCACCCTCGAGGGGTGTACGGGCGGTGAGTGGGCGTGCACCCCGACTGACGCCGCCGTACGGGCGGCGTGCGCCACATCCCCTCCGCCAACTCCGGCACCGCATGGCCATCCCGAGCGCTGTGCGGCCATCCCGGGAGTTGTGCGGCCATCCCCGGCGCTGTGCCGCCATTCCTGCCACTGTGCGTCAGCACACGCAGCACTGTGCAGACAGGCTGGTGACGCGCCGCAGTCCCGCACCACCAACTCCGGTCCTTCCCCCGGCGGTTAGGCCCTCGAGTCAGCAGGGGCAGCCCCTCGAAGTCAAAGCAGGACAGGTCACAGTGACTGCCACGCCGCCCGCAGAAGCCGGAGGGCGCCGCCAACTCGCGCCAGGAACCATGACGTGCGGGACAAGACCGCTGGCGCCATACCTGTTAGTACGCAGCCACTTTGCTAGCTGCCATCATTGTAGCTGCCCTCCCTTGGCCTATAAAAGGGAGAGGCAGAGCCCCCTGCGCGGGGATGACGCTCATTCACCCGCACACAACACACCACCCCGTTCTAGATATTGGCACTTGCCTCAATCACCTTAGCAGGGACTTGGGGGGAATATCCTCCTCTCCCGCCGTGCTTGTAGCCCCCCTCTGCAGGCACCACCGGTGCAAGCTAATACAAGTGCGCAAGCACACCCTGCTGGACGTACGGCTGCGCGGCCGGAACCAGGATAAACCCCGCGTCACCTTAGCTAGCACCGCCCATCGGGAAGCTGATCTCAGCACAAATCACTAGTTGGTGCCGGTGCTAATCCGGACACCGACAGTTGGCGTGCCAGGTAGGGGAGCACTGAGATCGTTCACCTGACTTCTCGATGGTAACCATCACCGAGCGTACGTCGGAGAGGCCCGCATAGGGTCAATCCGATCCGTTCCCGGCCGGATTCGAGATCTGGTTTGGGAGCATCCACTACCAGGCCACCGGTAATGGCTACCACATGCGTATCCTCAATAGGGACGCGCTCAGGGCGACGCCGCCTGGGACGTCGGCAGCCCCGATGCCGGCGGTATTTCCACCACCTCCCCGACGCCGTAAGCGCTCGGGAAAGCGCTGACGACGAATGCACGCAGCGCGACGTCAAGCGGCGGGCGCTGGCTCCCCTCAAAGGGTCAAAGCCGGCGAACTCCCACCCGTCGCCACGGGGGAGGGGGGGTACGCCCCCACCAGCGAACACGACGGCGCGCCCCGTCGGGGAAGCTACGGCTGCGTAGCTGCAGTTCCCTTACAGGTTGCGAAGCGCCGACATGGCGTAATCTTCCTCGATCAGCACCAACCTGGCCGCGTACGAGGACCTTCCGGACCACCACTACATGTCCATCCGGAACCTTGTCGCCACCTCACCCGACGAATCCTACCACGACACCGACGGTGAGGAGTACAGATACGGGCGTGGGGTGCCAGAGTGGGACAACTCCGGACTGCGGGACCCTGACGCTTTCAGGCGGTTCTAGGCCGCAGCAACTTACTGCCTCACCTGCTCCGACGACTCCAGCGAGGGGGATTATGATCCCACCCGCAAATGCTTCGTCGTCGTCCTCGGCGAGGGTGAAGACGAGGGAGGCGGAGCGGGCGATGCAGCGGTCCGCAACAATGTGGAAGTAACCCCACCGGTAGGGGCGACACCACCGCCACCTGGCGTGGCGCGTGCCGCGCAGATGGCCCAACTTCGTGAGCTGGAAGCGAAGCTGAACGCAGAGCGCGAGCAGCTGTGGCAGCTGAAGGCCACGCTCGAAAAAGACAAGGCCGGAGCATCAACACTGGGTGCACGCACTGCGGGTCACGTGGCCCGCGAGCGCATCAATGCCGATGCCGACGTGGACGAGATGCCAAATCTAGCAAGAGCCAGCTAGAAGCTCGTGGCATAGAGCCCAACCTAGAGAAGGTATCGGCCCTTGAGCAGATGGGGCCGATACGTTATCTGAAGGGAGTACAAAGGGTCCTAGGCTGCCTCGCAGCTCTGAGTCGCTTCATCTCACGTCTCGGTGAGAAGGGCTTACCCCTGTACCGACTTCTTCGAAAGAGCGAACGTTTCTCTTGGACCGCCGAGGCCCAGGAGGCCCTCGACAAGTTAAAGGCAACACTTACCCACGCTCTGATACTGACCCCGCCCCAGGAAGGCGAACCTCTGTATCTCTACGTCGCCGCCACGACCCAAGTGGTCAGCGCGGTCATCGTAGTAGAGAGAACGGAGGAGGGCCACGCCCTGCCTGTCCAGAGGCCGGTCTACTACATCAGCGAAGTGTCATCAGACACCAAGACGCGATACCCCCAGATCCAGAAGTTGCTCTATGCGGTGGTGCTCGCGCGGCGCAAGTTGCGGCATTACTTCGAGGCCCATCCAGTCAGCGTGGTGTCTTCCTTCCCTTTAGGGGAGATTGTGCACAATCAGGACATCTCGAGCAGGATAGCTAAGTGGTCCGTGGAGCTCATGGGTGAAGCCCTCACCTACGCACCACGAAAGGTGATCAAATCGCAGATCTTGGCAGACTTCGTGGTTGAATGGACCGACGTTCAGCTACCCACCCCTCAGATCCAAGCTGAGTGCTGGACTATATACTTCGATGGTTCAGTGATGAAAACAGGCGCAGGCGCAGGCGCAAGCCTGCTCTTTGTTTCACCCCTTGGAGAGCACATGCGGTACTTGGTGCGCATGCACTTCCCCGCGTCGAACAACATGGCGGAGTATGAGGCCCTCCTCAGCGGCCTGCGCATCGCCATCAAGCTTGGCATCAAGCGCCTTGACATTTGGGGAGACTCTCAGCTGGTCATCGACCAGGTGATGAAGAACGCGAGCTGCCACGACGAGAAGATGGAGGCGTACTGGGCCGCGGTACGCAAGCTCGAGGACAAGTTCTTTGGCTTCGAGCTCGATCACATCGCGTGCAAGTACAACGAGGAGGCGGACGAGCTGGCCAAGATTGCTTCAGGGCGGATCACCGTTCCCCCGAACATCTTTGCTCGCGACCTCGCCAAGCCCTCCATCGACCTCGACAAACCCGCCTCGGGGGCTGGCCCCTCGAAGCACACAGGCACCGTGCCCATGGATGAGGACCCCTCGAACGGGGAACTCGAGACCTCGGACCTCGAAGGGTCCCAAGCTGACGAGGCCGAGGCGATGGAGATTGACGAACTCCCGCACCCTCCGCGGGACTGGCGTGACGAGTACCTTGCCTGGTTGAACCGAGGGGAGCTGCCCCCGGACCGAACCGAGGCAAGGCGTATCGCCAGGAAGCTAAATCTTTCGTCGTCATCGACGGCGAGCTGTACAAGCGCAGCGCCTCGGGAATCATGCAACGGTGCATCTCCATCCCTGAGGGTCGGGAGTTGATTCAGGACGTCCACGCGAGCGAATGCGGTCACCATGCCGCTCCGCGTACCCTCGTGGGCAAAGTGTTCCGCCAGCGCTTCTATTGGCCGACGGCGGTCGCCGACGCCAACGAGGTTGTATGCACCTGGGAAGGGTGCCAGTACTACGCGCGGAAGACCCACCTCACAGCTCACGCGTTGCAAACCATCCCCATCACGTGGCCCTTTGCCGTGTGGGGGCTGGACATGGTCGGGCCCTTGCGAAAGGCGCCCGGGGGCTTCACCTACATACTGGTGGCCATCGACAAGTTCCCATCAGCAGCCTTAGGTCCGAGCAGGCAGTGCAGTTCTTCACGAACATCATGCACCGCTTTGGGGTACCCAACTCCATCATAACGGACAACGGCACTCAATTCACTGGCAAGAAGTTCCTAGAATTCTGTGACAGCTACCACATCTGTGTGGATTGGTCGGCCGTAGCATACCCACAGACTAATGGCCAAGTAGAACGTGCCAACGGCATGATTTTGTAAGGCCTAAAGCCAAGGATCTTCAACAAGCTCAACCAGTTCGGCCGGAAGTGGATTCAAGAGCTGTCGTCGGTCGTTTGGAGCCTCAGGAACACCCCAAGTAGAGCCACGGGTCTCACCCCATTCTTCCTGGTTTACGGCGCAGAGGCCGTCCTCCCCACGGATCTGGACTATGGGTCTCTGAGGGTAAAGGCCTACCAGGAGGAGCAGAACCAGCAAGATCGCGAAGACGCGCTGGACTGCATTGACGAGGCCCGCGATGTGGCGGTCCTGCGCTCCGAAAAGTACCAACAATCCTTACGACGTTACCAAGCGAACAAGGTCCGACCTCGAGATCTCAACAAGGGGGATTTGGTACTCCGACTTCGACAGAAGAAAGAGGGACGTCACAAGCTCATGCCGCCGTGGGAAGGGCCGTACATCATTGCCGAGGTCCTCAAGCCCGACACGTACAAGCTCGCGAACGAGAAGGGCGAAGTCTTCGCCAACGCTTGGAACATTCAATACCTACGTCGCTTTTACCCTTAAGTTCCAAGTCGTTTTCTACATATCCGGCGCCCAAGTCGGTTGTATATACGTTAAGGTTCTGAATAAAAACAAGGGAGACTCGGCTTTCCTCTGAAAACCAAGTCCCCCTCGGGAGCTACTATGGGGGGCACCACCCCCCTAAATGGTCCTATTTTTTCGCAAAAACCTTTTCTTCCAAAAATGCCAAGCGTGTCATGCCTCGGAAGCTTAGGCAGATTAAAGCAGGGCGCAAGTAGCTAAGAGGTAAAGTCGGACGAGCCCGGGACTACCTATGCCTCCAGCAGGATACGGCTTCCCTCTCATCACTTGACCTTCAAGTTACTCGCGACAACGATCGATCCTAGCTGAAATCTGCCTAGGTGGCGGGAAAGACGCAACGGCATACGTAAAATAGGCCACACTTAAATTACAAACTTCAAAAGATGATCTGTTTATTTACACGAGCTGCTCGGCTCGAATCTTGGCCACAACCTAAGGGCTTCTACGCCCAGCTACTTTCAGGGCTCGAGGGGTCCCGCAGGGGCAGCGTTCGGGAAGAGGTCTTCCTCGAACACATCGGCGAGATCGGCGGCAGCATCGGCAGCGGCAGCGTCGGCCTGATCCAGGGTGTCCTCCACCCCATCATCGTCAAGGCCATCCGCGACGACGTACCCTGTGGCCAACACTGCGAAGTTGACGATGTAGTGCGTCGACACCACGCCGAGGGTCTTTTGAACGCCGAGACGGAGAGCGCCCTTCATGCGCTCGACGACGCGGCCGCTCAGAGCCCGAAGGCGACTCGCCAACGAGCTCCCTGACAAGCCGGTACCGTCGTCGATGCTCTGGCATGCTTCGAGGGCCGCCCGCTCCAGGGTCGCGAATTCCTGCTGCGACGAGTTGTAGGCCGCCTGGAGCGCTTCCGCCTGCGTCGCAGACTCCCCCAGAGCTTTCCGCAGTCCTAGGAGGAGAAGGAGTGAGTCGAGAGTGAATCTCGACGAGCCTGAACGATAAATAAGGGCTCGGGGGCTGCAGCTTACCCTCGACCTGCTTCCTCTCCGTCTCGAGCTCTGTACGCGCGGCTCCAGCCTCTTGCCGCAGTTGCAGAATCAAGGCGTCCTTCTCTCCGCTGGTGGACCTCAGGGCTTCGACGATGACGCTCTCCTGAACTAGGGCCCCGGCAGCCGCTCGGCTTCCGCCTCCCGAAGCTGGAGCGCGGTCCTAGCCTCCTCAAGGGCGGTACGCTCCTGCTGGAGCTGGGACTGCACCTCCTCCTGTGCTGAGCGCTCGCGCTGAAGGGCGGACCGGGCATCCTCGAGCGCCGTGCGCTCTTGCTGGAGCTGGGTCTACGCCTCCATGCGCGCGGCGCGTTTCTGCTGGAGCTGGCCCTCCACCCCGGTGAGCGCCTCAGCCTTCTCCTGTAGAGCGGCACCCAGCTTCTCGACCTCCTGGGTCCTTTGCTCGACCTGGGTCTGCCAGGACCTCGCTCCCTCGAGGGTCGCGCGGTCCTGTTGGAGTTGGGTTTACGCCTCGGCGAGGGCCGTCTCCCTCTGCGCCAGTGCGGCCTGGACCTCGGCGAGTGCCTCGCGCGCCTTCCGCAGCTCCTCGTCCGCCACCATCAGCACCTCCTGCTTCCCTTGGAGCATGGCCTTCACCTCTTCGACCTCCTTGGCCTTCTGCGCCGCCACGGACCGCTGGTCGTTGCGTGCATCCTCCATGCGGATGAGGTTGTACTCAAGCCAGCCGTTGTCCGTCCGCAGGGCCTCCACCATCGCATCCAGGCCTTCATACTGTGTCCGGTACCAGTCGAGGTCGGAACTTAGCTTGGCAACGCGAGCGAACCCCTCGCCCACCTGACCCCGCAGCTCCTGTGGATGATGAAGGGAGAATGAAGAGCAAAAATCAAACGAAACATACACGAGCAAGGGAAAACGAGAACGAGCGGCATACAAAAGCGTGCTCACCTGAGTTGTTCGCCATCATCGTGCACGGCAGATACAGCTCCTTCCAGGAGTCGTGCAACGAGAGCGTGAGACCACCGGCGCGGACGGCCCGGCGCATCTTCCTCTCCCTCGTGGCGAGCGTGTGGAGCTCGCCGCGGAAGAGATGAACCCACAGGTCCCAATGCGCCTGGATCCCTAAGAATCCCTCGCAGACGGTGATGAAGGAGGCCGCCTGCGAGATGGCGATGGGGGCGAAGTTGTGGAGCTCCACCCCGTAATGGTAGCACAACCCCCGCATGAACTTGCTTGCGGGGGCGTTGAAGCCGCGCTCGTGCAACCGCATGAAGCTCACGACATAACCCGGCGGCGGGGCCGGCTGCCGGTGCGCCGACGGCGGAACGATCCACGCCGGGTTCGCCTCCTCGCCGGCCGGCGCCAGCTGACCGCCGGCGACCAGCCCCTCCAAGGACTGCTGGTCCACCGTCAACCGGGGCCACAGATGCGCCTCCAACACTCGGATTGAAGACATGGCGGAAGGAGCAGTGGAGCGCGAGCGAATGCGGAGCAGCGGGGCGCGAGCAAATCCGAAGCGGCGGGACGCGCAGCTATGGGGAAGGCGAAGAGCAAGAGGCGGATGCGAATGGCAAGGGTGAGGAGCTCCCCCCACGCTCCCCTGCTTTTATAGAGTAGGAAGGGGCGGAGCCCCCGGAAACGCAGTAGGCAGCGGCAGTTAATGTGGTGGGCACCACTCGTCGCTGACGGCAGGGCCCCACCGCGCCGAAACTGCCGCGTGCACGCGCGTGCGCCATGATTACCGCACGATAATCCAAGGGACGCCGCGTCCTGTCTCATCGCCGTCGCGCGTCGCCCATGTCGCGTCGCCCTAAAAGGCGCGCCCACCTCGCCTGCCCCGTGCCACGTCAGCCACGATCAGGTGGGCGCAGCAGCCAACCGTCCTGTGGACAAATTTTCGAACACCGGGGATTCCTTCTGATATAAGGAAGGCCCCAGGTAACCTCGAGCTGGGGATTCAACGCCCGACCCCTCGAAGGGATGCGACGGGCGCCCCATTCCGAAACAGCAAGGCCACAGTCTGTCAGCGTACCCTCAAAGACGAACTCGAGGAAGCCCAGGGTTCAGGCCCACAGGGCTCTACTGATCAGCGGCTCGAGGCCCGGCCCGCTGAGAGTGCGACGGGTGCCGCAGATGCCCCTCGACTTGGGGATGTACTAATCAGTGGTTCGAAGCTCAGCTCGATAACAAATCGGCGAGCGCCACAGGTCCGCCAAGACGGGAGCACCCGGTGCCCCCCGCAAATGCCCTACTGATCAGAGGTACGGGGCCTGACCCTCGACGGGTTCGAACAGGCACCTCAGATCGACAGAGTTAGGAACGATCGGGGCGCGCGCAATCAAGCCTGTCCCCGAACGCGAAGTTCGGGGGCGCCCCACATATCGTGTTCAAGGCCAAGACAGAGGCAGCCAATCGAGGGATCCCATCGAGGGAGTTCTTCCGCGCCCTCGGCCCCTAGCGAACGGGGCCGAGCCCTGCTTGGCAAACCTCTGCAAGTGCTTACATGGACGTGTCTCCGGACCACGAGCTGACCCCTATCGAACGGGGCACGGACGCCCACTTGAACTATCCGTTAACAGCTCACCGAGGCAACCGTTGCTCGCCGCCCGCTCGAGGGTAGCACGGTTTGCCTCACCCCTCTACCCTACGGAAGGGCAACGAGGGCCGTAATAAAGCCGAGAGTCTTCATCCGATCGTCCCTGATTAGGCCAGGGCCCGGGGGCTCCTCGCACCACGACCACCCTAATGATCGCCACATCAACCTACCTAGGGTTGCGCCCCCGGAAACGGCCGGCCTACCCGAAACGTCTTGGGACGACACGATGCCTCCCCACCTGCGTAGATTGCTGATGCCGGCTGAAATATCGCCGAGGCCGGCCGAAACAAACGCAAGGCGAGTCACGTCACCCTACGTATTTAACCCCTGCATGAGTGCACGCACTCCTACAGGGCTTCAGGGGCTTACACCCACGGGTGCGCTAGCGTGCCCCCACTGGAAAACATGCACGATCAAAGGGGACAAGACTCGCGCACAGCACCCGAGAGCGGCATCCGTTGCCGGAACGGTCCCCTTTCCAGCAAAGGCTCGAGGGCTACTGTCGGGGACGGTCATTAGGGGTCCCCTAACTAAGGGGATAACCACCCTCGTTAAACGCAAATCACCCGAGGACTGTTTCCCGAGCCCTGGCTACAGGACATCAAGGGCCCACGGCCTGCCACGGCCCAACAGCAGCCTGCACCAAGAAGGCCTGCTTGGTAACCTCGCTCGAGGGCTCTGGTCCCTCGAGCGGATTTCCGTCCCGCTCGAGGGCTCTGGTCCCTCGAGTGGACTTCTGTCTCGCTCGAGGGCTCCGGCCCCTCGAGCGGATCTCCGCCTCGCTCGAGGGGTCCGGACCCTCTCAAGCGGGCAGCCACCCCCGTTCCGCCTGACAGCGGCATTTAATGCCCAGCCCCATGGCGGGACGCCGAAGTCAAGGGTGAATCTTCTCCCACACCGCGCATCTGACATGGTCAGAACGCCTGACACTGCCACAGTGCGGCCTAACCCGCCACTATGTAGCCATCCCCGGCACTGTGCGGGCGCCGCGCGGCCCTGTATAGACAGGCAGGGGTCATTCCCTGACACTGTACCACCGGCTCCCGTCCTCCCCTGCAGTAAGACCCTCGAACGGGCATGGGGGCACCCTAGAGGGGTGTACGGGCGGTGAGTGGGCGTGCGCCCCGATTGACGCCGCCGTACGGGCGGCGTGCGCCATATCCCCTCCGCCAACTCCAACGCCGCATGGCCACCCCGGACGCTGTGCGGCCATCCCCGGCGCTGTGCTGCCATTCCTGCCGCTGTGCGAGAGCACACGCAGCACTGTGCGGACAGGCCGGTGACGCACCGCAGTCCCGCACCACCAACTCCGGTCCTTCCCCCGGCGGTTAGGCCCTCGAGTCAGCAGGGGTAGCCCCTCGAAGTCAAAGTAGGACAGGTCACAGTGACCGCCACGCCGCCCGCAGAAGCCGGAGGGCGTCGCTAACTCGCGCCAGGAACCATGGCGTGCGGGACAAGACCGCTAGCGCCATACCTGTTAGTACGCAGCCACTTTGCTGGCTGCCATCATTGTAGCTGCCCTCCCTTGGCCTATAAAAGGGAGAGGCAGAGCCCCCTGCGCGCGGACGACGCTCATTCACCCGCACACAACACACCATCCCGTTCTAGATATTGGCACTTGCCTCAATCACCTTAGTAGGGACTTGGGGGAATACCCTCCTCTCCCGCCGTGCTTGTAGCCCCCCTCTGCAGGCACCGCCGGTGCAAGCTAATACAAGTGCGCAAGCACACCCTGCTGGACGTACGGCCGCGCGGCCGGAACCAGGATAAACCCCGCGTCACCTTAGCTAGCACCGCCCATCGGGAAGCTGATCTCAGCGCAAATCACTAGGTTGTGCTGGTGCTAATCTGGACACCGACAAGGTGAGTCACTTTAGAGCTTTTGGTTGCAAGTGTTTCATTCTCAAAAAGGGCAATTTGGATAAGTTTGAGTCTAGATGTTCGGATGGGATTTTCCTCGGTTATGCGATTCATTCTAGAGCATATCGTGTGCTCAACCTTGACACTAACCGAATCATGGAGACTTGCGAGGTAACCTTCGATGAGACACAACCATGTAGCTCTTCTGCTTTTGAGTGTGCAGGTGACGAGGATATTGGAGCGAGGATCTTTGAGGATGAGAAGGAAGGAGATGGAGACGACGACGATGATGGTGGTGATGCTCCAGCGGCTAATCATGTACGAGCTACTTCCACTACTACGACGACGATCGAGGATGGCCCATCCCCTACACCCACTACGACTAAGGCTGTTCGAGTGGAGGCTACTGCTGAGGGGGAGGTTGTGTCCAGGCGAGAGGCTCCTCGACATGTACAAGTGGATCACCCACCGACGACCATCATTGGTGACCTTCATGAACGCACTACACGGTCGTGGTCAAGGAATACTTCTCATTTCGCTCACTCTGCTTTTGTCGCTTCTTTTGAGCCCAAAGATATTCGACACGCTTTGTCTGACGAGAATTGGGTGAATTCCATGCATGAGGAGTTGGAAAACTTTGAGAGAAACCAAGTCTGGGTGTTAGTCGATCCACCGCCAAATTGCCGTCCCATTGGTACCAAGTGGGTGTGGAAGAATAAAGAGGGTGAGAATGGGATGGTTGTGAGAAACAAGTCGAGGTTGGTGGCGCAGGGGTTCAACCAGAAGGAGGGGATAGACTATGAGGAGACATTTGCTCCTGTGGCTCGTTTGGAGGCAATTAGGATCCTTCTAGATTTTGCCGTGGCTAAAGGGTTCAAGTTGTACCAAATGGATGTCAAGAGTGCTTTCTTGAATGGGGTGATAGAGGAAGAAGTGTATGTAAGGCAACCCCCGGGGTTTGAGAGTGAAAAATACCCACACCGTGTATACAAACTCCAGAGGGCGCTCTATGGGTTGAAATAGGCACCTAGAGCTTGGTATGGCAGGTTGAGAGGCTTTTTGCTGAGTAAGGGGTTTGTGATGGGCACAGTTGATAAGACCATGTTCCTCCTTAAGCATGGAAATGACCTTTTGATTGTTCAGATATACGTGGATGACATAATATTTGGTGGCTCTTCTCATGATCTTGTTGCCAGATTTGCAGATGACATGAGCAGGGAATTTGAGATGTCCATGATGGGCGAGCTGCAGTTTTTCTTGGGTCTCCAGATCAAGCAGTGCAAGGACGGGATGTTTGTACATCAGGCGAAGTACACCAGGGACATGGTGAAGAAGTTTGGCATGAACGACTCCAAACCGTTGACTACACCGATGAGTACAACTACGGCTTTAGACGTGGACGAGGACGGCGAACCAGTGGACCAGAAGGAGTACAGGAGCATGATCGGCTCCCTCCTCTACTTGACGGCGACGAGGCCAGACATACAGTTCAGCGTGTGTCTGTGCGCTCGTTTTCAGGCTTCCCGAGGACTTCACATCGGCAGGCCGTCAAGCGGATTTTCAGGTACTTGAACTACACTCCTGAGTTTGGTCTTTGGTACTCTGCCTCCTCGACACTCAGGCTTCATGGGTTTTTTGATGCGGATTTCGCTGGGTGTCGATTGGACCGTAAGTCTACTTCTGGGTGTTGTCAGTTCCTTGGTTCTTCTTTGGTCTCTTGGTCATCTCGCAAGCAATCGAGTGTAGCCCAGTCCACCACCAAGGCTGAGTATGTAGCTGCTGCTAGTTGTTGTTCCCAGCTGCTTTGGATGACCTATACCATGAGTGATTTTGGTGAGGAGTGCTCCCAGGTTCCACATTTCTGTGACAGCACCAGTGCCATAAGCGTAGCCAAAAATCCTGTTCTCCACTCCAAAACGAAACACATAGAAGTGAGGTACCACTTTCTGAGAGACAATGTGGAGAAGGGAAACATATCTTTGTCCTTTGTCCCTACCCAAGACCAGCTAGCTGACATTTTCACCAAACCGCTTGACCAAGTCACTTTCACTCGCTTACGGGGTGAGCTTGGGGTGTGCTTTCCTTTCTAGCTGGGTCTTGGAGCTTCTCATGTATATATGTGTCATATGTTCATTTTGTTGCATTCCTTTCATGCATTTTACTTTCTGTACAAAACCCGGTAGGATAGCCATCTTTGGATCACTTGAGCTATAATTGAGCTTCTCTTATATACCTTGATCGCTGATGTGCTATGAATGAGATATGTGCATGTTTGGTAATTTGTGGATGTAAATGCTATGCTCTTGATGGTTGTGTCATATATGTATGATGAGATAGCATTTTTGTTTGTGAAAATGATAAAATTGCCTCTCTCATGAGTAGATGCTTGTCTTTGCTAAATTTGTGCTCAAATGCTTATATCATGCTCAGTTTGTGCTTGAGGATCATATTCTCTTTGCTTGGGGTCAAAGACCATTTGTCATTATAAATGTTTAGCCCTTTTGCTTGCTTGGGGAGGAGCATAAGCTTCTTTTTGCCGCAAAGGCACTTCATGTACCATGTTTAAACTTAAAAATGAAATTGGTGTGTGAATTGCCTTATGCTTGAAAAATGAGCTCCTAATCATGTTTTTATGCTTTGATATTCATATCTTGGGTGCTAAACCGTAGCATGTTGTCTACCATGAGAAGTCTCATTTTAAGAAGTAGACACATGGCTCGGTGGCTTTAACATGACTTGAGTAGCTTGTGGGCGTTTATAATGATCTTGTAATGAGAATTTGTGATCTTCCATAAATTTTGAATGATCTAGTGCCTTTGTGTTCAAATTGGCATAGATGGGGTCTTGCTCATGAGATGAATGCTTCTTTGTAAAAATTTTGCTTAAAAATGCTTTTGGCCATGTCACATGCTTATATGTCTCTACCTTCTTGATGGCAATGTGCTAATTACACCATATCTACTTTGCTTGCTCTATGTCTCATTTGTAGCATTTTGTTGTGCTCTTTGTATATTTGAGAAGCTTGGTAGACTTTGTATATGCTTCGACATGCATTTTTCATGAAAACAAGGGGAAGAGTTCCATATACCTTGATTCATGCATTGTCAACAAGGGGGAGAATTTTGGGAGTTATACATGCATTGGGGAGAATTTTCATGCATTCGAAACCTTTTATGAAAAATTGGTATGCATTTGTGAGATGTTGCATGTGAGGAGAAAAATTGAGAAGAGGAGGTTGCATTTGCTCAGGGGGAGTTTGCATATGTGTAGGGGGAGCTCCTTTTATTTGCCTGAGTTTTGTGCTTTGTGGTGTGCTCCTTGTGAGCTTTGTTTTGTCTCGGCTGTGTCGAGCCGTTGCCCTTGTCTTAGGGGGGCGAGACTTGGATTGGCGAGTGATCTTGATTTCGCTTGTTCTTGGCTTTGGATCACTTGTTTTGGAGGTTTGTGTTCGGGGTTGTTTTCTTTTCTTTTTCTTTATCTTGGTTACTATGGATGTTGTCAATGCACTCATCAAGGGGGAGATTGAGGACCAGGTGTGTCCGAGGACCAGTGGAGGGTCGCTCCTTAGTGATGAGTGATTGACAACGTTGTGTGGACTGATGCTTGGCTAAGTGTGCAGGTACAGGTTGCGGCTTGACTCGTGTCGGTGCAGGTGAAGAACAAGCGCGAAAGGCCTTAGCCGTGGTGGCCTCCGGGTGATGGAGTGGCAAGTAGGCTTGGTTCGATGGACCTGGTGGCCGATGGGGTCAAGTGCGAGCCATGCGGTGCAAGACTGGCAGGCTGAAGTCGTGAACATGGGCCGGTGCAAGGTAGCGGTTGAAGCCCGAAGCTTGCACACGGGGTTTGGTGGTTTGCCCACAAAACCATCGGTGGACGATTTCTTGGTTTTGGCCTCAAAACCAAGCCTAGAGGCCCGAGGCGACGGAGACGCTGATCCGAGAGCTTCGGGAAGCTTTGAGGCGGAGGGCACATGGCGTGATCGCGGGGTTTGCGTCGAGGTGAAGCGAAGCCGCGGTGGAAGCGTGTCCGTCTGATGAAGTCTTGACCAAAATGCCCCTGAGGGGTTGTATCTTCATTTCAAGCAGTAGGGGTAGCGTGGTCATTTACCTCCCTCCGATGGACTTCGTATAAATAGCGGAGAGGTGGATGGCATCTCTCTTCTCTCGGACTCTAGGGCTTTCTCCCCCGGTAGATTTCTCTGAACTGCTTCTTTTCCCTCTGGATTCCTTAGGCTAGACTCTTGTACAGACTCTGACCTCTGGATGTATGGAAGCTTTCGGCGTTGCGGTGATCTCCTAGTCCTCTGTGATTTTCGTGTCATTTTTGGGGTTATTTTTGGGGAGTTTCGTTCTTCGCTCGATTCGGGGATTTGAGGGCGTTTTCCATCAGATTTCTTTGAGGGGATCATGGGTGGATGCCTTGCGCATCTTTGTGTGTGATCTTGACTCCTCAAACACCGTGGAGAGCCTTCGATTCGTGAGTTTTTGGCCGGAGTTCGAGTTCTTGGTGGAGTTCGTGTGATCCGTGATTCCAGGCGATTTAGTGGCTTAGAGGTCGAGATTTTTGGGGCATAGCTTCCTCTTGTGTTGCTTATCATCTCCCCCAAATCTTGTCTCAAGAGCTTTTGGCGTTTGGGAGATCCGGTGATGGATTTGGAGAGTTGACCTCGCGGGTCGTGCAGTTTTATGCTCTGTTCAACTTGACGCATTTTTGACTGGAATCCACATGCAGGGGCCTTCAAGGGTTGTTGAAGAGGATTGCATGGTAGAGGAGCTTGTTGGGGGGAAGTTGCATCCACGTAGGTGAGTCACCTTGTGCAAACAGCTGTGCCTATTTTCTTCACTCTTTGGCCTAATGATAGTTTGAACCATATAAGCATAGCCAATAAAAATCCACCGATGGGAATTGGAATGGGCGATCTTTTCCATATCGTCTGTGCCCTGTAATGCTCGGTGTGGTGGCACTACATGGGTCACTCTATCATCAGGCCAAGGAGTTCTTTTTTGCTATGACAATCTTATTCTAACTGACTTTTCTGTTATCACTTTTGTGCCATATACACATGTACAAGGAGGAGTTGACAGAGGAGGGAGCTAGGAGGCAATTTTGCGCACTAAAAGGTGATAAATTCTTTTTTTATTGAACGTGTTATACAGAAGGACAGAACACTACCTTGTTTGAGGAACTTAGCTGATTCATTTGTTTCAATTGATTGGGATTTTTTTATCGAGGTGGGGGAATGGGGGGGACTACTTTTGTCATTAGTGTATTGATAATGGAAACTGTTTGACAGTAGATGTATATTGAATAGTTTTTAGTGACTCTGCGTGGAATAATGATTTAAATAGAGCCCTAATTAGCCTTTCCTCTCAAACTCAGCAACTAATTAGCATGCTCCGGTTTAGTGACTTTTCATGTCCTTTTGGTTAAAGAAAACATGTTCTAGGAACTTATTGAATAGTTTCTGAAAATTTTTATTATATCAAGTTTCTAAAATTGATGCCATCTCTCTTTTGATGTTGGTTAAATTTTGATTTGCCATACCTTTTAGTGCTTTTTTCGTAGCATGTGTATTATATTTTGTTCATTATTGTGTACATTTATTTCCTAGCAAGTTATGCTATTTAATTTGTTTTTCTGCTATTTATCAGTTGCACACAATCAATTAGTTTTCCTAGAAGTAACTATTTGGGTAGTATTATAAAATACAATGCAACTTAATATATAATTAGTTCAGTAGGAAGTAACTATAATATTTATAGTTGGTTAACTATGTTTTTTTCTTCACTATGTCTAACAAATTATATACAACTTGACACATTTTGTCTGGAATCCACATGCAGGGGCCTTCAAGGGTTGTTGAAGAGGATTGCGTGGTAGAGGAGCTTGTTGGGGGGGGGGGGGGGAAGTTGCATCCACGTAGGTGAGTCACCTTGTGCAAACAGCTGTGCCTATTTTCTTCACTCTTTGGCCTAATGATAGTTTGAACCATGTAAGCATAGCCAATAAAAATCCACCGATGGGAATTGGAATGGGCGATCTTTTCCATATCGCCTGTGCCCTGTAATGCCCGGTGTGGTGGCACTACATGGGTCACTCTATCATCAGGCCAAGGAGTTCTTTTTTGCTATGACAATCTTATTCTAACTGACTTTTCTGTTATCACTTTTGTGCCATATACACATGTACAAGGAGGAGTTGACAGAGGAGGAGGTGGCAAAGGTGGCAGCTAGGAGGCAATTTTGGACACTAAAAGGTGATAAATTGCTTTATTTTTGTTTTTTGAATTAAGAAGTAATCTGTCACTAGAAATATCGGGGTAGGAAGTAATTTATATTGATTTGTATGATATCTGAAAGTAACTAATGACTAATTGAGATGAGATAGGAAGTAACATGTCTTTTGGTCTTGACACACATAGGATGCACCTTATTTCACATGATCTATATATTAAGTCACGTTGGATGTAGCATGTATAATAAATTTTGAGCAGCTTTAAAGGCATACATATCTGTTGACATTTTTTTGTCAGTGTGAAGGTTTTTCCTAGCATGGGTGCTGTGCACATTGGTTCTTTGTGTTATTTATATTACTTACGAAGTACCTAACCATATAGTATGTGACAAAAGAAGTATCTAGTTTTATATTTATACAACAAGGTTTTAATGCATTGCAATCTTGGTCAAGAGTGACAATGCAGCCATAGAAGATGTCTGTAATATTTTTAGTGTACTTTTGATATTTATAACCTGAGTGGATATGTTGTATATATTGTGTTGATAGTTTTTTATCTTTGTTATTCCTTCCAAGTTTTGTATTGTATACTCCAATTTAAGGATATGTTCTAAAACTTGAGTGGATATGTTCTTTTTTCAGAAGAAGGGATTGATAAGAAGTGATCAAAGGAAGGTCTCTCCTGGTGTTGTTTTCCTACTATTTCTGCTACTATCAAGAGGTTACAAGTATGAACCCACCACGGCTTAAACGTGGTAGTGCTGGTGAGCAATCTGGGAGCAAACTTGCTAATGCAAAGATGAAGGGCAAGCTTAGACCCAAAGCTATCAGTATGAAAAAATTAAATGAGGGAACATCTACTGGTGTTAATCTCAAGGTTTGTTGTGTTACCACCTTGTAGCTTTGATACTTTTTTTTTGCTTCATGCACTATCTTTTTCCTGACAAGTCTTGTATTGTACTTTTCCTGACTAGACTAGTTTTCAAATTGCTGTATATTGGAGTTGCTTGCATCAGATAGTGCGTGTCACACCATATTGATTAGCGTGTCAATTTGGCAGTTCCTTTTCTTTATATTCTATTATGAGTTAGCAGATACCATTAGCAGGAAGTAACTTATCTTGATATCTCTGATATTTCCAAAGTAACTAATGAATAATCGACACGAGATAGGAAGTAACTTATCTTTAAAATATATGAAACTGTAACTAATCACTAATTGACATGCCATAGGAAGTAATATTTCCATGTTTCGACACACAGAGAATGTAACTTTGTTTTTTGGTTTGGTCTTGGATTTGTAGATGGCTTGGTTCCCTATAAGTATCTAATTGGGTAGTCTTATTAAATACAATGTTAATATCTTTATTCTTTTTTTGCTTCATCCACTATGTTTTTTCCTGACTAGTCTTGCATTGTTCTTTTTTTGATTGATTTCAGCAAGACAACAATCGCAGGTCCCCAATGGCAATTGTTAAGCTATATGAAGGCATGTCTGACCACCAGCGCCAAATGGTAGATGGTGCTGGTTTTGGTGGACTCCTTAACTGCCGGTGTTCGCAAGTTTTTCCCGAGCTTTGCCACTAGTTACTGGAGTGTTTTGATCCAGATTCTTCTGCTTTGGTGTTTCCTGGAAGAGGTTTGATCCCAGTTTCAGAGGCTACCGTGCATAGAGTAATGGGTATTCCAATGGGTGCTGTAGGTATTGAATGCAAGATGATTGCATCTGTCACTACTGCCATGCTTTCTGAATTTGGAGTTTTGAAGGGCAGGCAACCAAAAATATCAGAGCTGTTGGATATGCTGAAGAAAAACAAGAATGCTGATCAGAAGTACCTTAGGCATTGGACTCTTCTAGCTGCCTGCTCTTGTATCACCCCCACTTTCAGCACTAAAGTAAGCCCCAGGTTATACCCTGCTGTCATTGATTCAGCTGATATTGGGAACAAGAACTGGTGTCAGCTTGTACTTAGAATCTTGAAGGAGTGTCGACAAGGCGGGCCAAAGAAAAACTTTTTCAAACCTTGCCTGACTTTCTTGCAGGTAATGCACTTTTTCTACTTTTTTGTGTTATACTGTCATCAATTTCAAATCATTCTATTTTTTATTTATGCACATCTAATCTATGACTACTTTTTCTTTTTGCAGATTTTGTACCTTGATTCTTTGGAAACTGGCTTACGAAGGATTTCGCCTAGAGGATGCCGTGTTACTGCCTGGACTACAAATCTTGTCAAGAAAGCAATTGCTTTGGATACTAAACCTGATGGCTCATTTGGTGCTTTAAAGGTAGCCTGATCTTTCTTTTTGTGTTTTTTTTTCTGCCTCAATTGCATAAGTTCAAATTACTTGTACCTTTTTTCTGTCATCTGAAACTTATTTTTTTCATATTTTTTTGCCTTTGTATTTTTTTTCAGCTGAAGTCAGAGTTTGCTGGGCAAGATAATATATTCTTTGGTCACCCATTGAATCTTGATAATTTCATCACCGACCACGTCCCTGAGGGCTTTGGGCAGCAGGTATATATTTTTTAACTCTTTTTGTATAATGGCATGGATGGTTGCTTGTAAACTCTTATGTGTTCAACATGTATTTTATCCATTTTTCTTTGATGCAGGAGCGTGTTAAAGCAAAAAGGCTTGTCCAACAAATGAGTATTGGCTTTTCAAAGCTAGTCAGTAACTTCCTTCATGGATTTTACCAGCAAGGCACTGCCACACACAGTGGTGTTGATATTGGAGGAGGTCATCAAGATGATAGTGAAGGAAGTGAGAGCGGTGATCAGCTTTTTGAGGATGAAGGTGGAGGTGGTCCGGAAGATGAAGATGTTGAGGATGAAGAGGAAGAAGCAAGCGAGTCTGAGCAAATTAATGACGGAGACCTGAAAGACTTGGAGGACGAAGGTAGCAACAAAGATCATGAAAAAGGACTAGGTGCATACACATTATGGCTTCCATTTTTATTTTTTCAGTCTACTTTGCTCCCAAGCTCCAAGTAATTTTTTTTTGTCTCATATGTTGCAGCTATGTTGAGTTACACTGAAAAGGGAGGAGGGAGTGGCGCTGATTTGGTTAGTGAAAAGGAAGGAGATATAGGGTCTGCTGTCATGCACAATGAAAAGGGTGGAGGGAGTAGTGATGTAGCCATGTCCAGTCAAATTGGTGAAGATATTGCTGCGACTGCCACAGACAATCAACAGGGAGGAGAATGTGGTGCTCATGCTATGGACAGTCACAAGCTACAAGACCTTCACACCACGGAAGGAAATCAAACCACAGGTGCTTGCTCTAGTGGCCATCTTTTTTTTACTGTAGGATGTAACTTTACCTCTATGCAGTTCCATAATAAGTAACTTATTATTTATTTACACTCATTGCTAAGTATTTTATAATATATATAGTTATACCCCGAAGTAACTAGTTAATGATTTTCGCTAAGAAGTATCTTGTTAATTATTTATATTCATTGAAAAGTATCTTATCATACATTTGGTCACACTACAAGTAACTAGTTATTAAGAGCACCTCCAGCGTGTGTTACTTGGAACTTTTGCTCTAACTTTACTGAAACTGACATTTTGTGATTATTTGGAACTTCCCTTTTGTTTTCTTTTCTGAATTATTTTGCCTTTTTTTGTTTTGAATGGTGAAACTGGTGTCCTATTGTTTTATGACCCTCATATGGTCTGTTTATTGATTGATATAACTACTAGCAGCAGTGGTGAAGCCAGGATCGAGCCCCAGGGGGGCTCTCCTGTGCTTCTTCCACCTCTCACTCCCTCTTCCTTCCTTCCTCCTCCAAAAATCTGCAGGGGGGCTGAGGGGGTGCTTCATGGGAATTCTGGGAGTAGGAGGGGCTGGAGACCCCCCTGACCCAGTGGCATATTCTCCACTGACTAGCAGATAGATACAAGATCTGCTCGCTCTTCCTAGCAGGCTCTGAGCTAGAGTCCTAATCTATTTTCAGATAGATACAAGATCTGCTCGCTCTCCCTAGGACTCTGAATTCTAGCCAATCCATCTGCTAAAAATTTAAACAAAATATCCTAACCAATCTTATCTAGTTAGGTGCAGGAGCTTTGGCCTTCTCTCTGCGCCTGAATTGTCTATCAAAGAATGTGTCCATAACACTTCCGCCCCCTGATAGAAAAGCTTGCCCTCGAGCTTCAAATCTTGAAATTGCTCTTTGAAGTCAGCCAAGTCCTGCCAAGTTGCTTCAGCTGCTGCACGGCCCCCACTAAATCAGGACCTCCCAGTAGTCTTTAGTTTGTTTAGGTTGCACCACCTTAGCCCACTCGCCCACCTCAAACTCCAGAGCCCGATGCGTTTTGTCATACGACGTCTTCATGGAATACTAGCCTTGAAGAATATGTTCCGTGACTTCAGGGAGCAACTCATCTCAATGAAGGAGTTGCTGATCAATTGCCACCACTCTTGCTACAGCAGGCTTATAGGATATAAGAGTAGGCGGGATCACAGCCAAAGACGACCCTGAATGCTGTTGTCTGCAACACAGTCTGAAAGGAGGTGTTGTAACAAAACTCAGCCCATGGAAGCCACCTGAGCCAGCTGCGTGGTCGATCAGCGGCGAGGCAGCAGAGATAAACTGCTAACACCCTTGTTGTTACTTCTGATTTGCCTTCTTTTTGTGGTCTAAAAACCGAGCTGAGCCGGCAAGTTGTCCACACACACATTTCACGAACACAAGCCTATTCAAGTATTCATGTTTTCATGAAAGTAATTTACAAATATTTTACATGGTGTAGAAAGTAACATTCCATTAAATTGCACATACCAGATGTAACTTTTTGTTCAAAAAATTCATGTTAGTATACTCTAATTCTGGCATTATCATATACATTCATTTCAGTGAATGCATTCATATAGCTCTCTCTTTCTCATGTGTTATCATCTAACTTACATCTTAGTAACATTTTTCCAGTTTGAATATTGTACAAACTATCTAACTATGATTGTCCATTGTTTTTTTTCAGCTAATGACACTACTGTGACATCACCACCCAATTCTGATGAGCAACCTGCTTGTGATATTGTAGAAGCACAAGGTCTTGTAGCTGAAGTTCCAGAAACCCCAGATGATGGTGAATCTGAGGGGAAAGAAGCCCTGGTTGACGAGGAAGTAAATGATGAATATAGTACACAAGCTTCAGTGCATAGCTTTATTAGCTTGGGCATGGCAACCCAGCTAAGTCAACCTGCAGCAAGCATTATGGATTATGAGTTTGACATAGGTCTGTTTTTTTAATGTTAGTTTTGTTTTTTTAATGTTAGTTTTTTTCTTGCCTTTTTCTGTCCTATTCAGTACATTAGCTTTACTTTTTTCAGTTTTTACATGAAGTAACTAACCAGCCAATGCAACTTTGTTAGAAGTAGCTTTTGGAAGAAATTTATTAAAAACATGGAAGTAAGCCACATCTGAAACCGAAAAGCTAGGTTTTTTAATTAAATAATCTAAGCATTTTTTTAGACTCTTAGTGTGATTTTTGAGCTGAAACTATGTATATTTTTTGAATCTGAAATTTAGGAGTTCTTATATTGCTGAAACTAGTAAGATAATTAATTTTACATGTAATGCAATGTCCCCCCTACTGAAACTACTGCAAATTATTTAATTTTTTCACTTTGTCTACAGGAGGTTATAATCTTGTAAATGAAGTTACACACAACATTAAGGTTATGGATCTGCACACTACCATATCTGACAAGCACGTTTCAGAAGACCTTGAGCTCCAGTTGTCAGAAACAATATCCAAGTTGAAGTTTCAGAAGAGGAAGCCTGTTGACATAGAAGAAACAAGAGATGTGAAGATAGCAAAGGTACAGAATGACACTGAAGTTGTGACAGGATGTATGCAAGAACCTGAGATGGATAAAGGAGTTGGCAGCCATGCAGATGATCCCATGACTACACATGACAATGCCCCTAGTTCAAGTTTTTTAGATGATTCTAGCCCTCACAAGATTGGCCGCATTCTGTCTTACAATTGCACTAGGTCTGACAACAGCAAAGACAAGGATGCAACTCCAGCTGCAGGTTTGAAGGACAAAAGTCTTGCTCTGTTCTCATTTGAGGCACCATCTTTTAGCTTGGGGATCAGTGATACATCATCTCAGGAGACCAACAGCCAAGCACAAGGAGATCCTAACAAAAAACCCCGTCGTATGACTTTTAGGAGGACTTTGCAGCTGCCCCCTTGCCCTCCAATTTCTGGTTTAAAGCCAAGTCCCCAAGTAGAAGAGTGTGTCATCACAGTGAACAAAGTAACAGAAAGCCAGGTTGATAGCAAGGTCATTATTATTGGGTCTGAAAGCCAAGAGCATGGCATTGAAGGAAACCCAATTGAAGTTGATTCCCAAAGCCAAGATCATCAGTATGCGACCAAGGCAAAACTCAACGGAGATTACATAACAGATGAAGAGTTGCTTATGCTGGATCCTACATTCAACCCAAATGTTGTTCAACCTATTGATGTACCTACAGTGCCCAAGGAAGTCACCAGAGAAGAGCCCATTGCAAAAGATGATGGAATCACTCCAGTCCCACATGTCCGTCACCAGAGGGTTACCAAGCCAGCACCATGGAAAAGATCACCATACATTGATTACAACAAAAGGAATGCATACACAGTCTCCAAATATGAGCAGGAAGCATATAACCAGATAACAAGATTTGGAAGGCATAGTAGATCCAAAAAGAACAGGTATGCTACTATTTTTCATTTTTTGCTGTTGATTATGCATTTTTTCAGCTATTGTTTGCTATAGCTTTTCATTTCCTTTTTTTCAGCTACATAATAGTCAACTATGGTGATGTGCATACCACTTTGTGTGACTTTGCTGATTCATTGAAGCCCAGAGGAGAACTATCCACTGAGACAACAGATTGTGTCCTTCATGTCCTAAAAGACCAACTGAAGGCAAAAAGAAAATTTGTAATGTCCCATAGGATTGCTGTAAGTTTTTTAGCATTCATATATTGGGTGACACAACACATTGGCCAAATATACTTTTTTATGCTGATTAAGAAATTTTGATTTTATTGTGCTAGACTTTCGCCATGTCTGGTCAGTTAGAAAGGAGAGAAATGAAGAGTAGTTTCAACTTCTCCAACCGCCTTGATCATTACAATCTGGTCAGTAATCTGTTTTGTGTTTTGATATCATTTTCTTCACATTTTTTTCTCTGCTCCTATCACTCATGATGTTCTTGCTTCTTTTTATCTTTTTTTCAACAGGTTTTCTTCCCTGTACTCCAAGTCAACGAATGTGAGGGTATCAGTCATTGGTTTCTTCTGGTGCTCAACCTAAGGGCTCAGCGCTTCGAGGTGATGGATTCCATCAAGGACGCATCAAATCAAGCCCTCCTAACAATCACAAACAAGATAATGAATAGCATCAAGTCTTTGTGGAAGGAACATCATGGAAACTCAAGAATTGACATCAGCAAATATGAGTTGCTTTATGTCGATGCTTCCAAGCAAAGCACTGTGTAAGCTATTATTACTTTGTCTTTACTGCACTCAAATATCATTGATTTACATGAGATAGGAAGCCACCTGCCCCTAATTCATAACACATAGGATTTAATTATTGATTCATTTAGATGATATAGCAAGCAGTGCGCCCCTGATCTATTTTTTTGAGCATGCATCTGAATTACATATGAAGTAATTAATTCTCTTGACTAGAAGCAGCTAGGAAGTAACTATTAACTCATTTACATGAGATAGCAAGTAACTGGCCCATAATATGTACTACACAGGAAGTAATTACTCATTTTTCCACACGACATAGGATGTAAGATGTACTTTTTTTTGTAGTTATGATTGTGGATTCTTTACGCTTAAATACATTGAATACTAGGACGGGAAAACCATGCCACTAATTGACCAAGCTGATATGTGTAATATCAGAATAAAATTCATGTCAACAATGCTATATTACAAATCTAATCTTCTTACTTGGCATCAAGTGCTCAAGAGTTAAGAAAGGTAACAACCCAAGCTTTTGATGATCTGCTTTTTTTCTTTTTGTTGTTAATGCCTTGATGATTTTTATCTGTCTATGAAGCACCTACACATTTTGTTTTATCTTATAGGAAGTAATTACTCATGCTACCTATCTGACTAGGATGTAACTTGTCATGCTGCTTATCCGAATAGGATGTAGCTTTTTCATGTTTTAGCTGAACATCTCCTGGTGCTTATCTTAATACAAAGTACCCAGTTAAAGGAAGTAACATCTCATGATGCTTTTCTGACTAGGAAGTAACACCTCATTATTCCTATATTACTATGAAGTAACTGTCAATGGTTCTTATCTGTCTAGAAAGTAACATCTCATGTTTGTTACACATTTTGGAATGTTTTATATGAAGTAACTAATTATTAATTTACACAAAACAAGAAGTAACCAACCACTAATACACATGAATTACATAGTAACTTATGGTAATATGGAACATTACAGGATGTAACTCCTGAAATTTTAAGGCATAATAGCCATTATTGCAGTCTTTGCCCCATAACTAAGGGATGAAGATGTGTATTTTGCTGTACATAAAGCATAGTTTACAGCAGGGACAAACTATAGTAAGTTATAAAATGATGTAACAAACTATAATAAGCATCAAAAACTGTCCGCCTATGCTTTTGTAGACATTCTACTTCTTATTCAACATGTTCTCACACTTGTCCGCCATGTGCTTTTTTGAGCCACAAACTGTACAAATAGGATTCTTTGGTGCCCCTTCCAGATTGAAACCCGACTTCCTTCTTGTTGAAATGGGACGCCCTTTTGGCTTGTATACTGGAGGGTCATTGACTTTCCTAGTTTCTACTTGAGTTTGTTCAGCTTGCCCTTCTGGTGCAGCAGTCTTATGCTTCTTAGAGTTCTTCAGCTTGAAGGATGTAACCTCAGATTGCATTTCATCCAAGTGTTTCCTGACAATCCCTGTAATTTTCTCGTTTGTGCATGCTTCTTTTGCAATCTTTGCAAACTCATTGCACATGTCGACATACCTGATTGTTTTTAGGGGTTGCTTCTGATTTGGCTGCGTACCCTCATTCTCTACTAGTTGAGAATCATTTGCAGCCGCCTCAGTGGCAGTAACCCCCACGTCATTTGACCATCTGCGCAGTAGGTACTGATCTGGGATCTCCTCAATGTATAGCTGTGTCATTATTTTTAGGATATGACAGCAAATTATCCCATCCCTCTTCATCTTTGCACACTCACAAACATATTTCTTCGCATCCACATCGGCATAGACCATGTATTCTCTACGTCCATATCCAAGCACAAAACCTTTTGTTGGCGTCAAGGTGTAGGTTTTATCAGATTGGTTTGTGATTTTGTAACCTGTTGACAGTTTAAGCTCATGCTGAAACTTGAAATATATGGACCTTGTGTAGAATTTGCAGACTTGTTCTTCAAAAGGATATCCACTTAACAACTGGCTTGGCACCTTCTCCAGTGAAGTGAAATCATTTTCATCCTCAACACTCCAAATTTTCTCCTGAATCTTAATGTACTGCTTCACAAAGTTAAGCATGCTCATTTGCGGGTTCACATATCGTTTGAGAACAGCATTGAACCCCTCGCTGTGTGCTGTGCTTTGAATGAATAGGAAGAAGTTTTCAATGTAGTATGCTGGAATATAGCACTTCCTTAGGTCAAACAGATACCGTAGCTTAACATTATCATCGGCTGCGTGCTTCTGTATTATAGCAGTCCATCTAGTCTCAAACTCAACATCACTAACACTATAGTCCATGCACTCATTTAGTTCTGCAGCCATTCTCGGTTTCTTCTTCAAGTATGTACCCAGAGGACCTTACACCTTGTTGACTATATGCCATCTACAGTTTCTGTGAACTGTATCCGGAAACACATCCGCGATAGCTGCTGCCATGGCCTGGTCCTAATCGGTAATGATTGTCTTGGGAGGGACACCACCCATTGCTTTCACAAAATTTGTAAACAACCACTTGAAGCTTTCTGTTGTTTCATCCTTCATGAACCCGCATCCTAGCTGGATTGTTTGACTATGGTGATTTATCCCAATAAACGGTGCAAAGGACATCTTGTATCTGTTTGTCATGTATGTAGTGTCAAATGAGATACAATCGCCGGATTCTTTGTACGCTTCTCTTGCTGCTCCCTCTACCCAGAATAAGCTCCTGACCCTGTCCTTTTTATCCAAGTTCACCATAGAATAAAAGTTTGGGTCGTCTTTCTTCAGCTCCTCAAAGTATGACAATGTTTCTGTCATGTCTTCATATCTTGACCCTCTCCCAAGCTGTGCCTTGTAGTTAGATGTCCTTCTTCACGAAGGGAGTCAACCGGTGGCCTCCATATATTTCTGTCATGATTTGCATCATCCTGCCTGATGAAATATTTGCATCGTGCAGCAGCTCTATGAATTTTCTCTCCTCATCTGGGATACCCCTTTGTGACCTTAGGAACCTCTTCAGCTCGAACTTGTGACAAACTGGATGGTTATGCTCCTCATGGAAGGTTGTAACATGCCACTTCACATCTCTTTTGTTCACGGCTAATCTCGTTGTGCACCCAGTTTTGACAGTCTTGTTCCGTTTCCTTTGCTTCACAGCTGGCCCATCGGTATCCTCTGTGTTTGACCCATTCTTGTTGCACACAAATATAACCTTGTCCTTCTCACCCTGCTTGTCCCTTTTCTTGGAGCTTCCAATCTTGATGGAGAATCCAACCTTTTTAGCATACCTGTTGTAGCTCCTCTTTGCTTCCTCCCAAGTATCATAAACATTGGAAGTCAGCACAAACGGATCAGAGGGTGAACAGATTAATTCCTGTGACTGCGACTCAACCTCATCTCCATCTGAATCCTCACTGTCCAAGGTCTGCCCTGTGGCAACTGTGCACTGCATGGTACTCGCCGTGTTGCCTGAGCACACACTGGTAGGATGTAACTCATCGATAGGAAGTGAGTGAGGAGGGGGAAGTATCTCTGCCTCACTAGACTCTCTCAATAGCTGATTAGCTTCATCTTCCCAGTCAGATTCTGGCACAGGTTCATTGAGATCAAACAAGGTCATACCTGCATTTTGCATAAAAACAAGATAGGGATCAGCATGAATGCATGGACAGTTCAGATAATTTTTTTGCACATAAATGTGATGCTGCATTGATTTTTCAGAACTATTCTGATATGGATGTTACTTTGCTGCATTTTTTGACAACTATTTGATATGGATGTTACTTTGCTGTATCTGAATGTTACTTTTTTGCATATGTGAATGTTGAATTGTACTAGGGTATCTGCTTGTGTGCTGACACCTGCTTGAACAACTATTTTAATCTGGTTTTTCATTTGCAATTAACAGGGGGCACCTAAATCTGATGGATCTGTACAGGATGCAATGCTAGAGAATCATCCAATCATCAGGCACCTAAATCTCACGGATCTGTACAGGATGCAATGCTAGGGACTCAAAAATCAGGATGCAATGTTTACTTTTTTCTGTCAATCTTATGTGTTTGAATGCAAAATCACCCGTTGTTGTGGGGAAGAATACTTTTTGCTTGGGAAGAATGCTAACCTGTAGTCTTCATCATGTTGCTTTTGTGATCTTTTGCTTCTTTTCTGTTGCTGATACCCGCCTGGAGTTGTCGTCTCAGCGGCGGCGACGGCGGCGGCGGACGGAATCCACGCCGCGCTGCTCTGATGCAGAAACCCCAGATCGGTTGTTTTCTTTCTCTTTTCATTCATTTTTTGTACATAATGTACTTTTTACTGAGCCGGCCCATATTTGCCCGATGTGTTTAGGCCGCGGCCTTTTTGTCTCTCTTTTGCTCCGCGCGCGGCGCGCTCGTTTTTTCCCGCGCGTGGGGCGCGCTCTATCTTTTGCCCGCGCTCGGGGCGGGCGGGGGCGGGGGCGGGGCGCGCTCTATCTTTGCCATTTGGAGAAAGTTTGCTAATTAGGGAAAGTTCTCCTAGTAAAACTAAAGGGGAGGGGTCTCCGTGTACTTAAAAAAAATAGGAAAAGCTATCAGTTACGTGGGTGATTTGTGGCTCTTCGTCACTCGAATTTGTGACCGCTGGATCACCACGTCTATTTTTGTTTCGTCCATCTGATCCTGGCATCATCATTTGCCTTTTTTTTCTCTGGACCGCTGGCCATCTGACCCGCATGCCCACTCTGCTCGCTTTGTATCTGATCTGAGGTCACTCCATTTCTTTGCCTGCCCCTAGGACCAACGCCCCCGTCCCCGCCCAGGGCGGCGACGGCGAAGCCCCCATCGACGTCATCCTGGAAGGTGAGCTGCTCGTCCTGCGGCTCCTCGTGCCTCCCGGCACTGCCACCTCCGCGTCGCCCCTGGCCCCGGCCGCTTGTCTGCCTCCCCCCTCGCCGCCGTTGCTGCCGAGATGAGCCTCAGTTCGCGACGGGCGGGAGCCGGAGCGGGGACGGAGCGGAGGAGGAAGGGAGCAACCACCTGGTTCTCGTGCTGCTGAGGAGAAGCAGCTTTAGGGTTCATACGGTTAGTTTTGCCATCTATTTCTGTTTCCACAACCATATGGATCTCGTGTTTGCTTGTGCTAAATCATTTTGCCCTTTGCCTGATCTAATTTTGCTCCTGGTAGTTGCAATCTACTAATCTCTAGGCCGCTTTATGATGTGAATTTGAGGATCTCTTATCTTTTTTCACATTGAGTCTGCAGTGATTGGTTCATGTTGGCTTCCTGATGATTCAATAGGTTTTTTGTTGGGATATTTTAGCATTTTAATCAGACAACAGTTTCGAATGTTCAGTTCTCATTTCTTAGGGTTTTGACTTTTTGCACCTTTTGATAGCTGATTGGGTGCAGAGAAGGGAGAGGAGATATTTCCTAATGAAATGGTGGTTCTCAGTTCTGGAGATTAGGCAATTGTTTTATTACTCATGTTTATGTGAAATTGATGATATGGTAGGGCTATATGAATGAGGGTGAGGGTGGGGAAGGGTAAGGGGCAGGCTGATTGAAGTGGTGTCTGCTATTATTTTAGATATCTATATCTTATTGATTCACTTGTATATGCCCGTGTTTGTTTTGCTCATCAGGGGATGCCGTGCTTCCTGTTCCGGCCTCTGTTGTTTGTGTCAGCAAACATAGGCATCTTGTGTTATAGAGGTTCAGTAGGTGTAGCACTTTAGTTAGTGCAGGATACTACTCTCATGACTTACTTGTCACTAAGCTAGCAAGCACTTTTAGTTAATTACTTCGTGTGTGCTTATCTAGCCAGGCATTAACTTTTGTCTTTATGGGAGAATGAGAAACAATCTGTCGCTGGAAAATAAGTAAAATCATGGAATTGTGCTTATCTTTTTTGTGTTATCTTTAAAGTTGACTTATATCAAGTGGCTAAAATATGTGTTATGAAACTGATGTTATTAATCCGACAGCTAGCAGTTAACCTATACAATTTAGTACTCTAGGAATTAGGCTATCAATATTTTTATTCGTGTTATTCCAAATTCTAACAAACTGGAATTTGTCTAATACATTCAAACCTTACCATTCCTAGAGTACTTACAGCTTATTGATTGTAAATTTCCAACACTCGTTGTACCGTAATTCCTATGGAATATAGGTGCAAGTCCTGCATGATTTGGAATTTTCTACTGGTAGGTTTTGATATTCTAGTTGTACAAAAATACAAGATGATTGGTGGTTATAGGTTTTTCCTGTCTTCAATTTTCTTAGTTTCACCTTCCTATATTTGCTTTTCTTTATTTCTGTAGCAGCTTCATTGTGTTGTACCATGGATTAGCATATCTAGGAAGTCATTCACTTTATAGAGAATTTTGAAATTTTTTCCCTGTAGCCTCTCTCCCCCTCTGTCCATTTCCCCTTTCATGTTCATCTTCGCAGAGGCAGGAGCTCTAGCAGGTGAGGCCAAAGGCTAGGGTTCCAGTGATTTGGGTTTTGTTGAACACACCCCCTCCTCCTCCATCGATCTATGTTGATTTCATTCTTCTGATTTAGATTAGGTATTGTTCGCTTAATTTGTCCCTTCATTTCTATCCTGAAAGCACCCAATGCAGTATGAGGCAATTTCCAGTGTTCCTTTTTGGTAGTATCTACAACCTGTCAGCTCTGTATTCCCAGTCCTTTTACAGTTCACACTTACTGTTAATACTGTGTTCATTGCATCATCATATATGTGTTACCGAGTTGTAAGTTCTTTTTGCCTATATAATGTTTCTAAATGCTCCGCAAATAATTATCTTGTATGGACCCTCCAGCTTTAAGTGGAGGGTTCTGATTTCTAGGTGGGGTTTTGCCTCGATCTTTTTACTATTGCTCACACTATTGTCTGTGAGCAGCCATTGCATATTTTAATTATTTCCTCCAATTATTTAAGTTCTTCTAAGCCAAGCTGATTTGAAAGCATCATTTATGGTTGAATCTATAGCTCTTGCTCCCATTCGCTATGGTCGAGTTGGACATTAACATTTAGTAAAATTTGTTCTATTTCCTAAAAAAAATGTTGCCTGATAGTTACTCTATGTAATGAACAATCTTCGTAATACTTGTTCTAAATTACTCTGTTTTGTGCAGATTTGTTCTTTCATCTCCAACTTCCTCGAAGGTAATCTGAGTTTTTGCTTTTCCAACTACTCTATTCCAACAGTTTCTGTCATATAGTTGTTTTTTGCTTTGTTATTTGGGACATTTAACTATTTTAGCAATCTGACTTTGGGGGTTTACTTACCACCTAAATTAATTTGTTAGTATGCATTCTATAAAAAAAAACTGAGTTATTTGAGTAATCTACATAGAATTTTAGAGAAATTTGGGATATTTGAGCAATATGTCTATCGTTGGACAATTTCCAGCATGTAATAATACAAAATTGTTGGACAGATCATATCTTTTTTCCTATATATGTATATTCTGATGATGGGGCTTGTGCCTCTGGTCAATGATGCTAGTTCATAGTTCAATTATCCAATGGACAATGGTGTCATTGTGTTAATTGCTTCCTATCTCCTAGATGTGGATCTAGCTCAGAACTTGGATTTTAGAGTCAGTTTTATTATAATTAGAATCCAATCTCCTAGATGTAGATCTAGCTCAGAACTTGGTTTTTTCTGAACATAAATTAAATTAAATGATATTTATGGGGGACACCACTCGAGTGTGAATTGCCTCTTGAACACTAGAGAAATAAACTTGATAGACTTGCAGTGCTACTCAACTAGTTATGTCTATGTCTTCTAGAGCGACTAAATTGCTAGTTTCTACTTGATAGTTTAACCTTCTTGTGTTCTAATCAATATATGGGCATTGCTTGTTTTCCTTCTTTTAAAGCAATATGGGGTACTTATTCTTATATGCTTATACCATACAGTACTATATTATATACTTTACAGTGGTAATATGATCGTCAACTTTTAGTTACTTGGGTGTCGATAAATTGTTCTGTTATTGAAAAAAGTTAGATGACTAGCTATTAATTTTGTTGTCATCTCTTGTTAATTATTTGATTTTTCTGGCATTTGAATAGTTCTTACCCTACCCACATATGTGAATTTGATCTAGGCATAAAATAGATGCTTCGTTCATATGCACCATCTTTTTATCCCCTAGGTATATTTGGGGTTATACGATTACAGTGTTGTTTGCTTCAATTTACACCTATAGTGCCACCATCAATTTTGTGCATTTATACTGTAATCAAATAAATACCAGCAACATTTCACTTAATTTTTGTTATATGGTACGACAACCTTTTGGAGCTTTTGTTATCATGGTCCTGTCATATTTTGATGTGTGCTTACCATGTCTTTGCAACCTATCTTTAGGTGTGCACGCGTAATAGAATAATTTAATTTACCTGATGATGGTACTATTATATTACACCATTTAATGTACTTTTATGTTGGGCTCATGTAATTTCAGTATGACTCAACATAATACATCTAGTGAGTTTTGGACTTTTGGCTGTGTTCCTTATGCTCCATGAATAGTCATGTATATCATACATACTTGAAGAAAAATATTGAATTGTTTTAGTATGTTGTGGCTCCATTCCAACATATTTTTTGTCTCTTTTGCAGTACCATGGAGTCCATTCTCCTCATAATTGAGGACTAGAAAACTAAACGGTGCATCAGGTCAGGTTGTGACACATCTATAATTACATAGCAAGGAAAACAGAAAATTTATGTAAGTTTTGATTTTGCATTTGTGGGGTTTCACTGGTCACCTAAATAATATTCGTATTGGCAATCTATAGAAATAATATGAAAACTTTGATCTATAAATTTGTGTTTGTGGGATTTCACTGATCAACCCTTTTTTTTTGCTATCTGCATTGTACTATTCGAAGAATTTGATTTTTTTTTTGTTTCCTGGGGGTTTTCACTGATGACCCATGAAAATTATCTCTTTGAAATTCATAGAAATAATCTTAAGAATTTGTATTATAAATTTGCATTTGTGGGGCTAAATTGAGCACTATTTTTTTTGTCTCTCTGCATTCCATAGAAATAATATAGATTTTGAAATGTATGATTGGTTTTGGTATTTCAGTTAGCACCCAAAAAATTATATGTTTACTTTCCTTATTAAGAATCTGAATTGTTAGTCTAAAACTTCATATCAGTTAGAAATATTTGTCAGTAGTTGAGTTACTTGGGATCCTATGTATATATTGTTTGGTAAATTTTTTAGGACACAAGTGACACTATATTCTTCTGTTACTCCTTATAGATGGTGCTCAAACATTATAGGTTTCTAACATTATTAGGAGTCAATACATGTGTAAATTTAAGAAAATGTTGGGTCTGTTTACCAATTCGTAGCCATGGATTGACAATTTCTTTCTTAAGTATGAAATCCAAATGTGTGTTCTAATGCTGACATCACCATTTTTTAAGATCTGAAGTTTATTAGGAAGTAGTTGAAATCTGAATGTGGTCTATCTTGTTTTTCCCTATCTGAACTATACTTGCACCTCCAAATTACTATGTTGCATATAAATGAGCCTAAGACACAGTAAAGTTGAATTATTTTTACAGCGAACTTAGAACTGTCAGTCTGGTATAAATACTATGTATGTAACATCTGAATGTTTGGGCTCTACTCTAAATGTGAAATTCTGAACTCTGTCCTTAACAACTCTTCTGAATTTTCCAAACTGTCAGTTTCCTTTTGTTTTAAAAAATTTATTCGCTTTTGCATTCTCTTTTTTGACTCAGGATCACCTGTGTGCTGCTCTCTTTTCATTTTTTCATGTGAGGTATGCTGTTGCTCATCAGTCCAACTTTCTTCATGTGCTCATGCCTGCCGGCAGACAAGCTTCCTTACTGCATGGATGTGTCGATCAAATTGCAGTAGACAAAGTCACGTTTGGTAGCATCGTGAACATCAACCTCTGCCCGTGCAAACGAAGATGCTTATGTCCGTATTTGTGAGAAAATATGCTTTGTATTGATCCTCTCTATGTCTACAGATCTTGATCTGTTCATGTCTGACAAATTTGTATCCGTCTGTTAAAAAGTTGAGTGTCAGATTGGTTGAAGACACACAAATTTTCCTATAAACTTTTTCAAAACATTTTGTGGAAGAAAATATGTGCAGTCATGACATGTGGTTCAAATATGAAAGCTGGAATCTACAAGTTTTAAACTTCTACTTAATGTTTATATTATATATATTTTTACTTTGGGTATTTAAATCCTGCCGAAATAATCTATTGGTATCCATGTTTCTGTTATTTTTACATTATTTTTACTTTCGTATAGTTCGTTGGATTCTAATCCTACGGATCCAAATTTGAGTGACGGAGTCGTATGGATCACACAAATTTTCCTGTAGCAAGATTCGGGTGATTTGATGTCTCAAATCACTCGAGTGACGGAAGCTATCAAATCACTCGAGTGACGTATAGACAAGAAAAAAAAATTTGGGTGTGTTTAGAAGCTCAAATTTTTCAAAAAACATCCTATCATCTATCCCATCATATCACCTCTCACTATTCATCTGACGTTACAGTGTATTTTGCACCAATTTTAACCTGAATTGCCAAACTTTACCCAAACGTTTGGACTCTAAACACACCCTTCCTTTCTAACCCACACGGTGGCCACTATTCGGAGAGGAAATTGAAACTTTTGCAGCAGAGTCTACGGGGAACAACACAGAAAACGTTGAGCTCGCAAATATTCGCATGGCTGTACGCCTGTTCTAGGTACACAGATCTACTGCAACTTCTTGCAGCAGAGGATTTCGTTGCAACTCAGAACGGACGAAAATGTCAGGCATCAGGCGCGCTTGCAACTCATGGAACGGTGCGGTCGCCGCTTCAGCACTTGGGCAAATCCTTGGGCGGCGGCAAAACCGACTCGTCGGGGCCGTCGCCGTCGCCGTCCTCCACCAGAAAGGCCATCTTCAGGCCCCAGCTCGTGTGCACCTCCAGATGGCAGTGCAAGAACCAGACGCCCGGGTTGTCCGCCCTGAACCGGATCGCCGCCCACCCACCGGCGGGCACGCCGACGGTGTTCCTCTCCGGCGGGTCGACGAGGTTGTACCCGGCGGGGTCCTTGGCCGGGTCGAAGTTGCCGACGACGAAGAAGTTGTACCCGTGGAGGTGGAACGGGTGCGCGCGACTCCACGGACAGCAGGTTGGTGTCCTGCAGCACCAGCTCCAAGGAGGCGTTGCACGCGACCCTGCTCAGCCTCGTGCCCAGCGACGACGCGCCGAGCCCCGCCGTGAGCGGCGGCGCGCCCGTGTAGTCGAACCGCGCCGGCGGGCGGTCGGGGAAGTCGGCGGCGAAGACGCCCTTCAGGCCCCCGTAGTGCGCCTGCAGCAGCGCCACCCGGGGCATCACGAACGTGATGTTGTTCAGCGACGCCGCGAGGCGGGACCCCCTGGGGCACGACGCGCACGGGTCGATGTTGAGCCCGATGGCGTACAGCAGGCGCCGGTCCACGGCGAGCGGCACGGCGGCGGGGTACCGCGCCGAGTTCAGGCTCCGGAGCCTGTCGTGGAACGCGGCGACGAATAAGCCCGTGGTGCCGTTGGTGCTGCCGTCGGGCATCATCAGCCGCGGCGGCGCCGGGCCGGGAGGGCGGAGGAGGCCGGGACGCCGGCGTACTGGAGGATGGCGGTGGCCGTGCTGCTGTCCGCGGGGACGGCGGGCGCGTCGTTGAAGGGCTTGGCGGCCGTGAAGTAGCTAGCGGCCGGGCCTCTGGTCCGCCCGGACGAGCACGTTGGTGGTCTGCCCCGGGGAGAGGTGGATGGTGGACGCCGAGAGCGGCTTGGTGTAGATCGCGTCGATCTCCACCACCGTCATGGTGTGGCCGGCGATCGAGAAGAAGGGCTCGTCGTTCACCGCGGCGTTGATGATCCGGAGCAGGTACGTCTTCCCCGACTGCACCTGCAGCGCGTACGTATCTGAAGCACGTGCACGTACGCACGGACGGTTAGTGACACCAATACCTTTGCCTTGAATAATCATTAACTATGAGTGCAAAGGTATCTCACGCACGCACGTTTGTCGGAGCACGGGAAGAGCGGGCCGGGCTTGCCGTTGATGGTGTGCGCGTCGGAGGAGTTGGGCGCCATGCCCAGCATGCGCCCCTGCTTCTCCACGTCGGCGTGCCACCACTCGCCTGCCATATTACCGATCAGTCGTTAGAGAGCGGCTGGAAGAACAGAGAGTGCAAGAACGAGAGTCGAGAGCAGCAATGGAAGGCGGTGGTGCCAAGAGGAGGCCGTCTTCATTGCTGCTTCTGCTTCTGAGGAGAAACCAGAGGAGGTACTACCTGTTCGCCGCCGGTGCGCCGTGACCGTGCGCGCTGCGCCTTTTATATGATCATCACAGGCACCGAGGCTGGGAGAACTGGGAACTCTGTTGGTTAGAGCAGGCAAGGTGCCTTTCCGGGCGAGTTGCGGCTGGGAACGGTCGGGAGAGTAACGCAGGGTGGAAGCAGTGTGTGAAGGAACCTGTGACGGCTACATGAGTAGTGCGCGCGAGTGGAGTACCTCAGTACCTGCTGCTTGAGATGGGTCGACGGTATCCAAACCGACTGCTCGATCCTAGGTTGCACACCTGTGTGTCCTTTGGCTTAAAGGAAACATGGACGTACGTGGACGCACCGTTTGCATAGCGTAGTCGTGGCTACTTGCTGCGAATGAAAAGCTCTCTTCGCCTGTTTACCTTTATCGGGGCAGCCGTATTCCAGGTACCAATCAGACCGGCATAACTGGCCGATTACTTCTGGGATCTGAAAATCTTAGCCTGCACATATTCTACTCCTGGCAATAACTTAATCTGAAAGGAAACAAATATCTTATTCTGAACAAAATATCACCGCAGAATAAGATATTTATTACTCATATTTGTCCGCAGAATGTACTCCACGATACTTACATATACTACTATAATTGTTATTTGAACAACATAATGGAGAGAACTGTATGTCAAGCCAACATAATGAAGAGAACTCCTATGATTGTTATATGAACAACATAATGCAGAGTTCTCTATCCTCTTGAAGCATGCCTTCTGAACTCTATTCAAACTAAAGCACAATGTCTATGTTGTACTGATTACTCAAAAAATAATTTTCAAGATAATACAGAACTCTGAACCTTTTAACACCTCAAGTCCATCCTGAATATTTTGATTATTGCAGCTTCTAAAAAAATGAGAACAGTTGATGCCTTTGTATATTGTAATATATAATGAAGAAAATTAACTCGAAATTGTGTTGTTCTTATAGATGTATCAACTCCACATGTGATTTTCTTTCACATTATAGTCATGTTTGGTGAAATCTATATCTAGTTTTTCAGATCTGCACAATGCCATCGTATTCAACAAAATGACTACGAATTACTCAATCATATTAACAGTTGAGTTGAGGATTGCAATGACCTGAACTATTCAAAACATGAGTACAATATGAAGTGTTGTTTAGTATCAGTTGAAATTTGAGTTTGAAAAATTAATAAAATCATAAGTGTATACAATTCTTTCCTTTACAACATGCAAAGACAAGCATTATGTGTGTTGGAACACCAAAAAAACTTTATATCTTTTTAGTTGTCATGATAGCAAACAATAACAGTTATGCCAAGTCCTACAAAATTTTTGTAAATAGGTGGTAGTCTACTCATAATTCGCAGATTATGAGGTCAGAAAGAAAAGGATACCTTTTAAATGCACAACTGACCGCGAATCTTTGCACATTGCTCAAGGTCTCAGATTACAAAATTAACTAAGTTTGCAAAGACTTTTCCTCCTTCAACAGTAATAGCAGTACATATGTAGACCCCTTCAAAAAGCGTACTAATATGTTAGGATTCCATTGTGTATAGTTGGGAGCATATCCAAGTGGAAAAGAAGACCTGTTATTTAAGAATGTGGAGCAGTACAGACTGTTTGAAGCAAAAATCAGTGGCATTTAACCGTTTTTGTTCTTTTTTTGAAAGAAGTGTCCAAACTGCAGTGTGCAAATGAAGGATCAGTGCATATTAGTAAAAGTGAAGTTTTTGACACATATAAGTGCTACAATCAAGATTAGAAGGATTATGAAATATCTGGAACAAAATTCAAAAAGAATATGTACTCTAAACCTATTAAACTTCTATTGTACATATTCTAATCAAGATATGAACTTAAGATAGTACTTTGACCAAAATTAAAATTATGGTTCTACTCTGAAGTCTTAATTACATCATAACACTAAGATTCATTTCTAGAAACGAAATTACACTGTAACACTAAGATTCATTTTAGTCAACCAACCACAACATGAAACTGTTAGTTAGGCCTTACATGTAACAGATGAGAAATTGACAAATGTTTCTATTCATGTTTGGTGCTCATGTACTATCAAACAACTGGTTTTCCTTTTCCGCTAACTATAAGATTTTCGACTAACATTAGTTGAGTCACGAATATGTAAATCACTATCAGTGTTCCAAAAAAAGCTCTCAGCTATCACTGAATGTCACTTAAACTAACAGTCACCAGAGTGCCTTTCTCATCATATCAATCTCTCCATAGGAAGAGACATGATTTCTGCACCCACAAAAGCTCCATCTAAGATGTTCCTTAAACAAAGATCAGTTTATAAAGAAACTGACAACTATAGTCATCACTTAACGCATTTTTACACCGACTCTAATCAAAGCACAGTTGCATGATTCACATTTAATTGCTAGGTAACGACTTTAAATGTGCACACACAACTCTCATGATCCACATATAAACTCATGATTAATCACGAAAGAGCATATGAAAACAAGAGCAATGATTTATTTACTAAATCATGAGGTGTTGCTAAGAAGTTAAACTGATTGGAATATTATGCAATCATGACACTGCAAACATGACTCTAAATTGAAGAAAAATTGTGTCATGAAAATCATAATCAGTGGAACTGAATAACTTAATATCTGAAATGGTTAGGGAAAGAAATATGAGTCTGTGAACTGAAGACTAAAAGAACCTTCAGCCTACCCTCCTAGCATCTCACAGGAAAAATTAGTATTGTTCAGTTGTCCCCAATCATGAGTTGCAACCTTGAAAGAAATATGAGTAGCATCACAGCAGGAAAATGCCCAAGTAAATTTACAGGAACAACACATAGATGTAAACTAAATGATCACCATCAACATTCTTAGTGGCAGCGTATTGTTCTCGATTTAGAATTAATCTATATATTCGGATGTAATACTTGCAAAATAGTGTTCATGCAGCAAACAAAAATAACTCTATAAAAAAGAAAATATGCTTAGGAGTAAGCTGAGGTTGAATACATATAATCTTGTCTGCTACTACCTTCTCCTTTTCTTTCTACAATCATCAGAGCCAATTACGAGGTGTATGAATGGGGCAGCAATGTCTCGTCACATTCAAATTAAAGCAGTTTCAAACCATGTCTTTTCCTAATAGAAATTACAACATATGCTAATTAAATTACTCCAATAGTGGAAAGAATATACAAACTTTGCAGATCCGAGTGAAAGAACACACGCATCTTGCAGATTGTGCTCAATCCGAACTATATAGGTCGTCCTCTGTATGTCCCAGACACCTCGTAGAGGTTGTCTTTCATTGAGAATTGTTGACACTCAAATTTGTCAAAAGCCGGATCAGGCTGGGACCAGGCGGTCAGACCGGGTTACACGGGTGGTCTGACCGCGTGGTCCTGTAGCCGGTCCGGCACAAAGGCCGCCAGGCGGTCTGACTGGGTTCCCCCGAGTCCGACTCGAATTAGGAGTTTTTGGTTAGTTTCGAGTTGTAATGAGTTCCTTGCAGGGCACGACCTCCCCTCTATAAATATAAAGGGGCGTGGCCGATTGAGACCGATCATCCAATCGAACAAATCAATTTTATTACTTTTATCTCCAAACCCTAGCTTTTCCAACCTCATTGCTCTCCTCCTTCGTCTCCACGGTGGTTGAGGAAGTTCTGAGAGGCCTTGCCAACCTCAGGACAACCCTAGGCGTGTTTCTCCCGACGGGGTCCCTCCCGGAGCGACGAACTTAGGTTTTAGGCAGCGCTTCTATCCAAGGTGGTCAGACCTTCCCCCTAAGTCAGACTGGCCCATGCTGGAAGTTTCGGCGAGCTGATTTTCGATGTCCGCGCGAACTAGCGCACTCGTGTGTTCGATCGTAAAAAGCGTCAACACACTTTTGGCGACTCCGCTGGGGACAAATTTGGTTTTTACAACCGTTTTATGGGAGCGTGTTGCGAACTCGATCCCAAGAACCTCATCATGGTGAACATCGAAGAACTCAGCGAAGAGGACCAAAGGAAGTACACGGAGCTTCAAGAGTACATCAAGAAGCAGTTTCTCTCTAGCGCCAAGAAGGATCGTGCAGGCAAGGTGATGATAGCTCAAGACTTCGAGTTACTGGCGATCAAGATGAACAACAACAAGGTTGGGGTAATACCCACTGTAAGCCAACCTCCACCTGATCTAGTAACGTAATTATCTTCTATATCTGATAAATTTGGTCATGCGTTTAGTGATCAGAATAATCTAGTGGCTAGTGTGATTACTCGCCTTGAAAAAGTAGAGGGTAAACGTATTAGTACTGATATTTCTGATGATTCTATCCGTCAAGTTGATACACATGGGGTTCTGCACCAAACCATGTCGGCAGCACCTAATACTTCATGTGATACATTTATGTATGGTATGCCGGCAGGGTTTTATCCTGAGCAAATGCCATCGACACAGCTGACCCCGGTCAAACTGCCTCCCATGGGTAGTCTGACCACCCAGTCTGGCCAGATGGTGCTGCTTCCAGAACAGCTAGTGCCTTTGTCGGTTGCACCCAATATGCAGATTCCTAGGCGTAGTAATGTTGGTATTGCACCTTTTGCGTACAGTACCATTGCTCACACATCACCACCTATACCTAATATTGCTCCATCTTATGGTGTGCCTAATGATGTGTTTTCCGACTTGCATCGTGTTCAAAATCCTAATCAACCCCACGTGAGTATATTTAATACATCAGCTCCAATGCAATCTCAGGTAGCTGCTAGGAATGAATTTGCTCAATTTAAAGAAGAAGTAGCTAATATGATGAAAAATAAACTCAACATTGATTTTGGTAATTCTAAACTTTATCAAAAACCTTATAGAGTCGAGTTTGATTATGTGGCTTTTCCCCCTGGTTGGCGTATGCCTGATTTTGTTAAATTTAGTGTGATGATAACCGCACAACTTGGGAACATATTAGCCAATATACTACTCAACTAGGTGAAGCGGGTACTTATAATTCTTTGAAAGTACGATTGTTTTCCTTGTCTTTGACGGGTACCGCTTTTGCTTGGTTTTCATCGCTAGCTCCTAACTCTATTGATTCTTAGGATCAATTAGAGCAAAAGTTTCATGATCACTTTTTTAGTGGGAGCTATCAATTAAAATTGACAGATTTAACATTGGTTAGGCAAGGTAGAGATGAGTTAGTCTCTGATTACCTTAAGTGCTTCAAAGAAGTTAAAAACTGTTGTTTTAATCTTGCACTTTCTAATTTTGACCTTGCTGCTAAAGTTTTGAGATCTGCTCTTAGAGAAAGGATAGAAGGTGTGGAATTTTATTCTCTTGCTACTGTTCTTGTAAGAGGTATGGCACAATAATTAAAACTGAATAAAGAAAAAGAAAACTATAAACCTCGTCGGTCTAACACGCATTTGGTTGATTATGATTCCGATAGCTCGAACGACGAGAGTCAAGTTTATGTTGCTGAATTTGTGTGGCCTTCTAAGGCTAAATCTAGTTCTTGTGCATCACTTAAGCCGGCTACTAAAGGTCGGCAAGAAGAATTAAAATTTACCTTTGATGTTTCTAAGTGTGATCGCATTTTTGATGAATTACTTAAACTTAGAAATATTAAGATTTCTCATACTATGCCTCCACTTGATGAAATTAAACGACGTGCATATTGCAAATTTCATAACTCTTATTCTCATGCCACTAATGATTGTAATGTGTTTCGTCGTCAGATTCAATCGGCCATAAACGAAGGTCGTTTGATGCTTCATGAGATGCAAGTGGACAAGCAGCATTTTCCTATCAATACCATGGATCTACAGCAACCTAAAGTGTTAATTCGGCTACACCAAGTCGAAGCAACTAAAGGCAAGAACGTGGTTGTCGGGGAAGCCAAGCCCGACTTGAGAGGAAAAGAGTTGGTAAGAGAAGTTGCGTGTGAAAAGACCCCTGATGGCAGAGAGACATTCAAGATTACTGCCAAGGCTTCTGGACATAGGGGCAAGGATCGTCTGCGTTGTCTGGTCAACAAACAACCTAGCCTGCTCAGCCTAGGGTAGTTAGACCAGCGCCCCAGGGTGGTCAGACCGCCCCTGCTCACGGTCGTCCGAAGATGCTTGTTCCGAAGCGACCGAAAATTGGAAATTGGAAGCTTAATGTGGCAAAAAATTAGGGGAGTGTTTCAAAGCCAAAGGTTACATTTGACATGCTATTTGACAAGTACTCCAAACAAAAGGCCGTTACAAGTGATTGACAATTAAAAAAAGGATGAGATCACCTCCGCATCAAGAGAGGCCATCATCACCTCCAAGAGCAGCTACAAGATTCAGAGGTGAATCATTACAGCAAGGGCAACACTTTATTCCACAATGGGCGCCTTCAAGTTCAAATCAACCTCGCCTGGTCTATGATGACAATGGAGTGATGTGGGTGCCATATCAGCAATCATTTCATCCTGGATGGGGAGGACCAAGAAGACCAGCACTAGACAGGATTTCACGGCCTACACAAGATCGTTCGGCTCCATGTTGGTCAGGGCAGCATCATCAGGCCAACGCGGTCAGACCGCCCCCTACACACGGTCAGACCACCCTGCCCAGGAAAAATGTTCAATCTCCTCCACGACAAGTATACAAGCTCAAGATCAGAGAGGAGGAGGTTCAGAAAATGGATATTGATTTAGAGAGGACTACTGGCCAAGACATCATTCAAATTGGGACAATGGATGTTCCTATTGAGAAAAGTGGCAAAGGACCGGTTGTGCTAAACAATTAGGTTGTGACACCTACTCAAAAGGGATTTACTACTGCTAATGATCATGAGGCCAGTGGAAGTGGTTCCAACTCCAAATACTTCTTGCCAAGATGGTGTCCTCCCGGTTTGACTCATACCCAAAAGAGAAAGCTTCAACGACTGAGGTTCCGGGAGAAGAAGGAAAAAGAAATGGAGGCAAAGAGGGATGAGATGTTCAACAACTACAGACCCATGGTGCCACAAGGAAAGGAGTGGAGAGCTAAGGCTACATCACAGACAGAGGCGGTCAAACCGCCAGAGGATGCGGTCCAACCGTAGGAGGTGGTCCAGCCGCCAGCAGAGACGATCAGACCAGCTGACCAGGCGGTCAAACCAGACCTCGCGGTCAGACCGGTCGGCGAGGCGATCAGATCGGGTTCGCCAGAGGCACTGCCCGATTTCACTTCTTCGACTTCTATGGTTTGCAATAATGAGTTGCCATGGGTACCTGCATCAGAAGACGACGAGCAACTTGTTGATTACAGTTCTTCTCCAGAGCGCATGAACCTTGGTATTAATGTGGTTCATTTATTTGTGGATGGCTCTGCACCTTCGGAGGAGGACTTCACTCATGTTGACTTTGGGCCAAAGGATGATGTATTCCAGAAGCCTAAAGACACTGATAATCATCTGAAGGCTTTGTACATGAGGGGTCACATCAATGGGAAGCCTATCTCTTGGATGCTAGTGGATGGAAGTGCGATCGTCAACTTGATGTTGTATTCTCTGTTCAAGAAGCTTGGAGGTTCAAATAAAGAGTTGATAAAGACCAACATGACCGTTAGAGGTGTGGGAGGAGACGAGCCGATAGGTGCCAAAGGCGTTATTTCCATGGAGCTCACCATTGGAAGCAAGACGCTAGCTACGGCCTTCTTCGTCGTTGGGACACAAGGTAACTTTAGCTTGATCCTTGGTCGTGATTGGATTCATACAAATAGATGTGTGCCTTTTACCTTGCATCAATTTTAAATACAATGGATAGGTGATGAGGTAGAAGTTGTGCATGGATATAATTCTGCTTGTGTAACTGTAGCTGATAGTCATTCTATAAATGTGCATGATGATGTAAAACGTCTATCTGGCTTAGATTTAACTAATTATGAGTTTGTAAGCTGTTCTAAGGATGGTTTCATCCCTGCTGTCATAAAGCCGGTCGAAAATCGGCTAAACCACTTCATATGAATCAATGAGTTCAACAAAAGAGTGATTGCAACAAAGGATTGATCACTATCAGGCACATAAGAACGATACGTGTGAAGCCATCGATGATCTAGATGATTTGGGGAAATTAGGACAAGGGTTTACGTCGGTTGATCCTCTTGAGGAGGTAGACATTGGTGATGGCACTATACCTAGGCCGACATTTGTAAACAAGAGTCTTGATCATGTTTTTAAATCAGAGTTAATAAAGTTATTAAAGGAGTATGTCGATTGCTTTGCATGTAATTATACTGAGATGCCTGGTTTAAGTCGTGATTTGGTTGAGCATAATTTACCTATTAAACCTGATTTTAGGCCTTATAAGCAACCTCGTAGGAATTTTAATCCTGATATATATGACCGAGTGAAAGAAGAAATCAATCGGTTGCTTGTTGCTAATTTCATTAGGCCTTGTCGATATGCTTATTGGATCTCTAATATTGTGCCTGTTGAGAAAAAAGGAACAAAAAAGGTTCGTGTCTGCATAGATTTTAGAGATCTTAATTAATCTACTCCTAAAGATGAATATCCTATGCCTATAGCCGACTTTCTTATTAATTCTGCATCTGGACATAAAGTTCTTAGCTTTCTCGATGGTAATGCTGGTTACAATCAAATCTTTATGGCCGAAGAAGATATTTCCAAAATGGCTTTCATATGTCCAAGATTTGTAGGCTTATTTGAGTGGGTAGTCATGACTTTTGGTTTGAAAAATGCTAGTGCTACTTATCAAAGAGCTATGAATTTGATTTTTCATGACTTGCTTGGCATAATCGTAGAAGTCTATATCGATGATATTGTTGTCAAGTCGGCTGGTTTAAATTCCCATTTAACCGATTTAAGACTAGCATTTGAAAAAATGTGTCGATATAACTTAAAGATGAATCCACTTAAATGTGCCTTTGGTGTGTCGGCTGGCAAGTTTTTGGGCTTCATTGTACATGAGAAAGTTGTGGAGATTGATCCCAAAAATATTGAGTCGATTAAAAAGGTTCAAGCTCCTACTTGTAAGAAAGATTTACAAAGTTCTTGGGCAATGTAAATTATTTGAGGCGATTCATTTGTAACTTGTCTGGGAAGGTAAATGCTTTTACTCCTTTACTTCGGTTGAAAGTTGGATCAAAGTTTACTTGGGGGCAAAATAGCAAGAGGCTTTTGATGAGATCAAGAACTATTTGACTTCGCCGTCTATTCTTCAAGCACCCAAGAGTGGTGTCCCTTTTAGACTTTATGTGGCGGCTGAGGAGAGTGTTATTGGGGCTGTTTTGACTCAAGAAACCGATGGCAAGGAGTATGTTGTTGCGTATGAAAGTAGAAGATTATTGGATGCCGAAACAAGCTACACTTTTATTGAAAAGCTATGTTTATCTTTATATTATGCATGTACCAAGTTAAGACATTATTTATTATCAAGCACTTGTTATGTAGCTTGTCAAACCGACATAATAAAATGCATGTTGCAAAAACCTATTCTAAGTGGCAAAGTCGGCAAATGGGCTTATGCTCTTATGGAATATGATTTACATTGTGAACCAATCAAATCAATGAGAGGTCAAATTGTAGCCGACTTTATTGTAGAACATAGAATTAATGAGCAACCTAATCTAGATGTCGGTTATTTAACTTTTACTCCATGGAAGTTGTATTTTGATGGATCGGTTTGTAAAAGTGGTTGTGGTGTTGGAGTCATTATTATTTCACCCAATGAGGCTGTTTTTGAAGATCTTAATCGTTTGGATCAAGATTGCACTAATAATCAAACCGAATATGAAGCTCTCTTGTTTGGTTTGCAAATTTTACATGATATGGGAGTAAAACATGTAGAAGCATATGGTGATTCTTTACTGGTGGTGCAGCAAGTAACCAAGGTATGTCAATGTTTAAATGGTGCTTTGAATGCTTATCTTGATAAATGTTTAGACATCATATCTTGTATGGATGAATTTGTGATTTATCATGTGCCACGGGAAGAGAATCCAAGGGCAAATGCTCTGGCTCAACAAGCATCTAGTTATGACATTCAGAAAAGAAATTTTCAAGAACGAAAGCCGGTGTTTGGTAAAGCCGAGGGTTATGTCCTGGAGGAGCCGGTCAGACCACATCCTCCACCCGGTCGGACCGCCCTACCCGGTCTGACCGCCCTGCCAGGCCGGTCTGACCGTCTTGTAGAAGAAAATACCACTTCGGCCATTGTTTCTTCCAAAACTACTGAGGACGAAGTGGATGATTGGAGAAAGCCTTTAATTACAAATTTACGGGATCCTAAAGGTACAAGTGACAGAAAAGTCCGACGATGGGCTCTTAAGTTTGTTTTGGATAATGATGAGTTGTATCGTCGGACCACAGATGATTTGCTTTTAAAGTGTCTAGGTCCTGATCAAGCGAGGTTGGCTATGGCAGAAGTTCATGAAGGGATTTGTGGTACTCATCAATCAGCTCCTAAGATGAAGTGGATTCTCAGGAGAGCTTGTTTTTATTGGCCTACTATGATAGCTGATTATTTTCGATATTACAAAGGATGTGAAGAGTGTCAAAAGCATGGGGATATTCAGTTGGTGCCTGCTGCATTGATTGTCACACATGGTTTTTTAAAAACAAACCAAGTGCATACCTATATGTATGCCAGGATCAAGTTTCATACATATAGTTGACATAAGTGAATAACAGAAACAATATCACGTAAAGAAAAAGAGTGATTCTCATAGTATTACGCTAAATCGTGGAAACGAAGGCTCTAAACATCACATGCAGTCGACTGGGGGTTGCGTACACCTAGCACCAGCAACATCTTCATGACAACTTTCTCTTTCTGAGCAACATTGTTTATAGCAAGAGTGAGCACATGTCGTACTCAGCAAGTGTGGGGAAGATATGAATGCAAAGGCTTATCAAGGAAAGGCTGACAAGTTGACTGCATTAAGCATTTTTAGTTGGTCAAATTTTATTAGCACCTGATTACTAAGATATAAATATATACCAACCCACAATTAACATAAAAAGATACGCCATAAACATATGGCTAACATAACCAGAAACCACAATTTAAGTCCATCTTCAAGTTCAATTATCATGTGAGGCTACAGACCGCTCTTAACCGTGAGCACGGCTAATCGATTAGTTTTTAACACTCTGCAGAGGTTGTACATCTTTACCCACAAGTTGCGTAAAAGTTCAGAAGAACTTTGAACCTAACCATGAGATGTTAGCTAGGCATCATACCACACTACCGAGGTGTGATTGCATATGGACGCTACGAAGCCTTTACAAAGTTTCCCTAGTGTGAAACAACTCGCTAAGGTTTCGAGTCGCTGCAAGGTATAAAGTCCCCTAGTAGGTACCGTGTCTTAGCCAAGCCCACCTCCCTACTAGAGTGAGTCTATACCCCACTGACGCTCCCTCTTGCCCTTTCGGTAAGGTCATCCCAACACTACAGTCCCTAATTAATTAGCCAAGCCAGAACCATATAGCCTTGTGGTTGCACTGTTGTCCTGGGTGGTTGCTCCATGTTCCAATTAAGCATAATGATTTTGTATTAACCAGAGATATATAGTATAAAGGTAAAGTAAGTTCATCATTAATGTTCATTAAAACCATCATAACCCAAGTAGAGCAACTAAGCATAGCTACCCAACAGAGAGATAAAACCCAGGTTGACAAGGAATAATATTTAAAAAACTAGGATAAACCTTAATAGGACCCATTTATTTTTGAATAAATGAAATCCTGTTCAAATATTGCTTCAAATGGTGGATCTTGATGATCACTTTTCCTTAACAAATTTTTTTTAAACTCAAATAGAAACACTTTGTATTGCAGCACTAGTAGATCTTTTTTGAGCAGAACAGTAGAGGAGCCTCTATCTTTTTTATATGTATAAAGAGAATAATTACATGCGAAGTTTTACAAAGGCTATAAGCACAAAAGAGAAAAGTTGAAAATCCTTACAGACTACTCAGCCAAATTAAAATCATATCCTTCAATGTTGGCTTAACTTGTAGAGTTAGCAGCTTCATATCTTTCCATCTAGAAAAAGAGATTTAATGTTTCCTCATTTCATAATCATGCTTTTAACTAGTTGAGTTATGATGTTTGTCTATGCATCATCAAATAATATCGTGCTGTCAGACTTGATAACTTGATTAGTTGATAGTCATGAAGAATAGTGTAGAAACTAATGAAGAACAGTGTAGTACTTGTTTATTTATGTAAACCTTTTTTCTTAGTTAAGAATTAAGACTAAATGTTGAGTTTAAGGGAGTGGAAGAAGATGCAGTGATGAAATGTTTTTTTTCATTTTATCACTACTTCTGTAAGCTTTTTTTCTTATGTTTAGATTTGAGCGCATTTGCTAGCTCGTGTGTAATATATAATTGCCTCTACATCTTAAACTTCCATTGCAATGTACATTTTGGCTATAAGGGAGGCTGGTTCCATCCTAACAACGACTAATGAACGGCTCACATTTTTTCTTGTCTAATAAACATAAATTTATACACAATTCAAAGTCTTACTATATATAATTCGTGAAGCTAATTATCGGATTGAGTAAAGTATATACTTATGAAAAGTAGTAAGCAGTAACATTAATAGCCTATATGAAGAATAACATATTTGTAGTCTACCGATCACTAGATAAAAAGAAACCATATGACAAAGAAAGAACTAGCATACTAGTATGTAGAGGCAAAAGCTAGACTAAAAAAAATCTCATATATATTATTAAATAAAATCTTATATTAATACTACTAGTTGTAAACTTCTTCTGGAGCCTTCATTTTAATCCTTTTTAAGATACACCAGAAAAAGTTGGAGGCTCCTTTTGAAGGCTTACGGTCCCATTATAAGAAAAGATAATGTCTAAAAAACCTTAAAATTCCAAAATATCTAATCATCTTAATCATGGGACCAATTATATATTTTAAAAAACTACCCATATTTTCCAATATAAAATAATATAAAGTAACCCATAGATCCATATTTAAATTACTCACTTATGCCATTATGGAAAAAACTTAAAATAACCTCTAAACTTCATCAAAACTACTTACCTATACCATTTTTTAAGATCATCCAAAGGAATGCCAAAAGACATTAACTGTTAACATTAAAAGGTAAGTCATCACATATTCATGAAACGTCAAAACACAACCTTACATGTAACTATCTTATCTGTGTGCTTCATGTCACACCTGTTTTTCCAAAGAAAATCAAGTGCAAATCTATATGCATGCCAGGATCAAATTTCATGCATATAGTTGACATAAGTGAAGAACAATACAGTATCACGTAAAGAAAGAGAAAAATTATTAGAGTATTACGCTTAATCCTGGAAACGAAGGCACCAAACATCACAGGCAGTCGACTGGGGGTTGCGTACGCCTAGCACCAGCAACATCTTCACAACAACTTCATAGTAGCTTCCTCTCTCTGAGCAACATTGTTTATAGCAAGGGTGAGCACATGTCATACTCATCAAGTGTGGGGAAAGTATGAATGCAAATGCTTAAAAAAGGGAAGGCTGACAGGTTGACTGCATTAAGCAATTTTAGTTGGTCAAAATTTTATTAGCACCTGATTACTATGATATAAGTATATACCGACCCACATTAACATAAAGAGATATGCCATAAACATATGGCTAACACAACCATAACAACGATTTAAGTCCATCTTCAAGTTCAATTATCATGTGAGGGTCCAGGCCACTCTTGACCGTGAGCACAACTAATCGATTAGTTTTAACACTCTGCAGAGGTTGTACATCTTTACCCACAAGTCACGTAAAAGTTCAAAAGAACTTTGGACCCAACCACACGATGCTGATTAGGCATCATACCACACTACTGAGGTGTGATTGCATAGGGACGCTACGAGGCCTTTACAATGTTTCCCTAATGTGAAACAACCTGCTAAGCAATCGAGTTGCTGTAAGGTATAAAGTCCCCTAGTAGAAACCGTGTCTTAGCCAAGCCCACTTCCCTACTAGAGAGAGTCTATACCCCACTGATGCTCCCCCTTGCCCTTTCGGTAAGGTCACCCCAACACTAGAGTCCCTAATTAATTAGCCAAGCCAGAGCCATATAGCCTTGTGGTTGCACTGTTGTCCTGGGTGGTCGCTCCATGTTCCGATTAACAAATATGATCTTGTATTAACCAGAGATATATAGCATAAAAGTAAAGCATGTTCATCATTGTTGTTCATTAAACCACCATAACCCAAGGTATAGCAGCTAAGCAGTGCTACCCAACAAAAAGGTAAAACCCAGGTTGACAAGGAATAATGGTAATAAAGACTAGGATAAACCTTAATAGGACCCATCAATATTAATGCAAGCATATGCAATGGTGATTAAACACAGTTATTAGGACAAAAGAACAAGGACACACTTTCCTTTAACTAGAGTAATGTTGCTCAGAACATCTTCAACTCTTGCTCTTGAAAACTTCTCGGTCAACATTCATTTTACTCGCATCAATCATCCAACGCAAGATATTCGGAGCACACACATACTAGCAAACAAAGGAATAACATAAGAAACAATCACCAAACAGTAGCAACATAACAAAATAGAGACGAAAAGCTAATCTACTCTTCGAGATGATCATTTGGACACCAAGAATGCTAAAAACGGATCTAAAACAGAGAAGATATGAACTAAACATGTTGCAGGGGCTAAACTGCAAGGAAACTTAACCTACAGGGGCCTAACAGCAAGAAACCACTGAAGGACCGATTAGGCGAACCAGAGAGGGGGGGAGTGAATGGGAGCCGATAAAAATTCTTCTCGAAGGAGATGGGGACTCCAACAAGACGAACACGGCTTCCAACTCACGTCTCCGACCCAACTACCCAAGTTGGTCAAGACCACGCAGCCACTGGAGTGCTACTGGTCCTAGGAACCAACACTCAACCTTCCTAGCCAAAACTCACCAAAACACACAGCGGAAACTTGCACGGCTTGCTGCCTGTGCTACACCGGTCAGACCGATGGCCTGCGCCGGTCAGACCGGTGACACCGGTCAGACCGGTGGACAGAGCCGGTCAGGCCGGTGGCTACAGCAGCCGCACAGCAAACGTTCCAGGAAGCCTCAGTGAATCCTCTAGGCCCTGGAACAAAAACCACCACGAAACACAACCTGTGAGGAAGAAGAACCCCTCACAAATCCTAGCAAAACAACTCCAAACACTCCAAGAACTGAACAGCAGGACCACGGGACTAACCACACGGACAAGGCTGTTCCCCGAGACAAAAACCCACCAAGGGCTAGCACCGGTCAGACCGGTCAAGAGCACCGGTCAGACCGGTCGTGCCTGGGCAGCTCGGGATGAACAGCGCCCGCGAGTCAACTCCTCCAAATCCAACTCCCGATCTCCCGATTCGCTCCACGGTTTTGCACAAGACTTTGGGGATAGTAGGAACACCTCATGGGTACTCCATAGCCAAGATTTGGTCCACCAAAACTTGTCAAATCAAGAGGAATCGAAGAAATCCCACCAAGAACGCCTCTAACCCTAGAGCCACGAAAACCCCAAAATCGAGCCCCTTTGCTCACGGATTTGGAAGGGGAATCAAAGGGAAAAGAACCACGAAGGGTTCATGCATACATCCCCCACCAAATCCCAAAGAGAAAGGCCTCGAAATCGCTCCAAGAAAATCGCCAAGAAAGGGCTCCGAAAATCACCAAAAAGGAGAAACGGGAAAAACACATCCAAGCCTTGAGGAACCACGCCGAATCATCTATACATACCAAAGAGGTTCATACAAGGTCTAGCTTGCCGCCCGATCATCCTTCCCTCTCACAAGATCTCACCATGAAGCTCTCAAGCTAGTCCTACGAAAATCCTAAGAAAATAGGAAGGAAAATAGGAAAACCAAATGAGCTAGGGTTCCAAGAGATGGCTGCCATCCTCTCACCACTTGGGTTATATGGAGGCAACCGAAAGACTAAAATACCCTTACTAGCTAACTAGGGATACATGCCCCTCGAGGGCGAAATTGGAAGTCTTTGTCTTCGCACCATCGGACGGATGCCCAGCGACCGCAAACTTGCTTAGCCTCGACGCAAGCCTTGCGATCCCGACGCGTGTCCTCCGCTTCGAAGATTCCGGACTGCGTCGTCGCACACCGGTCAGACCGGTTCTCCTCACCGGTCAGACCGGTACCCACCGGTCAGACCGGTCAGACCCACCGGTCAGACCGGTCTGGAGCTGCTGCACCTCCGTCTTCGGTTCTTCGGTCTTGGCTTTGTGGATCAACCAAGGAACCCAGTGGTTTTCTGGTGAACCACCAGAAACCCCGCGAACTCGGTGTAGCCTCCGCCAATCACCACTCATGACTCGGCTCCCACGTAGTCCCGGCTCGACCTTGGTTTTGAGGCTCAACCAAGAAACCGTCCATGACTTCATCTTGCCGTTCTTGCCACCATGCGGCCCGCACTTGACCCCGCTGGCCACCGGGTCCCTCGAACCAAGCCTACTTGTCTTCTCCACACCTGGAGGCCTCACCGGCAACGACCTTTCACGCTTGTTCTTCACCTGCACCTGCACCAGTCAAGCCGCAACCTGCACCTGCAATACTTAGCCAAGAATCAGTCCACACCACGTTGTCAATCACTCATCACACCAGGAAGCGACCATCCACCGGTCCTCGAACCACACCTGGCTCTCAATCTCCCCCTTGATGAGTGCATTGACAACACACACGTTTTGGTAACCAAGAGAAAAGGAAAAGAAAAGAAACGACTAAAAGAAACTCCAACAAGCGATCGAAAGCCAAAGAAAAGGCAAAGAGCAAGATCACTTGAAGAAGACAAGTCTCGGACCCCTTAGGCAAGGGCAACGGCTCGACACATCCGAGACAAAACATGCTCAAGCAAAGAGCACAAACCATCAAACCAAAGCTCGAAAACCACAAAGAGCTCCCCCTGCACACATGCAAGCTCCCCCTGAACTGATGCAACTCCCCCTGGACAAATGCATGCGAACCACTTCACAAAACAGAGCAGCTGCAACAGCTCAGCTCTGACCGGTCAGACCGGTCGACACCACCGGTCAGACCGGTGGGCAACATGTGAACAGGACCAGCACTCTGACCGGTCAGACCGGTGACCTCAACCGGTCAGACCGGTGCACAACAGAGCCCAAAAATAGCTCGAAACCACCTGAAAACCTTCCAAATGCATTCAGTAGGCCAAAACATGCTCAAACTTCTCCCCCTTGTTGACAATGCATGAATCAAGCCAAAAATGCAAAAAATGCAACCTAGAGCTTCTCAAATAGACAAAATTCAACATAGGATGCTACACATGTCCAAACGAGCAAGTTAGATACTCTATAGCTTCGTAAAGACATAAACTTCATGATCACCAAGTTTCACAACCATTGGGCGAAGCTAAGATAGAATTTAGCAATTTTGCGAAAAATCACCCTCTCATGAGCAAAGTCCTAAACATGAGCAAAACATGTCAAAATGGCAAAGCCACACAAACTTCATGCTAGGACAACCATTCTAAGCATAAGACCATCATAAACACCCACAAGCACCTCATGTCATGTCAAAGCCACCGAGCCATGTGCCTACTTCTATATATGAGACTTCTCATTGGTAGGCATCATGCAACGATTTAGCACCCAAAGCAAATTAAAATTAGCACATATGACATGGGAGCACATTTTTCAAGCAATTTACATTTCATTTTCAGATTTATAATTGGTACATGAAATGTCTTTGCGACAAAAAGGAACTTATGCCCCTCCACAAGATGAAGCATGGGGGCTAAACATTCATGATGGCAAATGAGCCTTTGGCCCCATATGATCAAAATAAGCTATCCAACCACAAATTAAGCATAGCCAAGCCACTAAAACATGTCAAGATCATGTAAAGGCATTTACTCACAAGAGAGCATATATATGAAATTTTTCAAAAGCATAGCCATCAACCATGGATACAAACCAAGATTATCAAGAGCTAAGCCAAACTAACCATAGCTTACCAAATTAGCTCACAAAGACATATATGTCATTCCATGGTGAACAATGTGTATAAGAGAAGCCTTTCCTAAACAATGCATATGATACAAAATGCATGCAACCTAAGATACAAAGATGCCTATACATCATGTTACATATGCCATGCCAAATGCAAGAAATGCACAAAGGAAAGCTATACATATGCTACAAAGGAGCTCCCACACGCCAACTCAAGAAATCAAGCAAACACCAAGCTCCCCCCGCAAACGAGTGAAAGTTGCTTGATCTAGGGGTTTGGTGAAAATATCGGCTAGTTGTTCATGTGTGGGTACATGGATCAAAGCTATCTTCCCTTTCTCTACGTTGTCTCTCAGAAAATGATACCTCACTTCTATGTGCTTGGTTTTGGAATGGAGCACTGGGTTCTTTGCAACGCTTATGGCACTGGTGCTATCACATTGAAGTGGGACATGGGTATACTCCTCACCAAAGTCACTCATGGTGTATGTGATCCAAAGGAGCTGAGAGCAACAACTAGCTGCGGCCACATACTCTGCCTCGGTAGTGGATTGAGCAACACTCGACTGTTTGCGGGAAGACCAAGATACCAAAGAAGAACCCAAGAACTGGCAAGTCCCAGAAGTGGACTTCCTATCCAACCGACACCCGGCAAAATCCGCGTCTGAAAATCCATGAAGCGCCAAAGAAGAAGACGCAGAGTACCAAAGGCCGAAGTCGGGAGTGTGTCGCAAATACCTGAAAATGCGCTTGACTGCTTGCCGATGCGAAGTCCTCGGAGAAGCTTGAAAACGAGCGCACAGACACACCGAGAATTGAATGTCCGGCCTCGTCGCCGTCAAGTAGAGGAGTGACCCGATCATGCTCCGGTACTCCTTCTGGTCCACGTGTTCACCTTCCTCGTCCGCATCAAGAACTGTAGTCGTACTCATAGGCGTCGCCATGGCCTTGGAGTCCTCCATCTTGAACTTCCTCACAATGTCCTTGGTGTACTTAGCTTGGTGCACAAATGTTCCTTCCTTTGATTGCTTGATTTGTAGCCCGAGGAAGAACTGCAACTCGCCCATCATGCTCATCTCAAATTCCCTGCTCATGTCTTCTGCAAACCTTGCAACAAGAGAGTTAGACGAGCCACCAAAGACAATATCATCCACGTATACCTGCACAATCAGGATATCTCTGTCCTGCCTGAGGAGAAACAAGGTCTGGTCGACCTTCCCCATCTCAAACCCTCTCTCAAACAGGAACCCCCTCAACCTACCATACCAAGCTCTAGGCGCCTGCTTCAACCCATACAGCGCCTTCCTCAACTTGTAGACCCGGTGAGGGTACTTCTCACTCTCAAACCCCGGTGGTTGCCTCACATACACCTCTTCCTCCAATACCCCGTTTAGAAAAGCACTCTTCACATCCATCTGGTACAACTTGAACCCTTTAGCCACGGAAAAGGCTAGAAGGATCCTGATCGCCTCCAAACGAGCTACAGGAGCGAAGGTCTCCTCGTAGTCGATCCCCTCTTTCTGACTGTACCCCTGAGCAACAAGTCTCGACTTGTTCCTCACCACTTCTCCTTTCTCTCCCTCTTTATTTTTCCACACCCATTTTGTCCCAATCGGCTTACACCCTGGGGGAGGGTCAACCAACACCCAAACTTGGTTCCTCTCAAAATTCTCCAACTCCTCATGCATCGAGTTAACCCAATTATGATCAGATAACGCATGTCCAATGTCCTTGGGCTCAAAAGTGGCAACAAAAGCAGCATGAGCGAAATGAGAATTGTTCCGAACCCTCGACCGTGTAGTACGTTCATTCATGTCGCCGATGATTCTCGAAGCTGGGTGATCCACTTGCACTCGTCGAGGAGGTTCTCGCCTTGATGCTACCTCCCCCTCAACAGCAGCTTCGCCTTGATCTGGATTTGTCGTTGTAGGTGTGGGAGAGGGTCCATTCTCGATCGTCGTCGAAGTAGTAGGTACATGTTCAGCCGCGGGCCTCACACCGCCATCTTCATCATCTCCATGTTCATGCTCCTCCTCCTGAAAGATCTCCTCGCCAAGTTCGTCGTCACCTGCACACTCAAAAACAAGCTGACTACGTGGCTGTGTCTCGTCGAAGGTCACCTCGCAAGTCTCCACGATTTGGTTAGTTTCAAGATTGAGCACACGAAATGCTCTAGAATGAGATGCATAACCAAAGAAAATACCATCGACAGACCTAGCCTCGAACTTGTCCAACTTCTTCCCTTTCTTCAGAATGAAGCATTTACAACCAAAGACATGGAAGTGACTCACCTTGGGTGTGCGACCGTGCATCAACTCGTAACAGGTTTTCTTCTTGTGAACCCTGAGGTAGATCCTGTTCGACACATGGCACGCGGTATTGACCGCCTCAGCCCAGAACCTTCTCGGAGTCCTATGCTCGTCGAGCATCGTCCGAGCCATCTCGCACAAGGTCCTGTTTTTCCTTTCCACCACGCCATTCTGGGGAGGCGTATACGGACTCGAAAACTGATGTTCAAGACCCAAGTCATGGCAAAAAGTTTCGAAGCGAGAGTTTTTGAATTCCGAGCCATTGTCACTGCGGATCGCTCGTATGGCATCTCCGTGCCTCTCGTTTCTTAACCTCAAGACAAGATCTCGAACAAAACCAAACGTCTCCCCCTTCTCCTCAAGAAAGAACACCCACGCATACCGAGAGTAGTCATCCACCACAACAAGGACATACCACTTCCCACCCGCAGATCGCACACGAGCTGGGCCAACAAGGTCCATATGGAGCAGCTCGCATGGACGCTCAGTCATCACATCGGTGAGAGGCGGGTGAGAAGAGGCTACCATCTTGGCATGCCTACACGGCGCACAAACCAACTCTTTCTCAAACCTCAATCGTGGCAATCCTCGGACCAACTTGAGTTTACTCAAGCGAGACAAAAGGTCAAAGCTCAAGTGACCCAACTTCCTATGCCACTTCCACAACTCACTCGAAGAACCAGCCAAGAAGCAACGCTCCACACCAGAAGACTGAGAAAAATCAGCTCGGAACACCTGACCCTCGGGAACGACCATGCAAACAAGATCCTCCCGAGAATCTAAAATCCGAGAACCACCAGGCCGAAACAACACCTCAAAACCCTCATCCAACAACTGAGACACAGAAAGCAAATTGTATCCAAGCGATTGAACAAGAGCAACACGCCTGAGAGTGATCTTATCGCTTACCTTAATCTCACCTTCTGACAGCACACGCCCTCGCCCATTGTCCCCAAAGGTGATGTACTTCTTTGTCACCACCGGGACGAGACTTGAGAACCACCCCTTGTCTCCGGTCATATGCCTCGAGCAACCGGAGTCAATCAACCAAATGTTCTTCAAGTCTCCCACCTGAAATTCAAAAGCGAGCAGGTGAGTGAACAAACGACTCAGCACTGGGGTTAGTACCAAAAGAGTAAAACCAGTGCCGAGCCATTTGCTCCAAAGTGGGGTTAGCACAAACCAAAACATCACGCCTATCAAAGCTACCACCACGAACACCACCACGGTAACCACCACGAGGGAACCAACCCTCTCTAGCTGGAGGAGGACGAAAACCACGAAAGGGGAACCGTGGATCGTTCCTCCGCTCCATCTCAAAGCTACGACTCTTCTCACCCTCGTATTGAGCACGAGGTGGAGAACGCCTAGCAAACTGACCACCTGCAAACTTTCCATACCAACCACCAGAACCACGACCTCCAGAACCAAACCGAGCATCCTCACGAGCACGAAATCCGACTCGCTGTCTGCCCAGACCTGCACCGGTCTGACCGGTGTAGTACACCGGTCTGACCGGTGTGGCTCGGCCAGCAGCAACACCTGCAGCCTTCCGGTCTCCCCAAGCCGGAACCGTCCTCACAAACGCCTTGGCCCTGGGCATCTGCATACGAGGCTCAGGTACACCATTAGAGGGGTGGTACCTGTCCCTGTTAGCCCACTCTCTAGCCATTCTCTCCTCACGCTTCCTCTTGAAGCAAAACTCATCCTTGTGACCATCTCTCCTACAATACCCACAATGGAACTTTATGGGCTGTGGCTTAGGCTTAGGCTTGGGTTGGGGCTGCCCACTCGGCTTCTCACCCTTCTTCTCTCCTTCCTCACCTCCCTTTGGGCTCACAAACTTCACCGGTTTCTGAAAATCATTTGTTGGGTGAGGGAATATGGGTGGATCTGGAGTAGTGTCAAGTTTATTTCTGAGATGGTTGGGCTTGGGCTCAAACTTGTTCTTGTGTCTGTTTGGTGGTGGGATAGGAATCTCTCCAACTCTCTCAACTCCCTCACCACTGTTCTCTCCAAGCTTGTCAGCCCCAAGTGCCTGACCATCATAGCGTTTGAAAGCCGCTATCATGATACCGAGCTGAGGCTCCTGACCCGACAACCAGCTCATACATTTTCTCAGCTCATCATTTTCATCCTGCAGGCGATCAACATAATGTGCAAGCTCCAAATTCTTAACCGCATGCAATTCACAAGTAGAGCAAGAAGTGGGAATAGGCTCTTTCAACTTAGCCTCAAGCGAAACAGTGTAAGCATGCATCTCATCAATCTTTCCATGCAAAACAGGGCAAGAAGTGCAAGCACCTAGCAAAGCAGGTCTAGACTTAAGCTCAGCCACTTCAACCCTAAGCATATCTAGTTCATCACAAGTAGAAGCATGCTTATCCTTAAGAGCAGTAAGATCAGCTAGGTACACAGAGCAATCACAGCAATCAATCTCATCAGAAACCACAGGAGAAGCCTTAAGCGAATCAATCTCAAGCTTAGCATCTAGGTTCTGGGTTTCTAGCTCAGCCACACGGTTCCTAGCATCTTCTAGTGAGGCCCTAAGCTCTTTCCTCATCTTCTTGGCCTCTCTAAGCATGTGATCGCGGTTATCAAGCAAGTCAACCAACTCATCATTCTCCTTGCGCAAAGAAGAGAGCTCATCACATACCTCATCCTCGGAGTCAGAGTCCGAGTCACTCTGGTGGCTCTTCTTGCTGCCGGAGCTACGGGCCATGCCGCAGAAGCCATCTCTCGCGAAGCAGCTCAACCCGCTCAAGTTCCTGGATGACTTCTTGTTCTTGCGCCGATCACCTTCATCTTCACTGCTACTCGAGCTTGAGGAAGAGTAGGCGGAGCTGGAGTCGACGTCGCTCGCTCCGACCATTGCTCGGGCCTTCCTGCCGCGGCCATCCTTCTTCCTCGACCGTCGCTCGTCCTTGTGCTTGTTCTTGTGCTTGTGATCGCGCCTCGATCGGTACTTGCCATCCTTGCTCGATCGGTGCCTGTAGCCGTCCTTGTAGCCGTCCTTGTTCTCCGTCTTCTCCGGGCAGTCGGCAACGAAGTGTCCTGGCTTGCCGCACTGAAAGCACGTCCGTGCTGTCCTCCTCGTGTTCACCCGGTTCTCGTGCAGCCTCTCGAACCGCCTGGTCAGCAACGCCAGCTCGTCCTCTCCAAGCACGTCGAACTCCTCATCTGGCAAAGACATCAAAGAAGACAGAGAGTACATCCTGGAAGATGCGTTAGCGTTAGACTTAGCTCCTTTGCCACTGACGAGAGCGAGACTATGAGAATCAGTCGGGCTCTCGATCTTGGCTGTCATACCACGGTCCAACTCAGCCGACTTGAGCTTTGAGAACAGCTCGTTCACCGTCAAGGTGTCATACTTCTCGGACTCAACAATAGCCTCAAACTTCCCGTCCCATACGGTACGATCCAACGAGTGCAAGAGCTTCACGGCTCTATCATGATCGTTGTATGGGAGGACGTCCACATTGGCTCTCATGTTGTTCACAACGACCGTAAATCGCTGGAAAAGGGCATCGACGGACTCGCCGGGGAGATGAGTGAAGTTCTCGTACTCTCTCCGGTAAGTCGCGTACATCCGAGCCTGAACCTGAGCATTCCCAGCATGAGCATCCTTCAACTGCTCCCAAATCCTACAAGCTAAGTCCTCTGTCTGAACCCGATCGAATTCAGGCTGACACAGAGCACGAAACAAGTAGTCGACAGCCTTGTTGTTGGCTTCGAACATATCCCTCGATCCTGGAGCAAGGAAGTTCATCGGATGAACATAAGCTGTGTTCACCGTGACATCCCAAAGGATCTGACCCTTTCCGCGGAGGAACGCCGCCATCCGCCTTTGCCACATCTGGTAGTTCTTCCCATCGAAGTGCGGAGGACCCGAACCCCGTTCCTGGTACGCCATCTTTGGATCTTAGACTGGTAAGAGTCAATAAAGACCCGAACCGGCTCTGATACCAATTGAAGGACCGATTAGGCGAACCAGAGAGGGGGGGAGTGAATGGGAGCCGATAAAAATTCTTCTCGAAGGAGATGGGGACTCCAACAAGACGAACACGGCTTCCAACTCACGTCTCCGACCCAACTACCCAAGTTGGTCAAGACCACGCAGCCACTGGAGTGCTACTGGTCCTAGGAACCAACACTCAACCTTCCTAGCCAAAACTCACCAAAACACACAGCGGAAACTTGCACGGCTTGCTGCCTGTGCTACACCGGTCAGACCGATGGCCTGCGCCGGTCAGACCGGTGACACCGGTCAGACCGGTGGACAGAGCCGGTCAGGCCGGTGGCTACAGCAGCCGCACAGCAAACGTTCCAGGAAGCCTCAGTGAATCCTCTAGGCCCTGGAACAAAAACCACCACGAAACACAACCTGTGAGGAAGAAGAACCCCTCACAGATCCTAGCAAAACAACTCCAAACACTCCAAGAACTGAACAGCAGGACCACGGGACTAACCACACGGACAAGGCTGTTCCCCGAGACAAAAACCCACCAAGGGCTAGCACCGGTCAGACCGGTCAAGAGCACCGGTCAGACCGGTCGTGCCTGGGCAGCTCGGGATGAACAGCGCCCGCGAGTCAACTCCTCCAAATCCAACTCCCGATCTCCCGATTCGCTCCACGGTTTTGCACAAGACTTTGGGGATAGTAGGAACACCTCATGGGTACTCCATAGCCAAGATTTGGTCCACCAAAACTTGTCAAATCAAGAGGAATCGAAGAAATCCCACCAAGAACGCCTCTAACCCTAGAGCCACGAAAACCCCAAAATCGAGCCCCTTTGCTCACGGATTTGGAAGGGGAATCAAAGGGAAAAGAACCACGAAGGGTTCATGCATACATCCCCCACCAAATCCCAAAGAGAAAGGCCTCGAAATCGCTCCAAGAAAATCGCCAAGAAAGGGCTCCGAAAATCACCAAAAAGGAGAAACGGGAAAAACACATCCAAGCCTTGAGGAACCACGCCGAATCATCTATACATACCAAAGAGGTTCATACAAGGTCTAGCTTGCCGCCCGATCATCCTTCCCTCTCACAAGATCTCACCATGAAGCTCTCAAGCTAGTCCTACGAAAATCCTAAGAAAATAGGAAGGAAAATAGGAAAACCAAATGAGCTAGGGTTCCAAGAGATGGCTGCCATCCTCTCACCACTTGGGTTATATGGAGGCAACCGAAAGACTAAAATACCCTTACTAGCTAACTAGGGATACATGCCCCTCGAGGGCGAAATTGGAAGTCTTTGTCTTCGCACCATCGGACGGATGCCCAGCGACCGCAAACTTGCTTAGCCTCGACGCAAGCCTTGCGATCCCGACGCGTGTCCTCCGCTTCGAAGATTCCGGACTGCGTCGTCGCACACCGGTCAGACCGGTTCTCCTCACCGGTCAGACCGGTACCCACCGGTCAGACCGGTCAGACCCACCGGTCAGACCGGTCTGGAGCTGCTGCACCTCCGTCTTCGGTTCTTCGGTCTTGGCTTTGTGGATCAACCAAGGAACCCAGTGGTTTTCTGGTGAACCACCGGAAACCCCGCGAACTCGGTGTAGCCTCCGCCAATCACCACTCATGACTCGGCTCCCACGTAGTCCCGGCTCGACCTTGGTTTTGAGGCTCAACCAAGAAACCGTCCATGACTTCATCTTGCCGTTCTTGCCACCATGCGGCCCGCACTTGACCCCGCTGGCCACCGGGTCCCTCGAACCAAGCCTACTTGTCTTCTCCACACCTGGAGGCCTCACCGGCAACGACCTTTCACGCTTGTTCTTCACCTGCACCTGCACCAGTCAAGCCGCAACCTGCACCTGCAATACTTAGCCAAGAATCAGTCCACACCACGTTGTCAATCACTCATCACACCAGGAAGCGACCATCCACCGGTCCTCGAACCACACCTGGCTCTCAACCACGGGCTAAAACAAGATTAATATTATAAACTCAGGGTCTATGGCGCAAAACTAGAGGCTTGGACCTCAGGTGCAAAAACAGAAAAGGTTAGGGTCTAAAACAGAAAGAAAAGGACCTAAACCTAATTACTTTTGAACTGCGGGAGGACCGGGTTGTAAAACTACAAAGACAGAAGGACTTTTATGAAAAACAGCAATGACTCAGCTGGGTTGACCGGTATGCCCGCGGTTTGAATCGGGTCAGATTGGATCTGAGCCATTGGGTGCGGATCAGACGGCGGGCTGGGCGGCTGGCTGGGCGGCACTCCGGTGATGACGTGCGGCGGCGCGCGGCAGTGGCTTGCCTGCGGACACCCAAAAACGAGCTAGGGTGCACAGTTTGCTATGCGGTTTGTACTGGGACGTAGCGCACGACTTGAGAAACAAAGCTCGGGTACAGGAACAACCTGTTGGGCAGCGACGACGGTGTACGGCTCGGCGAGGCGGAAGGCTTCATAGCGGCGAACTCTGGCGAGCTCTTCTGGATGATGCAGGGCACGAGGACGACGACACGCGGCACCTGCAGCTTCCTCACCTCCTTGCAAAGCTCCGGAGCTGCTCCTCGACGACGGAGAGGCTGCGGCGGCGCAGATCAACAGTGGCAGCGTGCTAGGGTTTCGGTGGTGGCGCTGCAAAGCTCAAGGCGACTAGGATTTCAGGATTTGGGACGATGGGTAGTGGCGGCTACTTTTATAGGCCGAGGAGGACGCCTTGGCGTGTGGGCCAAGCCAGAGAAGGTGGCGGCGCGGCCAGGACTCGAGCTCGGGCTCGTGTCCGGCTCGGGCACGACGCGAGGAGGGTGATGACAAGTGGGGGCCACTCATCAGCGACTACGGGAGGGGACACGCGGAGCTGGCCGACGCTGGGCTGCATCTGGCTGGGCCGGGACGACGCACGGACGGGCAAGGAGAGAACGGGGAGGTTTTCCGGACTTCCAGCGAACAGGCCGTGTCAAGCTAGACCGCGCTGCGCTGTTGGTCTGGCAGGGAAAGAACAGGGTGAGGTGCTGGACTTCGGCTGATGGGCATCAAGCAAGGCTGGGCCGAAAGGAATAAAAGGAAGAGGAGGGAAAAGGAAAAGCTTTTTGGAATTTTGAAAAGAGTTCAAACAATTGAATTCAAATTCAAATTTGAATTCAAACAATAAAAAAATAATGCACCAACATGAATGCAATAATAAACTCCTATAATTCATTTATTTAATTTGGAAAAACAAATAATAGTTTTTTACACCATATTACCTGTAAAGAAAACAAATGTTATAAAAATTTTAAAATTGAGAGAAAATCATTGTTTAATTTTTCTTCTTATTCACATCTTGAAATTAAGGAATTTCAGGGTGTGACATTGATGCATCGGATTATTAAGCCTTGGCCTTTTAGAGGATGGGGTTTGGACTTTGTTGGCAAGATTCATCCACCTTCGTCGAAAGGGCATTGTTTTGTGATCGTGGTACTGATTATTTTATCAAGTGGACTGAAGTAATCCCTCTCAAGAATATGACAAATCGGGAGGTAATTGAGTTTATTACAGAGCATATTATCCATAGATTTGGTATTCCACAAACTTTGACTACGAATCAGGGTACTTCATTTATTACTAAAGAGGTGCGTGATCTTTGTCAATTCCTATGGTATTAAGTTTCTCAATTCATCTCCATATTATGCTCAAGCTAATGGTCAAGCCGAGTCTAGCAATAAAACTTTGATTAAGCTCATTAAGAAGAAGATAGAAGATAATCCTAGGAGATGGCATGAGGTATTATCTGAAGCTTTATGGGCTCATCGTATTTCTAGACATGGTGCTACTAAAGTTACTCCATATGAGCTTGTGTATGGTCAAGAGGCCGTTTTGCCTGTTGAGATGAATCTAGGCGCATATAGACTTGCAAGACAGAATGATCTTGATTTTGATACATATTATGCTTTGATGATGGATAATATTGATGAAGTGACCGATAAGCGATTGGAGGCTTTAGAAGCAATTGAGAAGGACAAAAGACGAGTTGCTAGAGCATACAACAAAAAGGTAAAAGCCAAATCTTTTCAGGTAGGTGATTTGATTTGGAAGACTATGCTACCTATAGGGTCTAAGAGCAACAAGTTCGGCAAGTGGTCTCCAAGTTGGGAAGGACCATACAAGATTGTGAGAGTTTGCTTTGGAAATTCTTATATGGTGGAAACTTTGCAAGGACAACAACTATCTCGGGCTCTCAGTGGAAGATATTTGAAGAAATTATATCCAAGTGTGTGGTAAGAAGCTTGAAGAGGATATGGCCGGTTTTTAGTAAAAACCGCCCTTAGTACAAAAATGGTCGGTGAAGTGTCACATCGTCCTTAGATTTATTTTTTAGCACGCAAGCTTTACTAAAAAAATAGGGGGGGCATATGTTGACACTCAAATTTGGCAAAAGCCGGATCAGGATGGGACGAGGCGGTCAGACCGGGTTACACGGGCAGCGTGGTCCTGTAGCCGGTCCGGCACAAAGGCCGCCATGTGGTCTGACCGCGTCTGGTAGGCGATCTGACCGGATTCCCCCGAGTTCAACTCGAATTAGGAGTTTTTGGTTAGTTCCGAGTTATAATGAGTTTCTTGCAGGGCAAGACCTCCCTCCTATAAATATAAAGTGGCGTGGCTGATTGAGACCGATCATCCAATCGAACAAATCACTTTTATTACTTTTATCTCCAAACCCTAGCTTTTCCAACCCCATTACTCTCCTCCTTCGTCTCCACGGCAGTTGAGGAAGTTCTGAGTGGCCTTGCCGACCTCAGGACAACCCTAGACGCGTTTCTCACGACGGGGTCCCTCCGGGAGCGACGAACTTAGGTTTTCAGCAGCGCTTCTGTCCAAGGCGGTTAGACCGTCCCCCTAGGCGGTCAGACCGACCCGTGCTGGAAGTTTCAGCGAGGTGATTTTTTATGTCCGTGCGAACTAGCGCACTCGTGTGTTCGATCATAAAAAGCGTCAACATGAATCCTTTAAAATTCAAGAAAACAAGGAGGTTAGGGTTTGAGGGGAAAGGTTGAGGAATATGGATGCAGAGAGGGAGAGAAAGGATATGGAAGGGCGGGAGAGGGGTGGAAGGTCATCACCGGCGAGATGCGGTGAATACCGCGGCGGAGGAAGGATGGGTGCTGGTGGGCATGGATTTTCTGGCAATGGCGGCGGGGATTTTGGGGGCAATGGCAGCGGAGTTGCACGGCGGAGATGGCGGGCAGGGCAGAGGATGTTGCTGCAGCGGCGTTGGAGATGGCTGCGAAGGCTGCAGTGGAGGGCATGGTGGGCAGGGTCGAGGAGGTTGCGACGACGGCGGTAGAGATGGGCTCGGAGGTGGCGGCGGCACAAGCACGACGGAGGTGACCCGGGTGAGGGCAGCACGGAGAAGTTGCCTGGGAGGCAGCCTCGCGAGGCCCGCAGGCGCCGGTCAACGCAGATCGGAGCGAGGCGCATTTTGCATGAATGTTGGCGCAGTTTGGATGGCTCGCGATAAGGGCAGGTGCATCTGTTGGTTGTGGGAAGGATTTTTCACGAATGGAACTGTTGTTCACTTCTGACTTTAATTAGACCACCATTCCGATGTGTCGATTACACTGAAGTTTTGCTTGGTTGCAAGGGCATTTGGAAACAATCTAGCATACATCTTTTTTCCCATTCTGGGGGTGTGCAACGCATAACAAGTAACGTGTGTGCTCTTGCTATGAAGAACGGTAACACACAACAGAGAACATGCTTGGTTTTATCTTCGAGGTGGAGAGACCAGACGTTAGTGCCATGCATCTTTGAGTCGCTTAGAAGAGGAGGCGATTTTTTTTTCTGCTGCAAAAGTGAAAAAGTCTATACTATAAAAGCAGAAAGAATTGAAAAACACTTCTCACCCAAGGGGAAACATACCCACCTCTCACAGAGGACCCACATATCGGATCAGGTCCACCTAAAATGGATGTTTGTTCTTTCTTTACTACGTCCATCTTCAGCTTACTAAATTTTTTAGTAGCTATGACTGATTGTTGTCTGTCATCACTTTACACTGTCTTTGTTAATTTAGCAATAAAAGAATTGAGATATAATAGTGTCTTGAAAAGATTATGTGTGGAAGGTAATTGTCAATGACATACCTTTTCATCGATTCTGTGTGATTCTTTGAGCTTATGGAATTATCTACGTGATTCAAAGGCATCCATCATTGTTTCTCTCTGGTAGGTATGGCTTGGATGTTGCAACTACAGTCTTTTCTACAAAAGTATGGTCTTACAGGTGAGGTACGTCTTGATATTTTTCTAGATGTGCTACATTATCAGCAATTTTATGCAAGTAAAGATTTTGTAAATTTCAATTTTGTTCTGAAGGATTCCCTTCTTTCAATATTACTTAACACTGGAGTGTTCAATATTGATGCTGAGTGCGACCATGCTACTCGATCTGGACATAGGTAAGCTTTTTTGTTTCCTTAATTTCTCTGTTATATTAGCTTAAAGTGATAGTATCATAACTGCAATAACAAAACTTTTAGTTGTAGGATTATATACAAGGGATGGATTAGAAGGTACTACTTGTAGGCTGACAGAACACAAAAGTCTCCACAAATGTTGTCATTTATATTGTTTAGGGAGGCAATGCAGGGAAGGGTGGGCTTGGTTCGGTAGTGTCTTACCGCCTGTGACCAAAAGGTCCCGGGTTCCAAAAAAGAACATCTAGAACATGTACTTTCTTCCAATTGGATAAACATCATTAGTTGGGCAGATTAGTTCTTGCTATTGCTTGGATATAGGTCTCTGAATATAGTTTAGGTATGATGTAGGTTATAAATCATTTGCAAGTCAACAAGCTTGAATATATCTCTACAAGATTTTATCATCGTAAACCCTTTGGAGTTGATCCTAATACCATAATGGTGTTCATTTTCACCCGGTGAGAATCGTATTATATCCAATCCCCACTTTCTTTTCTTGTTTTATGACTGCAGAAATGTTCATTTTCATTGTATCAAATGCCATTAAAAAATCAGTAGCTGCAGTTCATGCTTAGCAAAGGTTCACTTGGTGTGCCCTATTTGCAGGTTCTTGAGACTTTCTTCTTAGGGTCTTGAAGTATATATTTTGTGTGCATGCCTTTGCCAATTCTTAGGAAAAATCACACTTTAGTACCTTTGCTAATTTTTATGGATCTGTGCACTGGATCTTGCCAAATGATTTTTAGTTAATTTGATGACTTAATTTTCATTCTTTGCACTTTTTACGTGGCTGTTGTGCAGGGTAGTTCATGAATTACTTCCTTATTTGTCGGGATTTTGGTGAAGGTTTTCTGACTAGAATTCTCAGATATTAGAAAGAACCCAAATTTTACCGCCTTGCCATGGATGCAATTCATGCTGAAGGTATACGTTGGTCATCTGCGCTATGCTTCTCCTTTTTTTCGGGTATCTGCTATTCTGCTATGCTTCTCCATATTTTTTGAATCAAAATGCTTCTCCATATCCATATTTCTTGCCACTTTATACATGGTTGTTGCCTCTGTTGGTATGGGCAATGTTTAAAGATTATGAAATATTGTTGCCATTAACAATCGGTTGAGATATGAGTATCAGCTTTCTATGGTGAGAATCTAATTTGTGTCATGCTGATTCTCAATTCTGTAGATCAAGACACCAGACAGCTCATGGCCAAGCCCTACTGCCACAATGCAGGTGTGCTTTTGCAATTCTTGATGCGACTCATTCTTTATTTATAGCTCGAGAATGCATTGGTTCTTGCACTCTTTTTTATATTTTTTTTCTCAGCACATAATAGGAGTGCACTTTGTTGTTCCCAGCGGCAAAGTGCTTCATGGAACCTCGAGGACCTGAAGAAAAGGGGAAGGAGCTGCAAGCAAGAGGAGCGAAATTGAACAGGACGGAGGAGGTATGTTATGTCTGCATACTGTTGTTGGTTTAGGAAGATTTCCCATGTTTAGATGTGACTTCTTTTTTGCTTGCAACCACATACATGTCCTGTATGTAGGATGTATCCACATCCCATGATTTGATGGAAAAATGTATTTTTTTCCTTCACATAATCTAAAGTTGTAGGGTAAGGATGTTACTCTTAAGTAGGAACTTTTAATTGTTACAGCAATGAGAACCTCTAAACTAATCACATAGGAACAAGTTCTTCAGTGTTTGTATATTTGTGATAGCTTATTTACAGATGATAGATCTTTTTTTCTACTTGTCACGGCTTACCTTGCAAGTATGGTAGTAAAAGCTAATGGTAATCTCATTTGTACTTCTAGGATGAAAATATTACCCACTTTCCATAGATTTGGTTCCATTTTGAAAAGGTCAGTAGCATCCATGGCCTAGGGTGATTTGGTTCGATTTTGAAAAGCCAAAGTGGAATATCACTTCTGATCCCAGTCGATGCAGAAGGCCTAAATTTGAGAGGTATTCATTTCACATCCAGAGTTATCTTCGAAGACACACATATTTATTTAGTTATATTGCACATGGGTGGTTGATGGTAGCTATTTTTATTACTAGGATCCGCTTAAGTTCATTGTAGTGATGCCAAGCAAATATGACTCCACCACTATTCCATTGTATATTGACAATTGGAAGTAGTCCTGAATATGCATTTGCCCTGGTAGCGCAGAGGAAAAAACATAGGCAATCCGTTGAGTTTAGAGTCTGCAAGAGCATGAGAATTTAGACTTTCTGAAATATAGGTTTGTGGTTTTTTTTAACTGAAATTTGAGATCACTCCTATTCTCTAATTTAATAATTCATCATCTTCTTTTAAATCAGGTAACATCAAGGAGACAAGGAAATAACAAAGAGATGTTGCTCCAGGATATGTGAGCAATTCCCATGTTCAGATGGCTGCTCTAGAAGCTTTTTAATTAATGGTAGTGTTTCAGAAATTCATCCAAAGAAATGGTTAGAAAAGTTATCTTTTCAGTTTCTATAATGAATTGTGGATTGAATTAAGATCAATCCATCGTCTTAATGACTTGTGGTTTCTTATTTCCCTTTCACAGCTATAGGCTTCTTAATGCCTTTGATGCCTTGAAGCATGAAAATATCTATTTATAAGTGCCTTATGTATACATGTGCTGGTCAATATCATTGGTATTTGTTGATTTGCTTGTCTGTATGATCTTAGTATGCCTTAATGGTTAATCCAGTGCATAATTTATTGTTTAACACCACCAACAGAAAAAAATGGTTAGGATTGTACCTATGTATATCATTTCACAAAAGTATAGCTCTCTCTTATGCTTATCTTATAAAAGTATATCTCTCTCTTATTACTGTTTTCATATTAAGATTGTTGATAAAGGAATAAGTTCATGGGAATTATTTCTTGTTAGATTGTTTTCATAGTTTTGTATGGTAGCATGCCAGACTAAATTACTTTAAAGGTATATGATATTTGTTCAAATGCCACCACTGACAAGAGAAATCCTTTTTTTTTTGCTTTTGTCTTTCTTTAGGTGGTGATTATGTTGCTTTCTCGGCCACAGTCCACGAGGGCATGAACCACCAGCAGTTTACAGGTATACTAAATGAACAATGCTACTTGCTATCGAAACATATTAGGGTAACAATGCACTCGAATTGCTCCATGGATTCATGGTGGGTGCGCTTGTGTTTTGTTCCCGTCACAACTAGGGCCGGACGAAATGCTCGTGGCTCGTTAGCTCACTCGACTCGTGGCTGGCTCGACTCGGCTCGGCTTGGCTTGTTGCATTTTTCTACCGAGCCGAGCTGGTACTTTAGCTCGTTTCTATAACGAGCGAGTCCGGGCTTGCTCGCGAGGAGCTCAGCGAGCTGAGAAGGAGCAACCAGCAGGCCAACAGCTGAGGCCGGCCCAGGCTAATCTCCACCACCCGCTAACCCTAGTCCTAGTTGTTCCCTGACCCGCCCCCTTCTCTTGCAGCACATAGCAACAGAGGCGGCGTGAGATCTCGCGAGCGCACGGTGCTCCCCTTCCGTCCCCCGGCGTAGCCCAGCCGCAAATCCTCTCCGCTCTCTGTTGCTCTCTCCTTGTGCGAGAATTCGATCTCTGTTGCTCTCATGGCCATTAAGCTGCGGGATGTGGATAATGCGGCCTAGTCAGGGTCTCCGCCACCGTGCTCGTGGAGATCAGTCCGTACATTCTCTGGACGTGTTTCCTTTCTCTTGTTTCTCTTTGATTTGATTGGAATGGATGTCTCCTTGGTTCTTGGTTTAATTGCAAGATTCAGTTACTCCTGTGGGAATTCATACTCAAATTTATCCTCTTCTTTTTTCTCGTGGGCATTGCAAGATTGGGCTCAAGGCCTCAGGCTGAGAATTTCTTTTGCCAATCGAAGACTACTGCTTGAGCTAGATGCTTCCAGCCTTTCACCCTAATGATGACGTCGTGTCGCTGTCCGCAGAGCCCGCTGGCTTCGCCCACCGCGGCCTCAAACCCTCTGCATCTCCAGCTCGCGAGCCAAAACGAGCTGGCTCGAGCTTCTGCCGAGCCGAGCCGCATTTTCTGCTCGTTTAGATAACGAGCCGAGTCGAGCCAGCTCGATATCCACCACTAGTCAGGACCATAGGCTATGCTGCGTTCAGTGGCACTCATCAATGGATCGTCCATGGTACTGCCAATGGTCACGGGCTCTCCTCCGAGGTACGGGCAATACTAGAGTGCTTCCCTTATGAATTCTGAATTCTCGAGTAAAATGAATGCAAACCCAATTTCAGTTTTGTTTGGCTCCATTTTGCTGCAACCTCATTAAAGCACTATGGTGGTCAGTTCTTGAACTTTTGTCATTTAGTGAGCTGCTTCTATTTCGGATAGCTCATTCTACAAAATAAAGACACATGGGCCTATTATGAATTATAGAGGAGAGAAAAAAAGAGATGGGTGTTGGCTAAACGGAAAATAATATAGGCTGACTTAGAGTAGACCACCAAGTCGCTTGTGTGGAGATCATATAACTATCTTCTTAATTTGGTTTGGTGTTTCATTGCAATGTTATGGAGATCTTACACCATGTTTCCAGCTTCATAGGTCGTTGCTGAGATGAACAAACAGTTCAGAGTTGGCATTCAGGTGAGTAGAACTTGGATGTTGAATGATAAATTATATGTCTGCAGTATCACCATCAAATGCATTACTGAATGCATCTATTCTTAAGGTTGCACAACGGAATGGTCATCCTGTTATAGATAACTTTGTCTATGCTAAGCCTGATGTTAGTTTTATATATACAACAAGCATACTACCCTGAATCATCAACATATATCGATAGCCCGCCCCTATTCAGTTCACTAGACACTGAGCTGCACTGTTCTGGGATGTTTTCACTAACTGAAACTGGCAAATAGTGTCATGATGATAGTGCTTATTGCAAAACTTCTTGAAGCAATGTGAGTCCTCTGGCCTTCCTTCACTGCTAATGAACCATGAGTCAGCAGAGTTTGTTAAATAATCATGTTTCTTTGAGAAGTCTGAGGATGGCTGTCTTTCCCAAAATAATAGAATGCACAAATCTCGGATACGTCTTTGGATTGAAAGTGGACAGAACATTAAATGTGAAAGTGTGTAGCTTCTAACAGCAAGGGTGTTGATACATCGAGCAAGGCAATCGAAAGAGATCTCGACCAGGAGAGAATTCTAAGCCGCGACCAAAGGACCGACAGCTGATACAAGACCAAAGGAGCTTTGTGAACTTGTACCGTATTGAATAAATTATGTTTGGTTTGATTTTAATTTAATTTAATTTCATTGGTTTTATCGGGATATATTTGCTGCCAAGGTACTTGAGACTTGTTCGCAACCAGGATGGATGTGTGCTTACCTAGAAATGGACACTAGCCCGTAGGTGCTTGTGCAGACAGATATTTGTGATCATTGTTATTCATGTATTGGTTGCCATATTTAATAAAATATTTGATCGATGTTTCATAATCAATTTTATTGTTTGAATTAGTTACCATAACCATGAAATGATGGATCGGATCACATGCCAAAATCTGGTCATATATTGCTTAGCATCCCCTTCTCATCTGATTTGATTGATTGAGTTATAAGGTAAAAATTTGTCATGTGCCAACAAATTGAAGTGCATCTTCTAATATAGAGAAAAAAGTTAAACTTTTTAAATTCTGACTAATTGTGTGCGCCCAAATTTGCACTATAAATGTATTATTCACCCATCATATCAAGTCACTTTTTCTCACAACACAGGTTCCAATGCGCACTTTTGCACTGAAAATGCATTATTCGTCCGCGCAAATTTGCGCATCGGTCAAATTCATTCGCGAATTAAATAGGACACAAATCTTATCTGAGTTGTAGGTGCGCGTGGAACTTGGTGCAATCCTATTATGGTTGTCTAAACTACCCATTCTACGGCATATCGGGGAATCGCAAGTTGCTGGTCGTGGGTGGTGCATGATGTTCGGTTGGGAAGGATCGGGTGGGAGGTGAGCGGTGAGATGCGGCGGCGAGGTTGTCGCTAGTTGTGACCGGTGGTCGAGGTGACGGCGGGGGAGGGATTTGCGAGGAAGAAGGTGAAAGGGGGTCAGGAGGGGAGAGGTAGGAGACAAGGTCGAACTCGCTAGCGTTGGAGACAACGCTAACGAGGCGGTAGTAGTCGCCGGAGTTACTTCTTTTTTTACCTCCATGGATGTGGACGATAAAGCATGCGCAGGTAAGATTGTGAGAGCTCTTACCTATCATTATTGGAATAGCCCCCTTCTAATAGCCGCCTTTATTTCTTTTTATATCACGTGCGTGTCGCACGTGCTTTTCCACTTAGACATGTGATTTGTGACATACATGCTATTTGAGATATGCAAAATAGACATGTCATTTATGATATCCTGATAGTACAAAATGGTTCTCAGCAGTTCAGGTTGACCGAGGATGGAGATTAATTCGATCAAGGGGAAACTATGGACCAACGTCCTTAGCAATGTCTATGGTAATGAGGTAAAAATATTTTTTTATTTAAGTTTTTAAACACGTGTGTCAAATGCTTGAGATTTAGGTTTCTCTCATTCACTTTTTTGTCCACCGTAGATCTAGGATCCAGTGGTGATTTTTTTTGTACTACAGAGAAAAGTGATTGAATTTTCATATTTAATCAGCCACTTTTGTGTTGTCGTGTCTTTTGAAAAGAAAAAATAACTGAAATTCTTTTAAACCTCAACCACTTTTCGTTTATTTAAATGAAAAGAGAAAAGAGTGATTGAGAGAAAAGAGAAAAGAGGAGAAAAAGAAAGAAAAGTGATTGAACTTCTTCTAAACCTCCACCACTTTTCATTTATTTAAATGAAAAGAGAAAAAGAGTGATTGAGAGAAAAGAGAGAAGAGAAAAATAATAAGGGAGCGATCGTGGCCGTTGGGGGGAGATCGGACGTACCAGAAAAAAGTGATTGAGAGAACAACAAATCTCGAGCATTTGATTTCTAGCAAATCTATAATTAATTATGACAAAATGTTAACACACCAATAATTCATGACCTTATTTTGTACGTAGTTTTTGTACTTTATTTTATATGTAATTTTTTTATCACGCACGTGTCATGCCTGTACTTCCACTAGTTTGTTTAGCAGTTGGTGAGACATCAGTAGTCAGTACAAACGTACAGAGGCACTGATTGAGGTAATTATACTTGTCTATCGCTATATGTATAACGGCCGGTGAAAGTTGTAGCATATGCTACACACCTAAGATCTCACCACTGCCAATGGATTGGCTTCAAAGCGAGACATCAGCAGACTCCGAACGGAACAAGTTTCTTCGGTCCCCGGCGCCCATTGATGAATCACTAATCTGAGTAACTGACCATACTGGAGCATCTATCTAATTTGGCAAACGGAACTGCTAGCGTTCGGGCGCTGACGTCGGACGTATCATCAACCGTCAAATCAAAAGTATTATAACCGTCAGATCTACTTAAATTCCCCCACCCACATGACGTGTTCTTCCCTCCCACCCACGTGACCGTGCTCCTCCCTCCCACCAGGGGCCCTCTTCGATTCCCCCCTCGACACATCACCTGGCACTATCACTTGCATATAGGGGGTGAGAAAAGAAAAAGGAGAGATCAAAAGCATACAGTAGAATATTGCATTGCAACACTAAAAAATAATCTTTGCAACACGAAGAAATAGTTCGTGCAACATGCAACATTAAAACTCAACATCAACATCGAAATCAATGTTTGCAACACTAAAAATTGTTGATAATGATCTGTCGTAAAATGGAGGAAAACCCCGGCTGCAATATCTGCTTCATGTTGACTGGAACATTCAAATGCCTCGTTGAAAAATGCAACATTCAAATAAAGTACTTGCAACATGTGTGTGAAACATTCACAACATCATTGCAACATCCATACCAAACATTTTGCAACATTCACATGAAACATCCGAAACAATGAAAACCTTAGCTTGCAACATGCAACAAATCTGAGAAAAAAAGAGATGTTGCACGAGTGGGGAGGAGATGCAAAACCATAGGGGGTGCTCGCCCGCCCATCTCATGCGCCGCCGGCAACCTCCCTCGCCCCGGCCGTGGGGAGCGGCGGCCCGCGCCGTCAGTGAGCTCCTGCGCTCGGCCACGGGGAGCTCCGCCCTGGCCACCGGCGAGCTCCGTGCGGAGACGGCCACGCTCACGCCCGTCTCTCTCAGAGTTCCTGATGTAAAAGTAGATCTGAGTTTGACAAGTGAATTATGCCAAACTATTGAAGATGAGCTCTTTTTTTACTTGGCATATCTTTTTGGAAGTTGGTAAAATACAAAATTTGCCAAATAAACTTTAGCAAACTTTTGAAGATGCTCTAAATAGGACGGGAGCATGATTTCCATCGCTATAGAAATGATGGCATGCTAAGCGTAAACTGGTGCACTAGTTCAGGATGTACACACCCTAAGAGAACTGAATCACACATAGTATATCGTTTTTTTGATTCGCTGAATCATAGTTAATCACGCGGATAGCACACTAGTACTATAACAGTAAAGCTATAAATGAGATGACATCAGTTTGTGTTGTTGCTATGCAGTGTTTTCTACCGAAGCCACTCTTGTCCGCCAACCCAAACTTTGGTGATGAAGGGTGCAGCTTCGGCCTGCGACAGGTCGTGAGACCACGCAACTCTTCCGTCAGTTTTGGACCCTTCCCCGTAGCACTGGTACTGTCCGTAGAACGCTGTCCTATACAGTCCAGACAAAACAGACAGTCAGTCACTCAGGAGAACATATAACAGGCTGATCGACATTCAATTAGTACTGAGTATGCATCAATGATCTCAGTTCACACATCACACCTCTGTTTGGCGGTGTCACTGCAGTCATCCCAGCCCTCAGGCCTCACCGCGCTGGACATGTAGCTGAGCGCAAACACGACCCGGGAGTAGGGACCCCACGGTCGCCCCAGGATGGACGTGCCCACCCCGAGGCCCGTCAGCTTGCACCCGACGAAACTGAATCCAGTGTCCTCCAACTCCGACGATCGCTTGTGCGCCGTGAACGCACCGCCGGCGAGTGAGGAGGAATGGAGGTGGCACTTCTGCATTTGGGCAACAGACACGTCGAGAACTTGCAACTTTATTTCCAACCGATTTATGGATTCATGTTTGCTATTAGAATGACGCTCACACTGATGACATATAGTACTAGTTATAAAGGGGAATCGAAATACCAACAAACAAATTGCGTACATCAAACAAAGCTTTGGCATTTCCGAATATGAAATCTGTGCCCCCTTCGACGTAGCAGCCCCGATAGTAATGGCGCCCGGTATCACCCAGGAGTGTGTCCTGGAACGACACGAACCTGCAACCGTAGAACGCCGCCCTGTCCCCGGCGACCCTCATGGCGACGGCCGGCCCGCTACTCCCAAATGTGTTCTGCAATTGGTAAAATGTGCATCAAGCGCGGCATCAAGACGTGGCTATTGGTAATGTGCGTGCAAGAAGTCTCGATCCAGGCATATACGTGCGGACCTGAATCGTTAAGCGCTTCGCGATGAAGTCGGAGGCCAGCACGGACACGGTGGGGCTCTCGGCGGCGACCCAGGACTCGTTCCAGGTGATGACGGTGGAGGTGGCGCTCGAGCCGACGAGAGTTACGCAGGGCTTGTCCACCACGACCTTCTCTCTTCACAAAGTGCAAATTAAACACATCGATCAGCTTAAGTAGACGAACATGTGGTGCAGCCAGAAATTAAATGAGCATGCGTATACAGAGTGACCGTCCTTCACTATACTTGCCTGTACACTCCCGGCTTGATCCGGATGACGACGCTGCCGGCGGCGGAGTCGTTCGCCGGAGCGGCGGCATCGATCGCTTCCTGTATCCTCCGGTGGTCGCCTCTGCCGGACTGGTCGACCGTGAGGACGAGCTGCGTCCTGGAGCCCGGCATATCCCCTTCCCCGGCCGAGCCGCAGACGAGGGCCAGCAGCTAGCGCTGCTGCTGTTGCCGCGGTCCTGCCGGCCGGCGAGTTGACGCCGTGACGCGATTTAACGACATGCTCTGCCCCCGCACCCCCCCCCCCCCCCCCGGGGTCCCGGACGACGACGATGATTTCAGCTGAAGGCATGCGGGGTCGCTTTCGCGCCAATCGGTGCAAGAGCGAGCACGGGGTTTTGTTCAGGTCAACTGCTGGCTACATGCGAACAAGTTGTCACGCACGCATGCTTTGCGGCGCGGATGCGCGTGCGCTGTTTCCGTTACACGAGCAGCTGGTGCCTAACTAGACACGCAGGCAGCATTGCATATCCACCCTTGCTGAATCTGTTGGTGCCTGACTAGCTTCAGTCACCACTAGTAGAAGCGCGCCGGAAAATCTATGGTGCATGACGTTTGGACGAAGATATTCATTGGCCGGCGTCCGATAAAGTGTTTGTGGTAGCTTGACTTGGGGCAAAGGAATTTCCTGATAAAAAATAAGAAGTTGGCTTGTAGCGTCGGGACTAGTAGAGCGCGTTTGGCAACATGGTCCATCTGAGCCAGGCTCATGAGCCACGTCCGAGCCGGACAGGCCAGGCTCGCGGGTTGCTCAGATTTCAATTGGCAAATCTGTACCCCATGGGTGCTGGCTAGGATGGGTTGGTGTTTGTTAGAGTGGGTCAAAGCTGGGGCTCAGCTAACTAACCCCAACTGCCATCTTGAGATGGTGTTTGGCAACCTACACAAGGGTGGGCTACCCTCACCGCGCGGGAGCACGGGTGTAGGTTACCACCCCCGCACAGACAACCCAGAAATGCACATTCCAAGTGTTTTAGACACAAATACAAATTTAAATCGGAATTAGAAAGGCCATCAATTCATAAAGACCACAAATTTACATACAAATGTAATTACATCCAACTTAGGCGCAACGCGAAGGTACATTGACGGCATGAAGGGAATTTTATCAAGTATGGAGCACATGAACTACTAGCACGAATGAAACTCTGAGTGGGGACATCTCCATTCGAATTGGACACTCCTCTTCAATCGGACTCCATCATCAAGTTGAAACATATGCACGAAAGCAACAAATTCAAATGAGTTGCGATGTTAATGTTGAAATGTTGAAACATGACTCAGTTATAGATGAATACTTGCCTACATAGTTGGATACAGTCAGGAGTTGCCTGCTCGTGAGGCAGTCAGGGCAATGCCTGACTGCATCGCGAGCAGATTACACCTAGCTGGATCCGCCACATGAGAAGCTATTGTTCTTTATCATCATCGCCATGCAAGGATGAGAGCACATGAACTGAAGCAAGCGAAAACAAGGCAGAATAATGAGATTCAATTGAGGCAACGACTCAGCTCAAGTGCAGATACACACGCCAAAAAGATGCCTTATAGTGAGACGATCACAGCAGCTGTAGCCATGATTGCCTCAGTATGGAGGCACCATCTTGGAGCATGCATCCTAAGCACCGCTACATCATCGTCATTCATTGAAATTGTGCGTCAGTATGTAGCATCATCATTCACACAAGGATAGAACAAAGACAATGAGGCGTCAGATGGGATAGTTTGCGTAAGTCTTAGCGAGCAAGGTCGAGTGGATGTTGCTGATTGTACATGAGAGCACAATTGGCAAGGTCCACATCGAGCTCGCTCGCTATGAACTTAGGCATTCCATCCCTTCATAATCCGCAAGTGATGTAGAAGAGCAACAAAGTCTCACCATTCTCAGGTCAAAATGAAGTCGAACTGCAAAAGTGAACCTGAAACAAGTGTAACTGCATAGCAAAAAGAAACAACAGGTCAGACAAAGAATAGACTGAGTCTGAGTAAAAACATCGCAAGCTCTTCATCCCCAAACATCATCGTATGCTAAAAGCAGGAAAACCAACAAAGGCAAGTAGCATAGGAACACAAAGTGTTGCCTCAGTACAAGTGCATCACAGGCATAGAAAGGTAGAAGTTGAGGCCTCAGATCATAGTTATATCAGCCACAAGTCGGTCAAAAATAAACAGGGTGGCTCAAAAGTGGCAAGACAACAAGATTAGAGGAAGAAAAGAACAGACACCAAAGAGACAAAACAAAAAGGCGAAAGAGCAAACAGACCTGGGTCACTTCATCATTGTCAACTTAATAATCTTCATAGGCCAAAGAACCAAAGAAAACAAGGCATATGAAAGCAGTAGGAGGAAGGTAGGTACACAAGATAGAAAGAGGTAATCAACCAGGCAAATAAAATATCACATGAAACCAGGAAGAGCAAGTTCTTGAATAGGAAGACAAAGTGTCACATTAGCAAGCAGCAACAGCAAGTCAGAAAAGGCATATGAAAACAACAAGACCTAATGTGACAAAAGGACATAACAGAAATAAAAAATGAGGAATGACGTATCAAAAAACAATTTAGGAACAACAATAGCATGTGAGAAATGACATATGGGAATAGCATATAAAACAGCAAATCCATGGCAACATTCAACTGAAATGGCAAGTAGCATGGTAAAGCATCATATCCTAAAATATAGCAGTTCTACATTCATCACATCACAATCCATAGCATGCAGTTCATCACAATCCATAGCATGCAGTTCATCACAGGCATATAAAGGTTCTAGAATCTGCATATTACAGTACGTACTTACCATGCAGTTGAGGAGCAAATAGTTAGGTCTGTCTTAACCTTACCCAGCTGTCAACACTAGATTAGTATTAATAATTAGCCACCCTCCATGTGAGACAAAAAACCACCACAAAAGGGCCAGGTGCAAGTGAGGCTACACCCTACCAGGTCAGACCTATGCATATATAGAGATCTGTGTAAAAGAAGGGAGTGGTCAGGGATGGAGACGTGCTCAACTGTTTTCCCTGAGCTGTGAAGGTTGTAACTACTACATGGTCAGTAGTAGTGCTTGCCAAGCCAGGTCCTGAGCCAGAGGGTGCGGTGAGTATCCCCCATCTTTGATGATGATGATGATGGGGTCTCCTTCAATCTTTGGACTATGAAGTTCAAAGACCAGGTTCTCCTTCAACTACATAGACCACAGGAGAGCTTTAGAGTTTTTGTAGTTCAATGGATGCAATCCGTGTTGTAATTTTTTTCCTCTTTCTTTTCCAACCCCCTTGTAAGTATGCTAAACTCTTTGTACCTGTTTTGTTGGGCTGTTTAAGTTAAGTTCTTACTGTGGGGATCTCCCCCACAGTTTTTGTCAAAAAAAAAGTATCCCCCGTCTTGACAAAGGCATTGCCCTGGGCCTTGTTGTCCAGCAGGTGGGAGAAGGCAACGATTAAAGCCTCCTCAGAGAAGCCAGGGGTCAGCATCACAGCATGGTAGAGCTCAGGGTGCACCTGCTCTGGGCCAGTCTCTTTAAGTGCAGCGGCCACATTGTTGACAGCGTCCGTCATGTTGGTGAGCACAAGTACCTCCTCCTCAGACATTGCAGCCCTCTTCCTCTTCTGTCCACCACAGTAGGCAGGAGGAGCCCTTGAAGCCTCAGTTGATGGAGCGGTCTTCAGCACGGTCTTCCCCTCAACCTTCTGGTCAACCTGCTGCTCTGAGCTGAGGTCAAGCACCATCTTGGTGGAGCTGAGGTCCATGACCTCCTTCTTCACAGAACTGCCAAGGCCACCGTAGAGCCCCAGCGGCTCTCCACTGCCCAGAGCCCACCTGCCAGTAGCCATGCCACCTCCAAATATCTGGTCCATCTCCTCATAGTACTCGATGGGCTTGTTAAGTAGCTCTGCATCCTTGGGATGATCCTGCAAAGCAAAGCAAAGCAAAGCAGTCAGTATATGAAATAAATAAGAAAGCAAAGCAAGAAAAAAAGCACTGCAACAATACATTACCTTGCAGTGACCAAGATAGTGCTCCCGGTCCAAGCTGATGCTGCAGGAGAGGGCATCCCACAGAGTGCCACTCAGGTACTTAAGCTTGCAGACCCTACCCCACATCTGGCGCCACTTGCGCAGGTTGTTGTACACCTGAGTACCGGTGACATGCTCACCGGTGAACTCCTGCAAGGCCTTGGCAACCTTGTTCACATGGATCTCCTTGAAGCCCTTATCAGCCCTCACACTTGTCCTCACCAGCCCACACATGCGGCGCAGAACAAACCTAGAGGTGGCACTGGTCCACCTCATCGGCGGACAAGGCAGACCAGCACCACCACCTCCTCCCGCCTCACCGACAGCAGCATCAGCAACTACATCCCCCTGACCCTGAGGAAGAGCACCAATAGCAAGCACACCCCCACCCACCACAGGAAGCATACCAGCAGCAGGAGCACCCCCATCAACATCAGCAAGAGGCTGACCCAGAGCTGAGACCGTAGCAGCAGAACCATGCCCAGCAACAAGCACACCACCAGGACCAAACACAGCAGGCGTAGAACCAAAGAACATCCCCTCCTCAGCCATTGGCCTATGTCACCAATACCAGGTACGGAGGATAAGAGATTTAGCAGCAGACATATCTTATGTAAGATCATTCCAGCCCTTGTCACACCCCGAGTAAAAAAATGAAGGCAAAAGAAGAAACCGCAACGAAAACAGTAAATGGGATCACATAGAAATATTAAACAACAGCAATGGTCTCAGCAAGTTCCAACACAAACACAAACAACTGCCAATCCATGGTTCCTTACAGTTCCAACTTAGGAAAAAAAAGGCTAGACGCTACCGTACTCCTAATTCCTAGCATGGCCCCTGTCCTGCCACATGGCATGAGCCTATGCATCCCTCTGAGCAGCTCAGGCCCTGACTTCCTGGGATTGACCTACATGAGTACCAACAGGCTGTGTTTGGGAGGGATCAGCAGTGAAATCATCCCCAGGGACCATTTCGTCAACCCCAAACCCCAAGGTCCAGTTATGAAGGATACAACATGCAATGACAATTTTAACTTGATATGAGTACGGATGGAATGGCTTGTTGTCCAACATCCTAAACCTTCCCTTCAAAGCCCTAAATACCCTCTCAACTGTTGTGCGGAGGGAGGAGTGCCTTAGGTTGAACAGTTCTTTGGCATTACTAGGGGCCTACCTACCCAGGAACTCAGACATGTGGTACCTAATAGCTCGGTAAGGAGGGAGGAAGCCTGGTTTTAATGCATAGCCAGCATCAACAAGGTAGAATTTCCCTACACACAAGTGGAATGTCTTAGCAATATACACCTAAAGGTCAATGACAACAGTAAGGTGGACTATGTACCTTCGGGAACCCTCAGCCCATCATCCCGCTCTAATGCATCAGTTAGGATCAAGGCATCATGTGCTGATCCCTCTCATCCAGCAAGTACGTAAGTAAATCTCATGTCGAAATCCACAGCAGCAAGAACATTTTGGGTTGTGCTGCCCTTGCGGCCTCTGAAAGTAGCCTGCATGTGGTGTGGCACTCTAACTAGGATGTGGGTACCATCTATAGCTCCAATGCAGTCCTAAGACATTCAACATGAACAAATCAGTATACAATGTCACTGCTACTTTATAGTGCACAACGAAGCATTAACAGAAATAGAAGCCCAAGTACCTTAAAGTATGGGTTCCACCTGTGGCTGCTAAGTATTTTAGGATCTGTACCACCGGCAGGAGCTCTAATCATTTAAGCTCTAAGCTCCCCCACTGCATGCAGGACCTGTGCAAAGTACCTACTCACAGTCTCATAGGACCTCCTAAAAGTGTGATGGATGACCCTGAATCTTTGGTTGTGTCCCACAATGTGGAGGAACATTGCAACCTGTTCCTCCACAGTGCAGTTGATGCTATCCTCTAGGAGGAGTCTCTGCCTAAACAGGTGAACTAAATTGAAGAAAGGAGCTTTACGCATTCTGAGCATGCTTACAGACTCAATAGCAGTGCAATTGTAAATCTTGTCAAGATTTGCCTGGCGCTCAGCATCAACCAGAGCCCTAGAAACCGAGACAGGAGGGCTGCCCTCTACCTCATCATCACTATCAGCCATGACCTTCCTAAGCCTGTTGTACACGATCGCAACGCGCACACACACAAAAGTGCTGCAGCCTGAGAAACCATCATGGCATGATCGTTGTCGTACTCCATCTACATTAGACCATGCAATACAACAAACTTAAAACCAGCAGGCTCAGTTAGAACTGTAAGACATCCTATGAAAAGACATTCTTAAAACCAGCATTGGAACACTTGTGGGATCATTGCCTTGGCTGCTACACCAGTAGCCTCCCAAAGGCTCATCCACCACACATCATCGACCAAAACAAAATAGTACGCAACCATAGTCTCCTCCTTATAAGCATGGATGAAATAAATGTCCAAACACCATTTCTTTGCATGTCTGCTACCCAAGGTAGTCTCCCAGTGCAACATACAAACAAATCGAGTGTGCATCGACGCGGTAACTACACAAGAAGCATGAAAGAATGCATTCAGTAACACAGTAAGCCAGTTAGGTAAATCAAAGAACTCCAGATCCGGTGAGGATCAGCCACTAACCGACATTGCGCACATAGAATCAACAAGTAAGCCATCAATAAGATGCGACAGACCTTCAGATCCGGTACAGATCTGCTCGAATCGACTCGGAAACAAACGGAATCGAAATAAAAATCTAGTGCACGACAACCATCCCCATCTCAAACATCACGGCACATCACAATAACCGGAGAAAGTTGTGGATCCGGGCCTTACCTGCGCGAAGACGAAGACGACCGACCTGGGGAAGATGAGGAGGTACCGCGTGGCCGTGGACGAGCCGAGGTTCGACTGGACCAGCAAGAAGACGAAGGAGAACTGCTCGGTCGTGAAGAAGATGCACGTCACGTCGGGAGAGAAGAGGTTCGAGGGGTTGCAGCAGACGAAGAGGTAGCAGATCTGCTCGGTGACGAAGACTATGAACGGATCCAGCCCTCCAGGTCGACGAAGCCCCACGCGCACCGGTGTAGAAGCAGCCGCGGCGACCTCCGCAGGCACTAGCGCCCGCCTCCGGATGAGCCGCAGCACCACGACACGCGTCGTCACCGCCGCCAAGTCGCCGGGTTCAGGGGAGAGGAGGGGAGAAGTGGAGAGGTCGAGTGCGAAAGCGAGAAGAGAGCGATGCGGTCGGTGGAGGCGGCGGAAATGGGGGAGCAGCAGGCGCGGCGGAGGGCGGCCTCCCCTTTATACCGACGAGGACGCGGGGGCAGTAACCCTAGCCAGCCCAAAAAATGGCGCCAGGCCGCTCACGTCTCCCGCGCTTCCCAGCGCGTGCAGCCCACGGCGCCCTTGCGGGCCTGCATCCCGGGAAAGACCCCCTCGGGCGTTTCCTCGGCTGCAGCCTCGCGGGCCTCTTTTGCACCCCGCGGGCCTAGCTCCGCAGGCCGTCCAGGCATCCAAACGGGGCCGCTTGTAGCCCGCGAGCCTGGCTACACGCTGGGCCAGCCTGCCAAACGCCCCTATAGTACTCCATATGCGAAAAGCTTCTTGCATAGTACTGCTTGTCTGCATGTGTGCGTTAACCAGGAGCACACAACTTTGTCTGCTCTCGAATTTTTGTTGAATTCGTGCTTTGTTTTTTCTGTGGCGACTCTTCCTGTCGATATGCTTTTGCGGTGTTCACTGTGTGTTGCTTGGTTTGGCTAACGTAGCGGAACAGGGGTGCAAATTGGTTATAATGTGGTGCACCTCCAAACCTTTTTTGTTAAATTATTTGTATTACTTCTTCAAAATTGAACTAAAGAGATAAAAAAAACTCAACAGAAGGAACATACAGCTCCTTCCTATTTCATTAAGAGGGCAGGGTTTGAACCCGGGTCCCTGGCCTGAGAGCTCCCTCCCCTGACCAGTCGCCCGCGAGAGCACCTGCCTGAACTAAAGAGATACAAATAATTGAACTAAAGAGATACAAATAATTGAACTAAACAGGTTCGGAGGTGCACCTAATGGTTACTCTTTGCACCTTTATAGCTGAATGCCATTTTAGGGTCCGAAGCATATATTGCTGAATGTTTCGGTGCGGCACTCCCGGATAGAATTTCCTTCCTACATTCTCGATCGTGTAGGAGTTACGTAGTCCATGTGATGTGATGCGGTGCAGAGTGCAGCAGCTCATGCATAAGGTCTTGTTTAGTTTCTCAAAAGTTCCTAAAATATTCGCATTGCAGACTGTACAACCTCTCACAAAACACGTTTCCTAATGCAAAAATTTCACTACCTTCACAAAAATTTTACCAACTAAACGGTGCCTAAGTGCATGACCATAAAGGGATCGGAGCTCCATCGATGTAGCCTTGCTCTCTTATGATTACCTTTTCAAGAAATTTATCCTCTTTCCTGTCAGTCATTTGCTTGGAAAATGCACAACGCAACTGTGGCAGATGTGACTCGTGGATTTGTGGTGCTTGCCGACTTGCCGTGGCAGGAATTTTCGGATATCAGAGTTTTTGGGCCAATTCTGGGGTTGCTTCTGTCTAACTGACTGGGGGCCTAAGAGACTTTGGGCTGGGCTTCTCAGAGTCTCTACCATACCTTGGGCTAATAAGGGCCTTCCTGCCGCCACGAATCACACAGATACTTTGCGTTGCTCGCAAAGGTAGGTCATCACGTCATCTTTTTTTTCTTTATTCTTTTTTACCAGTTGTGTGAAGCATTGCAATCTGCATAAAGCTGACTGAAAGAAATACATTGCCTACTGAAAGAAAACCAGCTCGCAGCCAAATGGGCGACCAAACAATGCACGGAACCAACCGACAAACACAAAGCTGACGAACAAATGGATGAAATGAAACCTTCCTAGCTTCCTCCTAGTGTGCACGGAGTTAATAACCTGAGGATTGAGGAAGCAACCACTCTAACGCAAAGTTGGGGTTACCTCCGGAACAGAAAGAAGAAGCAACATTCGATCGGCCTGAACTTGTAATCGCCCGAGATTCCTTGCTTCCTTCGAAATGGCAAAGGCAGGTACCAATTCTTGTGTCCGGCTAGGGAGAAACTTGCAGCGTATAACAGGCGACATAGCTCCGTGCATGGTTCTTAAGCTTGATAATTAGCCGCGAAGAACTCGCCATCTTCAGTTCTTCACCCTCCCAATCGACCTAGGAGGATCGGCAGAAACACAAGACCAGGTCTGAAGCATTTGCTCCATCAAGGTACGTGAAGTTCTGAATCATCTCTCCTTTCTATGTAGTGTTTGATATTGCTAAACAATAATTTAGCCTAAATTAACGGCTTTATGTTTACAAACACGGCACGTGTTCCAAACAATTTGTTGCAAACGGCACCTCAAAAAATAGAATACATGAGGATTGAGGTTATAAGCAGATCGATGTCAGGTCAGTCTATAAATCAAACTCACTCCTGATCATCGCCTATCATGTCACTCCAGCAGATCAAGCATGCAAGGGATCACAAAGGCGCTGCGCCTCCATGGAAGGCAACTAAGGCACGCAGTTCTACAGCATATGAACAAGGGGATCTTCTCTTGGGCCACCCTGATCTCGCGCATACAAAGCGAGTCGCCAACTGTGATTATACCTCACATGGGGCTCGAGAACATCACGGTCAGCGAGATTCTTAAGGCAAAAGGAGAGGCTGAATCTGGAGCAGTCTACTGGTGTGACACCGGCAATTTGGTGCATGAAGCTATCAAGCACGTAAGCATTTATATTGTCGAGCAGAAATGTAGAACATATTATTTCTTTATTTACTCCCATATATAAGACAGTGATCAATGCAAAGAAAAAAACATCTGTAAAATTGCAGATGACAGTCCATAATGTTGGAGCTCTAGTGGTGCTCAAGTCAGGGGACATGAAGCAGCTTGCAGGAATTGTAACCGAGAGGGGTAAGCTAAAATCAGCTGCTGACTTGCTGAGAGCTCGCCAACTGGAATCCACGTAATCTGGCAAATTACGTTTTTCTGTGATACCAATTTACTTTTTTTTTCTTATGAGAGCTAAACATCAAACTGTTATTTCTCTGGAGGTAACTAAAGAAAACAACAACAGAAAGGTAGTATCAACTATCAAGACAGCGAAAATATTGGCGGCCACGATAAGTGCCCTTACTGAAGTAGACTGTTCAAATAAAGCATGTTGATATAATAGAAAAGACTGAATTTTCATAATACATATATAGAAAATCGGAAAGCACGATTTCTTTACTACAGCTTAAAGCAAAGAATGGACTTCAACTTTATAGTTTCTCCCCCAATGAATACTAAACTTTTTTTTTTTTTTTTGCTATAGATTTTGCCAGGAAGATCCTCTTGCCAGGGTGGCCTTCAGAAGAAACAAGAGTTGAAGATATCATGACTGAAGAGGTGAATGGAGTTGAAAAGTGGAAAACATCTCTAATTGAAAAAAATCATAGCATATTCCTTAGTCCTCATCATTTTCTTTACTATATTCCAGGACAAGCTAATTACAGTGTCCAGTAATACCAATATCCTACGAGCGATGGAGGTAATGACAGGTAAAGTTTCATTCGCTAATTTCATAAAGTAAGGCGATTATATCCCAATTGCAAGTTGCAGGGGAAAAAACAAGAATATAATTGTTTGTTTTTTTCCTTCTTGTTAACAGACAAGCATATCAGACATGTTCCTGTATTCGACCAGAAGGTAGTTGGTATGATTTCCATTGGTGATGTTGTTAGAGCAATCGTCGACCAACAGCACCAAGAAGTAAAACAGCTGAAGAAGTATATCAGAGGAGATTACTATTAGAATTGTTTTTAGTTTTTTTACATTTGATGAAAAAACTGTATCCAATCATCCATGATATTTAACTAAGATATATATTTTCCTCCATGCACGAAGCAATCAATTCCTGCTGTTTATCAAGTGAAATTTGCTGCTGAGCTAAGAAAGAGATGGATATAACCTTCATATTGGATCATTTGAGTTTGGAATGTTATGATCTGTGATCAAGCATCAACCATATCAGTGCATCCTCAATCTAAAGACACATATTTACTGATCAAATAAGGTCTAAGTTTTATAGAAAAAAAATAGGTATTTACATGGAGAAACAAGAGGCTACAATACCCAAAATAAAACACCAGGGCAATAAACTTATATTTGACTCAGTCGGGCTTGAGTTCTCATAGAATTATTTGTTCACAAGTACTGCCTTATAATAATAATTTATAAGTTTTCTATCCCCAATTAGTAAGTGGTAAGTTAACCAATTTAGAAGAACCTCTACAAGGATAGTGCTGGGGGTCACCAAAATGATCACTACCCTTAAATGTCGCAAAGATCTCCTAGCGAGCTCGGGCCGGTCTGAGCAAAAAATGCTCAGGTTACTTAGAAAAAAGATTCACAAAAATCTCACAGAAAAAACATCAAAATGCGCGTTACTTACCATGTTAAATTATCTTTTGAAAAAAAATAAACATAAATGTATAGAAAAATATAAATCAGATTCAATATTAATGGATAGGTTTTGAAATAAAATATTAGAAAATAATGATTCCACTAAAAATTTCAAACTTTAGAGAAAGATTCTGGTGCTCCAACACCTTCCCATACTCCCATGTTTCTGCTCACTGTGCATCGTCGGATGCACATCCGACGGTGCATCGTCTTGGGAGCACTTTTTGAATTGCGGGAGTGATTATAAAAAAACATAAAGGTTGAAATACAGAAGTACATCTCCACAAGTGACCCGTAAGCCATAATGCTCCGTGTGGGGGAGTATGGGAAGGTGCTGGAGCACCATAACCTTACACGGTATTTTCAAGTATTTTTTGCCCTTCGACTATTCTCAGTTGCTACTCGCTGCATATCCAGCCTGCTAATGTTTTGCCCTTTGGCTCCGAGTAATTCCTAGACTCCTAGACAAATTCAGATGCTTAAAGCGAATGCTAGTTGGCCTCATAATGTTAGCTTGGTCGCGGAAGAATTGGTTCTTTACCAGTGCTGTAGATAAGCAGTTTTGCTGTCCAGGAAATTATTTCTGCTTTTCCTTTAGTAGATTCTTCCAAGTAATGCCAAGCTCCTCACGGGAGTAGAATCCTAGCGTTGCAGCTCCAAAGAAATTAAGATTCCAGCTGCAGATTCTTGCATTATCTTGCAAGTTGAGGCTGCTGTACGTAATCTGCACTGGATTGATTTAATAATATAGAACTCCCGCACCAAGAATATAAGGACTCAAAAAGCACAGCCTTTCGGATACCGATGTAATAAGCTCAATTTTAATTTCTGAGAAAAGAAGTACCATGTGAGAAATTTCAGTGTGTTTGAAAAAAAAAAGCGACTCGTCCATCCAACCAAATGGAATGGTGGAGAGTACCACGAAGTATCAATTTGGTAAAAAAAATAATGAAAATTATTATGATATCTTTTAATTATGTATAAATCTATTAAATTCTTTTTGTTAAGAATGATAACAAAAGAAAAGTACCTGCAAGTACCACATGTACTTCAAAGTAACTTCCGGTACTTGTACACCGTAATTAAGCTAGCATGTTGTTCACATCTTTTAGATAAATATAGTTTTATTTCTGGACCAAACAGTATTATGACATCTGCACCAGCATATAATGCATTATACATAATACAGCCTTATAAGTCGATCTGCATCAGCATAATACAGCCGTATTAGGAACCGAGCATACCTAAATTGGTTAGATTATGTGCCTCGCTCATTTAGTTCCGCACGCAGACTGATCAATCGATACATTGGCGGTACCTGCATGGCCGACTAGGAGATCGGGACACCAATTCAAAATCCAGAAAAAAATATTCAATTTTTATTGAATAATTGTATTGACCACTGTATATCTGCATCCCCAATTTTTGTTCAATTAATATTTTATACACATATCCATTCGTCGTCAAGATATGTCTTCGCACTTAGAGAGTGACGTGCTAGAAAAGATTGATTATGAGGGTCTATTTGAGTGAGCTCTCAGCAGCTTTCAGTCCGGATCTAGGAGGAGCATTGTTAAACCATTTTCTTGTTTTTGCAGAGAACTGACTCTAGCCTGATTCCATGACACGATTTATCTAAAATGAACTAAGAGATGGGAGCTGAAAAACATTTTTTATTCACTTCACGTTTAGAATCAATTTATACTTAAATTAAAAAAACACTTTTAAACACAAAATCACTTCTCTCGGATAATCATTTCTCCCACAGCGAATCCGAAGTAGAAGGAGCTCAACAAACATGTGTTAAATATATAATTGAAGATTTTATTTCAAAGAATTATGGAAGAATGGTGTTTTTATTAAGTATATATACACACACACAACAGTTCACATAAACCTCCCAAATAGCATCACAATTCAAATATGCATGCTGCATGCACTGTTTTCTGAGCTTGCACGCCCGGGCTTGTGCCGCCGCCGCCTGTACCTGGTTATGTACCCAGGCCATGGCCGACACTGACACGTGAAAACGAAGAACAAACAATATCATCAGGAGACATGATTAGCTGCGTCGTTAACGCCAATCTCTGCAGATAGTTTATAGAAAAAGATGGCGATACCATTTAGAGGCAGGCAGGGGATCAGTGACGACGGTGGCTTCTGGCCGGCCGGCATATGTTCTGGAATTCACTTGCATTGTTCGTGGATCCATGTGGTTTTCCTCAATCTACGAGCGCGGGTTTGTTTGACAAGTCGTCAGATGGGAAAGTCCTCCGGTTGCAGTTTTCAATCACCTGATCCCTACTTTGATATAGAGCGTCAGGGCTAACGTGTTTTCATTTTTCTTTTATGTGAAGGAGATTCTACAAAGAAAATAAATTTCTTTGTGGAGGCCCCGGTTGGAAATAGGGCATTTCTCTAGATTCCCTCGTAGAATGAAATATTTTACTTTAATTAAAATTCCTGCAGTGCACAAAATTCTCTCCGATCCACTGGATCAACTTGTCTCCTCCACACTCTCCCTGGATTGGGTGAAATTAAAGGAGAACCCATATTAAACAGATTCTACCCCGTCAACTTGTGTGTTTTCTGGCGAAAGTTTCGTTGTGTGAGCTAATCACAGCATTAGGTTCAGGGGCAGTAGCCAGCGACGTCAGGTGTGCCTTTCAGGTCGCTAGCTTCAGGGATTCCGATCCCCTGCGCACACACGCACGTTGGCGTTGCGTTGCGCCTTTCCCCCACGCGAGGATTCCCTGCCGATGAGATTCCCGATCGCGCCTATTTTCCCCCCTGTCCCCGGAAGACACAGAATTTAGGTAGAGCTAGCTGCCCTGCCTGCACGCCGATGAGCCGCGAGAACCTTTTTACGATCACCAAGTTGGCCGCCGCATCTACCTACCAACCGCAATCTAGGCCTTTTGATCAGGGGATTCCGATTTACCATATCTACCGGCCCCGAAAGGTACTTTGGAATTTTCTCTTCTTTAATCTCTTCAACACTGAATTGATGTGAGGTGAACTGTTGGAGAGAGTAGAGGCATCATATCTTGCGTGCAACTCGCGGTGAAAAGAGCCAACACCTTAATTCATTTATTACTCCTTATATTCCTATTTATAAGGCGCGATGTTACATGGTACATCTTCCAAATTAGACTCTGACCATTCATTTCTCTTATATTATATTGTTTATGATTATAAATTTTAATTATCAGAAAGTATATTTGATTACAAATCCAACCATGTCAAATTTACATTAAAAAATAAAAATTGAAGGATAAATTATCAGTCGAAGATTGTAAAGTTTGAATCTTATGCGCCTTGTAAACAGAAACAGAGGGAGTATGACGACTCTACTACTGTCTCTAACAGTTCTCAATTAATGTGAGATAACATGTTGGGTATAGTAGAAGCACCATGTTGTTGCATCTTGTGATTTATAAAACTTTCATGTTTTTTTAGATAATGGATATGTCCATAGGTGATATACACAACTAAAGAGTTACAAGAGAGTTCTTAAGACTCAAAACCTCGTAACTGAGAAACATATACACAAGAAAAAAGAAAGTTAGAAGACTAAGAAAGCTTGAAAAACTTCGTTTTAAAATTTCTTATGTGTTCTAACTTCAAACTTTGCCTTATACCTTTGCTTCAAACTTTACTTTTTTAATTGTCATTGTGCAGCATCAACTTTTGACATCGCCTGTCTACTTAGAAATTTTTTATATCCGAATTATATGGACAAAACATTGTTATGTAACAACTATCATGTCGTGTACGAACCACACTCAGTAGCAACAAACCCCCTCAGCACAACCACTGAATAACCGCTGCCACCCAAAACCCACCTGACCAACAAGCAAACAACGCTTGACACAAGGGAATCTATACTATGGTTGGAAGTTGATGATGAGGCAAACAATACCATACCATAGGTTCCCAAAAATGATGCCCCAAGGACGTCATGATGCTAGAGATGTCGTCGCCGCTGCCACACCACCATTCCACTAACTGGAATAATAGGGTTTTCATTTATTGATCAAAGACACTACAACAAAGCCTTCAAGAAGCGAAACGACGTATGAGAGTGCTATCGTCGTCACTTATGACACCAATACACTCTTATTGCTTTATCTAAAATTATGTTCATAGCTAGTGTAATGATTATTTATTCCATCACAATATATCTGTAGTTTATTTCAAACAGCAGAGGTTGCCCCAGCACTCTTAATTGCCATGATTTAATCTTCCTAGATCCTTGATTGACCAGCTTTGTTTCCCTAACTTGTACCCTTGGAGCAATACTTATCAAGCCTAGCCACTACTTCAAAATTCTGAGAATGTTATTTTAAGATTCATGAGATGAGGCTTTCTCTAATTATATTGCCATTATATATGCTCTAAACTCTCTGCATTAGCTGCGACAATTACACCATAATAAAATCCCCGGTAAATTGATCATTTGATGACTATATACAGTGGCGGATGAGCGCCTAGGGCCACCCTGACCACGGCCCTAGGCGCTGAGCCGTTTTCTCCACACTGTAGCTACTTAAATGGTCCATTACCTCTTTTGGCTGGCCCTAGGCCTTGAGCCAAATTCTGTCCATCCCTGACTATATACTACTATTAGAACATTACAAAAAGACAGTGAAACTGACATATTGGAGACCTAGCTAGCAGACAACATCATCATTTACAAAGATACAAATATATACTACTCCCTCCGTCCCGCAAAGAGTGTCCACTTTGACTTTTCTCAGTCAAACTGTTTAAAGTTTGACTAAATTTATAATGAAGAGTATCGATATTTATAACACTAAATAGATATGTAATGAAAATATATTTCATAATGAATTTAATGGAACTTGTTAGGCATCGAAAATGTTTATATATTTTTATATAAACTTAGTCAAACATAAGATGGTTTGACTTAGGACAAACCAAAGGGACACTCTTTGCGGGACGGAGGGAGTAGACACTAACTGAAGTTGAGCATTGAGCGGGAGGCTGACCACCATAACTAACTCATTTAATCTCGTTAAACATAACATTTACGGTTTGTAGCAACGCTACTACAAAGATACAAAGAGGACGGTCAAAAAAATGACATACTCCCTCCGTCTAAAAAAGAATGACGTTTTAGGATTCAAAATTTGTCCCAAAAAGCATATCGTTTTACTTAATTTGGCATGCCTGCATGTACATGTGGGCATGCAATAATCAATTAGCACTAAATTTGGCAAATAAACAGGGGCAATCAAGATCATTTCACATCCTTAATAATCTGTCCTAAAATTTCTAGAATGACATTCTTTTTGGGACAGAGGGAGTATGTGAGGCCGTCAGAACGAAGGTGGTGAGTATCATTTACTTCTCCCTTTTCCTACGTGGGCAGTCCACCAGCTACCGTAATGCACGGTTCTTTTGCCAGTTGGAAACATATGCTGGCCACTTGGCCTCATATACCCAGCCCCACGGATCCTATAAATTGAACCCTCATAACTCGGCTGTTTCCATCACAACCATTTCAAAACCTCCTTTCCCTACGCCGGTTACATCACCGGCCAGACGCACAAACCTCCGAGGAAGATCGGCCGGGACCCCTGCCCGTCGTGCGTCGTCCGTGTTCCAAAGTCCAAACCGCTGCCATGGCGTCCAACTCGACTTGGGGCTCCTCCTCGTCGTCGTCTGACCAGTGGACGCGGCAGGAGGACAAGATGTTCGAGCGCGCCTTAGCCGTGTACGACACCGACACCCCAGACCGGTGGCACAACGTGGCGCGCTACATGGGCGGCACAAGGTCCGTCGAGGAGGTGCGCCGCCACTACCAGCTGCTCGTCCGGGACGTCGAGCAGATCGAGTCCGACGGCGTGCCGTTCCACTGGTACGCCGCCGCACCGCCGCCGTCGAGACTGCAGCGAGGTAACGACACTAATCGAGCAATGTTAACACCGGACGTCGTCGTCGTCTCCCGGCCGTTAATCTCGCTTTAATTTGCCCTTTCTATTATTAATTAGTTTGGAGCATGCAACATGTCATATATTTAACCATTCCTGATGTCGACTGGGTGCAGCCAGCAGGTAGCTGCTGCGCCACATGAGATCTGATCCTTGAACACACACACACACCCCAGTGACCAGTTCATGCATGCATGCTCGAAACGGCAAAATACCATGAGACTAGTCATAATTAAATAGCATTATGCCCGCTTAAAAAAAACTGCATTATGCCATCATGCACGCCACTTGGCGTTGCCGCGATAATGTTTAATACTGTTTAGATAACCGTCCATGCTGTTAATTCCGATGGTAGATTGGTACGACATGTCAAGTTGGCAACTTTGGTTTAGGCTGCTAATTGACTAGTATGGTTTAGTACGTAAGAGCAACTCCAGCAAGGGCCTCCATATGGGCCTTTACTCCAAAATTTAGAGGTTTGATGCAAAAAATCAACTCCACCAGAGCCTCCAAATGGACCTCCATTTTGCATGCCCCTCCAAATTTCCCCTCTCAACCTCCATTCCTGGAGGGCCTCTACTCCCTCCTCCAAAACGTGGATCCCACTATTTTTCTTTTTCTTTTCTTATTTTTCTTTCTTTTTCTCCACCCCGTCCGTCCGTGCCTCCCTGTTCGCCATCCTCCGCGCGGCGCCGCCACCCACCTCGCCGCCGAATCCTCCGACGGCAGATGCAGGAGGTCCACCAGCAGCGGCAGCGCGCTCAGATCCGCCGGCGTCGGTGCTAGTTCCTGGTCACGGCTCGGCGCGCGGCGCCGAGGCGCAGCAGGTCGGCCGCCTTGTCCGCGAGGACGCCGTCGAGCACCAGTACACGCCTGCTCTTCCTCCTCGTCGCGGCCCCGGGTGATGCTGCTGCGGTGCGTGGCTGCCAGCCCGACCCTCGCCCCGTCCTGTCGTCGTACCCGTCCGCGCCCTCCACCTGTGGCCGCGGCGAAGGCGCGCCACCGCCCTCCGCCACCAGCGCGCCTGTGGACAGATCCGGCTGCGCGACGGCGGTCGCCGACCAGATGGAGCTCTTTTATGGCGGCCGTCGGTCCTCGTCGTCGGCACCGCCCAAGCCCAACCTGCCGTGTTGCGAGGCCGTGGTGGGCACCGTGCGCAGGGGCGCCGTCGGCGTGCCCTGCTTCTTGGTGGCGGTGCAAGGGCGATGACGAACGCGAGGACAGCTCTGGCGAACCCGAGCGCCGCGCGGCGGGAGGCAACGACGACGGCCGCGGGGATCGGCGCTTCAGCAGGGTGATGGGGCCGGGGCTGCTGCGCGGGTCGGGCTCCGGCGGAGTCTTACGCCGCGCGTCGGCAGGTGGCGACGGCGTGCGCGTGAGCAGCCGCTTCTTCTCCGGGGTGGCGGTGGCGACATCATGGGACGCTCCGCGGGGCGTCGTCTTCGTGCTGGCGCCGCCTTGGCCGTGGTGAAGCTGGCGCCGCCTTGGCCGTGCCCGAACCTTGGTGTTCCTCGGGCGTCGGCGCGGAGGAAGAGGATGAGCGCCCGCCGAGGAGCACCCCCGTCCGTCCGCGGGGGCCTGAGCACGAGGGTCCCCGCTCACCGCCGAGGGTCGGAGATCGAGCATCCTGTCCGCCGCCGCCAAGAGCTCGAGCTCGAGGGCCGCATTTGTCGCCGCTATGCGCCGCAGTCCATCACCGTCGAGGTCTGCGCTCGTCCGCCGGAGTCGAGGGCCGGAGCTCGAATGCCCCCGTTCACCATCGTGGAGAGCCCGAGCGCCCAGGTAGCAGGCAACGCATCGGACCCCGACTCGAGCGCAGCAGCCAATGCCCCCTCGGCGGCGGCGGACGGAGCGCGGCCCTCGCTCCGGGCGCTCGCGTCCCGCCTCCACGTCCGCGTCCCGCCTCCGTCGAGCTTGGCGCAGAGGCAGTCGGCGGCGCACACGGCTTGGCAGTCGGACGAGCCAAGACGGCCCGCCAGGCGCCACCAGTGCCGCGTTGCGGCCGAGCCGGCGGACGATGAGGCAGCCGAGACGAAGGGCGCCAGCGTCGCGGCGAGGCAGGGCGCGTCCGCGCGTGGGGAAGAGAGGGGGATAGACCTGGGAGATGGGGTCCACATAAAAAATAGAGGCCCAAGTTGAGTGTCCTGCTAGAGTTGAGATCTAATTCTGGGCCTCTATTTTTTAGAGTTGGACCTGCAAATGATTTTTAGATACCTCAATTTGGAGGCTACTGCTGGAGTTGCTCTAAGTACTCTCTGCCTCGAGAGACACATCTCTGTTGGTGGTTTAATTAGTACTTCACCGAATATACTATGTTATCTTCGGCCACCATGCCGGGGAACAATGGAATATGGCATAGCCACACGCATCATCATACTAGATTCACTTGTGCTAGATCGGTACAGATGCAAAATATACGTAAAGTTCCCTTTCACAAAATATTATGAGTAAATAATTAATGCAACTATGAAAAGGAAAAAAAAGTCATGTGTTTATTTATGCATGTTTTTTTTAAATGTTGAACTTAGACTACATGCATGTATATATTCCTGGTTCACTAAACTTAGGAAAAATTCTCATTAGCCTCACAATGTGGCTGCAGGTTGAAGTACCTGAGAGCTTCAATAAGAAGAGAAGGATTAAACAGCGTCTAGCTGTGCTCCTCGAAGAAAAACTATAAATTATGCATGTAAATGTGCATGTGTGCGTTGAAGGGAAAATGGTAATGCTAGCTAGGATATCGAGGTTAATGTCGGGTGTGCTAGTCTTTGATCTCATGTACCAAGTTCAGCTTTTGATCTATGCATGGTCTATATATGGAGTGATGATATGAATGTTTCGTACATATATGTTCCTCTCATTTGTCAAAATATTATAGATCAACTGATGAAGACCCATTTGGTAAGGATTAGGCAAATTGTCGTTTCTCTCCCTAAATAGGAGAATCCCTTCCAAATGGAAACTTTGTTTTTAAGAGAGGATTTAGAGATAGAAACATACATTCTAACAAAATCCATAAATGAGAAAAATGTGTTCCTCAAGAGAATGAAATCAATTTAAGGTCCATTTGGTAGAGCTCCATCTGATTCTGATTCTCCATGGGAGTTGATTCACCGAGAGAAGTGATTCCTTGGCTGAAAGTGATTCTCTTATATTCTTAGCGTAATCTCTTAAAATTAGGATGAAGAATCATTTCACAGAATCATGAAAAGCGGCATTTTTCAAATCTCAGACTCTTATGTTATTGCATAGAATCACTTCACAGAATATCAGAAGAGAATCAACTCTGTAAGATCTGATGAATGCGGTCAAAGATTCACAGTATACACTCTCCAAATTAAAACATCATACATTTACGAACATGACCTCTCATATTAAAATAGTGACCATCGGTATAATGAGAAGGCAAAAGTCATTGCTAATTAACAAAACAACATCGCATATTGCAACAACCAAATGAAGTAATTGTCTACTTAGTTTCAGTTTAAAGAAGGAATTAAACTAGGCAAAAACACAATTAAAGAAGTATTTAAGAAATGTCATATCAACCCTTATCGATGCACGTAGACATATCTTACTTCCATTAGCACCTCTAAACAAACTGGACCCATATGATTGTTATTTCTACCAAATAAATAGTAGATAATTAGTGTGAATGTTACAAATTAGAGACATCTTAAATATAAATATGTATGATTGAGAGTGCAGACAAAACAAATATCCATCTTGACCTCATTTATCCTCTTAATATGCTCCCGAAATACAAGTTCAACCACTAATGTTTATGTGATATCATTACACCTCCACGAAATTTATGTATGGAAAAGATGTATGCATATAATCTCCATGTTTAAAAATAGATATATTAGGGTCGTAAAATTTATAAAAAGGTTAGTGATACATATGTTTAAAAGGGCAATACTAAGCAAGGTAGTTTAAAAGAGGCTTCTCGTCTAAAGCCAATCAAATTTTTATGAACTCATTTTGGTGTGTGTTTAATTGGGCCAAAATCCTTTTACGTATAGTTCAGAACTATTCCCTCCATCTTAAAAAGAATGCAAATCTAGCTATGTTACCTGGGTGTAGAGCCACAATTTGCAATCCTTATTTTGGACAAAGAGAGTATAAACATTGTCGTCTTGATTACCATTTTGGTAAGCTCATCCTTTTTGCTTATAGCTATACATTTTCAAAAATGAATTTAGAACTTGTCGAATCTAAAAATGAACTTATTAGGCACTTATCATTATGCAATTTTTGTAGAAATGTTTCTTAAGGGTCCAATGATCAACTTAGTAAGAGAAATTTCGCTATTAATAAGGACTTGAAAATCTAAATTATTATTAAGCTTGAGATAATTTGGATATATGATTTTCTCATGAGTCCATAATTGCTAGGGGATCTAACACAATTTGGATTCATGGAACACACATGTCATTATTTATCGTCCACTCCACACCTATTTTTTCTCTATCCTTCCTCTTGGACCCCATTTAGCCTATCTTCATCTAGGTCCTATCATATCTCAAACTATGGCGTGGTAAGAGCTTGGGTGTTTATATCTCAAACTAATCTTGATATTTAGAGGGAAGCCTAGGGGAAGGCCAGTTGTTGTGGTGGAAGTGGTTGGTTGGTAGACTATGAATCATCAATCCAAACGGGAGAGTATGGCCAACGAGGAGGCTTTGGGTGAGGCAATAAGGCAACACATCCTGACAAGTTCACACAATTATGGAGAGGGAGCCACCAGAGACTCTAGAGGGAGGGCTACACACGGGAAAAGCATGATGGAAGGGTGTTGGGTGGTGATATAATAGAAACATCACACTAGTGGAAAGAAGATGAAAAGGGACTGTAAAAGAAAGTATGAGAGCCATCAGATAAGGCAATGGAGAAAGCCGAGTGAAGGAAAAAATGATACGCCACCGTATAATCTCTATGTGATTAAATGTAAGCACTTCTAGCAATTTAATTTCCTAGTTAAGTTGTTATGACCACTCTTGATTTGTATAATTGCAGATTGACTGCATGCATGGGCTAGACTATTCCATATCATAAATATAATAATCACATATTCGACAAGTTACAATAAACCAACACCAATTAAGAGCAGACATAATACATGAGCTACATGATCAGATCAATTAATTACTTGTGAGGTAAGACTTATTTCAATTCCTAGAATTACCTCTATTAATGGACACATTTTGAGCACTTCAAATGTAAAATTTAGGAAAAGAGGGAGTATAGTCAGGCGAAGGGAAAGACTTGATCCCTACACTTCTGATAGCTAGGAAGGGCCACTTGAATTGGAGGCTTGGAGCAACCTTATTTTCTAACAAAAATGGAATAACATCCCAGGATCCACATCATGACATAACCCTTAACTTACTATGTCATAGCATAATAAAGTTTTAAAGTTTGGAACTGAGAAAACCAAAGCGTTCACATGCCATTTCCGCATGAAAATAGCAAAGCATACATTGTCATAGATTTTTACTCCCTCCATTCCAAAATGTAAAATGTTGAAGTTTTGTCATTACTCAAACTTTTCTAACTTTGACAATGTTTACAGAAAAAATATATTACCAAATAAATACATTATTAAGATATGTATTGTGGTATATTTAATGAAACTAAATTGATGTTAATTAAACTTACTTTGTACAATCGCCCTCACTTGAATCTCCAAATGCACCAGTACCCATTGGCATCTACCGAAACTTACTACGTATTACCTATCAGGCAATTGTATAGCGAGATTCACGTATATGTGCACGCGCAGCTGTTGAGAGATGCATGCACAGACGCACTGATGCTAGGAGCGCAAGTTGAAGAGGAATTAAAGGGAATGGAATCTGCAGGTCTCACGATCGGTCACATGGCCGCTCGCCCACTCCAAGGATCGGGGCTCTGGAGTTTGGACTGGACTGGTCGGCAACAAGTTGTAACAAGCATTTGCCCCTAGGCTTTTTGTTTATTTGTGGTGACTTTCTCATAATTTGGGTAAGGATTCAACCTGACGCTGTACGTCTAGATTAATCATTTTCCACATATATATCGCTCCTTTATGCATGAGATGTAAAATATTCATATTTCGAAGTTCTCATCTTAATTTTCGGGTCATTATGTTCTTTCTTTAACTTCCCTGAGCATTTGCACTGCGCCACATGCATGTATGGAAACCATATGCTGCTGCAGGATGTGAGCTTGTATTATTAGAGGCGTTAAGCTTTACCAGTGCTTAGAAAATGTTCAAGCACAAGTTGTGATTTTTGCATTTATTTTTAGATATGTTTTCTCGAAAGGATGGCGAGAGTTTTTGCTTTGCTGTGCTATTAGAACAAGAGAATTGTATAGGGGCCGGAGTAAAAATCCAGAATATAGCATACATCTTTTGATAGTCTAAAAGGGAGAAGTGGACATCAGATAGATTCAGCATAGCACTACAGAATCCAGAATACCGAGCTGAAAGTTTGGAAAAGTGGCAAAGAAAATTTAAAAACTCTGGAGAACGAATCCTGGATGGACCCCTCAATGCGATATTATTCTATTTGAAATTGAAAAGGCGAGATATAGATTCTAAGACATGAGAGCCCTCTTCCGGTCATGGAATATACCGTTGTGCAACTTGCTATTTGGAGATTATTCCAACTTATTAGTGCTAGCTCTCGGTGGAGGAAATAATTCCAATTTATTACACGATCGAGAGCCTTATTAAGTTTTTGGTTGTGCCCTCAAAATAAACCTCAATACATTTGTATTGAGAAATAAATATGATTTCGCCTTTCGTTTCAAATCAAAGAAATATATATGATTTCACCTAAAAAATTAAGAAATGTGAAAAGGATTTCCATCCTCGGTGGTGAGGACGTACTATATATGTACATATCCAATATAACCAAGAAGCCGTGTTAGGATCAGCACTAAAACGGAGCTTGAAGCCACACACTGCACCTTCTTGGCGCTAGTGTAGACGTGTAGTACAAGCATGTCTCAAGATGGCCAGCATGCGCCAAGGGCAAGACTACAAGCAACACATAGAGCCATTGCAAGTTTACAACACATCAAAGAGCTAGCTCTCGGCAGCCTCTGGTCGCCAATAATCTGCACAGGATCGGAGCTCATCATGTGGTCTCCAGTGCGTCCACATGAGCTGATGAGCAGCGAGCACGAGTGCCCAGGTGCCCTCCTGGCCGGACCAGGCCAGTCGCAAGTTGCCAGGGAGAGCTAGGGATTCCGCGCGCACACAGTTCGGCGGGGTTGGGTCACGACACGACCCGACTGTGCAGTGCCCATCCGTCCATGCATCTATACTGCTAGCTAGCTATACAGCGGGCGGAAGAGATGAGGAGATAAAAAGTTGGGATCGCCGCGAGATATATCCCCCACTTCCCTGGGACACAAATCTTTTGTTCGTCCTTGCGCGAGCGACGACACTCATTCTGGCTCTCCGTGCTCCGGGCTCACCGATGCCTTATTCTCCCGGCTTTTCCGTGGCCCCATCGCACAGCACACAGGCGCCATCTTCGTCCTTGATCCTTCACGGGCCGGCCCCCTATAAGTAACACTGCTTCCCACGCTCTTCTTCTCATCACAAAAGCCACAAATTAAGCTAGTGAAGAGAGCCAGCTGAGCTACCCCTCCTTGGCTCCTTGTCCAGCAGCTCGATCGCCAACATATACTTGTAGTATATCTCAGAGGCAGAGATGGCGTCGATGTCGATGAGCTCGTCGAGGCCGCAGTGGACGAAGAAGCAGGACAAGCTGTTCGAGCAGGCGCTGGCGGTGTACGACAAGGAGACGCCGGACCGGTGGCACAACATCGCCCGCGCCGTCGGGGGAAAGTCGGCGGAGGAGGTCAGGCGCTACTACGAGATCCTGGTCGAGGACGTCAAGCGCATCGAGGCCGGCAAGGTGCCCTTCCCCGCCTACAGGTGCCCCGCCGGCGGCGGCGGCGCCACCGCCAACATGACCGGCTACTAGCAGCTAGGCCGACAGCAGGTAATATAAAGATCCAGCTACAGTTTACTCATAATACCCGTCTCAATTTGTCAGCTCTTGAATAGCATGCCTGTGTGTATAAATTTCAGCAAGGCATCGACTTCTAGACTAGAATCTGCTGCGTAGAAATTTAAGGTTGCATGCAGCTGATCCGCGACTCTTCTCTTTTCTGCAGGCTGAACTCTGAAGCCGCACCTGAAGAATCTAGGCGACATTCAAGTCAGTACGTGGGCGTGCCTACAAAGAAGAGAGCAACTCAAGCAAAACCAAAGTGGCCGGAGCATCCGATCCGATCCCGCATGTGAATATCTACCACTATCTAGCTAGTTTGCAGACCAATCGATCTCCCATATGTAGTATGCAGTAGTCTGTTCGATCATCTATTGTAAAATCTCTGTATATGTATAATGTATCTTTCAGAAAAAAGTGAAATAAAAAGTCCTTTATTCGTCATCCAGTTAATCAACCCTTGTCCTCGTTCAAATTCAGTAGATTTTTTCATAGTACTGTATAGGATGTGCCGATTTCTCTCCCTCTCTCTTTTGCTGTGTTTTGCAGTACTCAACCCATAACCAAAATCTTGCACATTGGTTGGACACGCAACAGTAATTAGAATTGTAACTTAAGGACACAAAGCAGTTAGATTTTTAATTAACTATACACGACCTGTAGCCCGTTATGCTCAAGTTACACTAAAAGATTCTGATATCACCGCCCTAGCTACGGTCACAAATTAATCCTAACGTTTTGGGTAAAATTCAGTAAAAAAAATGAATATCTGGTTTGGAAACATGAAATCCTTCACCTTAAAAGATACTAATATACCTTGTAAATTCACTGGTCTTACTTCATCATTGATTAAGTCATGGAAGAGTTATAATTTTTGAGCATTAACCACACCGTTGTAGTTGAGTTAACTGTGGGAGGGTATAACTTTTTTTTTTTTGAAAGAGAGGGGACTTGTCCGAAAGTATAATCAAAGTTGCAAGAGGAACAACACATGAATGTTGGAAAACTTTGGAAGAGTACTTGTGGGAAAGTATAACCAAAGCTTCAAGAGGAACAACACATGAATGATGGAAAACTTCTATTTTTTAGGAATGCACAAGGAGACATCTGTAACGTCCCGCCTCTCCGAGGTCGGGCCCGTGAGCCCGCTTATACCTGACAGCTCTCTAGGATATCAAGATTGTCCTCACAGACCAACACATGTTTTCGTACTCGGGAAGAACTTCTGTGTTGGTCACCCATCCCGAAATTGCTCCAGGCTAAGCACCCTTAATATAACCTCAACGTTCCTTCAAGATAAGCTTCCAGAAAAGAAGTTGCAACTTGTTGGTATGAATATTCTTATCAATCCTATTAAGCTTTGGGTCGTCACAACATCTTTCACGCTTATCCAATTTAAATTGAATTCCGAGGTCTCCTGCATTCCCTTTTTCATCCTAATAAGCGCATTCCAAAAATTGAGTGAATATGAATATATGATGTAGCCTTTCCGATCACACTTATCTTCCTCGTCTCTCTTGGATCCATACACCGAATCTTCTACAATCTAGAACAAAATATGGGACAAACGTTTGGCTCAAAAGTATTGAGGAAAAAGGTAGTTAGAAAAGTTAAGTTTAATCTTTTGAGCCATAAATATTTAAGACGTTTTAGTAAAATGTATTTTTTAAAATGTTTCTGAAGTAATTTATGGAAAATATTTTACTAAAACTTCTAGCAAAGATTTTTCCCCAAAACATTTTAACAAAATATATTTCCTCAAAATGTCAAGGAAATTAAAAAAAAGGACCGTCACCATTATTCTTTGGTGTCTATTCCCCTTTTCACCATCACAACCTCATCTTACATCTTTTTTTACAACAAAAGAAAAGGCTCATATAACAGCTAGAAGGGCAGTGTGCCTTATCCTGCATGCCTTTTATAGAGGTGCGTCAAGGCTTTGCTATCGCCGGATTCTAGGGTCAGACAGAGACTGGGTGTAGCGAAGTCACGGGCAGGGTTAAAAAAACCGCTAACCGCCCGGTTTTCGAAACCGAAAAACCGGTCCTGTTTACCGAGAAAACGAGCGGTTTATGCCTGTTTTTAGATCCGATCAGGGGGTCAAAAACCGGCCGGTTTTAGGTATCGGGCCGAACCAGTAAGACCGGTTACCGGTCCGGTTCCCACCGGTTTTGTGAACCCTGGTCACGGGTGATAACATCCATTGTTTGCCCATGCACATAAAAAAAAAGAAATCATGTTAGTTGGTTCATGCATGTGAGGGGTACACTTGTCCGAAAAAAAGGTTGCACTATAGGAGAATGGCACACACTCGTATTAGGAATTTCACCATTTTATAGGCTGTGCATTACTTCGTGTATGCAGATTGAATGAAAATTGTTAAGAGAAATTGTGAATGACTGAATGAATTGATTGTCTTGATCTGTTGTACAGTGCTTTACATATATACAAAGCCAAGGGGTGTCTGGGTGAAAAGGTGTCTTTACAATGAACACAAAGCAGTTAGATTTTTAATTAACTATACACGACCTGTAGCCCGTTATGCTCAAGTTACACTAAAAGATTCTGATATCACCCTAGCTACGGTCACAAATTAATCCTAATGTTTTGGGTAAAATTCAGTAAAAAAATTGAATATCTGGTTTGGAGACATGAAATTCCTGTTTAGATTCACCTTAAAGATACTACTAATATACCTTATAAATTCACTGGATCTTAAAAAGTATGCTTAGCAGAAATATAGTTATCAAATGCATGCATTGAAAACTATGCCACACGTCCAAAATAGCATGTATGTTTTTTTTTGGCTGAAGAGAGTGTACTCAAATTAAGTTTCCAAAAATACACCCTTTACTTTTTTCTGAAGAAAGTATAATCAAATCTTTTTTTTTTTTGCCGGAAAAGAGAGCCTTCATTGATTAAGTCATGGAAGAGTTACAATCTTTGAGCACTAACCACACCGTTGTAGTTGAGTTAACTGTGGGAGGGTATAACTTTTTTTTTTTTTGAAAGAGAGGGGAGTTGTCGGAAAGTATAAGCAAAGTTGCAAAGAGGAACAACACATGAATGTTGGAAAACTATGGAAGAGTACTTGTGGGAAAGTATAACCAAAGTTGCAAGAGGAACAACACATGAATGTTGGAAAACTGTGGGAGAGTACTTGTGAATGGGACACTTTTATTTTTAGGAATGCACGAGGAGACATCGGTAACATCCAGCCTCTCCGGGGCCGGGCCTGCTTACATCTGACAGCTCTCTAATGATATCAAGACTGTTCTCACAGACCAACACATATCTTTTATGCGCACTTTGTCCTCATTTGTGTGCACCCGGGAAGAACTTTTGGGTCGATCATCCATTCCGAAATTGCTCTAGGTCAACCATGCTTAACTCGGAGTTCTTTCGAGACGAGCTTCCGGAAAAGAAATTGCAAGTTATTGGTATAAGTATTCTTATCAATCCTATTAAGTTTTGAGTCGTCACAACTCACAACATCCTTCGGTTATCCGATTAAACTAAATTCCGAGCTCTCCTGCTTTCCCTTTTCATCCTAATAAGCGCATTCTAAAATTAGAGTGAATATGAATATATGATGTAGCCTTTGGGATCACATTTATCTTCTTCGTCTCTCTTGGATCCATACACCGAATCTTCTACAATCTAGAACAAAATATGGGACAAACGTTTGGCTCAAAAGTATTGAGGAAAAAAGGTAGTTAGAAAAGTTAAGTTTAATCTTTCGAGCCATAAATATTTAAGACGTTTTAGTAAAATATATTTTTAAAAATGTTTCTGAACTAATTTATAGAAAATATTTTACTAAAACTTCTAGCAAAGATTTTATCCCAAAAAATTTTAAATAAATAAATAAACATATATTTCCTCAAAATGTCAAGGAAATTAAAAAAAAGGACCGTCACCATTCTTCTTTGGTGTCTATTCCCCTTTTCACCATCACAACCTCAACTTACATCTTTTTTTTTTAACAAAAGAAAAGGCTCATAAAACAGCTAGAAGGGCAGTGTGCCTTATGGAAAACCGAGATTTGCAAAAAGCGCACAGCAAAAGTTTTGCCATGCGTTTTCTACCGAGGCGCACGACAGCATCTTGCTCGGCAAAGTACCTTTGCCGTGCGCCTTCCTCTAGAAACGCACGGTTAACAATGTTTGTCGTGCGTCACGCATGGCACACGGCAACAAAAAGCGCAGACGGAGACGAACGCCTTCACGGCAGGGAGTCAACTTTTGTCGTGTGCTGTATTCACACACACGGCAAACATTTTCAGAAAAAATAAAAAAAACAAAGGGACCACCGGCACCGCCAGCCCGCAGCCGCCGCTGCCACCAACACCACCGGCCCTCCGCCGCCGCTGCCACAAGCCCTCCGCCGCCATGCACCACCACTACCGCCGCCGCGAGGCACCATCACCACCACCATTAGGAACCACCACCGCTGTCACTGCCACCAGCACCACAGGCCCTCTGCCGCCAATGCCACCAGCACCACCAGCCCTCCGCGCCATGCACCACCACCGCCGCCGCCGCCAGGCACCATCACCACCACCATTAGGCACCACCACCACCGCCGCGGCGGCGTCCACCCGCCATTGTAGGTTCGCAGGTTCTGACACAGAGAGAGAAGAGAGAGAGATGGAGGGTGCACCTGGGAGAAGTCGCCGCCACCGCCGGATCTCGTCGTCGCGGAAGAAGGAGCGTCTGCCACCGCCGGATCTCGTCGTCGCGGAAGAAGGAGCGCCCGCCGCCGCCGAATCTCGTCGCCATGCCCGCCGCTGCGCCCTCCGCCGCCGGATCTTATCGCCGTGACCGCCACTATCACTGCCTTCTCACCTCTCCCCGCGCTGCTCCCCACTACCAGTGAGGGGCGAGCGGAGGGGGAAGGGGAGGGGCAGCAAGGCAGAGCGCAACGTGCGGAGGGAGAGGAGGCGGCACGGCGGGGAGAGAGGGAGAGGCGAGTGGAGCGCGGCTGGGGGAGGGAGAGGTTGCGGGAGGGAGAGGAGGCGGCACGGCGGCGGGTAAGGGGGCTGCGGGCTGCGGCTGGGAGGTGGGGAGGAAGTGGGTGGGGGAGTATTTATACGTAGGGTTTGTAGAGGTGGGGGTGGCCGGCGGGCTTTATTGGGCCGCGAAAGAAGACGGGCTTTATTGGACCGCGAAAGAAGGTGGGGGAGGAAGCTGCAGACTTTGCCGTGCGCTAGGGTTCCGTGGCGCACGGCAAACATTCTTTGTCGTGCCCCAGGGGTACACGGCGCACGACAAAGTCCTATTCCATTTATGTTTATTTAAATCTCATAATTAGATAAATGTACTAAAATTATCAAATAGATCTGAAACATTAGCATAAATTGGGATGAGACAATCTATGTTGTATATTGCCTACATAAAAAACATTGAATTGAAATTCAAATTTGAACTTTACTACGGCTACAAACCTTATCAAGTAGCTCTCAACACTCTGAAACTTCTAGTGAGATACTTCGGTTTCTAAACACCATCCATGACAGCTTGCTCAAAACACTATATATGATTTATCACAAGCTTCACATAGAATATCATGAGCTCTTGACGAATCTCATGATTTTCAAATTTTGTTTGCATTTTATATAATTAAAAAACATTGCAACCGCATGCGGATTATCATGATTCACGAACAAAATGTTCAAAATTTCATCCAATTTTATGGATAAGGTCTTAAAATGATTCAATTACATGAATATGATTTTTCCACAAACTAATGTTTTTGTAGTGGAGAAATAAAAAGAAGTACGAAAATCAATTTTTTAAAAAATACTTTGTCGTGCGCCGTAGGAAAACGCATGGCAAACGTATATGTTTGCCGCGCGCTAGAGGGAAACGCACGGCAAACATATATGTGTTTGCCGTGCGTTTTCCTAAGGCGCACGGCAAAGGGAATGCACAAGCTAACGGTTGTAAACGGGGGTAACGTCCGGTGGGGGGGGGAATGTTTGCCGTGCGCCAAGAGAAAACGCACGGCAAACTATTTGTTTGTCGTGCACCAAGGGAAAAACGCACGGCAAATCATTTTTTTGCCGAGCTTTTTTTCGCCGTGCACCATGGAAAAGCCACACGGCAAAACTCCTATTTGCTGTGTGCCCGAAAAATGCGCACGGTAAAGTTTCAGACGCACGGCAAAAGGGTAGTTTCCCGTAGTGTATCCTGCATGCCCTTTTATGTCTTTATTAGAGAGGGAGCGATGTAGCCATGAAGGAATGAGCTTTCTATAGAGGTGCATCAAGGCTTTGCTATCGTCGGATTCTAGGGTCAGACAGAGACGGGGTGGAGCGAAGTCACGGGTGATAACATCCATTGTTTGCCCATGCACATAAAAAAAAAGAAATCATGTTAGTTGGTTCATGCATGTGAGGGGTACACTTGTCCGAAAAAAAGGTTGCACTATACAGGGGCGGAGCTAGGTAGAGCGCGCCGGGTGCGGCCGCACTCACGAAAAAATCGTAATCCTTTATCACTTCTAAATTTTCACCATGTTAAATTGATTTTTCATGGATGCTATGAAGGTTCCGCACCCCCCTTGATTCTTCTCTAGCTCCGCCCCTGGCACTATAGGAGAATGGCACACACTCGTATTAGGAATTTCACCATTTTATAGGCTGTGCATTACTTCGTGTATGCAGATTGAATGAAAATTGTTAAGAGAAATTGTGAATGACTGAATGAATTGATTGTCTTGATCTGTTGTACAGTGCTTTACATATATACAAAGCCAAGGGGTGTCTGGGTGAAAAGGTGTCTTTACAATGAACACAAAGCAGTTAGATTTTTAATTAACTATACACGACCTGTAGCCCGTTATGCTCAAGTTACACTAAAAGATTCTGATATCACCCTAGCTACGGTCACAAATTAATCCTAATGTTTTGGGTAAAATTCAGTAAAAAAATTGAATATCTGGTTTGGAGACATGAAATTCCTGTTTAGATTCACCTTAAAGATACTACTAATTTACCTTATAAATTCACTGGATCTTAAAAAGTATGCTTAGCAGAAATATAGTTATCAAATGCATGCATTGAAAACTATGCCACACGTCCAAAATAGCATGTATGTTTTTTTTTTTTGGCTGAAGAGAGTGTACTCAAATTAAGTTTCCAAAAATACACCCTTTACTTTTTTCTGAAGAAAGTATAATCAAATCTTTTTTTTTTGCCGGAAAAGAGAGCCTTCATTGATTAAGTCATGGAAGAGTTACAATCTTTGAGCACTAACCACACCGTTGTAGTTGAGTTAACTGTGGGAGGGTATAACTTGTTTTTTTTTTTTGAAAGAGAGGGGAGTTGTCGGAAAGTATAAGCAAAGTTGCAAAGAGGAACAACACATGAATGTTGGAAAACTATGGAAGAGTACTTGTGGGAAAGTATAACCAAAGTTGCAAGAGGAACAACACATGAATGTTGGAAAACTGTGGGAGAGTACTTGTGAATGGGACACTTTTATTTTTAGGAATGCACGAGGAGACATCGGTAACATCCAGCCTCTCCGGGGTCGGGCCCGCTTACATCTGACAGCTCTCTAATGATATCAAGACTGTTCTCACAGACCAACACATATCTTTTATGCGCACTTTGTCCTCATTTGTGTGCACCCGGGAAGAACTTTTGGGTCGATCATCCATTCCGAAATTGCTCCAGGTCAACCACGCTTAACTCGGAGTTCTTTCGAGACGAGCTTCCAGAAAAGAAGTTGCAAGTTGTTGGTATAAGTATTCTTTGGTGTCTATTCCCCTTTTCACCATCACAACCTCAACTCGCATCTTTTTTTTACAACAAAAGAAAAGGCTCATAAAACAGCTAGAAGGGCAGTGTGCCTTATCACTACAGGAAAACCGAGATTTGCCGTGCGCCTCGGGCGCACGGCAAAGGTTAGAAAGCGCACAGCAAAAGCTTTGCCATGCGTTTTCTACCAAGGCGCACGACAGCATCTTGCTCGGCAAAGTACCTTTGCCGTGCGCCTTCCTCTAGAAACGCACGGTTAACAATGTTTGTCGTGCGTCACGCATGGCACACGGCAACAAAAAGCGCAGACGGAGACGGACGCCTTCACGGCAGGGAGTCAACTTTTGTCGTGTGCTGTATTCATACACACGGCAAACATTTTCAAAAAAAATAAAAAAACAAAGAGACCACCGGCACCGCCGGCCCGCAGCCGCCGCTGCCACCAACACCACCGGCCCTCCGCCGCCGCTGCCACCAGCCCTCCGCCGCCATGCACCACCACCGCCGCCGTCGCGAGGCACCATCACCACCACCATTAGGCACCACCACTGCCGTCGCTGCCACCAGCACCACAGGCCCTCCGCCGCCACTGCCACCAGCACCACCAGCCCTCCGCGCCATGCACCACCACCACCGCCGCCGCCAGGCACCATCACCACCACCATTAGGCACCACCACCACCGCCGCGGTGTCCACCCGCCGTTGTAGGTTCGCCGGATCTGACACAGAGAGAGAGAGAAGAGAGAGATGGAGGGTGCACCTGGGAGAAGTCGCCGCCACCGCCGGATCTCGTCGTCGCGGAAGAAGGAGCGCCCGCCGCCGCCGAATCTCGTCGCCATGCCCGCCACTGCGCCCTCCGCCGCCGGATCTTATCGCCGGGACCGCCACTATCACTGCCTTCTCACCTCTCCCTGCGCTGCTCCCCACTACCAGTGAGGGCCGAGCAGAGGGGGAAGGGGAGGGGCAGCAAGGCAGAGCGCAACGTGCGGAGGGAGAGGAGGCGGCACGGCGGGGGGGGGGGAGAGGGAGAGGCGAGTGGAGCGCGGCTGGGGAGGGAGAGGCTGCGGGAGGGAGAGGAGGCGGCGCGACGGCGGGTAAGGGGGCTGCGGGCTGCGACTGGGAGGTGGGGAGGAAGTGGGTGGGGGAGTATTTATATGTAGGGTTTGTATAGGTGGGGGTGGCCGGCGGGCTTTATTAGGCCGCGAAAGAAGATGGGCTTTATTGGGCCGCGAAAGAAGGTGGGGGAGGAAGCTGCGGACTTTGCCGTTCGCTAGGGTTCCGTGGCGCACGGCAAACATTCTTTGTCGTGCGCCAAGGGTACACGGCGCACGACAAAGTCCTATTCCATTTATGTTTATTTAAATCTCATAATTAGATAAATGTACTAAAATTATCAAATAGATCTGAAACATTAGCATAAATTGGGATGAGACAATCTATGTTGTATATTGCCTACATAAAAAACATTGAATTGAAATTCAAATTTGAACTTTACTACGGCTACAAACCTTATCAAGTAGCTCTCAACACTCTGAAACTTCTAGTGAGATACTTCGGTTTCTAAACACCATCCATGACAGCTTGCTCAAAACACTCTATATGATTTATCACAAGTTTCACATAGGATATCATGAGCTCTTGACGAATATCATGATTTTCAAACTTTGTTTGCATTTTATATAATTAAAAAACATTGCAACCGCATGCGGATTATCATGATTCACGAACAAAATGTTCAAAATTTCATCCAATTTCATGGATAAGGTCTTAAAAATGATTCAATTACATGAATATGATTTTTCCACAAACTAATGTTTTTGTAGTGGAGAAATAAAAAGAAGTACGAAAATCAATTTTTTAAAAAATACTTTGTCGTGCGCCGTAGGAAAACACACGGCAAATGTATATGTTTGCCGCACGCTAGAGGGAAACGCACGGCAAACATATATGTTTACCGTGCGTTTTTCTGAGGCGCACGGCAAAGGGAATGCACAAGCTAACGGTTGTAAACGGGGGTAACGTCCGGTGGGGGGAAAATGTTTGCCGTGCTCCAAGAGAAAAACGCACGGCAAACTATTTGTTTGTCGTGCACCAAGAGAAAAACGCACGGCAAACCATTTTTTTACCGAGCTTTTTTTCGCCGTGCACCATGAAAAAGCCACACGGCAAAGCTCCTATTTGCTGTGTGTCCGAAAAAATGCGCACGGTAAAATTTCAGGCGCACGGCAAAGAGGTAGTTTCCCGTAGTGTATCCTGCATGCCCTTTTATGCTTTTATTAGAGAGGGAGCGATGTAGCCATGAAGGAATGAGCTTTCTATAGAGGTGCATCAAGGCTTTGCTATCGTCGGATTCTAGGGTCAGACAGAGACGGGGTGGAGCGAAGTCACGGGTGATAACATCCATTGTTTGCCCTTGCACATAAAAAAAAAGAAATCAAAGGGTTCGTTGGTTGATGTGAGGGATACACTTGGCCGAAAAAAAGGTTGCACTATAGGAGAATGGCGCACTCGTATTAGGAATTTCACCATTTTATAGGCTGTGCATTACTTCTTGTATGCAGATTGCAGAATGATGAATGAAAATGAATTATGTATGAGAAGCAAAATCATGGCAGCTTAATGAAAAATGTTCAGCTCTGCACACGGGCCTGTATCCTGCCAGATGGGCTGAGAACGTGTGAGCCGCGGCGGTGGCAATCCGGGCCCAACAACTAAAAGCGTCCATCCCACGCGACCTGGCCCGCAACTCCCCTCTCAGATCCCCTGTTAAAAAAGCAAACCCCTTCCAAAAACCTCTCAAATCCCGGCCTCTCCTGTCCCCTCCTCCCCTCTCCTGTCCGCTCCCAAATTCGGCGAACGCCTCCCCGCCGCAATGGCGAACTTCAGCCCCGCCGGCGCCGCCGCCGCTAACCAGAACCCTAACAAATCCTTCGAGGTGCGTACCTGCGCGCGCTCGTGCGGCCGCGATTGCGACCGCACTTCCGCCTTACCGGGTACACAATGCCTTCGATTTGACCCAGTGCCGTTTCCGTTTTCTGCTGCAGGTGACTCCGGCGCCCGAAGACTCGGTCTCCAGTCTCAGCTTCAGCCCCAAGGCGAACCATCTCATAGCCACCTCATGGGATAAACAGGTGAGCTCCCTCCCCGCCGCTGTCAGAAGCCTGTATGCGGGGACATATGCGGTTGGCCTGATAGCTTTCCATGTGCAGGTTCGGTGCTGGGAGGTCCTGCCTGGTGGGGGATGCCAAGCTAAGGCCTCGATTTCGCACGATCAGCCGGTATGCTGATTCATCTCAGCATTTCTTTTTCCACAAGTGATTCGTTGCTCCTCACATTAGCTAATTATTATGGAAGCAAAGCTGTCTGGTCTGGAGCCATTTTGGTCTTCTAGATCCCTCCGTCTTGCCTGCATTTTGCGATGATGTAACCTGTAGACTGGTTCTGTTCCACGCAGGTGCTGTGCTCAGCGTGGAAGGATGATGGGATGACTGTTTTCTCGGGAGGATGTGATAAGCAGATTAAAATGTGGCCGCTGCTGTCTGGTGGGCAGCCCACAACCTTATCAGGGCATGAGGCGCCTGTCAAAGAACTCGCTTGGGTGCCACAGATGAATCTTCTTGTTAGTGGAAGTTGGGACAAGACTTTGAGGTACGGACGTTAGACAAGACAAATTAGGTTCCTCTACAATTATCTCATCATACAGTAATGTCTGGTCCAGTTCAATGTTTTGTTGCTGATGTACTGCGTAACAATGGAAGCACAGTGATGCAGTATCCACATAGATAACTTGTAGCATTATCACCAACAACTACATACTTTGTCGATTAATGCTTACATATGTATAAATCTAAGAACCCGCTAGTCCATTTGCCATTATAAAGATGGCTATCCTCATATTTTCAATCATTTTCCCATTTTGTTAAGGTACTGGGACATTAGGCAACCTCAACCAGTGCACGTTCAGCAACTTCCTGAGCGCTGTTATGCTCTATCGCTTTGTTATCCTCTCATGGTGGTTGGCACTGCTGATCGCAACGTAATAGTGTTCAATCTTCAGAATCCACAGGTAAGCTACAATGTTACATTACCCTCTCCTCCTCCGTAACACCTTAGATGATTTTGGTTCTATTCTGGCTATACACATGAATGGTAAGGAATTTATAATTTCCAACCTGATGTCCTGATCAAATATGTGACCATCCATTTTCACGAAAACTGACTTATTGTGAGTTAGTGAAACCAATGTATGAGAGGAAAGTGTACAACCACTTGAGAATGTCGAATGTAAAACTATCAGAATATATTGCATTATAGTGAGACTGATTCATTAATCTAGTCTTACCCTAGTAGTCAGAAAATTTCAAAAATAACAATATGATTGCATTCAGTGCCTCCATCCCGTTCAGTTTTCAATGGGTAAAATGGTCCAGTGATATGAGAAACTGTGGAAGAAAATATTTTGCATCTCAGTTGTTGAAACATTTATGAGTTCAGAGTGAAAACTATGATATATTCTCAACCATGTAACATTTTCTCATGCGACCAGCATTTGGTATGAGTAACTTGGGGAAGGGAGTTGCAAACAACGATGATGAGACACAACTATTTCTTTTTCGGTTATCTTTTGGCAAAAAGTAGATAAGTAATAAAAGTTGTCTAGTTGCCTTGTTTGTTTTTTATTTAACAAAACAATAAGGTCGAGGCACCCACCTGAACTGTTTCATCTAATCGAACTCTGCAAGTTTATCCACTAAATAATATAAGCAAATCTCTATCATATTTGCACCTTTTCACTTTCTCAGTACCTTGTAACAGGCTGAATTCAAGAGAATTGTATCACCTTTGAAGCTCCAGACAAGGTGTCTTGCTGCATTTCCTGATCAACAAGGGTTTTTGGTAACACTCCAGTTTGGCTTTTCTGTGTATTTCTTCTCTACAATAGTCTATCACTAACTGATTAAATCTTGTATAACACCAAAATGTGGCCTCCATCAAAATGCAAGGAAAGAAAAAAAAGAGCTAGTGAGCTTGACCTCATAAAGTCATAATGTCGTACAGTTGGTTGTTTTTTGTTTTGGGAAATATGATAGAAAGGTGTTGTGAAGAATTATATATATTCTTAAGGAGCCAAATATGAAAAAATATATAGTGGTTATTTCGTAAAACAAGTTATTTTCATTGTAAGTATTATCCCAACATTTTTCCTCTGAAATAAGGTGTGGCTAATTGCACATGATTTTCCAGAGTGCAAAGTGACTATTTTTCAGAGCGCAAAGGAATGTCGATTTCAACCCTTCTAGAATTCTTTAAAACAACGGCATTCATTTCATTTCTCATCAGCAGAGTTTCTCACTTGAAACAATTTCTCCCAATATTGCCGTAGTAAATAAATTTTATCGACTCAGTGTGATGTCTATGATGTTCCTTGTTTTTGTTTGCTCGTACATGTTGTTAACAGTTTTTTTAGTGTTTTGGCCCAGAATTATTAGCGATTGAATCAGTGATCTTTGTGGCAGTGAATGAAGGACCAATTACTTGTTATGCACAGCTGATTGATCTTTTACTTGTTTTGAAGGTTGGATCTATAGAAGGAAGAGTCGGTGTTCATCATGTGGATGACTCTCAGCAAAGCAAAAACTTTACATTCAAATGTCACCGTGATGGCAATGATATATACTCTGTTAACTCACTGAACTTCCATCCTGTGAGATCCCTTTCTTCTATAATATGTTATTCAAATATTTTATTCACTTCCTTAGATTGAATATAAATAAGTTCTTCGAGATCCATAAAAATGAAGAAGTTAAACCTTTAATGTTTTAATTTGGAGGTAGAAATTTCCCAATCTCACCTCGGACTTCATTTAAATACTGAATACTACGTTCCCAAATATTGGTCACTTTAGTTTTGCCCTAAGTCAAACTTGTCTAGTTTTGACTAAATTTATAGAAGAAAAGTACCAACATCTACAACATCAATTTAATTTCATTAAATCCACCACGAAATATGTACTGGTAGTCACATTAGTTACAGAGGTTTTGACGTAGGTCAATAATTTGGAACGGAGGGAGCACTGGCTAACCAGCATAGGAGCAGTTAATTTTAGCTACTTCACAGTTCATTCAACTAAGTAATTCTAATTGTCATGGTACGAATTCCATTCAGGTGCACGGTACATTTGCTACTACAGGATCTGATGGAGGTTTCAATTTTTGGGATAAGGACAGTAAGCAAAGGCTGAAGGTGTGTTCCCCTAATATTCTTTAAAGATATATATATCTTACATTCTCTATTGGTCAGAGTGGCTATTGTCATCATTTTTTTTGACATATTTTTATATTGAACCATTAAATGAAATGGAATGGGAAAAATAATGTGTAGTAACAATGACCTGGTGGTTGTTCTCTGTGAGCTATTCCATTCTGTCAAAAGCAATTTATATCCTGCATGCAGTTAAACCGTTTTAACTTCGACCTACATGTTTTCATGAATGAGACTGATCATTTGAAGATTGTGTAAGTAGAAATGGATGATGCAACTATTTATCAGTTTTACGAATTGGAATCAGGGATTGAACTTATGTGTTAGACTGTTTTACAATAACATTTACTCTTGACTAGAGGACCTTAGTGATGTCCTTGTACAGTTGTACTATCTCTCTGTCTGAAATAATTAAAATATTGCTTTCAGTAGCTGTTGATTACTCTGCCAACTCTCATGCCCCACTGGACATTTGCTAGGAGGTTTTGCATTGAAAACCCCAAATGACATTTATTTGTAAACTAATATCGAACAGTGGGATTAGTTAAAAAGTCGGATTTATCAGAATATTAAAGTTTTCTGCACTCATGTTCAGATACCGCTCAAGTTCTCTTCCTCAACTGTGAAACTGCTCGTGCCTGTGAAGGGTACTTATTTTCTAATGAGTAGCAAAAGACCGCTAGCTACTTCAGTGAAACTGCAAGTCTGTTATGCTACATCTTCCTTTGGCTTTGTTTTAATGCCCTGTGTTAAAGAATAAATCGCAAATGATATACATGCACATTGTTAACATATTGGTTTTAGCGTTGTGGTGGTTGGCTACAAAGAGGGGAAAATGTGCTCAATAACATATCATTGATTTGCCAACAATTTGAAACCTTGATATGGAAATATGTATGTACTGTTTAAAGATTTACCTCTGATCTGTCATTTTCTTTTACAGGCATTTAGTAAGTGTCCAGCACCCATCACATGCAGTACATTCAACCAGGACGGCTCTATATTTGCTTATGCGGTAGGTCATCTGTTGATTTTAAGCATTTGCAGACTGAACTGGACTAAATTATCAGATGCACATGTCTGCTTTTGATACTTATTGTTCCTACATGGTTCATAGTAGTTACCACTTACCAACCATACATTTTTCATTCCTCAAGTTATTTAGTCTGAAAGTTTAATGATTTCTCACGCTTCATTATATTTTTTCTTGGTGAAACGTGTGTGCTAAAAGTCCAAATTTGCTGATCATTTGTTTAGGTAGGTTATGATTGGGGCAAGGGCGCTGAGAAGCATAATCCTTCTACTGCAAAGACAAATATCTTTATACATAGCGTGCAGGTTTGTACCTTTTTACTAGATGTCTTGTGCACAATAATCTTTTATGTAGTTCATTTGATTTTAGAAAAGCTACGATGGACATGTGCTCAAATTGTATCTGTGCTCTTTTTTTCTTGTCAAACAATTTGAACTGTTAATATGGGCTAACTGCAGTTGGTTGATTTAAAGTTTTCATAGCTCAGTGTAATTTTGAATGATCATTTCCGTCTGTTTTGCTTGGATGATGGTAGCTATCTTTTATTTATTCCTTGTCTGATAGTTTCTTCTTTGATCATTGCTGTTTTGGTTTGTAGGAATCTGATGTCAAAGGAAAGCCCCGTACTGGAAAGAAGTAGTCATATGGCAAGTCGAAGATTGGTGCTCGTAGACTGATAAGAAAATGAGCTCACTGCTGCTGGTCTCACATGAGTGGTCTGCTCCTGATTGTTAGGGTATTCTTCGTACATGAGACTGAAAGCAAATTCAATATCACAATTCATAACAATTGCTGTATGTGCGACATTTTAGCTGGAAGTAGCCTTGGATATTGTTCTGACGGTAGCTTGTCTCTAGAATGGATCTTACTATTAGTAGGTGCCATGAAAAGCACTCCTTGTCGCTGGTTACCATCTTTGTCAGATCCATTCTGGTACTGCATCAAAATTTATTCCCGTCTGGTTCAGAATTTAGGTTCAGACCAAAACTTGTGCTAGTCATGCCAAAATCTGGGCAAATGTTTTAGGATAGCGCTGGGTTGGGTGCCAAAGTTTTGACCTCCGATTGGCTTGATGCTAAAACACAATTGCCAATATCCATTATGATTCATCCGCACACATTTTTAGAACATGTAGCTTGCATAACAAATGTTCACTATTGATAAATATATTTACATATTATGCAAAGGAGTTAATCAGATCCAGACATCTTCATCTAAGATCACGAAATAATAAACCTCCTGCTATAGCAGTACTAATCTCCTAACCACCTACAGCAGTTCTACGTAGCACAAGTTTCATATTATCACTTGTGTTATTGTGTTGATTCTACAAGTTTTGGCTATAGTCTGTGCAATTGCAATATATGAATGTGGTGTGAATTAGTCAATTTTTTTTTTTGGTTGAGTCTCACTGGAAACCGCCTCAGCTATATTTTTTTGTGGCACTGCACACAGATACCATGTAGTTCAAATTACTACAAGCTTCAATATTCATATTCACACGGAACTACCATACTCACCTACATACCGACCATTGGTACCATATTTCAGCGTGACAATTTTTTTTGGATTTGAACCAAGTGTCACACCCTGAATTTCCCAAATTTCAGGATGTGAATAGTATGAAAATTTAAACAATGATTTTCCTATAATTTTTTAAAATTTTCCCAACCTTTAATTCTTTACAGGGAATATAGTACAGGAAAAAACATTATTTGTTTTCCGAAAATAAATAAGTGGCTTGATGTTTGTTGCATGCATGCTGGTGCATTTATTTTGGTTGTTTGAATTCAAAATTTAATTTGAATTCATTTGCTTGAGTTTTCTATAAAAAAAAACCCTTTCTCCTTTCCCTTCCCTTTTCTTTACCTGCGGCCTGTTTAGGGAAGTCCGTCAAAGGCCCTTGGAGTTCTCAGCTGGTGTGATCGTCGTCCCTCAGCCCGTCGGCCTTGCAGCCCAACTCCGCAGAGCGGCCAAAGTCTGCCGCTGCTCCCCAGACTCCTTTGCTCAGCCTTGCATCGCACCTCGGCTCCCAACCCAGCTAGCTTGCGGCCCAGCGCCGGCCCGCTCCGCCTCACCCTCTCTCGCTGGCTGACACGCGGGTCCCGCGCGTCATCACCTACCTCGCGCCGCACTCGAGCCAGGCTCGGGCTCGTGCCGCATCCCGCGCCCGTGCCGCCTCTTGGCTTTGGCCCGCACGCCAAGCAGGAGCTCTCCGGCCTATATAAAGGACACCACCGCCACGCGCCGGCTTTTTTTTTTTCCCCAAACCCTAGCGCCCTCAGCTCTCCACCGCCGCCCGCCGAACCCTAGCTCGGCCGCCATCTTCGATCTCCGCCGTCACCGCCTCCCCGCCGACGAGAAGGTCACCTAGAGCACCGCAAGGAGGTGAGGAAGTCGCTTAGGCCGCTTGTCTGCGTCTCCGTGCCCTGCATCGCCCGATCGAGGTCGCCGCAGTGGCGCCACCGCGCCGGTCCGCCTCGCCGAGCTGCACGCCGTCGCCGTCGCCCGATCGTCCGCTCCAATGCCCTAGATCGATCCCTCGCGTCGCTAGCTTCGTCCTGGCGCAAATCCTGCAGAGAATCGAGCCCCCAGCTCGAGTTCAGCCGCGCCGGCGAGGTCCGCCGCCGGGCGCCGCCGCTCGCCGTCGCCGCGCGCCCGCCGCCGGCCGTTGCTCGCGCTGCCAGCCGTCCGTCCAGCAATCAACGACCCAGATCGGATCTAACCTCGGGGTCAACCGGTCAACCCCAGCGCTGTGCTGTGTTGTTTTGCAAAAAGGTCCCTCTGTTTCTTAGATTCACAAGTATGCCCTTCCGCATGCAAAGACCCTTACATATAAGCCCTGTTTTTTTCGGTTTAAACCCTCAGCTCTCTGGTTTTAGCGCCTGAGGTCCATCTCTATGTTTTTGCACCGCAGCCCCTATGTTTTTTAAAGTAATCTCGTTCTAGCCCTCAGTTTCTTACAGTTTAACCCCTGGAAGTTTAGATTTCCTGCAGAAAAGCCCCTATACCTTGTTTCGGCCGTAGAATACACGTTTTAGCTCCGTTTTTAGCGTTCTTTATATCCACACGATCGTATCGAAGAGTAGAATAGTTTTATGCCCCTGTTTTGTTATGTTAGTACTGTTTGGTGATTGTTTCTTATTTTATTCCATTGTTTGCTCGTATGTGTATGATGTGGTGCGTAGAAGACGGTCCGTACGTGGAATACGCTGAAGTTGAAGATTTTCAAGACATTGAGCAGCAGCAGGTGTTGGTAGAAGGCAAGTCCTTGCTGCATTTCCGGTTATCCTATTACAACATGCATTTTAATTACACCGTTATTTATTTATTGCTTTGCATTAAATTGAAGGGTCCTATTATCTAAGGATTGACTAGCTTTGTTTATTCCTATGCCTTGATCAACCTGGGTTTATGATTATGTTGGGTAGACCTTACTTAGTTGCTCAACTTGGGATCATGGTGGTTCTAATGAACAATAATGTTAATCTTGCTTTATTTATGTTATACCTTCATTAAACAAGATCACCTTTGTTAATCGGAACATGGAGCGACCACCCAGGACAACCGTACTACCACAAGACATATGGCTCTGTCTTGGCCAAGTAATTAGAAACTTTAGTATTGTGGTATGCTTTACCTGAAAGGGGTTGGGGGCTGACGGTAGATGGTGTATAGACCTGCTCTGGCGGGGAGTTGGGCTTTGCTAAGACACGGTACCCGCTAGGGAGCTTTATGCGCTGCACTGATCAGGTAACCTAGCGAGCAGCCCGTGCTAGGGAATCTTTGTAAAGGCCTCGTAGCGTCCCTATGCAATCACACCTCGGTAGTGTGGTATGATGCTTGGCCGGCATCGCATGGTTGGGTTTAAAGTTCTTCGGAACTTTTACGCGACTTGTGGGTAAAGATGTACAACCTCTACAGAGTGTAAAACTGACTAGTTAGCCGTGCCCACGGTCAAGGGCGGCCTGGACCCTCACATGAGTAAATTATGGAAGATGGATTAAACTTGTTGCATTTACTTATGTTCATGATGATGATGCTTATGTTAATCTCTGGGTTGGTATAAACTTACATTTGCTAGTAAATCAGCTTGCTTAATAAAATTTGACCAACTAAAATGCTGACCTGCTATGCAACCACAAGCTTCCACCATAAAGCCTTTGCATGTTGTTATAGAGATTTTCCCTTGTTGAGTACGACATGTGCTCATGCTTGTTGTTATTTTATATTGCATCTACACAACCCGGTTGCTGCTCAGACGGACGTTTTGAAGACTTTCCTGGAGAGTTCGACGGTTTCTAGGCGAGCGTGCCACCAGTCAGCTGCCTGTGGAGACGTCCTTTTCCGCTGCTAGTACTCGCTTTTGTTACGATTTATGAGACATTCGGTCATGTAATAAAGTTATAATACTTCATTTACGCTTTTACACTGTGTTTTGGTATTCACTAAGTCGATGCATGTGTGTAACTTGATCCTGGCGCACATGTATTCTTTGCATTCGGATTTGCCCTTAAATCCGGGTGTGACACCAAGCGAGCGCAAAATTATTGGCATTACCCTGATTTTCATTTTGGCACATTTTGGAGCCAACCAAATAGAGCCTTAGAGCTTAGAAGAAGTTACACAGCCAAAACCATTTTATTTAAAATAAAATAAGCTATGGATCCTCACTTGTTTTAGAAGTCATTGATGAAAATACCTGCAATTCTAAGTAGGAGTATATGTTCCAACATCTAAGGCAATTTTGGTTATCCAAAGTCAAAAAATATGCAATTTTTTAGAAAGGTCTACAATATTGTATAGGACATGTTTTATGGTACAATAAATAAAACTTTTTTGATATTGTAAATGTCGGTTATTTTTTAACAAACTTGTTTAAAGTTAGTAAATTTTGATTTAGAAGAAAACTAATACATTTTTATTTTGGATGAATAGAGTAAAACAGTGTGCATTGTTTTGATCCGTGAATATTCATCTTGTGCATCCAAGCACGTCTTATTTACATCGATATTCTCACAACTTGTGCGACAACAAAAAACAATATGGAAGCTTGAAACGACACTGTAAAATTATAAACTGAAGACATACATGTTGCATAATAATCATACAAAGTAGTCCCGTGACTTTGGTTCATGTTATTGGATACAATATACAATTGTTTAGTGTAATGCCTAGTTGAGGGGAGTAGCCATGTTACCTCCACACTACATAGACATTGTTGAATAGTATAGGTAGCAAACAAAAGAAGAGGAAAATCTCTGGAACCGATTTTGCAAAAATAAAGCTCTGAAATCGAGCAGATTGTAAAGATATCATTGTAGCAATGGTTCTATCTTCTCTAGAGCTCCTTCGATGATGAACCATAGCCAAAATCTCCTCCACCTCCTGATGACTTGCTAGCTCCAGCGGCAACCTTGCCTCCACCAGAAGCGCTTGTGCTAGTGCTGCCAACAGTGAACGCATCACCACTCCCTCCCGCATTTCCTCCGACGCCACCACCAATTTTGGCACCTCCAGATCCACTAGCTGCCACACCAGTACTTGCGGTGCCACCGGTACCGGTGTAGGCAGCACCACTCCCTCCTGCATTTCCTCCAACATTACCACCGATTTTAGCACCTCCGGATCCACCAGCTGCCACACCAGTACTTGCGGTGCCACCGGTACCGGTGTAGGCAGCACCACTCCCTCCTGCATTTCCTCCAACATTACCACCGATTTTAGCACCTCCGGATCCACCAGCTGTCACACCAGCACTTGTGCTGCCGCTGCCACTGCCACCAGTGTATGCATTGCTGCTCCCTCCTGCATTTCCTCCGACACCACCGTCAATTTTGGCACCTCCAGAGACACCGGCACCCGCATTTGCACCAATACCGGTATTGGTATTGCCACTTCCACCAACATTTCCTCCAATATTACCACCAATCGTAGCACTTTTAGAAATACCCACACCAGCACTAGTGACAGCATTCGTGTTGGCATTACCGCTACCAGCTGTGTTTCCTCCAACGTTCCCACCAACTTTAGCACCTCCTGAGAAACCGATACCCGCACCAATACCGGCATTTGCACCAATTCCAGTACCAGCACCGACACCGGCACTGCCACTCCCACCAGCATTTCCACCAATACCACCACCAACACTTCCACCATTTTTAGCACCTCCGGAGAAACCAATACCTGCACCAGCATTGGCACCAATTCCAGCACCAGCGTTAGCATTGCCACTTCCGCCAGCATTCCCACCAATACCACCACCAACATCAGCATTGCCACCAACATTTCCTCCTACAATGCCACCAATTGTTGCGCTTTTGGAAAAGCCTATGCCAGCACCAACTCCGGCATCAGCAGTTTTCACGACATTGCCACTTGCACCGATTCCTGCGCCAGCACCAACGTTGGCATTGCCACTCCCACCAACAGCTCCTCCAATGCCCCCACCAATTTTAGCGCCTCCAGATATACCAGCACCAGTGTAAGCGCTGCCACTTCCGCCAGCATTTCCTCCAATACCACCACCAACATTTCCTCCTACAGCGCCTCCAATTGTTGCGCTTTTAGAGAAGCCTATGCCAGCACCAACTCCGGCATTAGCATTCCCACCGATGTTCCCACCAACTTCAGCAGTTTTCGCGACATTGCCACTTGCACTGATTCCTGCGCTAGCACCGGTGTAGGCATTTCCATTTTCACCAACATCTCCTCCAATGCCCCCACCAATTTTAGCACCTCCGGATATACCAGCACCAATATTAGCGCCGGCACCGGCGCCGGCACCAGCACCAGCATTGGCTTTACCGCTCCCACCAACGCTTCCTCCAACGCCACCGCCTACCTTAGCGCCTCCGGAAAGAGCTGCATCGCCCCCAACTGCAGCACCGGCTTCAGTCTTACCGCCTGCGTATCCTCCTGCACCGGCGCTCTTGCTTGCATCGCCACCAGCCCCAGCACTGGCATCAGCACCGGTGCTGATGCTGGCGCTCTTGCTTGCTTCAGCCACCCCTCCAGCCCCGCCGCTAACTTGAGCCCCAGCAGCAGCTGCAGCTGCTGCTTTAGCACCAGCTTGCGCGTCAATACCAGCACGGAAATGGATGTTGCTGTGTATGCCAACACCAATTGACACCCCACCGGCAACTCCTACAATATAAAGGCATGGACGTTTCATATGGTATTTGAGTTGATGCTGGACAAAAAAAATTGTGAGAATGATTAAGCATCAGTAATTACCAGCTGCAGACTCAGCCATGATTCTCATGCTGGCTGCTATGTCTCCTGCAGCTTTAACAAGGTCGTACGCCACGCTCTTCATCATATCCAGCCTCGCCTTGTGTGTCAGCGCAACGTCATGGGAGATAACCTTGCAGGTATCTGCGGCCTTCCTCAGGATGTCCTGCTGAATCTTGAGCGTCGCCACGCAGTCGGCCGCGGCGACCTGGGCGTGTGCCTGGGCAACCTTGGTGAGGTGCATCGAGACCTCGGCGGCCATGGCGCTCATGAACTCCGCCGACTTGATCAGCAGCGCCGCCTTCAGCTGGACCACGAGCTTCACGCTGTTGATGATGATCTCGATGTGCTTCACCATGCGCTTCGCCATTTCTTCCTTTGCCCTGAGCAGGATCGCAGCGTCAGCGGCGGCCTGGTTGCTGGGATGTGGTGCCGGTCCTCCCTTGGTAACTGCCGCGCTCGGTGTCGCCTTGGCCCTGATTGATTATATTAAGCCCCCAGAAAGAAACAGATTAATTACTACTCAAGCACAGATCAACGACATGCATGGCAATAATGGAGACGATCAAGAAGAACATGTCATCGTACCGGGGCCCGTATTCCAGCTCCGGCTCGGCCGCTGGCTTGCTGGGCCTGGCATGGGACAGCACCGGCGTCGTCCTCCATGCTGCGATGAGCAGCATCAGGAGAACTACGGACCTATTAGAAGCCTTCCCCATTGCTGAGCTCTCTCTCTCTCTAACTCGCCTCGACACTCTTCTAATGAAAGGAGGATTTGATCTGAGATGAACACGAATGACCGCGCATTTATATAGGATGGGATTCCCTCCTAGGCTCCTATGTTTAGATGTTTTGTGACCAAAGATGAGCGGCTGGAACGGTTGTGGACGAGAATATTGCTCGGAGCAAGGTACAGAGCAAAATGCGGAGAAGCGGAGACTCTCCATTCTTCTGCTATTTTTTGTGAATAAAAAGAGACAAAAATTGAAGGATCGCAATTATTTTACAACAGATATCTGTATTTAGTCGTAGAACGATTGTTCTACGTTCATATATACGGAAGTAAGAGGATAAAATGGCCGCACAATTCACACTCGCTCAACTACACTCAGCTGTACAAGCAGAGCTTCAGAGAGACGATTGCAAACGCAGGCGGTGACTAGTGCTCCCGCTGGCCATGGCGACCATGCCAGTAACCTCCCCTCCGGCCTCCCCTATCACCCAACCCGTCCCGCACACCTCCTTGTCATCGCCGCCGCCCCGTACCGACGTGGAGTCTTCGTCATAGAACACCTCGAACACATTGGGGATCAGTTTGCCGGCGAGCATCTCCCTCGCAAAGCCTCGTCGCAGCTTCCCTGACGTAGTCTTCGGCACGCCGCCGCTCTCGGCCAGCACGATGTGCCCGACCTTTACGCCTTCTTCTTCCCACACGGATCGTCTTATGCCGTCGCAGATGCTTCTCGGATGCGCATTCCGTCTCCCCTTTTGGAGCTCTGCCACGACCGCCACGGACGACGGCGACGTGGCGAAGGCAGCGACGCAGCCTCCTCTCAGCGAATCCGGCGAGCTGCCGTAAGCCGCCGCCTCGACGTAGTGCGCGTACACGAGCCGCCGTTGCCCGTCGGTGGCGATGGCGTCCGAGCTCCGGCCGAGCACGTAGAGATACCGCTCCGTCCCCCGCACCACGCCGCAATCGCCCGTGCGCACGAAGCTCGCCGCCCCGCCGGGCAGCCTGGCGCGGAACACCTCGCTGCTCGCCGACGGGTGCCCGAGGTACCCCGACGCGTTGCTCGGCGAGGACACCCATATCTCCCCCTCGACGCCGTCCGCCACGGGTTCTCCAGTCTGCCCATCAACGACGACGGTGTCAATCTCCGGCTCCTCGCCGGAAGACGCCAGGGACGACGGCAGCCTGGCGGAGGGCAACAGTTTCCTGTATGACGGGAGTGGGCTCAGCCGTCCACTCGAAAATTTCGCTTCCGTTCCGCGCCACGCGGTGGAAACGAACGTGCAGTTCTCGGCTAGCCCGTAGGACGGCGAGATGGCCGCCGCGTCGAGCCCAGCACGGCCAAACTCCTCCACGAACGCGTCGACCGATGACTTGTAGATGGGTTCGTTTATCAGGATAAGGTTCCGTAAGCTGGCGAGGTCGAGCGGCCGCGTCCCGTGCTCCGGGCGGCCTCGCTTGAGCACCAGCGGCAGCGCGAACGACGGCACCGGCGTGCACGTGGCCCTGAACTCGGTGACGAGCTCGAGCCAGAGGCGCGGGCGGCGGACGAAGGCCGCGGGCGAGGCGAGCACGCAGGTGGCGCCCGCGACGACGGTGAGGAGGAGGAACATGAGGCCGCAGTCGTGGTACTGCGGCAGCCACGACGCGATGACGCTGCCCGGGTGGAGGTCGTAGGCCTTCCGCGCCGCGCGCACGTTGTGCGCCGCCGCGCCCGCGGTGACCATGACGGGCCTCGGGGCGCCGGTCGCGCCCGACGTGTACTGGATCAGGTACGTCTCGCCCGGCGCGCAGCCCCCGTAGCCCGTGCCCGGCTCGTCACCGGCGGCGGCCGCGTCACCCGAGCCTCGGCGGCTCACTAACAACTCACCGACCGACACCCACCGCAGACGCTTCAGCGCGGCGACCGGCGAGTTCATGACCGCGCCAATGTACCCCGCGTCGGCGACCGCGGCGGCCGGCCTGGTCTGCGACACGGCGCGCAGGAGGTGGCGGTGGGCGGGCGTGTGGCCGTTAAGCTTGGACGGGTCGGGCGGGACGATGGGCACCGCGACGAGCCCCGCGCGCTGGCACGCGAAGACGAGTTCGACGAGGCGGAGGCCCGGCGACGCGAGCAGGAGGACGGTGTCTCCCCTTCGCACGGTCTCGAGGAGTCCGCAGGCCATGCGTTGCACGGCAGCGTTCAGCTCGGAGTACGTCAACGCGTCGTACGACGTCGTGCCGCTGCCGCCGGCGCGCCGGCCGTCGTCGTCGTCGGCCCAGACGAAGGCGGGCTTGGTGCCGAATGCCGGCTGCCTGGCCCATACGGGGAGGTACTGATCGACCACCGGCTGGTCGGGGTAGTAAGGGTCGTAATTCTCGGTGGACATGGCTCGCGTCGTGCTCGTGCCACTCTGCCGTGCTGTGCTTGTTGCTCGGGCCGGGAGCATGCGTGATGGCGTGATGCTTGGAGATGCCTCCGTATTTATAGAGCCCGCCCATGGCGGCGGTGTGGTTGCTACGCGAAATTATGTGTACGTGTCATGTGTACTGTACGTCTAAATTCTGGTACACCTTTACCTAACTGGTGAGCGAGCTTGCATTTGTAAACATGTACGTCTAATTTTGTGGACGCATCCCCCAACACGATCGAGGAGGAAGGCTGCATCGGAACCACCGGCATTTCTGCACAACCTGCCATTCCGTGGTAGAGTCACCCAAAATTGTGGACAACTAGTAGTTGCTTTTTAAAAAAGGGAGAAAATATTAGCACATCATTAGTGATTGCACGGTACGTGCAGAGATGTGTTCAGCACAGCGAACGGTAATGTGGTAACCTCCAACGGTAAAAATCCGTCAAGTAGCTAGAACAATATAAGTAATTACCAAAAGATTACACTCTACTACTTGCTCTTTTACTGACGTCCTCCGGAAAGCGAAGAGGTAATTAAGAAAGAAATTGACATGCTTGGGACGAGGCGAAAAGCAGTGGCTTCTCGTCCTCGTGTCGAACGAAGCTACCGGTGGACATTGAGGCGAATATCCGCGAGATGCCCAGGTAGGGTAGTTATCCCATCCAGGCTCGAGTGATCGGGACTTCAGGTTTCACAGCAGTTGCCATTGGTGTCAGTGTCTGTTGAGGGATTATCTTTGTTGAGCGGCCTGATCAAACTTGCCATTCCACAGAGAGCGGATTAGTTAATTGCTGCTGGGCCGGTGATATTAGTGATGTGCTTTGGTGGGTAGCGTTTGAAAAGACATGTCGCCGTTGATGCCGAGGAAAAGGTGGTTTAAATTAGTGGCAAAAAATGGTGGAATATTACTGGTGCAGGGCATCTAAGATGGAATGATGTATATATATACTCAAAGACAAAAAAAAAAGAGTATATTTATATCGCTGGTATAACCTCGCTGGTCCAGGGCATCTAAGATGGAATGCTGAATATATATTACGCAAAGACAAAAATATATATATATCGCTGGTATAACCTCGTATTATCCTGAGTATATTCCTCACGTACGGTCCTTTCCAATGTGTTGTCGTTTGAAAGTTTTTTAAAAAAAAATATTGCAGCAGAAAAACAACGTGGTGGTTTTTATCAAAAGAAAAAACAAAACGTCAGGCAGGCCGCCAGCCCATCTGGCTTCTGTGCCGGCCCAATAATAGCGATGAGCAAATCTGCCCACGGCCTACCACCTACTACACCAGGCAGGTCCAACTAACTCAGTAACTCCTCCAATTGTGATTTATATATATATATATTTTTTTTTTGATTTTCGAAAAATAAATGGACGAATCAAAAATTTCGAGAAATATACATCTGCCACCAACCTCTCATCCCTCCCTCATTCTCTCCTCCAAATCTTCGGCTTTCAACCCTTCGGAGCACTTTTGACTAAGGTATGTTTCTAAATTTAGTGTAGTTTAGTTAGTGTAGTTAGTTAGTTTGGTTAACTTAGTTTAGTTAGTTTGGTTAACTTATTAGTTTAGAAATTTCAAAAATAATTATAATTCACAAAATTAGACTAAATTGATATAAAATTCGTAGAAAATAGTATTAACTCACATAAATTGTTTTAATTCATTTAAAAATCCTAAAAAATAGTTATAATTCACAAAATTAGATTAAATTGATATAAAATTCGTAGAAAATATTTTTAATTCACATAATTTGTTTTAATTCATTAAAAATTTCTAGAAAATGATTATAATTGACATAATTTGATTAAATTGATATAAAATTCGTAGAAAATATTTTTAATTCACATAATTTGTTTTAATTCATTAAAAAATTCTAGAAAATGGTTATAATTGACATAATTAGATTAAATTGATATAAAATTCGTAGAAAATATTTTTAATTCACATAATTTGTTTTAATTCATTTAAAATTCCTACAAAATGGTTATAATTCACATAATTAGATTAAATTAATGTAAATTTTTTAGAAAATATTTTTAATTCACATAATTCGTTTTAATTAGTATAATTCGACTAATTGATTAAATTATGTTATTTTTTTGCAGCTATGGCTGGACCGTTGGAGTACGTACGGCCGGAGTTGTTCGACGAGGCGGTGGACCGGCACCACCGCTCGTACGTGTCGGCTGTTCTTGGACGTTCGCCCGGCAGTATACGTTTCCGGACCACCCGCACGTTGATGCCGATACACCAGCGGTGGATGCCGGTACACCAGGCAGGTCCAACTAATTCCTCCAATTGTGCTAAAGAAACCAAACGGATACAATATGAAGCGGGTTTCACGATACATGCTATCGGCAACTGACGAGGGCCTCCATTAGGCCTCCTAAGCAACGAGATAATCTTCTTTGAAGTGAAGTCATCTGACACCATTGACAATGTCAAGACTAAGATCTAGGACAGGGAGGGATGCATATCTTCGACAAGACCCTCACTCACAAGACTTCCCTACCTCCGAGTACCCTCCGCCTCGTCTCCGAGGACCCTCCGCCTCACACGAGTACACTCCGCCTCGCCTCCGACTAACTCGTTCGCATGAGTAGCCTCCGTCTCCGACTAGGACGGGGCCCACACGTGAAGGTCGGAGCGCGGGTCAGGGGCCCCACACAAACGTGGCACCGCCCCAACTCTTTGACTCCCCCGCAACGACACGCGGGACGCAAGTTTTCCACGCCATGCAAAGACCACAGCTGGCGGGACGGGAGGACGGCCGGTTCTGACAGGAGCCGTAATGCTGCACAGTGCAGCCTCACGACCTCCAACACGTCGTCCCATCCAACACCAGCTGCACTCCACCCCGTCAGAGCAGACACTCGATTACCGTCTATGAGAGGCGCCTACCGACATTTAGGGCACAACGTGGCGGGCCTAAACAACACTTAAAGGGACTGAGTCACCAAGGGAGCTACTCGGAGGAGACGCCAAGTACCCGGAACAAACAGTGCCGCCCGCACACGCGGCAGTCTTCAACGCCACCACGGCTCAGCACCCTTCAATGCCGCCTGACGGACGTCGACGTCGGAAAAGACCCTCCACTACCGTAGCACTGTAGCATATTTTCGTTTTCCTTCTTTGCCCCTCGCCCTTGCACCTATAAAAGGGAGAGGAGTGCAACCGTTTGAACGGCTGACCGATCACCAAGTTTGTAACCCATACTACAGACATCCCTGGTATAGGAACACGAGTACTCAGAACTAGACGTAGGGTATTACTCTCCGGAGGCCCGAACCAGTATAAAACTCTTGTGTCTCCCGTGCCAACCATCCGGGTCCGACACACGATCCGTTACAAATCTACTGCCGACGGTTGAGAACCCCGACAGCAACAATGTCCTCTAAAAATCATCCTCTAAACGAATTTTAGAGTGCTCCTCTAAAAATTATACCTCTTAAATGACAATTTGTTGCACTGGTGTCCTCTATTTCTCCTCCTGAAAAGGAATATTCACCTTTATTCTCTCCACCCACCCCTCCCGTCCACCCCACTGGCCGCTGCCACTCCGCCCAATCCACCGTCTGCACCGCGTCGGCAGCATGCGCCTCCATCTCTGGCTGCCGGCGGGAAAGGTGAGGCGGGCCGGCGGTGCTCTCTCTGCTCCACCAAGAAGAGCAGGTGGCGGCAGCCCCCATCAAGCTCCGCAGGGGCGCGGGATCCCGGCAGCCTGGGGCGCGTTGTAGTCCCCCGGCGAGCTCCTCCAGGATGGATCCGGCGGCCGCGGGGAGTGGCGGCGGGCCCCATCCATCTCCGCGGGTCGGAATACGGCGGGAGCCTCGGGAGTACCGGCGCCGGGGTGAGCTTGACCGCCGGGGAGTACCGGCGCTGGGCAAGGCGTGCTCCTCCAGGGGCTGCCTGCGTGGATCGAGGCTGCCGCGCAGCGCCGCGCCGCGTCGCGGTCGGTCCCCGGCGACGCGGCTCTCCACCGGCCACCCCTCCTTCCGCGCCGGCCGCCACCACCCCCGCTGACGAAGAGGCCGAGGAGGAACGGGGCCATGGACCCATGGTTGGTGGTATCTGGGGCGGACGCGAATGTGCACGAGGCTTCCTCGGCCCTCTCCCTCCCCCTCCTCTCCTCTGACGCCACAGACCTCCTCGACAGGCCCTCCACCGCGGCGGTGACGGCCATCTTCTTCACCTTCGTCTTCGAGGGCGCGGGTTGCCATGGCGGCGACCGCGGGATGGACAAAGCTGCCATGACCGCGCTACCGCGGGGGAGGGAGAGGCGGAGGCAGAAGACGTGGTGGCGGCCGTCGGGCCACGAAGCAGGAGGAGGCGCGAGAGGGGGGAGGTGACGACAAGGCGCGATTTGGAGGGGGGATAGCAAGTTTGCGGGCGCCCGCACGTAAAGCTGCTAGCGGTCGATCAGACAGGCTGCCTCACTTGCGTATGTCCCCACTCCTTCCCACTCACATCTCCGTTGCCCGCCGTCATCAAATCTGAAAAAAAAAACTTCCGTATAATTTTTTGGCAGTAGAAGTTTATGAACAAACTTTTGCAGAAAGAATTCAAACAAAATTGAAAGAAAAAATTTGTCTAAAACACTTCGCACAGAAAATTTTGAAGTGAAATTTTAAATAAAGATTATGGGAAAAGTTTGAAAAAAAATTGGGAAAAATATAGAGCAAAAAATGTAAACACAAAATTTTTGAAGGAAAACTTTGGAAAAAAATTTCTAACAAGATTATGCACAGAAAAGTAAAAAAAAAGCAAAATGCGGACACAGAATTTTTGAAACAAAATTTTGGAGAAAAAAGTTTCTCAAAAGATTATGCACGAAAGAAGTAAAAACATTTTGTAAAAAACTTTTTCAACAAAAGTTGTTAAAAAATAAAGCAGAAAAAAAACCTCGGTCCTGCCGCCGCTGCAGACCGCCGGCGGCCGCTGCTGGCTGCCGCGCCTCCGCCGAAGCTGCTGCCGCGCTTGCTCCGCCGCGAGCCACTCGCAGTCTCACTGGGCTCGCGTCGTCGCGGACCACCGTAGCTCCGCCGAGCGCGCGCCGCGGCTCCTCCGCCGCCGCTGCCGTGCTTGCTCCGTCACGGCCCCGCCACCGCTTCCGCGCGAGGGAGCTGGCCCGGATCCAACAGCTCGCAAGCGCCGCCGCCGGTCGCCCCCTGGTGGCCTGCCTGGATTTTGACCGGATAGGAGGAAGGAAAGAGAGGTGGAAGAGAAGAAAAATGGAGGCAGAGTCGCACGTGCCACGCAATAGGTTGTTGTGGGGGCCACGCACATGGAGGGTGTGCGCGTCGGATAATCGACCGGGCAGCGGCGAGCCCACGGCTAATCGCAAACTCAACATTGCGATTTGGAGGAGGCCGGGGCAGCCTCGAGATTTTCAGGATCGAGACCGGGTCCTGGACGATACAAGCTGTGTTAACGGGTGCTGCTGCACCGCTCCCAGGAGGTTCGACCTGCCAAAATTGGCGGTCCAGGCTGCTATCCAGGCCACTGTTGCAGTCAGCCTAAAGATTGAGCACTGCAACAGGGAGGCAAATCAAGCGGCTCACAATTTAGCAAGAAGAGCGATGCAGGTTAAGCAAAATTGTATGTGGGATGATGATCCCCTAGCTTTCTGCTTGTTTTGAGTGTAAACGATGTAACCATTTTGACTGAATAAAGCCTGCCATATTGCTTAAAAAAAAATGGTCCAACTCCAATTCCATGGTAATCCAATTCTACCAACACCTGATCCTTGCAGTGCAATTCTGTTTGTAGGGTACTATGTTCATCTTGAACCACAAATAATCCAACTCAACTATAGTAGTACACAACAAAGGCGGGAAGCGTCTATTCTTGCACTTAGGTTCGTGCTCCACAAGTCTTCCCAGACACCAATAATACAACAGATTTGTGGAGACATTCGTGGCATCGATCGGCAATCGTGGCTTGTCTCCAACGTAGGTGGCCAAACTAACTCCAAATCCTTTGCTACTCCCCTTTGGTCACCGCTTGGGGGGTTTCGGTGGCCGTGACGGACGCGAGGAACTCCTTGAGGCATCGGTTGTAGACGCAGGGCCTCTCCAGGTGCACGAGATGCCCTGCCTTCCTTATGCTCTGCAGCATCGTCTTCTCGCCCAGCTGCCTGCAGGACGCAAAAATCAGAAACTCAGCTCGTTGCATATGCTGATTTTTCTCAGGAGGAACGATAATTCAGGTTCCAAGCTAGCTTACTCTTTCATTGTCTTGGCGAGCTCGATGTTGAAGATGTTGTCGTTCTCTCCCCACAGCAGGAGTATTTTCTGCACAGTCGTTTAAGCGTTTCAGCTTGTCAGGGTTAACATTGATGAATTCAAGTATGGCGAGATAGTAATGCTGGTGACTGATGAGCCATTCCCAGCTCTCTGAATGGGATGGCTGCCTATACGTCGAACAGGGGCGGCCGGTTTCCATTCCTGTGACTGGCCAGTTCATCAGGCAAGCAGGTAGCCAGCCAGGGCCATTGACGCCGAAGACTGCACCATGCATGACCCATCAATGCAGTGCTTACACCCATCTCAAATGGGAAGCCATCATGCTTCGTGGAAAATGTATCGACCAGCAGCTGATCCGGCGGGATATGGCCACCGACGCCGATCTACCGTGGCATGCCGGCGAGCGGCAACTAGCTAGAACGGGGGTCGTCAACGGGGAGCGGTGGCCAAACCGTACCTGCGGCAAGACGGGGACGGTGGCGTCTTTGTTGCTGACCACCAAACCTTCCAGCAGCTCCGCTCTCTCCTTGCGGTTGGTGAACATCACCTGCGATGCGTGCACAAACCACCACACACACGTCGAATCATCTAGTAATCGTTAAGCACAAAGCAAATTAAGCAGACGATAGTGTATACCTCGAGGTAGTCCCTGTGGAGGCGGTCTGGGAACCAGAGCTTCCGGTGTGTGGCGATGGAGAGCAGCGCCTTGAGCCCCTTGACGGAGTCCGGCAGCAGCAGCTCCGCCGACGACTTGACGCCGATCCGCTCCAGCGTCGTCTCGCTGATGGAGTCGGTCATGGCCACGACGGAGCCCGACACCACGAGCGACCGCACCAGGTCCGGGTGCGCCTCCGCCATCTTGAACGACACCATCCCGCCGTAGCTGAACCCGACCACCGTGCAGGGACCCACGCCCAGCTTCCGGAGCGCCGTCGCCAGGCACTCCGCCTGGAACCCCGGCGACCGGTCCGACGACGGCGACGTCGACCCGCCGAAGTAGAGCAGGTCCGGCACGTACACGTCGTAGTGCTTCGCCAGCGCGCCCACCTGCATGATCAGTGGACAAGAAAGAAAGAAAGCCATATGATGAGCAGGCATACATGATGCCCGAATGAAACGATCGAGCAGGCCGGCCGGCGAACCTGGAACTGCCAGGTCACGATGCCCTCGGCGGCGAAGCCGTGGACGAGGACGACGGCGGGCCTGTCCTTCTTCGCCTCCGGCGGCAGCTTGTTGTTGGTGGCCTCATCGGCAGCAGCAGCTGCCCCGGGCGTGATGTCCCGCACGGTGGGCTTCTCCTTGGGCACCTTGTCCTTGGGCACCCAGAAGGTGATGACTGTGCCGGCGCCGTCGACGTCGACGGTGTGCTGCCGCAGCCCAGCCCTCCGGACCAGGAAGTGCAGCAGCGGCTTCTGCGCCTCCACCAGGTTCACCATCGTCGTCTCGTCGGCCTTGCGCTTGCGAGTTATTAGCGAACGTGCCACAACCAATGCAGCAATGGCAATCTTTATTTGTGAGTGTGGCAACAGAAATGTTGGGCTGTGGTGACTGGTGAGAGAGCTGGTCCTAGATGGTCTGACCTTATATAAGAACGACACAGCGTAGGATGGAGATAGTATTGAATTGTTTAGGTCAAGGAGGTTGTTCGGAGTTGTTCAGCTCAGCTCTTCTACCATTCCGTTTCAGCGGGAGGGATAAACATTTTTTTTCGTGTCTAGCGCTAGTAGCAGCCCAGCACAGGCAGGGGCAGCCGCTTAGTCTGACTTTGACCGCTTCAATAACTGCGATGGGGGGCGCACGGTTGGCCTGCTAGCGTGCAAAATTTTTCGTTACATACAGATAGGAGCCAACCTGTGTCAATCGATGATGAATGCACGAGATCGGTTTGCACTTTGCAGCAGTGAGATACACAAATGTGATCTTTGTCGTGGCCTCGTGGGAACTCCCTGTGCGTCGGCATTTCGGCAATTGGTGTATCAGTTACACACTTGCTAACGTGTTGTTAAACAAGAGAATTCTTTTCCCTTGTCTGATTACTTACATCCCTTTCAAATATTTTTCAGTGTAGTAAGTCTAACATATCATGATGTGTCGTTTCAATCTTCAGTGTAGTAAGATTTTAGATTTAGCTAATTAGCTCCCTAAACCAAGCTTCTGGTGTCGATCTACAAACTCACAGATAGTTCATTTCTCACTAAATCTGATTTTGGGTGTCATTTCAGTTCCCAAATAACTTGCAAAATTATATTATTTCTTCATTATTTTTATTTCTCAAGGAAAATTCAAATGGGAAATGCTTATGTCATTGACAAGTAGGATCCAAGTCTTAAAGTATTTCGTACATACTTTCAGATGCATTTTTTCTATTTTTATGAAGGAAATTGTCTCAGGTGATGAGGTCATACTGCGCTAACCATCTTAACTTACAATCATAGCTCTTACTACTGAAAAAACAGACATTTGTACCGGTTGGGAACCCTCATTTGTACCGGGTATCCAACTGGTATAAACCATCTGGTACAAATGTGATCCTCACATTTGTATCAGGTGAGATACCCGATACAAATGTGTGCTCCCCGTCAGCCATACGTCCCTCCATTTCTCTTCTCTTCTCTTCTCTTCTCTTTTCTTTTCTTTTCTCAACACAACACAAATCACATCACAAGATTCATCTCATCTCATCTCATTCACAACACAAGTCACAACACAAAATTCACAAGATTTACAACACAAATTTTGCATCACAGGAATGAATCAAGAAAATTTCGCATCACAAGAATGAATCAGGAAAAAATTGCATCACAGGACCTAGAATCAGCACTGCCAGAGGGTGGAGGCACGGCGGCGGCCCAGGCTTTCGTGCGTGGCTGACGGCGGCCCGGCTTTCGCGCCTCCTGCGCGGCTGCACTAGGCGGCCCCCGCGCCGCGCCCAACACCCTCACGCCCGGCTCTCGGCCGCCCGCCTGCGCGCCACCGGGGTAGGTTCAGGCCTCCTCCTCCGCGCGCCGCCAAGGTCGGGACCGGGGCAGGCCACCTCCTCTTCGCGTCGCCGTGCACATGCACACAGGAGCAAGATTGTGAGGGAGGAGAAGAAGATATAAGAATGAGGGCAGGAGCAAGATAGAAGATAGAAGAATGAGAGGGTGAGAGACGCGAGGACGGAGGCAGATAGATATTTGTTGAGGCCACCGACGACGGGAATAATCTGTACCAGGGTAGTTTTTCACCCGGTATAGATGTGTCACCCTTTTTTACAAGGACTTCTCACAACCCTTTACAAATAGATGTCTGGAACATTTCTACCGGGTGGGTGCTAGCTCCGGTAAAATGCTTCGCATTTGTACCGAGGCTAGCCTCCACCCGGTACAAATATTCCCTCACGAGGGGTGCGATGGGGGCCTTCCTCCCCACCCGGTACAAATGTGTTGTCGGACTAGGACAAATACCTGATTGATTCTCTAGTAGTGTCTTGACTATAGGTGTCCAAAAGGCCCGCAGCCTGGCAGCCTACCCGAAAGCACGGTTTTTTTAGCCCAGCACGACACGGGAAAGTTCGGGCTCGGGCTGGTCCGACCTGTTGCCTCGTGTCGGGCGCGGGCCATCCCCCTGGCACGTCGCCCGCCCGAGCACAGCACGGTGGGAAGGCATGGCCCGTTAACGGCCTGTACTCTTGAGTCATTGTAGGAGTAGATGCATACGAATGCCCATGTATGTATCATTTTGGTTTGCCCCCCAAGAAAAACTTTTTGAGGAAGAGAAATTCTTAGTTTTTGTTTGAAATAGAAGAAAAATAACATTGGGAGGTCGGGCTTCCAATCTATGACATTGATTCAGATCGATCTATTCGCCAGGACTAAAAAAAAGACCAACTCGAATGCTTATGTAACTGTACATCCTTATGGAAAGCGAAAAAAAGGCCGTCTTTGAGATCACGCTCGGCAAGGTTCATGATCTCAGCGCCGGGAGATTTTATTTTGACAGATGGGTCGGTAAACCAAACACGGGCTCATGCTGTTATGCACACACCTGACATGCGAAATCTGTGGGGGCTGCTGCCGGGAAAAGGAACATGCAAGTTGCCCGGCTTCGAATTCCCGATCGATATTTCTAATCCACTTTGCATAACGAAAATATTATTATATTACTACGCCACTATGTGGCCGGTGAATCGGGACAGGTGTACGTAGGAGTCACAATCCGGCAAGTGAGCCTTTTTGAGTAGCGGCGTGACTAATTTAATCGGTGTGTGTGGAGTTTGATGAGCGGCTCCCGCCAACCCGAAACAACCCCTGGAACAACGGAATGCTCTCCCTCCTACGCCACCTTGGTAGTAGCCTTTGCGTGCACGAACGCGTGTTTTTTTTTCTTGTTTTTCCAACCCCGGAGGCGACGAACGAAGCGGCCGTCGCTAGCTTCGATTCGATCTCTCGAATCCCAGAATGATGACGGCGACCTCCGTCCACTGCAACCGCAAGGCGAGTCCCTGTCTTGCGATCGTGCCAGGACGCCAGCGATGAAGGGGTTGTTGGGCGGCTCCCACTGGTACGGCCGGCCACTCGCGAGTCGCGACGGCGGCGGCGGTGCCTCGCGCCGCTGGGCCCGGCCCCGCACTGCCCCAGCGCAAGCAAGACTGGTCCGGCATGGCAGTTTGGGACCTCACCTAGGGATGGCAGTCAGACCCACAGGTGCGGGTGCCTACGGATTTCACACTCGATGGGTGCGGGTGTGGGTGTAAAATTTCACCCATGGGTCTACACCCGACCCGACCCGTATTAAGTGGGTGTGGGTGTGGGTGCGGGTGCAAATTTCAACCTGTAGGTGACTTGTGGGGCCCAAAATAATAATTCATATTGTTATTTTTCTAGATACTAAACATATTTTATAGATTTATGATGATTGATGTTGTAATATATACTTGATATTTTCAATCTTAAGTCTAGATTTAAGTATTTATTCTATATTTACTTATGTGATGTATTGAGCATAGTGACTATTTACTTTTTTAGTAGAACTATAAATGTTTATGTGATGTGGTGTGACGGTAAGTTAGAAGTTTCGCTTGTTAGAACTATATATTTGTGACTTCAATGATTTTATCCTATTATATTGCTTCATATAATGTCATCACGTTTATATATATCGTATGTTGTGATGGACCCAGTGGGTGCCCGACACCCAGTGGGTGCCCAGCGGGTGTGGGTGCGGGTGTGAAAATTCACCTATGGGTGTGGTAATGGGTAGGTGTAGCTAAATGTGGTGGGTGTCATAATGGGTGGGTTTTGCTTCACCCGCACCCGACCCGATCCATTGCCATCCCTAACCTCACCTGCGCTGGGGGCTCGGTGAGTGGTTGGCACGGCAAATTTTTTTTCATTTTTCGAAAATAAATACAAGATTTGAAATTTTTCAAAACTAGACATCCACCATCGTTGTAAATGGCGGATGGTTGAAGCAAACCGTCGTTCTAAACGGCGGTTCTGTTGTGGACTGGGCGGTTGGCAAGCTCGGTTGGCGGTTGGGCTTAGAGGCCCAACCGCCGTTTGCAACGGCGGTTGAAGCAAACCGTCGTTCCAAAAGGTGGTTCTGTTGTGGGCTGGGCGGTTGGCAAGCTCGACTGGCGGTTAGGCTTAGAGGCCCAACCGCCGTTTCATACGGCGGCCAGGACCACTACCCGCCGCTTGAAACGGCGGTAGGGCAAACCGCTATTGCAAGCGGCGGTTGGAGCTTTTTTTAATTTTTCTTTTACTTTTCTTTTGTTTTATCTTTGCATCTCTTACTCTTTCCTGTGACGTTGGTTGGTCTCGTACGTTTTCGTCATGGAAGAGCTCCGATTCTATGAGGATGACGTGAAAAAATACGAATATAATACTAACAAGGTAACACTAATATCGATAAAATAATAATAGTTTACAAAACTAAGAGTTCGCTACGAAAGAACTACATACGGCCGCGCTTCGCGCGCGGCTGCGGCGGTCCCCTAGCCGCCCTCCTGGCTGCTTGTGCTGCCCTCGTATGGTTGCTGAGGTACGTGAATGGGTCCGGTGGTGCCTGGCGGCGTCGTGCGGCATCCCGATCGGGGGGCGGTGTCGCCAACGCCGAGGATGCTGCTCCGGATCCTGACGGCAACATTTCTGGGGTGACAGCATCACCCCTGATCCAGCCGCCACCGCCTCCTCGAGCCCGGCCTGCTGGTGCTCTTGCGCTAGCTGAGATCCCAACTGTTGCGTCAGTGGGTGCTCCTGCTGCGTCAGCGGCTGCTCCTGCTGCGGCGGCTGCTGGAACTGCTGGTGCTGCTGCTGCTCCTGCGGCCGTGACTGCTGCTGGTCCTCTGGCGTCAGCTGCGTGATGTCCTTGACGTCCAGGTAGAAGTCGTCCATGGTTGGGTCCGAGGACTCCGGTGTGGCCACAAAACCGTAAACTGCATTGAATTACAAATTGTTAGCAACTTTGTTCTGAAGAGCGTATAGGGTTGGAGATAGATAGTGAAGGTTGTCACCTTGGGAGGTCTGCAGCTGCTGCTGCACTGAAGGGCGAGCAGGTGCTGACCACTGCTGCTGCTGCTGCTAGTGCTGTTGCTGCTGGTGCTGCTGCACTGGAGGGCGAGAAGGCGTTGACCAGTTCGAAGGTCTCGGGTCCATCGGTGCTCGTGTCCCTGTAAAGATTACATTACATGTCGTATATTTAAAATCAACAGAACATGTCCTGCATACTAGAATGTACAAAAGAAGATGTACCTGCTGCTGCGCCGAAACTGAACGGTCGCGGCACCGACATGCCAGCGGGGCGGGACAACGGCGGCTTGGTGAACGTCGAAAACTGGCTGAAGCCTAACACCAGACCCGACGGCGCGGCCACCCACGGTGGCTGTGTGGTGGAGGTAGACGGCACCTGGGCCGAATGAGCAGTGGAGGCGGAGCTGCAGGAGGACGACATGATACGTGGAGGCAAAGGAGCATCGTGCCCCTGGAAGTTCACCCCGCGCCAGTACCTCCTGAATCACGTCGTGATGCCAATCACCCTGTGGTACACCTGCTCGTGCTGCGAGAGCGTCAGGTGTAGCGCGTGGGCATGCACCTCCTCCACCATGTCGTACACCTCCTGAATCACGTCGTGATGCCAAACAGAAGATGGATTAGTTTGATCAAACGTCATCATAGGAAGAATGACTCTATTTGTAGTTTCAAACATACCGCGGTGGTAGCTGTCTGGTCCCAGCGGACGGGAGAGACCTGCGAGGCGACGACCGCCAGGGCAGGCTCCTCCAGCTCGGGTGGAACAAACGTCACGCGCGTCCGAGTCCTCACCAAGTACCAGTCCAGGTACTCTCTCCAGGCCGCAGCGTCGTGGGGCCGCTGCTCAGCGACGACGTTCTCTGGCTGGGCCACGGCTAGCCAAGCCTGCACGTACGGGAGGAGCTTCTGACCCATCTGGACCGCGGTCTTCACACCCTTCCTCGACCACCTAGCACAAATGCAGCGAATGTGTTAGTCAGCGATTACATATACTTACGTGAAGGAAAAATTTTATGGATTAATGATAATTTACCTGTGCGTTGGAGCGGGAACGGTGTGCACGACAGGCATCAATGACTCCTGGTACATCACAAATTGCCTCATCACGCGCTCCAGGTGGTACTCCTCCACCACGACGTCGTACACCACGGGCGTCTTCGTCAACCAGTACAGCTCATCTCGGTAGCAGAGCGACGAGAGGCCCTGAGGTGCGCGGGCGGCGATGGCGGCGGTGGTGTACGGCTCCCAGACGACCTGGCTGTTTACCAAGGAGTCGATCTGGCTGTGGAAGTCCGCGTACGAGCGTCTGGTCTACTGCGTGTAGTCGTGCTGCATAACACACCAGATGTTAGTTGGTAAAAACTTAAAAATTCCTAGAATCTAACTAACAAGAGTAACAAGCACGTACCGCTCGGTGGCACCACAACGAGCCCATGGTGGGCCTGTCGGCTGGGTCGTGTCCAGGCGTCAGCAGAGGGTGCGCACTCTGATCGACCAAGGGCCTACCCACCAGTAGGTGCTCGTACGACCAGAGTTGTAGTAGCAGCGGACAGCCAAGAAAAACTGGAGCGCTGCTCAGGCCTTTCGACACGCCTGCGCACAAACCCCTATAGGTCGCCGCCAAAACATTGGCGCCCCAGCTGACCTGGGGGACGGCCTCCAACTCCGCGTCGGCTATCGCCCGAGCATAGGGGATCAGGAACCTCGACACCGCGTCCCCCTGCGATCCGCAGAACATCACCTGGCCGAACAACCACAGTAGGTACGCCTCCAAGTGCCTGGCGACTGTGTAGTTGTCAGCGTCGGCTCTCATGTAGTCGGCCTGCAGAAAATGAAAAATTGTTACAAATCTTGTCATAAAAATTGTTAAGAAACATCAGAATACGTACGCTGTATTGTCGCAACCAAACAAGGGTCGGTCCATGAGGGTGCTGGAATGGCACGACAGGCTCGACGGCGTGAGCGTTGCAGACCACTGGCGCGAACGTATGCAGCAGGTCCTGACGCCACGTGTCGGGGATATCCCGCGGCCCCATCGCCTCGCCTCCAATCGGTAGCCCGAGCAACAGAGTCACGTCCTGGAGAGTCAGTGTCATCTCCCCCCACAGGAAGTGGAAGGAGTGTGTCTTTGGGCGCCACCAGTCAAGTAGTGCGCAGATCATCCCGTAGTCGAACCCGAACCGCGTGTGGCGGTCCTGTGGACGAAGCACGACCCACATGTGGTCCCCCTCCACCAACCGCACCAGCGGTAGAAGTCTTGCTGCGCGTAGCCTGCTCAAAAGAATGTAATAGCTGTTAGTGTAATGAAAAATACAATGATAAATTATCATTAATAAGGTTTTGTGTTACGCACTTGGGAACCCAACACTCGTCTAGCAGCATGTAGTGCGCCGGAGTGCGCGCACATACAGTTCTTACGGTCGCACCGCAAATCGCGGAGTAGCACGACCGGTGCTCCTTGTCGATCTCGCGTCAAAGAGGGCCGGAAGCACGTACTGCACAACAGGCTTCGGTGGTGCAAGAGGCTGATGCGGAGCAGCCTGTTCTTCAGCCATACCTGCAAAAAAATCATGAATTATAAACAGTTTTAAGGCATTCCTAGAATTTTTAAACTATTCTTACAATTTTAAATTATTTTCAAGAATTTCTAAGACAATTTTTAAAATTTTAAACTATTTTCTACAATTTTTAAAGCATTTTTAACATTTTTAGAATTTGTAAACTATCTTTACAACATCTAAACTATTTTCTAAAATATATAAATTATTTATACAATTTCTAAATTATTTCTACAATTTTTAAACTATTTCTAGAATTTCTAAACTATTATCTAAAATTTCTAAACTATTTCTACAATTCGTAAACTATTTCCAGATTTGCTAAACTATTTCTAGATTTGCTAAACTATTTTCTAAATTTTCTAAACTATTTCTAAATTTTCTAAACTATTTCTTGATTTTATAAATTATTTCTTGATTTTCTAAACTATTTATACTAATACTGAAAATAAAAAACATACCGGCAGCCCGCGGCGGGAGGAGGGGGGCGGGAGGAGAGGGGAGCACCCGCCAACTTATAGGCGGACAGACCCCCTACCGCCATTCAAAACGACAGTTGAGCCAACCGTCGTTCCACATGGCAGTAGGAGGACCTCCCGCCACTTTAAACGGCGGGAGGAGGTCCGCCCGCCGACCATTGGACGCGTCACCAACCGCCGTTTGAAGCGGCGGCTTGTACCACGTACCGCCGTTGTGAATGGATCCCCAAGAGCTTGCTCTACCTTGATAGGTCAAAGAGAGGAAACAAACGAGTAAAATGCACAAAATTTTTTAAGACGAGATCGTGTTGTTACCTCTCTCTTTATGCTCCCAAGGATATTGTCAACGGGATGATCCCGTTGCACAACTTGATGTACACGAGGATGTGATGGTCCAAGAGGTTGGTGCAGAGGTTGGTCTTCATCATCACCATCTGCTTGAGTCTCTGAATTAGCTTCATGATCATCTCCTTGCTGAATGGTGGTCTGGTTCTCAAGGTTCTGGGGTGCTGTGTTCCCAGACTCCGGAACCTCCGGAGTAATTCCCGGAGGTTCAGTTCCAGTGACAGTTCCCGGAACCTCCGGGTGTTTGCCCGGAACCTCCGAGGTATGCACCTCTGCAGAACCAGGAGCATCTGGCCCTTCGAATGGTGTTGAAGCTTGTACAATTTCTTCATCTTCATCTTATGCCTCAACTGGTCTAACATCACCTGTGGCCATTTGCTTGATTACTTCACAAGGTGGCTTCTCTTTTCCTACAATATTCATATCAACTTGCTCCACTTGAGAGCCATTAGATTCATCAAAGGTAACATCCACCGTGACATCAATCCTTCCGGAGGTTAGATTGAAGACACGGTAGGCATGTTCATTAGGACCATAGCCAAGAAAACCTTTTTCAACCTTTGGTGCAAACTAGGAGCTTCAGGGCTACTTGTTTAGAATGAAACATTTGCACCCAAACCCTCTAAAGTAGGACACCTTGGGCTTTTTACCGGTGATAAGCTCATAGGAAGTCTTCTTGTGAAACTTGTGAAGATAGAGACGGTTGATGGCATGGCAAGCCGTGTTGATGGCTTCGGCCCAAAATATATCTTGTGTCTTGTATTCGTCCAACATGGTTCTTGCCATCTCAATAAGTGTGTGATTCTTCCTCTCAACCACCCCATTTTGTTGAGGGGTATAAGGAGCTGAAAATTCATACTTGATGCCCTCTTCATCAAGAAACTCTTCAACGTTGGTGTTGCGAAATTCGGAGCCATTATCACTTCTCACTTTCTTAATGGGCAAACCAAATTCTCTTTGTGCTCTTCTTATGAAGGTCTTCACCTTCCCTTGAACTTCATTCTTTTCAAACACAAAGAACACCCATGTGAAGCGAGAAAAATCATCAACAATGACCAAGCCATATTTAGTACCACCAATGCTTATGTAGGCCACCAATCCAAATAGATCCATGTGAATGAGCTCCAATGGGCTTGTAGTAGTGAGGATGCTATTTGGTGGGTGAGGTGCACCTATTTGTTTCCCGGCTTGGCATACTTGACATATCCTATCTTTCTCAAAATGAACATTAGTTAGTCCAAGGATGTGTTCATCTTTCAAGAGTTTGGCCAAGTTCCTCATGCCAACATGGGCTAGTCGACGATGCCATAGCCAACCCATGCTAGATTTTGCCACCAAACAAGTCTTAGGGGAGTCTTTACTTTTGTTGAGATCAACTAGGTAAAGTCTTCCCTTCAAGCGACCCGTAAGGACAACAGAGGAATCCTCCCTCTTTATGATGGACACACCCTTATCTGAAAAGTGACAATCAAATCCAATCTCACTAAGTTGTGAAACGGATAGAAGATTGTAACCTAACAGATCAACACGAAGCACATTAGTAATTGAATATTTAGAAGAGATAGGAATGTCACCAACTCCAATGATTTCTCCACTAGCATCACCACCATAAGCAATTCTTTCTCTTGGTCCTTCTATTTGGAGATAGGTGGAGAACATACTCCTTTCTCCGGTCATATGATGTGTACATCCGCTATCAAGCACTCAACTTGACCCACCGGAGGAGTATGCCTACAAAACAATTTAGTTCCTTCTTTTAGATCCCCAATTTGACTTGGGGCCTTTCACATTAGCAACCAAAATCTTAGGAACCCATAGCGACCTTTTCACATATATGTTGGACTCATTTCCAACATACGTGGCAACAACTTTACCAAGGTTGTTGCGTCTCAACACATAGCTAGGTTGAGTTTCAATAGATGCATGAGCCTTGTTCTTGTGTGCAAACTTGTTCCTCATGGGCAGGATGGGATTGTTCTTGACCTGCAAGAGAGTGTCAGATGCTTTGGGAACATGCTTGGGCAGAGACTTGGCCTTGTTCTTTCTTCTGTCCTTGCAGACCCCGGAACCTCCGAGACTTTTCTCGGAACCTCCGGGAAACGCATTCTGTGCAGTTTTGTCTTTCCAGACTCCGGAACCTCCGGGCATAGACACCGGAATCTCCGGACTCTGGGTGAACAGGAAGCCCTTGTTGTTGAAGTTGAGGCATTCCTTCCCCTTGATGATCTTCCTTTCAGAGGTCTTACTGTTTTCAGTATACCCAAAACCATGCCTTGAATTTTTGTAAAGCATCTTCTCATATTTGATATCAATTTTCCTCTTGCTTTCATCCTTCATGCACCCATTGGCTATGATTGTGTTGAGCCTAGAAATTTCTTTCTTCATTGCATCCATATTAGCAAGGTTAGTAGCATAAGATTCAGCATCAATGTTATGACATTTATCACAGCCCTTGTTAGTAGAAGAACTAGATTCACCCTTTGCTTTGGAGGGGTGTGAGGTACTACTCCAAAGAAGACTATATTGCTCCTCAAGCTCTTCATTCCTTGTTTTAAAAGAACTGTATTGAGCTTGAGAGGCAGCAAGTTCTTCCCTAAGAGTAGTGATGATAGCCAAGTTATGATCAACTTCCAATCTTAAGGCCTCAACCTCACTCCTCTCCGAAGTGTTGGCATTTCTTAACGTCACCACTAGTTGTAAACCTAGAGGGAACGTATAAGAGCAACCGGGTATACCGCAAGCGCACGGAAATACCGCTGTAACACTTCCCTAAAGGAGTATTCCAAAGGGTATCGAATCCAAGGAATGATGTGCACTACATTCTATCCTAGACGAACGGTCCAAGGACACCAAGCCCCTAGCTACGGTTGAGAGATGATGAGGCGCTTCCTATGAATACTGATCCCAGAGGAAAAGAGCAGGCAATTATGCTCGCTTCGGACACCGACCCCTCCTGGCTATAACAGTTGGTTCACAGCAAAGGGTTGCCTACACGCTGTATCCGAACATGGGGGATTTCAGAGGGTCCAACGGCTGTCACTACCGCGGCCTACCCAAGACAAACCGTGAGATACAGGGCATTCGAAGGATAACCCGTAGTCTAGACACCACGTCTACACCACCGATTACTACTATAGCACGGCTACGTCTGATATCCCGTAGAAACACTATAGCACTCCGTATAAATACGGAGCGACGAACCCGCGAGCTTCGAGCTAATCTCACTTACCACAGGATCACACAGATGATAGGAAGAACGAATGCCAGCATATTAATGTACTCCAACAAGATCTAACGGGATAATTCACACAAACGGAATGCAAACTTATGCACTTGTAACAAAAGATCAAAGGGTCGTGTTCGTGAAGAACACGAGCCTCTAACTTATGAACAAACGCAAAAGCGTGAGTAACTTGTTCGTCAACTAGATCGAGGAAATTCATTCATGAAGAACACAGACCTCTAAATGATGAACGAACGAAGAACTCAAGAACATATCAGTCATGCATGAATAACACTTTAGTCTAACTGGAAAATACAAGAATACTTACTTTGCTCTAATTGAAGAACATGACACTCTCACCAACACCACACTCTACCTTGCACCTACTCTCACCCACATGGATCAACTCATTTGATCCATGAGAGATCACATGAGAAAAGAAACAAGTGTTTCTAAAGAGGAGGAGGAGAATGAGATGTGTCTATTCTAGCCCCCTCTCCTCATATTTATAGGCCAAGGGAGGTAGGAGGCTTGTGCAGCTGCCTTGGGCGCCTCCAATAAGTGCTTGACATGTGTCCATCGAGAACCGGGCCAGAACCGAGCTCTAGGGGCGAGAACCGGAGGATCCTATGCGTTCTTGCTGCTGAACCGGCGCTAAAAAGGAAGAACCGGCCGGACCAGGGGGCCGGACCGGGGCGAACCGTGCAACCCGCGCAACCACCTTGCAGCGCCCCTCTCCGAAGCCGACGCGTGTCCCTGGGTGGCAGCGTCTCGCACACGCTGCCGCGCCTGCAGGGCACCTGGTCAGCGGCGTCGGTTGGCCAGCCGTCCGGAGAGCAACGCGTGGTGTGCGAAGGATCGGCCGCACCCGCGTCTGCCATCGCGGCAATCCGCGACAGCCGCTACCGGCCAGTGGGGAGGCGCCACGTCGCCTGCGGATCCACCAGTGCGCCCTCATCAGCGGTCCAGTGCAGAGTTGCTTCGCCAACCGGTGGCCGCCACGTGGCCTGGCGGCCCCCGCGCACGAGCGCGCCTGCGCTCCGCGCGTTGACCCGGCCGGATGCCGGCGCTACTGCATGAGTCCAGGGCCCACATGTGCTGGCCATTCAGCTCCCGCCGCGTGGCATGCATGCATACGTATGCTGGCTGCTGTGGGTCCAATGATGACGTAAGCATTGCATCATCTTTTGTCTTTTCTATATATCTTCTTCATACGAACTCCGATGTAGGCATATAATATGTCTATTTCGATCATCTCGACGAGCCGTCGCAATGGTGCAGTCCAAATTGGTATTTGAGGTTGTTTATGATGACATCCTTTAATAGCCATTGGACCACTTGCTCTCATTTGTACCGTTTGGCACGCATTTCGGTGCATCCTGCGACAAAAGCTAGAAACACCAACACTTGTGGAAATCATCAGTATAAAGCCCTATTCTAGTGTTAATGGTCCTTTTACCATTATATTATGCAGGTATTGACGGTGTAAAAGTAGCACTTAACAGCCATCAATACGAAGCAAGAAGGCATTGGTGTTTTTCTAGTTCAACCACTAACTTAGCCATGAAGTCTTTTGATTGTTTGTCGATTTTACCAACTAGTTCTTCTATTTCTTCATCACTAGATTCTATGTCTGAGCTATCACTAGGTGGAGGAGAGGATTTAGAGGAGGATTCTACCTTTTCTCCCTTAGCCATGAGACAATGAATGATGGTGCTTTCTTCATTGTCACTCAAGTTGTTGACGAGCCTTGATGTAGAGGAAGGATTCTTGATAGCTACGGTTGCAACCTTCTTCTTCTCCTCTCCATCACTAGAGCTCTCATCACCGGAGTTCCATTCATGTCCAATGTGGGCTTCTCCACCATAGTTCTTCTTCTTGTGATATGGCTTGTGATCTTTCTTGTACTTATCCTTACTCTTGTTATGCTTACCATCTTTCTTCTCATTGGGGCAATCCGCAATGAAGTGCTCCGTGCTTCCACAATTGTAGCAGGTCCTCTTCTTGTGATTGGGATACTTTCTCTTGGAGAACTTGTAGCCTTGCTTCTTTAAGCCCTTCTTGTATCTTCTCATGAATAGGGCTATGTCACCAATCTCAACTTGAGGGCTTCCATCTTCGTCTTCACTTGAGTCACTTGATGAGCTCTCTACTTCAATTTTCTTTGACTTTGACTTGGACGGCCTTGATGAGGTAGAGGGCTTGCTTGACTTGCTAGCTTAGAGAGCCACATCTTTGACCTTCATGTTGTTCATCTTAGACTCTAGCTCTCCAATCTTCTTTCTATGTTGTATTTCTATGTCCATGAGCTCATGTGTAAGAATTCTTCCAAGGACATGTCACACCCTGAAATTCCCAAATTTCAGGATGTGAATAGGAAAAAAAAAATTAAACAACGATTTTCACTTAATTTTTAAAATTTTCACAACATTTAATTCTTTACAGGGAATATAGTACAGGAAAAAAAACAAAACATTATTTGTTTCCGAAAATAAATAAATAGTTCGATGTTTGCTGCATACATGCTGCTGCATTATTTTTGTTTTGTTGAATTCAAATTGTTATTTGAATTCAAGTGTTTGAATCCTTTAAAAAAAACAAAACCCTCTCCTTTGCTGTTTTGTTGTTTCGGGCCAGCTGCGAAAGTCCGGCAAAGACCCTCAGACTCCACCGCATAGGTCGCTTGGCACCCTTTTGCTCTGCAGCCCTACTCTCCGGTGGCCCGTCAGCCGGAAGTATCATTTCCCCCCTGAACTCCCTTGCATAGTTGTGCTTTACCCCGCAGCTTCGTAGCTCAGTGCAGCTTCCGGCCCAACCGAGGCCCAGCGCAGCTGCGTCCCTAGCCCCCTCTCCCGCGGTCGCCGACAGGTGGGGGCCACCTGTCATCCCCCACCTCCGGTCGCACCGAGCCGGACCCGAGCTCGGGTCCGTGCCGCACCGTGTCCCGCGCCGCTCCTCCTTGGCCCGCACGCCAAGGCACCCCGCCTCGGCCTTTAAAGCCCGCTGCCTCGCGTGCCGCGCTGTTTTCCCCAACCCTAGCCGCCTTGGACTCCACCCGCGCGCCGAGAAACCCTAGCCGGCCGCCGCCAGTGATCTTCGCCGTCGCCGCCTTTTCGCCGGCAAGAAGACCCTCAGGAGCTACGCGTGAAGGTGAGGAGCACCCTGGTGCAGCCTGTTGACGTCCCTGCGCCCCGTGTCGTCGTATCGAGCTCGCCGGTTTTCGCGCCGCCGCGGCCGCCCGCCCCGTCGCGTTGCTCGCCGTCGCCGCAGACTGTGCGTTCGTCCCGGTGCCTCGGTTGAGTTCGCTGTGACCCCCGCTTCGTCCCGGTGCTACCCGCGTCGCAAACCGAGCCCCCTAGCTCGGGATTGCTGGAGCTCGCCGGAGCTCTGCCGTCCGCCGCCGCGCACCGCCGCTAGCGCCGCCGCTCATCGTGTCCGGGCAAGCGCGGCCGTTCGATCTAGAGCCAATGGCTCAGATCTAATCCACCGCGGGGTCAACCGGTCAACCATACCGGTCAACCCAGCTGTGCCCCGCCGCTTTTGCATAAAAGTCCTCCAGTTTTATAGTTTCACATATATGCCCTTCCGCAGTACGAAAATCCTTACAGTTAGATCCTTTGCTTTGCGTTTTTAACCCTGAGTTTTTATGTTTTAGCACCCGAGGTCCAGCCTTTACCTTTTTGCATCGCAACCCTTAGATTTTTATATGTAATTAGATTTTAGCCCTCGGTTTTTACAGTTTAGCCCCTAAAAGCTAAGTTTTCCTGCAGAAAAGCCCCTAAACCTTGTTTTGGCCGTAGAATACACGTTTTAGCTCCGTTTTTAGCGTTCTTTATATCCACGCGATCGTCTCGAAGTGTAGAACAATTTTATGCCCCTGTTTTGTTATGTTAGTACTGTTTGGTGATTGTTTCTTATTTTATTCCATTGTTTGCTTGTATGTGTACGATGTGTTGCGTAGAAGACGGTTCGTACGTGGAATACGCTGAAGTTGAAGATTTTCAAGACTTTGAGCAGCAGCAAGCGTTGGTAGAAGGCAAGTCCTTGCTGCATTCCCGGTTATCCTATTACAACATGCATTTTAATTACACCATTTTTATTTGTTGCTTGCATTAATGTGATGGGACCTATGTTAAGGTTTAACTAGCTTTGTTTATTCCTATGCCTTGATCAACCTGGGTTTATGTTTATGTTGGGTAGACCTTGCTTAGTTGCTCAACTTGGGATCATGGTGGTTTAAATGAACAACAATGTTAATCTTGCTTTACTTATGTTATACCTTCATTAAACAAGATCACCTGTGTTAATCGAAACATGGAGCGACCACCCAGGAAAACAGTACTACCACAAGACATATGGCTCTGTCTTGGCCAAGTAATTAGAAAACCTGGTGTTAGGTATGCTTTACCTGAAAGGGGTTGGGGGTTGCCGGTAGTTGGTGTATAGCCCGGCCCTCAGACTGATCTGCTCTATGGTAGCTTCGCAGCTGAGAGAGGTTTATGCATTGCGCTGTCAAGTAACCTAGCGAGCAGCCTGCACCTGGGGATCTTTGTAAAGGCCTCGTAGCGTCCCTATGCAATCACACCTCGGTAGTGTGGTATGATGCTTGGCCGGCATCGCATGGTTGGGTTTAAAGTTCTTCGGGACTTTTACGCGACTTGTGGGTAAAGATGTACAACCTCTGCAGAGTGTAAAACTAACTAGTTAGTCGTGCCCACGGTCAAGGGCGGCCTGGACCCTCACATGAGTAAATTATGGAAGATGGATTAAACTTGTTGCATTTACTTTCGTTTATGATGATGATGCTTATGTTAATCTCTGGGTTGGTATAAACTTACATTGGCTAGTAATTCAGCTTGCTTAATAAAACTTGACCAACTAAAATGCTGACCTGCTATGCAACCACAAGCTTCCACCATAAAGCCTTTGCATGTTGTAATAGAGTTTTCCCTTGTTGAGTACGACATGTGCTTATGCTTGTTGTTATTTTATATTGCATCTATACAACCCGGTTGCTGCTCAGACGGACGCTTTGAAGACTTTCCTGGAGAGTTCGACGGTTTCTAGGCGGGCGTGCCACCAGTCAGCTGCCTGTGGAGACGTCCTTTTCCGCTGCTAGTACTCGCTTTTGTTACGATTTATGAGACATTTGGTCATGTAATAAAGTTATAATACTTCATTTACGCTTTTGACACTGTATTTGGTATTCACTGAGTCGATGCATGTGTGTAACTTGATCCTGGCGCACATGTATTCTTGCATTCGGATTTGCCCTTAAATCCGGGTGTGACAGGACATCATTTGGAGAGAACTTTTCAAATCTTTTCTTCTCTCTAATCAAGATGACTAGAGTAGGATTTCTAGGAGCAAAGGCCTCCAACATTACTTTTACCACAAAATGGTCATCCAACTCATCACCACCTAAGCCTCTTATTTTTCTAATTATGACCATCAATCTATCAAACATATCTTGAGGTCCTTCACTTTCCAAGATAGTGAACCTATTGAGCTCGGCCATCAAGATGCTTATCTTGGATTTCTTCACTTTGTCAACCCCTTCATGTGCAATATGGAGAGTGTCTCAAATCTCCTTAGCAATCTCTAAACCATTCACCCTATTGTACTCTTGTGCATTCAAGGCACTATGGAGAATGCTTGTGGCTTGAGCATTTCTTCTTATGTTGCGGCAATCAAGTTGTGTGAGCTTTTCAACATCTTCGGGGTCTTCAAAACCTACACACACATTGTTCCACAACTCCAAGTGCAAGCCCGTAAGGTAGGCTTTCATTAGATGCTTCCATTTGGCAAAGTTAGTTCCATCAAATTGAGGCAACTTGCCAACGGGAATAGATAGATTATCTTTAGAAGAAGTGCTCAAACAATCATAGTTAAAGGATACACTTCCATAGCTCTTTTTGGCCTTGGACTTGGGCTTGAGTGTCCTCTTGGGCTTACTTGCTCCATAGTACTCATCATCATCATCTCCATTCTCACTAGATGACGATGAAGGTGCCGAAGAAGATGAAGATGAAGGTGGAGGTGAAGGTTCTTTCTTCTTCTTCTTCTTTGCTTCCTTCTTTTTCTTCTTTCTTCTTTTCTTTTTCTTTCTTGTTGTCTTCCTTCATTGCTTTCTTGAGCTTTTCAAGCTTCTCATGAGCTGATGATGAATCACCATCTACTCCCGAAGCTTCAGCTGCCTCCTTGTTGGTTGGTTCACCAACTTCTTCTTTGTCTCCTTCGGGTCTTTCATCTCCACTTGCCATTTCCTCACACGGTTAAGTGCAAACTGAGAATCCTAACTCTGATACCAATTGAAAGGATCAATGCAAGTGGCCTAGAGGGGGGGTGAATAGGCCTACAAAACAAATTCAAACTTTTCTGCCGAATTCTGTCTGTGTCCGGAACCTCCGGGAAAATGCACAGACAGTGAATTTTCCTAGAGCTTCTGATTTTTCAAACCTGCATGAGTTAGATAGCTAAGAGCTGTTTTCACAAGCAAGATATAAATATTTGAAGCTATGAATTTGAAGCATAAGCACTAAACAACCTTAGAGTAAGGAGAACTTAAAGATCTAGAGCAAACCCTAATAGATCTAGTTGAGAGCAAACAAGAACAAGCAAGATATAAAAAGGAGAATGTAAAGCACAAGAGACACAGATTTAACCCGTGGTTCAGCTCACCACAAAGGTTAGCCTACATCCACGTTGTTGAGGTAAGCCACAAAGGCTTTGGGATCTCTCTAGATCCACTCCTCTCTCACACCTATCACCAAGGTAATAGATGGAGTGCTCCACTAGTCACAAAGGGTAATACAAACCACTTGGGGCAGCCACACAAAACTAGGAAGCTCCCAAGTAACCTCTAGCCATCTAGGAATAAAACTCCAAGAGTAATAGATCCACCAAGTAAGCTAGGGTTTCACAAAGTGCACTAGAATTTCAAGAGAGTGAAATGATTTGCTTCTTCTCACAAGGAATCACCCAAGACTTGAATGCTAAGGATGGATTTTGGATTCAAGTAGGTGGGAGTGAATGCTATGAGTGAGAGAGGAGCAAATGCTACTGTTTCGGCGCAGAGAAGAAAGAAGAGGACCGTTAGGGGTCAAAGGGGTATAAATACCCTCAGATCTAGATCTGGAACGGCTCTTTTTGAAAACCCGGAACCTCCGGAAAAATCTTGGAACTTCTGAGGTCTGGGAGTCTTCAGCTAGCAGACAGAAAGCAGTCCGGAACTTCCGGGAAAAACTCGGAGGTTCCGGAGACAGAGAAAACAGAGCTGCAGCTGATGGGATATTTGTGGCTGGGATGTTTTGTTGGTTTGTAAAGAACTTAATGCACTTGGTTCTACTCCAAAGCCACTATTAGTATCCCTCTTGATAGTATGACTTGTCCTATACTCAATTTCCAAAAGAAAATAAATTAAACTAGCATCCTTAGACAAAGACAAGCCTTCCTTTTTGAATTAGGGGTCTCATTTTGTTCCTTTGCACCTAATATACATCATTAACCTGAAACATACACTTAGAAGCTCATTAGACCTTTAATTGGGTGGTCAACATCACCAAAACCCACTTAGGGCTTGATTGCACTTACAACACCGCGTCTCCCTGCGAACTACAGAACAACACGAACCCAAACAGCCACAACAGGTACGCCTCAAAGAACCTGTCGACTGTCTCGGCCTCGGTCTCATCTGGTAGGTAATCAGCCTACACAAACAAAATCAAACGTTAGTTACATTGTCTCCATATATTCAAAAACGAAAAAAATTATAAGGTCAAGGCACGTACACTGAACTGGTGCAATCAGGTCAAGGTGGGTCCGTGAGAGTTCGTGAACTCCTGGTACGGGGCGGGGGTGTGTTCGTTCCGAGGAACGTTCGCGAACCGAGCAAGGAACTCAGTACGCCAGTCGGCCGAGATGTCCACAGGCCCCATCGGCTCGCCCTCACAAGGAAGGCCCATCAACAGGGACGTGTCCTGAAGAGTCACCGTCAACTCGCCGACGATGAAGTGGAATGTGTGGGTCGCCGACCTCCAGTGATCCAGAAGCGCGCAGAGGAGGGAGAAGTCGAACTGGAACCGTGTCATGCGATCCTTCCGAGGAATCGTGTCCCGCAGCCTGTCCCCCTCGACTAACCGCGCTACAGGCAGTAGTCCTGCAGCGCGTAGCCTGAAACAAATAAGGTAAATTTATTAGTTAAAACAAAAGTATAAATAAAGGTACATACAATAACATATAATCAGTTCACGTACTTGGGAACCCAACGGTCGTGGATCGGCAACAACGTCCGTGTAGTGCGAGAACGTACGTGTCCAAGATCCTCTCCGAGGACGGCAGACAGGTACGAGCGGTGCCTGCGATCGATCTGAGCCTCCAACAACTTGGGCGTCACGTACGCCTCAGCCCGAGCCTGATCCTGAGCCTGATCCATAACTGCAGCTGCATACAAAAATTAAATGAACAATATAAAAAACCAGATAAAGTACTTTCTACATTTTCTAAACAAGATAAATTAATTTTCTACAATTTATAGACAAGATAAAGTAATTTTCTACAATTTCTAAACTTTTTTTGAGATCTACAATTTCTAAACTTAATAAAGTAATTTTCTATATTTTCTAGAATAGATAAAGTAATTTTCTAGAATTTCTAAATAAGATAAAATAATTTTTTACAATTTCTAGAACATAGAAACTATTTTCCACATTTTCTAGAACATATAAAGTAATTTTCTAAAATTTATAAACAAGATAAAGTAATTTTCTATAATTTCTAGAATATGGAAACTATTTTTCTACATTTTCTAGAATAGATAAAGTAATTTTCTACAATTTCTAAACTACATAAAGTAATTTATTATAATTTTTACAAGAGATAAACTATTTTTTTACATTTTCTACATTTCCTACAACAGAGAAAATAATTTTCTACAATTTCTAAACATGACAAAGTAATTTTCTATAATTTCTAGAACAGGAAAACTATTTTTCTACGTTTTCTAAACTCGATAAAGTAATTTTCTAAAATTTCTAAACGAGATAAAGTAATTTCCTAAATTTCTAAATTATTTTTCTAAATTTCCTAAACTAATTTCTAAATTTTCTAAACTAAAATCTAATTTCCTACACTAATTAGACTATTCTAAACTAATTAAATAAAAAAGAAAATTTACCAGAGAGAGAGGAGGCTGAGAGAATAGGAGGCCGCGGCGGTAGGCGGTGAGGGCGGACGGCGGCCGCCGTCACCCTTTATATAGGGGTGCCAGCTGTCGTCCGCCACGGCGGTTGGGTCGTACCGTCGTGGCCCACGGCAGTAGCAACCTCTACCGCCGTGGCGCACGGCGGTAAGTTGCCGCGGGCCCACAGCCAACATCCGACCGTTGGCGGTAGCCCCCTACCGCCGTGGGCCTTGGCGGTTGGACGACCTGCCGGCGTGGGCCACGGCGGTTGGGCCTATCCGCTGTGGGCCACGGCGTTGGTGGTATAGTTTTGATAAATTTCAAAACAGTGGTACAAATTTGTAAATTGGAATAAAAAATATAAAAGAAAAAAATTCTTAGGCTGACTTACTAGTGTAGCATACGGCCCATCAGCGAATTCGACCCGTTTGTTTGATGGATTGTAAGACCGGTAGCTCCTCTGCTCTTTATTTTGGGTTGGGCCAAGGAGTATACCCCCAGTTTCTTTATCTCGTCCCACCCCATTTCTCGATTACGATGATCGGCACTAGTTGTATATAGTCGAGATTTATATAACCCAAATAATAAAGAAGAAAAAAGAGTTGATCGATCCATTTCACAAGATAGATTGTGCTAGCGCATCTGTACGCTAACTCTGGTTTATATCTCTTTTTTCTCTAAAAAATATGGTTTAGGTAATGTTTCGTTCCCATAAGTCACCTGATTTATAAGTCGGGTAACTTATAAGTCAGTTGTATTTAAGTCATTAATGTTTGGTTGTCTTGACTTATAAGTCAGTGTATTCTGGTGAGCCTCACTTGAGGTAGGAGATGAAAAAAAATAGAAATAAGTCACTTTAAGTAGAGGTGGAGCAACTTATGAGACTTATAAGTCAGGCGACTTAAAGTGAAAATAAGTCAGGTTTGTTTGGTTTCACAAGTAACTTATTTATACTTTTTTGCATTTTAAATCGGGTGACTTATGAGAATCAAAGACAGGAGCTAATACCTCTACCAAAAACCAACGTAACTGATGCACTGCTATGTCATATAAGGAGGGAGAGCGAAAAAGTTCATACAAAGTTGACTATTACATAGAAACAAAGCAGCTCAGACTCAACATAAGCAACTAACATTGGGAAAACTAAAAACCTCCTAGGGGGAGTACGTCCTCCCCGCAAGCTAAAGCTCTCAGCGCTATCTCCTCCTTGATGAAGCCCAGCACTCGTTGCGGTGAATTGCAGCGCTGCTCAAAAACCCTTCGATTTCTCTCTTTCCAGATATTCCATGAGGTGTATAACATGATGGAGGCGATCCGTCGCCTATGCTCCTTTGGTGCGCGCCTGACTGCAGAGTTCCACCAATCCTCCAAAGATGAGTTGCGGCAGGGCAGAGAGATCAGCCCATTGGACCAGATACTGACCTGCAGCCACACTTCTTGTGCGAAGATACACTGTAAGCACATGTGAACCGCCGTCTCAGGATGTTGATCGCACAGGGGGCATTGGGGGTTACAAGGCCAATTGCGTAGGAGCATCTTATCAGCCGTAAGCAACTTACTTTGGACAAGCAACCAAGCAAAGAACCTATGTTTTCCTTCCGTTTTAGATTTCCAGATGGCCGAGCACGGCCGAGCAATTGAAAGTGCTGTAGGAACCTCTGAATTGGATGTCATAAGCAGACTTTGAGGAGTATGTTCCATGTGGTGACCAACGTCAGGCAATAGTGTCTTCTCCGGGGATCAAATGCACCTCCTGGATTAGAGACCACAAAGTAATCAGTTCAGCCATCTCTTCAGCGGTTGTCATGCGCCAAAGCCCTCTGGACCAATTATCATTCTGTAAATCAGCCGCAACCGTCTGGTTCTTTCTCCAAGCTAATTTAAACAGCCGTGGCGCAATGTCCCTCGGCGCCCTCCCTTGACTGTACCCAGAAGCCAGAACCTATGAAATAAGGCCTTGTTTAGTTGGCAGATTTTTAGCAAAAAATTTGCTACTTTTTGAACTCTCTCTCCATCACATCACATTAAATACACCAAAAGACATATGTTCGAAGCAGTAAATATAGGTAAAAAAAATTACTAATTACACAGTTTTGATGTACTTTGCGACACGAATCTTTTGAGCCTAGTTAGGCCATGGTAGGATAATATTTACCACAAACAAACGAAACATACTACAGTGTGTTACAGGAGTTCAAAACGTTGAAAAGACAAATTTTTCACCAACTAAACAAGGCCTAAATAAAGTGGTGTGTCACACTGTCACCACGGGTTCACAGACCAAACAGAGCCGAAAAGCCACATCGATATCGATCGCAGTGAGCACGTACGGACCTGATGAGAATCCTCATCGATCTGAGCTCCCACCCATTATTGTAAACACAAGGAATGCCTAATAATAAAGTTGTCAGAGCTAGAACAGGCATCAGTCCATATATGAGTTATTAACACTTTTTTTTTTGAGGATTATGAGTTATTAACACTTGACAAACGACGACACCGCCGCTAAGTACTCTGGCGTGCATGCAGCCAAGCACATAGCGCCACAGGCGGAACCAATGTGTGTGCCGCGAGGGGGAGGGGAGAGCGGGGCCAGGGCCAGGGCCAGGGCCAGGGCCGGGACGTGAGGAAGCGGGATGCGAACCGAGCGGAGGGAGCTCTGCAGCTCGCGCGCGGGCGGACGGACGTGGGGGAGCGGAGGGAGAGAGGGATCGATGGAGTTCACGAGCGTCCCTCTCGCGGTTCACGAGCGCGCAACCGGACAGCGCTAGCTACCGGCCTATAGCCAGGGTTCGCATTTTCGCGGTAAACCGGTCGGTTACCGCGGTAACCGGCCTTACCGCCGCGGCTCGGTAGGGGTAACCGACCGGTTTTTCGAGAAAACCGAACCTACTAAACAGACCTACTCGGTAAACCGCTCGAAAACCTCGGTAAACCGGACCGGTTTTGTCGGTTTTGAAAACCGCTACTGTAGCGGTTTTTAAAACCCTGCCTATAGCCCGACCGGGCACCTTTTCCTAATCACCCACGTCCTCCAAAGCAAAATAGCTAGCTAACCATATATCTATCGCTACATCGGTCGGCATATATATGCAGTTGCAACTTGCAAAGCTCGCACCAACCGCGGAGCAGATGAAAGTTTTTGTGGGTTTGTGATATGGGCTGTGTTATTTCTGTTAGCAGTTTGAAAATCAGTGAGTGGCGGTGGTTCTTCGGTTAGTTGACATTAATTATGTCCCTCTGTTGTTTTTGTTTCTTTTGAAAAATGGCTTTCTTAATTTCTTTCTTTCTTTGAACCTAGTTACATCCTGGGGGTGTCGGGATGGAGGAGTAAATGAGACAAATGGTGCAAATTTACCCCTAAGGTGTCAAATATGTGGGGCAAATGTTTTGCCCCCCTAATTCCATTTACCCCTAAAAAGTAGCAAATTAGAGCAAATTGTGGTGGACCCCAATCCTCTCTCTCACATCCACATACACATTTACCTCTCAATCCAAACACCCTAATGCGTAAATATTATTAGAGCCAAATGAAAGGAGAAAAATATTTGCCTTGGAGTAAATATTTACCCCTTGCATTCAAACAGACCCCTATCATTACTCATTGTCCTGTACGTAGTGCAAATGTGCAATGAGGCTGTGATCCGACTATGCACACATTCCCAAAGAGATATGATAGCGCTACGCGCCTTAGACCAACTCCAGCAGAATTTTGCATCTGCATCTGCAAATAGAGTTGATCCGCAAAGGAGAGAGAAGGGACCCTTGCTGCAAAACAGCAGCTACTCCAGCGGTGTTGCGCAAAGCAGGCACCCATCGTCCCAGGCAGTTGGTTCCCGCGGGGGTGGAGAAGGGCTACCGCGCCGCCGCATGCTCCATGGAGGATGGACGGGGCCGAGCAGGGATGGAGGCAGCCGAGCCGAGCCGCCGTGGTCGTGCCCGTCGAGCCGCCCGCACGCGCCGCCGAGAGACCGAGAGAGTTCACCGTCGGGAGCCATCGCCGGAGCTCGAGGGAGTTCACCGCGGCTGGAGCTCGAGAGAGCTCAAGCAGCTTGCGGGGGTGTGCAGCGGAGCTCGAGCGCCGTCGCCGGTCCCTACTCGGCCTCGTGCCCACGATCCCCTTCTTCCTCGGCGACGCAGCGGCGTGGATCTCGCTGCCCGAGCCCGACTGTCCCCAAATCCTGCGCCGTCGCCGTACCTCAAATCCCATCCTCGCAAGCGGCCGCCCCCTTCCTCCCCTGCCTCTCTTCCAGCAAGCCGCGGCCGGAGTGCCTCAAGGCCGGCGGCGGAGGCCCCTCTCCTCAGATTGGATCTCGCCGGCGCGGGGTAATGGCGTTGTCCTCGTCCTCTCCCACGGCGGGCTCCCACGGCGGCGGAGGGAGGAGTACTGGTGGAGGTAGCGTGGTGGCATGGCGGATCCGGAGCTCCCCTGTCGCGGCCGTGCTTCGGGGCGGCGCCTCTCCGGCCAGCGCAGGGGGACGAGCAGGGGTCGCAGGCGCGGGTGCGGCTGGACGTCCCGAGCTCCCGCCCGCTCCTCCGCCGTCTGCGCAGCCGGCGTCGCAACTCGCCTCCGCCCCTCTTCCCGCCTCCGCGATGGCCTGGAGACAGAGGGCCGCAGGGGAGAAAGCGCGTGGAGCGCAGGGGAGAAGACGAGCGGAGTTCCGGGCGGTTGGAAGTGTGTGACGAAGAAAGGAGAGAGAAGGGGGAGGATTCCCCGAGAATGCTCGTGCGCCGGCGTCCTACCGCAAAATGCAGATGATGATGCAACGATTGTTGGAGGCGGAACTGTGTTGTTTCAATCTTCATTTTGCAGATGCACGAACACATGCTGACTCTGCTGGAGTTGGTCTTATAGCAGATATACCAGATGGGTACGGTGCTTCGTATATGCAGGTTCTCCAAACTTCCATATACCAGAGATGTATCAGGAATGTCAACGTCTGAAATGGCCTTTACAATATATAAATCCTTGTCCGCCTGTCCCTACATAGATGGACCCAAAAATAAAAAGCTAAAACTTTCGTAGAAAAAACAAATGTGTCCATTACCATATACTACCATGCATCTCTATAATAGTACCATCAGCACCTGTAGCGAACATAGCCTCATATGCCATTAGTTCGAGTTTGATTTTGGTGATTCATGACAACATGATCATTGGGACTAACCCTATTGTTTTAGCATGTCTTTGTAGACACTTCTAGGTCCCAAGGATGCAAGAAAACCATATGCCAAATTGAGAAGATAGTGTATTTTTCAAGGGTCAAAACCGAGCAAGAAAAGGAAAAGAAAAGACACCGTCGGATGAACCGACGGTCCCTCAAATACAAGCGTCGGTGCAATCGTCGGACGAGTTGGTGCACAGGGTCAAACCCTAGGTACCGTCGGATGAACCGACGGTCCATTATTTAGTAGCGTCGGACGAGTTGCAGAGGAAGAGCAAGGAAGACAGTAGCACCGGATGATCCGACGGTCTGAGTGGGGACCCCGTCGGTCTATCCGACGCTCAGTTTGAGTTCATACAGAGACGCGCCAAGACGAAGCCTTCAGCACCGGATGATCCGACGCCTTGGACAAGGAGAAGCGTCGGTCTATCCGACGGTCGATTGGAAGCTAACAGAGGCGACTTGAGCGCGGAGTCTTCAGCACCGGATGATCCGACGCACCGTCGGTGCATAGCGTCGGAGCAGTTGTGTCAGAGAACCTCAACGGCTAAGTGACGTGGGAGGGGCACCGGATGAACCGACGCCCTGGAAAATATAGCGTCGGATCATCCGACGGTACCTTTTTCAGTGGACGTTAGCCAACGGCTAGTTTGATGCCTTGGGCTATTTATACCCCCTCCACTCACCCATTTGAGCAGGCTGGATTGTGTGGAAGTGCAGGAGAGTTCAAGACACCTAGAAGATCATATCCAATCCATCCAAGTGCTTAATTGCTCATCCATAGACTTGCATATGCTTAGTGTATGTGCTTAGTGCTAGGCTTAGCTTAGAGCTGAGTGAGTGCAAGGTTGTGCCAACCTTGTGAGGTGATTCTTGAGTGAATCCAGTTGTACAAGGTTCGCCGGAAGCCTTGGGGCCTAAGTGGCTCACCGGCAATCGTCATCGACCCTCCGGCTTGGTGTGGAGTGGCGAGGACACTTTGTGCGGGGGACGTGGAGACCCCCTTCCTTGGTGGAGAAGCTCCTTAGTGGAGGCGGCATCAAGGTGACCAAGGGAGCTTGACAAGTGCCTAAGTGGCTAGCCTTTGTGGCAAGTCAAGTTGGTGCTCTTGGGAGAGACTTGGTGACCGAGAAGCAATACTCTTGTGTGAGTACTTCAACAACGTGGACTAGGGGTGGCTTAGTGCCTACCGATACCACGGGATAAATCGCGTGTCAAGAGTTTGCTTCCTCTCATCCCCTTTACGTTTCCGCATTTACTCTATTGCAATCTTTGCTTGCCTTTACTTTCCTAGAGTAGTATCTTGCTAGGAATGGCTATAGGTTGCAAACCTTGTTTTGGGATGGGAGTTTCACACTAGAACAACCGTAGTTGCACATATAGATAGTATGTTCTAGTTTACTTTTGTGTAAAATTTAGTGAGCCATAGGTTAAGGTTTTAAGTTGCCTAATTCACCCCCTCCCCCTCTTAGGCTAACGGGCATCCGATTCCTTACAAGTGGTATCAGAGCCGGGACTCACTTCCTTCACAAGGAAACACCAATTCGATTGGTAAATTGTGAAAACCGGCTCATTGGAACGGTTAGGCTTCACCGCCTAGTGAGTTGCTCTTTAGAGGAATGAAAGGGGTGGATACCTTAAGTTTGGCTCCACATTTCGATGGCACGGGCTATCCTCGGTGGAAGGTTCTCATGGAGGCCTATCTCCAAGCAAGGGACCTCGATGTTTGGAGAGTCACCGATGAGGGCATGAAAAATGGTACTAGAAAGGAAAAGCAATTTGATGTGATTGCTAAGAGTATCATTTTGTCCTCACTAGATGTAGGCGTTTTCAATAGAGTTTTTACTTGTGAAAATGCTCATGAGCTATGGAAAACCATCAAGGAGCAAAATGAGGGTTCAAAAGAAGTTGCTAATGAACGCTATGGTTGTCTCCTTGAGGAATTCAATAGCTTCAAGCAACTTGCAAATGAAAATGCCGAATCTATGTACTCACGCCTAAATGTGCTTGTCAATAGAATCAATGCTTTAGGTGTGAAGAACATCACGGACTTGAACATCAACCGCAAGATCCTTCAAAGTCTCCGGAAACCCGACTATGACTTGGTGAAGGCTATCATCTATGAGAGAAAGCTCGAAGAATTGAAGCCATCTCAAATCTTGAGCAAGATCATGGCACATGAGCTTCAAATCATGCCCGAGTCCAAGAAGGCGTCCCAAGAAAAGCCTCAAGAACCATCTTCTCCAAGCACAAGCCATGCCCTCTCAAGCCAACAAGAGAAGGTGTTGAGTAGGATGACTACTCATGGAAGCTCAAGTGAAGATGATGGTGATGATGGTGACGATGAAGATTCCTCAAGTGATGAAGAGGTTGAATCCATGGTGGCCGAGTACGTGGAGAAGATCTTCAAGTATGTGAAGAAAGTCAACATGTACGGCTACAACGTCCACTTGAGAGAAGGGCGTTATCATCAACACATCAAGTTCACCAAGATCGAGCACAAGCCCAAGAAGAAGGTGGTCAAGGAGAGGAGGCCAAAGCAAGAAGCAACTATCGCCGTCCGTGAGTGGACAAGTGGTGGAGAATCAAGTTCTTCTAGCTCAAGTGATGAATCAAGAAAGAACTTCACCACCCGCTTCATGCATGGCTCTTCATCATCACCACACATGTGCCTTATGGCCCGAGGTATGGAGAGCAATGTAAGTGATGATGAATCCGACACCACCTCTCTTGATGATCTTGTTGAGCTAGTAAATGAGCAAAAAGGGATGCTAGAAAAACAAGCTAATGAAATTAAAGAACTTAATGCCCTCAATGATCTTAGTGCTACCCTTGCTACAAATTATGAACATTTGTTGTGCAAATTCAAATTGCTTAGCAAGGAGAATGAAGAGCTAAAATCTAAGCTAGAGAGCATTGAGATTAAAACTAGTGATTCCCTTGTGCTTAATGAACCATCTATCCCATGTGCAATTCCTATCTCTAAGATAGATGCTTCAACTTCTTGCATTGATTTAATTGATGAATCTTGCTCACCATCTTGCAATGAGAATGTTGTTGTAGAAACATGTGATTGTCTCATAGGCAAGAAGAATGATGAGCTCAAGCAAGAAGTAAAATGGCTCCGAGAGAGGTTGTTTAGCTTGATGGGCAAGGGCAAGAACAATGAAGAACAAGTGAAAGTCTCTCAAGACATGAAGAGCAACGTCCAACCTTCTCAAGATAACCGTGATCCCATGGTGAAGAAGCTTGAGAAGGGTGAAACCGTGACTTGCTACAAGTGTCATGGAGAAGGGCACAAGTTCTACAAATGCCCTCAATTTGTCAAGAAGATGGACAAGGGCGAGAAGAAGAAGATGAAGCCTATCATCAAGAGCTCCCTCATCTACACCAAGCCCAACCGCAAGAACAAGACCAAGAGCAACACCTACGTCATCAAGAAGAAGACTAATGGCAAGGTGGTTGCACACAAGGTTGGGAAGATGAAGGAGGAGCGGGGTTGGAACCAACCCATTTGGGTGCCCAAGGAAGTCATCACCAACATGAAGGGGCCTCAAATGGTTTGGGTTCCAAAGGCCACTTGAAGGCCTTGAGTGCGGGGACTTGGGAGGCTTGGCACCATCAAAATGAGAAGATTCAAGCCTATAAGCCAAGCTTGCAAATTGGACAATGTGTTGCCCAAGTTCCCCGGTTGAGGTAATGGAAACTAGTACCTATCTCTTGCATCATTGTAGCTCCATTGCCTTGTTTAGGTTGCATTTGTTGCAATGTTTACATATGGTAGGTTGCTTGTGTCATGTGCTAACCCATGAGCAATCTACATGGTTTGATAAGTGTGTAGGAAAACTACACTTGTTCTTTCATGGTGCATGTTTTCATATATATCTCTTTGCATCATGAGCAAGCTATAGGGTAAGCTTCCCGTTGTTGTCATAAACAATGTGCATACATTTGGTTGGTGATTCAAACACTAAATGCACACATTTAGGGGGAGCTCATCCCATGGTTTGGTTATGGGACTAACTTTGTTTCAAGCTTATCTTATGTAGTCCCTTAGCGACGCGTTCCGGTGCGGTGTTTCATTCTAAGAGAATGCTATTTCACTCTCAATGTGATCTAACATCTCTAAAAGAGTGAATATAGCAATATGAGCTTCATGCTATTGAGTCATGTCCTTGCGAGCTTATGTCTCTATATAAGTTCAAAGGCAATGTACTCATACATTCCTAATCCTTGTGGTACCCCAAGTGTCTTCTATACAAGCTTCTTTCAAGTGGTGTCACCTAGTGATATCATTTCCAAGTGGCTCATCTCAATGTGGTGCCAACAAGGTAGAGAGGATCATCCCCCGGAGGTATGCAATGATCAAAAGACTACAAGTGATATCTACAAGTGGTAATGTAACAAGAACCCATTTGTCTTATCTCTTGTCCTTTAAGCTACCTCTTTGCATGATATGCTCTAAGCTTCCTTGTTTTACAAGTTTGTCTCTCACTACCCTTGTCTTGCAAGTGGTATTCTTTTTATGCACACACTTAGGGGGAGCTTAGTTTGTATCATGCTAGTCTCATGAGCATGTGATCCACCTTAGTTATTCTCACATGTGGTATCTTCATCGATATCATACATATGGATCATGGTTCATGCGGCTTTCTCCCTTGCATTTAACATCTCTCCTTTGAGCTATGGTTGCTAGATCTTGCTAGTTTCCTTGGACCTGTTTGCTTTGGACTTTTTGGAGATTTTATTCCAAAGGGGGAGAATGTGAGACCAAAGCAAGCGTGTGGCTTAAGCTTACAAGTGGGCTCAAGGATGCTTACAAGTGGTTTCAAGGATATGAGACCAAAGGGGAGAATGTGAACATGAAGATCAAAAAGGGGGAAGTTTGATCTAGGGGGAGTTTGGATGATGGTAAGCATCCAAGCAAGTGTAAGTGGTTCTAATTCTGTCAATTCTTGCAAATTTATGCTTGCTTTGGTTGTGTTGTCATAAATCACCAAAAAGGGGGAGATTGTAGCGAACATAGCCTCATATGCCATTAGTTCGAGTTTGATTTTGGTGATTCATGACAACATGATCATTGGGACTAACCCTATTGTTTTAGCATGTCTTTGTAGACACTTCTAGGTCCCAAGGATGCAAGAAAACCATATGCCAAATTGAGAAGATAGTGTATTTTTCAAGGGTCAAAACCGAGCAAGAAAAGGAAAAGAAAAGACACCGTCGGATGAACCGACGGTCCCTCAAATACAAGCGTCGGTGCAATCGTCGGACGAGTTGGTGCACAGGGTCAAACCCTAGGTACCGTCGGATGAACCGACGGTCCATTATTTAGTAGCGTCGGACGAGTTGCAGAGGAAGAGCAAGGAAGACAGTAGCACCGGATGATCCGACGGTCTGAGTGGGGACCCCGTCGGTCTATCCGACGCTCAGTTTGAGTTCATACAGAGACGCGCCAAGACGAAGCCTTCAGCACCGGATGATCCGACGCCTTGGACAAGGAGAAGCGTCGGTCTATCCGACGGTCGATTGGAAGCTAACAGAGGCGACTTGAGCGCGGAGTCTTCAGCACCGGATGATCCGACGCACCGTCGGTGCATAGCGTCGGAGCAGTTGTGTCAGAGAACCTCAACGGCTAAGTGACGTGGGAGGGGCACCGGATGAACCGACGCCCTGGAAAATATAGCGTCGGATCATCCGACGGTACCTTTTTCAGTGGACGTTAGCCAACGGCTAGTTTGATGCCTTGGGCTATTTATACCCCCTCCACTCACCCATTTGAGCAGGCTGGATTGTGTGGAAGTGCAGGAGAGTTCAAGACACCTAGAAGATCATATCCAATCCATCCAAGTGCTTAATTGCTCATCCATAGACTTGCATATGCTTAGTGTATGTGCTTAGTGCTAGGCTTAGCTTAGAGCTGAGTGAGTGCAAGGTTGTGCCAACCTTGTGAGGTGATTCTTGAGTGAATCCAGTTGTACAAGGTTCGCCGGAAGCCTTGGGGCCTAAGTGGCTCACCGGCAATCGTCATCGACCCTCCGGCTTGGTGTGGAGTGGCGAGGACACTTTGTGCGGGGGACGTGGAGACCCCCTTCCTTGGTGGAGAAGCTCCTTAGTGGAGGCGGCATCAAGGTGACCAAGGGAGCTTGACAAGTGCCTAAGTGGCTAGCCTTTGTGGCAAGTCAAGTTGGTGCTCTTGGGAGAGACTTGGTGACCGAGAAGCAATACTCTTGTGTGAGTACTTCAACAACGTGGACTAGGGGTGGCTTAGTGCCTACCGATACCACGGGATAAATCGCGTGTCAAGAGTTTGCTTCCTCTCATCCCCTTTACGTTTCCGCATTTACTCTATTGCAATCTTTGCTTGCCTTTACTTTCCTAGAGTAGTATCTTGCTAGGAATGGCTATAGGTTGCAAACCTTGTTTTGGGATGGGAGTTTCACACTAGAACAACCGTAGTTGCACATATAGATAGTATGTTCTAGTTTACTTTTGTGTAAAATTTAGTGAGCCATAGGTTAAGGTTTTAAGTTGCCTAATTCACCCCCTCCCCCTCTTAGGCTAACGGGCATCCGATTCCTTACAGCACCAAGGAAAATAAACATTATCACTGGCGACTAGCTAGGTGTTTCTAATTAATCATCCCTGCTATTAGTTTTCCTAAAAACAAGAAGTTTGTTAATTTCAAATAAAACAAAGATAGGCTTTATTGAGAGAGAGAGAGAGAGAGTAGGAGATAGGCATCACCTGTCTACCTCGCAGCTAGAATTGCATGCTGCATTGTGCTGTCAAAGAGGCAGAACACGACGGCATGCACACGCGTGCGCAAATGGACAAAGGAGCTGTGATCTTGTGCATTAACTCGCATATAACTAAGAGTCACATGCTAAAGCTGGTTCCATACCCCCGAGAGGGCCAATGCATATATATATGCCGTAACCACCACATATGTATTTTACGACCGAGATTTAGGGGCCCATTTCAATTGAGCGATCCAGGACTACGATCGATCTACCCGGCCGAGACCAAGCTGACACAAGGACGGACGGAGCCGCATCTGCATGCATGTGTTTGCCTAGTTGTATCGATATATCGTCTTGCGCGACTGTCAGGTTGATCCAGTTTAGGCTTTAGGGGTCCGCTCGTGAGCCTTTTTTGACAGCTAGTACTCAAAGTCTCAAGCTATCGTGGCTTGACTAGTTAAAAAATAGAAAATTTGTCAAAAAACTCAATCCAACAGACTAGCTAAAGTTGCTTTCACTATCCTCCTCTAGCTAAATTGGGGGCTTCGCTAGTTAACTTTGGCTAGACAGTCCCGCTAGCTATCCTCTCTCTCACGTCCTTCCGGTCCCACCTCCCCTTCCTTCTTCCCCGTTGATTTTAGTGTCTGTTGGAATTTCATCAACTTTTTTGCTAGCTATTTCATTTTACATACTAGCCAAATCAGGATTTTAGCTAGTGATTTTTAAAGAGTCTTTTGGAGTTGCTTTTAGGACTAGAGAGCACAGAGTACGTACTGGCGGACTCTTCCCGACCGCTGGCCGGGTCGTATACTGTATACATATTTTTTTAAATAAAAAGTAGGAGCACTGTCGCATCATATAAGAAGAAGAAACATTGGTACATATAACGTTATTATTGTACTACCTAGTAGTACAAGCAAAATGTTTCTTTCTATCGGGCCCCTTCATTAATTAACCTTCGAATGACGTGTCGGTGTACTTGACTTTCAGACCGCATTTTTTTTGTTTGCATTTTGGTCTTTTTTTTCCCTGAAAAATATTCACATTTGAATTCTTGCACATAAACTCTCATCTTTGGATCCTGAGTTCCTGACTCCTGAGAGTCGATCGGCACAATGCATGACTCACCCGCGATGTTAGATGTTTATCGTCAGAACTTGCATGCAGGGGATCGGTCTCCCATTCCATCTCGTGACGACGACTGATGAGGATCGGAACACGCACGCGGTCAATTCGTTGGTGGAATGAGCTAGGCCCTGATTATTGTTGTTAACAAGAGTATTGTCAGAAGATCGACCTAGTAGACACTATAGGTTCTTGTGATGAACAACGCAGATTCAGAAGTCAGAACTAGCACTATAGGTTCTTGTGATGAACAACGCAGATTCGTTGCATGTGAATGATGCGATGCGCCGCGGGAACAGAGAAGCTAGCGAGAGATGTACTGGCTCGGCACGTACGTGTCGGCCTCTCTGCGGCTGCGAGCTAGTAGAGAGCACAGAGTAGTACGCACACTGACTGCAGGTCGATCGATCTGCAGCGGCGCCACCTCGACATGTGGAAGCTAGGGAAGGAACCAACCGAACAGCGAGTTGGGGTTCAGGGACACAGGGACAGGGCCTCTTGATTTGGTCCCTGTCTCCTACCGTCACAAGACATGCGCTACACCACCTCCGTGCTCCGTATATATCCTCGGTTCCGCTAGCGTCCGAAAAATCACCGATGTAAGAAGAACCCTCCACTGGAGCACAGATTTTTGCCACGAGAGGGGGAGTGTGCATTTTGCAGTAGACGGATGGAAATCCTAGGAGAGCGAGACTGCGAGAGCCTGGAATAAAAAGCTCGCTCGCTAGGCTCTGAACCCGCGCGCCCTCGATCTCCGGCGCAGCAGCAGCACCCGTGTCTTGCCAGCCGGCCGTGACCTACGGAGCCAGAACCGCGCTACTGCGCTAGCGTCCCCCGATCCGGAAGGGCGGTGACGACGGATCGTGTGCGGCGGAGCCAGGGAGGGTGGCGGACGATGGACGGATGATTGGATGAGGAGTGGAGGATGCAGACTTGTAGAGCGTGGCGTGGCTGGGCTCGGTTGCCTTTCGCGTGGGAGACCCGATCACCCGATGGGGTTGCGGCAGTTGGGGGTCCGCCGTCCGCCGGCCCGAGGGTGCGGACAAGTACGACGCTTCCGCCCGTGACCGTTGCCATGTGAGCACATGTACATGCGTGATGCGATGCCCTCCCGCCATCCCACGGACGGACGGACGCCCGGCCGCCGCGCGTGGACGCTTGCTGGCTTTGCTAAGAACGACCGCGCCGCCAGGACTGGCAGGAACGCTGCTGGCACGCCGCGGCCTCCCGTGTGCAGCTTGCGGTCATTCCTGGCCACGTATCGCCCGCCCGGGCGGCCGGCTTGCCGCCGCCGCCGGTGCGACACAGTCCACACCACCACCGTTAACTTCTAGCCACATAACCCATGAGCTACTGCTCCATGGATTACCTAGGTCATTCCGAGCTACTCCCTCCGTCCCTAAATATAATCATTCTTATTCTTCGATTTTCGTGATGCACGTTTCACCATTCGTCTTATTCAAAAAATTTGTGAAAATGTAAAAATAATTATGATATACTTAAAATATATATGATGATAAAACATGTCATAACATAATAAATAATATTTTCATAAATTTTTTTTGAATAAAACAAATGGTCCAATGTGATCAGCAAAAGTCAACAAATGCTTACATTTAGAGTTTTTTTTAAGACGTGCAAATCACGTTTTTCATTAAGAGGAGAGAGTTTTACGAAACGCAGGTAAGGGAGAAACCCCAAAGCGCGGAAGATAGACAAGAAAGAAAAAACGGGACTACAACATAGGGGGAGAAGAGGAGCACCACACCCACATCATACAAGGCCACCTAAGACAACCAAGCCTGCAAGGAAAACACATCAGGGACACCCGCACATCACCGCCAAGCCAAACCCCTGGAAGCAGCGTAGGCCGAGCGAGAAGGTCCAGCAGAACGACACCTTCAGGAAGGTAGCGACGACAACGCCGCCGTCGTCCGTCCACTCACGAAGGAGTGGGCCAAGTCTTCACCTGGCAGAGCGCAGCAAATTGGAGACCGCAACAATGCCCCCAGCAGGGTAGTTACGGGGGAGCGCAACCATTGTTGAGCTAGCCGACGCTAGCGAAAGGCTTTCGCCAAGGGCCTCCAAGACGCCCACACAAGGTCGAACGCCGCTTCCAGAGGAAGGAAGGACGATGGAAGCAGCAGCAGGTGACCGAGAAGAAGATGAAGAAAGGCACATGCAGGCAGGGCTGAGAGAGGGGGAGTAGAGTTGACGACGAGGACGTGCACCAGGGCGACAGACGACGAGGGACACGGAAGGCAAAGCAGGCGGAGGTGGAGCGTGGCCCATGGCGCAGGAGGGGGGGGGGTGATGTCGCCGAGGCCGGCCTCGAGGCCGACGGCGGGCGGAGCTCCGGGGAGGAAGGGGGGAACTCGGCCCCGCGACTGACGGCGAGGCGGGGTTCCGGGGAGGCCGCAAGCAGGGGCGCCGTAGGGGGGCAGCCACGGCCGCCAAGAGAGGAGGGGGACCGTGGCCGTCACCGCGGAAGGAGGCGCCGTGACACGCCGGCAGCAGGGAGGCGGCGCGTCGGGGCGGGGGCAGGGGCAAGGTGTGTCGGGAGGACGACGCCGCGGGACCGCGGCCAACGGAGGGAGGGAGGGCCGCAGGCAACGACGAAGGGCCCCGGCGGTGGAGCCGCGGCCCGGAGCACGGGGAGCGGCCATCGAGGAGGAGGCGTCGTCGTCGCAGTGGAGCTGTCGTCGTCTCTGAGGTGGAGGAGCCAAACCGGCGAGGGAGATGGGCCTCGGGGGGCGGGCGTCAGGCGTCGCCTGCGACGAGGAGGGGGCGTCAGTGGCGGCGGCGGCTCGGCAAAGGGGCGTCGGCCTGGTAAGGAGGCGTCGGTGACGGCGGGTGGAGGCCGGGGAGGAGGGTCGGCGACGGCCTGGCAGCCCAGGCCCAGGGAAGGTCCAGGCCCAGATCCATGTGCGACAGGGGCACCGGCGACGACAGCACTGGGAGAGGGGCCGGCGTCAATGGGCCCGCCGAGCCCAGATCTAGGGTTCGACCCTCCCTGACCGCACCGCACCTCAGGGACCATCGGTGAGCTGACCAGCCGTCGTCGAGCCCCGGCGCGCCTGTAGCAGGGGGGAGCACCCGCCCGCGCGGCAGGGCGGCGTGCTCGGGGGGGAGGGGCAGGATGGGGTGGGCGCCGCGGCGGGCCGGCGAGCACGAGTCTGGAGTCGGCGCAGCACCCCGGGAGATGGGCTGCGACAGGAGACCCGGGCGGAGACGGCATGGCAGAGAGCGCGACGGCAACCCGCCCGAGCCCCTAGCCCGCGACGCGGCGGCGTCCAGCGACCCGGCGTCCGACAGCTCGAGGAGCAACGCGACGTCCCCCGACGCAGGCGCTGGCAGGACGGAGTGGCACCGGACAACGAATGGCGAGGCGGTGCGGCCGAGGATGTTCGCCTCGGCGGCGGCGGCGGCGTCACCCTGGTGCATGACCTTGAGCGCGTAGAGCGCGCCCGTCTCGCGGTGGCGCACCTCGTACACGGTGCCGCCGTTCCCGTGGCCGAGGACGGCGAGCTTGTCGAAGCCGGCGAGCCGGAACAGGCTCGACCGTGCTAGCAGGGTTGAGGCGGACGGCGGCACCGCCGCGGAAGGCCGGCTCCTGGACGGCGCCCGTCGCCGACGCCGGGTCAGCGGAAGCCGCGTCCACGACACCCGCCGCCACCGCCGGCGGCAGGAGCAAGCCCCGACGCGCTCGCAGCCGGTAGCAGACACGGCGGCGGCGGACTTGGCGCCCCCGGCCTAGATCTGGGGGGAGGAGAGGGGGAGGGCCGGGGAGGGCGGAGCCGGAGGGAGGGAAGGGAGGGAGACGTCGCGAGGGGGCGCCGACATCGACCGGAGCCGGGGGAGGGGGGCGACGGCGGAGCAACCGGTGGGTGTGGTGGAGCAACAGAGGAGGAGAGGGGGAGAGGGAGGGAGGGAGGTTGGGCCGCCGCCACCCGCGGGCGGGCGGGGGGGGGGGGCTCGGCGGCGGGGAGGGAGCCCCGCGGACAACACGGGTCGGCGCGATGTTGTAACAAAAGAGAATGATAATGCTTACATTTAGAGACGGAGGGAGTACCGCATCAGGGCAGTTTCAGCGGCGGAGCCTAAAAGCTCGGAGTAAACTGAGTTCAGCCATTTCTTAAAAAAAAAAAGTTCAGCCTTGCGACTGCACAATGAATGCGAATCGGTCACCCACTCACCCACGCATGCCCCCGTCTTTGGCTTTCTGCAGCAAATTTGTTGGACTGGCGGCCACATGTGCGTGAGCCATGGCACGATGGCAGAAGCGCAGTAATATGCTCCTTAAATTGAAGAAAAGGGAGAGCAGGATGACCCATCTCGGGATCAAATGTACGGAGAATCGTGCGTATATTGGAGCATTGGGCACATGCCAAGGATGCCAGGTCGAGGCAACATTAGTCAAGTCTCTCGCTCCGTGCTCTCTCTATCTACTTACCCAGCACATACACACCACACTCTAACCTCCACACAGCCAATAGATACAGACAGAAGGATGAAGCTGAGAGCAAAAGGCTTAGGCCTTTTGCTTCTCCTTGTCTTGCTTGCTCTTTGCTCCACCATTGATGTCAGCGAGGCGAGAAGAGGCAAGCATTGGAGGCCTAGGAGCTCACCAAGCTCCTCCCAGCTGAAGAAAGGCAAGGGAAAGAAGAGTACCTCCCACCGGCAACATGGCAGCAGCCGGCCAAGCTCCAAGCCACCAGTCAGCTCGACACCAAGCCCTGGCGCTGGCCAAGGAAATCAGAATCCGTACCAACCAAGCCCAGCTCCGAGTGCCCCTGTCAGCCCGAGTCCAAGCCCTGCCAATGGCAGTAGGCATTCGAGTCCCAAGCCGCCGACTCCAAGCTGCGGAAAGGGTCATCAACAGCCATCTCAGCCACCACCATTGCCACCAGCCTCGCAGGATGCAGTCTTCAACGTGCTTGATTTTGGAGCCAAGGGTGATGGAGTTACCGATGATACTAAGGTCAACAGCTTTGCCTTCAAATGGACTGTTTCAAACTAAATTTCTAAAATCATCAAGCATCATGCATTCTCTGACTTGGGAATTCTCAATACCAATTCTTTTAGTCCAGTTTGTCCTTCAAATGAGTTGTTTCAAACTCACCACATGACTTGCATGAGAATCCATGTTGATCACCTCCAGGGGAACTGTGATACCAACATCCTGAGATTAGAATTTTTCATACATGTTTTTATTACTAGTTCCTGAATGTTCAGAAATGTGAATTTAGCATGAATGCTTTTGCTTTCCCCAATTCACTTGCCAGCACCACCACAGCCTATGATGATGGTTGGCATTTCAATGTTTCCTATGAACATAGACACATAGTACCAGTTTACTCTCACTGCCTCACATGGTTTCTAGTGCAGAGCCCAAGAAAGTTGTCACTAGTGACCTATTTTTTTCTGGTGTATTTTTTGTGTCTGCATGTGTTGCCAGCAATTTTATTTGTTCTTTCCTTCTCACATGATTGTTGCATCTAATGCATAATTGGATGCATTCACATCTATCTGGTCAAATTTTTTGTATATATATTTGTAGTCATGGAGAGAAGAAAGATTATACACCAAGCAAGTCAGGATTCACAATACGAGAACCTTTTCCACAGCTTTTGCAAGACCTTTCTGTGTGCAGAGGAAACAAACAAAAATTATTCCCAGGTTCACAGATAGAGAATATAGCAAAAACACTCTTTGGCATTAACATAGTCCCTTTTTTCTTTTGCAAGAACACACTGCATGAACCAATAGTATATTTTTTTTGTTTTAATTATAAAGCAAAAAAATGACTAATTTGTAGCGAATTTGTCTCTGAGATGCACTGTGGCCTTATTTGCAAGCTCCATCAAAACTCATTTCTTTTATATTTTCAGTAAAAAGAATTTAGATTTTCAATTTCTTTCTTAGTGGCCACAAAATGCTGCTTGTTCCAACACAGAGACCGGAACAATAAAATGCACAGTGCAACTGCTGACTATCTGGCTTAGGGTCTGGCCTTCACAGAGTGTGTTTTTACCCCCTGCTCAATTGATTTTGTGATGCAAGATTTCAGAGGACTGTCTTTTCAGAAGTTGCAGCTAATAATTGTGCATGCATTTGGATACAGGCTTTTGAAGGAGCGTGGGCTGCTGCCTGCAAGCAGGGGGCATCTACAGTTCTTGTACCACCAGAACTAGAGTTCCTTGTTGGGCCAATCTCGTTCTCTGGACCTTACTGCAAACCAAACATTATCTTCCAGGTAAATTACGCTCTTAGTCCCAAATAAGACACTAAAAAAATCTATAACTTCCATAGCCTAAACTGATTACAAAATGTAGGGCAGGTTTGTATTTTGTCTAGTTTGATAAGCATAACGATGGAAGAATAAGTGCAGCAAGTAATTCTGTTTATTGATGCATTCATTTTGCAGTTGGAAGGAACAATACTAGCTCCAACCAGTGCTGAAGCCTGGGGTTCAGGCTTGCTCCAGTGGCTTGAGTTCACCAAACTAAATGGAATAGTAATTCAAGGCAATGGCATCATAAATGGCAGAGGGCAACAATGGTGGACCTACGCAGACCTAGAGGATGAGGATGAGGATGACACAGTAAGAGCAGAACGCCAAGTGTATCATTGTATATAAATTAATCAAATGAAAAGTTGATTGTGTTAATTTCTCACCTCAGATACTTTCTTTCAGTACGATGTGGAGCTCGAGAGAATGCCACATATTAAACCAACAGTAAGAATATAACTATCTTTCTGCACATTATTATTATGACATAGAGAAACAAAGTAATCACAAACTTGATTTCGTAACCTGATGCAGGCATTGAGATTTTATGGTAGTTTCAACGTTTTAGTAGCTGGCATCACTATTGTCAACAGCTCACAGTGCCATCTTAAGTTTGACAACTGTCAAGGAGTGATGGTCCACGATGTGACTATATCCTCCCCTGAGAACAGTCTCAACACTGACGGCATACACCTGCAGAATTCAAAAGATGTCAGCATTCATCATACAAACATGGCTTGTGGTAATTCCCTGTTGCACCTAAATTAAGGCATCTAGGTTATACTCAGTAAGCTGAAAAGTTTTGTTTTGCACAGCTTTAACACAACGAAATTTTCAACAACTCCTGACTACTTGTATGTTCTAGATGTACTCATGAAGCTGAAAAGTTTTGTTTTGCCCAGCTTTAGCACAAATAATTTTTCAACAACACAAGACAACTCATATGTTCTAAATATATAAGGCCTTATCTACAAGACAACTCATATGTTCTAAATATATAAGGCTTTATCTACAAAAATGTAACTTAAAAGAACTACCTAGGGTCAACTGAAAGTCTGCGCCTCAGTTCTACACTTCTATCACTCCTGTATTCTCTATTCTATGCATGTCAAAGTACAGATTTCAGAGTTAAGGTTACACACACAGAGAAAAACTGCTGTAGATAGTACTTGAAACTTCCAACTGCCTTTTACAGTTAATCCAAAGTAGAATAACGTCAAGGTGTCCCATTTGTCTTATTCAATGCAGGTGACGACTGCATCTCCATCCAGACAGGATGCAGCAACATAAATATACACAACGTGAATTGTGGACCAGGCCATGGAATCAGCATAGGTGGACTGGGCAGGGACAACACAAAAGCATGTGTATCTAATGTTACAGTAAGAGATGTCAACATGCTCAGAACCATGAATGGTGTCAGGATCAAGACCTGGCAGGTAAGCTTGAGCGCAGACATACAAATAAAATCCTAGGTCAACAGCAAACACTAGTACATGACAATATCACAAAAGATACAAAAAAAGGGAAAGAACATGTCATCTTTTGATAGGTACACAAGTGGCAACCTTCGAAAGTTCTAAGAAAAAAAAAATGATGATGACAAGCAAAACAATAATACTTACCCAGCTAAATATATTGAACTTTCATTTCTTGCAGGGTGGTGTAGGATTGGTTCAAGACATAAGGTTCTCAAATATACAAGTCACAGAGGTCCAAACACCTATTATTATAGATCAGTTTTATTGTGACAAAAGCATTTGCAGAAATCAAACATCAGCAGTGGGAGTATCAGGGGTCCAGTATGAGAACATCAGAGGGACATTTACAATCAAACCTGTCCACTTTGCATGCAGTGACAGCTTACCTTGTTCAGGGATCTCTCTTACTGGTGTGCAACTCAGACCTGTGCAAGTACCCCACTACCACCTGAATAACCCATTCTGCTGGCAAGCTTTTGGGGAGCTCTACACTCCAACTGTCCCTCCCATAGCTTGCTTACAGCTTGGAAAACCTGCTGGGAACAACTTACAGACATATAACGATATATGTTGAGACACTATAAGTGCCTTCTTATGTTTATTGGTGCTTACTCATGAGTGGTCGTTGTGATACATCCGACCCCTTTGCACCATTGCTTGATTATGTCCATATATACAGTTACCTTGAGGTCATGTTATCAGATCCTTTTAACCTTTTCATGAAAGAAAACATATATATAATCATTGGAATGGTCATACAGCAAGAGTAAGGAGTGTAGAGCCAGTTTTCCCTGAAATTATTTATGCAATGAATTTTTGTCTCTTAAATTTCTTATTGATAGACGTACCACAGAGACATATGTTTGAGAGACTTCCTCCGTTCCAAATTATAAGTCGATTTTGCTTTGTCATAAGTCAAACTTCTTTATCTAAAACCAAGTTTACAGAAAAGGGATAACTATTTTCAACATTAAACTAGTTTCACTAGATAGGCAATGAAATAAAATTTCATAGTGCATTTATCTGATATTATAGATGTTAATATTTTTTCCTATGAACTTGGTCAAACTTAGACAAAATTGACTTAGGACAAAGCTAAAATGACTATTATTTGGAATGGAGGATGTAAACACATAGCTGCCCCTTACAGCTTGCAGATGCATCAATTGTTCGCCATGTTGGGAAAACATCATAAGACAGCCAGATAATGTACCACTATTATTTATTTGATTTATGGGATGCAAGTAGTAGTTATGTTACTTGTGAAACTAACATTTCTAGCATCACATAATATGTAATGGATCTGTAGCTCTATTTACGCTTCATTAAGCAAACAATCTTTGTCATCGTGCTTACTCATTTTTGGAACCTCAAGTACATATCCTAAGAGTCATATATATGTGGACAAAGCATTTAATACAGACACAAACTTTGAAAATAAAACCTCATTTGTAACTAGCAAATTTGATGTTTCTAGTTTAATTAATAATGCAGGAAATTAGACATAACAAGGCTGCCAACACTGCAACTAAAGTAGAGTTTGTATGTGAGTTGTCCCAGAAACTCTTCAGGATAAAGCTCAGCTTGATGATGTATTTGCAAAATTTCCAGTGTCTGTCCATAAAATGGAAAACAAATTTCTTAGAATCATGACACAGAGAATGAGAAAGGAGCCAAATTAGAAAGGTATTGAGATGAAACAGACCTGCTACAATCCTTCATCTTGAAAAACTAAAGGCATCCTTTGCCTCCTTGTAGTTGTCAACAGTTTCGGGGCTCGTTAGTCCTGTTGTTTCCTCATATTTCTTTTCTAGGTTCTTTTAGAAAAAGGAAATAACAAGCAAAGAATTATGAGTTCATGTACAAAAATTGTAAAACATGACAAATTATACACTGACATACAACCATGGAGAATTGTTTATGCACATGTAATTAATCTTGGTTATACTTATACATGAAAGGCAACTTAAGCTCGCATCATTCTGAGAGGGAAAACATATGCATGCAGATTAAGGAATTTTCTGAGTAATCTAAGATTTAAATCATGTAATTATGGCCAAAGAGAATGATGTACACCAAAAAATAAATTAAAACACACAGTGACAGCTACTAATACCAAGTGCGAATTTTCAATATAATCACTGGTGATGTAATCAAAACCACATTGTACTAACCTTCAGTTCCTCTCGTACGGTTTCAAGAACTTCCATTGTCATTCTATCAAAGAAAAGAATACCCTGCGAATACCCACACAATTATGAGCATCACAGTGATGAGCCCCTGGTCATATATGCATAGATTGATGACATATTCCCTTCTTTTCAATCACTTTGCAACTGTACTATTGGAACCATATGCAAATTACAACTTTAACCAGTAGTTTATATGATACTAGACATTAAAAAACATAGGAAAATATTTAATTACGGTAATATCAATCATGCATACCCAGTGTATACTTCTTTTATGTAATGATGGCCAAACCAGAAAGCACCTGATAAGCACACACTCTAGGATGACTTGAATTTGCAACCAGAGGGGGTAGTTGTGATAGTAAATGGAACAGGAATAGCATATATGTATATGCATAGACTTAAACATCAATTGTACTTCCATTTGGCATCGACTTAATGTCTATTCAGCTGTCATGAAACAGAACCGATGCATCCCTCTATCATGAGAATTAACATATCTGAGTCATCACTTTGTTTTGTGGACAATTACATATGTTAAGAGACAAAGGAGACATGACTCAAAGAATTTCTATAAAACTTATGCAGATGGACCTGGTAGATATTGGTTAAATACATACCAGCAAATGATCAAACTCATGCTGGAAAACTCTTGCAGGTAGACCAGATAATTTTACTTTGATCTTTGCTCCTGTAACGTCTTGAGCTTCAATTTTCACACTTTCTGGTCTCTGCAAGGAACAATGGCCTCAAAGTTAGCTTTATTTATATGTGCAGTTTTTCAGCCATACAAGCAGAGTCTGATTTGTTTTGAAAAAAGAAAAAGCGGAAGCTGATAATTGAAATATCAATTATAAAACTACATACTAATTTAGCATGTCAAAGCCATGTAGCATGTGGCAAAGTCAACCATAAATGTGACATAACGTAAATATCTAATGCACACTAAGGTCATATATAATGGACAGCTAAAGTCTTCTGCAAAGTAACAAATTTGGTATGGTAAACTATTCTCACCACCACATTGCCATATATTCGAGGAAATGATAAGCAGCCTTCTTCGAACACAAGCAATCGTTTCGCAGACTTGTATACCACTGGGTTCACAAGGACAATTTCCTCTCCTTCCCCCTTCACTCCAGCTGGATTGAATACCATAAGCTGCACATTCACTCCGACTTGTGGTGCCGAGAGACCAATGCCATCAGTCCTGTACGAAAAACAACTATTTAATGAACCAGTACAGTTCCGAATAAGTTTGGCATAGTTCTATCTCGGAACAGCAGGCATGGCTATGGTGGACATTTTGCTCACACTTGGAACATGCCTATTGCCAGGTGCAATCGGTTTTTAGTCATCAAGCTCGTACTCATCTAAGAACTACGCCAACGAATTCAACACTTCTTGACACAAACAAATGCCACCTCAACTGGTCACACAAAGGATTTCATGAAAAAAAGCACTAGCTAAAGTCAACTATTGCATGTATCCAACCATGCTGGGCACGCATATTTCTTTAAAACAAAAGCACATCGAATCGGTGCCTATTAGCACGACACCCTCTTGCGCATTTCTCATCAAACAGTTGCAGTGCGCACCAACTTAAGACACTGGAAACAAGCAAAAGGCTCGGAGTCCAGACTCACTTGTACATAACGTCGAACATCTCGTCGGCCAGGGCCCGGAGGTTGGCGTCGAACGTGTTGATGCGCTTGTTGCGCGCGCGCAGGACGGGGTCCGGGTACTTCACGACCTGGAGCGGCGGCTCGAACCGGAGGTCGGCAGCTACACACCGTGAACACAGCATAAGCCGATAGCGTGCAACTTGCAAGTGAGAATTCCCCTGGTGAACAGAGGAATTTTGGAGGAGGCGGTGGCGGCTTTACCTGTGGCGAAGTCGTCGTCCTCGGCGGGCGGGGCGGCGGCGGTGGTGGAGCTTAAGCCGCGGCGTGCACGCGCGGCGAGGGGCATGGCCGGGCCTGCGCGGCGCAGGGGCAAGGGCAAGGGCAGGGGCAGGGCTCCGGAGTGGGCGGCGAAGAGCGGGCGAGAGGAGGCCGCGAAGGCGCGGAGGCGCGGGTAGAGGTGGAGGCGGAGGCCCGCGGCCATGGGACTATGGGAGCGGCGCCTTCTCCCTTCCGCTCGATTTTTCTTCTCCTCCCTGACGATTGATTGATTGGGCGTCCGGCGAGCGAGACAGGACTGACGCCGTAACGCTCAAATCGGGTGAGCTGGGCTGGTCCGGGCCGGCCGATTTGTCGCCCCGCCGCCGGCCGCATCCACCACCAATTTTTCATAGCCTTTTAGAGCCCAGCCCAGTAAGAAGATACCTTGGATCCTATGAATCGCCAATGTTTTTTTTAATAAGAAATTATTAAAGGAGAACCCCAAGTCCCCCATGATTGATGAGAACGGGAAGAAAAGAAACATCTCCATGTTCCGTAGAACCGAACACCGTTTAGCGCTCAGCCAGCTCTCTTCTCCCACCAAGAATAAAACGTGCCCTGCGCCACGCTATGGCACGGGCCCGGCCACGTTCCTCGTCGCACGTCGCAATCAGCATCCACACGGCGATTGGTCGTTGATCCTTCGAGAACCCCCCTCTCCGGATCGGGCGGGTCGCCGAACCTGACCAGGACCCAGCTCCATGGGTAGGCGAGGTGCATGCATGTGGAATCACTTCCATTTCCGGCCGGAAGGCGGCCAAGGCACCAGTAGTAGTGATCGATCGACAAGTGGCGATCGACCACAGGCTGAGACGTACGTGAGATCAAGCGAGATGCGAAGGTGACACCGGCTGAAAGAGCTATAGGATCGGAGTACGCACGTGACGGAAACCGACTCGTCGCCGTCGATCCGTCGCGCACCGAAAGTGAGGGCCTACGCGTACTGCACTATCCGGCCCGGAGATGTGCTCACTTGTGTGCGCTGCAGCACGCGATAAGACTACTAATACAGCTGTGTTGCAGTGTTCTTCTTCCACTGGCAAGCTGCGAGAATCGAAATATTCACCGGCCATGAAATGATCGTGCGGTACGTAGTTTCGAGCTGGGGTGGTAGACTGTGTTGGACGCGTGCTTCCGGAAAAAGAAGCGGCTCAGCCGAAAGCAGCATTTCTCTTTGCCCAAACGAGGCAAGGAGTTGGAGGCTGCAAGAGCCTGCAACCCATGCCAGCCACACGAAAGACCATGTGGCTCCAGCACAAATGCTAACATGTGCGCGATAACGTGCACGCACCGGTCTCCCGGGCCGTCGTCGGCGCGCCGCGCGCCTATATAACGACCGCCCCGGGCGCCGAACGGGGAACGCTAGCTAGATCATCAACTGCTGCGCGCACATCAACAATCGGTCAGTTCGATTCGATTCCACGGCTCGCTCGCAAAGAGGAGCTTTGGCGAGGATGGGCAGGATGTGCGGCGGCCGCGCCGCCGGCGAGCCGGCGGTGCGCAAGGGGCCGTGGACGCTGGAGGAGGACCTCGTCCTCGTCGGCTACGTCTCCCAGCACGGGGAGGGCTCCTGGGACAACCTCGCGCGCGCTGCTGGTAAGCCTCGCTCGCCCCGTCAATCTATCTCTCCCTACGAGATTTGCATCCATGCAATGCCACTTCTTTGTTGTTGTTGAAGATTTGCATGATGCGTGGACTGAACCATTTCTGATTTTGTTTTGCCATGATCAGGGCTGAACCGGAACGGGAAGAGCTGCAGGCTGCGGTGGCTCAACTACCTTCGGCCAGGGGTGCGGCGTGGCAGCATCACGCCGGCGGAGGACGCCGTGATCCGGGAGCTCCACGCGACGCTGGGCAACAGGTGGTCCAAGATCGCCACGCACCTCCCCGGCCGCACCGACAACGAGATCAAGAACTACTGGAGGACCAGGATCCAGACAAGACGACCGGCGGCGGCGGCGGCGGCCAACACCCAGCACCAGAAGCAACCGTACCGCGCGCCTGCTGCGACTGCGCCGACGACGACGGACACGGCCGCCAGCGAGGGCGCCGCGTCGTCGTCGTCGTCTGCGTCGGCAATCCATCGCAGCAGCTCCGCCGCCGCCGGGGACTACTACTACTGGTGCATGAAGCCACCCTACAACGACCCCGATCAGCAGGGAGCCTACTACTCCCTGTCCCAGAAGACCGTGGCTTCTGCGGCGGCCGTGGGCTTCGACGGCTGGAGCCCGGCGGCGGCGGCGTTGCCGAGCAGGACAGTCGTTCGTCCACTTACATCACCGCCGGCGACGGGTGCAAGCTGACGGGTTGCAGTCACCCCTACTACTCCGAGATGGGCTCGGTCGCCGACGGCGTCAAGATGGTCGTCGACGCGGACAACTTTTGGAATGTCGTCGACAACTTCTGGGACAGTTTACCGCCGGTTCCAGATGCTACATTCTGAAGCGACCATGCAGCGTACTACTCATGACTTCGTCTGAGGATGCTTATAGCTGTGTATGTACAAGGGACAGAAATGGAAGAGAGCACTTAGTGCTAGCAGTATATATATGATAGTAACACGAATCTTCTGCTATACGTGTGACCGTGTTGTCGACGGTTTTTTTCACATATATGCAAATTTTTGATCGGACGGCAAGAGAATTTGTCGAATTTTTATTAGAAGAAACAAAAATTAAAAGCTACAAAGGTGACTGAAAAAACGGTCCACTAACGATCCGCGCATCACGATACGCACGAGGAAGTAATTTTTAATCATACATGAAGAGCGTACGATTCCGATCGCGACGGCATGCAGCCGCCGAACTTCCGAACCCGCTGGATGGATGCACAACAGAGTCATACTGTCATAGATAGGACATAGGAGTAGATGAATAAGAGAGTCTGAAGAAACCTGCACTTGAATTGCATTTAAATAACTGTACCACACAGAGTACTTCCTCTCGTAAAGTTGCGCATTTGCATGCAACGAATTCCAAAATAGAGTCCGAACGCCGAAACGGAAAAGCAGACGTACCCTCTCTCTCCCTTGTTCTGCATCGAACAGCTCTTGATCGATCACGTCTTTCCTCCTCGGCTCCCATTAAACGTGCCCTCCAGCGCAGAAGCAGGAGCCCAGACGTCGCCTGTCTCAATCGATCTATCGGCAGTAGGCACTGGTGGAAAAATAGCATTAAGTCTCGGTTGGTAAAAACTTTATTTCTCTAAGGTCCATCCGAGACTACATGCTAGAGACAAAAGACCCTTCCCTTTAGTTCCGGGTGAGCAACCGGGACTAAAGGGGTCCTTTATTCCCGGTTGGTAATACCAACAGGGACTAAAGAGTTTTTTGGAAAAAAAAAAGACACGTGCCGGGGCTGCTGCCACCTCCAGCTCCGCTGGCTCACCTCCAGCTCCAGCTTCAGCTCCTAATCCAACTCAACAAGAACAAATTCATCTATACCAAGAACAAGTTCAATTTCATCGCACACAAGTTCGATTTGCTATCATATAATACAACATCACATAATTTCGATTCGATTTACAACTTCACCAAACAATACAAAGTTTGATTCGATTCACCACTCCACAAGAAAAAATACACTAATTTGATTCATCAATTTATCAAGAAAATCATAGACTACAAAACTTCTCCAACTCACCACCACTGCATCAGCCCGCGCCGGCCGCCGGAGGCCAAGCCCCGCACCGCCCGGCTAGCCGCGCGCCGCCGCGGGCTGGTGCCGCGCCGCCCGACCAGCCGCGCGCCGCATCAAAATAGCACCACGGGTTTGTGATGTCAATAATTGTTGTAAACCAACGTAATTCGCAAGGGAAAAGAACCGGCAGTCACATTGCAGTCAAACGAGCATCACGGCACAAGAAATTCCCAACTAGGAGATAAAATTCCATGAAACACATACCCGATTTGCAAGCTGGCGAGCGGGAAGAAATGCCGCTTCTCGCCGCCCCGCACCATCTCGCCACCACGGCGTCCTCCTCCGCCCCTGAGATACGCCAAATTCCGAGTATCAAACGGCGGATCAGACGCCGGAGACCCCCCAAATCCGCAAGCGAAATCGAGCCAAAATAAGCTCGGCTCCCTCTCCTCGGCTCGTCGTGTACCTGCGTCGAGGTCAACTGTGTCCTCCCATGGCGCGTCGTGCTTATCCGCACGGCAAGGTGGTCCGGCTCCAGAGCCCGGAGTTAATGCCCGGAGCGGTAAAGACACCTGCCGCGCCCCTTTTTTCTCCACGCGGCAACCAATCGCCAATGGCTGGGGATACCTAGAAGGCTAGAGGAAACGCCGTTGCCGCCGCGCGGCCTCGTGCTCCGCCGCGGCGGGGTGGAGAGCGGGGCGGGGTGAAAGGATCCTACGCGGGGGAGAGATAAGAACAGAGAAGGTAAGGAAGGAGAGAAGAAAAAAATGATTGATTGGTGGGAGAGGGAGCTCGGGGAAAGAGATAAGGTGCGGGTGGACCGGTGGAGGCTTTAGTCTCGGGTGGTGTTTCCACCCGGGACTAAAGGGACTCCTTTTGTCTCGGGTGGTAACACCACCCGAGACTAAATTATTAATCTCGGGTGATGTTACCACCCGAGATAAAAGAGGCACTCTTTAGTCTCGGGTGGTTATACCACCCGGGACTAAAGGCTGGCGCCAATAATTGCACTCAGGGAGGTGTTGGTGGCCAGGTCTTTAGTCCCGGGTGGTTTTACCACCCGAGACTAAAGAGGGGGCGGCGCAAACAGCCTTTAGAGGTCACGTCACCCCAAATTCTTTTGTCTCGGGTCCAAATTTCAACCGGGACTAAAGACTTGGATCAAAGGTTGGTTTTCTACCAGTGAGGGATGAAAGCGGTACGGATATTATCCGTCCGACCGACCGACCGAAAGGGTTAGACACTTAAATGGTAAGACCGTATTCGAATCCGAACATTTAATATCCGTAACTATCCGTACCGCATTAGTATCCGGAAATTAAAAGTTGAATTTCTATGATCCAAATATGATGAATATCACTATTCGAGAAAAAAAATATACTGTCCGTATCCGTATTCGATCCGAGAAAGAAAAATTATCCGTATCTGTATCTGCAGTATCCGTCCGTATCTGATCCGTTTTCATCCTAATCGGCAGCATCATCTACGCGACCCGTCGCCGTCGGGTGCTGTACTGTGGAGCTCACTCCGATCGTTCCCCGGATCGGGCAGGTGGCCTAACCATCTCCGAGAGTAGGCGAGGCGGCATCTCCTCCGTTTCGGGCATATGCTACGGCACGAGCCACACCGCTAGGCTAGTAGTAACATGCAGGCGAATGAAAGCGAAGATGTGTGCTCGAGAGCGACGCCGACGTGAGAGGGCGCTGACTGGTGGCTGGGAGAGCTACGCGTGTCTACGGGCTGCTATCTGTTGGGGCTGTAGAAAACCTAACCTGTAGGCACCGGGGGTTTGCGCGAGGTAAAATAACTCTTGGGCTTCGGATCTTGTGAAGGGAGAACAACAGTCGCGGGATTCGCTAGCTTTCTTCAAAACAAAATGAAGTTAAGGATCGTTTCGCAACCATGAACTCGTTTCGGCCATTTCGGAAAATTGAGTGTGTAATACATTGAGGGAAGTTGTTCATTTACAGCCCTTGAATATATCGCATTGATTGAGAACTGTTCATCGGATTTCCTTCTCTCTGTTCGGGGGTTTTGTGCTCCCAACAAAGGCGCCCACCGTGTTCTTAGCCACCAAGAAACCCACAATGGCACCTCCAAAGAAAAAGACTGCTGACCAAGAAGAGCCCAGGGTGGCTGCTAAGGAAAAAAGAATCATAGTTGCTCCGGAGCCCAGGCCGGAGGACGAGGACATCGCTCGAACCCGCAGTGAAAAAAGAAAGGCGGCAGGAAAGATCACGCAAGACTCAGACCCAGAAACCAGCCTCACGAACGATAAAGAAGGCGCAGCTGAGAGGGAGCTTGACTCAGTATTAAAACAAATCGAAGCCATGAAAAAATAAAAGGAGAGGGTAGCCATGGAGCTCGAGGCTCAGAAGCAAGCCGAAGAAAAAATCAAAAAGATCAAGGCTGCGAAGCTGCAGTTGGCTCGGATGCAACAGGAACTGGATGAACTGCAATCTCACCGGCACACACCGCCAAGTCCCTCCCGAAACTACGAGGAAGGCCCAACCCCTCAAAATGAAAATATTGTGTTCAACTTCCCACCCACCGCTGGAATGTTGATGACCGTCGATGCTACATCCCCCTTATCCATCGGCCTGCAAACAGCGCCATGGCCCTTTTACTACAAAACAATCTCTCTGCCAAAATACAACGGGTTGACGAACCCAAGGCAGTTCATAATGAGTTACGAAGTCGCCGTAGCTTCGGCTGGAGGTGACGAAGTTGTTTTAGCCAAGTCATTCATCATAGCATGCGAAGGCGCAGCGCTGAATTGGTATTCACTGCTGCCACCACATTCGGTATACAGCTGGGTCGATCTGAAGATGAAGCTCATCCAAAACTTCCAAGGCTTCCAAGCCGCAACTACTGATGAAGGGGACCTGTTCTACTGCATCCAGAAAGAAAAAGAGCCTTTAGCAAACTATGTAAGGAGATTCCTACAGCTGAAGTCCCAAACCTCGGACGTATCAGAGAAGGTTGCCATAGCGGCCTGCATCAAGGGGCTAAACCCAGGGCAAACAGCATCACATCTCTCGAGGAAAAAGCCAAAAACAATGCAAGCCCTCTTGGCGGAGCTCGAAGAGTATTGCAGATCAGATGAAGACCACAGGAGAAGAGTGGCCGAAAGAAATCGTCTAAGGCAAGCACAGAGAGAACAAGAACGGGTTCCCTCTCACCAAAGTATTCAGAACAACAGAGCTCCTTACCCACCAAACCAGGTGCTCCCCATAGATGCCGCGCCTCACATCCAAAACCAAATCCAAAACCCAAGCTCTAACCCACCACAAACCCAACCTCCGCACCAGGCCCCGCAAACTTCAAGCCGTGGAGGCCATAATCAAAGAGGAAGAGGCAGAGGCGGCGGTCCATCACCTCAAAACCAAAACTCTCACCCACGCTTGTTTTATTGCTCCTTCCACGGAAAGCAACCCCACCATTCCACAGACAACTGTCCCGAAACCAAGAGAACTTTGGAAAGAATGGCCGAAGAAAAAAGGGCCGCCCAAACCCAACACCAACCACCACCACCAAAACCTGTCGGTCACACTTGGCCTCAGCCACCTTTTCACCAAAACTCATATCCCACCGCACCTCCGCTACATCCCTATAACCAAGGAAACCAAAATTATTTCCAAACCAGCACATATAGCCAACCACAGCCAACATGGCAAGCACCGACGCCACAACAATACCAGCCGCAAAACCAGCAAAACACGCAGCCAATGCAACAAATCCCACCTCCGCCACCCGGCATGCCAAATGTAATTCCAAAGGCGGAGCCGCCAAACCCAAGAAATGATCCCAAAGCCTTACCTACCTTCGGCTCTATCATGGCCATCTCCCAAACCGAAGCTCAAAACCAGGAAAATTCTTATCACCATGTGTTCCCGATAGTGGGAGGATCATCCCTCGAGTTCGAGAACAAGAGAATGAGAAGAAATTATTTCAGAGAGGTGCACACCATAGCCCAAGACGGACCACCGGTAAAGCCGCCCTGGGCGCATGTACCCATTACCTTCACAGAGGAAGATTTCAAACTGAAAATATCTGCACACAACGACGCCATGGTCATCAAGACAATCATTGCAGGATGGGAAATTAGGGAAGTTCTGATAGACAATGGCAGCTCCGCGGACATTCTGTTCGCCAAAACTTTCAGGGAAATGAAGATAGACCCGCACTTGCTTCAAGAAGCAGATGTGCCGCTTCTAGGCTTCGGGGGGAAGCCCGTCAGAGCGCTCGGAAAGATCACGTTGCCCGTCTCCTTCGGAAACCTTGACAACCCCAGAACGGAGTTGATCACGTTCGACGTGGTGGAAATGCATTATCCTTACTTGGCCATCTTGGGCAGGGGCTTCATCAACAAGTTCGATGCTGCAGTCCGGCAGCTATTTCTGTGCATGAAAATCCCAGCGCTCAAGGGGGTCATCACAGTATTTGGGGATCCACAGACAGCCAGAGACATTGAAAAAGGCATATCCCCAGGACAAAGAAGCATTCATCACCTCACTCAGGCTGAAGCTGACGAAGCCGCAGAGAAAGATAGAAAGAAAAAATTCGCGGAGCCCAAGAGGGACAAGGAGAAAGTTAACATCAGCGCCGACGGCGAGACAAAAAGGATCCCGCTGGACGCACATATCCCAGACAGAACCGTAACAATCGGAGCCGAGTTAAGCCTAGACGAAGAGCGAGAGTTGCTAGCATTTTTGGCCAAAAACCAAGATGTGTTCGCATGGTCAGCCCAAGACCTAAAAGGAGTCGACCGGGACATCATCGAGCACATGCTGGAGATGGACAAGAACATCAGGCCCAAAAAGCAAAAGCTCCGTAAAATGTCTGATGAAAAAGCTGAAGCTGTGAAAGCCGAAGTGCAAAGGCTGTTAGACGCCAACGTGATCTGCGAAGCCAAATACTCAACATGGCTCGCAAACACAGTCCCTGTAAAGAAGAAAAACGGGAAGTGGAGAATGTGTATAGACTTCACGGACTTGAACAAAGCTTGCCGAAAAGATGATTACCCGCTAGAAAGGGTAGACAAAATTGTGGATGACGCGACGAACAGTGAAATGTTGTCGTTACTTGACATGTTTTCGGGTTACCATCAGATAAGAATCAGAAAAGAAGATGAGGACAAAACCAGCTTTATTACACCCTTCGGTATCTTTTGTTTTTTGCGAATGCCTGAGGGGCTCAAGAACGCAGGACCAACATTCACAAGAATGACAGCTTCGGTGTTTCCCGACCAATTGCACAGGAATCTATTAGCATATGTTGACGACATAGTCGTCAAAAGCAACAAGCGCAGCGATCACATCTTTGACCTTGCGGAAACCTTCGCGAACATGAGAGCCGCAAACCTGAGATTGAACCCTGAGAAGTGCGTGTTCGGAGTTCGCCGGGGAAAAGTGCTCGGGTGCCTGGTAGAGACAAAGGGAATACAAGCTAATCCCGACAAAATTCAGGCAATAATAAAGATGGAGGAGCCCAGGTCTCTAAAAGATGTGCAAAAACTCACCGGGAGAATTGCAGCGTTAAATAGATTTGTGTCCAAGGCTGCGGAGCGAAGCCTCCATTTCTTCCAAGTTCTCAGAAACAACAAGAAGTTCGAATGGGGGCCAGAACAGAGCAAAGCATTTGCGGAGCTCAAGGTTTATCTCACCAAGTTAACCAAATTGTGCCCACCGGAGCCTGGCTCCCCCCTATTACTCTTCATCTCGGCTTCGCGAACTGCTGTCTGCGCAGCGTTAATACAAGAAAAGGAGATGGAAGGAAAGCCGATTCAAGTCCCAGTCTACTTTGTCTCTGAAACACTCACGGGTTCAAAGGTGTTCTACTCAGAACTTGAAAAAATCGCATATGAAGTCGTTATGGCAGCGCGGAAGCTCAGGCATTATTTTGAGTCCCACAGAGTTATAGTGGTAACAGATCAACCTTTGCATGAGTTATTCAACAACAGAGAAGCTTCGGGGAGAATCTCCAAATGGGCTCTTGAATTGTCAGAACATGTAGTTGACTTCGAAAGAAGAAGCGCCATCAAATCTCAAGCCCTGGCAGATTTTGTCGTGGATTGGACTTCTCCAGTCGGTTCGAGCTCCGCAGACATCGATGAGCCATGGATTGCATACTGCGATGGAGCTTATTGTCACAAAGGAGCCGGTGCTTCGGCAATCATAACCTCTCCAACTGGGATCAAAATGCGATTCGCAGTCAGATTAGACTTCCCAGACAGTGAGAGAGCAACCAACAACACAACAGAATACGAAGCCCTGTGCCTTACGCTAAGGAAAATGAAAGCTTTAGGCCAACAAAGCTTTATTGTGAGATTAGACTCTAAAGTCATTCAGGGGCATGTAGAGAAAGATACCGAAGCTAGAGAGCCAGAGCTAGTCAAATATCTCACTGCAGTAAGATCGATGGAAAAGCACTTCAAGAGATTCACAGTAGAGCACATCCCAAGAAACTCAAACAATGAAGCGGACGCATTAGCAAAGGCCGCTGCTCAAAATCAAGCTCTACCCCCGGATGTTTTCTATGAAGTCCTCACCACGCCTTCCGTAAAAGAGCCGAAGGCCAAAACGATCAATGTCATAGACAAGTACGACTGGAGGGCTCCAATCTTGGCATTCCTAAGGGGTCACTTTGAACCTACCGAGGAAGTTTCCTTAAATCGCATGAGACAAAGGGCCCGAGGCTACGAGATAATCGATGGAGAATTGTACAAATCTGGCATATCAGCTCCTACCCTGAGATGCATCAGCTTCGATGCAGGAAAAGAGCTATTGAAAGAGATTCATTCAGGTTTTTGCGGAGCCCACATAGGGTCCAGAGCTTTGGCCCAGAAAACACTAAGGCAAGGTTTCTACTGGCCATCTATCATTGACGATGCCCATCACCTGGTAAAAACATGCGAAGCCTGCCAGAAGAATGCAAACAACCAGCGAAGCCCATCAATGCCTACACAGTTAATACCACCCTCTTGACCACTCCAAAGATGGGGAATGGATCTAGTTGGACCCTTACCAGCAGCGCAAGGAAACTGTAGATTTGCAGCTGTCGCTGTAGATTACTTCACCAAATGGGTCGAAGCCAAGCCACTGGCCAGCATCACATCTCGCAACATCCAAAAATTCTTTTGGCAAAGCATAATCTGCAGATTTGGGGTCCCTAGAGAGCTAACCGTGGACAATGGAAAGCAATTCGATTGCAACGATTTCTGGGAATTCTACCTCACCATGGGAACCAAGCTAAAATTTGCTTCTGTGTACCACCCACAATCAAATGGAGCTGTAGAGAGAGAGAGAGAGAGCAAATGGCCAAATATTCTCTAGCATAAAGAAGTGACTGTTCAACCAGAGAAAAGGCAAATGGGTAGACGAATTGCCGAAGGTTATTTGGTCACACAACACCAGCGTTTCAAGAACCACAGGTTTCTCACCTTTCAAGTTGCTGTTCGGCTCCGAAGCCATGACACCAGAAGAGATAAAAAACCAAAGCCTACGAGTGTTGAAGGCACAAGACGGGGGCTTCGAAGAAGCCGAAAAAGATTTGATCGAGGTAGACATACTCCAAGCTGCGGACAACTTAGAAAAATATCAACAAGAAACCAAGAAGTGGAGAGACAAGAAAGTCGTGAGGAAAGAAATACAGGTAGGGGATTTGGTCATCAAGAAAAAGAAAAATTTTGACAACCCAAGGAAGCTACAAGAGCCTTGGTAAGGGCCATTCATCGTAACAAAGAGTATCAGGCCAGGGTCTTTTCACTTGGCAGACCAGTTAGGCAACGCGTTGCCGCACACCTGGAATGCGGACAGTCTCCTCAAATACTACCCGTAAGAACAAGGCAATGTAAAAATTCTAGCTTCGTAAACTTATAAACGGAGCCGGAGCTTAGCTATCTTATGTTTCTTTTCTTATATTTTCCTTTCAGTACTTTACATTTATCGAGATCCGTACTCTTTTCCTTGCAAAAAGGGGACTCCAAACCAGGAGGCAAGGTTTTTAATGAGGCGGATCCGTGTATCAAATTTCAATCTTAATGAAGATTACTTTCCCCTTAAAATTCTGTCTTATTTACTTTCCGCAATTCATTTCCAGTCATTTACTTTTTGCAAAGGGGGTTTCTGCCCAAGGAGCAACGAAAAAGCAACAAGCTTACACACGTTGTCTCATAAAAATCTTAGCAATCATGCCTAAGTACCAAGCAGTCCCTTTGGCAACAAACTAAGTTGCGGGAAGTGCTGCAAAATTCGAAAGCAATCTTCCGGTCAAAAAAGAAATAAGATCGCTTAAAATTACGAAGCTCGGAGCAAGCTTCGCAAAGTTTTAACCTTTTCAGAAACATTGATTATACTAAGAAAATGCTAGCCGTGGAAAAAATTGCGGACCAGCTTTATCTTCAAAGAACGTTTCTACAATAGGTATAAAAGTTCAGTCGAAAAAGCAACAAGATTGCTGATATTCGACCTTCGAAAAAGAAAGTCTGCGAAGCTCTGAACAAGCCTCGCTAGACTTTGAACTCTTGTCAAGAAAGAGCAGCCTACCTACGAGAAAGTTAAACAGCTTCGTGAATACCTTTCTACCTAGGGGCTTCGGGAAAAAGACCAAAAAAAGGGGGGTGACGTTTTCTTCAAAAACAAAACAAGTTTTTCGCTCTTTTTTCCGAAGCTAAGAAACATAAAAAATTGACATCCTCGCACGAAGTAAACTACAAAACTATTCCAAACGAAGGTGACATTTTCTTCAATCAAGGCAAGCAGCAAAAAGAAAAGTTTATCAGCATGATAAAATGGCAACAAGGCCAATGATGTTATTTACAAGTTTTTCATACTTAAGCATAAAGTTCTCCAACACTTAAAGCTCAAACCGCCACGCAGGGCGTCATAAAATAAAAAGACGATAGTTCAAGCTAGAAGTCTTCATGCTTCGCCATCTTTGTCTTCAGCGTCGTCATCAGTTGCATCTTTGTGGACTCCAGAGGTTGAACCTCCCGGAGCTGCGCTTGCAGGATCTCCATCACCATCAGTGTCATCACCGCTCAAATCCGATCCCAATGCCTCCTTTTCCTTCGCCTACAAAACAGAGAAGTTAGCGGCCCAAAGAAAGAGGGGGAAATGAAATTAAGCAAAGAACCAATAATGCAAAACGTCTACCTCCGCTAGAAGCCGGCGCGCCACAACCTTAGCATATTCTTGACCGGACGCCTCCCAAAACAGGGCCAAGAAAATTTTCTTGATCACTCGAACATTCTTTGAGGCAACTCCACTATCAAGCTCTTCCGCCGTCAGGAATTTGTAATTCCTGGCTCCCAAAGACAGAAAGTCTGAGCACCGGATTTTTTCCAGAAGCCCAAGGAGAGTCTCCACGCACATCGAAGCCGCATAGTCACTGGCTCCGGTCATCACTCCCGGGAGGTGATCGAACTCTTGTCCCATCCATTCAAAGATGGCCTTGGCGTCTTTGTCACCAGGAAAGGGAAGGGGCTCCGCGCCAAACTCCCCAAGGGCACGAGCGTACTTTTCATACAAACCTTTAAAGTTTTCCTTCAAAACACCTTCGGCAGCTTTTATAAAATTGTCGCGACCCTCAACCTCCTTCTTGAGTTCTCCAGTCTCAGTTTGTTGGGCCTTCTTTTCCTTTTGCAAGGTCTCAATAATGCGGCCGTCATCTTCGGCTATCTTTTTGAACTCCTCAAGCAGGCTGTCACATTTCTCAGCATCCTCATTTAATTTTAACGCCGCTTCTTGATAGTTCTTGACGTTTTCTTTCAAGATCTCAATATTTTCATCCCGCAACTTGCAAATCTTGGCTAGAGCTCTATTTTCTTCTTTCAGCCTAATGACTTCACGGCTCAGCTCGATCTTCTCGGCTTCGGAAGCCAGGAATTTCTTCTCTTGAAGACGGTATTTTTCAAGGAGCTTCTGACTTGAAATCATAGCTTTATAACAAAGCTCAGCTGATAGACCGGCCAGGCGGCCGGCCTCCATGTCTTCGACGGAGTTTTCAAAAGCTGAATTAAAAAAAACAAAGAGTATACTCAGCATGTCCAAACCTAACAAAAAAAACGCTAAAACCAGCAGAAACGACGGAAGAAAGCAAATAAAGTCAAAGACTAACCTTTGGGATCTAAAGGAGCCGAAGGTTCAGCGGAGGTACTAGTGCCTGGTTGTTTCACAATCAGAGAAGCGCCGGGAGCACCGGGAATTTCCCCCTCCTCCAAAACTTGGTTACCAAGGGCACCACCTTCCAACCGTACAACGTCCTCTGATGTAGCCCCTGCAAGCCGAGCAGAATCCCTTAGCTCCCAGAGCACATGAGATTCATTACCCCGCTTCCTCTATAAAGCGCAAACGAACAGATAATAAAGTTTGTAAATCCCTCATACCAACAGCCTTGTTGTAAGAATACGTTGAAGGATCGAAAAAGCTCTTCTCCGCAAGCACCATCTCCAAAGTATGACCTTCCACAGTGCCAGATGAGCTCACAGTCTCCGCCAACGACTGCATGAATTCAGGCTAAGCTCTTGCGTCATCCGAAGCTTCAGGATGGGCACTAAGATGCGCAGGGCTTTTTCCTTTACCCTTACTGATCTCGGCTCCGGGAAGTTTTGCAACGTCACCAACCGGATCCGCGCCACCAACATTCTCCAAAACAGGAAGGTCCGTGACAACATCCTTCGGGCTAGGCACGACAGCTTTCTCCACCTCAGGCAAAGGGGCGGCTCCGTGTTCCTCGTTCCCATCATCTTCGACCCCCGAGTCAAGAAACTCTAAGTCATCAGAAGATCCAAGGATGTTTACAATGCGGCGTTGTTGCCTAGGCTTCGAGCCAACCTTCTTATGGCGAAGACCAGGCCTCGACAACCTCTCAGCAGAAGGACCCCTCTCTTGCACCACAGTTTGTTTCTTCTTAGCACGCTCAAGCTAGCTCGTCTTTGAAGAAGAAAGCGGAGCCGAGGATTTCCGTTGGCCAGCAGCAGCAGCTTCGCCAGATGCCTCCGGCGAGGTCATAATATTTTTCTTCTTTTTCGCGTCAGTTGGGTCAGGCACGACCTGGGTCAGATCACGAGCGCGCTTAGACGAAACCTTGGGCTTCGCGCGATCCTCCACTTCAATGCCTAGCTTAGAGAAAATGCGATTCACTCGGCGGCCTCCAGTAGGCAACTTTCGCGAAGCTTGATACTCTGCCTTGGTATAGGGACCAAGTAGGTCCACCACGCGGCGCTCCACCTCACCCACGAACTCATGAGCGCTCTTTCCTTCAGGCATCTTTAGCCCGAATCGGGGAAAAGGGACAACCTTCGAAAACCAATCAACTGCAAGCCACTTAACCTCCTCAGGGTTCCAACCAGCACAGAGAGGCCAGATGTTAGCAGCAACAAATTCCTCGGCAATATCACGACCGGGGAGGAACTGCGAAGCTAGGATAAAAGCTTTTTCACAATCTTTAAAGCCCCTGGTCTTCAAGAAGTCAGGTCCGGTCACATAGCTCAAAGGAGTCATCGCTGTAATACTGAAGGGATAGTACGCAACACCGTCGGAGCCGCGAGGCATGTCGACCTTCACATAGAACCAGTAACTCAGCCAATCATCGTCCCATTTGTTCTTATGGGCAGGGCTGAGTTCCACTCTCTCTATGTCTTTCTTGGTATTCCTTCTCCGGGTCGTGAAAGTGATGCACCCAAAATGATTCTCGTACACAGCAGGATCGCCGTCCACCCGAAAATTTTGCTTTTGAACGTGAAGCTCGTAGAACCGAACAAAAGTTTCGGTATCCACTCGGCCGTCGCAAGAACGCACAGCAAAGAAAAACTTAGACAGTTGAACAAACGCATTTGGCGTCAGTTGATGCAACTTCACGCTGTAACGGTCAAGGATCTCCGGCAGCCGTCGGGAGCAGGGAAACCTTAAGCCGGCGTTGAAGAAATCTCGAAAAACCACAGCTTTGCCAGCTTTAGGCTCTGGAGTAGTTTCACCCTCTGGATGACGGGCAACACCTTCGGGGAAAAAACCCTTCTCTTCATAGTACTTGATCAAGTTCTCAGACACGAGCGAGGGCCCGAGAACGTACGACGGAGTTTTAGACTCCCTTCCAGCCATCAACTCCGATGGCGAAGCTTCCACTCTAGAGATATCTTCACCAGGATCAATTTCTTTCCCCTTGGCCGATGGCGACGGCTCGTAATCAACTATATCTCCAACCGGCTCTTCTAGGGCTTCGGCTGGTGGAACTGAAGCAGCGATTTCTTCGTCAGTCATTAGCCGCGCGGTTTGTTTCGTACGGGCCACGACGAACAAACAAAGTTTGAGCTCCGCTGTAGAAGCAAACGGCGAAGCTCAGGCGAAATCAAGCAGATGGCACGAATCCTAAAGCAGCAAACATATGAAGGCTCGGGGGTTCTCAGCTTCGGCACAAGTGAGAAAACCAGGGGCCCCAACCCCCCCTTATATAGCCCGAGGAGAGAGAAGGGGTGCAACACCCTCGAAATACGAACGGACGCATCGGGAAGGAGCGGTTCTCCTGTAGTCCTCAGGGAATTAGTCGCGCGAAGCTAAAAATCTATCAGCAAACTCCCCGGAGCCGAAGGTGACGTTTTCTTCGTCAGATCTCGAAGCAAAGTCGAGGAGAAGGTTAAATCTCGTTGTTCAAACACTTCTCCTCGAGGGGCTACTGTTGGGGCTGTAGAAAACCTCACCTGTAGGCACTGGGGGTTTGCGCGAGGTAAAATAACTCTTGGGCTTCGGATCTTGTGAAGGGAGAACAACAGTCGCGGGATTCGCTAGCTTTCTTCAAAACAAAATGAAGTTAAGGATCGTTTCGCAACCATGAACTCGTTTCGGCCATTTCGGAAAATTGAGTGTGTAATACATTGAGGGAAGTTGTTCATTTACAGCCCTTGAATATATCGCATTGATTGAGAACTGTTCATCAGATTTCCTTCTCTCTGTTCGGGGGTTTTGTGCTCCCAACACTATCTAAGGGCTATGCACGTGGTGACGCGAACTGAACTGAACCTGACTCGTCGCCGCCAGTCCATCGAGCACCGAAAGCGAGAGCCTGGGAGTGCTACCTACTGCACTAATACTCACGAGACGCAAGCGATAAGGTTACATGCTCAGCTTTGTTTCTTACTTTCTTTCACTGGCAATTAAGCTGCTGGTGATCCGATGGCCGTTCAGCCAGAACCAGAAGAGTGTACATGTTTCCCCCGACTCAGAAAACAGAACAGCGTCCTCTCCTCACCAGCCATACACAACACAAGGATGTTTCGTTTAGTAATTTTACCAAAGTAATTTGGAAGCATAAGGGGAAAAACATACAATCACTCTAGCTGATAGTTAGCACAAATTTGCAGCTTTGGTGGCCAATTGTCCAATTTCCAGTTCAAGTTTTTTTTCTAAAGCTGGTAAGATAAAACGCGGTACATGGGTTGCATATTGGGACCCTGTACTTGTCCCAATCTGATCCATGGCTTGGATTCGGTCTAGATTTTCTATTTTTTGGAAAAGGAAAGGAGCTGGGGTCCACTCGCAAAAAAAAAAAAAGGAGTTGGGTTACTTGCATGTACGCGTGCTCCCCGAAATGGAAGCGCATCAAATGAATGAAAGCAGCCTTCATCCTTTCCCAATCGAGCCAAAGGCGGGCGCCAGAGCCACAAAAAGGACGTGCGCGCGCTCGATGACGTCCACGTACAACGGGCCCGCTGGCGCGCGTATATAACGACCGGCGCCGAACTAGCAAGTGTACCAATCGCCCCGCTATCTGCTAGTCTGCTTCGACTCGCGCGTGCGTTCAGTTCGATATCAGACCGATCCACGTGAAGAGAGGAAGGAGATGGCGTGCGGCCGGGCCGGCGACCAGCCGGCGGTGCGCAAGGGGCCCTGGACGCTGGAGGAGGACCTCATCCTCGTCGGCTACATCTGCGAGCACGGGGAGGGATCCTGGGATAACCTCGCGCGCGCTGCTGGTAAGCATCGACCCATCAGTTTATTTGCTTTTAATTTCCTGTACGTATGCGTTCTTGAGCTTTTGATTTGAGGGTTCAATTTGCACGGGGATTACTAGCTGATTAATTAATCTGTGTGATGTGCCCCGGTATACACGAATTGAATCAGGTCTGAACCGTAACGGTAAGAGCTGCAGGCTGCGGTGGCTCAACTACCTACGGCCGGGGGTGCGGCACGGCAGCATCACGCCGGCGGAGGACGCGGCGATCCGGGAGCTCCACGCGGCGCTGGGCAACAAGTGGTCCAAGATCTCCAAGCTCCTCCCCGGCCGCACCGACAACGAGATCAAGAACTACTGGAGGACCAGGATCAAGAAGAAGCCGGCGGCAGCAGCCAACAAGGCCCCGCGTGATGAGCAACCGCCGGCGGCCGTCGTCGTCTGCGACGGCGCCGGCTCAGCTGCCGCCGGGGGCTACTACCACTGGTGCGGCGCGAAGCCCGACCCCGCCCGTCAGCATGAGTACTGCTCCCAGAAGGTCACCGTGGCAGCGGCGGCGGTCGTCGTCAGCGGCGAGGGCGTGTCGTCGTCCGCACCGACGAGCCAGGACAGCTCGACCGGTGTTGGAGACTGGCGCATGCAGCAGACGAGTAGTTCTCCCTACTACTACTCGGAGCTGTCGATGAGCTCGATCGCCGGCGGCCTCGGCGAGACGACGGCCGTCGGCGTGGACGCTCTGATGGCGCACTTCTCCTCGTCCGGGCCGTCCGGCCAGTTCAGCGACAGCCTCTGGAACGCTGTGGAGAATTTCTGGGACACGAAACCTGCTGTTACAGGTGCATTCTGAAGAATGCATGGCGATAGTTTCTGGCGTATCAGTGTTCAGTAGCTCGCTAGAACTGTCAGCAAGCTCGATCGGTATACAAGTTGCAGTACCATATATAGGAATAGGAGCATACACTGCTGCATACATGCTTCGATCTTGAGGGTTTTAGTATAGTTGCATTACTAGACTACTAGTTGAATGATTGCTGCTATTGCCGTATTTGCTGAGTGAACAGCTGAACATGGCTGATCAACAGTGCACGTGAGAAATCGGCAAGCGGGGGATCGACCTCATCGCCGTCGCCATCGCCATCGTGCGCAGTGTCTCCAACCATGCCACGGTACCAGACTGCCAGCTGAAGATAGAGCTGCCCAAGCCAACCGACTCGTGCTTGGTTGGCTAGCTCATTGTAGAGTGGAGCTAGCAGCCAGAGTTCGAACCCCACTTGGCACAGATCGTTATGGCCTCCTGAGGCCGGGTGGATAAGCACCCCTATTAAGTTAAGATAGAGCTGCCCAAAGATTCGATCGCTGCTGCTTCGATTGTTAGGCGAGATGCATGCTCATCTGATCGTCCGTTCCTTGTCACAATTTCACGTACTCTGTTTTCTATCCAGATGCAAGTTTCACATTTGGTAATGGAAGGCACGCGTATAGCTGGATGTGGAATGAGGGCATTCAACATTTCGGGACCGATGCTTGAAACGGCAAAAACTCGGCACGAGGGAGGAGGACAACTCCAGGGCTTGTAAATTGAGGCTTCCAAACCTCATTTGCAGGTCTAATTCTAAAAAATAGAGGTCTAAAATTACATATCAATTGCAGCAGAGAAATCAACTCAAGCCTCTATTTCGATGTGGACTCCATCAGTCAGCCAGAAGGGGGCGGAATCCATCCAGCGCCGCGCCGAGCCCCTGCCAGCATCGCCCTCGCCGTCATCGCTTTGTCGCGGCGTCCGCTCCTGCCGCGGCCGCTCGGAGTCGCATCTTCCCCCCGGCCAAGACGTGCCCCGACCGCCGCCGTCGTCACCGGCTGCTGCGCCCAGACGCTGCTAGTGGCGTCGAGCTGCGCGACCACGGCGGCGGGCGGCACGGGCGCGAGCTTGGTATGGTGCCTGCTGTGCTGTGAGGCTTGGGCGTCGAAGCGCGTCTGGTGGGGCTGCGACAGGTACGCGGGGAAGTGGACGTCGCCGCCCGAGGTGGTCATGGACGAGGAGGCGGAGCCGGTGGGCGAGGACGTCGTCCGGCCACGCCTCGATGGCGCACCAAGCCCTGAGCGCGATGCTCAGGCGACGCGGGTCCGCCCGACGCGCCGTGGGGTCGGGGTCCACGTCGAATGCCGCAAGTGGCGTACGCTCAGAGGCCTCCCTGGGCGAGCGCGACCTCCAACGACGAGTTCCGCCGTCAGCGGTGATGGCGGCGCGCGGTGTGGTCATACGTATTGCCTCTTGGGAGGGAGCGGCGACGGCTCCGGCGAGCTACCGGGGCTTCGGCGAGCTTCGATGTTTTATCCAAGGGGCACGACATCACCGGGCACCGCCCTCTCCATCTCCGTTGGATCTGAGGTGGTTGGCCCCCTCGCCGGAGCCGGTCCGCACCGCCACTCTCGCCGGCGCAGTCGAGCTCCGGCACTCGGAGCGGGACGGTTCTGCGGGGGATGGCAGCGCGGCGCGTGATGGCGCTGTGAAGGACCGAAAAGGGCGACCAGAGAGGGGGGAGTGAATGGGAGCCGATAAAAATTCTTCCCAAAGGTCGAACTCGGCCTATATCACGATTGCCACTCCAAATGCTCGCGCACACAAAGTAAACTCCAAACAAGGCACACACAAGTCTACACGATCATGAAACAAGCTTAGGAGCAAAGAGCGGAAGCAACTAGACAAGAATCAAAGCACTTGGTACAATCTGGAAACGCCAGGCGCGGACTGTCCGTGCAGTACGGGCGGACCGTCCGCTAGGGTACGACGGACTGTCCGCAGGTACAGCGCGGATTGTCCGAAATGAACACCAGAGCTACCAGAGACAAACGCGGAAATACGGACTGTCCGCCTAGGCCTTGCGGACTGTCCGCCAGTGTCGCGGACTGTCCGTGAGGGCAGCGCGGACCGTCCGTCCAGCTCGTTGGAAACCCCAGACAAAACCCTAGACAAAACTTCACCACACGGACCGTCCGTGATCAACACGCAGACTATCCGCAAACCTCTTGCAACGAAACCCTAGGGCTACAATGGATCGAAACGAAGACGCGCAAGAACACGAAGAACACGCAACGAACTACTGAACGCGCGGATTGTCCGCGGTTATCTTGCGGACTGTCCGTAAGCCATGAACAGAACCAAAAACGCCCGACCCGCGGGGTCAACTCCATGAACTCATCACCGGATCTCCCAAACAGTTGAAGCTCTTGAGACAATACTTTGGGGAGATGATATGCGTCACACAAGGATGCTATGCCCCAAAAATCTCGACCTCCAACTCCCTAAATCACCGGGAATCGCGGATCACACAAGCAACCACCAAGAACTTGAACTCCGGCCAAAAACTCACGAATCGAAGGCTCTCCACGGCATTTGAGGAGTCAAGATCACACACAAAGATGCGCAAGGCATCCACCTATGATCTCCTCAAAGAAATCCGAAGGAAAACGCCCTCAAATCCCCGAATCGGGCGAAGAACAAAACTCCCCAAAAATAGTCCCGAAGATGACACGAAAATCACAGAGGACTAGGAGATCACCGCAACGCCGAATGCTTCCATACATCCAGAGGTCAGAGTCTATACAAGAATCTAGCCTAAGGAATACAGAGGGAAAAGAAGCAGTTCAGAGCAATCTACCGGGGGAGGAAAACCTAGGTCAGAGAGAGATACCATCCACCTCTCCGCTATTTATACGAAGTCCATCGGAGGGAGGTAAATGACCACGCTACCCCTACAACTCAAATGAAGATACAACCCCTCAGGGGTATTTTGGTCAAGTCTTCATCGGACGGACACGCTTCCACCGCGGCTTTGCTTCACCTCGACGCAAACCCCGCGATCACGCCACGTGCCCTCCGCCTCGAAGCTTCCCGAAGCTCCCGGATCACCGTCTCCGTCGCCTCGGGCCTCCGGGCTTGGTTTTGAGGCCCAAACCAAGAAACCGTCCACCGATGGTTTTGTGGGAAAACCAACAAACCCCGCGTGCAAGCTTCGGGCTCCATCCGCTACCTTGCACCGGCCCAAGTTCACGACTTCAGCCCGCCAGTCTTGCACCGCACGGCTCGCACTTGACCCCATCGGCCACCGGATCCATCAAACCAAGCCTACTTGCCACTCAATCACCCGGAGGCCTCCACGGCTAAGGCCTTTCGCGCTTGTTCTTCACCTACACCGACATGAGTCAAGTCGCAACCTGTAACTGCACACTTAGCCAAGTATCAGTCCACACAACGTTGTCAATCACTCATCACTAAGGAGCGACCCTCCACTGGTCCTCGGACACACCTGGTCCTCACGCTGCGAGAAGGGCAATCGAGCCTATAGGTGCGGATCTTGGAGCGCCACCCCACACCCGAGCTCGTTGTTGTACTCCACGCCACCGTCCGTGACATTCATGTGATAATCAAGACAAATTTAACTTTGGAGTGGATCACGTCACCGTCCTTTTGAGTGTTCACTGGCTTATTTTTAATTTTACAGCTTCACGACCAAAATTTTTAAACCTTGTGCCCCGAACAGAGAAATTTTAAAATTTCTCACAAAAAAAAGCAAAATATCTTGCCATCAATCAGTACTCTCAAATCATCATAGTCATTAGATCTATTGTATATATATATTTTTAAATACCCCCCTATGCAATTATAAAAATAGCCTAAATAGTCTCTAAATCTGTATCTAAATTATCTACTTCTACCATTATATAAAAGAAACTAAAGTGACGTCTAACCTTTCACAGGTAGAAAAGGGGCATTAATCTCGGTTGGAAAGGGGCAAAGATCTCTAAAGACCAACATTTTGATTACCTGAATAATCATGACCTCTGTTTCTTTTTTTTCTATTCACCATTAACTCTACCTGCTACCTTGTTCATTTGGTGTATGGATGTGTGTTACAAATTTGTTTTAAAAGGTGAATGTAGATGAAAAAATGTATAAAATAATTATTAATTAAAAATCAATCACAACTGGACAATGTTGAAGTATTGAAAAAAAAGAGTAGTAGGCAAACAATTTTAATTATTAGTTTTGAGTTTAATTTGTAAATAATTTTAAAACTCAGTAGCTTTTAAAACAATATCGTATATATGTACCGTGCGGTGGGGGGGCCTTTCAACACCCCTCTCCCCCCTTCTTCACACCACTCCCGTCAAGGCCCACCCTTAGAAGCCGGGAACGTGGAAGGTGACCATGCTCCTCGTTCCATGTTCCTCGTTCCGGAACGGGAACGTTCTGGTTCCGAGAACAATTTAGTGTAAAAATTCTTCATAAGCATTGTTCCTCGTTCCGGGAACGTTCCGGTTTCGGGAACAGGAACGAGAACATGGCTTCTAAAAGCCCACTGGTAGCATACTAGTTGTGTTCAGTATGCCCACGGATCGGGCGCAGAACAGACCGCAAAGTCTCAAATTATTTATCCACTAGTTTTTGGTAAAGCTCATCAAAAGAGCTACTTCAAAATGACTTCACCGCTAAAACTGGAGAGAATTCGTAAAATAACTTACACTAAAGATTAGCAGAAAAAAAATCTGGCGTAGAGAACTTCTCCCTCTTCAAATATGTATTGACCATACAATTGCTCATATCATCATCGAGAAACTATTTTACCAAACGTTTTTGACTATTTTACCAAACATTTTCAAAACGATTTCAGATTCACTACAGAGTCACTCTGAGGAGCCGGAGCCATTTTGGCGAAAGCTGAACCTCTATCAAACGGAATTACAATTAGCTAGTTTTGTGAATGTAATATTAAGACCCTAAAAGCCAAGCTAGAAGCACGCTCCCGTGTGTATTCGAACACCGATCTACTAAGCTCTACTTAGGTGATCTAACCACTAGGCCAAAGATCTTTTCACCCAATGACCCTATTTAGTTCCCATAAAGAGCACTATTCACCCATCACATCGAATGCTCGAACACTATTAGGTGCATTAAATATGGATTAATGACAAAATCCATTTCATAACCCCACTGTTAGTGGTCGATTTCCGTCAACCAAGAACACTAGGCATACTAATGATGTAACAAGTTCACCGTTGCATGTGCATTTTGGAGTATAGTGATTTTGCAGGAATTCATACACTTAATGAGGAGAGATGCACCTAGTTCGGAGGACGTTTTGCAAGTCAATCAAGGAGCTCCGACCGTGTGCAAACTTGCCTCCAAAGGTGGCAAGGACCAATGTGTTTCAACGAAGTATTCTCGAGGACCGAGATGAAAGATTAGAAGTTCGTGCGTAAAGACCCCCTAACTTGGTCGCAGGGATAACGACGTCCAAAGTCCACATCTGAAGGAGCAAAAAGCCCAAATGCAAAAGATGACGCGTGGAGCAAGACGGGCTGAAACCGGGCTGAGGAGGGCCCAGACCGGCCGGTCCACCCCCTTCCGATGTCGGTTCGTCACCCCTTTCTTCAGTGTCAAGTACGTGGAACCCTAAAAGCCTGCGGAAGCCGCCATCTGCGAAAGACGAACAGAGAAGCCTCAGAGATCGACCACAAGCGAGAGAGTTGATCAAGGGAGAAAGCATTCGGGAGAAATCATTACCGAGGTCAAGGGAGGTCGCCACGAGGAAGGAGGACGCCGAGACCTTGCCACGACGCCACAGGAGTTGAAGGACAACGAAGATCGAGCTTCATCGGAGGCATCCACCAAGTTCAACGGTGCCATGCCTAGCGTCTTGATGGGGTAAAGTTATCATTTGTTCATGGAGATGTAATGGAACTTGATGTGTAGTCACCTATCTCGTTTGGATCATATGTCTATCATACCTTTGTTGATGATACTTAATGTCTAAGGCTAGCTACCATGATTTTGGGGTTGCTCCCGTAGATCGCGTCGACATATCGTGTTCATTAAGCTTAGTACCGATTACCTTTGCGTAGTGACATGTACGAGGGAAGGGAAACGGCTAATCCTTTGACCACATGCTTAGATAGATGGGATCGGGGTTTTATCATGTTTTGGTGATTGCATCTTGAAGTACCTAGACTCCATGGGCATACGTTCTTCATACTTGTGCACCTCTTATTTCTCTTTTAACGTAATTTAGATTGCTTTATTAGTTTTTCTTTAGTTTATAGATTAATCTCTCTATCATAGACTTCAATCAACTAGATTAGTGCTGGTTAAACGCTAGCAATCCCCTTGCTCCTTAGGTTGTGTCAGGGGGTGAGACCTGGACAGATCCGCTAGGGGGTTGCCCTAGTGGTTTGCAGGTTAATGGAGGATCGGGACCTAAGAGCGTAGGAGGTTATGCACGTGGTGCACACGGAGCTAGGCGAGTATGGCGGCGAAGAACAGGGAGACAAGGGTTTATACTGGTTCAGGCCTCCGGAGAGTAAAACCCTATGTCCAGTTGTGGTGGATTATGCGAGGATGAAGATGAGTTGTCCCTGTGCATGGAGCCCTAGGCCGCCTTATATGGGGGGACGGGCTAGGGTTTGCATGCGCAGGTCGGTTGACCTGTGTCGGGGTCGGTTACAACTGTGGGAAGCTTATCTCCCGGATTACAAGGAGTATCCCGTGATACTCGGAGCTATAGGTGGCGGCGCGCCAGGTCGCCGTGTCTTGTCTTGCACGCCAAGGCTTCGCGGGTCTCCCGGGTGCTTGATTAGGTCGCTGGGCCCACTTGTAAGGTCGGCGGGTCTTCTGGAAGGTCGGGGCCACCTGTCAGGGGCCTCTGGGACCCTGGCCAGTGGGGACCCATGGGTACCCATGTCTCTCAAGCCCCCGATCGACGTGTAGGCGTAGCGGCCGAGGCGAGGTCGTGTTGAAGAGGTGCAGAGTCGCGGCACCGTCGAGGTCGTGAAGGGTGCACGGGGATCAAAAAGAAAGAAACCTCTCCGATGCGCGCACGAAGTTGAACGTCGAGCTTCTGGGTCGAAGTACCATGAGGTCGAAGTGAAGACGAGACGTAGATCTTGCAGAATTGCCGACCTGACCTGAGTCAGGAATATTGTAGTAGCAGACACGACCTTCAGAAAGGTCAACAAGCCTACCAGGGGTAGGTCGAGCAGAGATGTGATGGAAGCGGGCTTCCATTAGGTCGAGGTGACCTGAAGAAAATAGTGCGTTGAAGACGCACTTGTGTAGTAGCCCCCGAGCAGTAAAGCGACCAGAATGGCCGGTTTGATGCTCCAAAAGAAGAAGAGAAAAATAATCTGAACCTACGACCTTTCGCTTGGGAAACTGATGCTCTTGTAGGGTCGACACTAGAGGACAAGAGCTCCAGAATCTTGCAGAGGGTAGCAGGCGACAGGTCTGTCACAACCAGAGCCACGGGTGCACTATGCGGTCACGGGTCAGCATACTCATGAAGCACGGGTCGCTGTCACCCGCAAAGACAAAGCTACCTCAGTGTGCAGTCAGGTAGAGGTCAGGCGCGCTGATGCCTTTTCACAGGCGAACAGTGACCTCGTGCTCCACGAGGATACAGTGTCATCGAGGATAAGGACGCCACGAAGATGACCTTGCGAGTAGGACTTGATGCAGATGCCTGTTGGTATAAATAGGTGCCCAAGGCTTGAAGCAAACCGCACCAATCTTCAAAGGGGATCCAGGATGACCCAATGTAGTAATATTGCCACGCCGTGGGCTTGTGTTCGCCCACCAGAGTGTAGAAGTGATGTAGTTCATGCTTGGAGCTAGAAGAATGCTTGCGAGGTTCGAAGAGCTCGATCGGCCTCTTCTCCTAGCCTCACCAAGGCGCCCGGAAGGAGTATGAAGCAGCAGTTGCATCGTCGGCCCTGACACTTTCAGGCTTGATGTGATGCTGGTGAGCACCGCGCTCCACCCAGCGAGGTTGGTGTTAAAGCTCGGACCTTCTGCAATCTTGCGGCGAAGCTCAAACTTGATGTTGGGCGCTGCAGGAGACCGGTTGGTACGCGAGTAGAGGTGGCTGTGTGGCAGCTGCCTCTACAGTAGCTGTGGAGGTCGTCGAGTAGGCCCTGAAGCCAGAAGAAAGCTTGCGATAAGCCTTATTAGTGTAGACTTAGTCGTAAGCACTTTGGAAGGTAATTCAGGACCTTTAAGATCTTTGTATCTTGTAATTTGTCCAAGAGCCAAACTCCTTGTAGATTATGAATCTGTAAATATAGTTTTGCATGAGCGGTGTCCTGGCTTTAGTAGTTTGTAAGGGCGCCTGGGCTGCAATGGTACGGATACCAAGGTCCCAGCAGGGTTGTAGTAGCACGCCGACCTGCAGGAGGCCTTTCGTAGAGACAGAAGCCCGTGTCGACCTGGGTCGGCACGGCCGTTGTGTGGTGGAACAACGCAGGTAGTCAACCTGGGAAACCTAGGTCTGTACGACCTAGGAGGCAGCAGGGCCTTAGCGACCTCGGGGAGGTGCCACTTGACCAAGAGGTCGCCAACGGGTAGTGGAGCCATTAAGTGCGGGGCCGTCGGTATAGCCATAAGGGCAATGTAATAGGTAGCGGGACCTTAGCAACCTCAAGGAGGTGCTACTTGACCCGGAGGCCGCTAACGGGCAGTGGAGCCCAAGGGTGCGAGCCCGAATAGAGAGAGCTGAGGAGACATACCAAGCGGTAGTACCTGTCGACCTTGTGAAGGTGTTGTCATGGACCCGGAGGTCGTCAGAGGCCAAGAGACCTTGAGGAAAATTATTGGGGGGGGCTTGAAGTAAGGCATAGCGAGTCCATGGACACCAGACCGTTGGACGGAAAACCAACGGGCATGGATTCCCGCACGGCTTGAGCCGTTACTGCCAGTAGCCGTTAGGCCGAAATAGCCGTTAGGCAATGTATCCGTTGGGTGCCGGTGATGTCGCCGAATTCGAGGGGGCGTTTAGGGCGCCGCAGCCCACCGCACTGACGCGGCCCAGTTATAAAAGGCCGAGTGAGGGGTCGAGGACCCCACTCGCTTCCATTCCCCCCAAGAGCTAGGGTTCCCAATCCACCGCCAGAAGCTTTAGCGCGTAGATTCACCGGCGCCGCCGTGCTTAGATCCGCCGCGCCCAGCGCCGCCGTATGCACCAAAAGACCCTGGTGGTATTTAGAGCTAGATCCACCGGCTTCGAGGAAGAGGAAATGGCCCCAGAGCTTGCGCCAGCCCCGGAGAAGGTGTGGGAGCACTCGACGGTGACGGAGGCGCAGCTCAAGGAGCTGGTGGAGCGCGGGCTACTGAAGCCCAGGGAGCAGGTGGGGTGGAGGCCCGCCACCGGCGAAGCGTTCCCCTCCGAGGGAACTGGGGAGACCGTCGCCTTCGTCGCCCCCGTCGAGCGCGGCTTTGGAGTCCCGGCGGGCGACTTCTTCCGCGGGCTGCTGCACTTCTACAGCATCGACCTGACGCACCTCGTCCCCAATGCCATCACCACGGTATCCTCGTTCATCCACCTGTGCGAGGCATACCTGGGGATACCGTCACATTTCGACCTGTGGCGGTATTTCTTCGAGGTGAAGAAGACGGGGAAGAACGGCGTCTTCGGCGCCGTGGGCTTCATGCTACGCTGTCACATGAAGATGGTGTACATCGACATGGAGCTGCCGGATAACACCCAGGGCTGGCGGCGGGGCTGGTTCTACATCGACAACCTCAAGCCAGCGCTGGCGGCCAGGTCGGGACTCGCGCCGGTCCCGGTGCCTGAGTGGACCAACCAGCTTACGTCGCAGGAGATGGACGCCGTCAAGCCGCTGCTGGAGGACCTCAAGCAATGGAAGGAAGAAGGGCTGATCGGCAGAGTGGTGGCCATTAGTTTCAGCCAGAGGCTGCTGCAGCCAATCCAAGATCAGGTGCACCCTGCCTACGAGTAATGGGGGCAAACCGACCCGACCCGCGTACAGCAGCGAAAGGTCTCCAAGCAGGAGATGGTGGCGCGGGTGAGGGAGCTCTTCCACGGGGTGATCCGGAACCGGACATGCCCCAAGGCATTCTCCCTCACACGGCTCGCGAATGTGGTATGTCGCTGATCGACCTTGATTTCTCTGTTGTTGTTGTATTCCCCTTGTTCTGAAACGAAGGTCAACTGATTCACAGGGTCGTGAAGGTTTGTTCTGGTGTCCGGCTCCTCTCGCGGACGAGGGAGAACGCATTTTCAAGGTCCGACCGGCGGAGGACATGAGGGCTTCACCGCCGGAATTGTTGGAGAACTACCTCTCTGACTCATCGGTGGGGGTAGCGATGATGAGGATCCGCCCGTCGTGAGCTCCGCGTCGACGACTCGTCGTACGTGGCAGGCCACCGCCAAGATCCCGGTGCACAAAGGCGTCAAGATCATCTCCGCCACTATTGAGGCGGAGAAGAAGAAGAGGAAGAGGAAGGTCGTCACTGCGTCGTCGGAGATGACAACGACTGACACCGAGGTCATCTTCGAGGAGCGTGATGATGCAGGGTCGCGCGACGTCGCCAAAGGGTCAGGCGACGTGGCGGCCGTAGGAGAAAGCAATGCCCCGCCCGCGGTTACCGGCGAGCAGCAGCAGAAGCCGAGCGCGGAGGGCGTGAGCGACCAGGGGTCGCAGAAGAAGCCAAGGTGGGTGCCGCCCAAGCCAATGTCGATGAAGCTGAAGACCGGCAGCGGGTATGTTTGCTGAGCTTGATTCATGATGTTCTTCATCTTTTGCAGGTGTGTTGAGTAGGTCGGTGCTGACGAACATGTGCACCTTGGGCAGGGGGACTCCTGCTGTTTCCGAGAGCAGCAAGAACGCCGCAGGCCAGGAGGCCTTTGGGTGGAAGGTTGAGAAGTTGCCGGTGGGGCAGTCGCCGGCGACCTCAGGCGGGGACTTCACCAGTAAGGCCCCTGAGATCATGGAGACAACACCGTCGGCACCAGCTAAGGTCGCTGCGGAGGTCGCACAGCAGGTGGAGGGCCCGTGCCAGCAGGACCTGCCGGAGTCAAGTCTGCTGGGCACGCAGCAGGCGGAAACCAGAGGTGCAAGCAGGGAAGCCGACGAGCAACCTTGCCTTTATGAAGGCACTCCGTGGGAGGACGACGTCTGGGTCGATGCCAAGGACCTTGACGACTTCAATGCGGCGCAGGCAACGATCACAGAGGCGGCGAAGACCATTGGCAGGACGCTCATGGTGAGCTAGTAGTACCTTTGGGGCTCCATCTTAGGTTTGCCCAGGCGCAATGTTTTGATGATCTTGATGTGTTATTGCAGGACCTTGCCGAGCGCTCGCAGAAGAGGGCGAACCTGCTGAAGGAGGGTGCCAACCTCCACGCAGAGCTGGTAGCGACCCGGGAGGCCGTGCTTCGGGCCAAGATGGAGGCCGCGAAGGAAGTAAGGAGCCTCAAGGACGAGGCAATCCTGAAGGACCAGGCCATCGAGACCTTGAAGCGGGAGCTTGAAGCTACAAAGCTGAAGGCGAAGGAGGCGGAGGACGATCTGAAGGTTGCCGCCGCAGGTACGTCGTAGGACGCCCTTGGGTTGTTATGTAAGTACGTTGTGGTGACACGCTCTTGACCTCAGCGCGTGCAGAGGCCAAGAAGAGGGAGACTGCCTTGAAGAAGGACCTCAAGGAGTCGAAGGAGCAGGTGAAGATCCTCAAGGAGAAGCACAAGGAGGTCGTCGCTAGTGAGTCTTACTTCACCCGTAAAGCTGCTTATGAATTTGGGGTGCGCAGGGATCTAGAGATCGACCTCGGCCGGGCAATGCAGACCCTTATTGATCATCGAGAGATGACTGCAGATATGGAGAAGGAGCTGGACGACCTCAAGGAGGCCGCCGAGTACCTCGTGGACGTGTACGCCCCTAAGGTCGAGGGCGAACCACAAGGGCTCGTCGAGCGGTTGGATGGCGCGGTAGGTCGCATAAAGACCTTGCTGATGGACGGTGGCAAGCTCGCCGCCGCTACCGCGCTGGCCGTGGTGAAGCACCACGAGCCGTCGTTCGACCTTGAGAAGGTCAAGGAGGAGATCGACTTGGCGCAGGCGGTGGGCCGCGAAGATATTCAGGCCGCCGCAGAGGAAGTTATGAAGAAAATAGACCTGCAGTCGTAGCTTAGGCTAAGGAAACAGTTAGTAACAATGACGGGTCGTGGACCCTTTTGATGTAATATAAACATTGCATGAATGAAAAAGGCATGTCCTGTGATCCCTTATTTGACTTTGTATACTCGTTATAAGAACGCAAAGATAACGAAGTTGCGAGACCCCTTTTCCTCCGCTAACCCAACTTAGTAGAGGAATGGCTTGCCGACCACACGGCTCGACGTTGGAGGCTTAGGTGTGGCCGGCGCGCGAAGGGGGTCAGGGACCCAAGGTCAGGCAACCCCGCAACCTAGGAGTGCTTATAAAGTGCATGAGAAGTTGTTATAAGGGAACACTGGTAAATAGAAAGGTAAAGACCCCAGGTCGAGCGACCCTTAGGTTGGCAGAGCCAAGCCCCCGAGCGTGAAGGACCGAGCTTAGAGCCAAGCCCCCGAGTGTGAGGGGTCCGGTTTTAAACCAAGCCCCCGAGCGTGTCGAAGGGGAGGGGTAAACAGAAAACAAACAAGCTGAAAGAGAAATCTTTATATATATATTGAATTACAATGGGTAGAATACATAGCTTTATTGTGATACAATGCTCCTAAGGATAGAAGAGACGTAAGTGCTCGATGTTCCAGGGGTTAGGAACACCCTGGCCATCGGCCCATTGGAGGCGATAGGTCGCCGGTCTAATGACCTCCTTAACTATGAAGGGGCCTTCCCAAGGTGCAGAGAGATTGTGCATGTCCTTGGTGTTCTGGATCCGCCGCAGGACTAGGTCGCCCATGTTGAAGGAACGCTCCCGCACGTTGCGGTCGTGGTAGCGACGTAGCTGCTGCTCGTGGCGAGTGTGGCGCATGAGCGCGGCCACACGGTGTTCCTCAACACTGTCAAGGTCGAGGTGGCGTGTTTGCTCTACTTCTCCTTCATCGAAGTGCTGGATGCGAGTAGCACCGAAGGCCACATCGGTGGGGAGGATAGCCTCTGATCCATAGACCAGGAAGAAGGGTGAGTACCCTATAGCCGAGCTGACCTGGGTCTTGAGACCCCAGAGGACGTGAGGGAGCTCTGAGAGCCACCACGTGGCGTAAGGCGCTGAGCCGTCGAAGATACGATCTTTTAGAGGCTGTAGGACCATGCCGTTGGCCTACTCGACCTGGCCGTTGCACCGCGGGTGTGCCACCGAGGAGTAGTATACGTCGATCAGGCTGTCCTGACAGAAGTCCTAGAATTCGGCCCCTGTGAAGGCCGTGCCAAGGTCGGTGACGATCCTGTTTGGCACCCCGAAGCGATGAGTAATCTCCTCGATGAATTTGGCCGCTTCTTTCGACGTGACGCTGGATACGGCACGGACCTCGATCCACTTGGTGAACTTATCCACCGCCACGAGTATGTGCTTGTAGCCACCGGGGGCGGTCTTGAAAGGTCCCACAGAGTCGAGACCCCAAACTACGGAGGGCCACGACGGAGGGATGGTCCTCAGGGCCTGAGCCGGGAGGTGCTGCTGCTTAGCGAAGAACTGGCACCCCTTGCAACGACGTACAAGTTCTTGGGCATCAGCCACGGCCGTGGGCCAGTAGAACTCGGATCTGAAGGCCTTACCCACCAGGTTGGCAGAGGCGCGCGTGGTTGCCGCACTCACCACCGTGGATCTCATCCAAGAGCCTGAGGCCCTCGGATCGCAAGATGCACTTCATTAGTACTCCAATAGAGGCGGACCTCTGGTAGAGTTCCTGACCGATGACGACATAGTTGGCGCTACGCCTCGTGATCTTTCCTCATTCCGCCTTGTCCTCAGGTACTCGATGCTCAAGGAGGAAGGCAATGAAGTCGAGGCGCCAGTCATCTTCTGCGTCGACCATGAGGATCTCGCGACCTACGGGCGAAGTAACCTCGTCATCAGGCGACTCTGAGTCGGGGATGAGCTTGATGGACGGCTTGCGTAGGTCTTGGACGAACACACCGGCCGGAACCAGTGCACGCTTGGAGCCAAGCTTGGAGAGGACATCGACCACGACGTTGTTGTTGCGGCAGACGTGGTGGAACTCGAGCCCCTCGAAGTGACGCTCGAGCTTGCGCACCTCAGCACAGTAGGCATCCATCGTATCCTTCCTGGCTTCGGAGTCTTTGCTGACTTGGTCGATGACGACCTTGGAATCACCGTAGGCCAAAAGGCGCTTGATCCCAAGGGAGACGGTGATGCGAAGCCCGTGGATGAGGGCCTCGTACTCGGCGCCGTTGTTGGACGCCTTGTAGTGGATCTGTAGGACGTACTTGAGGTAGTCGCCCTTAGGGGAGATGAATAGAACTCCCGCACCGGCTCCTTCGAGATTCAGGGAACCGTCGAAGTACATCTTCCAATGCTCAGGTCGCTCCGGCGGCGGAGGCTGCTGGATCTCTGTCCACTCTGATACGAAGTCTGCGATGACTTGGGACTTGATGGCCTGCCTAGGGTAGAACTCCAGATCGAAATCGCTTAGTTCGATAGACCACTTGACGACGCGCCCAGAGGTGTCATGACTCTGTAGGATCTCGCCAAGGGAAAGGCCGAGACGACCTTGATCTTGTGGGATTGGAAGTAGTGCCGGAGCTTTCGCGAAGTCATGAGTAGCGCGTAAAGCATCTTCTGGGGCTGGCTGTACCTAGTCTTGCTGTCAGACAGGACCTCGCTGACATAGTAGATAGGTCGCTGGATAGGGTAAGGTCGCCCCTCTTCAGGTCGCTCAGCCACCAGGACGGCGCTAACCACCAGGGTGGTTGCCGAGATGTATAGCAGTAAGGGCTCCTTGGGCACGGGGGACACCATCACCGGGGGCGTCGTAAGGAATGTCTTGAGTTGCTGAAGAGCTTGGTCCGCCTCCTCGATCCAGACGAACTTGTCCGCCTTTTTCAGCAGCTTGAAGAAGGGCAGGCCTTTCTCTCTGAGCTTCCTAATGAATCGGCCTAAGGCCGCCATCATGCCTGTGAGCTTCATGACGTCCTTCTTGCCAGTAGGTCGCTTCATCTTGAGGATGGCATCCACCTTGGTGGGATTGGCTTTGATGCCCCGGTTGCTGACCATGAAGCCCAGGAGCTTGCCGGACGGGACACCGAAGACTCACTTCTCTGGGTTGAGCTTCCAGCGGTAAGTGCGTAGGTTGGCGAAGGTCTCCGCGAGGTCAGCTATGAGCTGATCCTCATGGGTGGTCTTGATGACCACATCGTCGACGTAGGCTTCTACGTTCTTGTTGATCTGGCTGACCAGACACTTCTGTATTACCTTCTGGTAGGTCGCGCCAGTGTTCTTGAGGCCGAAGGTCATGGCCGTATAGCAATAGATGCCATGGGGCATTATGAACACTGTCTTGTCTTGGTCGGAGACCTTCAGGGTTATCTGGTGATACCCTGAGTAGCAGTCGAGGAAGGAGAGGAGGACGCTCCCGGCCGTGGAGTCCACGACCTGGTCGATACGCGGAAGAGGGAAGGGGTCTTTAGGGTAGTGCCTGTTGAGATCGGTGTAATCGATACACATTCTCCATTGACCGGTTTTCTTTGGTACAGGAACCGGGTTGGCGAGCCACACTGGGTTTTTACACCCTCGGATAAATCCGGCAGCTAGGAGCTTTATTAGCTCTACCCTAATGACGTCCTTGCGATCTTTCGCAAAGCGGCGAAGCTTTTGCTTGACAGGCTTGGCCGTCTTGCTAACATCCAAGGCGTGCTCAGCCAGCTCCCTAGGAACACCTGGCATATCCGATGGACTCCATGCGAATGTGTCGGTATTTTCCCGGAGGAAGCTGGTGAGCGCGAGTTCCTATTTGGGGTCGAGCCCGTCGCCGATCACCACCGTCTTCTCTGGGTCGGCAAGGCCGAGGCAGACCTTCTTCATCGATGAAGCTGCGTCTAGGGTGGTCTCGGTGCGCTTCTGCTCTAGGACAGATTGGTCGATAGGGTCGGCCTTTGCAGCTTCAGCTACCAAGACCGCGGAGGCCTCGGCGGCGGCAGAAGTCGCGGCGAGGTCGAGGGCCTCTGTATTGCACCTGAAGGAGATGATGAGGTCCCCTTTGACAGAGAGGACCCCATTTGGAGCCGGCATCTTCAACACCAAGTAGGTGTAGTGCGGGATGGCCATGAATCTGGCCAGCATTGGGCGACCTAGGATCGCGTGGTAGGAGGACTTGAAGTTGGCGACCTCGAAGTTGAGGTACTCCGTGCGGAAGTTCGCCTCCGTGCCGAAAGTGACCGGGAGGGAGACTCGACCCAGGGGTAGGGCCGCCTTCCCAGGGATGATGCCGTAGAAAGGCTCGTCACACTCCGTCATCTTGTTGAAGTCGAAGCCCATCTTCTTGAGGGTGTCAACGAAGATAATGTTGAGGCCACTGCCTCCGTCAACCAGGGTCTGGGAGAGCAGTGCTCCATCCACTGTAGGCTCGACGACGAGCGGGTAGGTCCCGGGGTCTGGGATATGAACCCAGTGATCAGCTCTAGAGAACGTGATCGGCTGCTCGGACCATCATAGGGGCACGATTGGGTGAGTGTGAACGAGGTGGACGTCGCGTTTGTCCTTCTGGTAGCGCCTCCTGCTGGTGCTGGACTTGATTCCGCCGACGATCATGTTGATCACGCGGGAAGCGGCCTGGAAGGGCCCATTAGGGTTGCCCGAAGCCGACAGAGGGGGCAGGTTCGCCTCATCGCGGGGAGCCGCTGGAGTAGTGTCGTTGCGAGGTGGGTCACTGCGAGGTGGCTCGCGGCGATCGTCGTACCGCTCGTCGCGGCGATCTCATCGGTCGTCGCGGCGGTAGTTGTTGTTGTAGGGGCGGTTGTCGCGTCACCCGCCGTCGTTCCTAGGTCGCTTGGGGTCCACGGAGGAGCTGAAGGCCCTCTTGAACTGAGAGCAGTCGCGGAGGGTGTGGGTGGCCCCCTCATGGAACCCGCAGATGCTGTCGAGCGCGAGGTCGAACTCTGCTTGATTGAAGGACGAGCTTCGCCGCCCTTCGGCCACCAGGACCTCAGAAGGTCGCTTGCGGAGCTTGTCCGCCGCGGTGCCGGATGTACCAGCATTACCAGCGTCGAACTGGTTCTGGAGCGCGTCTTCTGTGTCCATCAACTCCTTGACGTTGACCATCAACTCCTTGACGTTGGTGGCGCCGGACTCATGGATCTTCTCGAAGACCTTGGGGTCTTTGATACCCTTTTTGTAGTTGTCGACGACCTGGTCGTCCCTGACGCCGACGCACTTGTTCCGATTCTCGAAGAACCGGTTGTTGTAGTCGCAGAGCCGCTCCTTAGGCTTCTGCACGACCCGCCCCAGGCTGAAGGCGTTCCCAGGGCGATCGTAGGTCGCCTGGAAGTTCGATGTGAAGGCCTGGGACAGATCAGCCTAGGTCTTGATGCTGCCGGGCTCAAGGTTGTTGAGCCACAGCGAAGGGGACTTGCCCATGACCAACGGGAAGTAGGCCGTCATGTGGTCGAAACCACCACCAGCCGCCTTGACGGCGACGTAGTAGGTCGACAGCCAGATGTTGGGGTCGGAGCGCCCATCATATGACTTGATGTTGGGCTTGAAGTTGTCGGGGTACTCCACCCTCTTGAAGCGGGCATCCAGCGCTGGGAAGGTGTTGAGTGCAAGGTCTTCGCTGGTGCCTCTTGCCGGGGCGGCATCTCGTGGCGCGGAGTGGACACTACGCTCCGGGATGACGACCTGGGAGCGTGGCTGCCGGTCCCGGTCGACATGGACGATGGCGAGATCGCCGTGATCGGCGTTGTACTTGGCCCGCCGCTGGTTCTCGATCTCATGCTGATCGCGGAGCTCGCGCTCCATGATGCGATGGACGCCGCCTGGGGTGCCGCACTCACGGTCGTATTCCAGGCGGCGGCGGAGCTCGCGCTCCTCTCGCTCTCGATGGCGTTGGTCGACGACGGTGCGGGCGTCGCGAGCACGCCTGTTGGCGTCGAGGTTGACGCGAAGGTCTCGGGTAGCAGCGGGCTGCTGGGCGGGTTGGTTAGGGTTGTGTTGAGCGACCTCCTCCTAGACGGGGGAGAGATGGCTACGCGCAGGTCGATGGGATCGACTGCGCGAGTAGCGAGTAGAGGACGACGCGGCAGACCTAGAGGCCGCGCTCTTCTCTTCCACCAGGGCATTGGCGAACCGGAGGTACGCGAGGGCCTGCTCAGCTTCAGGCGACTGGACTTGCTGGAGCCGGGTGATGGCTGCGCCCAGGTTGGCCTGGGGGCTGTTGAAGGTCGCGATCCCGGCTTCCTCGAACTCCAGGCGCAGATCGCGAGCGCAGGGCAAAGCACGTCGCTGCTCTTCCGCACGTCACTCAGTGCGGCGGGCGTTTGCTTGGATGCGGACCGCCTCCTGGGAGTTGGTCGCGCCCAAGCGTGGTGGCTCATTCTCCGAGATCACCATCACCTGACGGAAGACGACTTCCGGGTCGTTCGGGGCGATGCGAACCCGGACCTTCTGGAACTTCCCGCAGTCCGGAGACTGGGTAGGTCGCTTGGCTCGGCGGGGGAGCTCATTGTCGATCTTCTTCCGCAGGCGGCACCCACGGAGGGTGTGCTTTGCACCCTTGTGGTAGGTGCAGGGCACGTCGAGGGGGTCGCGCTGGGCGCGAGGCGCAGGCCTTGGGTTGCGCGAAGGTCGCCGCCCAGATTGGATCTGAGGAGGCGTGGAGAGTTGGCTCAAGCGAAGGCCGGGCGCAGACTTCAGGCCGAAGGGGAAGGTGTCGTGGCGCAGCGCTGTCTGCGTCGAGCGTTGAGCTCGTTTGCAGATCTCCAGGGTTTCCCTCATCGAGCCGATGATGTTGTCCATCCCCTGGACGAGGTCACAGGGTTTGGGCGGGTGGGTCTCCGACACTAGATCGGGAACAGGGACGGTGGCGGGTGTCGTGACGACCTTCTCAGAGGTCGCTGGAGGAGTCGAGGCTACCGGGGCAGGTGAGGTTGCCGTGAAGGATCCAAAGCAGATCTTCACGGGGTCGGCGATGAAGGCCGCCATGCTTGCCGGGAAGACGACGCCAGATTGGGGCACTATGCTGCACAGCTTGTTCCCGATCGCCCCTACCTGGTGCGCCAACTGTCAGGGGGTGAGACCTGGACAGATCCGCTAGGGGTTGCCCTAGTGGTTTGCAGGTTAATAGAGGATCGGGACCTAAGAGCGTAGGTGGTTATGCACGTGGTGCACACGGAGCTAGGCGAGTATGGCGGCGAAGAACAGGGAGACAAGGGTTTATACTGGTTCAGGCCTCCGGAGAGTAAAACCCTACGTCCAGTTGTGGTGGATTATGCGAGGATGAAGATGAGTTGTCCCTGTGCATAGAGCCCTAGGCTGCCTTATATGGGGGGACGGGCTAGGGTTTGCATGCGCAGGTCAGTTGACCCGTGTCGGGGTCGGTTACAACTGTGGGAAGCTTATCTCCCGGATTACAAGGAGTATCCCGTGATACTCGGAGCTACAGGCGGCGGCGCGCCAGGTCGCCGTGTCTTGTCTTGCACGCCAAGGCTTCGCGGGTCTCCCGGGTGCTTGATTAGGTCGCTTGGCCCACTTGTAAGGTCGGCGGGTCTTCTGGAAGGTCGGGGCCACCTGTCAGGGGCCTCTGGGACCCTGACCGGTGGGGACCCAGGGGTACCCATGTCTCTCAGGTTGACAAGAACATTGGGACTCCCTAGGTGAAAAAAGCTACAAGCGATCCGTGCGCTTGCGGTGAACCTTAACGCGTTATTGAACCGTCAACACCCACCTCAAAACTCGAGATGAATCTAATGAGTCTAATTGTGTCATGATTAGACAATATCATGCTAAATTAAACAATCTCTAATGTCAAATTAATTAGGCTTAATGGACTCATCTTGTGATTTCTCATCTATTCGTGTAATTAGTATACGTTTAGTCTTCCTAATAAACATTGTTTTAGTTCTCATAAATCCCCCCCTAAAATTTTGCGAACTAATTAAACGGACCCCAAACTAGTACATGTACTCATCTTTAATTACTCATATCATGTCACGGTTCTATATTAAACCCTCCACATCTATACTATAAGGGCACGTACTGCAAGCCGTCTACAAGCCGGTAATTTTGCAAAAGCACCCTCCCTTCGGCCAGGCGACGAGGCCGCCGTCGTCTCGCGAAAGGACGACGGGGGCTCGTGCTCCCAGGCCTTATCGCCAGCCTCAGCACCGTTGCACGATCAGTCGACGGCGAAGGTGGATCCCGTATTCCCGTGCGGCACCGGAGCTGTGGCGCCAAGAATCGATGTATCCGCGTGAGGGAGCAACGGCCGGACGACAGCAGGCTGGCGAGGGAGCAACGACGGGGCGACGGCGGGCGCGTGGGGGAGCAGCAGCCGGTCGACGGCCGACGAGAGGACGCTGCACCTCGACCCCATTGCGGCCCACCACCGCCGACCGGCCTTAAGAGAGGGAGAGAGAGAGAGAGCCGGTGGAGAGAGGGTGCTGCAGGTGAACTATCCTGCCGCTCTCATGGGGTAGGTCGCCCACCCATGTGCCGCGGCCGTCGCGCGTGCGGGAAGCTCGCCCGCCCTGGCCGCGGCCGTCGCAAGCGTCGCTGCGGGCTGATCTGCCTTGGCCGCCTGGAGCCCCGCTGCAGGCGCCACAGGTCCCGGCATCTCGCTGCAAGAAGATGTTTTTTTTACGTGAGAGAGATACAGATAGCATAGGAGGCCGAGTGGTTGGGAGAGGATAAGAACGAACAAGATGTACAAGACAGAGATGACTGAATCAGGTGAGGCCAAGTGCATTTACAAAATTGACCCTTACCATTTTGCATTAGACATTAGAATACTTTCTAAACAACTGTTTTCGAAAGAAAATCCTCTATATAAGAAGGATATAAACAACATAGAAATAATATTTCAATCATTTGATATGATTGTGTTCTCTCTTGTAACTACAAAAATAGCTACAACCATCCAATGCATAATAGATCCTTGTGCCAAGAGATCTATTGAATATCATGTAGACACCTAAATAGACAACACATTGTATAAGTTGTCTGTTTAGCTGTCTATATGTGTCAAATAGACAGCAGTTGTCTACACTGTTGTACATGCCCTAAGTCTATCTATACTACAAGGATCCAAAACAATCGAAATTTTTTCTCATTTAGAATAGGCCCACCATACTCCTCACATTGGACCTACTGCACAGTTCGGTGAAGGATGAGGAGGATGGAGAAACACCCAAAATCCTATTTTCTAAAATGTTTCCTCCTCCCGAAAATAGTTAGAGTTACCGCATTGTGTACCCATGTCGTGGGCCCAACCTCCGGCATCCACATTGGCAACTTGCCCATCCTCATGCAATTAATCAAGAAAAATTACTACCTCACCCGCCCATTAACCACACACATCATAAACGTACATGGTAATGAGATTTTTATTTCCATCTTTAATCACTTTGATTGGTGCATGCAACCGGATTTTTGTTTCATGTTATTTCTTTCCTTCTTTGTGTGCCTTTCACCTATGCATGTTTAAAGTCTTTCTCTTACCTGATCCATTAATCCTGCATATTATAGGTGTACATGGGAACAAGATTTTTTGTTCATCTTTAATCACTGGTAATTGACAACCAGATTTTTGTTTCCTCTTATTTCTTTCCTTCTTTGCGTGCCTTCACTAATGCTTGATTGAAACCTTTCTCTTATTGGTCCATTAATCATGCACGTCATAGGGTGGCAACATTATTTTTGTTTCCATCTTTAATCACTCGGTGCATGCAGTGAGATTTTTATTTGCTATTATTTCTTGAGTGATGTTATGATCCTCCTATTTTCTCTCCTTTCCTCCACCAAAAGTTTTTCCTGCCGCAAAACGTATTTTGGTCATTAAGTTCTCAAAACATCCGTCCGAACCCCCCCCCCCACCCCCCCCGACCCCGACCGCAGCTCGCATCCGCCGCCTCCACCCCCCTCTTCGCCGCTGCCCCGCAACCCAGCCTTGCCACGCCGGAGCCGCCGCCCTCCTCACTGCGGCCGTTGCCATAGCCGCCGCCGCCGCCTTCCTCCTCCCTCCGGATTCCCACCTCTCATCAACGCTGACGCCGCGCAGCAAGCCGGCCGTAGCCCTCCACCCATCTCCCCCCTTCTTTCTCTGATTACCCTTGCGTCGCGTTGCAGGGACGCCGCGGGGCCGCTTCGCCGACATGATCCTGGCCAACGCCACCATCTACACCGCCGACCCCGCTCGCCCCTTCGCCGGCGCCATGGCCGTCCGCGCCGGCCGCGTGCTCCGCGTCGGGACCTACGAATCCGTCAGCGAGCTCAAGGGTCGCCACACGTATGAGCTGAATCTCAGCGGGAACGTCGTGCTGCCGGGCTTCATCGACTCCCATGCGCCCTTCATTGACGACGGCCTGCAGGTTTGCCTACCTTACCTGCCATCACACTACTCATGGGGCAGCTGCCATTACAATGGATTAGGCAAATTGTTTCTCAGAGTGTACTCTACTAATGCTACTACCATGTGAACCTTCTGCAGTTGGCAAGGATACCACTTCGAGGGGTCAGAAGCAAAGACGACTTCATCAGCATAGTCAAGGAAGCTACCAGAGGTGTCAGTTATACTAGTTTAGTAGTTTATTGCTTATGCAAACCTGTTATCACAAATTCAGATTCTACTGTAGCACATCATGCAACAGTAGGCTGCGGTAGTGCAGGGGTGTGTTGGATTAAGTGTCAATGCTCTATTTTAGGCTTTCTGCAGACTACAAAATACCAACATTTCTGAGACTTGTATATTTTCTGAACAGATAAGCATCTAGGACAGTGGATTTTTGGAGGAGGGTGGAATAATGATGTTTGGGGTGGCGATTTTTCTGCTGCTGCTTGGCTGGATGATATATCACCACATAATCCAATGTGTTTTCAAACTCGTTTCAGAAGCCATGACAATAGGACTTACAACTGACTTGTTTCAACTCACGGATGGATGGTCATGTGGGAGTAGCCAACTCATTAGCTATGAAGATTGCTGGGATTGACAGAAGCACAAATGATCCAATTGGTGGAACTATCATGAGAATAGCTGAAGGAGGTAATGCGACTAATTAACATTTGCCTTCAGCCACTAACCTAATGCTACCTCCTACATAAATATCTAGCCCTTAGTTGTAAGCAACTAAGCATATGCATTTTGTCTGTAACGAAACAAAGGAAGAAACTCAGAGCAAATTGCCAATGTAGGTTGTCTGTGAATCTTGTGAGTTAAAATGATCAGAAATGGCTGACTATAATCTCTGCATATAATTTCACAGTTTATCCTTCTACTATGACCTAATATGGATTCTTTATTACTATATACTATCAAGTTATTACCTCACTTATTAGTTTTGCAAGAAAATTTATAGTTAGGGATAACCAAATTATCTGACATGCATGGGTGCCTCATCCTAGCTTGAGTAATCTATGATGCATGTAATAAACTAGATTACATTAAAACTACCACAGGAAACAAGAAAGCTAGGATTCGCTCCTACTGACAAGCTGATGATGAATCACCAATTCATTTATACTCTGATATATCCTCATACTCAGCCCCTAGGATAGTTGTTAGTGATAACCAATTTTGTGTCCTAGCTATAGTCATGCATTATGTCTTCAAAATAGCTGACTGTGCTCAGACAAGATCTACTTGAAAAGAACATTTGTGTTTGATATGTTTCCTTTTTCTAACAAGTGATCCCAGGGGGAATGCTTTCAGGTCTTGGATTTACTGGAAGATGCATGTGAGTCGCAGCTTGATAGCATCGTGGCAGACAATGCCAACATCTCTGGATGACCTTGAATGAACATCTGTAGGCGATGCAAATCCCCACATTTTTATTCAGACATCTGTTCGGACGTCAGGGAGATGATGAAACGCCGAGGGGTGCTGAAAGAAGCTGCCTGCAGCTGGATCGGCTATGACAACCAGCCGCTCTTCGACTGATTTAAATAAAGATTTGTTCAAGTACCTTGCCGACTGGCATGGCTTACAAAATGGCTCTTTGACAGTATTTACCTTGCCCACTGGCATGGCTTACAAAATGTCAACATTTCTACGTTTATCTTGGGGTGGGGTGGAGGATCCTTAACCAAATGACATAATCATGCACTATTGAACTTACTGTTGATGACTCGTGTAGATCTCATCTCTGTTGCATATACAGAACCAAACGGCCAGCGGTGTTCAAACACCAGAACCAAAAACCCGGACCTAGGACCTCTAGCGGTGTTTCATTTTTTTTCTTGAAAATCAAACCAAGCAGCTCAGCTTCAAAAGCATCTAGAAAGTCTTCCCGTCCAATGTCGCCATGTGCTCCCTGAAAAAAACACGAATAAAGACAAAAAAAAAACACTACATGAGAGAGGAATCGAACAAGCAACCTCCAGCATCATGTGCCTTGGGATGCGATGCTTAAACCAATAGGCCTAGATAACATCAGTTGGTAAACATGAAAAACTTATCCCTAATTAATGACTACTTGGTATGCACAATCATGTTCCAAACGAACTCTAATCCCAAACCGGAGGGAGTATAGTCATGTGAGAATGTGGTGATACATATCATTCACAATCATGAACATGTGTCACATAGAGTCATGTGACTAAGTGAGAGAGGTTCATGGTTGTGATGGATGTGTAGTGTCACTTTGTCCAAATCATTTGAAAAAAATATTGGCATCGTAACGGAGACAAACTATGATGTTGTGTGCATTTGTACAAATGATTTTGAGAATGTGGTCATACACATCCTTCACAACCATGAACATGTCTAACATAGAGTCATGGGAGTAAGTGAGATTCGATCATGATTGTGATGGATGTATAGTTGCACATGCTCAAAATCATTTGAAATTTGTATGACTTGGTCGTACCCATGTATTTAAATTAAAACTAAGTACACCACTTGCATTGTGTGGGGAATTTCAACCCGTTGTGCAAGCCTTGCTATGTAAGTTGTGTGACAACCATTTGGGAAGGCGAGTGGTACTATCCGTGTTGCATCTTGAATAGCTCAGTGGTTGTGCTATCTATTTGGACCATGTAGACTGTATTTCAGTTCACAAGCATGGCAGAACTTTTATCCATTTTCTATCACTAGTAAGGTGCACGTGCGACACGCACGTGTTTTCAAAAAATATTATTAAGTACTTGTTATTTTTCATAGAACATGTTTAGTAGTACCAATTTCTTTTATTCTACATTTGTAACCAAAAGATTTGATGATGTATTAAAAACCACAAAGTCTCACATATTGAGTTCTCTTGGTGCAATATATAGTACATTCATGCAACAATGCCCAGATGACACGCGCATGTAACTTGTTTACATGATGATATTTAAAATTTTGATATAATGAAACAATCTTTTTCACACTTAAGATACAAAATCTATAATAACCCGATCCAAAAACAAGCATAGGTTCAATCTTATGAGTAAACACAAGATAAAATCCCAATTTCTGTTCTCATTACTAATAATAATTTCAAGTAATCAATGCAGGTACACAACAGTGATAGATAGCTAGTCACAGGCTTGTATCAGTCTTGATCACTAATGCAGTACAAAGCATACACCATCAAGCATAATAGTGCATCTTCGCATTCACCTAATTAATAGGAACTCAACTTATGATCATTTCATTCATATTGGCAGATTGTTAATGTGGGGTGGTTTATACTTCATCTACAATACAAATTGTGTATGTACAACACTATACAATTCAAGTAATTAAATGTGATTAGCAAGTAAAAATAATCAGTTGCAGAAATTAATGGAAAGGACTGTAATTATTATGGCTAATATTAAGAGGTTGTGTTCAAAATGAGAGACATTTGCAGCTCAAATTTGTGAAAGCAATGTTTTACCAAAAAAAACCCTTTCCAGTTGACAACTTTTCAAAATACGGTAAAAGGAACATCACACAGAACTTTTAGAAACATTAAGTTGGCACAATTAGAATGATTGTAATACAATTTTCTTGTACTGCACAAGGAGTTAAATGAGAAGCTGAAGTGCATATTACCAATCCATAATCTGTTATGAGTACTGAAACATAATCACAAGGGGTGATGTCATACTTGCAGGTGCATCAATTAATTTTGTTACACACAAATTAAGAAAGGGTCATGAACTACAAAATTGCACCAAAAAATGAAAAAAAGAGACATACTTAAGGTTCAAAATATGAAGATTTTCATTCTCAACTCAGTTTTTGAGATGAGTAAAACTTACACCCAAGGGAACTCTCGAAATTGCATCTAGATCACCTGAGTAGATAGTATATCATGTCAGTGCAGTTCCTTACCAGTTACGAGTAGACCAATCAAAACAACTTTTAGTAAATACAACAATAATTGTGCAGGAAATCCCGCCGCATCCTCCTACTCTCTCTCTCCCTCCTCCCTCCCTCGTTTCCTCCGCCGGCCTCCCTCTCTCCTCCACGCCGCCCTCCCTCCCTCTCAACCTCCGGCAGTAGAGCACCTCTCTCCCTCCTCGCTCCCTCTGGCAGCGGACGACAAGTGCGACGACGGCGACAATCGAGCTCCTCCCTCTGGCGGCATGCTCCTCCACTTCTATGTTCTCTCCCTCCCCTCCGGCGGTGGGGAGCAGCTGCAGGTGAGCGGTGGAGAGTACGACGACGGCACCGGCTGTCCCTCCTCCCTCTCCCTCCGCCTCAGCAACGCGGCGGCGCTCGATTCATGGGGCTAGGACCCTAACGGCGACGCGACCTTCCTCCCTGGCCCTCGCCCCTCCCCAGAGAACCTGTATGGCGGCGGCGACCGCGGAGGACCTCCACGTGGCGCCTCTCCTCCCTTCCCGTGGCGCGGTTCCACCTCGTGTGCTGTCAGCTATGTTACACGAGTACGGGTACGGGTATCCATTACAATATGTATTGGATACGCGGATACGCATTTTGTCAAAAGAAAACCCACTAAAATGTTGTATCCGAGTATCCGTATCCGCATATCCGACGATAAGCTAGGCGTGTAACATAGGCTGCCAGTGGCGGCGAGGCCAGGCTGTGCTGAAAAGTGCATGCATGTATGTGATGGAATCAACACGTTGTTTTTTTCCTTTGCTAGATGGATTGGTTTTCTGCAAATTGGTTTCGTGTGAGAATCGGCAACCTGGTGGACTTCCAATAAGAGTCCATAGTCATTGGACGTGTGTCATGGGAAGGGTTTTTTTCCTTTGCTAGATGGATTGGTTTTCTGCAAATTGGTTTCGTGTGAGAATCGGCAACCTGGTGGACTTCCAATAAGAGTCCATAGTCATTGGACGTGTGTCATGGGAAGGAAAAATCCTTACGTAACAAGAAGGAAAGGCAACGGCAGGAGGAGTCCATCCGTGCGCTATTGAGTCGGCCGTTCAATCTCGGTATAATACGGTGGGTGGATCCGCGCGGCACAGGGCTGGTGGTGGGCCCGGCGGGTATGGAAGGTGGGTAGACATGGGGTGGGTGATAAAACAATTATGTTTTTGGCAGAAACGCTCCCTAAATTGCGATTTCTACGGTCGTTCCACCTTTTTGGTCATCATGCAACCTGACGGGTAGGTCCGGAGTGTGGGGTAAAACGGACCCAAATTAGGTGAGAAAAGTTTTCAATTGTCTTCGCTCCTTATAATATAGATTTTTACGAATCAAAGACGAAAAAAAACATGAGTGCGCCGATGTCAAACCCGCGACCTCAAACAACCAAGAGCCCAAGCAGTACCACTGCACCACAGGTAAAGTTGCAGTAAAAATTAACATTTTTCTTTCCAGTACTTTTTCGAAAAACTAAAGAAACAAAAAATCGGAAAACTAAAGAAACAAAAAAATTGCCGTTTGGTGGCAGGGTCGAACCGACAACCTCCCACATGAAGAAAGCAGCTCTTACCACTAGACCACTTCAGCTATTGTTATAATTTGAGGATATCTTACTTTATACCTAATGAACCACGTCTACGCCGGCCCGCCTCGCCAAAATGAGAGAAAAAAGTGTGGCTTCGAGGATTCGAACTCGGGCCACTCACAAAGCTGACAAGTCACCTTACCACTGCACTACACCTCATCTGTTTGTCTTTTGTTGCGTTTCAACTTAAATACACAAATGTACATACCAATGGAGTTTCGCAACCACGTGGGCATGTGGCAGCAATGGACTGGTCGAGTTGCTTCGCCAGGGGCACGTGGCGCACGAGGAGCTTGTTTCTTGCATCATTTTTTCTTTTTAATCTACAATTAAAATTTGAAACTGGTGTTTCTCGGTCATAGTAACTTCAAATTCATTTGTTCTTTTTTCTGATTTTTTGTAAAATCATAGTCTTTCATGTAATATCATTCGTTTGTATTTTAATTGCTATTCCGTGTGTCTTTATATATAACTTCTTTTCTTCTACCGAAAGAGAATAGATAAAAGATATTTTTTGCATAACAAATGGTAACATAACTTTATATTTTATAATTTTATGACAAACATAAGGTTTTAGCCAAGTTTGAGATGCATACAACTTTGAAAATGTAAATCACCACTCAAATCTTAAGGTTTGTGTTGAGTTATTATAAACTATGTGATAAATGTATCCATTTGTGAGCAATGTATGCTATCACTTTCTTGAAACTACTTAAAATTTTTATGGCAAGATTGTGGGCAAAAAACATGCTTCTATGCCAAATTTTAGAATTTTTTGACCAAATTCAAATATTATTGTAATTATTATGTTGTAATTTCGAGATTGAAGTATGAATTGTCCCTAGAAGACAATTGATTTTTTTATCTATCTCTTAGATATGGAGTAGTATGGAACATATAAGCCTAAAAACTATTTTTTGTAATTTTTCAAAATTGTTTGGAAGTATATGTAGTTCAAATTGGAATTACTTTCAATAAACATGTAGAAAATTATTTAAATCATAGAAATTATCAAATGTTTTCAAAATTTTTTGAAACTCCTACACAAGAACTTATACATATTACTCTGCATTTAGAAAATGTATTAGGGTATCTTTGATTTTTGTGTTTGCAAGTTACTCCAAAGGTTGTTTTGAAAAAGAAAAAGAAAAAGAAAATTCTTAAACAGCAAAAAGTCTGTTGTAAAAGTTCTTTCGGCCCAATAAACATTTGGCCCATCAGATGCACCCTTTGTAACCATTAGATCAAATTTTGGACGGCTAAGATGATCCGTGCATAAGTCTCTCATCACCCACGAACCCTATTCTCCACTCTCTTTTACCCCTTTCTCCTCCTCCCCGCCGCCGACCTATCCGCAGCAGACCCACGAGCTCGCGAACCAGGCCGTGGCACGGTCCCTCACCAGCGGCAGCGACGCCCGGTGGCGGCCCTTCTCAGCCTGCAGACCTTCCCAGGGGCTGCCTTTCCACAGTGCGCAGCTCCGGCGGCGGATCTGGGCGGCCAACCCGGCAACCTCTCCATCTCTCCCATCGCACCATGGAGTACTAGCGCGCAGATTCGGCCAAGCTCCAGGCAAGGCGGGCGCATGCCAAGGCCACGTGCGGCGTGCTTTGCGGGGCGGCGGCGCATCGGCGTGCGGCGGGCAAGTGGCACGGGACGGAGCTCCGGTGAGCTCCTTTCCCTTTGCTGATGCATCCGACGGCAACATTCAGGGCAGCTCTCTGCTATAGTGCGCCGTGCTTGTTCCATTGCAGCTCTGCTATGCTGTTGACTCTGATGTTGGCTTATGAATAATCTTGCGTTCTCTTCCTTTCTTTTCCCCTTGCTTCTTCTTATTTTTCTTAGAACGATCATGATGATTATAAGGATAGGGGTATTCTTGTCCAGATTGAAGCATTTTTTATTGAAATTATTATTATATGATCCATAGTGTCTATCAGCAAATGGACTTGATTTTGTAGTGTCCCCCAGCAATGACAGTCTTTTTTAGTGGTCTGTGGCAAAAGCCACCTTTTAGCAGTGTCCGGGAGCAAATTTGCCCTTAAAAAATTATCCAGGATTTTGTAATTATGTTGTGCAAATCTAAATTTATATTCGGTCGATTTCTCACTTGGATATATCTAAAGTAAAGTACAGTGCCTTCTTCTGCAGATGATATTATGCTGGGAGCTATGGCAGGACCTAATTCATTTGGAAACAGCTTCTAAGGTATTTCAATTACTTATGCTTTGCACCTGTGGATGGATATTGAACTGTCTACTCATCAAGTATGTTACGGAACAACTGAATGTGTTAATTCCCACAGATCCAACTGAAGTTGCTCGCGGAAGAAATGCAAGCAATAAACAAAGGTCTTGAGAAGGTGGAGCAAGAGTTAGCTGCTTCAGAAAATGACGGCGCAATTTCAAAAAGAGTTTATATTTCTTCTTTTAGCACTTGCTGGATGGCTGAAATTAAATCAGTTTATATCTATCCAATGCTTTAGGGTCAAGTCATTTAATGCAAAACGACAGATTGCTTGTCTCCAGATTGCGCACTCTCTAGATTTCTGGTATTTTGCTTCCTCATCTTCCTATGCCATCACAATGCCTCTAAACCTGGTGGACCTCTCCAGCACTGGTGAAATATGAGCAGTTGCTTGTATATTTTCCTGATATGTATTTCTATAAGTAGAGCAGTAAAAGTACATGCAAGTGTATGTACCAGCGACACACTTGACATGTGCAGTAGGTGAACAATAATGATGATCTTTTACAACAGAACTGAAATTGATGAGTTCTACAGGCATTGAAAAGCTTTCTTGACGCAACAGAAGCTGAGGTTAGGTCCCTAATTTCCTTGTATGCTGAAGTGGTGAGTCCCTGCTGTAAGAAGTATTTATCCCATTTTCCTTTTTTTTGTTTTGTTTTGCATGGAAGAAATGCTGATTCCCTAGCTCAGTATTTTGGTGAGGATCCTGCACGCTGCCCTTTCGAGCAAGGAATATTTTGACCTTTCTATTATTTCAACATTTTACCAGTCATTGGCTCATTGGTCATTATTCATGCTATCCTGTCTGAAATAAGAACTGCTTTGTCCACTAGGAATTGAACTTTGATAGGCACCAACCTATTTTCTTGCATGGCCCTTTGTAAAGTTCTTAGACTGTCTCTAGCAATGGTGCCGATCTGCATCTGCAAACAGACGTTTTGAGAGAAGCAGAGAGAAGGAATCCGTCGCTCAAAAGGGTGAGCACTCCAGCAGCGCAGCCGCTTCCCTTGCGCAAACTGCTTCGGCAGTTGCCTCCCGCCGCCATGGAGAACTGGAGAAGAGGAGGAAGGCTCGTCGCCTGCAGCTCCGCTTCCCGCCTCGTCGTCCACGCTTGCAGCTCCGCCGTTCCCGCCTCACCGTCCGCGCCTGCAACTCCGCCGTTCCCGCCTCGCCGTCCGCGCGCACTTCTCCAGAGGCACCGCCTGCTGCTCCCGGAGGCCGGATCTGCGTCGCGGCGGACCGGAGAAACCGATGCACAGGCCGAGAAGGCCGACCGGATGAAGCCTCACCGGATTCGGGCCAGGGGAGGTCGCCGCGCCGGCCGCGGAGCTTCGTGGCCGCCCCGAGCCCTCGACCCTGCTGCCGCCGCCACCTCGCGTCCGCGCGGCAACCTCGAGGCCGGAGGAGCCCGAGCACCAGCTCGCTGTCACCGCAGGCCCTCGCGTCGGCGTCCACGCGGCGACCTGGAGCTCCATCTTTGCGGCGACCTCGCCCCTACTCAAGGCGGAGAGGAAGGGGCACACGGGGGCGGCCGCGTTCGCCGAGCGCCCTCCAGAGGGGGTCGCCGCCCTGGAGGAGGCCGCGGGCGGAGGAGGAGACGGAGGGGCCGCGGGCGGAGCTCCAGGAGGGGGCGTGCTCGGCGGATCCGCGGCGGCTGCTCCGAATCGAGGGCTCCTCCGCGCTGTGCTGCTCCGAATCGAGGGCCATCAGAGCTCGCGTGGAAGGTGGAGGAGAGGGAGAGCGAAGGGGCGCCGCGGAGCGGTTGGGATGCAGATGACCGCAGAATCCCCGAGGATGCGCGTGGGGAAGGCACCAACCGCAAACTGCAGCAGTCGTTGCAGTAGCCGCTGGAGCTGCTACAGTTCGCCCCGGTGCTGCATTTTGCAGATGCGTGGCGGGATGCAGCGACCGCTGTGGACAGTCTTATGGTTACCTGATTAAGTTATTACTCATTTCATTTTAATTTGTGGACTGTTTTACAAGGACTAGCCGCATAATATGGGCACTGCAGAACCAGCTTCAAAATGTTTTGTATGAGAGGTGTGGTGTCAGGAATCTCCCTAGCTGGTCACCATCTGTTAAATGGCAGGCTCGTAACTACATTCCTTACATATCTGTACTAAGTTTTTGCAATTGCTGTCTGTGTGAATTTCTATTTTGAGTTTTATAAGAATGTTGTATTTATTAGGTGTTTAATACTGAATTCAAATGTCATTTTCGACATTTCACATGCTCATGCTGTCATTTCCTTTTTCCTCAGGTTGCCTTTGCGAATGCCAAGATTTTGGAGCTCTCTGTGCGCACCTTCTGTCTTGTGAACATCAGATGGCTGAACAAACGTACGGACGCCACGGTCGCTGTAATTTTGTATGTAAATATAGCAGTTACTGGGGTATAGCTGTCTTGTACATAAATTAGTCCAAGCCCCCCTCGCGGGAATGAAGCACGAGTATTGTACAGTACAGCGATATTATATTACCAAGTACAAACAAATCAGTGGCATTACAATTTAAACCCGTTGCGCTTCATGCTTGTACGCACTGTTATTGATCCGATCGCATTGGTCAGGTACGATCTGGTAATCCTGAGTTCCGCCAGGAGAAGAGGTCACACAGTTATACTATGTCCCAAATTATAGATTGTTGTCTTTTATAGGTTTGTAATTTTGCTATGCATGTAAATATATTCTATGTTTTAGACTCATGGGTCATTTCGGATGGATGTTATATCCTGAAATAGCCTGTGGCAAGTCACAACCCCAGTTTCAGGATTGCATCAGGCCTTTCCTTCTGTAGATGCACAAATAATCCCATCGGAGCTAAATAACAGAGCAGCACAGCTTGCTTGCAGTCTAAACTCCAAACAGAGGATGCATGCTCATGTTGACAGCATCGTCAGCAATATGTGATTACAGTGAATGGCAATTTGGGCCCACACACGATGACAACTAACGGCTAAAGAGGACCTCACAGTGAAATAAGATTACATAACACAACATGACACCTCTGCAAATCAGGGCGCTAACTTTGCACACCACAAGATGGCCACATTTACACCAATAATTCAAGCTGCGAGAAAACACACTGTACAACAAACACATGTAATGAGAGCAGGTCATGAGCGTGGTGGCACATGCTGTGCTGCTGCCCTTCTTCTGGTTGTAAGCCCCGGGCTACCAAATATGTCTGCTCTTGAAATGGAAGCAGCCTTCCTTCTCGTTATCGGTCCTGGAGTATTGGAGCTTAAAGGACTAACTACCCCTTTCCCCTTCCTGCTTCCAGTGAGTGAATGATATGGCCATATGGGGCAAAAATATGAGTAATGTGACCAGTTGTAGTAAATGACCAAATTCTTAACCGAAATAAGCAGAACCCGAAGTCGTTTAGGATTTCTAACTTGATGCTCAGAAGTGTTACACCAACCAACTAGCATCCCAGAAAAAAAAAGGTGCAAGTGGCTCCAATGAAAAACCTGTATTTTCTTAGTAACTTTTTGAAAGCAAAACGAAGTTTATACGTCATCCATAAGAAAAACAAAGTTTATATCAATAGTGATCAAGAACTTCAGTAACATTACCATATGGAACAGAACAGAATAATATTACAGATATGACACTGGTGAACAAATGACTGCTCTTTTTCATTGTCACCAATATTCAAGTCCCAATACGGTCTAAGAGAAAACGATATTGGTATTATATTTTCCTTAAGTCTAACTCAATCGAGTGTTTGGGTCCTACACTAACACGAGAATACATTTGACAATCCAATAATTGTAGTATGTTCTATTTTTTGGGAGTAAATTTACAGACTAAATAATATTGTAATCAACAATAAGATATCCAATAGCCCAGTATGAATAGATTTATGGCAAGGCGTTGAACATTCTTTGTTCCACCATGCATTCTAGGTAGCCTAAGTCCTACAAATGGCTACAAATGTATTGACTTTTAATTTACAAACTTCTGCAGCAAAAAAACAACCATCTCTGCAAAATTTAGCAGTGAGGAGGGAACAGCCTAAAAGTTCTTTTTAGATGTCAATTGTCCTGGATGTTTTAAGGTCAACTAAGCCAGATATTTTTTATATATCTTTTTCTAAACTAATGTGGCGAACCACTTAACAAAGCAAGCAGCAGCTTCTTAATTGATGAACACATTTCTGGCTTAGGTAGGAATAACGTCTGGAAGATCAAACCTTTCATTGGCAATAGCTCATCTCTGCCATGGCTGAGTGTTGGAATGGCGTTGGACAGGTGAGATTTATCAATATGAACTTGTCCAATTATTGCCCCAACTTTTGTTGATAGCTCTCTTATTTCCTTGCCTTGTGGGAGCTTGAAGTCAGATGAGCTGTCCCATGGAGAAGTGAAAGGTCTTACATGGCTAAGAGGAGCTTTATTCCAGACAAAACTTATTTCCCGGATGGCAGCTTCTGTGTACCAGTCAAAAGAACAGCTAAACTAGTTGTCACAAAATTGTCCGCATATGAGTTAATCAAATGTTTTGCCAAGGAAGTAAACGATGATCAGGCAACGGCAACAGAACAACGCTCTTCAGCAGTTCCATGATTTTATTTACCAACTACTGTATCAGAAAGAAAGGCTGGCTAGACAGAACAAGGCCTATTTATGGTCAAAATTCAATAAGAATCGTCGATGCAGCTTTTGTTTCCCCAAAAAACAAAAATTGATGCAACTCGATCAATTATGCTACAACTAATAAGCCTGGAATGGATCAAAATTGAGAATTCGATATTTGCCTGAACTGAGACTCGAGAACAAGTTTGGAACTCACCTTGAGTATGGGCACTGCGGCGGCGAGAGATGGAGGCCATCGCCGTGCTTGCGCGCTCCGAGCCGCGGCGCGTTGGTCCTCGCGAAGCCGCGGTCCACCACGGCGGCCATGTCCTCCGTGGACGCGCCGTACCAGGCGAACTCGGGGGTGCCGGCGGCGAGGAGCTGCCCCTGCCGCTGGAACGCCCTGGTCCTCGCTCCCTGCGCGACCATGTGTGTCAATCCCGCACCCTAGGCGCCGGCGGATTGCCCCCCAATCGGACCGGGTTGGCGCCAATCTGCAAGATATAGGGGACCGCGCGGGAGGAGGGAACCACACCCTCGGCGCTTCTAGGAGCCTCCGCAGCTCCGGCAGCTGCAGTGCGCTCTCGTCGTCCCGGCGTCTCGCCTCCGCCGCCGCATCATCAGAGGACGGGGGCGTGGAGTTGGAGGAGGGGCCATCGGCGGCGTAGGACTAGGCGTCGAGGCGGTAGCGCGAGGAGGAGGTGGCCTTGGTCGATGGCGAGGCGCGGACGGCGGCGACGGCGCATCCGCGCATGCGCGGGCGGCGGTGGCCCAGGCGGCTGCGCAGGATGAACCCTAGATCAAACTAGAAAGACTCGCGGCCTTGCCGCGGATGGCTAGCGGTGAGGCCTGATTTTTATAAGAGTCCAATACGTTGCATTTTCGTTGTATGTGTAGATTGATTCATAGTTGTTGTCTCCACGTGTGATCGTGTTTTGAATTTTTGCTCATTTCGAGCTACGTGCTATGAGAGAGTATGTTTTTAATTTTGTGTCACTCAATATAATGGGTCGTATATGTGGTTTTATGCTCGATAGAGAAGTTTTATCTAAAGATTTGAGCTTGGATATGAAATGTTGTGGCCAATAGGAAAGCAAGTGAACTATTAACACTAATTCAGTAGGAAACAATTTTGATTTATTTTCTTTTGCGTGTGTTGTTGTGGAAATTATATGTTTTTTATATTTCTACAAAATTGATACAGACCATACCGTGTTGTGTTTTCTATATGCTTATGTTGTAGTCTATTCTTATTTTTTTTCATATGCAAAATTCTCATATTGGAAGGTTAGAAAATGGGAGTGCTATGCCTGTGAGAGTAATCATGGAAACAAATTATGGTGCACCTAACAGATAGTTCTAGGGAGACATTTTTGGAAAAAATAGGAGGCTTTTAAAAAAGATCAGGACGTGGAGTTGTTTGTTTTAAAGTATATATTGTTCTTTTAGTAAAATTTTGGACATTAGTTCATTTTGTCAAAAATTTGGGAGCTATTTTGTACAATTATGTCTTAGTTTCTTTACCATTTTTAATACCAATTTGATGTTTTAATCTTCGATGTCTGCCCTTGGGACACGTTTTGGCTCGACATCTTCAGTATGGTTTAATTTTTTAGTTGTCCAATTTAGCTAAATTGGAGTAATGTTTATTTTTTAGTTGTCTTATTTCGTCTTGCTTGGAGATAGCAATCATCTTGAGTCTTTTTTTAAAGGAAGGTACATAAGAATATGTAAAATATGCTGTCTAAAGAGATAGCTGCACATATCGATTGCTGGATGGGTCTCTGATAGAAACTGGATGTAAAATATTTTGTATTGTACATGTCCATGATGAATTCAAATTGTATTTTGTTAAAGTTCTGCAAATGTAACGGTTTCGAAATGGAGCATATGGTCCCTGCACTTTATTACCCATGTAAAAAAGATTCAGCCACAAAATTAAAATATTGTAGTTCATAACTTAATGATAGTGGTGAAAACTTATTTCTCATATATTTTCTTAATTAGATCCATGATTGTATTAGGTTTCAAGAAATCCTCTAATCAAAACTACGAATCATAAATCAATTTGTAGTGGTGTGTCATATTATTAATGGGATTTTAAATGGATTTGAACATAATGCTCAAGGTCGTAATGATAATTTTGACGTGGTACCTTGTTAATTTGAGTTAAGCATATGACTGCAGCCTGCCTGGCACCAACGCTTGCACGGTGGGGCCTACCTAGCCGCATGGCTTTGTGCGCGTGACCTCACGCGTATTGACTGTCATCAGCACTCCAACAGTCCAACCTCAAGCCTTATCTCTCTGTCTCTCCAAACTATCTTCTCTCTCGTAGCTGCTCCCGCAAGATGGCGCCGGCCTGACGGCAGCAAACTCCCACACGGGCACCGGCGGCGTCCTCTATAGATTTCCAAATGGGCCAGGCACGATCAGCGGCACGAGGCACGACCCGAAAAAGCATGGCCCTAGCCCGACCCGAGGCACGATCAATAGTGCCTAGTGCCGGCCCGGCCCGATAGCATTTTAGTGCTTGGGCCGCTACCCCGGCCCATAGGGCCGGCCCGAGGCACGGCCCGATAATGGCCAGCCCGATGGCAGCCCAACTGAGAGCCAGGTGTGGTTCGAGGACCGGTGGATGGTCGCTTCCTGGTGTGATGAGTGATTGACAACGTGGTGTGGACTGATTCTTGGCTAAGTATTGCAGGTGCAGGTTGCGGCTTGACTGGTGCAGGTGCAGGTGAAGAACAAGCGCGAAAGGTCGTTGCCGGTGAGGCCTCCAGGCGTGGAGAAGACAAGTAGGCTTGGTTCGAGGGACCCGGTGGCCAGCGGGGTCAAGTGCGGGCCGCATGGTGGCAAGAACGGTAAGATGAAGTCATGGACGGTTTCTTGGTTGAGCCTCAAAACCAAGGTCGAGCCGGGACTACGTGGGAGCCGAGTCATGAGTGGTGATTGGCGGAGGCTACACCGAGTTCGCGGGGTTTTCGGTGGTTTACCAGAAAATCACTGGGTTCCTTGGTTGATCCACAAAGCCAAGACCGAAGAACCGAAGACGGAGGTTGTCACACCCGATTTTACAAGGAAAACCGAATGCATCTCATATGTGCGCCAGGATCAGATTACACACATACGATAGACAAAAGAGTGTAATATCATAACTGTAATCAAACGTACAAGAGTTTAACTGATACAATATTCATTTATTACACTCAGACGGTGGACACGAAGGTCCAACAAAACAAACGATAACTAAACGAGTAACTTCAGCTTCATCTTCCACATGCATATGACTGGGGGATCCGCATGCCTTAGAACTCCTCAAAGTCGCTCCAGTACTCCTCACCGATGTTCTCCTCTGAACAGCGGTAAGCAAGGGTGAGCACTCTTATGGTTGGAGCTCAGCAAGTGGGGGAAACATGCAAGGCTATCAAGGATTGGCTAAGGTTTTGCAGCGGTCAGCATTTTAATGTTGATCAAGTTTTATTAGCAAGCCTATTACTAGATGTAAGTTTATACCAACCCACTTAAGCATTATAAAACATCTCAAAAACCCACAAGATCCACGATTTACATCCATCTTTAAGTTTGATTATCATGTGAGGGTCCAAGCCGCTCTTGACCGTGAGCACGGCTGATCGATCAGTTTTAACTCTGCAGAGGTTGTACACTTTACCCACAGCTCGTGTTCCCCATGTTGCCCGGGTTAGCTAGACCCTTAAACACTTCCAAGGTGAGTGGCTAGGGGTCCACTACGAAGCCTTTACAAAGGAAAGCAGAGAAACCAACAGCCCGCGACAGTTACAGCTCAGGGTGGACCATAACCCTCCCTAATGGTCAGCACCTTAGCAAAGGCTGCTACCCCAGAAGAACCGGGCTATACCCCTGCAATCCCGAGCCCCCTGTGCCCCTCTCGGAAAAAGGCTATCAGATAAACCCACTCTCCTAATTAATTGGCTAAGCCAGAGCCATGTGGACTGTGGTTGTACTGTTATCTTGGGTGGTTCTCCATGTTCCATTTAAGATATATGATCTTGTCTTATTCTTAAACAACATTTCATAAACATAACAGATTGCAATACATAACCCACATAACCAGCCCAAGTTTAGCAACTAAGCAATTATCTACCCAAAGCATTTGTTAAACAGGGTTGATCAAGGTAACAGGGTGAAACATCTAGTCAAGTCCTTAAAAAGGTGTTTGCCCATCAATTTAATGCATAGCAACAAGTAAAAGTAAACATTGTGTAAGCATGCAGTTATATAGGTTCAAAAAGAATATGCAGAGGGGGGGAAATCCACTTGCCTTCCTCTACGAACTGAGTATCTTCTTCTTCGTAGACAGGCTCTTCCTGATCGTCTCCAACGGGGAGCTCAGACGAAACAGGCACGATATCTACGCACAAGCATATACAAACAAACAATAAATAAACAGTACACCAAACAGTTCCAAAAGCTAAAAACACGCTGTTTAAAAGATTCTACTCGCTGAGACGATCATTTCGGTATATAGAACGCTAAAAACGGAGTTAAAACAAGAAAGATATGATTAAAACAAGTTATAGGGACTTTTCTGTAAGAAAACTAAGCCACAGGACTAATATGAAAGAAACCAGGGACTAAAAACATAATTTTACATAGAAACAGAAGGGCTAACATGTGAAAACAAGTAAAAAGGACCTCGGGTGCTATTTAACAGAGAAGGCAGGGGCTAAAGCATAAGATTCAGGACCTGTTTGTGAAGGTTTCTATAGGTGGAAGGACCGGCATGCAAAAACAAGAAAGTTCAGGGGCTCTTTAAAGAAAACGGCTCGGTTGAGCCGTGGATCTTCGATCCAACGACCACGGTGGCGTGGACCGTGCCGTGAGCTCGGTGCACGGGTCCACGGTGGACCGGCCGAAGGGTTACTCCCCCGTTTAGATCAGGACCGCCCGTGCGCGATCGCACGGCCCTGGTGGCCTGCAAGCGGCGCGCGGCGGCGAGCACGCCGGGACAGAGAGAGGGGCAGCGGCGCGCGGCGGCGCTTTGCCGGTGTGAGCCCGGGAAGGGGTTCCCGGCTGCCATTTCGAGCGCGGGTGGGTGCTACGCGTAGCGGGGGAGCTCGCGCGCACATCCAGAGGTTCAAGGGGGCGGTTCGGGCGTCCACGGCGGCCGGCGCCGGAAGGGGGCGGATCGGCCTCGCCGGCGAGCTCGTGGGGGCGGTGCTGTGCACACAAAAGAGGGAAAAGAGCGGGGCGGTTTTGCTCACCACGCAGGGATGGTTCAAAGACGTTCACTGGCGAGGAAGAAGTGGCGGCGACGGTGAGCAGCGACGGCGGCGGGTTCAGGCGGCGCTCCGGCGGACAGGGGCGCAGCTCGATCCGACGACGGGGATGAAAACCTGTGGCACGGAGAGCTCCATGAGCGATGGGTGCATCATCAGAGCGGAAAAAGAAAGGAAGAAAGACCCTTCACCGACGACGAGAGCTTCACCGACGGCAATGGCGGAACAGAGGCGGCGGCTTTGGTGGGTAAGGGCGCTGGAATGTGAAGGGGTGTACGTGCGAGAGCAAAAGGGACGGCAGGAGCTCTTACACGGCTTAAGTAAGGCCAGGGGGAGGAAGGGGAAGCGGAAGGGGACGGGGCGGCCGGCAAGCTTGCCATTGATGGCCGGCGGGCCGTCCGGGCGTAAAGAGGGCAAGGGGAAGGGAGAAAACGGCCAGGGATTGAAAGTGGGCGATTTATTGCCTTAATTGGCACCCTCGGGCTAGAAGGGAAAAGAGGAGGAGGCGGCCGGGCGCGGTGAGAATTGCGGCGGCGCACGGTCGGGCGAAGCAGAGGAAGGAAAGGGAGGCGGGAGGAAGGGGAAGCGCCGACAGGTGGGGCCGGCATGTCAGCGTCCGCAGGAAAAAGAAAAAGAAGAAAGAGAAGGCGGGCCGCTGTGGGAGAAGGAAGGTGGGCCGGTGGGCCGCTTCGGGCTGAAAGGTAGGAGGTCCTTTTCTTTTTTTTTCTTTTTCTTTTTCAAACTCTTTTAAATCAAACCTTTTAAACTCAAAACCATTCAAAACTTTTTCAAACTTTCTCACAAAATTTTGTAAACTTTTTAAACCTCACACAAGCAACCAAAAACCATGCATAGCCAAATAATGATGCACAAACACTTGTCGTCTCTAGATTAATTAAATTAAATTAAATATTTAGAGCTCAAATTAATTAACAAATTCATTAAGTCCTTAAGACTAAACCTAAGCCACTATGTTGCTTAAGCAAATTTTAAGTGATGGAATTTTAGGGTGTCACAAATCCTACCCCCTTAAAGAGAATCTCGCCCCGAGATTCAGAAGATTTAGAGAACAGCTGAGGAAAATCTTCTTTGAGTTCATCCTCTCTTTCCCAGGTTGCCTCTTCCTCAGTATGATGACTCCACTGTACCTTACACATCCTGATGACCTTGCTTCTAGTAACCCTTTCCGATGTATCCAAGATCTTGATAGGGTATTCCTTGTAAGTCAAATCCTTTCCCATTTCTATGTCTTCCAGCAGTACTGGTTCTATCCTGACCTCACTCGTACATTTCTTTAACTGTGATACATGAAACACATCATGTACACCTGACAACTGTGCTGGCAATTCCAACTGGTAGGCTACTTCTCCTCTTCTTTCCACTATCTTGAAAGGACCTATGAACCGAGGTGATAACTTCCCTCTGACATTGAACCTTCGCAGACCACGGATAGGTGACACTCTGAGGTATGCATAGTCACCAACTTCCAAAACCACTTCTCTTCTTCGAGGATCAGCATAACTCTTTTGACGTGACTGTGCGGCTTTGAGATTCTCTCTAATGATCTCAACTTGTCTTTCTGCTTCTCTTATGCTATCCGGTCCAAAGAGCTGACTCTCTCCAGTCTGGTTCCAAAACAACGGTGTTCTGCACTTTCTTCCATACAAAGCTTCAAACGGTGCCATCTTGATGCTGGACTGATAGCTGTTGTTATAAGCAAACTCTGCATAAGGCAAACTCTTATCCCAGCTGCCACTATTCTTCAACGCACAAGCTCTCAACATGTCCTCAAGGATCTGATTTGTTCTTTCCGTCTGTCCATCTGTCTGAGGATGGTATGCTGAACTGAAATTTAGCTTTGTATCCATTGATTCATGTAACTTCTGCCAAAACCGTGAAGTGAACTGAGTGCCTCGATCCGACACTATTTTCTTTGGTACCCCATGTAAACACACTATCCTTGAATTATACAATTCTGCCAGCTTGACTCCTGTATAAGTTGTCTTCACTGGAATAAAGTGTGCTACCTTGGTTAATCTATCCACAATAACCCATATAGAATCATACCCATCACGAGTACGAGGTAGTCCCACTATGAAGTCCATACCAATCTCTTCCCACTTCCATTCAGGTATCTTTAAAGGTTGAAGCAGTCCTGCTGGTCTTTGATACTCAGCTTTCACTCTTTGACATGTGTCACACAAAGCTACATGAGCTGCTACATCCTTTTTCATCCCATACCACCAATACCTCTGTTTCAAATCCTGATACATCTTAGTGCTTCCAGGATGGATAGAGTAAGCTGAATCATGTGCTTCCTTCAAAATAGTTTCTCGCAGCTCCTTGATCTCAGGTACACAGATTCTGTTCTTGAACCACACAGTTCCTTGCTCATCTTCCCTGAACTCTGGAACTTTACCCAACTTTATCAGCTTCTTATACTCTACAATCTTCTCATCAGTCAATTGCCCTTTTCTAATATCCTGCTCAAGGGTCGACTCAATTTCTAGTGTCAAAGTTTCATTCTGAGCAACTATTCCCAAGTTGAGCTGTGCTATTTCCCAACATAACTCCTGAGGTAACAAGTGACCTATCAGCATGTTGGCCTGACTCTTCCGACTCAAAGCGTCTGCTACCACATTCGCTTTACCAGGATGATACTGAATATCCAGATCGTAATCCTTGATTAGCTCCAACCATCTTCGTTGCTTTAGATTAAGATCCTTCTGTGTAAAGATGTACTTCAGACTCTTATGATCGGTGAAAATCTGACACTTATTCCCAATCATATAATGCCTCCAGATTTTCAGAGCATGTACAACTGCTGCTAACTCAAGATCATGTGTAGGATAGTTCTGCTCATGTTTCCTTAACTGCCTTGAAGCATATGCTACTACTTTTCCTTCCTGCATCAACACACAACCCAATCCTTGCCGAGAAGCATCGCAATACACATCAAACCCTTTGTGTATATCTGGCATTATCAATACAGGAGCTGTAGTCAATCTTTTCTTTAATTCCTCAAAACTAGCCTGACACTTCTCATCCCACTTAAACTCCTTACCCTTCTCAAGTAGAGTTGTAAGGGGTTTCACAATCTTAGAAAATCCCTCAATGAACCTACGATAGTATCCTGCAAGTCCAAGGAAACTTCTGATCTCCGGTACATTCTTAGGCGGACTCCAGTTCAACACATCCCGAACCTTGCTTGGATCCACTGCAATTCCTCCATCAGTGATAATGTGTCCAAGAAAGGAGACCTCCTTCAACCAGAAATCGCACTTGCTGAACTTGGCATACAGCTGATGTTCACGGAGCTTCTGCAACACAAGCCTCAAGTGTTCTTCATGTTCTTCCTCACTCCGAGAGAATACCAGAATATCATCAATGAATACCACAACAAACTTATCAAGATACTCCATGAACACCTTGTTCATCAAGTACATGAAGTACGCTGGAGCGTTAGTCAAGCCAAAAGACATCACAGTGAACTCATATAACCCATATCTAGATGTGAATGCTGTCTTTGGTATATCCTCCAATCGGATTTTCAACTGATGGTAACCTGATCTAAGATCTATCTTGGAGAAAACTTTTGCTCCTCTCATCTGATCGAACAAATCCTCTATCCGGGGTAAAGGGTATTTGTTCTTGATAGTAACCTCATTAAGAGATCGATAGTCTATACACAATCTCCTAGATCCATCCTTCTTATCAACGAAGAGTGTGGGGGCTCCCCATGGTGATGAACTAGGACGGATAAACCCTTTACTAAGTAGTTCCTCTATTTGTTTCTTTAGTTCAGCTAAATCTTTAACATCCATTCTATAAGGTCTTTTTGATATAGGAGCAGTACCAGGTATAAGTTCAATACTAAATTCAATGTCACGGTCAGGTGGCATACCTGGCAGATCCTCTGGAAATACATCAGGGAATTCACTCACTACTCTTATATCCTCCAAGGCCTTGCCTTCTACTGAATTCACAGTTCCACTGTTGGATGAGGGTGTACCCACATACTCTATTCTCTCTCCTTGTGGACTGGTCAACAATACAGACTTCTTCCGACACTGAATAATCCCATCATGTTTTTGTAACCAATCCATCCCTAGGATGATATCTATCCCCCATGACTTTAAGACTACCAGATTAGCAAGAAAGTCTACTCCCATGATATTAATCTTTACTTGTGGGCATATATAACCAGTTTTCATTTCTCCTCCCGGGGAGCTAACTATCAGTGGATTCTTCATGGAACTCATAGATAAGTTATGTTTTGTCACAAATTGATCAGTTATGAAAGAATGTGATGCTCCTGAATCAAACAATACTGTAGCGGGTATAGAGTTGACGGGAAACGTACCCAGTACCACGCCGGAGTCATTCTGGGCTTGCTCCACAGATACATGATTAACCCGACCACGCACATAGTTCTGCTGGCCTCTCTTGTTAGGAGCTTGTGGAGTGCGAGGCTGTGAAGATGACTGCCCAGACCTGTGACTATTATCCCTCTGAGGGGTCTGCACTGCTCTCTTAGGACAGTTGTTAGCATAGTGTCCCAGCTCTCCACACTTGAAACACCCACTGGGCTGAACAGGGGTAGTGTTTCTGACAGGTGCCCCAGAGCCATTGTTGGAGCGACTCTGCTGAGGTGTAGGGGTTCGTGGTGTCTGAGGATTGAAACGTTGTGGTTGAAACGAGCGCTGCAGCTGCAAATTCTGTGGATACTTTCCTCCTTGTCCACCAGGACGATACTGAGACGAGCTCTGCTGTGAACTGTAGCGAGGACGAGTGTTACTGCTTGACTGCCCATGTGATTGGAACTTGCGTTTCTGCTCGCCCAGTTCCTTCCTCTTGCTCTCCAGTCCAATTGCCTTGTTCACCAGTGTCTGGAAATCTGGAAAGGTGTGACTCTGCAGCTGATAGTTGAGAGGCCCAATCAACCCATCCAGAAACCTTTCCTGTCTCTTAGGATCAATGTTCACCTCATCAGGTGCATAACGAGACAGATGAGTGAACTTGTCCAAGTACTCAGTGACTGACATGCTTCCCTGCCTCAGTGACAAGAACTCCTTCTGCTTAAGCTTGATTACCCCTGAAGGTATGTGATAAGTACGGAAGTTGTCACGGAACTCTTGCCAAGTAATGTTGTGCCTATTGGGATGTGCAGTTGAATATGCATCCCACCAATCACCAGCCTGTCCAACAAGTCTCCCAGCAGCATACAAGACCATTTCCCTGTCAGTACACTGAACAATCTCCAGCTTCTTAGTAACTGTCTTCAACCAATCATCTGCATCTAGCGGATCAGTTGAATGAGAGTAAGTAGGAGGGTTGTGGCTCATGAATTCCTTGTGCCTATCCCTGGGTGGCGGTGGAGCTGGCTGTGGTTGCTGGTTCTGCTGAGCTTGCATGTTCTGAACAGTGTTGGTGAGATTCTGGATTAGCTGCATTTGTGCTTCAAAGAACTGCTGCATTGCCGGATCCATTGCTTGATTGATCGGCGGAGGTGGTGCTTGGTTCTGTTGATTAGCAATATGAGCACGAATCACAGGCGGAACGTCTTGACCTCCTCCGGACCTGGTTTTTACCATCTGATTGTTAGAGAAATCTATTTCAGAGAGGGGTATTGAACTGATGCATAAAAAAGATGAACTCAAAACGATTAAGCAACACAAATTTCCAACTAGGACAGATTCTGTTAACCTCAATAATTCAGGTGTAACTCTCTGTGCTATTATCCAAAAATCATGAATTTTTACCAGATTGTGAAGTGCAAAATTATGAGACTAATGCAACTGGAATCATCTCAATTGGAGGTCTACAACTCGAGATAAAATTCAAACAGTGCAGCTGTGTCAGCAGAGATTACAGATTCTGATGTGCTCAATACTTTGTGCATAACTCCCAGAATACATACTGTATGATATTGAATTTTTGACAGAAAATCATCCTCAAAATTTGAGAACTAACCCAACTAGTTTCATATCAAACGGAGCTCTGTAGCTCGAGATAAAATTAAAACATTACTGCTATGTCAAATAACTGCGAGAACATATTTGCATCATTCCAATCTTGCATGAGAGATAAAATAGAAGACAACCAGATTTGAACCCAAACTTACTTTATTTAACTTAATGGTTTCTTGTTGTATTGTGGCCATCACTCCACCATACAACTCACACAAGCAAAATCCAAATCAAACATGTGTTCAAGCAACAACCATTATTACAAGCATACGTCCTCACAGGAACGGTCTATCGAAACTTAAAAAGGTAAAGGCAGGCATCCTAAGATCCTAGCCCAGACGGGTTGTAGCTTCTGGAGTGCCGTAACGGAGCTTCTTGCGTGGAGGAGAGGCTGTAGTTTGGTACGGCATTGCTTCCTCAGGTGGCTGCTGACCAGCAAGCTGTGCTTCCAGATAGGCAATCCTAGCCTGAGCAGTCTGCAGTTCTTCATGGTACCTATCCATCTCAGTTGTTGCACCTTCAAGGTCAGTGTTTAGTGCAGCTGTCACCCGAGCCAGGATGTCAATACGGTCATCACCTCCAATAGGTACTATGGTATCCTCTGAGCCACTCACACGACGAGGAACGTGGCGAACTCAGACTCATGCAGACGATCACGCTGAGCATTGCAGAGTGACCAGAGAGCCCTCCTAGCTGCATCATTGACCGCAGCCTCATCAGTGGAGAAATGAGCTGTGCTGTGGTGTGATGAGCGGTTCCTCCACCCATTGGTGTCAATCAAAGGCACACGGATATAGACTCGGCTGGTGTAGTAATCCCTCATACCTGGCTCACTGAAATGCTTGGTGACATAGAGTGGCTTCATGGTGTACCCCAGGTGCTGCAGTACCTCCTGCAGTAGGACACAGAACTGGCCATTCTCATCTTCAGTGGAGTGCTTGTGGTACTCAGCCCCACGATAGCGAGGATCATCATCCTCTTCCTCCTCAGGATCTTCACCATCATTGTTGTTGTCTTCATCGTCCTCATCTTCACCACTGTCATCCCCCGAGTCATCTGGATCTCCACCCATAGCATTGGGTGCGGGAGCAACTGGTGAAGGTGGTGCATCTTCTGCTGCTTCAGGTGCTGGCGGAATCACAATGTCACCATCTGCATCGGCCTCCAGGACAGTACCATCATACAGCTGTGGCTGCTCAACTAGATCCTCCTGCTGCTGCACTTCTTCAGGGTCTTCTTCAACCTCAGCTTCCGGCTGCACCTCTTCGGGATCCTCTTCAACTTCAACCTCTGGCTGCGGCTCTAGCTGCGGCTCTGGCACTGGCGCAATCACCGGGTAGCGGGGTGCCAACTGACCACGGGGAACACGGCCACCAGTGCTCTTGCGTGCAGTGTACTTTGTTCTGGACATCTGACAAAACAAAACTGAACTCAGTATGGAATAAATCAAAATGATAGAGTTTTAATAATAAACAAGAATAAATTAGATTTTTATGCGTAAATAAGACAATTTGAAGCATGACATGGCTTTCTAGAACATGAATCCTTAATTTCGACCATTTCTAACTAAGGCTGCGACCTACAGTCATTACGGCTCTGGTACCACTTTGTCACACCCGATTTTACAAGGAAAACCGAATGCATCTCATATGTGCGCCAGGATCAGATTACACACATACGATAGACAAAAGAGTGTAATACCATAACTGTAATCAAACGTACAAGAGTTTAACTGATACAATATTCATTTATTACACTCAGACGGTGGACACGAAGGTCCAACAAAACAAACGATAACTAAATGAGTAACTTCAGCTTCATCTTCCACAGGCATATGACTGGGGGATCCGCATGCCTTAGAACTCCTCAAAGTCGCTCCAGTACTCCTCACCGATGTTCTCCTCTGAACAGCGGTAAGCAAGGGTGAGCACTCTTATGGTTGGAGCTCAGCAAGTGGGGGAAACATGCAAGGCTATCAAGGATTGGCTAAGGTTTTGCAGCGGTCAGCATTTTAATGTTGATCAAGTTTTATTAGCAAGCCTATTACTAGATGTAAGTTTATACCAACCCACTTAAGCATTATAAAACATCTCAAAAACCCACAAGATCCACGATTTACATCCATCTTTAAGTTTGATTATCATGTGAGGGTCCAAGCCGCTCTTGACCGTGAGCACGGCTGATCGATCAGTTTTAACTCTGCAGAGGTTGTACACTTTACCCACAGCTCATGTTCCCCATGTTGCCCGGGTTAGCTAGACCCTTAAACACTTCCAAGGTGAGTGGCTAGGGGTCCACTACGAAGCCTTTACAAAGGAAAGCAGAGAAACCAACAGCCTGCGACAGTTACAGCTCAGGGCGGACCATAACCCTCCCTAATGGTCAGCACCTTAGCAAAGGCTGCTACCCCAGAAGAACCAGGCTATACCCCTGCAACCCCGAGCCCCCTGTGCCCCTCTCGGAAAAAGGCTATCAGATAAACCCACTCTCCTAATTAATTGGCTAAGCCAGAGCCATGTGGACTGTGGTTGTACTGTTATCTTGGGTGGTTCTCCATGTTCCATTTAAGATATATGATCTTGTCTTATTCTTAAACAACATTTCATAAACATAACAGATTGCAATACATAACCCACATAACCAGCCCAAGTTTAGCAACTAAGCAATTATCTACCCAAAGCATTTGTTAAACAGGGTTGATCAAGGTAACAGGGTGAAACATCTAGTCAAGTCCTTAAAAAGGTGTTTGCCCATCAATTTAATGCATAGCAACAAGTAAAAGTAAACATTGTGTAAGCATGCAGTTATATAGGTTCAAAAAGAATATGCAGAGGGGGGGGGGGGGAAATCCACTTGCCTTCCTCTACGAACTGAGTATCTTCTTCTTCGTAGACAGGCTCTTCCTGATCGTCTCCAACGGGGAGCTCAGACGAAACAGGCACGATATCTACGCACAAGCATATACAAACAAACAATAAATAAACAGTACACCAAACAGTTCCAAAAGCTAAAAACATGCTGTTTAAAAGATTCTACTCGCTGAGACGATCATTTCGGTATATAGAACGCTAAAAACGGAGTTAAAACAAGAAAGATATGATTAAAACAAGTTATAGGGACTTTTCTGTAAGAAAACTAAGCCTACAGGACTAATATGAAAGAAACCAGGGACTAAAAACATAATTTTACATAGAAACAGAAGGGCTAACATGTGAAAACAAGTAAAAAGGACCTCGGGTGCTATTTAACAGAGAAGGCAGGGGCTAAAGCATAAGATTCAGGACCTGTTTGTGAAGGTTTCTATAGGTGGAAGGACCGGCATGCAAAAACAAGAAAGTTCAGGGGCTCTTTAAAGAAAACGGCTCGGTTGAGCCGTGGATCTTCGATCCAACGGCCGCGGTGGCGTGGACCGCGCCGTGAGCTCGGTGCACGGGTCCACGGTGGACCGGCCGAAGGGGTACTCCCCCGTTTAGATCAGGACCGCCCGTGCGTGATCGCACGGCCCTGGTGGCCTGCAAGTGGCGCGCGTCGGCGAGCACACCGGGACAGAGAGAGGGGCAGCGGCGCGCGGCGGCGCTTCGCCGGTGTGAGCCCGGGAAGGGGTTCCCGGCTGCCATTTCGAGCGCGGGTGGGTGCTACGCGTAGCGGGGGAGCTCGCGCGCACATCCAGAGGTTCAAGGGTCGCGGTTCGGGCGTCCACGGCGGCCGGCGCCGGAAGGGGGCGGATCGGCCTCGCCGGCGAGCTCGTGGGGGCGGTGCTGTGCACACAAAAGAGGGAAAAGAGCGGGGCGGTTTTGCTCACCACGCAGGGATGGTTCAAAGACGTTCACTGGCGAGGAAGAAGTGGTGGTGACGGTGAGCAGCGACGGCGGCGGGCTCGGGCGGCGCTCCGGCGGACAGGGGCGCAGCTCGATCCGACGACGGGGATGAAAACCTGTGGCACGGAGAGCTCCATGAGCGATGGGTGCATCATCAGAGCGGAAAAAGAAAGGAAGAAAGACCCTTCACCGACGACGAGAGCTTCACCGACGGCAATGGCGGAACAGAGGCGGCGGCTTTGGTGGGTAAGGGCGCTGGAATGTGAAGGGGTATACGTGCGAGAGCAAAAGGGACGGCAGGAGCTCTTACACGGCTTAAGTAAGGCCAGGGGGAGGAAGGGGAAGCGGAAGGGGACGGGGCGGCCGGCAAGCTTGCCATTGATGGCCGGCGGGCCGTCCGGGCGTAAAGAGGGCAAGGGGAAGGGAGAAAACGGCCGGGGATTGAAAGTGGGCGATTTATTGCCTTAATTGGCACCCTCGGGCTAGAAGGGAAAAGAGGAGGAGGCGGCCGGGCGCGGCGAGAATTGCGGCGGCGCACGGTCGGGCGAAGCAGAGGAAGGAAAGGGAGGCGGGAGGAAGGGGAAGCGCCGACAGGTGGGGCCGGCATGTCAGCGTCCGCAGGAAAAAGAAAAAGAAGAAAGAGAAGGCGGGCCGCTGTGGGAGAAGGAAGGTGGGCCGGTGGGCCGCTTCGGGCTGAAAGGTAGGAGGTCCTTTTCTTTTTTTTTCTTTTTCTTTTTCAAACTCTTTTAAATCAAACCTTTTAAACTCAAAACCATTCAAAACTTTTTCAAACTTTCTCACAAAATTTTGTAAACTTTTTAAACCTCACACAAGCAACCAAAAACCATGCATAGCCAAATAATGATGCACAAACACTTGTCGTCTCTAGATTAATTAAATTAAATTAAATATTTAGAGCTCAAATTAATTAACAAATTCATTAAGTCCTTAAGACTAAACCTAAGCCACTATGTTGCTTAAGCAAATTTTAAGTGATGGAATTTTAGGGTGTCACAGAGGTGCAGCAGCTCCAGACCGGTCTGACCGGTCTGACCGGTGAGGAGCACCGGTCTGACCGGTGTGCGACGACGCAGTCCGGAATCTTCGAAGCGGAGGACACGCGTCGGGATCGCAAGGCTTGCGTCGAGGCTAAGCAAGTTTGCGGTCGCTGGGCATCCATCCGATGGTGCGAAGACAAAGACTTCCAATTTCGCCCTCGAGGGGCATGTATCCCTAGTTAGCTAGTAAGGGTATTTTCGTCTTTCGGTTGCCTCCATATAACCCAAGTGGTGAGAGGATGGCAGCCATCTCTTGGAACCCTAGCTCATTTGGTTTTCCTATTTTCCTTCCTATTTTCCTTAGGATTTTCGTAGGACTAGCTTGAGAGCTTCATAGTGAGATCTTGTGAGAGGGAAGGATGATCGGGCAGCAAGCTAGACCTTGTATGAACCTCTTTGCTATGTATAGATGATTCAGCGTGGTTCCTCAAGGCTTGGATGTGTCTTTCCCGTTTCTCCTTTTTGGTGATTTTCGGAGGCTTTTCTTGGCGAATTTCTTGTGGCGGTTTTGAGACCTTTCTCTTTGGGATTTGGTGGGGGATGTATGCATGAACCCCTCGTGGTTCTTTTCTCTTTGATCTCCCTCCCAAATCCGTGAGTAAAGGGGCTCAATTTTGGGGTTTTCGTGGTTTTAGGGTTCGTGGTGTTCTTGGCGGAAATCCTTCGATTCCCCTTGATTCAACAAGTTTTGGTGGACCAAATCTTGGCTATGGAGTACCCATGAGGTGTTCCTACTATCCCCAAAGTCTTGTGCGAATCCGTGGAGTGAATTGGGAGATCGGGAGTTGGATTTGGGGGAGTTGACTCGCGGGCGCTGTTCATCCCGAGCTGCCCAGGCACGACCGGTCTGACCGGTGCTCTTAACCGGTCTGACCGGTGCTAGCCCTTGGTGGGTTTTTGTCTCAGGGAACAGCCTTGTCCGTGTGGTTTTGTCCCGTGGTTCTGTTGGTCAGTTCTTGGCGTGCTTGGAGTTGTTTTGCTAGGTTTTGTGAGGGGTTCTTCTTCCTCACAGGTTGTGTTTCGTGGTGGTTTTTGTTCCAGGGCCTAGAGGAGTCACTGAGGCTTCCTGGAACGTTTGCTGTGCGGCTGCTGTAGCCACCGGCCTGACCGGCTCTGTCCACCGGTCTGACCGGTGTCACCGGTCTGACCGGCGCAGGCCATCGGTCTGACCGGTGTAGCACAGGCAGCAAGCCGTGCAAGTTTCCGCTGTGTGGTTTGGTGAGTTTTGGCTCGGAAGGTTGAGTGTTGGTTCCTAGGACCAGTAGCACTCCAGTGGCTATGTGGTCTTAACCAACTTGGGTAGTTGAGTCGGAGACGTGTGTTGGAAGCCGTGTTCATCTTGTTGGAGTTCCCATCTCCTTCGAGAAGAATTTTTATCGGCTCCCATTCACTCCCCCCTCTCTGGTTCGCCTAATCGGTCCTTCAATTGGTATCAGAGCCGGTTCGGGTCTTTATTGACTCTTACCAGTCTAAGATCCAAAGATGGCGTACCAGAAACGGGGTTCGGGTCCTCCGCACTTCGATGGGAAGAACTACCAGATGTGGCAGAGGCGGATGGCAGCGTTCCTCCGCGGAAAGGGTCAGATCCTTTGGGACGTCACGGTGAACACAACTTATGTTCATCCGATGAACTTCCTTGCTCCAAGATCGAGGGATATGTTCGAAGCCAACAACAAGGCTGTCGACTACTTGTTTCGTGCTCTGTGTCAGCCTGAATTCGATCGGGTTCAGACAGAGGACTTAGCTTGTAGAATTTGGGAGCAGTTGAAGGATGCTCATGCTGGGAATGCTCAGGTTCAGGCTCGGATGTACGCGACTTACCGGAGAGAGTACGAGAACTTCACTCATCTCCCCGGCGAGTCCGTCGATGCCCTTTTCCAGCGGTTTACGGTCGTTGTGAACAACATGAGAGCCAATGTGGACGTCCTCCCATACAATGATCATGATAGAGCTGTGAAGCTCTTGCACTCGTTGGATCGTACCGTATGGGATGGGAAGTTTGAGGCTATTGTTGAGTCCGAGAAGTATGACACCTTGACGGTGAACGACCTGTTCTCGAAGCTCAAGTCGGCTGAGTTGGACCGTGGTATGACAGCCAAGATCGAGAGCCCGACTGATTCTCATAGTCTCGCTCTCGTTAGTGGCAAAGGAGCTAAGTCTAACGCTAACGCATCGCTAACGCATCCTCCAGGATGTACTCTCTGTCTTCTTTGATGTCTTTGCCAGACGAGGAGTTCGACGTGCTTGGAGAGGACGAGCTGGCGTTGCTGACCAGGCGGTTCGAGAGGCTGCACGAGAATCGGGTGAACACGAGGAGGACAGTACGGACGCGCTTTCAGTGCGGCAAGCCAGGACACTTCGTCACCGACTGCCTGGAGAAGACGGAGAACAAGGACGGCTACAGGCACCGGTCGAGCAAGGACGGCAAGTACCGATCGAGGCGCGATCACAAGCACAAGAACAAGCACAAGGACGAGCGACGGTCGAGGAAGAAGGACGGCCGCGGCAGGAAGGCCCGAGCGATGGTCGGAGCGAGCGACGTCGACTCCAGCTCCGCCTACTCTTCCTCGAGCTCGAGTAGCAGTGAAGATGAAGGTGATCGGCGTAAGAACAAGAAGTCATCCAGGAACTTGAGCGGGTTGAGCTGCTTCGCGGGAGATGGCTTCTGTGGCATGGCTCGTAGCTCCGGCAGCAAGAAGAGTCACCAGAGCGACTCGGACTCCGACTCCGAGGATGAGGTATGTGATGAGCTCTCCTCTTTGCGCAAGGAGAATGATGAGTTGGTTGACTTGCTTGATAACCGTGATCACATGCTTAGAGAGCCCAAGAAGATGAGGAAAGAGCTTAGGGCCTCACTAGAAGATGCTCGGAACCGTGTGGCTGAGCTAGAAACCCAGAACCTAGATGCTAAGCTTGAGATTGATTCGCTTAAGGCTTCTCCTGTGGTTTCTGATGAGATTGATTGCTGTGATTGCTCTGTGTACCTAGCTGATCTTACTACTCTTAAGGATAAGCATGCTTCTACTTGTGATGAACTAGAAATGCTTAGGGTTGAAGTGGCTGAGCTTAAGTCTAGACCTGCTTTGCTAGGTGCTTGCACTTCTTGCCCTGTTTTGCATGGAAAGATTGATGAGATGCATGCTTACACTGTTTCGCTTGAGGCTAAGTTGAAAGAGCCCATTCCCACTTCTTGCTCTACTTGTGAATTGCATGCGGTTAAGAATTTGGAGCTTGCACATTATGTTGATCGCTTGCAGGATGAGAATGATGAGCTGAGGAAATGTATGAGCTGGTTGTCGGGTCAGGAGCCTCAGCTTGGTATCATGATAGCGGCTTTCAAACGCTATGATGGTCAGGCACTTGGGGCTGACAAGCTTGGAGAGAACAGTGGTGAGGGAGTTGAGAGAGTTGGAGAGATTCCTATCCCACCACCAAACAGATACAAGAACAAGTTTGAGCCCAAGCCTAACCATCTCAGAAACAAACTTGACTCTACTCCAGATCCACCCATATTCCCTCACCCAACAAATGATTTCCAGAAACCGGTGTGAGCCCAAAGGGAGGTGAGGAAGGAGAGAAGAAGGGTGAGAAACCGAGTGGGCAGCCACAACCCAAGCCTAAGCCTAAGCCACAGCCCATAAAGTTCCATTGTGGGTATTGTGGGAGAGATGGTCACAAGGATGAGTTTTGCTTCAAGAGGAAGCGTGAGGAGAGAATGGCTAGAGAGTGGGCTAACAAGGACAGGTACCACCCCTCTAATGGTGTACCTGAGCCTCGTATGCAGATGCCCAGGGCCAAGGCGATTGTGAGGACGGTTCTGGCTTGGGGAGACCGGAAGGCTGCAGGTGCTGCTGCTGGCCGAGCTACACCGGTCAGACCGGTGTACTACACTGGTCAGACCGGTGCAGGTCTGGGCAGACAACGAGTCGGGTTTCGCGCTCGTGAGGATGCTCGGTTTGGTTCTGGTGGTCGTGGTTCTGGTGGTTGGTCTAGAAAGTTTGCAGGTGGTCAGTTTGCTAGGCGTTCTCCACCTCGTGCTCAATACGGGGGTGAGAGGAGTCGTAGCTTTGAGACGGAGAGGAGGTCCGATCCACGGTTTCCCTTTCGTGGCTTTCGTCCTCCTCCAGCTAGAGAGGGTTGGTTCCCTCGTAGTGGTTACCGTGGTGGCATTCGTGGTGGTAGCTTTGATAGGTGTGATGATTTGGTTTGTGCTAACCCCACTTTGGAGCAAATGGCTCGGCACTGGTTTTACTCTTTTGGTACTAACCCCAGTGTTGAGTCGTTTGTTCACTCACGTGCTCGCTTTTGAATTTCAGGTGGGAGACTTGAAGAACATTTGGTTGATTGACTCCGGTTGCTCGAGGCATATGACCGGAGACAAGGGGTGGTTCTCAAGTCTCGTCCCGGTGGTGACAAAGAAGTACATCACCTTTGGGGACAACGGGCGAGGGTGTGTGCTGTCAGAAGGTGAGATTAAGGTAAGTGACAAGATCACTCTCAGGCGTGTTGCTCTTGTTCAATCGCTTGGATACAATTTGCTTTCTGTGTCCCAGTTGTTGGATGAGGCTTTGAGGTGTTGTTTCGACCTGGTGGTTCTCGGATTTTAGATTCTCGGGGGGATCTTGTTTGCATGGTCGTTCCCGAGGGTCAAGTGTTCTGAGCTGATATCTCTCAGTCTTCTGGTGTGGAGCGTTGCTTTTTGGCTGGTTCTTCGAGTGAGTTGTGGAAGTGGCATAGGAAGTTGGGTCACTTGAGCTTTGACCTTTTGTCTCGCTTGAGTAAACTCAATTTGGTCCGAGGATTGCCACGGTTGAGGTTTGAGAAAGAGTTGGTTTGTGCGCCGTGTAGGCATGCCAACATGGTAGCCTCTTCTCACCCGCCTCTCACCGATGTGATGACTGAGCGTCCATGCGAGCTGCTCCATATGGACCTTGTTGGCCCAGCTCGTGTGCGATCTGTGGGTGGGAAGTGGTATGTCCTTGTTGTGGTGGACGACTACTCTCGGTATGCGTGGGTGTTCTTTCTTGAGGAGAAGGGGGAGACGTTTGGTTTTGTTCGAGATCTTGTCTTGAGGTTAAGAAACGAGAGGCACAGAGATGCCATACGAGCGATCCGCAGTGACAATGGCTCGGAATTCAAAAACTCTCGTTTCGAAACCTTTTGCCATGACTTGGGTCTTGAACACCAGTTTTCGAGTCCGTATACGCCTCCCCAGAATGGCGTGGTGGAAAGGAAAAACAGGACCTTGTGCGAGATGGCTTGGACGATGCTCGACGAGCATAGGACTCCGAGAAGGTTCTGGGCTGAGGCGGTCAATACCGCGTGCTATGTGTCGAACAGGATCTACCTCAGGGTTCACAAGAAGAAAACCTGTTACGAGTTGATGCACGGTCGCACACCCAAGGTGAGTCACTTCCATGTCTTTGGTTGTAAATGCTTCATTCTGAAGAAAGGGAAGAAGTTGGACAAGTTCGAGGCTAGGTCTGTCGATGACATTTTCTTTGGTTATGCATCTCATTCTAGAGCATTTCGTGTGCTCAATCTTGAAACTAACCAAATTGTGGAGACTTGCGAGGTAACCTTCGACGAGACACAGCCACGTAGTCAGCTTGTTTTTGAGTGTGCAGGTGACGACGAACTTGGCGAGGAGATCTTTCAGGAGGAGGAGCATGAACATGGAGATGATGAAGATGGCGGTGTGGTGCCCTCAGCTGAACATGTACCTACTACTTCGACGACGATCGAGAACGGACCCTCTCCCACACCTACAACGACAAACCCAGATCAAGGCGAAGCTGCTGTTGAGGGGGAGGTAGCATCAAGGCGAGAACCTCCCCGGCGAGTGCAAGTGGATCACCCAGCTTCGAGAATCATCGGCGACATGAATGAACGCACTACACGGTCGAGGGTTCGGAACAATTCTTATTTCGCTCATGCTGCTTTTGTTGCCACCTTTGAGCCCAAAGACATTGGACACGCGTTATCTGATCATAATTGGGTTAACTCGAAGCATGAGGAGTGGGAGAATTTTGAGAGGAACCAAGTTTGGGTGTTGGTTGACCCTCCCCCAGGGTGTAAGCCAATTGGGGCAAAATGGGTGTGGAAAAATAAAGAGGGAGAGAAAGGAGAAGTGGTGAGGAACAAGTCGAGGCTTGTTGCTCAGGGGTACAGTCAGAAAGAGGGGATCGACTACGAGGAGACTTTCGCTCCTGTAGCTCGTTTGGAGGCGATCAGGATCCTTCTAGCCTTTTCCGTGGCTAAAGGGTTCAAGTTGTACCAGATGGATGTGAAGAGTGCTTTCCTGAACGGTGTGTTGGAGGAAGAGGTGTTTGTGAGGCAACCACCAGGGTTTGAGAGCGAGAAGTACCCCCACCGGGTGTACAAGTTGAGGAAGGCGCTGTATGGGTTGAAGCAGGCGCCTAGAGCTTGGTATGGTAGGTTGAGGGGGTTCCTGTTTGAGAGAGGGTTTGAGATGGGGAAGGTCGACCATACCTTGTTTCTCCTCAGGCAGGGCAGAGATATCCTGATTGTGCAGGTATACGTGGATGATATTGTCTTTGGTGGCTCGTCTAACTCTCTTGTTGCAAGGTTTGCAGAAGACATGAGCAGGGAATTTGAGATGAGCATGATGGTCGAGTTGCAGTTCTTCCTCGGGCTACAAATCAAGCAATCAAAGGAAGGAACATTTGTGCACCAAGCTAAGTACACCAAGGACATTGTGAGGAAGTTCAAGATGGAGGACTCCAAGGCCATGGCAACGCCTATGAGTACGACTACAGCTCTTGATGCGGACGAGGAAGGTGAACACGTGGACCAGAAGGAGTACCGGAGTATGATCGGGTCACTCCTCTACTTGACGGCGACGAGGCCGGACATCCAATTCTCGGTGTGTCTGTGCGCTCGTTTTCAAGTGTCTCCGAGGACTTCGCATCGGCAAGCAGTCAAGCGCATTTTTAGGTATTTGCGACACACTCCCGACTTCGGCCTTTGGTACTGTGCGTCTTCTTCTTTGGCGCTTCATGGATTTTCAGACGCGGACTTTGCCGGGTGTCGGTTGGATAGGAAGTCCACTTCTGGGACTTGCCAGTTCTTGGGTTCTTCTTTGGTATCTTGGTCTTTAGTTCTTGGGTTCTTCTTTGGTATCTTGGTCTTCCCGCAAATAGTCGAGTGTTGCTCAATCCACTACCGAGGCAGAGTATGTGGCCGCAGCTAGTTGTTGCTCTCAGCTCCTTTGGATCACATACACCATGAGTGACTTTGGTGAGGAGTATACCTATGTCCCACTTCAATGTGACAGCACCAGTGCCATAAGCGTGGCAAAGAACCCAGTGCTCCATTCCAAAACCAAGCACATAGAAGTGAGGTATCATTTTCTGAGAGACAACGTAGAGAAAGGAAAAATCACTTTGATCCATGTACCCACACATGACCAACTAGCCGATATTTTCACCAAACCCCTAGATCAAGCAACTTTCACTCGTTTGCGGGGGGAGCTTGGTGTTTGTTTGATTTCTTGAGTTGGCGTGTGGGAGCTCCTTTGTAGCATATGTATAGCTTTCCTTTGTGCATTTCTTGCATTTGGCATGGCATATGTAACATGATGTATAGGCATCTTTGTATCTTAGGTTGCATGCATTTTGTATCATATGCATTGTTTAGGAAAGGCTTCTCCTATATACATTGTTCATCATGGAATGATATATATGTCTTTGTGAGCTAATTTGGTAAGCTATGGTTAGTTTGACTTAGCTCTTGATAATCTTGGTTTGTATCCATGGTTGATGGCTATGTTTTTGAAAATTTCATATGTATGCTCTCTTGTGAGTAAATGCCTTTACATGATCTTGACATGTTTTTGTGGCTTGGCTATGCTTAATTTGTGGTTGGATAGCTTATTTTGATCATATGGGGCCAAAGGCTCATTTGCCATCATGAATGTTTAGCCCCCATGCTTCATCTTGTGGAGGGGCATAAGTTTCTTTTTGTCGCAAAGACATTTCATGTACCAATTATAAATCTGAAAAATGAAATGTAAATTGCTTGGAAAATGTGCTCCCATGTCATATGTGCTAATTTTAATTTGCTTTGGGTGCTAAACCGTTGCATGTTGCTTACCAATGAGAAGTCTCATATATAGAAGTAGGCACATGGCTCGGTGGCTTTGACATGACATGAGGTGCTTGTGGGTGTTTATGATGGTCTTATGCTTAGAATGGTTGTCCTAGCATGAAGTTTGTGTGGCTTTGCCATTTTGACATGTTTTGCTCATGTTTAGGACTTTGCTCATGAGAGGGTGATTTTTCGCAAAATTGCTCAATTCTATCCTAGCTTCGCCCAATGGTTGTGAAACTTGGTGATCATGAAGTTTATGTCATTACGAAGCTATAGAGTATCTAACTCGCTCATTTGGACATGTGTAGCATCCTTTGTTGAATTTTGTCTATTTGAGAAGCTTTAGGTTACATTTTTTGCATTTTTGGCTTGATTCATGCATTGTCAACAAGGAGGAGAAGTTTGAGCATGTTTTGGCGTACTGAATGCATTTGGAAGGTTTTCAGGTGGTTTCGAGCCATTTCTGGGCTCTGTTGTGCACCGGTCTGACCGGTTGAGGTCACCGGTCTGACCGGTCAGAGTGCTGGTCCTGTTCACATGTTGAGCACCGGTCTGACCGGTGGTGTCGACCGGTCTGACCGGTCAGAGCTGAGCTGTTGCAGCTGCTCTGTTTCGTGAAGTGGTTCGCATGCATTTGTCCAGGGGGAGTTGCATTGGTTCAGGGGGAGCTTGCATGTGTGCAGGGGGAGCTCTTTGTGGTTTTCGAGCTTTGGTTTGATGGTTTGTGCTCTTTGCTTGAGCATGTTTTGTCTCGGATGTGTCGAGCTGTTGCCCTTGCCTAAGGGGTCCGAGACTTGTCTTCTTCAAGTGATCTTGCTCTTTGCCTTTTCTTTGGCTTTAGATCGCTTGTTGGAGTTTCTTTTAGTCGTTTCTTTTCTTTTCCTTTTCTCTTGGTTACCAAAATGTGTGTGTTGTCAATGCACTCATCAAGGGGGAGATAGAGAGCCAGGTGTGGTTCGAGGACCGGTGGATGGTCGCTTCCTGGTGTGATGAGTGATTGACAACGTGGTGTGGACTGATTCTTGGCTAAGTATTGCAGGTGCAGGTTGCGGCTTGACTGGTGCAGGTGCAGGTGAAGAACAAGCGCGAAAGGTCGTTGCCGGTGAGGCCTCCAGGTGTGGAGAAGACAAGTAGGCTTGGTTCGAGGGACCCGGTGGCCAGCGGGGTCAACTGCGGGCCGCATGGTGGCAAGAACGGCAAGATGAAGTCATGGACGGTTTCTTGGTTGAGCCTCAAAACCAAGGTCGAGCCGGGACTACGTGAGAGCCGAGTCATGAGTGGTGATTGGCGGAGGCTACACCGAGTTCGCGGGGTTTCCGGTGGTTCACCAGAAAATCACTGGGTTCCTTGGTTGATCCACAAAGCCAAGACCGAAGAACCGAAGACGGAGGTGCAACAGCTCCAGACCGGTCTGACCGGTGGGTCTGACCGGTGAGGAGCACCGGTCTGACCGGTGTGCGACGACGCAGTCCGGAATCTTCGAAGCGGAGGACACGCGTCGGGATCGCAAGGCTTGCGTCGAGGCTAAGCAAGTTTGCGGTCGCTGGGCATCCGTTCGATGGTGCGAAGACAAAGACTTCCAATTTCGCCCTAGAGGGGCATATATCCCTAGTTAGCTAGTAAGGGTATTTTCGTCTTTCGGTTGCCTCCATATAACCCAAGTGGTGAGAGGATGGCAGCCATCTCTTGGAACCCTAGCTCATTTGGTTTTCCTATTTTCCTTAGGATTTTCGTAGGACTAGCTTGAGAGCTTCATAGTGAGATCTTGTGAGAGGGAAGGATGATCGGGCAGCAAGCTAGACCTTGTATGAACCTCTTTGCTATGTATAGATGATTCGGCGTGGTTCCTCAAGGCTTGGATGTGTCTTTCCCGTTTCTCCTTTTTGGTGATTTTCGAAGGCTTTTCTTGGCGAATTTCTTGTGGCGGTTTTGAGACCTTTCTCTTTGGGATTTGGTGGGGGATGTATGCATGAACCCCTCGTGGTTCTTTTCTCTTTGATCTCCTTCCCAAATCCGTGAGTAAAGGGGCTCAATTTTGGGGGTTTTCGTGGTTCTAGGGTTCGTGGTGTTCTTGACAGAAATCCTTCGATTCCCCTTGATTCAACAAGTTTTGGTGGACCAAATCTTGGCTATGGAGTACCCATGAGGTGTTCCTACTATCCCCAAAGTCTTGTGCGAATCCGTGGAGTGAATTGGGAGATCGGGAGTTGGATTTGGGGGAGTTGACTCGCGGGCGCTGTTCATCCCGAGCTGCCCAGGCACGACCGGTCTGACCGGTGCTCTTAACCGGTCTGACCAGTGCTAGCCCTTGGTGGGTTTTTGTCTCAGGGAACAGCCTTGTCCGTGTGGTTTTGTCCCGTGGTTCTGCTGGTCAGTTCTTGGCGTGCTTGGAGTTGTTTTGCTAGGTTTTGTGAGGGGTTCTTCTTCCTCACAGGTTGTGTTTCGTGGTGGTTTTTGTTCCAGGGCCTAGAGGAGTCACTGAGGCTTCCTGGAACGTTTGCTGTGCGGCTGATGTAGCCACCGGCCTGACCGGCTCTGTCCACCGGTCTGACCGGTGTCACCGGTCTGACCGGCGCAGGCCATCGGTCTGACCGGTGTAGCACAGGCAGCAAGGCGTGCAAGTTTCCGCTGTGTGGTTTGCTGAGTTTTGGCTCGGAAGGTTGAGTGTTAGTTCCTAGGACCAGTAGCACTCCAGTGGCTATGTGGTCTTAACCAACTTGGGTAGTTGAGTCGGAGACGTGTGTTGGAAGCCGTGTTCATCTTGTTGGAGTTCCCATCTCCTTCGAGAAGAATTTTTATCAGCTCCCATTCACTCCCCCCCTCTCTGGTTCGCCTAATCGGTCCTTCACCAACCTTAGGCACGATGGCGGCCCGGCCTGGCAACGGCCCAGCACCTCTCTCTCCCGCTTCTCCCTTCGACCGTTAGATGCGCGGAGGCTTCTCTCCAACCGTTGGATCCACCGATGGGTGCAGCATATATAAGCTGCGGCCGGATCCCTCCCTGCCTCCCATCGCCTGAACTGAAACCCTAGCCCCCATTCTCCACTGGCCGGCGGCCGCATCCCTCTCTTCTCTTCCCCCATCCCTCGCTACTCTTTCCCCGCATCGCCACCCACCAGGCCACCAGCCCACCACCAGTCGCCTTGCGCATCGGGGAAAAGCTGACCGGGGTAGGAGCTGCGGCCCCACCGCCACTGGCCAGCCCCAGCGGAGGTCGCCCTCCCCACGGCGGAGCTCGACACGGCCCGGCAGCGGAGGTCGTCCTCTCCACGGCGGATCTCGCGGCGGCCCGGCGGCAGAGGTGGCCCTCCCACGGCGGATCTCGCGGCGGCCTGGCGGCGGAGGTGACGGCGGATCTCCGGACTCCGGCGATGGCGAGTGATGACGACAACCTAGGTCACTCCATAGTGCCTAGCACGGCACGAGCCCGGCGGCCGGCCATGTCGTGCCCGTCGTGCTGCCGTCGTGCTTAGGCACGACACGGCACGAAAAAGTGGCCGTCGTGTCATGCTTCGGCGCCCTGGCAGGCACGGCGGCACGGCACGGCACGAAACTGCCGTCGTGCCTGATAGGGTCGGGCCGCATAGGGCCGGGCCAAATCGGGCTCGGGCCGTGCTCGGGCCGGGTGGCCCATTTGGAATTCTATAGCGTCCTCGTGAGCTTGCTTCGCGCGGCCTTCTCAATCCGTTGCAGTGGCGGTCCCCGGCTCGGGTTGCCCTAGCCCCCACGCGCGGGTGGTAGAGTTACGCAGTGCTGGCGCCGGCCAGCTCCACTCGGCTGCCTCAAGCAGAGAGGGCATGGTGGCCTACAGCGGGGGAGGTAGTGTACCTGTCATCCCGCACCGGAGACGACACGCAGAGCTCTCACCCCCGGCGGCAGCGTGGAGTTCGGGGCCAAAGGCTGGACGGCGCGGCACCTTCCTGTTGGGGGCTTGGCAGCGCGCGGCCTCGCCGGCGAGGGCGCTGCGGCCCGGTTGCGCGGGGGCCGCTGGACTGGGCCGCGGCGGGAGGCAGAGCCTGCAGCGAGCATGCAGGCGCCAGGGCCCGATCTATCTAGCGGCGGAGGAAAGGCGAAGGGACGGACGGGTACGCGAGCATTCGCGAAGTCCAGATTCGCGGGTTAACGGGCGAGTGGCCCGCGCCGACGCCAATCAGACGGTCCACGCCGCGACTTCGCCGGATCGAACGGTTAGCGGGTTAGCAGGCGACGTGGACCTGCTACCCGCTCGCGGTATTGGCCCCGTTTCGTAAGGTAAAGATTGTAAAAAACGTATTATGTGCTTAATGTACCACTCAAAACACTATTTTACAATTATGAAGTGACCATTATACCCTTGTTAAAAAATAAGAACCACAAAACTGCAATTAATGTCATCTCCTAATCCCCACATTTGTGGAGGAAAGTGGAGGAGGAAAATTTTTCCTCCATCCCATTTCCTCTCATTTCCTCCTAGCCTCATAGCTCTCCGATCGACCGCTCTCGGTCGACGTGAGCCAATCATTTTTTCTCCAAAGATAATAAAATTTTTCTTATTTCTTTCCTTCTTTGCTTCACGAGTGATCTCCATTTTCAATTCTTCTCAACCCAAATCGATTCGAGAAGCAGCGGCAATTGTGGCCACTGGCCACATAGCACCGGGATGCGCGGTCACCATGTTTCTCCATCAGACGCAGCCACTAGAGCCCCAACTCCACAACCATGAAGACCTCAAGAATAGAATAGTGGGAGTCCCACTGCCTCAAAGTCGCCTTGCTCTTCCTCTCCCCAGCGGTCAGTGGTACGTGCTGACCGATTCCTTCTACTAAGAAAATGATATGATTCGAGGCTTGTTGCTTACGAGATTGAAGGGGCATTGTGTGGAGGGCAGCATGATAGTGTGCATAGGTGTTGACACTCAAAATTGGCAAAAGCCGGATCAGGTTGGGTCAAGCGGTCAGACCGGGTGGCTAAAGCGGTCTGACCGCGTGCCCTGTAGCCGGTCCGGCACAAAGGCCGCTAGGCGGTCTGACCGCCTCCCCTCGGCGGTTTGACCAGGTTTTACCGAGCCTGACCCGAATTAGTAGTTTTTGGCTATTTCCAAGTTGTAAAGAGTTCCTTGCATGGCAAGACCTCCCCCTATAAATATAAAGGGGCGTGGCCGATTGAGACCTATCACCCAATCGAATAAACATTTATCTTACTTTTATCTCCAAACCCTACTTTTCCAACCTCTTTGCTTCCTTCTTCGTCTCTACGGCAATTTAGTGCGTTCTAAGTGGCCTGCCGACCTTAGAACAACCCTAAGCATGCTACTCCCGACGGGGTCCCTCCCGGAGCAGCGATCTTAGGTTTTTGCCGACGTCTCTGACCAAGGCGGTCAGACTGCCCTCCATAGGCGGTTAGACCGGCCCGTGCCCGGGACCTCGACGAGGAGCGATTTCGACTACCGTACCGCGCGATCCAGCGCACTCGTGTGTTCGACCGGAAAAAGCGTCAACACACTTTTGGCGACTCCGCTGGGGACAGATCTGGTTTTATAACCATTTTGTCAAACGTCATCATGTCAAGCATTGAAGAACTCAACGAAGAGGATCAGAGGAAGTATGCAGAGCTTCAAGAGTACATCAAGCAGCAATTCCTCTCCCACGCCAAGAAAGATCGTTCAGGCAAGGTGACGATGGCTCAAGAATTTGAGGTGCCGGCGATCAAGCTGAACAACGACAAGGTTGAGGTAATCACCACTGTAAACAAACCTGAATCTGATATATCTACAAAGCTTGCTGCATTGTCTGATAAATTCGAGCGTACTTTTAGTAATCAGCATAGTCAGGTTGCTAGTATGATTACTCGCCTAGAAAAAGTTGAGGGTAAAAGTAGTAGTTTTAATATTCCTGATAATTTTATCCCTCAATTAGATTCACAAGGGGTGTTACAAACAAACTTGTCGGCAGCACCAGGAACCTCAATTGAGACACCTGTGTACGGCATGCTGACTGGTTTTTATCTGGGACAATCATCATTGCTAAAGCCGACCCCGGTCAGATCGCCCCCATGGCCGGTCAGACCGCCCTGTCTGGCCAGATGATGAGTGTTTCGAATTTTAATCCACCACCTGTGAATAGAGTTGATATGTCAGCTACAATGCAATCGCAGCTAGATGCTATGAATGAATTTGCTAAATTTAAGGAATAAGTAGCTAGCATGGTGAAAAACAAACTCGGCGTTGATATGGGTAATTCTAGACTATATCAAAAACCTTATAAAGTCGAATTTGATCTTGTAGCTTGTCCCCCTGGTTGGCGTTTGCCTGATTTTATTAAATTTAGTGGTGATGATAATCGTACAACTTGGGAGCACATAAGCCAATACATTGCTCAACTAGGTGAAGCGAGTACCTATGATGCTTTGAAAGTGTGTTTGTTCTCTTTGTCTTTAACGGGTACCGCCTTTGCTTGGTTTTCGTCTTTGGCCCCTAGCTCTATTGATTCTTGGAATCAATTAGGACAAAAATTTCATGATCACTTCTTTAGTGGGGATTACCAATTAAAATTGACAGATTTGACATCAGTTAAGCAAGGTAGAGATGAAATAGTCTCTAATTACCTTAAGCGCTTTAAAAAGTTAAAAACCATTGTTTTAATTTGTCACTTTCTGATTCCGACCTAGCTAATCTTGCTGCTAAAGGTTTAAAATCTGCTCTTAGAGAAAGATTAGAAGGTGTGGACTTTTATTCGCTTGATTCGGTTCTTGTGAGAGGTATGGCACAAGAATTGAATTTGAATAGAGAAAAAGAAAAACTTGAGTCTCATCGGTCCGATATTAATGTGATTGATTATGTTTTTAATAATTTGAACGATGAGAATGAAGTCTATAGTGCTGAATTTATATGGCCTTCTGAAGATAAATCTTTTTCTTGTGCATCACTTAAGCCGGCTAGTAAAGGTCGGCAAGAAGAATTAAAATTTACTTTTGATGTTTCTAAGTGTGATCGCATTTTTGATGAATTACTTAAACTTGGAAATATTAAGATATCTCATACCATGCCTCCACTTGATGAGATAAAACAACGTGCATATTGTAAATATCATCATTCTTATTCTCATGCTACTAATGATTGCAATGTGTTTCGTCGTCAGATTCAATCGGCCATAAACGAAGGTCGTTTGATGCTTCATGAGAAACGAGTGGACAAGCATCCTTTTCCTATCAACACCGTGGAGTTGCAGCAACCTAAGGTTCTGGTTCGGCCACATCAAGTCGAAGCAACCAAAGAAATGTGGTGGTCGGGGAAGAGCGACCCGATTTGAGAGGAAAAGAGCTAAAAAGAGAAGTTGCTTATGAGAAGACTCCTGATGGTAGAGAAACACTCAAGATCACTGTCAAAGCTTCTGGACATGGGGGGCAAGGGTCGCCCGCTTCATCTTCTCAGCGACCGTTTGAGCATACTCAGGTCCAGGCGGTCAGATCGCGTGAGGAGGTCGGTCAGACTGCCCCTGCCCATGGTCGACCAAAGATGCTAAAACCGAAGCGATCGGAGATTGGACCCTAGAAACTCAATGTTGCAAAAAATCAGGGGAGTGCTCCAAAGCAAAAGGTCACATTTGACATGCTATTCAACAAATATTCTAAGCAAAAGGCCGTTACAAGTAATCGGTCATTAAAAAAAGATGAGGTCACCTACACATCAAGAGATGTCATCATCACCTCCACGAGCAGCAGCAAGGTTCAGAGGAGAATCATCTCAGCACGGGGGGCACTTCGCTTCATCATGGGCGTCTTCAAGATCAAATCCGCTTTGTCCAATTTATGATGACAATGGTGTGATGTGGGTGCCATATCATCAATCCTTTCATCCTAGATGGGGGGGACAAAGAAAATCAACCTTGGACAAGATTTCACGATTTAATCAAGACCGTTTGGCATTTGGACATCAATCTGGTCAGATTCACCAGGCTGACGCGGTCAGACCGCCCCCTGTAGGAGGTCAGACCGCCCTACCCAGAAAATTTGCTCAATCTTCTCCGAAGCAAGTTTACAAGCCCAAGATCAGAGAGGAGGAGGTTGGAAAGATGGATGTTGACCCAAAGAGGATTACTAGTCAAGATATCATTCAAATTGGGACGATGGACGTTCCCGTTGAGAAAAGTGGCAAAATACCGGTTGTGCTAAGCAATCAGGGTATGACACTTACTCAAAAAAGATTTGTTGCTGTTAATGATCATGAGGCTAGTGGAAGTGATTTTAACTCTAAATACTTTTTACCAAGATGGTGTCCTCCCGGATTGACTCATACTCAAAGGAGAAAGCTTCAACGATTGAGGTCTCGGGAGAAGAGAGAAAAGGAGCTGGAGCAACAGAGTGACGAGATGTTCAACCAATACAGACCCATGGTGCCACAAGGGAAGGAGTGGAGAGTCAAGGTCACCTCCTTCCCAGAGCCGGTCAAACCAGTGAAGGAGGCGGTCAAACTGGCTGAGGCGGTCAGACTGGGTCCTGAGGTGGTCAGATCGGGGCCTATGGCGGTCGAACTGGCTGGTCCAGAGACGTCGCCTATTTTTCCTTCTTCAGCTCTCGTTACTTGTGACAATGAGTTATCATCGGTGTCTGAATTAAAAGACGATGAACAACTCATTGATTACAGTTCTTCTCCTGAGCACATGGATCTTGAAGACGATTGAGAAGATACGGCCGATTTCGATGAGAATCGCCCTTAGGACAAAATGGCCGGTGGAAAGTGTTACATCGACTTTAGATTTGTTTTTTAATACGCATGCTTTACTAAAAAACAAGGGGGGGCATATGTTGACACTCAAAATTGGCAAAAGTCGGATCAGGTTGGGTCAGGCGGTCAGACTGGGTGGCTAAGGCGGTCTGACCGCGTGCCCTGTAGCCAGTCCGGCACAAAGGCCGCTAGGCGGTCTGACCGCCTCCCCTGGGCGGTTTGACCGGGTTTTCCCGAGTCCGACCCGAATTAGTAGTTTTTGGCTATTTCTGAGTTGTAAAGAGTTCCTTGCAGGGCAAGACCTCCCCCCTATAAATATAAAGGAGCGTGGCCGATTGAGACCTATCACCCAATCGAATAAACATTTATCTTACGTTTAACTCCAAACTCTACTTTTCCAACCCCTTTGCTTCCTTCTTCGTCTCTACGGCAATTTAGGGCATTCTAAGTGGCCTGCCGACCTTAGAACAACCCTAGGCGCGCTACTCCCGACGGGGTCCCTCCCGGAGCTGCGATCTTAGGTTTTCGCCGACGTCTCTGACCAAGGCGGTCAGACTGCCCTCCATAGGTGGTTAGACCGGCCCGTGCCCGGGACCTCGACGAGGAGCGATTTCGACTACCGCGCGATCCAATACACTCGTGTGTTCGACCGGAAAAAGCGTCAACAATAGGTTTTTATCATGCTAATCTTGTAGTTGTTGAAAACCCCTCATCCTGTTGCTTGGGCCATTTACCGAACAATTTATGCACATCGATCAATTGCATTCTTTTATTTGTTTATTGCAGAGCATTGGGCATGAATCCACAAGAAGCTAGGAAGGGGAGAGTATGCGATCGCTTCAAATCTCAGTTAACAGATGATCAAGAACTATTTTTTATTCCCTCTTTCTATTTCATTACTAATTGTTATTTTTCCATGGTTTGATCTATTTTTATTGTCAACCATGGTAACATGTGGCTGTGAAGGAGAATACAGGGATGTTGTGGCCGGGGTGAGTTCGTTCCAGTGTTAGGGCAAGGCTGCAAAATTCTTCTTCACTAGATATTTAATAAATGATTTAATTTGTGTGTTGCTAATTAATTTATCGGCATTCATCTTTGCTATAAATGTAAAAATTCTTCTTTTAGATATTTTTAATAAATGTGTTATTTTTATATTTATTAGATTTGTATAAAAACATGTGTACGACGCATGTTCCCTCCACTAGAGTCTTCATTTTTCATTCTGTACATGTTATTCACGGATTGCATGTGCGACGCACATGCATAACAAGATAAATTCTTATCGAGTAAACTTTTTAAACACGTCCAACTTAGTTTGAATAGTGACTACTCCCTTTGTACTACAAAGAGTGTCCGTTGAGCTTTCAAACTTTATCCAACAAAGGGTGTTCATTTAGCTTGTAGTGAAACTAATCTAATTAAAGTAACACTCATCTCCATAAAACATGTACATTGAGAAGTACATAGAGTCAATGAAATGATCAATTGATATTTTTTCTTTGGTTCCAATGCACTGCATTTATTTTGATTCCAGAAAACGAAGCAGTAAGGGTAGTATGGTCACTTGTCACAACTGCTAGCATGTCCGAAATTTTCTAAACTAACAGTCTTTGTGGGACGGAGATAGTATTTAGACTATCCGCACCGGCGGATGGTAAAACTCCCTCCAGGACAGGGCTAACATTTTCCCCCAGTAGCGGGGCATGTGATCCCTTACTGGACCGGAGCAGAGCGCCCCGTCTCCGCCATTCCTGGCATAGGTAGAGGAGAAACGCCAGCCGCCATGTCGGTGCAGGCCCGTCTTCCTAACCAAGATGTGCGCCGGAAGACGGAAGCGAGCGAGCAGAGGAGTACTGCGGGCGCTCGCATGGATATCCACCCGAGCTTGGACGTTCGCGCTCCGGTAGACAGGCTGCCGGCAGAGGCTGCGAAGGAGCTGTTGACGGCTGTTAAGTACCACTTTTGGTCGTCAATATTCTCACATAAATAGAGGCATATGCATTTATTACACGCATTTTATTAAGAATAATGTAGTTCCACTTGTCCTTGGAGATTATTTGAATGTAGGTGAAATGAGCATGAAAAGAGATGGAAACTCACCTTCTATGAAGTGATTCGCGCCACCTCAGCTGAGGAGATGGCTGCCACATGAATCCTAGGTGTCAAACACATCACTGATCCAAGGGAAGCACTCTCGACGAATCAGAGAGCGACATGTGCACATCACATGGATCCATGGGCCCACCAGGGACCCAAACCACCAAGAAACTTGCCATGCACGGGGGAAAGATCATGGGGCCCACATACCAGCCACTGGGAGAAAACACAACATGCCACGTGGCACGGCAGGACCGGCCGATCCTAGGATTGACCGAGCCGCCTTAGTTGCGTGTGATCCTGGCCTTCCACATGTTGGTCCATGATTGGTCACTTGCTGCACCCCAGCATGTTTTGGTGACATTTGGTGCCCAAGGACGCCATGGCCCTTGCATATAAATAGAAGGGGAGGAGCTCCCATTTCTCACACCCACACTTGACTCTCCTCTCTCACTTTTAATTTCCAAGGCTAGGGGGTAGGCTAGTGTAGCTCTTATTCAGGTTCCAAGTCTACTTTGGATCTAGGTATGAGTTCTCTTGTATCTTTATTTCTTTGTATGACTTTGATCTACTTCAGTTATTCAGCTATTTCATATAAAGTTGTGGTAGTTCATGTGATTGATATGTTCTTGAGTTCTTCGTTCGTTCATCATTAAGAGGCTCGTGTTCATCATGAACACTACCTTTCAATCCAGTTGACAAATGATTTACTCATACCTTTTGTGTTTGTTCATAAGTTAGAGGCTCGTCTTCTTCATGAACACGACCCTTTGATCTTGTTGATTAGATATAAGAGAGTTCGTATCTTTTTGTATGACTAGCCCTCGTTTGATCTAGTTAGATTGCATTGTTGTGTTGCATGAGGTTTGTGTTTATGCTATGGTACTCGGTCTAAGTAGGCCAGTTATCTGGTGGCTTCACCCTGGGTCACAATAGCCCGGCCCGGGTGGAGTTCAGTAGCAACGCAGGCATGGCGCCTGGGTTGTGAGCTTGCCCCCCGTAACGATTGAGGTAGGCTGCGGTAGTGACAGCCGTTGGACCCTTTGAAACCCTTCGTTCTGGGGTATTGTTGTAGGATGCTAAAGGATAGATTCCGCTTGTATGCTTAGCGTCGTGGTGCTATCTCCCTATTTGTACCTGGGTGCTGAACCTTCGATCATGAAAGGCTTTGTGCTTCTTTTTGTATCATCTAACTCTTGTATGTTTAGTACCTTAGAACCTAGAGCTAACTCTGTATAGTCCCCCTATGCCATTGTGTTCTTTAGTAGGAGATGAATCAATGTGTGTGTCACACTACCCTATTCTTATCATTTATCTTACCCCTGTATTTGAGTTGTTGTCTCTTTCTCTATCTCATGGTTTGTATTCAAATCAATAGGATAAGTCTTGATATCTGACATTGCCTTCCGGGGAGGGAGGTCCAGCGAGTGAGGCCGCCGTCGGGGCCAACTGCGGGAAGGGAACAGGGCCGCGCCGCGGCCGAGGCTGGCTCATGTCGTCGTTATCGCACGGGCTGCCTGCGACCATGCCACCACCCAAGCCATGCTATGCCGAATTCACTGTCGTTGTTTTTTAGGGAAATAGCATGGGAGGCCCCTACTTGTATTTTTATATATAAACAAAATAAAATATGTACATGTGTGGATTACAAATCCAAAAGAAGAAAAACAGGAATCATTGGAAAAATTACACAACCAAAGTTCTAACTCCTGCTCCAAGGATGGTCTAGCTCTAAAAAGAACTAGTTGTAGCTCCTCCTTGAAGATAAATTTCCACCTCCTAAGAGAGAGATTGACTTGATCAAAAATCACTTCATTTCTATTCTTCCAAATTGCCCAACAAGCTACTATAAGGATTTCTCTGAAGATTTTCTTTCCAAAGCCTTGACGAGCTTGCACTATTCTGTCAAAGATCTCTAGGTGCATATCCCAGGTTATGTGCAAGAATCTCCAACACCAACTGCTGAAAGGGCAAGAAAAAACAGATGATGCATCGTCTCTTCTACTGCACTGCTGCACATGGGGCAACTATAGTCATCCAAAACCCTGTTCTTCCTCCTTAACATATTTCGTGTACTCAGTCGATCCTTTGATTCGTGCTTATGCTTTTCCAGCTTTGAATAGGGCTGACCCCCAAACATATGTCCATTGATCATGCAGGCCCAGATCAAGAACGAGGTCTCCCAACAGATCTTGAAGATCTTCTAATTGCTGTGCTGCAATTGGGGACATGGGAGTGTAGAAGTTTGAAACGTCATCTTGCTGAAAAAAATGTTTCACCGAAGCTGTTTTCTTGTTGGCAAAAGAGGAGCTGTGGAAACTGCTGCCGTAAGATGCCAAGCCCCCATGAATCATTCCAGAGAGAGACCATTGTGCCACAATGCGCATTACAAGAGGCTAAGTTGAAAAAAATCATCCACCACTCAAATGACATCCCGCCACCAAAATGAACCAACAGATTTTTTCCATGAGGAACCCCTGCTGCTGATGAATAGAAAGAGTCCCAGGTTAAAGACACCCAGGGTAGTTCTCAATTGTAAAATTTGTGAAGATATTTGACGAGGCCCTAGACCAAGGCCCACCGCAACCGCCAAAAGGAGAAGTACGGGCTCCAGTCCGAGTACTTGGCAGCGTGTACGACAAGTACCCCGTCCCCGAGCACTTGGCAACCCGTACGACCAGTTCCCGACAAGTCCGTGTACTTGGCGGCCCATACAGACAAGCACCACCCGCCTCCGAGTACTTGGCGGCTTAGCCGACAAGTTTCCGAGTACTTGGAGGCCCGTCCGACAAGTTTCCGTCCACCTGGCGGCTCGAACGACAAGTTTCCGCCCCCACCCTGACTACTCGTTCGCACGAGTAGTTTCCGTCTCGCCTCCAACTACTCGTTTGCACGAGTAGTCTCCGTCCTCCGCCGGCCTAGCCTTTGCGGCGAAGGCAAGCCCAGGCGGGGCCCACTCCTGATAGGACGGGTCCGCTGCACACACCCGCTCCCACGCCACCACGTGCCATCCTCTCCATACCGGGACGCACTGACAGTGGATGTCCGGTGTCAGGAGGCATGTCCGCCCACTGTGCCACGAACGGCACAGTGCGCGCTGTCCACTACACCACGAACAGCATAGTGGGCAGCATCCTGTCAGCACAGGAACTGCACAACACCCCAGAAAGACGCATGCCCACTCCAACGACTGGAGCATAGTGTTGACGCAAAAAATGGAATCAAGTCCTTCACGGCAACACGTAACGGATCCCCTGGATGTAAAAAGGCGTGCCAGCCGACCTGACCTGTTGATCGGCACGGAAGAGATAGGAAACGTTAAATAGCGGGTGAATCGGCTAAAGAGCCGATGTGTCTTCTGATGAAATCGTATCAGATAGGTAGCCGATACGGGAAAAAGATCAGCCAAGTCAGCCGATATGACGACGTAGGTATCGCGTAAGCTACCGGAGGCAACTTAAACTAAGCTACGTAGGCAACACTTGAAACCGATCTAATCGGCTATGTATGACGATTAAAATATAATAATACAGCAAAAGCCGACAGGATGCAGTCTCAAGCTGGATAACTGGTGACAAAAGCTAAAGCAACAAGAATTAAGATAAAACTTGTAGATTTAGCTAATATCGATAAGTTGTGAATAAATCTAGACGAAACCATAGCGATATGTCCGGAGGTTAAAGCCTAGAAATTACTCGGTAAAGCGGTACTCACAAGCCTGCCGGAGGTCGATCAATGCAGCCCAGCGAACTCGAAGGACGACGCTTGAAGAAATAAGAAAATAAGAAGAGTTTGTATATTGATCGTGTGATATCTATTACAATGACCCTGGGTACATATTTATACTCCGAACCTATGACTCCAGACTAGTTAGGACTATGACTCGAACAAGACTTGCCTAGTACATAATATCTAAACTAAAGAAAATATTAAGATATATTGACTATTTTTCGATCTGCGGAATCCTTCTCGTGAAGTTTCTCCGTCCTGCTTGCGAACGATCGATCCAGATACTGATCAACTTTGGACTTCTTTATTCTGGCCAGCCACGTACTCATCTTGTATTTGACTCACGCTGACCCAGACTCTTCTTTCCTCTTCCTTTTAGAAGTGCCAGCTTGCACATGCACGTTAGCTTCTCAAATACTATTTGTTGCCGATGTCAGGGGGTGAGACCTGGACAGATCCGCAAGGGGGCTACCCAAGCAGTTTGCAGGTTAAGGAGAGGATCGAGAACTAAGAGCATAGGTGGTAGTTCACGTGGTGAACTCGGAACACGACGAGTATGGCGAGGAACATGAGGAGACGAGGGTTTAGACTGGTTCAGACCTCCGGAGAGTAAAACCCTACGTCCAGTTGTGGTGGTGGACTATGCGAGAGAGATGAAGTGTCCCCTTGAATGGAGCCCTAGCCCACCTTATATGGGGGACGGGCTAGGGTTTCCATTCAAGGTCGGTTACAATTTGGGAAGCTATCCTTCTGGATTACAAGGAGTATCCCGTGACACTCAGACCTACAGGCGGCGGTGCGCCGCGTCCTAGTGCCTTGACTTGCACACCAAGTACTACGGATCTTCCGGGATCTTGATAAGGTCGCCCAGAGTCGTCGGAGCTACGGATAAGGTCATTGGGCCCACTTGCAGGTCAGCGGGGCTTCTGGCAGGTCGGGTCCACTCGTCAGGGACCTTTGGGACATTGACCGGTGGGGACCCAGGGTACCATGTCTCTCAAGCCCCCGATCGACGTGTAGGCGTAGCGGCCGAGGCGAGATCATGTCGAAGATTGGTGAAGGTGCAGCATCGTCGAGGTCGTGTAGGGTGCACGGGGATCCAAAAAGAAAAACCCCTCCAATGCGTGCACGAAGATGAACATCGAGCTCCTGGAATGTAAGGCCAGAAGGTCGAAGTGAAGACAAGATGTCGATCTTGAAGAACTGCCGACCTGACCTGGGTCAAGTAACTGTTGACGTTTGATTATCGTTGCAAAGTTCATTTGGACTTGCAAGTGGACAAATCCTCCATCGTAGTCAAGGGACCCTTCTTCCCTTGAGCGGTGAACCCAAGGTATCGAATCTGTGGAACAATGTGTAATGCAAGATCCAATCTAATAAGCGGAAAACGCTTTGATCTTGAAATGAGTTTTTTCATCTAATCTAAGGAAGAACCATGAAAACACATCTAATCTACTAAACACCAGAGGTAGCAAGAGAAAGTGGTGGTAAAACCAATCTAGAGATTGGATCGGGTCTTTTGTTGAAGTTCCAAAACCGAGAAGAATAAAGCAAACGAATCTCATTAAAAGCCTCTTTAAATCTTGGCTTCCGTTCCAACCCTCATAGGCACCTACCGTACACGTGGTTAACATCCTGTCACAATGTCCCGCTTATTGTGTACGGGGCTACCCTAGAGGTTTGCAGGTTAATGGAGGACCGGGACCTAAGAGCGTAGGTGGTAGTCCACGTGGTGAACTCGGAACTAGGCGGGTATGGCGGTGAAAACTGGGAGACAAGGGGGTTTAGGCTGGTTCAGGCCTCTGGAGAGTAAAACCCTACATCCAGTTGTAGTGGATTATGCGAGGATGAAGATGAGATGTCCCCTTGAATGGAGCCCTAGGCCGCCTTATATGGGGAGGACGGGCTAGGGTTTCCATTCAAGGTCGGTGGACCCATGTCCGGGTCGGTTGCAACTGCGGGAAGCTTATCTCCCGGATTACAAGGAGTATCCCGTGATACTCAGGGCTACAGGCGGCGACGCGCCATGTTTTAGTGTCTTGGCTTGCACACCGAGTTCAGCGGATCTTCCGGGATCTTGATCAGGTCGCCCGGGGTCGTCGGAGTCATGGATAAGGTCGCTGGGCCCACTTGACAGGTCGGCGGGTCTTCTGGAAGGTCGGGTCCACTTATCAGGGGCTTCTGGGACCCTGGCCGGTGGGGACCCATAGGTACCCATGTCTCTCAAGCCCCCGATCGATGTGTAGGCGTAGCGGCCGAGGCGAAGTCGTGTCGAAGAGTAGCAAAGGCGCGGCACCGTCGAGGTCGTGAAGGGTGCACGGGGATCAAAAAAGAAAAACCCCTCCGATGCGCGCACGAAGTTGAACGTCGAGCTTCTGGGATGAAGAACCAGAAAGTCGAAGTGAAGACAAGGTGTCAATCTTGAAGGACCGTCGACCTGACTGGGTCAGGTGTGACATAGAAGCTGTTGCGACCTTCGGAAAGGTCGCCATGCCTACCGAAGGTAGGTTGAGCAGAGAAGTGGTGGAAGCAGGCTTCCAGTAGGTTGAGGCAACCTGGAGAAAATAGGGCGTCGTGAGACGCACTAGTGTAGTAGCCCCTGAGCAGTAAAGCGACCAGAATGGTCGGTTTGATGCTCCGAAGAAGAAAAAAGAAAGAAATAGCCGAACCTACGACCTTCTGCTTAGGAAACAGAACTGTGCCCTTGTGTATAGATCCAATAAGGACAAACGATCCAGAATCTTGCAGAAGTCATCAGGTGCCAGAGCTGACACAGCCTGAATCATTGGTGCACGGTACAGTCACAGGCCGGCTTCCAGGGGAAGCACAGGTCGCTGTCACCCGCAAGAGACAAAGATGCTCTAGAATGCAGCAGGTAGGGAAAAAGCGCGCCAATGCCTCCCACGGGCGAACAGTGACCTCGTGTCCCACGAGGGTACAGTGATCTTGAGAATGAGGGCACCACGTAGGCTGGCTTGCGGATAAGACCAAATGGCAGGCACTGGGGGTATAAATAGGCACCCATAGCTTGAAGCAAACCGCCCAATCTTCAAAGGTGAACTATGGTGAAGCTGTGTAGTAATATTTCGATACTAGGGACTTATGTCCGCCCACCAGAGCATAGAGTCGATGTAGTTCATGCTTGAAGCTAGAAGAATGCTTGCGAAGCTCGAAGAACTCGATTGGCCTCTTCTCCCAGTCCTGCCGAGGAACCCAGTCAGAGTATGAAGCAGCAGCTGCATCGTCAGCCCTGACACTTTAAGGTCGGATGTGATGCTGGTGCGCACAATGCTCCACTCGACGAGGCTGGTGTTGAAGCTTGCTCCATTTGGAATCTTGTGGGGGAGCTCAGACTTGATGCTAGGCACCACAGGAAACCTGCTGGAGCTCGAGTAGAGGTGGCTGTGTGGCAGCTGCCTCTACAGTGGCTGTAGAGGTTGTCGAGTAGGTCCTAAAGCTAGAAGAAAGCTTGCGACACGCCTTATTAGTGTAGACTGAGTCGTAAGCACTTTGGAAGGTAATTCTGGACCACTAAAATCTTTGTATCTTGTAATTGGCCAAGGGCCAAATTCCTTGTAGCTTATGAAGCTGTAAATATATTTTTACATGATAGATGTCATGTTTCAAGTAGTTGTAGGGGCGCTTGGGCTGCAATGGTATGGCTACATAGGTCCCAGCAGGGCTGAAATAGCACGCCGACCTTCGGGATGCCTTTCGTAGAGACGGGGAGCCCGTGTCGACCTGAATCGACATGACCGTTGTGCAGTGACACAACGCAGGTCGTCAACCTGTGAACCATAAGTCTAGGCAACCTAGAAGGCAGTGGAGCCTTAGCGACCTCAGGGAGGGGCTTCATGACCAGGAGGTCGCCAACGGGCAGTGGAGCCATTAAGCACAGGGCTGTCGGTACATACTAGCCGTATAGGCGTAGGCAATCCAGTAGGCAGCGTGGCCTAGGAGCCGGGGTGTGAACCTGCTGTTGAAGGCTGAGGCGACCTATCAAGCAGTAGTGCTTAGTCGACCTTGGCGAAGAGGTTGTGATGGACCCGGAGGTCGCCAGAGGTCAGGGACCTTGAAGAAAGTGTTTTTATAGGGGCTTGTGGTAGGGCATAATGAGTCCGTGGACGCCAAGCCGTTGAGCAGAGAACCAACAGGCATGGATTCCCACACGGCGCGAGCCATTACTGCCTATGACCGTTAGGCCGAAAGAGCCGTTGGGCTATGTATCTGTTGGGTCGCCGGGAAAGTCGCTGGACCCTTAGAGACGTTTGGGATGCCGCGGCCCACTGCACTGGTGCGGCCTAGTTATAAAAGGCCGAGTGAAGGGTCGGGGACCCCACTCGCTTCCATTTCCACGCAATCCTTAGTGTTTTAGAGCTGCCGCCAAGAGCTTTCCATGCTGATTCGCCGGCGCCGCCGTGCTTAGATCCGCCGCGCCGCGCACCACCGCATGCGCACAAAGTCTTTGGTAGTTTTAGAGCTAGACCCACCGGATTTGACGAAGAAGAGATGGCCCCAGAGATTGCACCGGCCCCGAAGAGCATTTGGGAGCCCTCGACGGTGACCGAGGCGCAGCTCCAAGGTTTGGTGGAGCGTGGGCTGCCGAAACCCAAGGAGCAGGTGGGCTGGAGGCCAGCCCCCGGCGAAGCCTTCCCCTCCGAAGGGACCAGAGAGACCGTCGCCTTCATCGCGCACGTGGAGTGCGGATTTGGAGTTCTCGCGGGCGACTTTTTCCGCGGGCTCCTCCACTTCTATAGGATCGACCTGGTACACCTCATCCCCAACGCCATTACCACCATTTCGTCCTTCATCTATCTGTGCGAGGCGTACTTGGGGATACCGCCACCCTTCGACCTGTGGTGGTACTTCTTCGAGTTGAAGAAGATGGGGAAGAAGGACGTCGTTGGGTCCGTCGGCTTCATGCTACGTCGCCACATGAAGCCAGTGTACATCGATATGGAGCTGCCGGACAACACCCAGGGCTGGAGGCGAGGGTGGTTCTACATCGACAACCTGAAGCCGGCGCTGGCGGCAAGGTCGGGGCTCGCGCCGGTCCCGGTACCGGAGTGGAGCAACCAGTTGACGTCACGGGAGACGGACGCCATCAAGCCGCTGTTGGAGGACCTCGCAACGCTGAAGGCAGGAGGGCTGATGGGCGGCGCGGTGGCCATCAGCTTCTGCCGGAGGCTCCTGCAATTGATCCAAGATCGGGTGCATCCGGCCTACGAGTACTGGGGTCAGGCCGACCCAACCCATGTGGCGCAGTGCAAGGTCTCCAAGCAGGAGATGGTGGTGCAGGTGAGGGAGCTCTTCAACGGGGTGATCCGGAACTAGACGTGCCCCAAGGCATTTTCCCTCAAGCGCCCCACCAAAGCGGTAAGTCGCCCATTGCTGATCGGCCTTGATTCCTTTTGCTTGTGTTTGCTTTCCCCTGAACTAAGATAAAGGTCGCCTGATGCAAGGTCGCGAGGGCGTGTTCTGGAGCCCGGCTTCCCTCCCAGACGAGGGTGAGCGGAGCTTCAAGGTCCAAGCGGCAGAGGACATACAGGCTCTGCTGCAACAGTACGTCAACAACTACCTCTCCGACTCATCGGTGCGAGGTAGTGATGATGAAGACCCCCCGGCGGGGAGTTCTGCGCTATTAACTCGGCGCGCGCGGCAGGTCGCCGGTAAGATGCCGGTGCACAAGGCCGCCAAGATCGTCTCCGCCACCGTTGAGGCGGAGAAGAAGAAGAAGAGGAAGAGGAAGGACACCACTGCGTCGTCAGAGACGGCGACAATTAGCGTTGAGGTCATCGCTGATGCTGGCGAGGATGATGACGCGAGGTCGCGTGACGTCAGTGCAGGGTCAGGCGGCACGGCGGCCGTGGGAGGAGATGAAACCCTGCTCAGGGTTATAGACGAACAGCACCCGAAGCCAAGCGCTAAGGGTGTGAGCGACCAAGGGTCGCAGAAGAAACCGAGGCGGGTGCCACCCAGGCCGCTAAAGCTTCAGTTGAAATCTGGCGGTGGGTACGTCGTTGAACTTGATTTTGTGCTTGCTCACCCTTTGTAGCTTTTCTGAGTACGTCATGCTGACAAGCTCTGCACCTTGGACATGGTAACCCCTGCTGCATCAGACAACAACAAGAACGCCTCAGGCCAAGAGGCCTTTGGACAGAAGCTCGAGAAGGCACCGGTGGGCCAGTCACCGGCGACGTCAGGCAGTGATGTCACCAGGCAGGTCCATGAGACCGTGGGGGCGGCATCGTCGGCGGCGACCAAGGTCACTGCTGATAGCACTCAACAAGGGGAAGGTCTTCGACAGGAGGACCCACCCGAGTCGGGGCTACCGCAGACGCAGGAGGCGGAGGCCGAAGGAGGGGGCGGGGCCGACGACATTCACCGGTGCCTCTACTCCGGTACCCCATGGGAAGAGGACATCCTTGCTGACGGTCGGGACCTTGAAGACTTCAAGGCGGCGTCGGCAACGATCAAGGCAGCGTCGCAAACGATCGAGAGGACACTCATGGTGAGTCTTTGTTGCTATTTGGGACTAGGTTTTCAATTCACTTGGGTGGCCTGATTTGACGACCTTTTGTGGTATGTTAATGCAGTCTCTCGCCGAGCGGGCGCAGGGCAGGGCAGACCTGCTGAAGGAGGGTGCCAAGCTTCACGCGGAGCTGACCGCGGCCTGGGAGGCCGTGCTGCAGGCCAGGATCGAAGCCGCAGAAGAAATCAAGCAACTTAAGGACGAGGCGGCCCTGAAGAACAAGGCGATGGCGGCATAGAAGGAGGAACTCGAATCTGCCAGGCTGAAGGTGAAGGAGGCAGAAGACGAGCTGAAGGTCGCCGCTACGGGTACGTCTGGGAATTCCCTTGAGCTTTATGCTTGAAATTTACGTCGTGATGTGTCATCCCTGACCTTGTTGGTTGCAAAGGCCAAGAAGAGGGAGTCCTCCTTGAAGAAGGACCTCAAGGAGTCGAAAGACCAAGTGAAGACCCTCAAGGAGAAGAATAAGGAGGTCGTCGCCAGTGAGTATTACTATACCCGGAAGGCTGCATATGAATTTGGTGTTCGCAGGGATCTGGAGATCGACCTTTCCCGGGCAATGCAAACCCTTATTGATCATCAAGAGATGACTGCAGATCTTCAGAAGGAGCTGGACAACCTCAAGGAGGCCGCTGAGTACCTTGTGGACGTATACGTCCCCAAGGTCGAGGGCGGGCCGCAAGAGCTCGTCGCGTGGCTGGAGGAGGTAGAAGGTCGGATGAAGACCCTGCTGATGGACAGCGGCAAGCTCGCCGCGGCTGCCGCACTGGCCATGGTGAGGCACCATGTTCCGACATTCGACCTTCAGAAGGTCAGGGAGGAACTCAACCTGGCTCGCTGGTGGGTGTTGAAGACATCCAGGCCGTCGCGGAGGAGATTGTGAAGAAAATAGACCTCTGAAATGTATCTTAGGATGTAGCAAACTGTTAGTGCCAATGGGTCGTGCACCCTTTTGATGTAAGATAAACCTTGCATGAAAGTAAAGGCCGTTTGTAATTAACTACCTGCGATCCCTTATTTGACTTAAATACTTTTTATAAGAACACAAAAGTAATGAGGCTGCACAAACCCCTGTCCCTCCACTGATCCAACTCAGTGGAGGAACGGCTTACCGACTACACGGCTCGGCATGGAGGCTCACGTGCAGCCGGCGCGCAGAGGGGGGTCTTGGACCCAAGGTCGAACAACCACACGACTTAAGAATACTTATGAAAGGCGTAAAGCTCTTGTAAGGGAGCACAGGTAGAAAAGAAAGGTGAAATCCCCAGGTCGAACGACCTTTAGGTTGGCAAAGCCAAGCCCCCGAGCGTGAAGGGCCCGGATTAAGACCAAGCCCCCGAGCGCATCGGGTCCGGCTTTAAACCAAGACCCTGAGCATGTCGAGGGGGAGGGGTGAATAGAAAGTAAATAGAGACCCATAAAAGAAGGTCGACAGGAAAACTGCCGAAAGGGAATCTTTATATATATCGAATTACAAAGGATAGAATGCATAGCTTTTATTGAGATACAAGGCTCCTAAGGATAGAAGCGATGTAAGTGCTCGAGGTTCCGGGGTTCGAGACGCCCTGGCCATCGACCCATTGGAGGCGATAGGTCGCCGGTCCAATGACCTCCTTAACTATGAAGGGGCCTTCCCAAGGTGCAGAGAGCTTATGCATGTCCTTGGTGTTCTGGATCCGCTGCAGGACTAGGTCGCCAACGTTGAAGGAATGTTCCCGCATGTTGCGGTCGTGGTAGCGACGTAGCTGCTGCTTGTGGTGGGTGTGGCGCATGAGCGCGGCCACACTATGTTCCTCGACGCTGTCGAGGTCGAGCCTGCATGTTTGTTCCACTTCTCCTTCATCGAAGTGCTGAATGCGAGTGTTGACGGTCAATATTTGCCATTTTCAAGACCGTCAACTCCTGCAAATCTGAGCATGAATTGAACATCCACACTAGAATAGGTGCTTAAACTCATACTTTCCACCAGTGTCGATGTCTATTTGAATGCAGGTATTTAGCATAAGAAATGAGAGGAATTCATGAACTTTCACTCCACTCCAATCCAAGGAAATGCTGGCCAATCAGGGGCTGCCACATGGATTCTCCTGGATCCATGATGTCACCAATCCATGTGAAGGACTTTCGACAAATCATACTCTGCCACGTCAACATCACATGGATTCATGGGCCCACTTTACCAACTAAACCACTAGGAAATGTGCCATGCACGGAGGAGAGGCATCAGGGCCCACATGGAAGTGAGCCAAAGGAAGCACACCCCAGATGGAGGGCCTAGGGTGTCGGCCGACCCTAGGATCGGCCGAACCGACCTAGGGTCGGTTGATCCTCCCCCTCCACTTATCACTTGCTCATTGGCTCTTGGCTGCATTCCCGGGTGTTTAGGGGCACTTTGACCCCCGGAGCAAGCCTCCTCCTTGTCTATAAATAGGAGGGGAGGGGCTCCATTTCTCACACACCACTTAGCTCTCAAGTTTCACTTTCTCTTGTGTAGCTCTCTCTCCCTCTCTCTAATTCTGCCCATGATAGGTGATTCTCACCTCTTTGTGGTAGAATGGTGATGAGGAGAGATCTAGATTAGGATTAGTGAGAGGTAGAGGAGGGGCAAGGAGTGAGTTGATGTCCTCGTGGATGCTTGTTCTTTATTTAGATCAAAGTGAGTATTTTAGCATTTCTTATTTAGACTATAGTAGACATCATGCATGGTTGCTTTGTTCTTGTGTTCTTGGCTTGTTCATAAATTAGAGGCTTGTGTTCTTCGTGACACAAGGCTTCGATCCTTTAGAGCCAGAACCGTAGTTCATTTACTTGTTTGCATGCTCTGATCCTGTTTAGTTAAGTAAGTCTGCTGTATCTCGTTCAGCTGCATCCATAGCTTCCTTTCTGCTCCCAGTTCAATGATATGATCTGATTCCGATCTTTCCCTTGTTCGTGGGACCGTATTTATATGGTTGCTATAGTGTAGTTAGCGGGCTAGCATACGCCGCACTATAGTATTTATCTGGGGTACATACGTGGTGTCTGGGCCTTGGGTTTCCTACAGAGATCACGTACGATCATAGCGTAGAGGTAGGCCGCAGTGGTGACAGCCTGTTGGACCCTTTGTCAACCCTCTTACGTCGCGTACCAAGTTGGGCTCGCTTGCCAGCACCTCTGAGTGTTGTCGCCCCGCGGAGATGACTAAGATCTGACAGGAATACATCTTGAGAGCTAAGTCCCTTAAGGAAGTGCTTCTTGTATCCCAACCTATCCCAGCGAAAGCTGGTGTCCATGGATAGACCCTCTTTGGTTACTCTCCGTCCTAGGAACGAAACCCGAAGGGAGTACTCATTCTCCTAGGGAGAAGTGCTACAGCGGTGTATCCGTGTGCTTGCGGATTTGTTCGCACTCGTCAGTGTACCTGGGAGTTTCTTACACGTCTCACGCTACAAAGGCGCCGAGCGTTGAGGATAAGAAACGCCAACAAGCATTTCTGGCAACGTTGCCGGGGACGGCTGTTGTTAACTTTCGAGCCCGTCTATCCTCGTATTTATCTTTTTCCTTTTTTATTCTACCTTCACCCCCGTTACCCTTTTTGAAATACCCTTTTTGTTTTCTTTCTACCTCTACCCCCACTACCCATGGAAGGTTATCCTTGTAAACACCTTCTGCCTTCGAGGAGTGAACCCTGAGAGCCATCTTTGTCAAGATCCACTCTTGCATCTGGCTGTAGGATTCACCCCTCTCTCATGAAGCTAATTCAGGACCTATCCTTCTCTGGGTTAAGTCATGAGAACCCCTTCGATCATGTGAGAGACTACGAGCGTCTGATTGAAACTCAGGGTAAAACCGGAGAATCACCGGATGTTCAGAAAAGAGAGTGTTTCCCGCTATCCCTCTCTGGGGAAGCTCGGGATTGGCACCGTTGTTTTGGTAGGGACTACCTTACTTGGGAAAGGTTGAGAGCAGCTTTTTGCTCCCGCTTCTTCCCAATACGACGTGTCATCTCGTTAAGGGCAAGGATTCTTTGTTTCAAGCAATGTGAGGAGGAATCACTAGGAATGGCATGGAATCATTTCGCCTCCGCGGTGGAAGATTGCCCAGTCCTCCGCATTCCCGATTGGATGTTGCTTCAGCACTTCTGGTTTGGATTGCGGAAGAACGATGCCATGAGGCTTAATGCTCTTTTCGGAGGATCCTTTGTGCACCTAGATGCCGTCAAGGGAAGAGAGATCCTGGATAATCTCCGAGATTACAGCTCCCCTTGCATCCCGGTCAACGAGGCACCCACCAGAAGAATTGTTGAGCCACCTAGATCCATCGTCAGCCGAGTCCGAGACTTCATGTCCACTCTTTCTGAGCTCTGGCTGAAGATGTCATTCCTGAATAGCAGGATTCTAAGGGAAAGGTTTCGTGGCACGAGATCTACCCTTGGGTTCCCCTCTTGTGCATCTTCTTAGACTTTCTCCCCGAGACTTTGTCTCGTGGGAGGAGAGAGTAGTTCGGAGAGAACGACCATTCCCGGCCAGGATGACTTGTTCGATCCTCACTACTATCTCCTAAGGAGGGTATGAGAGGCCCATCGTGTTTCTACGTCGAGGTTTGAGCTGAAGTGCTTTGCACTGAAGTTTCATATAAACCAAGACATCGGTCTCTGCTTTATAATCCATTGGATTCATCCATCAGACCGAAGGATCACAATCATTTACCGATCGAATGGAGTGCACTCACTTCCATCTCAAGCACATCGATCGATGCCGATCAATCAGGAGAAGCTTGCACAATGTATCCTGTGCCTGATTTGATCGATGCCCAATGGGAGGTGCGCTTTTCAGTTCATCCATAACCCCCCATTGGAAGCTTAGGCCAGACTTGGGAATGTTTTCATCACTTTGATGGGAACATCAAACCCTCTGCCTTTGGTAAGAGTGAGTAAATCTTGCTCTTCATCCGAACTCTAGTTCCTGATCGTACACGGGCCTCTGGAAGTCTATGCTTCATCCTCCTGAGAGCTGAGTGTCCTTCTGAGCCTGAGTTCACTCGGAGATCGGTACCTATTAGTGAAGCACTATCCTCAGTGTTCGATCTTTTGATCTCCGAGTTCCACGACCTCAGTGCTATAGTCCTCGAGTCCCATGACCACCTCAGGAAAGGCCTCAGCCTCTCTGGGATGATCATGCTTGCTCTCAGCCTCGATATACCTTTTTGGGCTCGAGTTCGTATATGCACTACCCTTGCAGAGCAGAGCTTATCATCATATTAACATCATCTGCAAGGACACGTTCATAAGTTGAGATAGGAGATCACAAGACACCCACACCCTGAGTACTCCGGGGACTCATCTCGTTTCCCCAGGACGAATTATCCTTCGAGTATCTTGTGGACCGTGGTCATGCAGGAGAAAGAAATTGCCAAGATTAAGAGGAGTAGCAAAAGGTTCACATGAAGGCAGCTCCTTTGTGGCGACCCGAACGCTTCGTGACTACCGCCGGAAGTGCTTACACTTCTGACGAACCCAGTCTGTCGCCAAGGTGATACCCCCCAGATTCTCGTTGGATATATCATGGTTCGGCCAAGGTTGGTATATAGTTGAGGATGAATTTTCAACCTCAACCTTATCTTAGCCGAAAGCCTAAACCAATCCTTCCATCTCAGGGAATCCACCTGGGCCGTCGATCCTGAGACTTGCTAGAGCCCACACGAGAAGGGGGAGGACTAGAGGGCCCCACAGGGGGCTGGCCGAACCCTGGTTCGGCCGAAACCCTGGTGCCTCCTCTCCCCTTCTTCTTTCGCGTGTGCGTCTCATTCTCCTCCAGAAATCTTCTCTCTGCCGCCCGACGAGCTTTCGCATCGTGAAACCCATCTCCTCCACCTCAACTCCTCAGCTCATCGCCGCATCCATGGCCGGAAGGAGTGTTGTCCCTTTCGATGGCTCCACCTCGTCCACTGGCCCCAGGGCAGGGGGCAACCCCTCCATTGTTGCCGCCCCTGCTGCAGACCTCGCAATGGTGGCCGGTGTCTTGGATGTTCCTCCGCTCGCCACCATCCCGCCGGGCGGGAGGATTCCAGGCACACCGCCCTCACGGTGCTCCTCCTCGCCTGGGAAGAGGCACATGAGACGGGCGGCCAGCCCCTACGGCAGGCTGACCACGGCTCAGCTTCGCCCCAGAGGGTTGCCGCTCGCTCCACCTAGCACGCTTGGATCATCGCTAGCTGGAGGGCAAACAAGCTCAGCACAGTCCGCTCCTTCACCACAGCTACCGGTGACCATCAAGCCGGCACTGCCCAAGGAGAAGGCTCCTGCAGCACGCCCAGCTCCAGTTCTGCCAGAAGAGGAGGAAGACGTTGGCCTGGACGTCGGGTCGCCACCACCGCCCTACACCAGGAGGTCCAGGGAGAGGACTCGGGCAACCGAGCAGCTCCCTAGGCTCTCCTCAGTGGCCAAGCTGACCCCGCTGATGAAGGAACTGGAGGCTAGCAATGAGAAGCTTAGGGCTGCTTACTCGGAGCAGAAGTTGGACCTGGCCGAGCTCAGAGACGACATCCGTGACCTTCGCCGCGGCCTTTGTGCGAAGATGAGGAGGCTGTTTTTGGCCACGGGGCATGCAGCCCTCTATGATGCCGAGTAGTGGGGATTAGCCCCCTCTTTAGTTCATTAGGCGCTAGTCTAGGTCTAGGTTTGATTTCCCTTTGTTTCCCTTTATTTCATTTATTTCTTTTGCATGTGTGTAAGCGCCTAATCATTTTGATTAAAACATTTGGATTTGAATAATGTGGCTCACCGGTCATGTAACTCGGTTTAGCCACCCTTTGTGTCGTTACTTTGGTCTTTTTGATTTAGAAGACATCTAGGTTCGAGACAGTGTGGGGGAAGAGCCATGACTCTCCCAATGCAAGCACGACATTTTCGTACGTACCCACTGCAAGCACTCCGCGCTAGCCAATCGATCACCTACCGAGAACCTGAATGGGACTCGCACGAGTTCACTCCTGTGGAGAGCCTCTCACGGTTCATCTTCCATGCATAGCGCCGGTTTGCATCTCGACAACTCACTCTCTTTCATTCCTGAGTTTTATAAGCTAAATCTGTCTATCTCTAAACTAAAACTCGAATGATGATGCTAAAGATCACCCAGCTCATTTGTACCTGAGTAGACTTACATATGTTTTATTCCTTGTTACCTGCCTGATGCTTGTGAACCAAAATCTTCTTAAGGACAAGCATGCTCACCTAAGTAATTGATGAGTATGATATGGCTGGATGATATGATCTTTTGCTCTAATGACTAACTCTCTTGGGGAATTTATTTTTGAAAACTCAATATCTCTTGGAAAGGCTCCTCTTTGATATGCCTCCGTCCCATTAGAGCCATATGATCTCTGTAGGTAAAAACCTTAGATTCATATGCTGCTTGTCATTACTTTGAGCTTTGTCAAATCTGTGACCCTTGTGAGAATTCCTTTCATTACTTTCATGATCAAGATTTATGTGCACCCCACCTATTTTCCCCTTGCTATTCTTCTACCCTGGAAGTTAGCATTGTATCATTTATCCCTTCCATAAGAATAAAGCTCCTTATGTGACGTGACATCCCTCTCTAGAAGTCCTTCAAAAAGAGACATGGGCTATGAAAAAAAATACATGCTCAAGGCATGATGAAAAAAAGAAGAGAGAATAGCCCATGTCCAAAATAAAGGAGAAATAGGGGAGAGATGAGATCATGCAAAAAGGAGTTCCATATCATAGATGGTAATAACTAGTGTCCATTCCGGGGCTAGTGTCCACCTTACCATCAACCCACGTTTTCACCATATAGATGTATGGTAATATCTAGCACCCATTCCGGGCCTAGTATCCACCTTACCATACACACCATAGCCATACTGGTGCACATCTTGATCTGATGGTATGATTTGATTTTCTCTGTGGATTCAGTCTTTGACTTTGCAAAATATGTGATGCAAGTATGCTTTCTCTTTATCCTACCCTGAGCTCCACATATAGCCATAATTAGAAGTAGGATGAAGAAAGGCAAATGCCTTAGTGAGGACATATACACATTGAGTGATTTGAGAGAATCAAATGAGGAAGCCACCAAGAGTTTTGTTTATGAAAATCTTGCAAAACCCCCAAGGTGTTTATCATCAGGTGCATACGTGACTTGATTCACAGCTGTTCTACTTTCCAATCACCCAAGGGAACATGATAGCCACTACACAGAGGTTCACAGGAGCAAGGTATGACTTGGAATATCTCTTATGTCTATCTTACTTTACGGTATTTATGACCCGCTTGGCTTTGTTTCCCCTTCACTCGGGACGAGCAAAGGTCAAGTGTGGGGGTGTTGTTGACGGTCAATATTTGCCATTTTCAAGACCGTCAACTCCTGCAAATCTGAGCATGAATTGAACATCCACACTAGAATAGGTGCTTAAACTCATACTTTCCACCAGTGTCGATGTCTATTTGAATGCAGGTATTTAGCATAAGAAATGAGAGGAATTCATGCACTTTCACTCCACTCCAATCCAAGGCACTCAAATGCTAGCCAATCAGGGCCTGCCACATGGATTCTCCTGGATCCATGATGTCACCAATCCATGTGAAGGACTTTCGACGAATCATACACTGCCACGTCAGCATCACATGGATCCATGGGCCCACTTTACCAACTAAACCGCCAGGAAATGTGCCATGCACGGAGGAGAGGCATCAGGGCCCACATGGAAGTAAGCCAGAGGAAGCACACCCCAGATGGAGGGCTAAGGGTGTCGGCCGACCCTAGGATCGGCTGAACCGACCTAGGGTCGGTTGATCCTCCCCCTCCACTTGTCACTTGCTCATTGGCTCTTGGCTGCATTCCCGGGTGTTTAGGGGCACTTTGAGCCCCGGAGCAAGCCTCCTCCTTGTCTATAAATAGGAGGGGAGGGGCTCCATTTCTCACACACCACCTAGCTCTCAAGTTTCACTTTCTCTTGTGTAGCTCTCTCTCCCTCTCTCCAATTCTGCCCATGAGAGGTGATTCTCACCTCTTTGTGGTAGAATGGTGATGAGGAGAGATCTAGATTAGGATTAGTGAGAGGTAGAGGAGGGGCAAGGAGTGAGTTGATGTCCTCGTGGATGCTTGTTCTTCATTTAGATCAAAGTGAGTATTTCAGCATTTCTTATTTAGACTATAGTGGACATCATGCATGGTTGCTTTGTTCTTGTGTTCTTGGCTTGTTCATAAATTAGAGGCTTGTGTTCTTCGTGACACAAGGCTTCGATCCTTTAGAGCCAAAACCGTAGTTCATTTACTTGTTTGCATGCTCTGATCCTGTTTAGTTAAGTAAGTCTGCTGTATCTCGTTCAACTGCATCCATAGCTTCCTTTCTACTCCCAGTTCAATGATATGATCTGATTCCGATCTTTCCCTTGTTCGTGGGATCGTATTTATATGGTTGCGATAGTGTAGTTAGCGGGCTAGCATACAGCGCACTATAGTATTTATCTGGGGTACATACGTGGTGTCTGGGCCTTGGGTTTCCTACGGAGATCACGTACGATCATAGCGTAGAGGTAGGCCACAGTGGTGACAGCCTGTTGGACCTTTTGTCAACCCTCTTACGTCACGTACCAAGTTGGGCTCGCTTGCCAGCACCTCTGAGTGTTGTCGCCCCGCGGGGACGACTAAGATCTGACAGGAATACATCTTGAGAGCTAAGTCCCTTAAGGAAGTGCTTCTTGTATCCCGACCTATCCCAGCGAAAGCTGGTGTCCTTGGATAGACCCTCTTTGGTTACTCTCCATCCTTGGAACGAAACCCGAAGGGAGTACTCATTCTCCTAGGGAGAAGTGCTACAGCGGTGTATCTGTGCGCTTGCGGATTTGTTCGCACTCGTCAATGTACCCGGGAGTTTCTTACACGTCTCACGCTACAAAGGCGCCGAGCGTTGAGGATAAGAAACGCCAACAGCGAGGAGCCCCGAAGGCGATGTTGGTGGGGAGGATGGCCTCTGACCCGTAGACCACGAAGAAAGGGGAGTACCCCGTAGCCGAGCTGACTTGGGTCCTGAGACCATAGATGACGTGAGAGAGCACTGCGAGCCACCTGGTTGCGTAAGGCGATGAGCCATCGAAGATGTGGTCCTTGATGGCCTGCAGGACCATGCCATTGGCCCGCTCGATCTTCCCGTTGCACCGTGGGTGCGCCACTAAGGAGTAGTACATGTCGATCAAGTTGTCTTGGCAGAAATCCCAGAAGTCAGCTCTTGTGAAGGCCGTGCCAAGGTCGGTGACGATCCTGTTGGGCACCCCGAAGCGGTGTGTGATCTCCTCGATGAACTTAGCCACCTCTTTCGACGTGACGCTGGATACAGGACGGACTTCGATCCACTTGGTGAATTTGTCCACCGCCATGATGATGTGCTTGTAGCCACCAGGAGGACCGGGACCTAAGAGCGTAGGTGGTAGTCCACGTGGTGAACTCGGAACTAGGCGAGTATGGCGGTTAAAACAGGGAGACAAGGGGGTTTAGGCTGGTTCAGGCCTCCGGAGAGTAAAACCCTACGTCCAGTTGTAGTGGATTATGTGAGGATGAAGATGAGATGTCACCTTGAATGGAGCCCTAGGCCGCCTTATATGGGGAGGACGGGCTAGGGTTTCCATTCAAGGTCGGTGGACCTATGTTCGGGTCGGTTACAACTGCAGGAAGCTTATCTCCCGGATTACAAGGAGTATCCCATGATACTCAGGGCTACAGGCGGCAGCGCACCACGTCCTAGTGTCTTGGCTTGCACGCCGAGTTCAGCGGATCTTCCGGGATCTTGATCAGGTCGCCCCGGGTCGTCGGAGTCATGGATAAGGTCGTTGGGCCCACTTGACAGGTCGGCGGGTCTTCTGGAAGGTCGGGTCCACTTGTCAGGGGCCTCTAGGACCCTGGCCGGTGGGGACCCATAGGTACCCATGTCTCTCAGTGAACCTAAGAGCACGTTCATGAGGAACTTGTTGAAGACACTCGGTAGGTCAGGTATGCACCTCTAGCCACCATGGCTACAAGAACATCCTATGCAATCTATCCGGAATAGATTGGAGAATAAGAAAACCTAAGCGAAGACAAAATCAAAGTGAAAGCACTTGATCGCTAGAAATCGGATTCAATCTTGCAAATTCAACATGAAGTATAGTACATGGACAAGATCACCACCGGGATCGTACCTTGATCTTGCTCCTAGCTTCTAGAACTCCTACGTGGTATTCCATGCAAGGTTCCCACGTCGGCTAAGGAAACCCTAGTCAACCATCTCGACCCTCTCCTCTCTGGAAGGGTGTTCCTCTCTTCTCTGCTCCTCGGCGGCGGATGACGAATTGCTTGATGCGTGGCTCGAGGCACAGGGGCTATAAATAGCCCGAGGAATAACTAGGTCAAAAGGGGTGCCGAACCGGGCCCGGAGTGGGATGGGCCGGCCGTCCTGGGCCGACCGGCCTGGGCCTAATTCGGCCCAGTTCGGCCCCGGCTTCCTCCGTGTTGCTTCTCGTGTTTTCTAGAACTTTTGCCGAGTTGCATGTGGGCCCTTGACATCATTTTCCTCGCGGTTTAGATGAGGAGGCTTTGCGAATGAACTCCCGCATCTTCTGTCTAGGTCCTCAGCACTTCTTAGCTTCACACTTTAGTCCTTGGTTCATTTGGAGTCATGTTCATCTTGTTTCTTGACTCGTCCCGGGCTCCATGATCATCTTGTAAAACCCTTGATGAACTTTACCCGGAAGTTCTCATTTAAGCTCTTGATTCCTATGTAAAAAATAAACTCCAAAAACCACATGCGAGTGCGAACTTGACATATAATCAGGGTTAGGATTGTTAGTGTGAATAACAAATTAATACCAACATAGAAGGTAAACATGTGGCTAGGTTGACGGAAATCGACCGCCAACATCCCCCCATGCTTAAACCTTGCTCGTCCTCGAGTAAGCCTTCAATAGATATCAGCGTTGCCCTTCAATGTTCAAACCCTACACTTGATCATACATGAGAAAACATAATGCTCTCTAAATTTATGTTCATTAAAGTTCCATAATGTACTAACTTTTATCTTTATGGAGGGTAGATATCATTCAAGCTCTTTCCACAAGTACTTGATCATGCTCTCAAACTTTTAAATAAATCTCAGAAATTTTGAAAAATAAAGAATGAGATAAAGAGAAAAATTGCTTTACCAAGATCAAAAATAACCATCTTGCACTTTGCTCATATACTCTCATCTCATCAAGTCTCTCATGCCTACTTGTTCTACTCCTTTCCTCTCTCAAAGTATAAAGTGGAAGGCTTTATGTGGAGCTATGGGAAAGTTTAGTCCTACCAAGATATTATAGTTGAGATATTATTAAAACAAGACTAGCTTCTCATGGTCTTACCGAGACTCGTCAAAAAGGTCATTGGAAAAATAATGTTATCAAGGAGGGGGAGAGAAAAATACACACACTTTGAGATAGGTGGACATGTGCAAATGGCAAAGAGTGATCCCGAGGCACAAACGAAGTCCTCGTTATCGGATCGCACATGGTTGGAAAGATGAGTATGGGTCTTGATCTTGAATCCTCTTGAAAACTCAAAAAAGCACTAAACATAGCTAGAGAACCGGGGAGCTTTATTATTATTTTTTCTTTCTTTCTTTTTCTCATCATACTTTTTCTTCTCTATCATTTTTTCATTATTTTTTTTCTTTCATCATATTTTCTCTCTCTTTTTTTCTTTCTCTTTTTTTTGTTTGCTCCCCTTGAACTCTAGACTATACTAGCACTTCCACTTCCTTGGCAACCCCCCCATGCTTAGACGTTTGCTCGTCCTCGGGCAAAAGAGGTGATAAATGTGCCAAGGTGGGAATTGAAGTTCTCATATTTTCTTAGAGAGAGACACTCGAAAAATATTCTAGGGATCCTTTTGGAAGTCTCCCTTTCTCACTTGAAGCACCTTTCTTGTAATCTTCCTCAAAATATTCATCCATACTCATATATTGGGTTGTGGTCAAGGAGGTGAACACAAAAAAGATATGTTTGGGTTTTGTGGTTGGATATCCGGCGAAGTTTGTGAAATCCCAATGTGGAAACTCACAATGCACGGATAGTAAATGCTAGCTTAAAGAACGATACACAAAAAAGGAATGACCAACTTCTTAGTCTCGGGCCAGAGAAATCAGGTCTTGAATCAATGCACCCAAAAATAAATCTTGTATAAACTAATGTTTTGCACTCAAGTAAGTTTGGGCTTTGGATGGGTAGAGCAAAATGCAAGCGGTACTCATGACAAGGTTAGCATAACTTTTTGAGAATAAAAAGGTTCTTTGATTCATTCAAAATCGAGAGCAATGAAAAAGAACTATGGGACTTGAGTTATCATAACCTCCACACAAGATTAGGCTAGCATTTTAATTAAATTTCAGATTTGCATTTAAAAGAGAGCACTAGCTTAAACATGCATAAAACAAGCACAAAGATGAGCAAAGCGGCAACTTTCATCATATATCAACATGGCATCAACTTATTATCTTCACTAAAGGTGATAAACTTGGTGGCAAACTTTATTCATGTTGATTTAAAGCAAACACTACTACTAACACACATGCTGAAAATAAATAAAAATAGAAAATGCTACGCATATATAAACATGCATAAAAGCTGAAAATAAAGAAAAGGAAAGAGGGAAAATCGAACCGAAGTTGAAGGCATTATTATTATTTTTATTCTTCCTCCTTCTCCATTCTTCATCTTTTGGTGGTTGATGATCTTTGCTTGTAGCATGGTTGCGCTGATCTTCCTTGAAATTATTCCGACGGTGATGTGTGAAGGCGACCGATTTGATAGGCAATGTTTGCGGTCCCTTCTTCCATTTGACTTGCACTGTTTTGGATGGGACGCCATGAAAACTTCATTAGGAAGCTTGTATGAGGGAGGATGTGGTAGCATGGCTGCCCAACTCTCCCATGCTTGCATTGGTATATTTCCTCCATATGGTGATGGCATCAGAATCCCTCCATGTGGTTGTTCATTATCTTGATGTGCAGCCTCTCCTTCGTCTTGGGCCGCAGAGAATGATCCCTCTCCAACAATTTTTTCCTTTATTTGCGGGGCTTCACACATGTCTTAAATGTCTTCATGTAGTTCCATGATCCTTCATGTGAGAGCCCAAAAATATCCGCGTCATTGGATGTTGTCTTATGTGTGTAGTCCATTGTGGTCTTCTTCAAACATCTCCTTGCGTCGGATGCCGCCAACTCGTGTCTTCATTTGCCAATGCTCCAGGGGTCTTTGTTTTATTCCAAGCCTCTGGATTTCTTCATGAGTGGTCTAATGGAAGCATTCCCTAAGCTCCTCTTCGTTGTTGTCGTCCTCACCTTCGCCATCTTGTTCTCATTATATTGCAGCTGCCTCTTCTTTGGATTTCCCCCTGTATCCATACCAGAACATATACCAAAATATGATTCTATTGAAAAATTTATAAAATTACCTTTCCAACGGGTACTCATCCATCTTAATCGGAGTCCAAATGAGGGAGTTATGGCTGTTTCACTTCAGCTTTGCTTGCTGTCCAGAAATTTTCAGGACGTGCAATCATCGGTGATTTGGCCATATCCGCTTGTAGGAACCTCCAATCGATTTGATTCTTGACTCATTGGAAGCGTAACTTTGTGGGGCTTCTAAATATCCAAAGATATCCTGTTGTTTTCCCCATGAAACTGTGCAAAACTTGATGCGAACAGACTTCGAAGATGTTAAAGAGCTTGATCTTGTGATTTCGGGGGCGTCGAGATTGCTTCCAATACCTATTGCTTGAACAAACAAATCTCCACAAAACATTAGTCTTAAAATTTTAATTGACACGTTGACTTACCTTGTTCTTAATCTTCTTTGCCAGTATAAGAAATCTTTCCTCTAACCAATTTTGTCTTCATTCAATGTCAACCTCATGTTGGGAAGAGGAACATTAATCTTTGTCAACTTGTACCTTCTCCTCTCGTCTCCATCAATAAATTTTCCTTGCTTCATGTACTCGATCCCAAAGAAATCACGACAAAGAGAAATTTTGGGTTCCTTGTTATCTTCTCCCGATATCATTCCCAAAAATTCTTCTAACATATTTTCTTGGACATCAACTTGCTCCGGGGCTTCCTTCTTGTAACCGAGTAGTTCTCCAATATATCCATAAGGAACTAGTTGCTCTTTATCTTCAAGGCAGAATGAGAGGCACGACACCCCTTCATTAATGACCGGAGCCAATGTATAAGAATTTCCAAGGCAAGCTCCTTGTGAGTAGTCACACCCACTCCATTAAAGAATTGCACCCATCCAAGGTTACTCAAGATTTGATATCCGAGTAGAATCCTACACTTGGAGGGCATCATCGAAGTCAACATTTGGCACAAGCCTCCTCTCAAGACGAACAAGCCTCTCTTCCACCTCTTCATGATGAATCCATTGGAATGCCTCGGAGTGTATGGTGGTGGAGTGGATGAACGAGTTGAGCGTCGTGGTGGAACGAGTGGCTCCTCCGTGTGTCCTTACGGTTTGGTGTACCGCATGGACGAGCTTCGTGTAATCCTTATGCCACCAATGGGCACCGTGCCATTCCTCGGTGGTGCCACATCTTCCTCCATTCTTCGGGGAGACTCGGAGACCGAGTGCCTCCTCGAAGAGCTTGATGATGACCTTCGATGATGATGATCGTGTCTTCCTTCCGAGGATGATGTTCATGATTTCTCATCATTCCTTGCTGCACAAAGTCACAAACAACTCCCCCGGGGTTTTTTTGCCGGTGGAAATACACACAAAGAAAGAATATGGATGGCGGAGTTTATTATTGTTAGGGTGAAGTGTGAGGTGCACATGATAGGAGTGATGTTTGCCCAAAGAGTTTATGAATACTTGAACATGCAACGGCCTATCATGGTGGAGCCAATCTATGATATGTTGACGTGATCTACGGGAGCAACCCCGAAAGCAAGGTAGCTAACCTTAATCATCAAAGCATCATCAACATGAACAATAGATCGAAAACAAAAGGATTGGTGATTACATGACAAGATTCTTCAACCCCATGGAACTCAATTTTTTTCTTGGTTATTTCTAGAACTTATGGGCTTAAGAACACGAATCAACAAATGAATAAAATACTTACCCATGAGATTCCATCGCCCAAACATTCACAACCACTCTTTTGCTTGCGTGATTTAGGGTTTCACCTTCATTATTTTGCTTTGTGTCACTTCTTTGCTCCCTCGCTTCATGTGCTTCCATTGATTTCCTACAAAACAAAGCCCTTGCTTCCCCCATGCTTGTCCTTTTGCAAATGCCCAAGATGCCAAATGATTGATGCTTTCCCAAGATGCATCATGGAGCACTATATGTTAATCAAGCTCAAAAACCTTCTCTTAATCATGTTTAGATGCTAATCACTCCTCTAATTTTGAAAATTTAAAAATTAACTCAGCGCTAGCGATGAGTCCAAATATATCATTAGAGGAGATTTTAGGCATCCGAAACAATTGTAAATTTTATTTTGGTTGCACCAGGATCGATTGTTTTCATTAATTGATAGCAAGCTCCTCTGACTTGACCGTGGGGGCATAGGTTTAGGTTCTAATTTTAGCCAAACATGAGAGAGAGAGATTTTGAATAAAAATAAATTCAATGGGGCTTAGAAAAATTCTAATTCTAGAGAAACCGGTAGGTGTCAAGTTGAAAGAAACCAAAAATCAAGGTTCACACAAGTCCGGCCATGCGTCAAAGATTAAAAACCATTAAGGAACATAGAAAGGCTCTACTCGTGCGTTTTTAACATGTAAAACTAGCCAACCTTAACATCATGGAGAGGATGAAAGGCTTGGATAGAATCTGAATTTTTGGTTCTAGCTTCTCGAAAAGAGGTAAATAAATCATGGGATGGCTAATGTCATTGGTTTATGATCGAAAAATCCAAATAAAATGACTGAGCAAACAAAAGGTTCTCCGAAACTTGTTCAATCACTTAAGAGTTAATAAAATGTTTTGCGTAGCAAATTGTAAGACTCACTTACTTGAAATTCGGAGATCTTCCAGGTTGCCCTCCCGGTAGCTTTGTTCTTGATCGGGTTGTCCTCCGGGTAGCTTATTCTTGACTCGACGAACGGGTTGCCTCCCGCAGAGCGCTTCATTTATAGTCTATAGCTAGACTTCTTCTCTTCTTCACTTCAGATCAATGCTCTTTGTGGGCGTTGCAATCTTGGGGACCCCACTTCTACACCATCCGTGGCCTTGGTGTAGGTTTATTCTTCGGCTTAGTCATCTTTTTGGTCTTCACAGGCGGGCGTTGATTCTTGGTCTTTGACGGATGCAACAACTTTTGTGTCTCCACTTCATTCTCCTTTGGCTCCTCTCTTCCGATGTAATGATGAGGTAGAAAGTATTTCATATTGACCACGTTACATACCTTGAATCGTGGTTAACTTGAATGCACTCCTCTCGCCATCACTTGATCTCCCCCTTGCCGACGTCGATTGTTACTCCGACGGTCTTGAGGAATGATCTCCCTAGGATGAGTGGAGGATGAGGTTGATCTCCTTTTGATCTTGGAGGTGGAGTTTCTTTTGGAGATCCGACGATGTCCGGCCACCGCTTTTAGATCTTCATGTTGCACGTCACCTTTGCCTGCAAAATTTTTCTAGACCATCCACAAAATATATGTTTTTTTTGTTGGAGATGTAGCCGTCCATCTCCCATTAGGGTTAGCCAAATATATACAAAACTAAAAGAAAACTAGGGTTTAGCAAAACCCTAGATTGATTTTTTTTATTGAGGATGATCAAAATGCAAAAGAAAAATCAAGAGAAAAACTGAAAATATTTACAAATGCAATACTAGATTGAATCTTGATTACTTGTTCCCCGGCAACGGCGCCAGAAAAGGGGCTTGTTGACATTTGATTATCGTTGCAAAGTTCGTTTGGACTTGCAAACGGACAAATCCTCCGTCGTAATCAAGGGACCCTTCTTCCCTTGAGTGGTGAACCCATGGTATCGAATCCGTGGAACAATGTGTAATGCAAGATCCAATCTAATAAGCGGAAAACGCTTTGATCTTGAAAGGGGTTTTTTGCATCTAATCTAAGGAAGAACCATGAAAACACATCTAATCTACTAAACACCGGAGGTAGCAAGAGAAAGAGGAGGTAAAACCAATCTAGAGATTGGATCGGGTCTTTTGTTGAAGTTCCAAAACCAAGATGAATACAGCAAATGAATCTCATTAAAAGCCTCTTTAAATCTTGGCTTCCGTTCCAACCCTCATAGGCACCTACCGTACACGTGGTTAACATCCTGTCACGATGTCCCGCTTATTGTGTAGGTGAACCTAAGAGCACGTTGTTGACGGTGGAAATTCAGCATTTCCAACCCTCAATATTCTCACATAAATGGAGGCATATGCATTATTTACTAGCATTTAGGTTTGAATAATGCAGTTCCACTTGTCCTTGGAGATTATTTGTATGTAGGTGATTTACCCTTAAAAGAGATGGAAACTCCACTTCTATGAAGAAACCATGCCAACTCAGCTGAGGAGGTGGCTGCCACCAAAGGAAACATGGCAATCCACGTCATCGATCCAAGGGAGGCACTCACCGACGAATCAGAGGATGCCACATGGACTTCACATGGATCAAAGGGCCCACCTCGGATACCAAATCAAGCCATGCACCGGGGATGGATCAGAGGGCCCACAGGGCAGCCACCCAGAGGAAGGCCACCAGGTGGGGCCACCCTAGGGGGCCGGCCGATCCTAGGATCGGCTGAACCGACCTAGGGGGCTCCATCCTGGCCCTCCACGTGGTAGCTCCCTATTGGTCACTTGCTTCACTCCCGGGTGTTTAGGGGCCATTTGGGCGTCCGAGCAAGCCTTGACCTTGCCGATAAATAGAAGGGGAGGGGCTCGAATTTCTCACACACCACTCTCTCATTCTCCTCTCACTTTTAGTTTCCAAGGCTAGGGGGTAAGCTAGAGTAGCTCTTCTTCAGGTTCTAAGCCCTCTTGGATGTTTAGGTATGAGTTCTCTTTTATCTTTATTTCTTTGTATGACTTCGATCTACTTCAGTTATTCAGCTATTTCATATAAAGTCATGGTAGATCATATTCTTGATATGTTCTTGAGCTCATACTCTATTCATCATTTAGAGGCTTGTGTTCTTCGTGAACACTACCTTTTGATCCACTTGAAGGGTGATAAACTCCTTCCTTATGTGTTTGTTCATAAGTTAGAGGCTCGTGTTCTTCACGAACACGACCCTTTGATCTTGTTGATTAGACATAAGAGAGTTCATATATGTTCGTATGTCTAGCCTTAGTTGATCTTGTTAGATGGCATGAGAGTGTTGCATGGGGTCTGTGTTCAAGCTACGGTACTCGGTCTAGTTGACCAGTCTTCTGGTGGCTCTCACCCTGGGTCACAATAGCCCAGGCCGGGTGAGGTCTAGCAGCAACGTAGGCATGGTGCCTGGGTTGTCTGGCTACGATAGTTATGAGCATACCCCCCGTAACGAGAGGTCGGTCCTCAGGTGGTGACAGCCCTGTTGGATCCTAGGGCAACCTCCACGTTGGGGTACCTGCTGTAGGAGTCTAAAGTCTAGTTTCACAGAGTGCTGGTCGTCGCGGGCTAGCTCCCCGTTTGTACCTGGGTGCTGAACCATGTTTCCCTCATGCAATACTCATGCCTATCTCTTGTATCTTCTAGCTTTGTATGTTTAGTACATTAGAACCTAGAGCTAACTCGTATGTTCCCCCTAAGCCGTAGTGTGCTAGAGTAGAGGTAGATTTGGGGTGTGTGTGTCACACTACCCCTATTATCTTTTATCTTACCCCTGCCTTTGAGTGTGTTGTTCCCTATATCTATCTCTTGGTTTACATTTAGAGCAAAAGCATAAGTCTAAGATATCCGCCATTGCCTTCCTTGGATTCGATACCCTTGGAATACTCTCCTTCCTCGGGGAAATGCTACAATGGTTTATCTGTGCGCTTGCGGATTCGTTCATGATCGTTTAGATTAACCTATGGCAACTCTCAATGTTCACGCTAACCTACGCCATTAGTTGTGACATTGGGAAATACCAACAAGCATTTCTAGCGTTGACGCTAAGGATGGATTTCCAATCTGTTCTTAAGTGATCGACATTTAGGAATGTCAACAAGCATTTGTGGCGCCGTTGCCGGGGAAGGCAGAGGATTATCTTGACTATGCTTTGCATCTGTTTATAAACTCTGAGTAGGTTAGGACAACCCTCAATGCTGGCTAACCTTGATTGTCTTCTTTTATCTTTGGATGATGAAGACAGGTAGTGTATGACTGGTTTCGACTTACCGGAAAATTTTACTGAAGATCCCGAGTCTCTTGTGAGGAAAGCTCGAATTCATTTCGGCTCACCTCGTCGTACTCGTCCGGAGGACGAACCAGCTTCCTTTGTACCATCCACGTCCAACACTATGGCCCAGAAGACACTTCGTGAATACTCAGCTCCTTCTGCTGACCAGGTGCTGCAAGGCCCTGAGGTGGCAATGGGGACTGAAAATTTCGAGATCAAGATGGGTTTAATCACAATGGTACAGGCTAGCCCATTCTGTGGCAAGCCAAATGAGGATGCCAATGCTCATCTGCAGCAATTCCTAGAGCTGTGCAGCACTTTCGTCATCAAGGGTGCAAATATGGATGCTGTTCGTCTATGGCTATTTCCATTCTCCCTCTTGGGAAAGGCTAAGTAATGGTTCTACGCGAACCGGGAATCTATTGACACTTGGAGCAAGTGTTCACAGGCATTTCTCAAGAAGTTCTTCCCATTGGGTAAAACCAATGCTCTTCGTGGAAGGATTTCTGGTTTTCAGCAAGCAGCAAGTGAATCTATTCCAGAGGCTTGGGAGAGGCTTCAGGAGTATGTCCTGGCCTATCCTCATCATGGAATGGAAGATTGGCTCATTCTTCAAAGTTTCTATAATGGGTTGACTCCGACAGCCCGAGGCCATATTGACGCTGCTGCTCAAGGAGCATTCTTCTCACTCACGATCGATAATGCTAAATTACTCATGGAGAAGATGGTCTCCAACCAAGGGTGGAGTGACGAAAGACTCCAACCACGACCGAGGGGTACTCATACTGTCAAGGAAGCAGACATGATTACTACCAAGATGGATCTTCTTATGAAGAGGTTGGATGACTACACCAGCGAGAAGGCTGCCATGGCCACTACTTCTTTACCTATGGACTCTCACATGACTTGTGAAGTCTGTGGCAACACTGGACACTCATGCAATTATTGTCCGGAGACTTAGGAGGAAGTGATGTACATGAATGGCAATAACAATGGTTATCGTCCACCTCAACAAGGAGGCCAATCGTGGAATCAACAACGCCCTTATAATCAAGGAGGTAACCAAGGTAATTCTTACAATCCTAACCAACCTTCCTTGAGAGATCTTGTTTTTGGGCAAGCTAAGATTAATGAAGGTATTAACAAGAAGCTAGCTGCCCTTGATAAAACTGTGGAAAGCCTCAACGTTAAGCTTGATAGTTTTTCTTCTGCTCAGAAGAGTCAGCTGAGTTTCAACAAAATGTTAGAAACCCAGTTGGCTCAGCTGGCTGCTTTGGTTCCATCTCCTGATAACGGGAGGATCCCGGGGCAACCCGTATCCTCTTGTGAAAATGTTAGTGTAGTGTCGACCAGGTGGGGTAAGCCACCTAGGAAGACACGTGCTTCTGACTATGCAGGAAAGCCCATTCAACAAATTCTTGATCCATGGGAGGAATCAGCAGTGGTGCACAAGAAAGATCCAGGCTACCCAACTATCACGTGCACAATTTATTACAAAAAGATTAGGCATGCCCTTTGTGACCTTGGTGCGAGTGTTAATCTCATGTCCAAGGCCATGTTCGAGCAACTGGGATATCCAGCTCTCTCTCCAACAGCACGGATTATCCAACTCGCCGATTCAACGATCCGATATCCAGAAGGAGTTGCTGAGAGTTTATTGGTTAAGGTCAAGAGCTCTTATGTCTTCGCGGATTTCGTGGTCCTTGACATGGATGACGAGGGAGGAATGCCGCTCATCCTTGGGCGACCATTCCTCAGTGATGTCCAAGCTAGAATCAATGTGGGATCCGGTATCATCCGTTTCCGCATTGGGGAGAGGAACTTGAAGTTCGAGTTTCAGGACAAAGAAGAGCAATGCTATCTGGTGCAAGTTAGTGTTGAGCAGCTTGGGGGAAGGACGGAGCCTTCACCCCCAAGGAAGAAATCTCCGTCAAAGAGGTTAAAGAAAATTCGGAAAGAATGGCGGAAGATTGAGATGGCACCAACCTCTACTTCTCAGGAGTGGGGTGCTGAATGGAATTGATCACTGAGAAGAGTCCAACTCGTCGGACTAAAAATGATGGGTCCTTTCTACCGAAAAGGTTAAAGCTGGTACTTATCTCATATTTCCCTTTCCAAAATTTTATTTCCAAAATTGCATTTTTGATTTTCCACAACCTTGCATCTGCATGCTAGATTTATCTAGCCTTTTCCCTTTTCCAAATAAAATTCTGAAAATCATTTCTGAGTTTGAAAACCATAGAAAATTTATTTGGGCAATTTCTGGAGTAAACTTTGGCTGGTGCACCTTGGCATATCCTCATATAGCCGTTGGTGGCACACCTGCCAAAGGGGGGCAACACCGGGCCCACCACTGGGCCGGCCGAACCAGGGTTCGGCTGAACCCTGGTAACGGTCAAGTGGGCCCAGCCTTGGCCAATGGCTCCTAGCCGTTGCCCAACGGCTATCCCGCGGTGTGCTGCCCCTTTGCTCCATAAATTGGACCCGAGAGGGGGTGTTCTTCACCCATTCAACTCATTTCATTCACACTCCCCTCTCTACTCCTTGCACTCTTGGTTTTCTTGGATTTCTTGCTTGAGATTGGATCATCAAGTGGTCTCTCTATTGTGTTGCTGAAAATATTGTTGTTGGTGGAGCAAACTCGGTAAGAACTTCATTCGATTCCACTAACCCATCACCGAGTTGCTCTTGTTGTTTCTTGTTGTTGTGCTAGCATGAATTGGACGGTGAACACTCTCCAGAGGGTGACGCGCTCACGCTCCCGTTCACGGGCAAGCACGAGTGCATCCACCCCCACCGAGCCGACGCCGAGCCCATCAACGATGGATTATGAAGAAGAGCAAGAAGAGCAAGCCGAGCCACAAGCCGCGGAGGAGGTCGTCGACAACACCCCCTACCTCAGTTGCGGGGCGATCGAGAGGAGCAAGCCTATGCTCTCTTGAAGGACCGAGTCTTTGCCCACACCAGGGATTTCGACCCGGCTCTCATGGAGAAAAAAGGTATGAATCTCGAGTTCGCTTCCATTTGGAATGCTCTTGGTTGGGAGGAGTTTGCGCTGGTCACAGAGCTTGGCTCTCGGCCCCTCACCATCCAGTTTCTTTGCTCTCTTACCGAGACCCCGGATGGCATTGAGTTTCGTCTTTTCGGGACCGATTATCATCTTTCTTGGAAGGATCTTAGTCGTCTTTTTGGTTTTAGTCCTCGTTGTGCTGTCTCTTTGAAGTGAGCTTGTGAGGGTTATGTTCGGGAATCTTTTTGGGTAGATATCTCTAGTCTTGTTTACAGTGGAAAGTTTGTATCTCGGTGCAACGATATTGTGCATCCCACTCTCCGTCTGTGGCACAAGTGGCTCGCCATTACTCTCTTTCCACGAGAGGATGTTCGGCCCGTGCGCAGCGATGAGATGATGCTTTTATACGCCACTGTCAACCAGATCAAAGTCTCTCCCGTTAAAGCAATGATTCGGCAGTGGATCACGAATTTCAAGATGACAGTCCTATTGAATGTACGGCTTTGGTGACTCGTATTGCTCTCAGACTCGGGGTTCTTAGCGGGAATCCCGTACCCTTCATCAGGACGCCCCGAGTTCTCATTGATGAGGCATACTTGATCCAGGGGCATATACTCAAGAGGGGCCCAAATGATTCTTTGACTTTCTTCTTTCCGGGCTATGCAAACCAAATCTCGTTACCTAACCCGGGGTTTGGATTGTATAACTCGGAGTCACTCACCATTCCCCTTGTTATACAAGAGGAAAGCCGTCGTGCTAGTGTTTCAGGCAGGTCCACCAGGAGCGCGGCGAAGAGAGCACACATGCAGCAGCAGCAGTCACAGCCGACACCACCACCATAGCCCCAGCCACAGCCTGTTACACCACCGGTGGCAGGAGGGGCCCTTGCGGGGTACATGTCCGGGGTTAGCCCTGGATATGCACCTGGTTGGGATCAGCCCACCTACCAGCCAAGTGCGAGTGGCACGGCTTGGGCAGGCGCGAGCAGAGCTCAGTGGGCCACACCCGCTAGTTCCAGCTCCGGTGGTCCACCTACGTCTTCGTCCTTCCGGCGACACTCGTCCGCCTCTGCATGCGATGCGCAGCTCGCACAGCAGATGGGAGAGCTCACCGTCCAGGTCACGGGATTGGAGGAGACGTTGAACACCCACGTCGAGTCTACCTCAGCGTGGCAGCGTCAGGCTGGTGAGAGGATAGCAGCCATGCAGCAAGATCAGCGGCAGTACATGGAGGCACAGAGGGCTTACTATGCGAGTCAGGGTTTCTTCTTCCCTCCTCCGCAGTGAGCCTGAAGCTAGCTTGGGGGAGGACCCCCATTCTGAGGTAACTTGTATCTTCCTTCATTTTCAGAATATCTTATAAATGAAAATCCAAAAAGAATCTACAAAATAAAAAAGACCAAAAATATTTATTTGCTTTCATCATCATCATTTGCTTAGTTTGCTTTGATATGCTTAGTAAGAATGCTTTGCCTCTATGGTTGAAATGATGAATAGTTGTTCTGTTTATTCTCCTCATATGTCTTGCCTACAACTTTGTATCCTACCTAAGTTTTGAGTTTGTTGGCTTGTATGTTCAAACCTTAGATTGAAAAACTGTGGGTAGTAGAAAGCATGATCCTTGCCTAAGTTGTTGTGAGACATGATATGGTAGAATAGAGTGCTATGATCTTGTGCTTAGTGATGTTTGACATCCGGAGTTTTCCTTTTTGAAAAAAATCAAAACATGATGAGTTCCTCAATGATGAGAATTTCCCATCCAAGGCCTTATGTAGATTCTAGTTCTTAGCCTCCACATATGCAGCTTGTTCTCTCATTGAGCTTTGTCAAATTGTTGTGACCCTTGTTAGAACTCATGCTCCCCTGATCAAGATCACATACACGTTCATGCTAAACTTCTACACTGGAAGTTAAGCATTCATCATTTACTCCATACTGCTTATGCATTCTTCCGTAAATAAAACTCTATGTATCTTTGCATCATTCATCCCTCTCCAATTATCTCCAATAGAGACAAAGGGCTAGCTAAAAAAAGAAAAAAAAAGAAGAAAAGCATGCTCAAAAGCATGGCAAAAATAAATAAAGAGAGCTAGCCCAAGTCTCGGAAAAAATTTCAAAGGAGAAAAAAGGATTGATATGTGCAAGAGAAAGAGTTCCACCATATAGATGGTAATAACTAGAACTACTCCGGGGCTAGTGTCCACCTTACCATCAATCCCTCATTCCCTCATATAAAACATTGCAATATCTAGCACCCATTTTCGGGCCTAGTATCCACCTTGTCATGCTCATATCCATCACACACATATGCACATCTTGATCAGGATGTATATTTGTTTCTTCCAAGGATCCGGTTTTTGACTTAGCAAAATATGAGAGACAAGTATGCCACATCTTCCCTACCTACAGCTCCACATACAGCCTATTAGGAGTAGGATGTGAAGAAAGGCAACATTGATGCCTTGGTGAGGAACCATACACCTTTGAGCGATCCGAGAGTATCATTTGAAGAACTCTGATTTTCTTTTTGAAAAATTTTTGCAAAACCTCCGGATTGCTAAGCTGATCAAGGTATGAGTGATTATGCATTTCTATATAACCATTCTGTCTCTCAACCGCCCAAGGCAGGTGAAGCTATATGCCCCACGTATCAGGCGAAAGGTAAGAACATTGCCAACTTGTTCAACTCTTGGTAGAATACTTTGCTGTATGTTTGCCATAAGTTGAGAATACAACATTGTAGCAACTCCTGATCAACCAACCTAAGTCTCTAATGTCTTGCTTCGAGACGAGCAAGAGGTTAGCTTGGGGGAGCTTGTTGACGGTGGAAATTCAGCATTTCCAACCCTCAATATTCTCACATAAATGGAGACATATGCATTATTTACTAGCATTTAAGTTTGAATAATGTAGTTCCACTTCTTCTTGGAGATTATTTGATTGCAGGAAAATAAGCAGGAAAAGAGTGACAAACTCACCTTCTATGGTCCATGCCACATCACCTCATCCTAGGTGGGCTGCCAACAAGGATGCCATGCATGCACACCTGCCAACTAGGGAGCCATGCATGCATGCCATGCAAGCAACCCAAGTGAAGCAACCCTCGACAAATCAGAGCGTGACACATGGACGTCACATGGATCCATGGGCCCACAAAGGCATGCAAATCGCGCCAAAATAGGGAGGACACTGGGAACCGACCTAAGGACCCACAGGACAGCCACCTGGAGAAAGCACAAGCCAGGGGGCCCACCAGGGGGTCGGCCGACCCCACAGGTCGGCCGAACCGACCTTGACTCGGCTTCTCCTGTGCTTCCACGTGGTGCTTCCCTATTGGTTCTAGGCGCCATTCCCGGGGTGTTTGCATCCATTCCTCGCCGGTGCTCGGGCCTATAAATAGAAGGAGAGGGGGCTCACTTATGATACATCCACACTTGTAACACCTCTCTCACTTTTAGTCTCAAGGCTAGGAGGTAGGCTAGAGTAGTTCTAATTCAGGTTCCAAGTCTACTTTGGGATCTAGGTATGAGTCCTCTTGTATCTTATTTCATTTGTATGACTTTGATCTACTTCAGTTATTTATCTATTTCATATAAAGTTGTGTTAGTATACATGAGTTATTTGTTCATGTGTTCTTCACCTGTTCATCATTTAGAGGCTCCTATTCTTGATTAACAAGGCCTTTCGATCCACTTGACGGGTGACTTTTACATGTTTCTGGTGTTTGTTCATAAGTTAGAGGCTCGTGTTCTCCGCGAACACGACCCTTTGATCCAGTTGAACAGACATAGGAAAGCACGAATTCGTTTGTGTACCTAACCTGGTTTGATCTAATTAGATGACATGACTACGTTGTATGAAGTATGTGCTTAAGCTACGGTACTCGGTGTAATTGGCTGGTTTATCTGGTGGCTTGACCTAGGTCACAATAGCCCGGGCCGGTCAAGTCTGGCTAATAACGTAAGCATGGTGCTTGGGTTGTGTAGCTACCTTACTTATGAGTTTATCCCACAGTTCGTCTTGGGGTAGGCCGCGGTAGTGACAGCCGTTGGTCCCTCTGAAATCCCCCACGTTCGGATAAGCTGTAGGAGTCTAAAATATAACAACCGGAGTTGTGCGGAAGCAACACGGGAGGTTATCTCCCTGTGGTACCTGGGTGCTTAAGTCAATGTTCTTCAACGCTAGTGTATCTAACTTGTTCCTACCAGCTTTATGTGTATAGTACATAAGAACCTAGAACTAACTCGTATGTCGCCTCCTACGCCTAGGACCCCTTAGAGAGAGAGAGTGAGTGTGTGTGTGATCACACTACCCCCATTATCATATTTTACCCTTGCACTTGAGTGTCTGATTTATTTCCGTCTATGATCTATACTCATTGCAATAGAGTTGATCTTGTCATTCCGCCAATGCCTTCCTTGGATTCGTTACCCTTTGGAATACTCCTTTGGGGAAATGCTACAATGGTACTTCCGTGTGCTTGCGGACTCCTGTAACGTTAAGATTTACCAACCAGCATTTCTGGCGCTATTACCAGGATGGGTTCCAAACCTGTTCTTAGGTGATTGCGTTAAGAAATGTCAACACTCGCTGGGCGAGCACAGGCCAGAGCAGACCTGGTGAAGGAGGGCGCCAAGATGCACATGGAGGCCACCGCGGCCCGAAAAGCCGTGCTGCAGGCCAAGATCGAAGCCGCGGCGGAGATTTAGCGCCTCAAGGATGACATGGCCCAGAAGGACGGGGCGATGGCCGCGCTGAAGAAGGAGCTCGAAACCGCCAAGGAAAAGGTGAAGGACTTTGAGGATGACCTCAAGATCCTTGCGGATGGTATGTCTGGGTTTTACCCCGTCCTTGATTTCTGAAGATTGTGTCATTCGCTTACCTTGATTCTGTTGATTCCAGATGCCAAGAAAAAGCAGGCCGTCTTGAAGAAGGAACTCAAGGAGTCGAAGGACCAAGTCAAGAGCCTCATTGAGAAGACCAAGGAGGCCCAAGACAGTGAGTATTACTTTTCCCGGAAAGCTGTGTATGAGAGTGGTGTAGGTCGGGACCTGGAGATCGACCTCTCGTGGGCCATGCAAACCCTCATTGATCATCAAGAAATGACTGCAGATCTTGAGAAGCAGCTGGCCGACCTCAGGGAGGCCTTCGAGTACCTGATGGACCTCTATGTCCCTCAGGTGGAAGGGGGAGAGCCCAAGGAGCTCGTCGCCCGCCTGGACGAAGCGGAAGGTCGGATGAAGACCTTGTTGCTGGACACCGGCAAGCTCACCACGGCCGCAGCCCTGGCCACGATGAAGTTCCACGAGCCGGCATTCTACCTACGGAAGGTCGTAGAGGAAATCAACCTGGCGACGTTGGTGGAATATGAAGACGTCCAAGCCGCCGCGGAGGAGATCGTCAAGAAGGTCGACCTCTGAAATTGTAACTCATGGTGTATTAGGCTGTCAATGTAGATAGGGCGTAGACCCTTTTGATGATGTAAATAAACTTGCATGGATGAAAAGGTCGTTTGAATTAAATAAGAACCTAGAACTAACTCGTATGTCGCCTCCTATGCCTAGGACCCCTTAGAGAGAGAGTGAGTGTGTGTGTGTGATCACACTACCCCCATTATCATATTTTACCCTTGCACTTGAGTGTCTGACTTATTTCCGTCTATGATCTATACTCATTGCAATAGAGTTGATCTTGTCATTCCGCCAATGCCTTCCTTGGATTCGATACCCTTTGGAATACTCCTTTGGGGAAATGCTACAATGGTACTTCCGTGCGCTTGCGGACTCCTGTAACGTTAAGATTTACCAACCAGCATTTCTGGCGCTATTACCAGGATGGGTTCCAAACCTGTTCTTAGGTGATTGCGTTAAGAAATGTCAACAAACATTTCCGGCGCCGTTGCCGTGGAAGGCTTAAGGATGACATATCAACACTTTGCATATGTTTATAATCATGACAGGAATAAAACAGTTCTCAATGCATGCTAACTTGGATTGTCTTCTTTGTCTATTGATGATGAAGACAGGTAGTGCATGACTGGTTTCGACTTACTGTCGAATTTTACTGAAGATCCTGAGTCACTCGTAAGGAAGGCACGAACTCACTTCGGCTATCCTTTGCGTGAACGTTCGGAAGTCGATCCAGCTTCCTTTGTGCCATCCACATCAACTTCCATGGCCAACCCTGTCGAGAAGACTCTCCGCGAGTACTCCGCTCCCTCTGCTGACCAGGTGCCGACAGGCCCTGTGATCAACACTGGGAATGTAAAATTCGAGATCGAGACTGGCTTAATTACGATGGTACAGGCTAGCCCATTCTGTGGCAAGCGTAATGAGGACGTGAGCGCCCACCTGCAGCAGTTCCTGGAACTGTGCGGTACCTTCACTATACGAGGAGTGGAGGAAGATGCTATTCATCTGCGACTGTTTCCCTTCTCCCTCTTGGGAAAGGCGAAGCAGTGGTTCTATGCTAACCGTGCAGAGATTAACACTTGGGCAAAGTGCTCCGCAGCATTCCTCGCGAAGTTCTTTCCGTTGGCAAAACCAATGTCCTTTGGGGGCGAATTTCGAGTTTCCAGCAAGCGGCAAATGAGACTATCCCAGAAGCTTAGGAGAGACTCCAGAAGTACATCCTGGCGTGTCCTCATCATGGGATGGACAACTGGCTTATTCTTCAGAGTTTCTATAATGGGCTGACTCCGACAGCCCGAGGCCATATTGATGCTGCAGCTGGAGGGGCCTTCTTCTCTCTTACTATCACTGAAGCTACTACACTGATTGAGAAGATGGTTACCAATCAAGGGTGGAGTGATGATCGACTCCAGCCACGTCAAAGGGGTACACATACCATCAAGGAAGCGGATATGTTGCACACCAAGATGGACCTAATGATGAAGAGAATGGATGATCTAGCCAATGAGAAGGCCGCCATGGACACCACTACTCAAGCTATGGATGCTCGCATGACTTGCGAAGTCTGTGGTAATACTGGGCATTCAGGGAATTACTGCCCTGCTACTCAGGAGGATGTGATGTACATGAACGGCAACAACAACGGTTATCGTCCACAAGGAGGTCAAACGTGGAATCAATCGCACCCTTATTATCAAGGAGGTAATCAAGGTAATTCTTTCAACCCAAACCAACCTTCCTTGAAAGATCTAGTCTTTGGGAAAGCTAAGATTAATGAAGGTTTTAATAAGAAAATAGCTACCTATGATAAGGCTTTTGAGAGCCTTAATGTTAAAATTGATAGCCTTTCATCTGCTCTTAAAAACCAGTTGAGCTTTAATAAGATGATAGAAACTCAGTTGGCTCAATTAACAGCTTTGGTTCCCTCTGCTGAAGACGGGAAGATTCCGGGGCAACTCGTATCTTCCTGTGAAAATGTTTGTGCAGTGTCCACCAGATGGGGTAAGCATTCTGGGCGGGCACAAGCCACTGACTATGCAGGGAGACCTATACAGCAAATACTTGACCCATGGGAATCTTCAACAATCACACACAAGAAAGATCCTGGTTATCCGGCTATCACCTGCAGGATATATTACCAGAAGATTAAGCATGCTCTCTGTGACCTTGGTGCAAGTGTTAACCTTATGTCCAAGGCCATGTTTGAACAATTGGGGTATCCAGCTCTAACTCCAACTGCGTTAGGCCGTCCAACTTGCTGATGCATCGATCCGACATCCAGAGGGGATAGTAGAGAACTTATTGGTATTCATCCAAGGTTCATGCATCTTTGCGGATTTCGTGGTCCTTGATATGCAATATGATGAAGGAATGCCTCTCATTCTTGGGAGACCATTCCTAAGTGACGCCAACACAAGGATCAATGTCGGAGCCGGAACGATCCGATTCCGTATTGGGAAGAGGAACTTAATGTTCCAATTTCAGGCAGCAAAAGAGAAATGCTATACATTGCAGGGCAAAAATGAGCAATCAGGGGCATGGACGGAGCCACAGCTCCCGCGACTTCCCACCACTCCAACAAAGCCTAAGAAAACAAGAAGGGTGTGGCGGGAGATACAGAAGTCATCTCCTTCTATTTCTCGGGAATGGGGTGACGAGTGGAATTGATCACCGAGAAAAGTCTCGCTCTCAGACTTAAAAAGATGAGTCCTTTTTGCCAAAAGGTAAAATTGGTAGTTATCTCACGTTTCCCTTTTAAAATTTTATTTGATTTTTCCAAATGCATATTTGAATTTTCCAACCTTGCATCTGCATGCTAGATTTTTCTAGCAAATTTCCCTTTTCAAATACAATTCTGAAAATAAATTTTTGAGTGGAAAGTCCTAGAAAAATTTTTCGAGCAACATTTTGGGCGAATATGGACCTAGACATCTGGGCAGGACATCAGGTAGCCGTTAGAGAGCCGTTGCAAAAAGCTGGAAGCAGGCGGGCCCGGCAGGGGGTCGACCGACCCCAGGGGTCGGCCGACCCTGGCCAACGGTCAAGTGGGCCCCGCCTCTTCCAACGGCTCCTAGCCATTGCCCTTGTCCTCTACCCCGGTGCTTGGCTCGGTTGTCTATAAATAGAAGGGGGATTGAGGGGTTTCTTCACCCATTCACTCATTTCCATCACCCTCTTTCCCTCTTTGCTCTTTGGTTTTCTTGGATTTCTTGCTCGAGTGGAAGTGTCAAGCACTCTCTCCAATTTGTCGCTGAATTTTGAATATTGGTGGAGTGAGCTCGGTAAGGATTTCATTTCGATTTCACTAACCCATCACCGAGTTGCTCTTGTTGTCCCATTGTTGTGCAAGATGAGTTGGATTGCCGGTGCGTACCGGAAGGTGACCCACTCACGCCGTTCTAGAGACGGAGAGGGCGCGTCTCACCACTCCGGAGCTACACCGAGTCCACTGTCAACCGACCGTGAAGAAGACGAAGAGGAGGAGCTACCCACGCCACGAGCCGAAGGGGTGATCAACACCGATACCGCCTTCATCGACTTAAGGGACGACCGGGAGAGACAAGCCTATGCTCTCATCAAGGATCGAGTCTTCGCCAACACCAAGGAGTTCGACTCGGCCCTTCTCGAGAAAACAGGTATGGACTCCGAGTTCGGTTCCATTTGGCATGCTCTTGGTTGGGAGAACTTTGTTCCGGTGTGGGAGATCGGTTCTAGGCCTCTCACCATCTAGTTCCTCTGTACTCTTCGTGAGGATGAGACCGGTATTACGTTTTGTTTCCATGGAACGGCGTATCGAGTCTCATGGCATGATTTTAGTCGTACACTCGGTTTTCATCGTCGTTGTGCTATTTCTCTCGATCAAGCTTGCAGCGATTTTATTCGAGATAGTTTTTGGGAAGAGATTTCTGGTCGGCCTGTCTGTGGCAAGTTAGCACCTCGGTGCAACGATATCACGCATCCCACTCTCCGACTGTGGCACAAGTGGCTCGCCATCACTCTCTTCCCAAGGGATGATGTTCGAACTGTGCGCATAGACGAGATGAGGATATTATATGCCGCGTTCAGACGGATCAAAATCTCCCCAGTGCAAGCTATGATTCGGCAGTGGTTGACAAATTTTAGGATGACGGGTTATATTGAGTGTATGTCCCTGATCACACGTATCATTTCGAGTCTTGGGATTACACTAGGGGCTAACGTTCCCTACATTGATTCTCCCCGGGCCATGATAGATGAGGCGTATCTGATTCAAGGACATACTCTTAAAAAGGGCCCGGATGATTCTTTGGTTTTCTTCTACCCTGGCCATGCGAACCAGATTCGGTTACCTAACCCGGATTTCTGTTTGTACGGCCAAGGGCCACTGACCATTACTCTTGAGGAACCTCGTCGTTCTAGTGTTTCTGGAGACAGGGTCACTAGGAGTGCATCGAGGAGGGCAGCGACAGCACAGCAACCGCCACAACATCCGCCGCCACAGCCATCACCACAGCTGTCACCTCAGCCACAGCCTCAGCCTACCCCACCGCTGTTTGGCGCATGGGCCTCGACCGGGTACATGTCTGGAGTTACACCCAGATATGCCCCTGGTTGGGACCAACCAATGAGTCAGCCAGGTGTGAGTAGCTCGACCTGGGCTAGTGCAGGGAGTGGCGAGTGGGTTCGGCCCGCCGGTGCTACCTACGGGGACTCGTCCTCATCGTCCGGGTTGCGCTCGTCTCGTGGGGCCACCCTCACTCAGCAGATGAGCGAGCTCAACATCCGTGTCGGTACCATGGAGGAGACAATGCACCAGCAAGCTGAGTCCACTCAGGACTGGCAGCGTATGACTGGCGAGAGGATTCACACCATGGAGCAGAGACAGCTGCGACAGTTGGAGGAGCAGAGGGCCTACTACGCGTGGATGGGATACCACCCTCCACAGCAGTGAGCCTGAAGCTAGCTTGGCTGCGAAAGCCTAAAGCTAAGGACAAGTGAAGCTGCGAAAGCCTGAAGCTAAGGACAAGTGAAGGTGGGAAAGTGCAAATATTGTAGCCGTGAAATCAAGGCTGGAATGAGGGAACATGGAACATCTGCATTGAAGAAACATTTCAACGTATGCAAGCGCAATCCTCATGTACACAATAAGGACCCGAAGCAAGCCGTCTTGCAAGCAGTTCATGGGGAAGCTCCTACCACTTGGAGGTTTGATCAAGGTGCACTTAGAGAGGCCTTTGTTCAGATGGTAATAGAAGATGAACAACCCTTTTGTTTTGGTGAGAAGCCTGGCTTAACAAAATTTCTAGCAAAAGCATGTCCTCGTTTCGAACTTCCATCTAGAAGAACTTGCACAAGGGACATTGTTCGTCTTTACTTTGAAGAGAAAGCCAAGGTGAAGAAGTTCTTCAAAGATTCTTGTCAGATAGTGTGCTTGACAACAGATTGTTGGACTTCTCAGGTTCAAGATCCATATATGACTGTTACAGCAAGTTTCATTGATGAAAATTGGAAGTTGAATAAGAAAGTGATACGTTTTTTTCAAGATAAAGGGTCACAAGGGGGAGGATATTGGTAAGAACTTGATAAGATGTTTAGATGACTAGAGTTTGCATAGAGTAATGACTGTAACAGTGGATAATGCAAGTGCCAATGACAGTGGTTTTGATTACTTGAGGAAGCACCTGCAGAAAACCAACATTGCCAAGGGCAAGTTTATGCATTTCAAGTGTTCAGCACACATTGTGAATCTTATTGTAAGAGATGGCTTGCAAGAAGTGGACCCATCTGTTAAGCGTGTTAGGGCTGCTGTTAGATATATCAAAAATGGGACTTCAAGATTGGTCATGTTTAAAGAAATTGCTGAGGAAGAGAAAGTGGTCAGCAAAGGTTTTTTGAAACTTGATGTTCCAACAAGGTGGAATTCCACACACTTGATGTTGAAGGCTGCAACTGTGTATGAGAAAGTGTTCCTAAGGTTAGTTGATGAGGACGGTAATTATGTTGTTGATCTCTCTGAAGCAAAAGATGGTTTTGGACATCCTGATGAAGATGATTGGGAGAATGCAAAGAAAATGGCACACTTTTTAAAGCATTTCCATGACCTCACAGATCGTATCTCTTCTACTCTACAAGTCAGTAGTAATACTTTCTTTAATGAGATTGGAGAAGTTAGTCTATTGATTCAAGCATGGTTGAACAGTGAAGATGATTTGCAAGTAACAATGGGGAAGAGAATGAAAGACAAATTTGGCAAATATTGGGGACTTTGGCACACCAACAGCAAGGACAATGAAAAAGGACAACAAAGCAAGATAGGGAAAAAGGGCGGAGCAAGGGTAGAGGGAAGGAAAAGCAGAAGGAGAAGGAGAACATCAACTTATTAATATTTGTGGCTGCATTCCTTGATCCAAGGTACAAGTTATCTATGTACACAAAGCTTACTGTTGAAGAGATATTTGATAATGAAAGAGGTCAATTGGTTTGGACAGCAATTAATACTTGCGTGAGAGAGTTGTTTGAAGAATATAAGGACATGTATTCTCCAAGTGAACAAACAGCTCAATCAGTTGATGATGATCAGCCTAAGGGAGGAACAGGAGGGATGCTTAAAGAAAGAATTGCCAAAAGGATGAAACTAAGCAACTGTTCCACTAGCACAAATAAATCTGAACTTGAGAAATATCTTTCAGAAGAAGTAGAGGACCCAGAAAAGGAAATCGACATTCTAGCTTTGTGGAAAGTCAATTCAAATAGGTTTCCTGTTTTGGGTCACATGGCTCGTGATGTGCTTGCTATACCCATCACAAGTGTAGCGTCAGAGTCCGCTTTTAGCACAGTTGGACGTATTATGGATGACTTTCGTACCTCTCTTACTCCATTCATGTTGGAGGCTTTAGTATGCACGCAGGATTGGCTTCGTAGGCCTACTGTTGAAATAATGGAAAGCACGGAGGAATTGGAAATAACAGAAAGAGGTATGGTATTTCCAATTTTCCTTACTTGCTTACATTTTTCAACTTACTATTATCCAAACTCGAGAGCTCTACTGTTTTTTGACATTCAGAATGTGCAATTACAGAATGGATAGAAGAATTTGGTGGCAAAGAAAAGAAGAATGAGCAGCCTGCAGTGACTGTCGACACCACCAACTCCAAGTCACATACACCAAGCACAGGTCAGACCTCAACTATGGCTCGGCCCACAGCTTAAAGGTATAGACATGAATGGAGTTCTTAGTGCGATGTGCTTTACAAATATGGAGAACTGAACTAAGTGTTGACTTGTTTTCAACCATCATTTTTTTTGCACAGTATGGACTGGACTGGACTGCTGCTGCCATAGTGCCATTGGAGACTGGACTGGAGTATGGAAGACTGAAGTATGGAGGACTGGACTGCTGCAGCGCTGCTGCCATCACTTTATCTTGTTTTGTTTGAACTTTTGTTCTTGTCTCATTGTCTGATGTGTTTGACACTAGCGTACTTGGCAACTTGCATTGCCGTGGATGAAGGTCGTATGTGACCCTGTGAGTCTGTTCGTGTGTCCTGTGTGACTAAATTTTATTTGTGAATGTGTTATGTGTCGTTTGCACTTGCAACTAAATTATGATGATTAAGTATCCTGAGCAATGGCGGAATGCCTCAGTTTTAATTATTTATTTTTTCCAGTTATAATTCTATGCCAAATTATATGATGTTTGAGGGTTTGCTGTGATTCTACATATTTCGGGTATAATGGGTTTACCTGAACCCGAACCCGAATTTGTGGGTACCCGAAGTTGCGGGTAATGGATTTTTGGGACTGATTTCGGGTTCCAGATTCTATTACCCGAACTTTTTAAAACCCGAATTACCCGACCTGATCGGATCGGGTAACCCGAACGCCCAGGGTGATAGAGCAGTAGCGTTTCCTTTGGTGCCGGGGACACCATCACCGGTGGCGACGTAAGGAAGGTCTTGAGTTTTTCCAGGGCCTGGTCGGCCTCTTCTGTCCAGACGAACTTGTCCGCCTTTTTCAGCAGCTTGAAGAAGGGCAGGCCATTCTCTCCAAGTTTGCTGATGAATCGACCTAGGGCCGCCATCATGCCGGTGAGCTTCATGACGTCCTTCTTCCCAATAGGTCGCTTCATCTTGCGGATGGCATCCACCTTGGTGGGGTTCGCCTCGATGCCCCAGTTGCTGACCATGAAGCCCAGGAGCTTACCGGACGGGACACCAAAGACACACTTCTCTGGATTAAGCTTCCAGCAATAGTAGCGGAGGTTGGCGAAGGTATCTGCGAGGTCAGCTATGAGCTTATCCTCTTGGGTGGTCTGGACGACCACGTCGTCGACGTAGGCTTCTACATTTTTGCCGATCTGAGACTCCAGACACTTCTGGATGGCCTTTTGGTAGGTCGTGCCGCCGTTCTTGAGACCGAAGGTCATGGTCGTGTAGCAGTAGATGCCGTGCGGCATTATGAACGCCGTCTTGTCTTGGTCGGAGACCTTCAGAGATATGTGGTGATACCCTGAGTAGTAGTCGAGAAAGCATAGGAGGACGCTTCCGACCGTGGAGTCCACGACCTGGTCGATGCGAGGAAGAGGGAAGGGGTCTTTAGGGCAGTGCCTGTTGAGGTCGGTGTAGTCGATACACGTTCTCTATTGACCAGTTTTCTTGGGTACAAGCACCGGGTTGGCGAGCCAAACCAGATTTTTACACTCGCGGATAAATCTGGCAGCTAGGAGCTTTATTATTTCTACCCTAATGACGTCCTTGCGATCTTTCGCAAAGCAGCGAAGCTTCTGCGTGACAGGCTTGGCCGTCTTGCTTACATCCAAGGTGTGCTCAGCCAGCTCCCTGGGGACACCCGACATATCCGATGGACTCCATGCGAATATATCCACGTTATCCCGGAGGAAACTGGTGAGCGCGAGTTCCTATTTTTCATCGAGGCCGTCGCCGATCACCACCGTCTTCTCCGCGTCGGACAGGCCGAGGCAGACTCTCTTCGTGGAAGGTACAGCATCCAGGGCGGTGTCGGTGCGCTTCTGCTCCGGGATGGCTAGGTCGCCCGCGGCGACCTTCTTGGCCTCAGCGACCAAGACTGTGAAGGCGTCAACGCAGGCGGAGGTCACGGCGATGTCGAGGGCCTCGGAGTCGCACTTGAAGGAGATCATGAGGTTGCCGAGGACGGAGAGGACCCCGTTTGGAGCAGACATCTTCAACACCAAGTAGGTGTAGTGCGGGATGGCCATGAACCTGGCCAGCATCGGGCGTCCTAGGATCGCGTGGTAGGAGGACTTGAAGTTAGCGACCTCAAAGTTGAGGTACTCTGTGTGGAAGTTGTCCTTGGTGCCGAAGGTGACGGGGAGGGAGACCCGACCCAGGGGGTAGGCCGCCTTCCTCGGGACGATGCCGTAGAAGGGCTCATCGCACACCGTGAGCTTGTCGAAGTCGAACTTCATCTTCTTGAGGGTCTCGACGAAGATGATGTTGAGCCCGCTCCCCCCCATCGATGAGGGTCTGGGAGAGCAAGGCCCCCTCCACCGTGGGCTCAATGACAAGTGGGTAGGACTCAGGATCTGGGATGTGGACCTAGTGATCGGCTCTGGAGAACATGATTGCCTTCTCAGACCAACGCAGAGGCGCGGTTGGCTGAGTGTGGATGAGGTGGACCTCACACTTATCCTTGCTGTAGCACCTCCGGCTGACGTGAGATTTGCGACCTCCAACATTCATGTTGATCGTGCGGGTCGGAGGCTGGAAGGGCCCGTTGGGGTTGCCTGTCGGAGGTGGAGGTGGTAGGTCGCGCTCGTCACGACGAACTTCTGCAGGTGGGTCGTCACGGCGGTTGTCGTGGCGATCATCACGACGGTCATCACGGCGGTCCTGGTTGTCGCGGTCGTCGCACCGGTCCCACCGGTCGTCACGGTTGTAGTTGTTGTTGTAGCGGCGGTTGTCGCGGCGGTCGCCGTCTTTCCTGGAGCGCTTGGGGTCCTCAGGGGTGTTGAAGGTCTTCTTGAATTGCGAGCACTTGCGGAAGGTATGATTAGACCCCTCGTGGAATCCACAGAGATTGTCGAGCGTCGCATCGAACTCCTCCTGGTTGAACGTCGAAGGTCGACGCCCCTCAGCCGCCAGGACATCGGAAGGTTGCTTGCGCAGCTTGGAACTGGAGTCCCCTGCTGCGCCAGATGTGCCGGTGTCGCGCCCAACGTCGTCGAATTGGTTCACCACCGCCTCTTCAGTGTCGATAAGCTTGTTGACGACGTCCATGAGGGCTTTGACGGTGGTGGCACCAGACTCGTGGATCTTCTCGAAGAGCTTGCAGTCTTTGATACCTTTCTTGTAGCTTTCGATGATCTGGTCGTCTCTGACACCGATGCAGGCATTGTGGTTCTCGAAGAACTAGTTGTTGTAGTCGCGGAGCCACTCCTTGGGCTTCATGATGACCCTCCTAAGGTTGAAGGCGTTTCCAGGGTGATTATAGGTCGCTTGGAAGTTGGAGGTAAAGGCCTGGGACAGGTCGGCCTAGGACTTGATGCTGCCCGCCGGGAGGTTGTTGAGCCATAGCGAGGGGGCCTCGCCCATCCCCAGCAGGAAGTAGGCCGCCATGTGGTCGAAGCCGCCGCCAGCCGCCTTGACGACGACGTAGTAGGTCAACAGCCAGATGTTGGGGTCGGAGCACCCATCGTACTTCTAGATGTTGGGTTTGAAGTTCTCGGGGTAGTCCACCGACCTGAGTCGGGGAGCTAGCGCGGGAAAGGCAGTGACGGCTAGGTCGTCACCGGTGCCTCCAGCTGGGGCGACATCCCTGGGGCCGGAGTGAACGCTGCGCTCTGGGACGACGACCTGGGAATAGGGATGGCAATTCTACCTGCGGGTGCGGATATCCGCGGATACCCGACCCGACGGGCAAGGGTATGGGCAGTAGTTCTCGCATGTGGGCACGGATACGGGCAAAGATTATCACCCCCGGGCATGCCACAGGTAGAAAACCTCGCCCGCGGACGCTGCCCGTTACCCGCATGTAACAATAAAGCCCATCAAAATAGGTCCAACATCAGGATTTGGCCCAAACTCGGAAAAGAAAAAACAGTAGTAAACTAGTAACCATTCGCATGAACACCACGACCGCACCGTCCTAGTCCAGGCTGTGGTGCAACACTTGTGCCCACCGCTCATTCTTCAATTCTTCCTGTCCGCACATCTTTGACTCTCAGGCGTCGCTCCGTCCGCTGCCGGCACCCGCGCCAACCTCACCCCCGGCGGTGCTAATCTGACTCGAGATCCAGTGGCCTGACCTCCTGAAGGCTACAGACTACGTCCTCCTCCCCAGCAATGGCAAGCTCTCCCAGTGCCCACGGCTCCCTTCCGGTGGTGGCCGGCTCCCTCTCTCCGTTCGAGATCCAGCAGCGCTGCTCCCCGACGACCCGGCCACCATGGTGCCCTCCTCACCTTCGGCGCCTACAGCCCCCGCTCGAGATCCAGTGGCATGGGTCCCAGCCTCCTCCTCCTTCCCGGCGACCGGCGACTCCTGTCCCTCCCTCCTTCCCAATAGCCGGCGGCGAGCTTGTTCTTCAAGGTCACCAGAGGCAGGCAGCGACGGTTCGGGCTCGAACTCCGCCAGGCGCCACCTCCGCCGAGCGTCGCCTCAGCCTCTACCTCTGCCAGGCGCGGCAATGGCCGACGGCTCTCCACGCCTCCACAGCGGACTAGGAGGTTGGCTTGTGCGGGCAACGGGTTTGCCCATACCCGCGGATATCCGTCGGGCACGGGAATGGGTAGAGATTTTTGCCCACGGGTAGGCTGACGGGCGGGCATAGACTGGGGGCACGGGCACGCTTTCGGGCGGGTAAACGTCATACCCGCAGTTACCTGACCCGCTGCCATCCCTACCTGCGAACGCGGTTGCCGATCCCGGTTGCCGCAGGCGACCTCCGGGTTGTCGTACTTGTCTTCATACATGGCACGTCGCCGGTTCTCGATGTCGTGGCGGTCACGCTGCTCGTGCTCCATGATGCGATGGACGGTGCCAAGGGGCCGTACTCGCGATCGTACTCCGTGCGATGACGTAGCTCCCGCTCCTCGCGCTCGCGGTGGTGCTGGTCGACGTAGCTACGGACGTCACAGTCACGTCTGTTGGTGTTGATGTTGACGCGAAGGTCGTTGACATTGGCGGTGTTGGGCTGTTCCGGGATGTGCTGGGCGATGGGATCGACTGCGTGAGTGATGCATCAAAGAAGATGCGACAGACTTGGAGGTCGTGCTCTTTTCCTCCACCAAGGTGTTGGCCACCGAAGGTACGCGATGGCCTCCTCGGCCTCGGGTGTCAGCTGAGCTTGCTGGAGACGCGTAATGGCAGCGCCCAGGTTGTCTTGGGGGCTGTTGAATGTCGGGATCCCCGCCTCCTCGAACTCAAGGCGGAGGTCACGAGCGCAGGGGGAACTGTGTGGCGCTGTTCGTACGTCGCTGGGCACGCAGGGCATTGCCTTGGATGCGCGCCGCCTCCTCGGAGTCTGTCACGCCGTGACGGGGTGGCTCGTTCTCGGAGACCACGAGCACCTAGCGGAAGACGATGTCCGAGTCGTTGGGGGAAACGCAGACCCGGACCTTCTGGAACTCGCCGCGGTCCGGAGATTGGGGAGGTCGTGTAGCACGACGGGGGTGCTCTGGGTCGATCTTCTTCCGCAGGCGACATCCGCGGAGAGTGTGCCTCGCACCCTTATGGTAGGTGCAAGGTACGTCGAGAGGGTCGCGCCGGGCGTGAGGTGGTGGCCTTAGGTCGCCAGATGGCCTCCGCCTAGATTGGATCTAGGAGGGCTTGGACAGTTGGCTGAGACGAAGACCAGGCGGAGATTGCAGGCCGAAGGGGAAGGTATCATGGCGTAACGCCAGCTGCGCCGACCATTGAGCTCGCTCACAGATCTCCAAGGTCTCCTTCGTCATGCCAATGACATGCTCCATCCCCTGAACAAGGTCATAGGGTCTGGGCGGGTGGGTCTCCGATACTAGATCGGAAACAAGGGTGGTGACGGACGCTGTTGCGACCTGCCCTGCGGCCACTGGAGGAGCTGCGGCCGTCGGAACAGGAGAGGTCATCGTGAAGGATCCAAAGCAGATCTCCACAGGGTTGGCGAGGATGGCCGCCATGCTCGCCAGGAAGACAACACCAGATCGGGCCACCAAGCTGCACAATGAGTTCCCGATCGCCCCTACCTGGCGCACCAACTATCAGGGGGTGAGACTTGGACAGATCCGCAAGGGGGCTACCCAAGCAGTTTGCAGGTTAAGGAGAGGATCGAGAACAGAGAGAGTAGGTGGTAGTTCACGTGGTGAACTCGGAACACGGCGAGTATGGCAAGGAACACGGGGAGACGAGGGTTTAGACTGGTTCAGGCCTTCAGAGAGTAAAACCCTACGTCCAGTTGTGGTGGTGGATTATGCGAGAGAGATGAAGGTGTTCCCCTTGAATGGAGCCCTAGGCCACCTTATATGGGGGGACGAGCTAGGGTTTCCATTCAAGGTCGGTTACAATTTGGGAAGCTATCCTTCCGGATTACAAGGAGTATCCCGTGATACTCGGACCTACAGGCGGTGGCGGTGCGCCGCGTCCTAGTGCCTTGACTTGCACACCAAGTACTGCGGATCTTCCGGGATCTTGATAAGGTCGCCCGGAGTCATCGGAGCTGCGGATAAGGTCGCTGGGCCCACTTGCAGGTCGGCGGGGCTTCTGGCAGGTCGGGTCCACTCGTCAGGGACCTCTGGGACACTGGCTAGTGGGGGCCCAGGGGTACCCATGTCTCTCAGCGGACACACTCTCCTTTATTTATTTGTTGCAAATTCAGCTTGGAGGTGGCTCTCTTGTGCACGTATGCGAATAAATCTTCATGACTTCTTACTTTTCATCGGTAGATGCGCCCGAAACACAAGTTTTTCATCTTTTTACATGCCGAAGGTCTGTGAAATGCTCCGGAGCACTCCCAAACATCATTTTGGGTCTAATGGAGTAGAATGGGTGTATTCATTGTGAAACCACTTTCGCAACTTCGATACCTCGAAATAGTGCATTTAGGCCCGAAACACAAGTTTTGCATCTTTTCACATGCCGAAGGTTTGCGAAATGCTTCGAAGCACTCCCAAACATCATTTACGGTATAACGGAGTAGAATGAGTGTATTTGTTGCGAAACCATCTTCGCAACTTCGGTACCCCGAAATAGTACATTCAGGCCTAAAACACAAGTTTTGCATCTTTTCACATGCCGAAGGTTTGCGAAATGCTCCGGAGCACTCCCAAACATCATTTGGGGTCTAATGGAGTATAATGGGTGTATTCGTTGCGAAACCATTTTCACAACTTCGATACCCAGAAATAGTGCATTCAGGCCCGAAACACAAGTTTTGCATCTTTTTACATGCCGAAAGTTTGCGAAATGCTCCGGAGCACTCCCAAACATCATTTTGGGTCTAATGGAGTAGAATGGGTCTATTCCTTGCGAAACCATTTTCGCAACTTCGATACCCTGAATTAGTGCATTCAGGCCCGAAATACAAGTTTTGCATCTTTTTACATGCCGAAGGTCTGCGAAATGCTCCAGAGCACTCCCAAACATCATTTTGGGTATAATGGAGTAGAATGGGTGTATTCATTGCGAAACTACTTTCGCAACTTCGATACCCCCGAATAGTGCATTTAGGACTCCATTTGCATTTTTTAGAATTTTTAAATCAATTGGATACACGATCATGGTCGTGTTTACTACTCAAGATGTTCAAAATTTCTTTTGATTTCATGGAAGAGGTCTTAAATTTGGCTCAAAAACATGAATAACATTTTTTCACTTATTTTATTCTATTATTTAATCACTTGTAATTCTAATATGTTTTTTTAAATACTGGAAATGAAATTAATTAGTTAAATATAGAAAATCAATACAAAAATCATCCAAAATTTACCATGAAGTATGACATGTTGTATGTATATAGTAGAAAAAATTTCAAGATGAGGAGAAATTTTTTTGAGGGGCAATTGGATTTGGGACTTAAAAGAACATATATATTGAGAAAAAAACTTTACCGTGAGCCAAAATAAAAATACACGGCAAACACACCTCTTTGTCGTGCGTTTTTTCGAAGACGCACGGCAAAGGCACTCTTTATCGTGAGTTTTTTCAAAAACGCACGACAAAAACTTTTTTAATAAAATCTAAATTTTACATAGAAAAACACTAAAATTATCAAATGTCTTTGAAAAAACACAAAAATTTTACATAGAACAACTTTTATTGTCTCTTGCCTATAGAAAAAATTTTGAATTCAAATTTGATCATCGCGTTTAATTCAAACCTAACCATCTACTTCTCAACTCTCTGAAACCGCCCTATGACCACCCTCCAATGATTTGGGAGAGTTTGCCAACAGAATGGGGGCTAAAGGTGGGGGAGACAAACTAACCAAAATATCACCAGAAATGATGATCTCCCTTCGAGCTAAGGGGAACACCAGTAGATGTGCATCCAGGTGCTACATGCCGCGCATCCAACGCCCTTTGGGGGGAGGAAGCCCCAGAGGAGGGATGGCCAACAAAGCAACATCTGACATATGATTCTGGCATTTCATCAACAAGGAGAGCGCCGACGAAGTAGAGGCGTCAGTAGCAGACACTCACGAAACCTCAGTGGAAACCAAGTAGCATTAACAATCTTCTAAGTTGCTGCAAACACGAAGGGGCGGTGGTTAACCATAAAAGCCACTGCCAAGCAACTTACTTGCCAAGTTCACCGAAGCCAAAGCGCCACCCTACACCCCTCGCAGCTATGCCACCCTGTGGCCACCCTCCAATGACTTGGGAGGGCTTGCCGACAGAATGGGAGGCTAAGGGTGAGGGAAGCTCCTTGACCCAAGCGTCGTCGGAACCAACGACTTCCCTTCGAGCTCATTGTGACACCAACTGAGGCACGTCCAGACGCCGAATACCGCCATCCGACGCCCTTCGAGGGGAGGAAGCCCCAAAGGAGGGAGGGCCAGCAAAGACGATGCCCGGCATATGATGTGGTACTAGGGCTGTCAAAAAAGCTTGAGGATCGTAAATCGCTCGAAATCGACTTGCTAAAAGTTCGACTCAAGCTCGGCTCGAGCACCAAACGAGCCGAGCTCAAGCCCAATCTCAAGCTCGCGAGCTCCAACGAGCCGAGCTCGAACAGCTCGCTAAATCTCAGTAGCATTTAAAATCTCAGCTTGGAGGAGCACTTGAAGTGTCTTATTTGGGACCTGCCTTCTCGAACGTGAATGAGACAATAGAACATGGGATGGTCGGACATCCGGGGTCTCTTTGCTTCTCGGGCCCTTGATTTGCAATGGCGGCACCACATTGTTCGGACATCTTGACGTGATCCGCCCCGAGTGTTGCCATCTCATAACATTTTGCTTTCTTCGATCTACTGGATGTGACTAACTGAAGAGGGCGAGAAGAGTAATGTAGGTCAGAAGGGTCTGATGCAGAATTGCAGAGTTTCAAGTATAATATATGAGCCTGATGAGCAGAGCTTGATTAGAGCCAAACCTGTTGCCACTGGGAGCCGCCGCCTTCTGCTCTGCGCTGGAGCCTCGTCGTGGCGTCCAACCCCAGCCGGCATGATCTCGCCGTCAAGCTTGATACGACGATCGGCGTCCATGTCCATCCCCAAAGCCACCACTGGCACGTATAGGTCCATGGCCATGTTCACGGCCACTCCTTGCGTGCCTGCGCCTGACAGCATCGATCTCCTCCTCCTTCTCCTTCTCGTCTTCGTCTTCATCCTCGGACGAGAACATGGCGAGGTGGTACCGGGTGTCGCAGGCATTTGCCAGGTCTTGTGCCTCAAGGATTTCCACCTCATCCTTGTCGGTGGAGGAGCCAGGATTTGGTGACGGGAAAGTCCCGCATCCATCGTTGATCATCATGTCTGAGATCTTTATGGTTTTCGCATCCTGTACATAGGGAAACAATAAGAACCAAGATCAATAAAGAATGCAGAATTTTTCTATTAGAGGCTATAGTGTTCTTTTCCTCCGAGAAGTTGTCATTATTGTGTCTAATGTAGAGGGCATGCTCTGCGTCAACACCCCTCATCTTGTCTGAAATGTGTTCAATCCAGGCTTCCGACTCACACTTAATAGTAGTGAGTTCGTTGGACACTGCAAGCTGCAAAGGGTTGCTAGAAGCAGAAAAAACTGATTTTGTCTGATTTAACATGCCAAGAGATGCTTTCCAGTTCCCAATCATGGACTTAATGTTCCCAACAGTCTCCATGATACTTCCCTGTGCCTCTATACATTTATTTGTTGTTGTCTGACACTTCTCATAGCTCCAATCTACAAAGCAAATACCAAACTTCCTCTTGAGGTAATCAGCAACCTTCGACAATGCATCTAATTCAGCCTCATTGCGATCCAAGAACTTTCCACCGCTGAATGATACATGCTTGTCTGGAGCCCCAGCTCTAATCGGGAATGGAATTTTTCTAGCATCAAAACTAAGAGTAACTCTTTCCCGTCCTCTGTCACCAAGAGATATGCGTACTTCCATCTCTGGACCATTGATGTCATCCAGAGCCATATTTATCAGATTAGTCATCTCCAAGAGAACCCTCCTCTTGCTTCCCTAAATTTCATATAATGCAAAACATCATTCAGAAAAAATTGATGCATACCTGCATACCATTTCTACTATAACCCTATAAGTATTTTAGGCATTTTAACACCAATATCCCTAAAACTATAGTTTTACTCTAGCAAAAAGAAAATAAGTACAAAATGTTGACCAGGTGATGCAAGTAAATATAGTTCCTGAGTACTACATCTTATATCTCTCACATTTCAGTTGCCAAATGTCCTTTAAATGATAAGTACTTCAATGTAACAAGGTTCAAACGGAGGCCTAAATTTGTTATGTATCATAATACTGAAAATTACGAATGCAATAACCCAGTATATTGTACTAGTGACTTTTGAGTGGGAAAGTCCACACCAAGTCTGTTGTCTTATAGTAACAAAATACTGAAAAATCTAGTCCCTAAATATTCAGTAAACACGGAAACACACCTCAGGAACTTCACGGGCAGGAACAACTTCCTCTCTCCGACTCTTGCGCTGACCTTGCTCCATCGAAGCAATACGCCTAAGTCACTTCAAGGATCAAGGCCGAATTGGTGTGTTTGCGCTGGTGAGAGATTGTAATCGCCCGAGAAGCAACCTCGTCGTCAGAACCCTATTCCCCGTCCGCCTCAAAACCCTAGTCCACGGCGGATCTGTAACAGGCTGCCGGTTGCCTCAAGCTGTAGGTGGTTACTAATGCGGCGGCCAAACCCTAGCGCGAGAAAGAAATAGTGAGAGGTGCACTCGACGCGACCACAGGGAATTGACTATGCAATCAGGTATCCACGGACATGTTCTCCTATTTAATAGTTGAGGGACTAGCGTTATACACAAGATAATCAATTAAATGATCAAATCTCACAAATTTACTTAGTCTGAAACTTAGCATTATTCAAAGCATCACGTTGTGCACCATTTTGTCAAAAATAAACTTAGTATGAAATGGTCACAATATTTGCTCAGAGGTTGCCCAAGTACCACTGCCCTCATGGCCTGCAGATCTGAACTCTCTCTTTGCATGTTGTTGTTTCAGAAGCAACGCTGCTACCTTACAGCAGTCTGCATCAACGTCTTCATAGCCTTTTCATAAATGGTTGCAATGAACTGCACAGACCTGATTGCCCATTTCATATATAAAATTATTGATTACCCAAGCAAAATAATACATAGCCATTGCATATATAGTTTTACACGGCAATTTAATTCAGTAATGTTAAGGTGAACACAAGGTTGTGTTAAAATTTCAAATGTATATGAGTTCGAACATGTTGTGAAGTGTGGAAAACTTCAGTGTTGAAGTATAACATTCTAGGAAACTATGTGAGAGATGTACACATTTGTACACAAGTATGATCTTTCTTTTGAGAAACCATTTGAAATTTTTATGACAAGTTTAGGGACCCAAATTATGTTGCCAAGTCAATTTGTAAAATTTTTAGACCAACCTAAGATGTTATTAGAATTATTATATCCCAAACATGAAATAAAAATTCGTATTATGATAATTTTGGTTACACAAGTGTGTCTGCTGATATTTTATTCGAATACTACATGACCAACTAGGAATTGTTCATATTTTTAATGAATTTTTAGGTGCTGTTTTATGGGCTCTAATATTTGAGGGAAGCAAGTTTCATTTAAAAAAAATAGTGTCGGGCCCACGTGTCAGCGTCAGCAGCCTATATAAAAAAGATAACCGTTCCTGCCCGCTCGAACCCGCGTCGGAAATGACTCTCGATTTTAGAAAATGAATATAACATCCCGAATAGGATAAGCGCAGCACACACGACGCTCTGAGCTCTGAGCTCCCTGCTTCGTCTTGCCCGCTCTGAGCTCCACCGCCGCCCGCCCTTCCTTTCCCCACCGTCGCGCACATGTCGCACTACGCTGATTCGTCTGGAGGTGGACGTGGCAGGAGCAGGTTTCAAGGTGGCCAGGGCAGCTGCATTCACTCCATCGGTTTGGATCTAGTCAGTGAGCTAAGCGGCTTCCCACTAGTCCCTTGCCCAGACTGTGGTATGGCTCGGGTGGTGGAGGGGAGGACGCAGAAGGAAGGTGAAAACCACAGTCGTCTTTATTTCAAGTGTGCGAGGAACGCGGTGAGTAGTCTGTGCTGTGATTTCCCGAAATCTGAGTTAGGGTTCTTATGTGCTTTTGATTTGCACAGTTCCCCAAGCTTTGTGGATATTATCATTTCGAGAAGGAGTATCTCCAGATGCTGAAGGATGCTAGCGTCATATCTTTTCAATCGTCGAACTGGGCAGACATGATCAATGAAGTAGTTGATTCAGTGGATTGTCAACTTGGGAGCGACAATCAGAGTAAAGCACCGGACGACAAGCAGAGGAAGAAAGCACTAGAGGAGAAGATGGACAATGTGATCTAGAAGATGAACTTGATTATTGTGGGTGTTATTTATGTAGTATTTGGATGTTTAATAGGGATGTATGCTGCAAAGAAGTAATTGTGATGTGAAAAGTGGTACTTTAATTTGTTTTATCTATGTGAATGAAGAATGAAAAATTTGTCACAGATGACAAACTTAAATGTATGAATGAAGAATGGAATGGAATGAGAATTGGGTGACGAATCTTAATGTGTCACATATCACAATTTTCATCAATTCATCTGTGTTGACATTTCAGTGTGAAATTAACCAGCCTGCACCTGCGTCTCTAATGATTTTATACAGAGTTTTTCGAAACTCAGAATCTTTTTACGAACAAATAGAGTAACAAACATTGCAATTCAATGTAAACTGTTGCCATAGATATTGCAATGCGTTAGGAGGCATGGATGGATCTACCCGCATCTCTTAGATGTAGTTCATCATGAGAGCCAGGTGTGGTTCGAGGACCGGTGGATGGTCGCTTCCTGGTGTGATGAGTGATTGACAACGTGGTGTGGACTGATTCTTGGCTAAGTATTGCAGGTGCAGGTTGCGGCTTGACTGGTGCAGGTGCAGGTGAATAACAAGCGCGAAAGGTCGTTGCCGGTGAGGCCTCCAGGTGTGGAGAAGACAAGTAGGCTTGGTTCGAGGGACCCTGTGGCCAGCGGGGTCAAGTGCGGGCCACATGGTGGCAAGAACGGCAAGATGAAGTCATGTACGGTTTCTTGGTTGAGCCTCAAAACCAAGGTCGAGCCGGGACTACGTGGGAGCCGAGTCATGAGTGGTGATTGGCGGAGGCTACATCGAGTTCGCGGGGTTTCCGGTGGTTCACTAGAAAACCACTGGGTTCCTTGGTTGATCCACAAAGCCAAGACCGAAGAACCGAAGACGGAGGTGCAGCAGCTCCAGACCGGTCTGACCGGTAGGTCTGACCGGTCTGACCGGTGGGTACCGGTCTGACCGGTGAGGAGCACCGGTTTGACCGGTGTGCGACGACATAGTCCGGAATCTTCGAAGCGGAGGACACACGTCGGGATCGCAAGGCTTGCGTTGAGGCTAAGCAAGTTTGCGGTCGCTGGGCATCCGTCCGATGGAGCGAAGACAAAGATTTCCGAATTCGCCCTTGAGGGGCATGTATCGCTAGTTAGCTAGTAAGGGTATTTTCGTCTTTCGGTTGCCTCCATATAACCCAAGTGGTGAGAGGATGGCAGCCATCTCTTGGAACCCTAGCTCATTTGCTTTCCTATTTTCTCTTCCTATTTTCCTTAGGATTTTCTTAGGACTAGCTTGAGAGCTTCATGGTGAGATCTTGTGAGAGGGAAGGATGATCGGGCGGCAAGCTAGACCTTGTATGAACCTCTTTGGTATGTATAGATGATTCGGCGTGGTTCCTCAAGGTTTGGATGTGTCTTTCCCGTTTCTCCTTTTTGGTGATTTTCGGAGCCCTTTCTTGGCAATTTTCTTGGAGCGATTTCGAGGCCTTTCTCTTTGGGATTTGGTGGGAGATGTATGCATGAACCCTTCGTGGTTCTTTTCCCTTTGATTCCCCTCCCAAATCCGTGAGCAAAGGGGCTCGATTTTGGGGTTTTCGTGGCTCTAGGGTTAGAGGCGTCCTTGGTGGGATTTCTTCGATTCCTCTTGATTTAGCAAGTTTTGGTGGACCAAATCTTGGCTATGGAGTACCCATGAGGTGTTCCTACTATCCCCAAAGTCTTGCACAAATCCGTGGAGCGATTCGGGAGATCGGGAGTTGGATTTGGGGGAGTTGACCCGCGGGTGCTGTTCATCCCCGAGCGATCCAGCCTGACCGGTCTGACCGGTGCTGCTCACCGGTCTGACCGGTGCAGAGGCCTTGTGGGTTTTGCCTCAGGTGAACGTTCTGGTGCGTTCGTTCTAGTCCCGTGTTGCTGCTGTTTCGAGTTTGGGTCAGTTTGGAGCTCGGTAGGCCTGTTTGGTGGATTTGGGGTTTCCTGGCTTGAACCGGTCTGACCGGTGAGCTACACCGGCCTGACCGGTGTAGGGGCCTTCTGTGGAAGTTCCCAGGTTTTACCAGCAGGGACCGGTTTGACCGGTGGTGCTCACCGGCCTGACCGGTGTAGGTCAGTGGTGCTCGAGTTGCTGTTCCGCTGCGTTCTCGAGTCCGTGAAGGTGGTTGTTGGTTCCTAGGACCAGTAGCACTCCAGTGGCTGTGTGGTCTTGGCCAACTTGGGTAGTTGAGTCGGAGACGTGATTTGGAAGCCGTGTTCGTCTTGTTGGAGTCCTCATCTCCTTCGAGAAGAATTTTTATCGGCTCCCATTCACTCCCCCCTCTCTAGTTCGCCTAATCGGTCCTTCAATTGGTATCAGAGCCGGTTCGGGTCTTTATTGACTCTTACCAGTCTAAGATCCAAAGATGGCGTACCTGGAACGGAGTTCGGGTCCTCCGCACTTCGGTGGGAAGAACTACTAGATGTGGCAGAGGCGGATGGCAGCGTTCCTCCGCGGAAAGGGTCAGATCCTTTGGGACGTTACGGTGAACACAGCTTATGTTCATCCGATGAACTTCGTTGCTCCAGGATCGAGGGATATGTTCGAAGCCAACAACAAGGCTGTCGACTACTTGTTTCGTGCTCTGTGTCAGCCTGAATTCGATCGGGTTCAGACAGAGGACTTAGCTTGTAGGATTTGGGAGCAGTTGAAGGATGCTCATGCTGGGAATGCTCAGGTTCAGGCTCGGATGTACGCGACTTACCAGAGAAAGTACGAGAACTTCACTCATCTCCCCGCGCGAGTCCGTCGATGCCCTTTTCCAGCGGTTTACGGTCGTTGTGAACAACATGAGAGCCAACGTGGTCGTGCTCCCATACGATGATGATGATAGAGCCGTGAAGCTCTTGCACTCGTTGGATCGTACCGTATGGGATGGGAAGTTTGAGGCTATTGTTGAGTCCGAGAAGTATGACACCTTGACAGTGAACGAGCTGTTCTCGAAGCTCAAGTCGGCTGAGTTGGACCGTGGTATGACAGCCAAGATCGAGAGCCCGACTGATTCTCATAGTCTTGCTCTCGTTGGTGGCAAAGGAGCTAAGTCTAACGCTAATGCATCCTCCAGGATGTACTCTCTGTCTTCTTTGATGTCTTTGCCAGACGAGGAGTTCGACGTGCTTGGAGAGGACGAGCTGGCGTTGCTAACCAGGCGGTTCGAGAGGCTGCACGAGAATCGGGTGAACACGAGGAGGACAGCACGGACGTGCTTTCAGTGCGGCAAGACAGGACACTTCGTCGCCGACTGCCCGGAGAAGACGGAGAACAAGGACGGCTACAAGGACGGCTACAGGCACCGGTCGAGCAAGGATGGCAAGTACCGATCGATGAGTGATCACAAGCACAAGAACAAGCACAAGGACGAGCGACGGTCGAGGAAGAAGGACGGCCGCGGCAGGAAGGCCCGAGCGATGGTCGGAGCGAGCGACGTCGACTCCAACTCCGCCTACTCTTCCTCGAGCTCGAGTAGCAGTGAAGATGAAGGTGATCGGCGCAAGAAGAAGAAGTCATCCAGGAACTTGAGTGGGTTGAGCTGCTTCGCGGGAGATGGCTTCTGCGGCATGGCTCGTAGCTCCGGCAGCAAGAAGAGTCATCAGAGTGACTCGGACTCCGACTCCGAGGATGAGGTATGTGATGAGCTCTCCTCTTTGCGCAAGGAGAATGATGAGTTGGTTGACTTGCTTGATAATCGCGATCACATGCTTAGAGAGGCCAAGAAGATGAGGAAAGAGCTTAGGGCCTCACTAGAAGATGCTAGGAACCGTGTGGCTGAGCTAGAAACCCAGAATCTAGATGCTAAGCTTGAGATTGATTCGCTTAAGGCTTCTCCTGTGGTTTCTGATGAGATTGATTGCTGTGATTGCTCTGTGTACCTAGCTGATCTTACTGCTCTTAAGGATAAGCATGCTTCTACTTGTGATGAACTAGATATGCTTAGGGTTGAGGTGGCTGAGCTTAAGTCTAGACCTGCTTTACTAGGTGTTTGCACTTCTTGCCCTGTTTTGCTGGAAAGATTGATGAGATGCATGCTTACACTGTTTCGCTTGAGGCTAAGTTGAAAGAGCATATTCCCACTTCTTGCTCTAATTGTGAATTGCATGCGGTTAAGAATTTGGAGCTTGCACATTATATTGATCACTTGCAGGATGAGAATGATGAGCTGAGGAAATGTATGAGCTGGTTGTCAGGTCAGGAGCCTCAGCTTGGTATCATGATAGCGGCTTTCAAACGCTATGATGGTCAGGCACTTGGGGCTGACAAGCTTGGAGAGAACAGTGGTGAGGGAGTTGAGAGAGTTGGAGAGATTCCTATCCCACCACCAAACAGACACAAGAACAAGTTTGAGCCTAAGCCTAACCATCTCAGAAACAAACTTGACACTACTCTAGATCCACCCATATTCCCTCACCCAACAAATGATTTCCAGAAACCGGTGAAGTTTGTGAGCCCAAAGGGAGGTGAGGAAGGAGAGAAGAAGGGTGAGAAACCGAGTGGGTAGCCCCAACCCAAGCCTAAGCCTAAGCCACAGCCCATGAAGTTCCATTGTGGGTATTGTGGGAGAGATGGTCACAAGGATGAGTTTTGCTTCAAAAGGAAGCGTGAGGAGAGAATGGCTAGAGAGTGGGCTAACAAGGACAGGTACCACCCCTCTAATGGTGTACCTGAGTCTCGTATGCAGATGCCTAGGGCCAAGGCGATTGTGAGGACGGTTCCGGCTTGGGGAGACCGGAAGGCAGCAAGTGGTGCTGCTGGCCGAGCTACACCGGTCAGACCGGTGCACTACACCGGTCAGACCGGTGCAGGTCTGGGCAGACAGAGAGTTGGTTTTCGTGCTCGTGAGGATGCTCGGTTTGGTTCTGGTGGTCGTGGTTCTGGTGGTTGGTCTGGAAAGTTTAATGGTGGTTAGTTTGCTAGGCGTTCTCCACCTCGTGCTCAATACGGGGGTGGGAGGAGTCGTAGCTTTGAGATGGAGAGGAGGTCCGATCCACAGTTTTCCTTTCGTGGCTTTCGTCCTACTCCAGCTAGAGAGGGTTGGTTCCCTCGTAGTGGTTATCGTGGTGGTGTTCGTGGTGGTAGCTTTGATAGGCATGATGATTTGGTTTGTGCTAACCCCACTTTGGAGCAAATGGCTCGGCACTGGTTTTACTCTTTTGGTACTAACCCCAGTGCTGAGTCGTTTGTTCACTCACGTGCTCGCTTTTGAATTTCAGGTGGGAGACTTGAGGAACGTTTGGTTGATTGACTCCGGTTGCTCGAGGCATATGACCAGAGACAAGGGGTGGTTCTCAAGTCTCGTCCCGGTGGTGTCCAAGACATACATCACCTTTGGGGACAATGGGTGAGAGCGTGTGCTATCAGAAGGTGAGATCAAGGTAAGTGACAAGGTCACTCTCAGGCGTGTTGCTCTTGTTCAATCGCTGGGGTTCAATTTGCTTTCTGTGTCCCAGTTGTTGGATGAGGGTTTTGAGGTGTTGTTTCGGCCTGGTGGTTCTCGGATTTTATATTCTCGAGGGGACCTTGTTTGCATGGTCGTTCCCGAGGGTCAAGTGTTCCGAGCTGATTTCTCTCAGTCTTCTGGTGTGGAGCGTTGCTTTTTGGCTGGTTCTTCGAGTGAGTTGTGAAAGTGGCATAGGAAGTTGGGTCACTTGAGCTTTGACCTTTTGTCTCGCTTGAGTAAACTCAATTTGGTCCGAGGATTGCCACGCTTGAGGTTTGAGAAAGAGTTGGTTTGTGCGTCGTGTAGGCATGCCAAGATGGTAGCCTCTTCTCACCCGCCTCTCACCGATGTGATGACTGAGCGTCCATGCGAGCTGCTCCATATGGACCTTGTTGGCCCAGCTCGTGTGCGATCTGCGGGTGGGAAGTGGTATGTCCTTGTTGTGGTGAACGACTACTCTCGGTATGCGTGGGTGTTCTTTCTTGAGGAGAAAGGGGAGAAGTTTGGTTTTGTTCGAGATCTTGTCTTGAGGTTAAGAAACGAGAGGCACGGAGATGCCATACGAGCGATCCGCAGTGACAATGGCTCGGAATTCAAAAACTCTCGCTTCGAAACCTTTTGCCATGACTTGGGTCTTGAACACCAGTTTTCGAGTCCGTATACGCCTCCCCAGAATGGCGTGGTGGAAAGGAAAAACAGAACCTTGTGCGAGATGGCTCGGACGATGCTCGACGAGCATAGGACTCCGAGAAGGTTCTGGGCTGAGGCGGTCAATACCGCGTGCTATGTGTCGAACAGGATCTACCTCAGGGTTCATAAGAAGAAAACCTGTTACGAGTTGATGCACGGTCGCACACCCAAGGTGAGTCACTTCCATGTCTTTGGTTGTAAATGCTTCATTCTGAAGAAAGGGAAGAAGTTGGACAAGTTCGAGGCTAGGTCTGTCGATGGCATTTTCTTTGGTTATGCATCTCATTCTAGAGCATTTCGTGTGCTCAATCTTGAAACTAACCAAATCGTGGAGACTTGCGAGCTAACCTTCGACGAGACACAGCCACGTAGTCAGCTTGTTTTTGAGTGTGCAGGTGACGACGAACTTGGCGAGGAGATCTTTCAGGACGAGGAGCATGAACATGGAGATGATGAAGATGGCGGTGTGGTGCCCGCGGCTGAACATGTACCTACTACTTCGACGACGATCGAGAACGGGCCCTCTCCCACACCTACAACGACAAACCCAGATCGAGGCGAAGCTGCTGTTGAGGTGGAGGTAGCATCAAGGCGAGAACCTCCCCGGTGAGTGCAAGTGGATCACCCAGCTTCGAGAATCATCAGCGACATGAATGAACGTACTACACGGTCGAGGGTTTGGAACAATTCTCATTTCGCTCATGCTGCTTTTGTTGCCACCTTTGAGCCCAAAGACATTGGACACGCGCTATCTGATCATAATTGGGTTAATTCGATGCATGAGGAGTTGGAGAATTTTGAGAGGAACCAAGTTTGGGTGTTGGTTGACCCTCCCCCATGGTGTAAGCCGATTGGGACAAAATGGGTGTGGAAAAATAAAGAGGGAGAGAAAGGAGAAGTGGTGAGGAACAAGTCGAGACTTGTTGCTCAGGGGTACAGTCAGAAAGAGGGGATCGACTACGAGGAGACTTTCGCTCCTGTAGCTCGTTTGGAGGCGATCAGGATCCTTCTAGCCTTTTCCGTGGCTAAAGGGTTCAAGTTGTACCAGATGGATGTGAAGAGTGCTTTCCTGAACGGTGTGTTGGAGGAAGAGGTGTTTGTGAGGCAACCACCGGGGTTTGAGAGTGAGAAGTACCCCCACCGGGTGTACAAGTTGAGGAAGGCGCTGTATGGGTTGAAGCAGGCGCCTAGAGCTTGGTATGGTAGGCTGAGGGGGTTCCTGTTTGAGAGAGGGTTTGAGATGGGAAAGGTCGATCAGACCTTGTTTCTCCTCAGGCAGGGCAGAGATATCCTGATTATCCAGGTATACGTGGATGATATTGTCTTTGGTGGCTCGTCTAACTCTCTTGTTGCAAGGTTTGCAGAAGACATGAGCAGGGAATTTGAGATGAGCATGATGGGCGAGTTGCAGTTCTTCCTCGGGCTACAAATCAAGCAATCAAAGGAAGGAACATTTGTGCACCAAGCTAAGTACACCAAGGACATTGTGAGGAAGTTCAAGATGGAGGACTCCAAGGGCATGGCGACGCCTATGAGTACGACTACAGCTCTTGATGCGGACGAGGAAGGTGAACACGTGGACCAAAAGGAGTACCGGAGCATGATCGGGTCACTCCTCTACTTGACGGCGACGAGGCCGGACATCCAATTCTCGGTATGTCTGTGCGCTCGTTTTCAAGCGTCTCCGAGGACTTCGCATCGGCAAGCAGTGAAGCGCATATTCAGGTATTTGCGACATACTCCCGACTTTGGCCTTTGGTATTCCGCGTCTTCTTCTTTGGCTCTTCATGGATTTTCAGACGCGGATTTTGCCGGGTGTCGGTTGGATAGGAAGTCCACTTCTAGGACTTGCCAGTTCTTGGGTTCTTCTTTGGTGTCTTGGTCTTCCCGCAAACAGTCGAGTGTTGCTCAATCCACCACCGAGGCAGAGTATGTGGCCGCAGCTAGTTGTTGCTCTCAGCTCCTTTGGATCACATACACCATGAGTGACTTTGGTGAGGAGTATACCCATGTCCCACTTCAATGTGATAGTACCAGTGCCATAAGCGTTGCAAAGAACCCAGTGCTCCATTCCAAAACCAAGCACATAGAAGTGAGGTATCATTTCTTGAGAGACAACGTAGAGAAGGGGAAGATAGCTTTGATCCATGTACCCACACATGACCAACTAGCTGATATTTTCACCAAACCCCTAGATCAAGCAACTTTCACTCGTTTGCGGGGGGAGCTTGGTGTTTGTTTGATTTCTTGAGTTGGTGTGTGGGAGCTCCTTTGTAGCATATGTATAGCTTTCCTTTGTGCATTTCTTGCATTTGGCATGGCATATGTAACATGATGTATAGGCATCTTTGTATCTTAGGTTGCATGCATTTTGTATCATATGCATTGTTTAGGAAAAGCTATGGTTAGTTTGGCTTAGCTCTTGATGATCTTGATTTATATCCATGGTTGATGGCTATATTTTTCAAAAATCTCATATGTATGCTCTCTTGTGAGTAAATACCTTTATATGATCTTGACATATTTTTTTTGCTTGGCTATGCTTAATTTGTGGTTGGATAGCTTATTTTGATCATATGGGGCCAAAGGCTCATTTGCCATCATGAATGTTTAGCCCCCATGCTTGATCTTGTGGAGGGGCATAAGTTCCTTTTTGTCGCAAAGACATTTCATGTACCAATTTCAAATCTGAAAATAAAATGTAAATTGCTTGAAAAATGCGCTCCCATGTCAAATGTGCTAATTTTAATTTGCTTTGGGTGCTAAACCGTTGCATGATGCCTACCAATGAGAAGTCTCATATATAGAAGTAGGCACATGGCTCGGAGGCTTTGACATGACATGAGGTGCTTGTGGGTATTTATGATGGTCTTATGCTTAGAATGGTTGTCCTAGCAAGAAGTTTGTGTGGCTTTGCCATTTTGACATGTTTTGCTCATGAGAGGGTAATTTTTTTTTGCAAAATTGCTCAATTCTATCTTAGCTTCGCCCAATGGTTGTGAAACTTGGTGGTCTTGTAGTTGATGTCATTACGAAGCTATAGAGTATCTAACTTGCTCATTTGGACATGTGTAGCATCCTTTGTTGAATTTTATCTATTTGAGAAGCTCTAGGTTGCATTTTTTGCATTTTTAGCTTGATTCATGCATTGTCAACAAGGGGGAGAAGTTTGAGCATGTTTTGGCTTGCTGCATGCATTTAGAAGGTTTCCAAGTGGTTTCGAGCAAGTTTTGAGCTCGTGCAGTTCCCAATTTTTCCCAGGTGGTCATCAGCCTGACCGGTGAGGTACACCGGTCTGACCGGTGTAAGGTCCAGGTGCTGGGCGATCTAGCACACCGGTCTGACCGGTGTGGTTGACCGATTTGACCTGTCAGAGCAAAGCTGAAGCAGCTGCTCTGTTTTGCGAGGTGGTTTGCATGCATTCGTCCAGGGGGAGTTGCATTGGTTCAGGGGGAGCTTGCATGTGTGCAGGGGGAGCTCTTTGTGGTTTTCGAGCTTTGGATTGTTGGCTTGTGCTCTTTGCTTGAGCATGGTTTTGTCTCGGATGTGTCGAGCCGTTGTCCTTGCCTAAGGGGTCCGAGACTTGTCTTCTTCAAGTGATCTTGCTCTTTGCCTTTCTTTGACTTTCGATCGCTTGTTGGAGTTTCTTTTAGTCGTTTCTTTTCTTTTTCTTTTCTCGTGGTTACCAAAACGTGTGTGTTGTCAATGCACTCATCAAGGGGGAGATTGAGAGCCAGGTGTGGTTCGAGGACCGGTGGATGGTCGCTTCCTGGTGTGATGAGTGATTGACAACGTGGTGTGGACTGATTCTTAGCTAAGTATTGCAGGTGCAGGTTGCGGCTTGACTGGTGCAGGTGCAGGTGAAGAACAAGCGCGAAAGGTCGTTGCCGGTGAGGCCTCCAGGTGTGGAGAAGACAAGTAGGCTTGGTTCGAGGGACCCGGTGGCCAGCGGGGTCAAGTGCGGGCCGCATGGTGGCAAGAACGGCAAGATGAAGTCATGGACGGTTTCTTGGTTGAGCCTCAAAACCAGAGTCGAGCCGGGACTACGTGGGAGCCGAGTCATGAGTGGTGATTGGCGGAGGCTACACCGAGTTTGCGGGGTTTCCGGTGGTTCACCAGAAAACCACTGGGTTCCTTGGTTGATCCACAAAGCCAAGACCGAAGAACCGAAGACGGAGGTGCAGCAGCTCCAGACCAGTCTGACCGGTGGGTCTGACTGGTCTGACCGGTGGGTACCGGTCTGACCGGTGAGGAGCACTGGTCTGACCGGTGTGCGACGACGCAGTCCGGAATCTTCGAAGCGGAGGACACGCGTCGGGATCGCAAGGCTTGCGTTGAGGCTAAGCAAGTTTGCGGTCGCTGGGCATCCGTCCGATGGAGCGAAGACAAAGATTTCCGAATTTGCCCTTGAGGGGCATGTATCCCTAGTTAGCTAGTAAGGGTATTTTCGTCTTTCGGTTGCGTCCATATAACCCAAGTGGTGAGAGGATGGCAGCCATCTCTTGGAACCCTAGCTCATTTGCTTTCCTATTTTCTCTTCCTATTTTCCTTAGGATTTTCTTAGGACTAGCTTGAGAGCTTCATGGTGAGATCTTGTGAGAGGGAATGATGATCGGGCGGCAAGCTAGACCTTGTATGAACCTCTTTGGTATGTATAGATGATTCGGCGTGGTTCCTCAAAGCTTGGATTTGTCTTTCCCGTTTCTCCTTTTTGGTGATTTTCGGAGCCCTTTCTTGGCGATTTTCTTGGAGCGATTTCAAGGCCTTTCTCTTTGGGATTTGGTGGGGGATGTATGCATGAACCCTTCGTGGTTCTTTTCCCTTTGATTCCCCTCCCAAATCCGTGAGCAAAGGGGCTCGATTTTGGGGTTTTCGTGGCTCTAGGGTTAGAGGCGTTCTTGGTGGGATTTCTTCGATTCCTCTTGATTTAGCAAGTTTTGGTGGACCAAATCTTGGCTATGGAGTGCCCATGAGGTGTTCCTACTATCCCCAAAGTCTTGCACAAATCCGTGGAGCGATTCGGGAGATCGAGAGTTGGATTTGGGGGAGTTGACCCGCGGGTGCTGTTCATCCCCGAGCGACCCAGCCTGACCGGTCTGACCGGTGCTGCTCACCGGTCTGACCGGTGCAGAGGCCTTGTGGGTTTTGCCTCGGGTGAACATTCTGGTGCGTTCGTTGTAGTCCCGTGTTGCGGCTGTTTCGAGTTTGGGTCAGTTTGGAGCTCGGTAGGCCTGTTTGGTGGATTTGGGGTTTCCTAGCTTGAACCGGTCTGACCGGTGAGCTACACCGACCTGACCGGTGTAGGGGCCTTCTGTGGAAGTTCCCAGGTTTTACCAGCAGGGACCGGTCTGACCGGTGGTGCTCACCGGCCTGACCGGTGTAGGTCAGTGGTGCTCGAGTTGCTGTTCCGCTGCGTTCTCGAGTCCGTGAAGGTTGTTGTTGGTTCCTAGGACCAGTAGCACTCCAGTGGCTGCGTGGTCTTGGCCAACTTGGGTAGTTGAGTCGGAGACGTGATTTGGAAGCCGTGTTCGTCTTGTTGGAGTCCTCATCTCCTTCGAGAAGAATTTTTATCGGCTCCCATTCACTCCCCCCTCTCTGGTTCGCCTAATCGGCCTTCACATCACAAGTTCAACAAACACACAGGAGGAACACATATTAACAGAGAAACATGTTCATGACAAACAAGCAGAGTTCCACGAACAAACAGAGGAGGACGAACAAATAGAGAGGAGGAACAAATTAATTAAACAGGTAGAGGACTTGTCGCCACCGCCGGAGGAGCCCCATCGTCGGAGTCGGAGTCGGAGTCGTGCTCGTCACCACCGTCGAAGCCGCCATTGTCGCTGTCGTCATCGTCGCCGTCGTCGTCGGCGCAGACCACGACTCTCTGAAGGTCCCCAGCCAACCCATGGATCTTGAAGGCGAAATCCTTCACGGTCCTCTGCAGCGGATCGTTGGGTCGTGGCAAGCCAAGCTCAACGGCCACCAGTTGAAGCTTCCTGAAAGCTTCGTACAACATTTGGACGGACCAAATGTTGTCCAAAAGTAGTTGAGGACGCAGAGCGTCGGGCTCCACGGGCGGCGCCGCCGGTGCCTCCTCGTGCTCCTCGGCCGGCGGCGCCGGCGCCTCCTCGGGCTTCGGTGCCTTCACCTCCTTGATGAGCCGACGGCGGCAGCTTTCGTCGTCGTCGTCCTCCTCCCTTCCCCGCTTCCTGGATGGCTCGCTCGACGAGATGCCATGCGCGCGTTTGAGGAAGAAGAAACTCTTGGTGACCGGAGACGGTGGTGCTGCGGTTTTCTTGGTGGCACGCTTGAGGAAAGTTTATGGAAGAAGCTCTTGGCCGGTCGGGCATTTATATGACAAGACGGGGAACCGTCAGGCGGTCAGTCTTCCCACTGCGACACACCACTACACCTCGGAACATGTGTATGCTGCGGCGACGCGTGTTCACTAACCAGCATCGCCAATGACAAAAGTCTATTATATATAAATCTCACACACAGATGGATTGATTATTATATATCTTAAATAAATAGATTTATTTGCTTACGTGTTGTGGCACAAAATCAAAGTTAATAAGGAAGTTACGATCTGCTTGCGCGCGTGGATAAAAAAACCACAATTCGCTGGAAACCGACCACAAAGGAAACAATTCTCGTTTCTCCTTTTAATCTGGAACCAAATTTTGTGTCACGTATTTCTCGGTCATACGTAATCCAAATTTGATGATTATTTTTTCTTATTTTTTCTAAAATCGTCATCTTTTCATTAATTTCATTGTTTAGTGTATATTTCCTTTTCGTGAGTAATGTTTTTATGCCTTATCTTGTACTTGATAAGTACAACATAGAAATAATATTTGTTTTACACAACCATTACTAATGAAACTTTGTATTTCGTATTGTTAAGGTGAACACAAGGTTGTGTTAAAATTTCAAATGTATATGAGTTCGAATATGTTGTAAAGTGTGGAAAACTTCAGTGTTGAAGTGACATTCTAGGAAACTATGTGAGAGATGTACACAAGTATGATCTTCCTTTTTAGAAATCACTTGAAATTTTTATGACAAGTTTAGGGATCCAAATTATGTTGCCAACTCAATTTGTAGAATTTTTAGACCAACCTAATACGTTATTAGAATTATTATATCCCAAACATGAGATAAAAATTCGAATTTTGATAATTTTGGTTACACAAGTGTGCCTGCTGATATTTTATTCGAATACTAAATGACTAACTACGAATTATTCGTATTTTTAATGAATTTAGCGGAGGCAGAGGCGCTCCAGCTCCAGCCCCCAACGGCGAGGGGAGGGGAGGTTGTCCCCTTCCTCTGTAGAATCGAGCCCGCGCCGGCTTCCTTCCCCGCGAAGGCAGAGCTCGGCGGCGTGGCGCAGGTAGCCCGCGCTGGCCTCCTCCCCCACTCCTCGCGGACGGGCCTCCGCGGCAGCAGCCGGCAAGTAGCGACGGGCGGCGTGAGGTGGAGCTCAAATGCAAGGCAGAGTAGGAACGGCGGCCGAGGCTAGGCGGAGGGAGCACGATCGGCGCGATGCAGGGCCCCGCGTCCAAATCCACCACCCTCGCATCGACAGCCTTTGATTCCCGACACCTAGAGTTCGATCACCACCTCCTCTACCTCCATGTCATCGCCTTCCTCAACTTCTTGCCGTGGCTCGGCGGGGATTTCAAATCCCACGTCCGGCCGCCACCATTGTCGCCGCCGGGACCTTCAAGCGGAGGCACCCTCTCCTGCCGCGACGGAGGATCCGTCCAGCGCGAGCGGAGCAGGCGCTCAATTTGGCGCTTGGTGGCGGCAGCCATGGCTCCTCCGCCCCTCCCTCCCTCGCCCGGATCGAGAAGGGGCGGTCGGCTCCATTGCCTGGATCGACCTCGTCGATGTCGTAGGAGCTCGCCTGGATCCCCTTGCTCCCCTGCTTCCCCTGCCCTCCCCTGCTCGCGACGGCCGTAGGACGAGCTCCAACGTGGGCCATGGAGGTCCCGGCGGCGGCCCGAGATGCGGCTCCGCCCTCTCCCATGCGGCTTCTCCCCGGGGCGGCGAGGAGGCGGCCTCCTCCGACGAGGGTGATGGCCACGGCTCGGCGGCGACGGCAGCGAAGAGCTGCTGCCACGACTCCGACTCCGAACACAGGCGCGAGGTGGTTGGGGGTGGCGGCAGCAGGATTCGTGGTGGGTCCGGCGGAGGCTAGAGGAGGCTCCTCCATCTCTCCGAATCTAGAGGAAGTGGAGGCCGACGCCAAAATGAGAACGGGTTTACAGGCCCCGCTGCGAGAACTTTTCTCCTTCATAGTACACCGCTACAGAGATGACGGGGATATCCCCGTCCCAAGTGCAGGTGATCTAACCCGCGACCGGTCGCGCGTACGCACGAGCGTGCGACCTGGGCCACCTTCCTTTTACTTCCTTTTACTTGCCGACGCCCCTTCCCCAAGGAAACGCACGGATCAGGGGCGCGCACGGCGTGGGCACGGACCAGGAGGCGCGGCACGCCAAGGAATTGCTGGTGCGGACAGCTGCGCGGCTCCCGACCCTGTTCGTCTGGCTTATCAGCCACCAGCCAGCGATACTTTTCTATCATAACAAATCAGCCACCAGCTAACAGTCGATGGTACTTTTCTCTCACAACAAATCAGCACCAGCCACCAGTCGTCAGTCAGACGAACAGGGTGCCCGTCCATCCCGACCCGGCGGCGCGGCTCCCACCCCCACTCGGCGGCGCGGCCCCTTCCACGTGCGCCTGCGCTGCCGTTCCTCACCGTAGTTCGACCTGCTGCCATCGCTGTGCGACCTGCAAAATCCTGTTGGAGAAGAAGGGGAATCCCTCGAACTAGTCTAGATTGAGATAAATCTGCCGTCCTTGCTGCGATTCACCTCGACATTGCTTCAAGATTTTGCATCTGCAATTTTGGTGCCATCTACGGATTTGCATCGTGCCGTGCCAAAAAATGGATTGAGGGGCTGCGCCCATCATCTACCTTGTATTGGCTACTTTTGCAGTAACTTTTGCTTTGTTCTTATAGCAACTTTTGCTCCTCTTTTAATCTTGAGAGAAATTCGCATATGCCAAATTTCTTGCATAGCTTTAATACCGTTATTGATTAGGTGTACATTGAATTAACTGTGAAAGCTCCGTCTTTTGTAAGCTACACACAAAATAATCGAATATGGACCTATAATATTCAATTTTTTAAACTTCTCTCAGGATTTAAAAAATCATTAATAAAGACCAAATAGAGAGAACTGAGTTTATCAAGACTAACGTCCTCCTACTGGTAAGGATTAAATATCTTTTGATTGGTCACGCCAATGCAGGATGAAGGGATTCTTGCCCGAAACGACAAGCAGATGGGGCCTGCTTTAGAGATGAAAATGAAGCAGATACGAATACAAATAATATTTTTTCTCAGATCAAATTCGAAAATGAATAGTGTCGTGATGTGCCGAATATTGATATCCAATTCTATTTGAATCTTATAAATTCAATTTTGAATGTGTGAATACGAATACAATAACGATACATATGGATACTAAATGTTCGGTTTCAAATACGAACAATTTAAAATTTGAGTGTAGCTTTTTGGTTGGATGAACCAACGAATACCCGTACGGTACCACTCTCGTCCCTAAAGCCTGCTGATGAGGTACTGCGAAGGGACAGGGTTGCGAACCAATCGGGCAGGATTAATCATTACTCGTTTCCCAACTTTATCCCCACAAGCCACTCATTAAAAGCTTAGTAGCGCCGTTGGTGCCTCCCTTCTCCCACCCATTCGAGATCTAGAGCTCTCACTCTCTCTGTTTCGTATCTGCAGGAGCAAAGCGTCTGTTTATTCATTCCAGGTTCGCATTCCTTTCTCTCTGCAATTTTCTGCTTAGTTTCGGATTCGGAATGCATTTTCTGTGGTTGTTCTTGGTACTGCCAGTTTGTTCTGTCTCAAGAAAAGCAAAAAAAAAAAAAAAAAAAAGAGGAGGGCACAATTAGTGATTCTTCCTAGATCTTTAGCTTCTCCACTTCATCCTTCCTTCTCCCTGCCTCCAACGGGATGCAAGCAGGGGAAAGTGAACTTGTTTCCTGTAGGCGACATATAAATTACGGAGTACTAGCTTTTTGGAGTCCATGTGGTATTCTCAGAAGCTTTGAGCCTTCAGGAATTCCATATCCTGGTCTCTTTTCATCTCTACACAGATTCAGATTTAGCGGAAGATTCACTGGAGATCGCTCTTCAATCTATATATCCTTGGTAGTAATTCTGATGGTTTTATGGTTCAGCGCAACTTGAAGACCAGATTTCCAAATTCGTGGTTTTCTTGCAAGGAAGTTCGGATTTGTGTTTATTCCTTGAAATCTTTGGCCTACAATTATTTCAATTAAGTTGACCTCTATACCATGAAGAAATGTGAGTTGGTGAAGGTGACCGTTCAAGACGTGGGCTCCAATAATTGTAAGAATAGCATTGAATGTTGCAACAAGTGCATAGTCAATTTGCCTAATTGATGGCTAGTGTTTTGCTACTGTAACTATAGTTTTAGCAAATCACTTAACATTTGGTCTGATCAAAAGACTGTCAACACTCTTTTTAACTCTACTAGGCTTTGACTCTACTATATCTATAGTACGTGCTATGGAAGGTATCTTTGGTGGCAACAGAAAGGGTATAATAAATTAATCAACTTTAATTAGTTTATTATATTATTGGTGGTGGTGCAGCACGTGGAATGAGTTCTGAAGATGTTGCGCAACCGTAGACTTTCATTATACAAATGGGTACTGACTTCACAAGAAACTTGTACCTCACGCACAAGTGGAACAAGTTGCCTATGTCTATGTTATCGGACATAGTATATATGAACTGGACCAAGTTTGCACCTTTGACCCTATCATTAATAATGCTGAACGAGTGGCGAAGTTTGAGCAAATTGCAGAGGCGAACCCAGGATTTTGAGTGTTGGTATTCGAACTTAGTAAAGGGCGTAAAAAATTTTTTTGACAGCTTAAATTGCGGGCTGAGGGGAAGGAGTGTCAGTGTTTTAGACACCGAGCCTACAACGGGGTACCCGAAGTAGTAGATTGTGCAGTGGGGCTCGTCGAGATCAGGAACACGATGGTGAGACACAGGGCACACAATTAGACAGGTTCGGGCCGCAATGTGCGTAATACCCTACGTCATGTATGCTGCGTGGCTCTGTATTGATTGCGTATATTTTGAGAGGGGTCCCTACCTCGCCTTATATACCACGGGAGGCAGGGTTACAAGTCAGATTGGTACAAGGGCACTATTCGAGTAGGACCCGGAGTAGCCTAAACAGGATATGGAAAGCTATCCTAGTCTTAGTACAAGTCCTTGTCCATCTTGTCTTGCCTTGTGGTCTACGGTACCAGCACCGTGGCCCACTAGTCGAGTAGTCCAGGTGTACAAGAACTCATTTTCCGGGTATGGCTCACAATGTGTTGGTGGGCCCAGGGATGCCCGGTCGACAAGTCCCTGAGTACTTTGTAGTCGAGTGCAATGCTCCAAGTAGTCTTGAAGGTCTTCACGAGTAGTTCCCAAGCGTCCCCGAGTTCTACAAGCTTCAATCTTCAATAGTACTTGAATCATCGCGAGGCTGGAAGGTACTCTAGCTAACTCCACGAGTAGTCTTGAAGTCTTCTCGAGTTGTTCCCAAGCGTCCCCGAGTACTTCCCTTGAAGGTCTTCAATAATACTCGCTTCGTTCTTGAAATCTTTGCATCAAAGATCCATATGGAAATGCGATTACTAAAATCGCATTCCATATAGAATGTAGCCCCCGAGCCTTAGGTCGAATCCAGGATTCAAGCTGAGGGTCAATCTTCAACTCTTTGATCTTGCTCCGAAATATCTGCAGAAAATCCGAAGAAATAATATAGGAATGCGATTTGCAAAAATCGCATCCTATATGGATGTAGCCCCCGAGCCTTAGTTCGAATTGACAATTCAAGCTGAGGGTCAATCTGTAGTCTTCGTCAAATAATCCCGTAAAATCCTGAGAAAAACTGAAGGACACGTGGCACGGAGCCCCCGAGCCTTGAGTCGAGTACTTTCTCGAATTGAAGGGTTCAATCTAACTGTAGAATAGTGATCTGAATTCAGTGAACTGTAGCTGAGTGAAATCCAATTCCATCGAGTAGTCGAGCCCCCGAGATAGAGCCGAGCAGGTCTTGGATTTTAGTCCTCTGACTTAGCCAAAATTTTGCCTGTGTGAAACCAATCTGTTGAATACGAAGGGTCACCAGGTCGAACCGTTAGGGTTTTGGTTTTATAAATACCCGAAGGGGTATCCCTTAGGGTTTCACCGCTTCCATTTTCCCTTAGATCCAGAGATCCTTAGCATCCATAGCCGCCACAAAGTTCGAGCGCCCATACTGCCAAGAGTTTGCGCCTCCACCCCTCGCAGCCCTCAAGTCGATGCGAAAGAAGACTCTTGTGCTTGACAGGATGAAGCCAGCGCCGTCCAAATGTCAGAAGAGGAAGTCCGGCCGGGGCAAAAATCAGTTGCCAGAGCCGAAATATAAGACCGTGGTCATCACGAAGCCCCCGAGCCAAGCCGTCTCTTGGAAGAAGTCCAAGATGAGGGAAGAAGATATCCAGGCCCTCGAAGCTGGTGGGTTGTTGCGCGAGAAGGCAATTGCTGGCTGGAGCTCTGCTGCCGGAGATGCTGGCCGATGGAGAAGAGCTCGGATGAGATCCCGATGTTCGGCCACTTCGTCGAGCGTGGGTTGACGCTGCCGTCATCAGATTTCTTCCGAGGCTTCCTCGACTTCTTCAAGCTAGAGCACGTACACCTCAACCCCAACATCATCTTCCAGATTGCAGTGTACGTGCACTTCTACGAAGCCTTCCTAGGAATCCGCCCTCATTGGGCCTTGTTTAGGAAGATCTTCCGCTTGAAGCCGCAGCCTAATGCCAACTTCCCAGTTGTAGTCGGTGTGCAGATGCGTCAGAAGGCACAAGAGTTGTACTTCAAGTACGACTTGATTGACTCAAATCAAGACTGGAAAAACAAATGATTCTACATCGAGAACGCCCCGCCACAACTGCCGAAGCCGAGCATGTTCGCGCCAGTGTACGACAGGCTCTGGAAGGATGAACCAACAATGCAGAAGTGCATCCAGATCCCCGAGCTGCTAGCAAAGATTGCACAGAAGAAGGCGCAAGGCTTGACAGCTGAACGGGTAGCCTTCAGCTTCATGAAGCGACGGGTACAACCCTTGATGCAGTGGGAGCATCTTGGGTTCGAGTACACTAGAGCTGATGATGGCTCAAGGCTATCTTCAGAAGAGATCAGCGATGATCTTGTGATGGAGCAGCTGCAGAAGATCTTCAAGAATCTTCACGGAATTCCTGCAGCCATCCAGGAGTATAGTGCTGACAACCCTCCGCGTATGGTGAGTTTTGAAGAACTAGACCCCGAGTACTTATTGTAAGTAGTCGTGTAGCTAATATTTGTCTTGTTTCATAGGAGGATGTCTTGAAGTTTGTGTCCGACCCTCCTCCGCGTCCCGAGGATCCACTGCAAGTGCCAGAGGAAGAAGCAATAGGAGCGGAAGCTCAAGCCCCCGAGCGTAGTCGATCTGCTCAAGGGGAAGAAGAAGAAGTCTTGGTGGAGGACGCCTCCTCAAGCGATGATGACGGCTTAACACTTCAACAGCGCTTTGAAGTGAAGAGTCGTTACAGGTACTCTGGGGCACCCATCCCCAGTGGCCTCGCCGCAGGATCATCGAAAAGACCAGCATCATCTCTTGCAGATGATGTGACTCTGCCGTTGCGGAAAAAGAGGACCACGGTGGGGAAGCGGGCCGTCAAGAAGATGACAGGCCTTCCCTCCATTACAGTAAGTGTTGGAGAACCCTTAAGTAGTCGATATCGTATTGAGTATTTGTTCTCTGCTGTAATGTCTTGATTTTTGTCTTGCGCAGGTTATCGAGAGTGCAGCCAATGTACCCTCGAGTAGCCCCCCAAGAATAACAGAACCCGAGGTGGTTCCAGCGTCAGCCGTGGAAACGGTGGTGCACGAGCAACAAGAAGTCGCGGTACCAAGAAGTGTGCCGCCGGTGGAGAGTGTACCAGAAGTGCTGGCGGCGCCTTCTTTCTTCGACATGCTGGGGCTGAAAGTCTCGGTGCCTCGAGCTGTTCTATAAGTACCCGAGTATTCGAGCACTTATTAATGTTATGTACTCTGTTTTTGCTGACCATCTTGTTGATGCAGAAAATCCACTGATGTGAAGTGAGGCGCTTCTGGAAGTAGCGCTGCTGGAGGAAACCAAACTCCTCAAGAGCAACAAGAAGATGTACTTCCAGAGCGCCAAGAAGTACCCGCAGAAGCTGAAGCTGCCCAAGCACTGTGTATCCTCTAGAGAGATGTGGTCAAGGCAGCAGTGGAGGCAACTTCCAGGCCCAGGGCTCAACAACTCGAAGATATTGAAGCCGTGGTAAATGAGGGCCTGGAGGTTGATCCAGAAGCCGTGCTGCACCACGAAGAAGTCCCAGCTGCAGAAGCCCCCGTGCATCGTATTGATGCACAACTGGCGCTGGAGGACAACCCAGAGAATCGCATAGTGCCGCATGAGCCACTCATTGAAGACTTGGCTCCTCTGCGTAGCGCCCCCGTGCATCGTATGTATGCTGCGTGGCTCTGTATTGATTGCGTATATTATGAGAGGGGTCCCTGCCTCGCCTTATATACCTCGGGAGGTAGGGTTACAAGTCGGATTGGTACAAGGGTACTATTCGAGTAGGACCCGGAGTAGCCTAAACAGGATATGGAAAGCTATCCTAGTCTTAGTACAAGTCCTTGTCCGTCTTGTCTTGCCTTGTGGTCCACGGTACCAGCACTGTGGCCCACTAGTCGAGTAGTCCAGGTGTACAGGAACTCATTTTCTGGGTATGGCTCACAATGTGTTGGTGGGCCCAGGGATGCCCGATCGACAGGGAGGCGGGGCATGAGTTGGGCCCAATTGTTGGGTTGTTGGCCCAGTTTTGCGAAATGAGCTGTAGGGTGGTCTGAGTTGCTGTATTTTTCCATTTAGTTGAATACACATGATGTATATACTATATATATCCAGTTTTTTTGCAAAAATAATTGGTATTCAATGAATACCATTGAATACCAAGTGGGCCCGCCCCTGGCAAATTGGAAGAGGGTACATTTGCTTGGTGGGTGCATGTTTGAGTTTTGAAGGGTGCATATATGATGAAAATTTGGACATAATCACCGTTTTTCAATTGTAAAGGTGTGCATTAGCACGCCTTATGGACACTATACCTTGGGTCGGGGAGTTGGAGCTTAGGAAAATTTACTCATCGTGAATTGATTGAAATATCGCTTATCCATCAATCATCTACTAGAAAAAACGAATGAGATTTGGGAATATGGGGTTAGGGTTTAGGGGTTCCATGCTTGGAGGTTACATGTGCCTTGCGGGCCTAGAGAGAGCTCCAGGAGGCCTAGGCTCGCTGACCGGCGGTGTAGGCGGGAGAGATGGCGGGGAGTGGAGGCAATGATGACGCCATCGGAGCCCATGCGGTGAAGGAACCCCGGTGGGCGGCGAGACGGTAGGGGCATCAAATTCGGACAGATTAGCATTGGGCGGTAGAGGAGGACGGGTGCGCTAAGAGGAGGAAAAAGAGACACGAGGAAGCGAATATAAGAGAAAGGGACGTGAATTTGGATCGTTGGATCTACATCCAACGGACGACAACTGTTATTGATGGAAAATTGACATTTCAATCGACTCAGGAGGGGAGACATTCAATTTACAATCAATACATTAAGAGAAGGATTATTTCTCTGCCATTTGTGTATACAAGGCTCTCCTTCATCCACTAGACAATCTTCGGGCTCCAGTCTGCAACTAGTATCTTTTAGGCTTTTTTTCCATGCATGCTTTCCATGAGCAGAAAGGCACAGCCGCGTGTAACACTGGCCGCGGAGCTTATTGCGGCTTCGTGATTGGTCGCATGCGGCCGTGGGCCCCATCACGGGGTGCGGGTTATAAAATATGGTTCGGCCTTACATCTGATCAAACGCATCTTTGTTTCAAGATTTGATTCATTTTTCCCAAGATTTGATTCGTTTTTGTTTTTGGCCCGTTGATGTTTCAATATTTTGATTTTGATTTCTTGTTTCAAGATTTCCATCTTTTGGTTTTTTTTGTTTCAAGATTTGATTCAATTTTGTTTTTTTTTCAAGATTTTGATTAGTTGACCAGCTGGGATCTACGTAATATAAAATATAGCAAAAGGGAATCTGGCCGCATGCAACATGGGCTCCACAGCTGCATGTGACCAATCACGTGGTTCGAATAGGCTCCGCGGTCGCTCATAGAAGTGATATTTTAGTTTTATTTTCAGTACTAGTTCCATTTCAATGAATTTTAAGTTCTTTTTTCTTGTCTTACCGTTGATCAACTATACATAGAAACAATGGTAGTGCTGCTATATCTGATGCGTTTTTAAAGATCTTCTAAGAGCAAAAAGGGTAAAGTTTGATCAAAACTTTTTCTGCATCGATCTATACTCCATTTCAATGTATAACCTTAATTCCTTGATCATTATTGGAGTGTTGCTATTTAAAGGAAACCAACAAAAGTTCATTTAAAAATTCGACTTTCAATCATTTATTTTACTGAACTTACTCGCCCAGGTTTGATTTGCTACATTTTGATACCTTCAATATTATCAGTATAAAACAGAACCTTGGTGAGGAGAATTTGGTGACCAGTCAACCTGCAGCTCTGTTGGAACATGCAAGATATATACACTAATTCTCCGACAGTGAGGTGAAGGATCGAATCTATTCAGTACTGTACTGTACTTGTATCCGTGTTTGACACTGGCTCTAAAACATTTTTGACTGACCTGTGTCAATTGATTGGGGGATCCATTCGGAAGCCAATGGCAGGAACGGAGGTTGTGGTGGCTGCATGGAAGGAATGGGGCCTCCGGGCGCTGGTGCTGCTCAGCCTAACTGTCCAGGTTACTCTCCTCATCGTGGCAGAGTTCCGCCGGCACGTCGACTCCGGTGTGCTCAAGGCCTTGGCATGGTCAGCGTACATGGTGGCCGACGTGACGGCGATCTACGTGCTCGGCCACCTGTCCGTGACCAGCAGGTCGCCCGAGCACGAGCTGCTGGCCCTCTGGGGGCCGTTCCTGCTGCTGCACCTCGGTGGGCAGGACAAGATCACCGCCTACGCCATCGAGGACAACAAGCTGTGGCTCCGCCACCTGCAGACGCTCGCTGTGCAGGTGGCGGCGGCCGCCTACGTCATCTCTGGGTCTTCCATCGTCGCCGTCAGGGACAAGCGCCGGTCCCTCTTGCTCCTTCCAGCCACCGTCGCCATGTTCATGGTCGGTCTGGTCAGGTACGCCGAGCGAGTGTGGTCGTTGAAGTGCGCTGGCAGTAACCCATCGGCTGGAAACTACAAGAGTGATATAGCGAACCGAAGGCTTTCTCTAGCGGTGCCAGATTCTGTCATACGCCGCTTGGATCCAGCAGAAGCCTTGCTGCTAAATGGTCACATGCTGCTGGATCTCGCCAAGGACAGGTTCAAGGGGCCGTTACCACGCCTGTTCTTGTGTGGGCCGGGCAACGAGGATTCGCGGCTGCGCGGGGAGGAGGAGCTCTACGAGGTGGCCGAGATGCAGCTCTCGCTGCTGCACGACGTCTTCTACACCAAGGCGGAGGCTACGCACACATGGCACGGCCTCTGCGTCCGCGTGGTGTCGACGCTCGCCACCGCCGTCGCGTTCTCGCTGTTCAACGTGCTGCTGTTGGGCACTCGGCATCCAGAGCTGAACGGTTACAGCAGAGCAGATGTCGCTGTGACCTACGTGCTCTTCATTGGCGCCGTCGTGCTGGAGACTGCGTCGCTCCTGAGGGCCATGCTCTCGAGCTGGACATGCGCTCTCCTTGTAAAGCACGGGTCCGAAGGAAGTGCCCTGTGTAACTCTCTTGCGCTTGTACCCCTGTGTCTCCGGCGGCTGGTCCGGGCGGCGGAGTGGCGGAGGAGACGCAGCTGGAAGCGATCCATGGGGCAGCTCAACCTGATCAAGATGTGCGTGCGCAGCAGGGCCAGCCGATACAAGAAGATCGCTAGATGGATGCGTGTCGAGGACTGGTGGAACACGGTGGCCTACTCGGGCCCGTCCGTCCCCATCTCGGCGTGCGCCAAGAAGCTGCTGCTGAAGAGCATGAAGGCGAGGCAATGGGGTCGCGAGGAGTTCGAGAGCAGAGGGTTGTACGGCGACCCGTCCTGGGTTGCCGATTCCAAGCTGGATGAGAGGATCCTCATCTGGCACATCGCCACCGAGATCTACCTGTTCTGGTACAAGAAGGATCAGGAGCAGCAGGCGGCAGAGGCCGCCGCCGCCGATGGCGCTGTCGAGCTCGTCGAGGTGGCTCAGGCGCTGTCCAACTACATGCTTTTCCTGCTCGCGTCGCGTCCGCACATGCTGCCTCCGGACGCGAGCCGCAACGATTATCTTGTGCTGTGCTACGCTCTCACCAATCACATGAGGTACAGCACGGCTGAGGACTTGCTCTCCTTGCTGCAGCGCTACGCAGAAGCGTTGTGGGCTAACAGCTCTGCACCGGAGTTTGAGTTAACTTGTAAGAACACCAATCGGCGTGGAGACAAGATGCTGAAGGGAGGATGCTCGCTCGGTGGATTCCTCATCCACCAGCGAGACTCCTCGCCTGGGCCTGGCTGTGGCACCACTGGCACGCTGGAGATGATCTGCCGAGTGTGGGCGCAGATGCTGTGCTCCGTTGCCGAAGAATGCACCGCAAATTCTCATGCCAAGCAGCTTAGCAGCGGCGGCGAGCTGCTTACCGTCGCCGCCCTTGTAGCGAAATACATGAGGTCAATCAGGTTGTCGGCGCACTTTCATATAGAATCTAAGCGTAGGAGCGAATGGTAAAATAGGTAGGGGTCGGAGACCTTCAAACATATGGGCCATCGTCCTTGTACATGCACCTACGTCTTGCGTCTAATATTTCTAACATGAACTAGAATATTTGTTTAGAGAGAGCGAGAAAAAAAATGAGAGAGCCAGGAATGTTGTTCGAAAAAAGAGAGCCAGGAATAAATGCACAATTTCAATAGAGTTAACACCATATTATGCACAAAAAAAAAGTATATCTCAAATTCTGCCGAAAGGAAGCCCCACAAAGGCACGCTCTGTCCATAACTTCTAGAAAAGCTGGACGCAATCTCCAATCGTTCCTCATCTCACTTCCGTTTTCAGTTTTCACCTATACTAGGTGATACCCCGCGCGATGCTGCAGAAATTTTTTAAACAAAATTTTAAGGTGCAATGTGAAAGTAGGAACACCAAAGTGATTTCATGGCAACATTCTTTTGTAAATAACATTATACATAGAAGCATGATAATTTGTTGAGAAAGAATCATTCTAAATTATTGATCCTACATTTTTCTCTACTACAAAATTTTTTTAACATGCTACTCACAAAGGCATGATATTAACTACAGAAAATCGATTGAAGACATAAATATATGATCTAGAGAATAATGATATGGCTATAGTGGATGATGACACATCGTATAGTGGATGGTGACGTGAAATGCTTACATGTTGAGAGAAATCTATCTATAACTTGTAGTGGGTCTCACCTATATAGTTGTTTAGATACCCAACCCCACAAACTGGAACTCACATTGATCAGCTCACCATCGGCGACCATGGAACTGATGCCAATCGTGGTCCTCAGCATGGGTGAAATACAACCACACTTACATGGCGGCGTTCACCACTACGGATATGACATTCATTCTCAATTCCAAACCCCCTTTTAGTAGTATCGGTTGTTCAACCGATACAGCTAATCGGGTACTAAAGGAGAATCTTTAGCACCGAGTCAAATAATCAGTATAAAGGAGGCTTAGTTTCCAACTAGTATTAATTTGCGTCGAAAAAAAAACAGTATTAATTTGCATGCCCCTCCCGGCTCCCGCTCCTCCTAAGCTGTTTTCTTTTCTTTTCCTTTTCTTTTTTTTATTTTCTTCTGTTCTTTTCCAAGGTCCGATCGGTCGCACCCGCAACTAACACAAGTAGTAACATGCATGCTATTTTACATGACTATCACTACCAATCATTCGCACAAGATTCACTAGTTACAACACATACTATCACTACCAATCATTCGCACAAGATTCACTAGTTACAACACATGATCGAGCTTGATTTGATTCAACACACGGTGGATTCAACAACAAAAATCACAAACAAGATTCACAAGTCACAAACACAAGATTCATAGGTCGTCATTGCCGGGCCGAGGCTGCCTGCACCACACTTTACCCTCGTCTGTCGGAGCCGTGCTAAGCAGCGCTCCGCCTGTGCTTGCAAGCGTCAGGCCGTGCACCGCGCTGGCAGCTCCGCCCCAAGTCCCGCCACACTAGGCCCAGCCGCCCGGGCCCGCCGGTGCCAAGTAGCTCTGCCTTGGATACTATCGTGATAGGCTGTTGCGCCTCCAAGACCCTTGCCAGCCATGACCTGGCTCCGCCATGCCCCAAGCCCATGTCGACTCCACCTGTGTTGTGCTCGGTGGTTGGCCTTCGATCTGTTGCACCACCGCTCCTAGGACAGGGAAGAGAGGGATGCAATGAGACAAGGATAAGGGGAAATGACAAGTGAGAGGGAGAAAAGATAAGGAAGAAAAAGGAACGAGCTGAGGGAGATAAGAGGAGTATGGAAGTCAGCAGTGAGAGGCATTAGTAAGGAACTTTTTTTCACCTGGTACTAATTTGCTACCCTTACTACCGAGTGGAACCCTCACCTAGTACTAAAAGAGGTCAGGCACATTGGTACGGTTAGAGACTCCAACGGGTAATAATAAGCATTATTACCCTTTAGTACTAGGTCACGGGAAGCGCTCACTACTAGGGAATCGACTATCCATCCCAAGACAAAAAACACATCAGTACCGGGTATTTTGGCGTCCGGTACTAATGTGAACAAGAACCAGTACTAATGTGCCCTGCGAATGGAGAGCCCCGCAGAGCCCTCCCGTGACCCACATTATACCGGTGCGTAATACGAACCGGTACTAATGTGAGGCCAGCACATCAGTACCGGGTGTGTCCAACACCCGGTATTGAAGGATGGCGCATTAGTACCGGGTCAAAGAAACCTCCGGTACTGATGCCCACCTCCACTCTACCGCGCGTGTGTACCTACTAGCTTTCCCTCCCTGCCGATCCATCTCGATCTCTCTGTCTCTCCCTTTAATTATCTTTCTCCCCATCTCCCACCACATCTCTCTCTCTCTCATTCTCTTCTCCCATCTCTTTCTTTCCTCTGTCTTCTCTCTTGCCTGCAAGGGGAGCCGAGCTCCTGGCGGCGCTGCCCTCGAGCTTTCGGTGGCAGAAGAGACGACCCCGGTGGCCAGCGCGGCGGGAGCGGCCAGCGTGGTGGTGCGGCCTGGCCAGTGCGGCGGGTGCGGCCGGCGCGGCGGGTGCGGCCGGCACGCGGCCTGGCCAGCGGCTCTCCTTGCCGGCGCACGGCTGGCTCGACGCGGCCTGGCCGGCGTACGCGGCGGACATTGCTCCTGGCCGACGCGCGCTCTGGTCCAGCTCGGGTTCTTGTTCTTGGCCTTTGTGATGTTCTTGTTCTTGGCCTTCCTGTGTAGACTGAATCTGTGTGTTGCGAATCGTGTTTCATTTTTTTGTGAATCCTTGTAGTTCTGTATGAATCTGTGAATCTATGATCCATGTATATGTTTGTGAATTTGTGTAGTTCCTGTTAATATGAAATTTGTGATGAAATCTTGAGGAGAAATTTGTTGTTGTGCTGGAGTTGAATCTTGTGAATGTGTGTATTGTGATGAAATTTGGATGAAATTGAGAAGGAAAAGAAAAGAAAAGAAAAGAAAAGCAAAAGAAAAGAAACGAAAACGAAAAGAAAAGGGGAGAGGAAACATGTGTATGGGGGCACACCACATTAGTACCGGGCCTATCCTCCACCCAGTACTAATGTGCACATTGGTACCGGTTTCCCAAACTGGTACTAATGTGACTTCACATTAGTACCGATTGAACAATACCGATTTGGAAACCGGTACTAAAGGGGTGTTACCAACCGGTACAAAAGGCGCTTTCCCTAGTAGTGGCCTGAGGGACAGAACTTTAGACACAAAGCTCACATTATTATCGAGTCAAAAATAACTAGTACTAAGACAATGGATCAAAGATTGTTTCTCTAGTAATGGTTGGTGCCTAGGAATTAAAGAGATGCTTATATTGTATTATTTAATAAACGAACTGGAAGAATTTCATAACATTTTTACTTAAAATAACTTTTTTAGTGTTGGGTATAGTTCCCTGCATGGAAGGAAGAAAGTCAGCTCCTACTAGAATTTCCTGTTATCCTAATAGGACTCAAAACATGTAATTCTACTGGAACTTCTACCTTGTAACTGACTAATAATCTCGCCCCCTAGAGTATATAAAGGAGAGTTGGGGTCCCTAGATAGGATGCCTCAACGCATACATCACCACTCAAGGGCAAAGCGCAATATACAACACTTCAATCATGGTGTAAATAATTATGCTACTTTGACAGTTGTATAAATCTGTGTTTTGTATCCTCGCTTTTAACTTTAAATTTCAGATCTGGTAATTTTTCATCAACCAATCTACTACCTTGAGACACCCCCACAAATAGAGTGCTTTACCCTTGTCACACTCGATTTTACAGGGAAAATCGAATGCATCTCATATGTGCGCCAGGATCAAGTTTACACACATATGATAGACATCATGAGTGAAATAACCATAAACAGAATTTAAAACTTACAAGATTTAATAACTTTGCTACAATATCTTTATTACACTCAGACGGTAGACACGAAGGTTTTTAACTCGATGAGACAATAACTAAGATGAAGCATCTTCGTCTTCAGCTTCCACATGCACTTGACTGGAAGATGCAAGCCTCAGAACTCATCGAAGTCGCTGAAGTACTCCTCACCATTGTTCTCCTTTGAACAGTGGTAAGCAAGGATGAGTACACTTATGGTTGGTACTCAACAAGTGGGGGAAGATGCAAGGCTATCAAGGATAGGCTAAGGTTTTGCAGTGGTTAGCATTTTAGTCTTGGTCAAATTTTATTAGCACCTATTAACTAGATGTAAGTTCATACCAACCCACTTAAGCATTTAGAAAAGATCTCATCTAAAAACCATATAAAAACCACAATTTAATTCCATCTTTAAGTTCAGTTATCATGTGAGGGCCAAGCCGCTCTTGACCGTGAGCACGGCTGATCGCTCAATTTTAACTCTGCAGAGGTTGTACACTTCACCCTCAGCTCGTGTTATCCATGTTTCCCGAGTTAGTTAGACCCTTAAACACATATGAGGTGATTGTCTAGGGGTCCACTATGAAGCCTTTACAAAGGTACACGGAAAACCAACAACTCGCAAGAGTTACAGTAGCGGAGCGGACCATAACCCTCCCTAATGGTCAGCACCTTAGCAAAGGCTGCTACCCCAAGAGGACTGGGCTATACCCTTGAAACTCCGACCCCTTTGCCCTTTCGATAAGGCCATCAGATAATCCACGCACCTAATTAATTGGCTAAGCCAGAGCCATATGGATTCCATTGACATAAAGATTCATTTTTAAATCATTCCAAGGTATAGCAACTAAGCATTATCTACCCAAAACATTTATTTAAACCAGGTTGTTCAAGGGAAAAGGGATCAAGTCTAGTCATGTCCATAAAAAGGGTTTCCCATCAAATTTATGCAACACGACAATAAAAGTATAACATGCATGTAAATAGGACAAGTAGAATATGCTGGGGGAGAAGATCACTTGCCTTCCTCACCTAAAAACTTAGATTCTTCTTCCTTGAAAAGTTGTTCTTGATCAACACCAACAGGCTCTTCAACCGAAACAGGCATGATATCTACGAGCACACAAGAAGCATACAATAAATAAATAAATAAATAAAAAAGTACATGAAACAAATCTGAAAGCTAAAATACACAGCTAAAACAAACGGGCTCGCTGAGACGATCGCTAGGACACCAAGAACACTAAAAACAGATAAGAAACGCTAAAGATATGACCGAAACAAGGTCTAGGGGCTTAACTGCGAGAAAACTGGGCTTCCAAGGACTTAACCAAAAGAACCTAGGGGCTAAAACCTAATTATGCATATAAACCAAAGGTTTATAGCGCAAAACAACCTAACCAGGACCTCGGGTGCTAAAACTGAGAAGATCAGGGGGCTTAAATGATAAAACAAGACCTGATTGAATGGATCTTTCTAGGTGGAAGGACCGGCTTGCGAAAAGAAGGAACTGCAGAGGCTCTTTAGCAAAACAGCAGTGGCGGGCTCTGGTTAACCGGTACGTGGTCTGTTGACTCGCGATCGGAGAAGATCTGGGCCGCTGATCTTGGCACGGACGGTTGGCAGCGGCTGCGGCCGAGCGGGCAACGGCGGACACAGCGGCGGCAGCGGCAGGTTTGCCGGAATCCACCCAGATTCGAGCGTCCGGGCACCAAACATGATGATGTTTGATCCTACGGGAAGCTGGGAACACTACGAAGCTATCTAGTGGCTCTAGGAGGTGGCTCGAGCGGTACCGGCATCGCACAACAAAAGGGGGCGACTCAGCCAACTCTAGTGAGGCGCAGAGTGGCAGGAGACGGCACGAGACACACAACTAATGAGGAGGATGGGCTTCCTCACCTTGTCGTGATGCTCCAGGCGAAGAGAATGGTGACGAGGAGGCAGCAAGGGTAGGGACCGACGGCGGCAGGGCTCCAGCGTGCGGTTCGGTCCAAGCTTCAGGCGGCGGCTCGCGGTTCGCTCGGCGATGAGGAAGAGGATGGCTCAGGGGCACGAGGTCCTCATGCATACGGCGTGTGCGACGAGCAAAGACGAGGGGAGCTTAAGGAGGTGTTCACCGGCGATGAGGAGCTCTGGGATGACTGTCAAAGCTCGGTGGTGGGACCTCGAAGGGTGACGACACGTGCACGATGGTGGAGAGGTGCGGAGCGAGAGAGGGGTGGAAAAGGATGCGCAGGGCTCGATCTCGGCTTTCTTATAGAGCAAGAGAGGGAGAAGGAGCCACAGATGAGGGAGCAATGCCATCAATGGCCATGGTGGTCGGCTGGCTTGATTGCAATCAAGGGGAAACCTTGATTGGAGAGGAAACGGAAAGGGAGTGAAGGGGGAAGTGAAGCCGATGCTCCACTATGCCTTGAGTGCGTCGATTGAAGGCGAGGAGCGCGAGAGACGTGGGGAAAACTGTCGGACGGTGCGCGGTTGCTGCGGTGCGAGGGAGGTGGAGCGGCCGGAGGTAGGAGAAGGTGCTGATGGGCATGCCTGGGATGTCAGCGAGAGGAGAGGGGAAAGGAAAGCTGGGCCGCATGGTGGGCTTCACTGGGCCGTGAAGAGAGAAACAGGCCGAACGTGAGCTGGCTGCTGGGCCGGACGAGAGAAGAAAGAGGTCGGCGGCCTGCTGCTGCTTCTTGGGCTGGAAAAGACGAGGGACCGGTTGGGCTCGGCTGAAAAGGAGAGAAGAGGGAGAGAGGGTTTAGAGGTTTGGGTTTAAACCTTTTATGATTTTGGAAACTACACACATCAAACAAAAACCATGCAAACCAAAATACGATGCACAAGCACTTGTTGCTTCTAAAATTATTCAAATGATATTTAAATGTTTTATGGCTCAATTTAATTGATAATTTATTTAAGTTCTTAGAAAATTAAATCTAAAACACCATGTTGCTTATATTGCATTAGTGATGGAATTTTTGGGTGTTACAAATCTACCCTCCTTAAAAAGAATCTCATCCCGAGATTCGGAGAGATTGGAGAACAGCTGAGGAAATTCTTCCATATGCTCACCTTGCACATTGAGATCTTCCAACAGTAGTGGGTCCTCCACAAATTTTCCTTTAACTTGATTCACTTTTCCTTCCTCTTTGGATGGGGTAGTAGTGACAAACTCGATCCTATCTCCTTGCGGGCTAGTTAAGAGCACTAATTTCTTGCGACACTGAATAACTCCATCACATTTATTCAGCCAATCCATTCCTAGGATCACATCTATTCCCCAGGACTTTAAGACTACTAAATCAGCTAGAAAATCTATCCCCATGATTTTAATATTTACGTGCGGGCATAAATGATTGGCTTTCATTTCACAGCCCGGGGAACTAACAAGCAAGGGTGTCTTCATAGAACTCATAGGTAGGTTATGCTTTGCCACAAATTGATCGGTAACAAATGAATGTGATGCTCCAGAATCAAATAAAACTGTTGCGGGTTCAAAGTTAACAAGGAACATACCCAGCACAATACCATGAGCATCTTGGGCTTGTTCAGCTGTCACGTGGATCACTCTACCACACACGTAATTCCATCGACCCTTGTTGACCTGAGAATTTACATTTCCATGGCATACCTAAGATGGTAGTTGTCTGAGCCTTGGACCATTGTCTTTTTGAGAATTCCTTTTTGTGCTTTTGGGCAGATGTTGGCATAATGTCCCAAATCTCTACAATTGAAACAACCATTAAGATGAACCGGGGAGTTGCTTCTCACTGGTGCACCTGAGCGATCCTGATGAGGACTTGGAACATGTGGTGTCTGTTGGTTCGAATGCTGGGGTTGATGGATTGAGCGCTGCAACTGCAGATTCTGTGAATAATTTCCACCCGATCCACTAGAGCGAAACTGAGAACCATGTGGAGAGCTGTAATGGGGGCGAGTGGTGCTGCTAGACTGCCTCTTGGACTGAAACTTGTGCTTCTGCTCACCAAGTTCCTTACGTTTGCTTTCCAGGGCTATAGCTTTGTTCAGCAATGTCTGGAAGTCAGGAAATGTGTGGCTTTGCAATGATAGTTAAGTGGCCCTATCAGACCATCCAGAAATCTTTCCTGCCTCCTTGGATCTATGTTGAATTCATTAGGTGCATAATGAGATAATTGAGTAAACTTGTCCAAATACTCATTAACAGACATGTTGCCTTGCTTTAAAGCAAGAAACTCCCTTTGCTTGAGCTTCATTACACCAGTTGGAATATGGTGTGCATGAAAACTATCCCTGTATTCCTGCCAGGTGATAGTATTGGGAGCGACATGCACGGCAGTATACGCATCCCACAAATCAGCTGCTAAACCCTCTAGACGATCTGCAACATATAGGACCATCTCACGATCATTGCATTGTGTTGTTTCCAGCTTCTTTGTAACAATCTTCAACCAATCATCTGCATCCAACTTTCTAATTCGGAATTCCTTATGCTTGTCTGCAGGTGGGTGGGGTGCATGTGGTGGTGGCTGGTTCTGTTGAGCTTACATGTTTTGATAGTGGCAGTAAGGGTCTACAACAACTGCGTCTGGGTTGCTAGGAATTGCTGCATAGCTGGATCCATTGCCGAACTAAGTGGCAGAGGTGGAACTTGATTCCATTGATTAGCAATGTGAGCATGTAAACTGGTGGCACATCTTGACCTCCTCCAGACCTGGTGTTTATCATCTAATTGTTAGAGAAAGGTATTTCGGACAAGAATATTGAATTGATGCACTAAGAGATAAACTCGAAAAGATGAAGCAGCATGAACTTCCAACTAAGACAGATTCTGTTGGTCTCAATAATTAAGATGTAACTCCCATTACTTTTGCCTAAAAAATTATTAAATTTTACCAGGATATGGACTTGAAAATTACAAAACTATTCCAACTGGAATCACCTCAATCAAAGGTCTACAACTCCAGATATAATTTGAACAATGCAACTGTGTCAGCAAAGTTTACAGATTCTGATACCTCTATTGTTTCATACATATCTCCCAGAATATAAACACTATGGTACTGAATTTTTGACAGAAAATCATCCATGAAATTTGTAAACTATCCCAACTGGATTTACATCAAACGGAGTTCTGTAGTTCAAGAAAATATTAAAACAATACTGCTGTGTCAGATAACTGCGAGAACAGATTTGCACCAACCATATTTGCAAGACAGATAAAGTAGAAGATAACTAGGGATGGCAACTTTACCCGCAGACGCGGATATCCGTGGATACCCGACCCGACGGGTAACGGTACGGGTAAGAAATTTCACCCGCGGGTGCGGACACGGGCAGCAATCCTCGCTCGCGAGCAGCAAACGGGCAAGAAACTTCACCCGCGAATATACTCGTGACCCGTTAAAACATAAAGGCCCAACAAGATATTTGCTACATGGATTCTATGTGTATCATGCATTCGGCCCAAAGCCCATCAAAACCATAACCTAGTTACTCTTTCTGTCGCCCCAAGCTTGCCTTATCCTCCTACCGGCTGCCGTCTCCTAGCCTCTAGCTGTCTTGCTCGCTCCGTCATTTGGTGGTCTATCTCGGTCGTCCCTCTCCTCCGCCTCACCGCAAGGTCCGCAACCATGGCGAGTTCCTGCACGAGGATGCGCCTGCCCGTCCCAAGTTCTCAGGCGACACTGTGGCGATGTAGCTCCAGCTCCAACTCTGCGCCTGCCCGTCCCAAGTTCTCGACCTGGAGGATTCGGAGCTCGCAGCGCCCGCACGGCCAGCGACGCTCGTGTGGCGCGCGGCTGACGCGGCCGGCCGGGGTTGCAGCTCGCGGAAGAGGGAGCGACAGCGCACTGGGAGAGGGCGGCGCGCAGCAGGAGAGCGATGGCGTGTGGGTAGGGGCGGCAGTGGAGGGTGACGGGTTTGCCCGATACCCACGAATATCCGTCGGGTGCGGATACGGGCAGGAATTTTTACCCGTGGGAGGCTGTCGGGCGAGTAAAGAGTGACAACGCGGATATGCTGTCGGGCGGGTAGACATCTTACCCGCACTTACCCTACCCGCTGCCATCCCTAAAGATAAGCAGATTTAGACCCAAACTAACTTTATTAACTTAAAAATTTCTTGTTGCATTTGTGGCCATCACTCCATAATACAACTCACACAAACAAAAACTTCAAATCAAACATGTGTTCAAGCAGCAAACATTCACACCGTACGTCCTCACAGGAACAATTCTATCGAATTGATAAGAGGGTAGAGAGCCTAGGAACTTATATTAGAAAACACTGGTGTTGGATCCAGCTGACATAACAAGAACCAAACTTAGTATAGAATAAAACAAATAGATAGAATTTTAACAAAGAAATGAAAAATAAATTAGTTTTTTATGCGTAAATAACCATTTTGAAGGTTGACATGGCTTTCTAGATGTAGAATCCTTATTTTCGACCATTTCTAACTAAGGCTGCGTCCTACAGTCAAGCACTACTCTGGTACCACTTCTGTCACACCCGATTTTACAGGGAAAATCGAATGCATCTCATATGTGCGCCAGGATCAAGTTTACACACATATGATAGACGTCATAATTGAAATAACCATAAACAGTATTTAAAACGTACAAGATTTAACAACTTTATTGCAGTATCTTTATTACACTTAGACAGTAGACAGGAGCTCTTTAATTCGATTAGATGATAACTAAGACGAAGCAGCTCCATCTTCAGCTTAAACAAGCACTTGATTGGGGGATGCAAGCCTCAGAACTCATTGAAGTCGCTAAAGTACTCCTCACCGTTGTTCTCCTCTGAACAGTGGTAAGCAAGGATGAGCACACTTATAGTTGATACTTAGCATGTGGGGGAACATGTAAGGCTATCAAGGATAGGCTAAGATTTTGCAGCGGTTAGCATTTTAATCTTGGTCAAATTTTACTAGCACCTATTAACTAGATGTAAGTTCATACCAACCCACTTAAGCATTTAGAAAAGATCTCATCTTAAAACCATATGAAAACCACAATTAATTTCATCTTTAAGTTTAGTTATCATGTGAGGGTCCAAGCCGCTCTTGACCGTGAGCACGACTGATCGATCAGTTTTAACTCTGTAGAGGTTATACACTTCACCCTCAGCTCGTGTTCCCCATGTTGCTCAGGTTAGTTAGACCCTTAAACACATCCGAGGTGAATGGCTAGGGGTCCACTACGAAGCGTTTACAAAGGTACACAGCAAACCGATAACCCGCAAGAGTTACAGTAGCGGAGCGGACCATAACCCGCCCTAATGGTCAGCACCTTAGCAAAGGCTGTTGCCCCAAGAGGACCGGGGTATACCCCTGCAACTCCGACCCCCTCTGCCCTTTTGGTAAGGCCATAAGATGATCCACACACCTAGCTAATTGGCTAAGCCAGAGCCATATGGACTGATGCTGCACTGTTTTCTTGGGTGGTTCTCCATGTTCCGATTAAACTTCTGATCTTGTTTACCACGGCTCATCAAAATTAAGCATAACTTCCATTGACATGAAGATTCATTTTTAAACTATCCCAAGCTATAGCAACTAAGCATTATCTACCCAAAACATTTATTTAAACCAGGTTGCTCAAGGGAAAAGGGTTAAAGTCTAGTCATGTCCTTAAAAAGGTTTTCCCACCAAATTTATGCAATACGACAATAAAAATAAAGTATGATAACATGCATTCAAAAAGGACAAGTAGAATATGTTGGGGGAGAAGACCACTTGCCTTCCTCACCTAAAAACTCAGATTCTTCTTCCTCGAAAAGTTGTTCTTAATCAACGCCAATAGGCTCTTCAACTGAAACAGGCATGATATCTACGAGCACACAAGAAGCATACAATAAATCAATAAAATAGTACATCAAACAAATTTGAAAGCTAAAATACATAGCTAAAACAAACAGGCTCGCTGAGACGATCGTAAGGACACCAAGAACACTAAAAATGGATAAGAAACGCTAAAGATATTACCAAAACAAGGTCTAGGGGCTTAACTGCGAGAAAACTAGGCTTTCAGGGACTTAACCAAAAGAAACCAGGGGCTAAAACCTAATTACGCATATAAACCAAAGGTTTATAGCACAAAACAGCCTAACTAGGACCTCAGGCGCTAAAACTGAGAAGATCAGGGGCTTCAACGATAAAAAAGACCTGATTGAATGGATCTTTCTAGGTAGAAGGACCGGCTTGCGAAAAGAAGGAAGTGCAGGGGCTCTTTTGAAAAAATAGCAGCGGCGGGCTCTGGTTGACCGGTACGTGGTCTGTTGACTCACAACCGGGGAAGATCTAGGCCGCTGATCTTGGCGTGGACGGTTGGCAGCGGCAGCGGCCGAGCGGGCGGCGGCGGGCGCAGCAGCGCCGGCGGTGAGTTTGCCGGAATCCGCCCGAATTCGAGCGTCCGGGCACCAAACACAACGCGGTTGATCCTACATGAAGCTAGGAACACTACGAAGCTATCTAGGGGCTCTAGGAGGTGGCTCGGGCGGTAACGACATCACACAACAAAAGAGGGCGACTCGACCAACTTCGGCGAGGCGCAGAGTGGCAGGAGACGGCACGGGACGCACAGCTAAAGAGGAGGATGGGCTTCCTCACCTTGTCGTGATGCTCTAGACGAAGAGAATGGTGAAGAGGAGGCAACAGTGGCGGTGACCGACAGCGGTAGGGCTCCAGCGTGCGGTCCGCTCAAAGCTTCAGGCGGCGGCTCGCGGTTCGGTTGGTGACGAGGAAGAGGATGGCTCAGGGGCACGGGGTCCTCGTGCGTGCGGCACGGGGTCCTCGTGCGTGCGGCACGTGCGACAAGCAAAGACGAAGGGAGCTCGAGGAGGTTTTCACCGGTGACGAGGAGCTTCGGGACGACCAACAAAGATCGGTGGTGGGACCTCGAAGGGCTATGGCATGTGCGCGAGGGTGGAGAGGTGCAAAGCGAGAGAGGGGTGGAAAAGGATGCACAAGGCTCGATCTTGGCTTTCTTATAGAGCAAGATAGGGAGAGGGAGCGACGGCTGGGGGAGCAATGCCATCAATGGCCATGGTGGCCGGCCGACTTGATTGCAATCAAGGGGAAACCTTGATTGGAGAGGAAATGGAACGGGAGTGAAGGAGGAAAGTGAAGCCGGTGGTCCACTATGCCTTGAGTGCGTTAATTGAAGGCGAGGAGCGTGAGGGATGCGGGGAAAACGGCCCTACGGTGCGCGGTTGCTGCGGCGCGAGGGAGGTGGAGCGGCCGGAGGTACGAGAAGGTGAAAGAGAACTGTACTTCATTCCAATAGAACTGGGCCCCACCCTAATTAGAGACGCGGGATGGTTAATCCTCGTCTCATTTTCCCACACAATCTATTCTTCATTCCAATAGAATAGAGGAGGAAGCAGAGGGCGCCGCAACCTTCGATTTGACTTTAAAATGTGAGAAATCAAATCTTGTCTATCAATAGCTGATTGGACGATACTTTACACGATAGAAGAAGATATTACATTCGTAACAAAGCCTACATTCATCACTACAGAAACATATGCAAAACCCCCTCCGGCTCGGCTCCGTACCGCAGAATGCTTTGCCTGCACAATGTTGAATGTTGCCTCGCGCCACTGCCGTTGGCAGCGTCGGCCGGCAGAGGCCACGGCGGAGGGCGACACTCCTAATTTGCCAAGCCAGATTGACTCCACGATGCTGGAAATCTAGGGATTGCACATTGCTGATCAAACGCGGACACCACTACCCTTGCTCCTCGCCCTCAACCTGTTTCATGTACGCAATTGCAGTGGCGTCGGCGTCAGCCCTGCTGTTGGCTCTATAGAGGAAGACGGTGGCCACATAGGCCGCCCCTCTGTGCCCATCCTTGGCAGCGCGGTGGAGCTTGTCGAGGGGAGGCTGAGGGCTGCGGTTCCTGCCAAAGATGTCGTCCATCCCGGTGAGGAAGCAGGCCACCGGGTTGCCGGCTACAGCCAGGCTACGAAGGAAGACGTCGTAGCCGACAGGGTCGTTGTTCTGCATCTGCTCGACTGGAACCCGATCCAGTGCCAGGCGCCTACCGACGTCTCTATCACGGCAGGGGCGGTGCATGTTCTTGCAGGTTGCCCGTAGGCTGCAGAGGTCCTCCATAGGCCGATTCGATGTTGCACCGACTTGGCCAACGATGATCACCAACACCTCCTCTGGGAGTTCCGGGAGCGACCACGGGTGCTCCCTCGATGCCATGAGTGTCGGCGTGGAAGGGAAGTCACGCAGCGTGGAGCGGAGGAGGCACAGCGTAGGGGTGCGGTGGAGGGGCACAATGAGAAGTGTAGGCAGTTGTGGTTTTCTCGCGGGTAGATGAAGGGGCTGTGTGGTGGTTTCGCGGGTAGAAGAAGGGGCTGGGGCAACGGTTATTTATTTTGGAGAGAAGATACAGGAGACGCGTCTCCGATGAGTGGATACTACTAATTGCACATCTCGTTTATCGAGGAGTCAAACTCTTTGAAGTTTGACGAAATGTAGACAAAATAATATCAATACTCTCCGATGAGTGGTACTACTAATTGCACATCTTGCTTATCGAGGAGTCAAACTCTTTGAAGTTTGACCAAACTCTTTGGAGAGTTATCAGCAACGTGGGTTTTGTGAACACGCGTCTTATTTATCAGGCAGGCAGATTGTCTCTTTTTATATAGGCTGCATTTCTCACATAGTTTTTCATGTAGAATATATACCGAATATATACAGTATCTTAGGCAAAATATATAGGCATCATATATTACAGAAAGAAGATTCAAATTCCACCAATACTCATCCTATATATATTACAAAAAGGATTCCATTTCCTGCAATAGACATCCCTGCATTTTACAAAAAGGATCAGATTCGAGGCATGTATGTATGAAGTGTGAAATGATTCAGCAGAAATCAATCTTGCTTCTTTTTCTTCTTTGATTTTTGTATATGGATCTTTTCACGATGGTCGCTTCGCAAGTATGGTGTTTTGTCAGCTCCCAAGACTCGGGGCATGTATGAAGTGTGAAAGGATGGACTTTTATCAAACTGGTTGTATTCCTCCTCAACAACATTTTCAACCCCAACAATCCTTTTTTTCCTGGCAAAACCACACTCCAGTTATTCTTTGCAAGGTCAGGTACATAGAACACTTGCTCAGCATCCTTGGCGAAGACAAACGGTTCATTTTTGTAACCAAAGACCCGGAGATCAACACTAACATAACCAAATTTGTCCTTAATTATAGCTCTCTTCGCATTGGTGACCCATCTACACCGAAACAAGGCTACCTTCAATCCTACATAATCAGCCTCCCAAATTTCCTCTATTTGACCATAATATGTGGCTGTGTTCTTCTTATTGTCGACGGCCCATACACGCACACCACTATTTTGATAGACGCTCTAGGCATCATGGGCCATGGTGTAGAACGTGTATCCATTGATATCCATTGCTTGATATGTTGTAACAGTGAATAATGGCCCTGCTGCCAGTTTTCTTACCAGATCGTCGGTTATAGCAGCGCTGCCACTCTGGACATAATCTCAGAGCCACCTGTTGAAGCATTGCATGTGCCTCTTTGCAACCCAATCCTCAGTATAGCCAGGGTTTTGTTCATGTAGTTGTTGCTTGTGCTCATTGCCAAATGGTGTAACCTCTACGCTCTGTTCTATCACGGTGAAATGAGCCTTCCTGAAGGCTTCTGGGTGCGGAGTGATTGACTTTTTCCCCAGGGTCCCAACACCTAAAAGCCTACCTTCATGCCGTGAACGAGGCACACCAATGGGGTTTTGGGGGTCCATATAACCCATGGCCCACTTCATTGCTTCGATGGTCTCATAGCCACGAACAATGGCTCCCTCCGGAAATGACCTGTTATGTACCAATGATTTGAGGAATCCATAGTACCTCTCATATGGAAACATCTAATGAAGGTAAGATGGGCCAAGGTACCAGATCTCCCTTGCTGTTGACGGCTATTATCCACTCATTTTATACCCGTCAACATGTACATTTTTGCATGAGAAATGGGCATCAACACTAGAATAGGGCTTAAACTAATCATTTCCACAAGTATTGGTGTTTATGCAAATACATGCCATTAGCACTAGAAAGAGGAGTAAAAGCACAAGTCTTTGATCCAAGTACTTCAAACTCAGCCAATGAGGGGTTGCCACATAGGATTCCCCTGGATCAATGACATCACCAATCCATGTGATGCACTCTCAACGAATCACAGAGTGATGCATGGAATTCACTTGGATCCATGGGCCCACCTTGGATTCCAAAACGAGGCATGCACGGGGGAAGGATCAAAAGGCCCACTGGTCAGCCACCTGGAGAAAACACAGGCCAGGAGGCCGGGAGTTTGTTGACGGCTGTTAAGTACTACTTTCAGCCATCAATATTCTCACATAAATGGAGGCAGCATATAGGACCACTTTAAGTACTACTTTGGAGTCTAGGTATGCGTTCTCTTTTATCTTTATTTCATTGTATGACTTTGATCTACTTCAGTTATTCAGCTATTTCATATAGAGTCATGGTAGATCATATGCTTGATATGTTCTTAAGTTCATCTCTTGTTCATCATTTAGAGGCTTGTGTTCTTCATGAACACTACCTTTTGATCCACTTGAAGGATGATAAACTCATTCCTTATGTGTTTGTTCATAAGTTAGAGGCTCGTGTTCTTCACGAACATGACCCTTTGATCTTGTTGACTAGACATAAGAGATAAAATAAAAAAAAGTCACCACTAAATGGTTTCATTATTAATGTATAATGTAACTTTGATAGCTAAATGGAAATACATTTAGTTGGTAGAGAGTGTTTTTAGGAGTTTGTAGGAAACAAAAATCAACTCATTTGGGGTTCGGAAGACGGAAAAAAACAAGTTTGAAATTTGTAATATGAATCAAAAATAAAAAGAGTTGAATTCCATGAACTCAGCGAAGAACATAATGTTGGGGTGGGCGCCGACATGTGGGCCCCACATGTCGAAGACAGATGCGGCGCACGCTCCCGCCTCCCGTTTGGGCCAAATGTTATTGTGGGCCGAAGTTGCTTCAAAAATCAGCCCAAGTCGATGTTGCTGGCGCAGGATGCAACAACATGGATAGTACCACCTCGCCAACCCAAGTTGATGTTGCATAGCTTATATAGCAAGGCTTCTGCATTGTGTTGAATTTCCTCACACAATTCCTTCAGCAGCCAAGCGATTCTGTGTCGCCCCGCTCCACGGGCCGACATGGGCCTATGGCAACTTAATTGGGTTCCTTTACGGGTCGAGCCCATTTGGGATCCCTGTTGGGTTGAGCCCAATTATGGTGGCACTGGGCCCTGTTGGCCCTTTTTGGTTTTTGTTCTCATCATTTTGGGTTATTTGTTGCTATTTTAGCAACATGATAAATTTAAAATGATTTTTAAGTTAATTTGACTATTTTTATTTCAAAAACTATAATGAATTTTGAACTCAAATTTGTTGTGGCAAGGTTTCAAACCATCCCAAACTTGCTTATATTTTTTTAAAAAAATAGATTTTGAAAAAAAAGTGTGTTCTAAAGGGACACCAAGCTACAAACTATCCCAAGTTTTTAGATTTTTCTACCTAGTTTAGGGTATTCTAAAATTTATCGTTCAATTTACCATCAAATAATTACGAAAATAGGTAACTTTGGTCAGAAAATTGGACAATGCACGCAGCACAATGTGGGAGTTGGCCGAGGGATTAGACGGCGCCGCCATGTCCGTAATTATAGGATCTAAATTTATACATATGAAAACCATACATTTTAACCCCAAAAGATGAAATTTTATTTTCCTTTGCGTTAATTACCTCTTGAGAGACATGGGTACCCATGGGTCCCCACCGACCAGGGTCCTAGGGGCCCCTGACAAGTAGACCCGACCTTCCAGAAGACCCACCAACCTTACAAGTGGGCCCAGCGACCTTATCCGCACCTCCGAAGACCGCAGGCGACCTGATCAGGATCCCGGAAGACCCGCGATGCTTGGCGTGCAAGACAAGGACTCTAGGACTTGGCGCGCCGCCGCCTGTAGCTCCGAGTATCACGGGATACTCCTTGTAATCCGGGAGATAAGCCTCCCACAGTTGTAGCCGACCCCAACACGGGTCAACCGACCTGCGCATGCAAACCCTAGCCCGTCCCCCCATATAAGGCGGCCTAGGGCTCCATGCACAGGGACAACTCATCTTCAACCTCCTGTATAATCCACCACAACTGGACATAGGGTATTACTCTCCGGAGGCCCGAACCAGTATAAACCCTTGTCTTCTTGTTCCTCGCCGCCATACTCGCCTAGTTTCGTGTGCATCTCATGCATAACCACCTACGCTCTTATGTCCCGATCCTCCATTAACCTGCAAATCACTAGGGTAGCCCCCTAGCGGATCTATCCAGGTCTCACCCCATGACAGTTGGCGCGCCAGGTAGGGGTGATCGGGAGCTCGTTGTGCAGCATGGTGGCCGGACCCAGCGTCCTCTTCGGCGACGACACGGAAGACTCCCTCACGACACGGAAGACTCCCTCACGGCGCGCCGAAATTTTTTCACGCGACTGCTACTACAACATGCCTGACTCAGGTCAGGTCGGCGGTTCTGCAAGATCTACGCCTCGTCTTCACTTCGACCTCATGGTCCTTCGACCCAGAAGCTCGACGTTCAACTTCGTGCGCGCATCGGAGGGGTTTCTTTTCTTTTTGATCCCCGTGCACCCTTCACGACCTCGACGGTGCCGCGCCTCTGCTACTCTTCGACACGACCTCGCCTCAGCCGTCGCACCTACACTTCGATCAGAGGCTTGAGAGACATGGGTACCCATGGGTCCCCACCGGCCAGGGTCCCAGGGGGCCCTGACAAGTGGACCCAACCTTCCAGAAGACCCGCCGACCTTACAAGTGGGCCCAGCGACCTTATCCGCACCTCCGAAGACCGCGGGCGACCTGATCAGGATCCCGGAAGACCCGTGATGCTTGGCGTGCAAGACAAGGACTCTAGGACCTGGCACGCCGCTGCCTGTAGCTCCGAGTATCACGGGATACTCCTTGTAATCCTGGAGATAAGCCTCCCACAGTTGTAACCGATCCCGACACGGGTCAACCGACCTGCGCATGCAAACCCTAGCCCGTCCCCCCATATAAGGCGGCCTAGGGCTCCATGCACAGGGACAACTCATCTTCAACCTCCCGCATAATCCACCACAACTGGACGTAGGGTATTACTCTCTGGAGGCCCGAACCAGTATAAACCCTTGTCTCCTTGTTCCTCGCCACCATACTCGCCTAGTTCCGTGTGCATCCCGTGCATAACCACCTACGCTCTTAGGTCCCGATCCTCCATTAACCTGCAAACCACTAGGGTAGCCCCCTAGCGGATCTGTCTAGGTCTCACCCCCTGACACCTCTACATTTTAACCAACTTATCATGAACAAATTGTTGCTGCAGAATCCTAATATGCGTGTTATCCACTCTCCAATGAGATTTTGTAATGCCGTTGATAAATTTAAGGAATCTCAACCACACGTTGATGCTATTGACTCTATTGGATTTGGGGGACTGCTTCGCATGCCTACTATCAGTTTGAGAAAAAACATGCTAAAGGACATTGCAGAAGCATACGACATCAGCAATAAAGGTTTCAATTTATGTGGTCGAATTGTTAGGTTTCCTGTGGAAGATGTCCATAATATATTGGGACTCCAGATTTCAGGCAATGATGTAATGCAACATATTAATGAAACAAAGAAGAGTGAAGATGAAACTGTGCGCAATGAATTATTCAAAAGGTTTGCAAATGATAGCCACAAGATCGACCTACAAGGACTGGAAAACATGATTCATAAAGAACGACCTGCGGACCAAGACTTTTTAAGAGCTTTCGTCTTGTTCATGATTGGTGTACTCCTAGCATCAAACACAGGGCCCACCATCCATTGGAGCTATATAGAAGCTGTTAGAGATACAACACAAATTACACATTTCAATTGGGGCCAATTTACTCTAAACCATATGTTGAACTCATGCACTTCTTACAATAATAAGAGCGAAAAGAGCCTGAAGGGAAATTTGGTTCTTCTACAGGTCAGTTCTATACTGTGCATCAAAACCTTTAAATATTGTATATTTTCTAACATACGTATTTACTTCATATTTATAATAATTTTGGTACTGGGAGCGAGTTATAGTGTCCGACGAGCATGACATCAATTATTACGAAAGGACAACGCAACCACCAGTAATGGTATTCTGGAATGAAGAAAATGCCAAGCGTCGACAAAATGCTTTTTAAAAGGAAGGGTTAGACGGAGGAACTGTAAGTAATAAGCCAACATATAGTACACCAAGACAATTATGTTCTTCCACATATAATTAACAATATCAATTGTTTGTAGCTTAATTTACCTCTTGCTTCTAACACCGAAGAAAAAAGAGAAGCAACAGTGGCACAAGCAAAATACGCACCCGAGGGTCCTAGCAACCTAGAAGTAAGTATGACGTATGTTTAAGTGTCGTAGCAAATTTGTGTGCTTAATTCACTAATTCGTAAATTTGTAGGTGCAAAGCCTTGAACATTGGAAGAAAGCAACGAAACTAGAGCTTAAACTAGATCTGGAGCAGAAAGTTCTTGAATTGGAACACAAACATGATATGAAATTTGGATCAGAAGAAGGAATTTGCTTTATTTCGACACGACAGCATCCTGGAAGATAGGTACAATAAGCTAGAAGCTAAGGTATATGCTGATTATGCACAAACGCGAATGGAGATGTAGGTATCCCCTGTGATATTACTAAATTTTACATACTATCATGCTTAAATCTTTAATGATGTCTCAATTAACAGCAAATCCGTGAGCTACTGAGCACACTTACTGAGCACGCTAGATCTCAAACTACCCATGCTCAGCAACATATACCTTCATCTGCACAAGGTTAGGCACCTATGTGTAAATCTGCAAATGTTAAGGTATTGTATGTTCACAAGTTTTATCACTGTTCCTGTTTGATGATATAAATGATAGTTTCAAATCTAAAAAAACAACACCAATTGCAGCCAACGCCACACAGACATTTCCACCAGGCGAAGGATAGAATATACGCTCAATCACCCACTACAACGCATATCAAATCAAGAGAGCCAATTGTCGACGACGATTACAATACTGGTTCAATTGACAGAGAAGCTGCCATGTTCTTATTACACAGTTACGAGGATGTTTGGGTTGTAGACATAGATGACATTAGGCTTAAAGCAGGACAATTGCGCCAAAATGTCTCGCAACAGTTTATAGAAGAAGAGGTAATATTCTTTCAGACCAATGTTGTCAGTACAAACATATGCATGCGCACACCTAATATTTAATACATCCACACTTTGCAGGTAATAAATGCATTTGTCCATTTGAGCAACGTTGAGAATGATACAACGTCATTCATATCAATGTTTGATGTTTGAAAGTTGGCAGACCCAAATTGGGAGACAAATGACAATTTTAAGAAGCGAATTACCCTTAAATGTAAATGGAAACATTTGGTATGTCATATTGATTTTGTTTTGTTTCATTTTATGTGTTCCTATCTCATGATTTACTATGATTTTTGTAAACGTCACATGTTCGGATTGAAGTCCCCTGTCTTGTACCAGTCCTTCCGCTTTCTTTTGACGCCGGTCTTGACATGTGCTAAAAAACAGTGTCAACACAAGCCCCCCAGTGTTGAAGTATGAAGGATTCATGCTTCGAAATTCTGTAAATTCGTGACCTCTATCTTCTGACTGATGCAAACGGCCCCTTAGTTTTAATACCTCAACTTTCTTGGTGCTGCCCTTTTATGGCTGATATCTTTCTCCAAACATTCCTCATAAATCAAACGTTACACACCCTCTATCAAGCCTTTTTGCTTATTTATTCTGGTAACCTTGGTGCAGTGTAGTCAACTTACATCAGCATCATTATTGACAACCATAGAGGCGTCATCGGCGTCAGTGGCCTCCATCTTGAGCCCACACATTAGTCGTGTCAGAACAGTAGTGGTTAGAGCTAAAAACCATCCTTGTGAGTACCAACATCTACTTGCCGAAGCGATTCCTGAGAGATGATCTCGCTGGGCAGCATCCTGTCGTCATCATGTGTTTCCTTGCTTCACTGTTCTTGGGCGATGTGCTGAACCCTCCCTTGGCAATGCACTACTGCCAGATCGTTTCCATGGTCGGTGCAAAACTTCATGCTTCTTTAGTAACTGATTTGATTACTGGTTAAACTCCTCCATTAACTACCTTGTTGTAGAACTCTATGCTTAAAGTGGAGGTAAACTGATAAGATCCATCGGCCAGTTGCTAGTTGATGTATCACACCAATTCATGCACTTGCTTATTTATATAATTGTTCCAAGAAACCAGCTCCTGTCCAGCCTTTGCAATTTCCATTAGCTCTTACCTGATGCTATCCTGATCATTTTGTATTGGCTCAAGCCGAAGTTTCAAGGAAAAAATCTGTATGCGACACATAGGCATGGCATAAATCTTTTGGCAAGAGGCATTTTTAATCCCCTGATAATGATCTTCTATTTGCATCTGGCCGATTTGTCACTAGCCACATGGGACCACTCCATCGGCTGTATGCTTCCAATCAGCTGATGCCTCCAAGATATTTAGCTAACATGTTTTGTTCTGACCAACAAACTGATTGTCTTTCCAGAAGCTGCTTTAATCTCCAAATATCGTTCAAGCTTTGTTTCAATCATTAGAAGTTCCATCTTCAAAGAGAGATGAACAGCCAGCGGTATTGCAGAATCAGTCAGACCACATTCACCATCAGCTGCTGCACTACATACATCGTAGCCACAAAAGACTTTGACCGGCTACTTTGAAGAAACAGCCACGGGCTTTATAAATCTGATTGGCTCTATTTCCTGTTGTGGCTATCGATGTAGAGGTGATAGTGGTATGGTCAGTAAGTTGGATCAGTTGGTAACATCAATAACCGGCTGTCAGTGCCTTCTGTTGTTGAAGCAAGGGAGCCAATTGTATTGCGACAACCCGGCAGCTTCAGGTATATCTTCAGTGTCACGGCCTTGTTATCTTTGTGCTGGTCTTTCATATTTGTCAATTTGGTGACATCATCATTGTCAACCCAGAAACCACATGGCCTTGTTATTTCCCTTAGATATACACCAAACAGCCTCAAAAAAGCTATGAGTACGTATATAATTTTCATGCTGTAGTAGTGTATCAACTATCTAGCCGATTAACTATCGGCTGTTCTTCTATTGGCTGCAGTATCACTTCCATTGGCTATTTGCTTATGGACAAGCATACGGCCATTGTGCCCAAGATAATCCAAGGAATAAACTGAACACGTTATAATTGGCCCATCCTTTTTCTTCATTACCTCCATCGACTTTGTAATGTATAATAACAGAAGGGTAGGCAGCCACATTATGTCACTCTGTCGTCGTCTTCATGTTGTCGCCGACTCCTATGAGTATCAAGCTTTACCATCCTCGTGGTCTCGTCGGCGGTCGTGGCGGCAGTAGTGGCGTCTTATTGTTCCATCAACATGGTAACCTAGCGGCGGTGTCATCATTTTCTTCGAGTCATCACCAGCAGCCCTATGGTGGCAGCGGCACCAACTTTGATAGCACCATCGTAACGCCGACATTTTGAGGCAGTATCCCATTAAACTTATAGACTGCAGGTAAACCCTTTGAGGTTTTCTTCGGTACACAATACGACATGTACGACCAGTTAGAAAAGGACTCGTATGTAACAGAAAAGGACATATATGTAAGGATCGGACGGTTGAGATTAATTCTATACGACCGGTTTTTTAGCTGTCGTACGGTAGTATTCAAAGGTCGTACTAGTAGTTAAAGGGTATTATCGGAAATGTAAAATATCATTTTTGTAATATATAAAAGAGTTAAATGCATTGTTAGTACATGAACTTGGCGAGTGGGTGCACATATGTACATCATCTCTCAAATTACTCATTTAGGAACAACAACTTGACAGGTGGGTGCGGATAGGTCACCGGGACGACACGTAAGCAAAAACATGCCACATAAGCGGTTTACATGTTGGCCAACGTTTTTTTTTAAAAAGTCCTTACTACTTGTACCATTTATTTGAGCGTGAATGACGAGTTCCGCAACCTTATCCATGGCCGATGCTAAAAAAAACCTTATCCGTGGCCGGTGTCCTCATCTCCCTACCCGATACTCTTCTTCTTCCTCAGTCTGCAACGAGCACAGGCACCTCAAGATTCATGTGATTTCCCTTAAGGAAAATAAAATCCTTGCTGCACACACATTCTCCACGTCCCCTGTAGCCGCGCCGTCCCTCCTTCGCTGCAGCCAAGCTCCGCCGCGACGGGATTTCAGCCTTGAAGCTGCAGCTGCACCACCGGACACCATGACTACCACTACCTCCAGATGTGCGTCAAGCTTGCCGGTCGCCGCAGCCCAAGAAACTCTGTCGAGGTAGCACCTCCATGTGCTGGTGCTCCCTCTCCAAGCTCCAGTGCTGCAGCACAGCCACACGCAGCAAGCAGGCATGTCCGTTCGCTTTTCATCTATCTCTGTTCCTGCGACATTAGGTGGAGGAGATAAACAGTACAAGCTAGCTAGTTAGCTTGTTGATACTTGTTAATACATGTGCATTCCAAAATCATGAAAGATTTTGGAAAAATAATAGCATTTCCAAAGTTCTCCGACTTGACATTTAGGTGTGAAATGAACTGCTCTTTGGAATGAAAAAAATACGAAACAGCATGTTGGAGTTGTTTCCATGTATTGTATGAGATATTGTTCTAAATATTGATATGGCTTAAATAGCACACGTGGTAGAAAAATAGTAAATATATCCATTACATGTTCTTCTAGCTAAATCTACTAACGTTGGCTAGACTCTGGTGTAGACTGTGTTACAGTTATTTCTTCAGGAATTTGATAAACATAAGTATGTTCATTAGTAACTCTGCCACCTCTTCCACTTGCTCTTACACCTCCTTTGCCTCCTCTTCCTCTTGACCTTGCCCTCCCTCTCTCTGGAATGGAATTTGCTGACTCGTTGTTATCTCTTGCTCACCCTCTACTGCCTTTTCGCCCTCTGCCACTTCTAGATATAGCCCTTCCACCTCTGGTTGCCGTTGTATGCACTGTGGGAGGTGGCACATCCTCTCTATGGGCAGCGACAAATGCAGACTCATCTGGAAGTGGCACATTCTCCTGAACATATGCTTGGTGGTACTTTTCCTTAACACACAAAGTATAGCCTTAGACAAAAGTGTGACAAATATTCTTTTTTTCAGCTGCCAAGTTGGTTGCAAAGTTAACTTACTTCTTCTATCATAATGGTCACCATGTTTTCAGTATTTTTAGTAGGATCACCATGTCCTGGTTGCTCTGGCATTATTTCCTGTAAAATAAAGGAAGTGTATATAACATCTACAAAGGAAGAGCAAGATATATAGTATTTGTTAATATAGTTACAGTAAGCACCATTAGAATATCTTGATCACCATAGTGGGTGTCATCCTCGGGTTCTAAGGCAGACCTCTTTCTCTTCTTCGCAACTGGAGGTGGGATTCCAAGTTTGCATCTAACACAACTCTTTGTAGTGTGATCTGGACCTGTACAATAGCTGCAATGCATGGTTACACCATGTTTACTCAACTTTGATCCTCCCTCAAGCTCAATGGGATGCTTCTTTCTGTTCCTTGTTGGTGGTCTGCCCACCTTCTTTTCATATTTAGGTGGTAATATGGTAATGGTAACCCCAGGTACTGGTGCCCACCTTGACTTGTCCCTAACAGGCATCACATTAGTGCCATATGCCTGCAAAAATGTGTCACGATGATAACATGAGGCAACCATTGACTCAGGTTGGATTCTCTCTAACCTAAAGCAAGCTATGGCATGACCACAAGGAATTCCAGATAGCTGCCATTGCCTACAGTCACAAGTCCTTGCATTTATGTCCACAATGTGTGTATATTCTCTACCACAAACACTGAAAATTCTTCTTCCTGTAGGCAGTACCTCAAAATACTTGTTGGCAAACTCTACATTTTTCTGTAACTTATTCTTTATCTTTGGACAGATGGTGCCACTCCACTTCTCTTGTGCTTCCTCTTGTTTAGTATATATCCTGTTCGTAAGTTGGCACCTAATCCTCTCAATCATGCTAAGTATTGGTAGCTCTCTCACTTCCAAAATATATCTGCCAAAGAAAGTAAAGATTTATTTTGACGCAAATATACAGAATTGGCATTTTAGATACAAGGGTAGTTGTTGAAATATTAAATACATGGCCACCTTACTTGTTGAAAACTTCACAACTATTATTCAATAATATGTCACACTTCGGGAACTCATGGAAGTAAGCCCTGACCCATGTCCTTGGATCAAGTTCCTCTAACCATGCATGTGCACTTGGACTATCTTCCTTCAGTTTCTTCATGTTCTCATTAAAAAGGGGAACATGAGTGGACCTTGCGCATGCCCATAGCCTATTCTTCAAGCCTTCTCCCTTGTGTGATCCATGAAAATTTTGATACAAGTGTCTAACACAGAATCTGTGTTCTGCATCAGGAAAGACTGTACCAACAACATTAATCAACCCCTACATGTAACATATAGGTGAGAAGACATCAACAGGGGCAATTGTTACATACAAATACAATACGACAAAGAGAATTACCTTCTGTTTGTCACTCATGATAGTATATGGTGCTGTATTTGAAATGTGAAGGTCATTTTTAAGAGTTGTTAAGAACCACTCCCAAGTCATTGTGGACTCTGTCTCTACTATAGCCATCGCAATAGGGAAGATGCAGTCATTAGGGTCAATACCAACTGCTGTCAGTAGCTGTCCACCATATTTGGTTTTAATGTGGCACCCATCAAAGCAGATTATGGGTCGACAACCCTTCAAGAAACCCCTCTTACATGCATCCAGTGCAAAATATAGTGTATTGAATGTCCCATCAGCTTTCACAGTTATGTAGAAGGTGCTTCCTGGATTTGTATGTCTTATTTCTTGTCCATATGCCCTAAGTTGGTTGAATTGGTCATCCTCATCTCCATGAATTTCCTTTAGCGTCATACGACGTGCTCTGCCAAGTTTGTGTTTTGATGGGCACATCTTGAGCTCTCTCTGAACTATCTTAGAGAAGGCCTTTAGAGACATTTTCTCATCATCGCGAAAGAACTCCAGATATCTCTTTGACAAGTATTTTGTAGTAATTTCTTTCACATCCCAATGATGCTCACAAGTGTGATTACCATTGTAACTTTTCACCAAAAAACATTTGGCCCTACTGTCATAGCCACATTTCATCATCCATGGACAACCTTCAGCACAGGATGCCCATACCCTTTTACTGTCATTTCGGTCTTTCTTAATTGGAACCTTCTCTTTGATGCTATATTCTGTAATTACTTTCCTAACTTCTTCTACAGTAGCAAACATCATCCCAACCTTGAAATGTGGTTCGACCATGTCTACTTCACTATTGAATGCTTTGAAATTAAACTTCATATTTCCCTGTTCATCATCTGAATCTGGCATATCTAGGACATCACAAACAGTAAAGTCATCATCCGTTGTCTCTTCCACATGCACTAGCTTTTCTTTATTTTCCACCATAGAATCCTCCACATCAAAGTCAACATTATCCTCAAATAAGTCATCATCATCTTGCCCAAAGTCATTGTCACTGTCTACAAAATGTTCATCAGCATCGGAACCTGAAGCATCATCATTGGTATCAAACTCATTGCAGTCTGCATTGTTAGTTGAAGTCTTCAGCACATCTATATAAAGTTCAGTTAACTTCTCTCCACTACTGTCATGGCGTGCTATCTTCTTCGGGCTGATAATTGTAGAAGGTTCAGAAGATGTTCCACAATCAAGCACATCCTCAGTTTGTCTCCTTTGTCTCTCAATAAAATTTGAGTGATCAATATAAATCCTCAAGTTCTTATGTTGTGACGATATATTGTTCATCCTAATGATATCAGCATCACATCTCATAGGAAGCAAACATTCTGTGATACTAGACTCTGGAAGACACCAATACCAATTGACAAAGCTATGCTCTGCATAGCCTAACTCTTTGAGAATGTCTGGCAAAAAAAGCAGCGACCATTCATCTGCATCACAACCATCAAACCAATTGACCTTGCCATCAACATATATTCTGTTCCTTGCAAGGCCACAAAAAAATCCCCCGTGATGTACTTCTACACTGAAAAGTGCCGTGTTGCCTACAATTTAATTTAATACAAATATTTAGTACTCAGTTGATAGAGAAGAGGTAGGATTCCTACCCTGAAAGGCAGCGTGGGTACCAAACCCTAAACTGATTGTTTCACAATTCCACTCCATACGTTAGCCCTAAACCAAACCTCTCTTATCAAGGCTATGAGAAATCCGAAAAAAGCAAAATAGATAGCGGGGAAGGGAGAGAATCGATTAAACTCACTGTAATTTGGAGCTGGCATATCAGGTTCTCTCAGATTTGGTCCCATCACGTGATGTGCCGAGCGCCGCTGGTCTCCTTCGTCGCGGCGGCCAAAAGACCTATCTGTTTCTGCGTCAAAACAAAACAATCTGTCGTGGGATTGGGAACCTATCCAATTATAAAAGCAGTATATAAAATAAACAAAGGGCCAATTTGCAATAGTGTTGTCAATATATTATTTACATGTAAGCACCAATTGTACACATAAGCCGCCTATGTGGCATGTTTTTGCCTACGTGTCGTCCCGATGACCTATCCGCACCCACCTGTCAAGTTGTTGTTCCTAAATGAGTAATTTGAGAGATGATGTACCCATACGCACCCACTCGCCAAGTTCATGTACTAATGATGTATTTAACTCTATATAAAAACGGAGGGAGGAGGTGTGCACGGGTGGACCGGGTGGGTAGCGGGGAATTTTTTCTAAAACATATATCAACCAAATTACCATTTTACCCTTAGAGAAAAAATCGAAGAAACCGACAATGCGACTGTACGACCGTTGGAACGTATTGTGTACCGAATAAAACCTCAAACCGTTTTGCCGATGTATACATCGACCGTAATGACGCCAGCAACTCCGTCAAAATGTAAGTGAAGAGGTTGGCTCCAGCGATCTGACAAGATTTGCATAGCCGATGATTACGGCTTTCCATCGTTAGAGTTCCTGCACCATGCACTTGATGACTAGCCACAAACTCTTAGTAATTAATCAGCCTCTTTAAGATTTATCGGCTATACATCATTAGCTTGAATGCGTTAATAGACGCTGTAGCAGTATCCACCCATGGGCCGATGCAGGCATCTACTGACCACAATTGAAAATTGGTTCATTGGCTTTTGACTGTCTCCTGCCACCTCCGTTGGTAGCGATGATGTCAACGATTCCATCAAGAAATTAATTCCATCCATTAACTTCACTAGGAAATATCCATCGACTCTTATTCTTTTTAATAATCATTGATGCACTCATCTTCTGTACGAGAGGTTGGACATGAGTTGCCAACAGTGAACAAAAGAGACAACCTAGCCGATTGTGCTCTGCCAAATGCCAACTAGCCGATCGTGCTCTGCCAAATGCCAACATCGGCTGATAACTCAACTGCCCATCGGCTAAAAAATTTCGTGAATGAGCCAATTCTTGGATGTACATGGTTCAATATTCCATGCTAAGCACTGCCGAGTGCCAAATTAATATACTCCAATTTCCTGCCAGGCAAATTGTCTCCCTTTTTCCTTTTCTCTCTCTCTTTTTTAAAACCGATATATCTTGCTCATTGAGAATCTATATCTTTCCAACGGCTGCCCGAACAATATGTCATGCCTCCTTGGACATCTTCTTTCTTATTGATTTAATATCGGCCGAAATAATTATTGCTCAATCACTCCCAGTCGAATTTCTTCAAACCTTTATGAGTCATTAAATATTCCAGGACAGCTTTGTTCAACAACTGCCAATTAAATTAGCTAAGATAAAACAACTGCACGTATACTTTAGGGTTTCCTCCATAATTAATTTTGGCACAAGATCCTTCTGGAATAAATAGCCGATAGACGTCTTGTCGGCTTTTGACATACAGTATGTTGCTTTGGTCCACCTGAATCCCATGGCAAATAATTTCCAGATAGCCAATATTTTAGAGCACTAATTTTTTGTTCTTGATTACCGGGCTCCCATGAAAAATGACCTCCAACTAGCCGATATTTCGAGGTAATACATCTATGTTCTTGATCACCCGACTTCTATGGAAATTCAATCCCAAGCAGTCGATACTTCCGGGTAATATATCTGTGCAGCGAGCAATAAATATTTTGAGAAGCCATCCTTTGCTCTACTTCTGCTATCCATCCATCGGTTTTATGCTAGCTTCTTTGGTTGGATCGTTTCCTCTGATTTTTTTCACTTGATGGCCTGCTATAATCAAGATGCTAGTCGGCCAATCATGAAAAGGGCTTCTAGTTTTTTTTCCGGCCGATATCCAAAATCTTTCATCGGCCATCCTTTACATGTGCACACACATGGGCTCCGTGCGTGGTGGACTATTCCTCCATCACATATATGGGACTTGATGCTCCTTCTGTAGCCAATTTGATTGCTGGCCGATTTCTCTTGCTCGGCTGTTCCTCTGTACTAGCCGATGCATCACTGGCTCGACTTTGCGTCATGCTTGGTCAAGCAATCAAAATTGTGATGCACTTAGTCAATATCTTTGTATTATTCTTTTATCAGCTGATCACTCCATGGGTCATGCTCTGGTTATCACAATCGGTCCTTCTTTTATTACTCCATCGGCTATCATTTGGATTAAGCAGCCGATATATTCCGTATTGTAAGGAATCGGATGCTCGTAGCCTAAGAAGAGGAGGGGGTGAATTAGGCAACTTAAAACCTTAAGCCTAGGGTTATCACTATTTGCTCCAAACATAAACTAGAACATACCATCTAGATGTGCAACTAAGGTTGTTCTAGTGTGAAACTCCCATCCCAAAACAAGTTTTGCAGTGTGAAACTAAGGTTGTTCTAGTGTGAAACTCCCATCCCAAAACAAGTTTTGCAACCTATAGCCAATCCTAGCATGATACTACTCTAGGAAAGTAAAGGCAAGCAAGGGTTGCAAGAAAGTAATGCGGAAACGTAAAGGGGGGTGAGAGGAAGCAAACTCTTGACACGCGATTTATCCCGTGGTATCGTTAGGCACTAAGCCACCCCTAGTCTACGTTGTTGAAGCACTCTACACAAGAGTATTACTTCCCGGTCACCAAGTCTCTCCCAAGAGCACCACTTGACTTGCCACAAAGGCTCGCCACAAAGGCACTCGTCAAGCTCCCTTGGTCACCTTGATGCCGCCTCCACTAAGGAGCTTCTCCACCAAGGGAAGGGGGTCTCCACGTCCCTCGCACAAAGTGTCCTCGCCGCTCCACACCAAGCCGGAGGGTCGAAGACATTTGCCGGAGAGCCACCTAGGCTCCAAGGCTTCCGGCGCACCTCGTACAGCTTGATCCACTCGAGAATCACCTCATAAGGTAGGCACACCTTGCACTTACTCAGCTCTAAGCTAATCCTAACACTAAGCACACACACAAAACATGTGCAAGTCTATGGATGAGCAATTTAGCACTTGGATGGCTTGGATATGATCTTCTATGAGTCTTGAACTCATCTACACTTCCACACACTCTAGCAAGCCCAAATGACGGGGTGGAAGGGGTATAAATAGGCCAAGGCATCAAACTAGCCGTTGGGCCAAAGCTCCTAAAAATAGTACCATCGGATGATCCGACGCTGTGCTTTTTCCTGGCATCCGTTCATCTGGTGCTACTAGTCGTTGCCTTCCATCGCACTTAACCGTTGAATCCTGCTGACGTCATTTATCCGATGCTTCGACCAACGCACCATCGTATCATCCGGTGCTGAAGACTCCGCGGCAAAAATCTCTCTATTAGCTTCTTTGGTGCCGTCGGATGAACCGCCGCTCAAACCCTTGGAACCATCGGTTCATCCGGTGCTGAAGACTTCGCGGCCAAAACCTTACTGTTAGCAAACACGTGGCCGTCGGATGAACCGTTGCTCTACCATCGGTTCATCCGGTGCTGTTGATTCCTGCGAGCTAACTGTTGCTTGGTCTCTTGATTCATCCGGCGCATGTAAAACTGGGGGCGTCTGTTCATCCGGTGGTCCATGCTGACTTGAGTCTTTCTCCGTAGTGTACCACTTCATCCGGCCATTGCACCGACGCTAGCTTCTACGGTACCGTCGGTTCATCCGACGATGTTTTTTCTCTTCTCTTTCTTCTTGTCGGTTTTGCCTCAAAATATATACTATCTTCTCATTTTGGCATGTGGTATTTTTGCATCTATGGGACCTAGAAATGTCTACAAAGACATGCTCAACAATATGGTTAGTCCCATTGATCATGTTGTCATTAATCACCAAAATCAAACTTGAACAAATGGCATATGAGACCATGTTCGCTACACGTATGTGTCACCAAGTATATGTGGCATGCATATGATCTTGTTGATGATGCGCCAATCGAAGTGAAGCTCGTTTATTTAAGATCATCGTCTTCTTTTATCGACTAAAATAAACTTTATCCGAAGGAGAAGGACAAGCCAACAAGAATCATCCATCTGACGCACACACTTACATTTGTTTTGGTGCCAATTGATCCACTCCACTTGCCGCGTAGGGCGGTTATCAGTAGATACATACTGCGTAGGGCATTAGGCATTGTCGTAGACATGCCTGCTTGATGATGAGTTGGTGCAGATCCGTTTGCTAATGACATTGTTGCAGTCATCGTCATCGAAGTAGTCGTCGAAGTCGTTGACAAGATCGCCGGCATTGAACTTGATGGCGACTCCTCTGGTGTAGTCAATAAAGAGTGGTGTGCTCCATTGATTGATTCTTTCATTCTTCTACCGACAAACATCTTCATCTCAATCATCAGGCTTATTTCACATAACATGTAGCCAAAACATATATCTTTTTGGCTTTCAATCGCGAGGCAACATAATGATAGGATAGGCTTCGAATGATATGTGCCCCATCATTTAGCCGATTAGAGACATCATCTTTGAAATTTCGTACGTAACTCTTGCCAGCCTGGATCCCATGGAAAATAATCTCCAGATAACCGATACTCCAAGACAAAAATCTTCTGTCCTTGATCACCTGGTCTCCATGGAAATTGAACTCCAATTAGCCGATACTTTTGTGCAGTAATTTTCGGCTCTCGATCACCTGGCTTCCATGGAAAACAAACGCCAAGCAAACGATCCTCCAGGGCAATATTTCCGGGCAATAAGCAATAAATATTTTGAGAAACCATCTCTTGCCCTGCTTCTGCAGATTTTATCTGTTCATTGCCATCGGCTATTTCTTCTCTCCTTAATGGTTGTAATAAAATATCGATCATACAACCATCAATCATGGTTAATTCCATTGGTACAAACTTTTTGTATGTATCAGGCATTGGCTCATAGATGGCACAATTTCCAAACTCACATGCTTGTTTTTCTCTATCTAGGATTTTTTCCACGTGAGTTCCTTCAAAGGTATTTTCTTCACCATATTGGCCTTTGTCCTTGAACTCATCAGTCGAGACATGCACTTCATGATCATTAATTTTTTGCACATGCTCCTCAAATTCAATCTTCTGACGCTTAGACAATTGGACCGGTAGCTCTGTTACTAATTGTGATGGTAACACAATAGACTGATGAGCCACCGGTGATGATTCCTGAGGAGCAGACTGCGACTGAATGTCCCCTGTTTCCTCTTGACAGCTCCTTTTTCTGATTCTTCTGGCTGATCTGATAGATGGGAACATTGCAGCCCCCCGGTCAGAGGTTGCTGGGCTGTCGGTTGTGTTTGTAGCCCCCCAGGCCAAGATTGCAGAGCTATTGATTGCGACTGTTGAACCATCAACTGTTCATCCATGGTTAGTGGCGGATAAATTTCTGGCTGATGCAGCTGATAAGCCATTGGTTGCGGGACCAACGTCCGTGGTTGACCCGCCATCGGCTGTAGAGCCGATACTTGTGGCCGATAGCTTTGCGATGGCTGACTTTGATTTGATGGTCTAGCGTATAAGGCCATATGTTGTGAACCATAGGGAACAAACTGCAATCCTTGGTCAACACCTTGAACGCATGTTGATTGTTGAATTTGAGTAGTATCCACAGACGTATATCCAAGAGTGTTGAACAAATCTTCCCGTGCCAGCGGTAGCGGTGTGTATCCAGGAGTGCTGAGCAAATCTTCCTGTGTCACCGGCAATAATGTGGTAGAGAGAACTAGTGATGCCTGAGGAATTGTAGTGCTTGACGATCCAGGATATATATACGCCGGTTCTTCGTAGCCTTGCTGCAGATTATCCAGAGCCAAAGGCTGCATTGCTTGTCTAACAAATTCATCATAGCCTTGTTGCTGAATTGGATCATAAGAAAATGCAGTATTAGCTGATGTCGTCGGCTGCTAACAATATGGCTCCATATAATCTTGCTGTTGAATTTGTGGCATCATATGCTGTAAATATGACACTATCAGTTGTGGAGCCGACACACGTGGCTGGTAATCTTCTTGGTAATGTGATTGAACAGCAATTGGCTGCAGAGCCGATGTTTGAACCCAATTCTGCTGAACTGTCTGACTATGAATTTCAGTTGAGTAGTAATCAGACGGAGTCCTAACTGGCGTATTAGCCGATAATTTCGGCTGTTGATAATATGATCTCTCATAATTTTGTTGTTGGGCAAAATCAGAGAACGCACTTCTGATTGCTTTTCTTATAATATTCGCCAATATTCCAGATTGATTGTCCATGGCAATTCGTCGTGCATATTGTCTTCGTGTCCCACTAGGCGTGCCAAGATGTGTTGACACAAAAAACAGAATCAAGTCCTTCACGGCAACACGTAACGGATCCCCGGGATGTAACAAGGCGTGCCAGCCGACCTGACCTGTTGATCGGCACGGAAGAGATATGAAACGTTAAATAGCGGGTGAATCGGCTAAAGAGCTGATGTGTCTTCTGATGAAATCGTATCAGCTAGGTAGCCGATACAGGAAACAGATCGGCCAAGTCGGCCGATATGACGACGTAGGTATTGCGTAAGCTACCGGAGGCAACTTAAACAAAGCTATGTAGGCAACACTTGAAATAGATCTAATCAGCTATGTATGATGATTAAAATATAATAATACAGTAAAAGCTGACAGGATGCAGTCTCAAGCTGGATAACTGGTGACAAAAGCTAAAGCAACAAGAATTAAGATAAAACTTGTAGATTTAGCTAATATCGATAAGTTGTAAATAAATCTAGACGAAACCACAGTGATACGCCCGGAGATTAAAGCCTAGAAATTACTCGGTAAAGCGGTACTCACAAACCTGCCGGAGGTCGATCGATGCAGCCCGGCGAACTCGAAGAACGATACTTGAAGAAATAAGAAAATAAAAAGAAGAAAACTTTTGGTGAAGTCGCTGAGTTGAAAGGTAAATGTACTTGAAAAGTAGAGTTTGTATATTGATCGTGTGATATATATTACAATGACCCTGCGTACATATTTATACTCTGAACCTATGACTCCTGACTAGTTAGGACTATGACTCGAACAAGACTTGCCTAGTACATAATATCTAAACCAAAGGAAATATTAAGATATATGGACTCTATTTTCCGATCTGCAGAATCCTTCTTGTGAAGTTTCTTCGTCCTGCTAGAGAACGATCGATCTGGATACGTGATCAATTTTGGACTTCTTTATTCTGGCCAGCCACGTATTCATCTTGTATTTGACTCACGCTGACCCGGACTCTTCTTTCCTCTTCCTTTTGGAAGTGCCAGCTTGCACATACACGTTAGCTTCTCAAATACTATTTACTGCCGACGCACACTCCTTTATTTATTTGTTGCGTATTCAGCTTGGAGGTGACTCTCTTGTGCACATCTATCTATACTATAAGAAGCGAAGACAATTCAAAACTTTTCTCACCTAAATCAGGTCCACCGTACCTCTCACGCCGGACCCACCCGTCATATGTTTTTGGAAATGGATAGGGTGAAAGGACTATGGAAGGACCGAAAAATCGCAATTTGGAGAGCGTTTCTGCCAAAAACGAATTATTTTTCTCACCATAATTGCATCTACCCGCCCTCCATACCCACTTCTGGACCCACCTGGGAGTCCTACACGGGTTCAACTTGCAAATCTGGGTGAAGGCTGAAGGCGTATCTCTATCCCGTCTCCCCTCCCTCCTCCGCATAGGTAGGTTTATATCTGCAATCCCCGTTGCTCGTTCAAACAACGGTGTCTCCACTTTTGGCGGAGCTGAATGCATGGATGTGGTTGAATTAAATGGAACGTAGTACTACTACTGACGTGATGAATCGCGCGCCTCGATCGTTTATTTGGTGCTGTTTTCTCTCATGACGTCGAGCGGCAGCAACCGCGATGATGGACCAAGAAACTGCAAGCGATGCGCCGGCGGCGGCTCAGCAAGTATTCGCATCGGACTCTCTCCTCTCTTTCTCTCATCCGGCTCTCCGTTTTGCTCCATCAGGCATCAGGTCTGCCTGCGTTGTTTGTCTGTTTGCCATTGCTGCTGCGTCCTTCGTGCGCTGGCCGGATGCAACTTCCTGAAACAATCGAGATTCCCAGCCTAGCTACTGCTCTTGCTTTCGCTTGAGGCCATTACCCTTTCTTCCCCAACCTAAGGACGACTGCACGAGGGCTCACGTTTTTTTATAGCTGAGAATTGCCATGCCTAATCATTCATATTTGCTAATTAATTATTCTCTTGTAAAAACAAAGCTTCTCGTCAATATATCTTGTGGACTAAAATTATTTCTTTTTTTCTGAAGTATTTTGTTAGTAAAAAGAATGTACAAGGATCAGATTTTTTTTAACCTTTTTAATCTAAATTTTTAATAATAACCTATCCTGAACTAAAATTTTAAGAAGTAGCTCTTTTGGTCGCGCCAGGCCGCGTGACGCGACTCTCTACTGAGTCGCGCCACATGCTCTGGCGCGACTGGACTGCCACGTCAGTCGGAGCGCGTGAGCGCTGGTCGTGCTGGCTGCTTAGGGGGCGAGTGAGTCGCGCCACATGCTCTAGCGTGACTCAGTCGCGCCAGGCGGCGTGGCGCGACTCACTTAACATACCCGGTGTCGTCGGGCCCTTTCTTTTCTTCTTCCTCCTCAATTCTCCACTCCACTCATGACCTAACCCGAGCTCCTCCCCTCCCATGGCGCCGCCCCCACCCCTCCCCCTCTAGATCCACCCCATCCCTCACCCATTTTGAAGGGGAAACAGTGGGAAATTACTCCGGGAAGGTAACTCCTCCACTCTAACCAATTAGTTTTTGCAGATTCCATCATTTTCATTGGATATGAGGTGGTTAGATTTTGTGTATGATTTGAGTTGCATAGGTTGATTGAGTACGAATCAGGTATGATTAAGTGTGGTGTATCGTGTAAGTGGCTGATGTTAACCCCTTCTTATCGTGTAGTTTGTCTTGCATGGTAGGATTTTATCATTTTCTTGATTAATGCATTGAACATATACATTTAAATTGTGGTTGTGTGTAGATGGAACGTTTAGTTCGTATTTTTTCGGGTGGCATGGTTGATGCCAATGGGGAGTTTGCAAGCATGAGGCAACAAGTAGCAAGATTTGATAGTGCTCCAACATTTGGAGATATTAAAATCCGAGTGAATTCTTTGTTCAAAGTTTGAAATAAGGGGGAAAGAAATTAGGATTCATGGAAGGTTCCATTCCGGTGACAAAAGAAGTCACTATGTGGTGATGCCTATTACATGTGGTGATGATTGGTTATTTTACAAAGAGTGTGAAAGAATCTCAAGTTCATTGTGCCGAGTTAGTTGTTGATGTTTGTTCTTCGGTAATGTCACCGCATAGTGAAGAGCCTATGGAACACTTAAATCAGGAAGATATGGTAGCACACAATGAGGTTCATGAGGACAATGATGATGAAGAGGGTGGTGATGATGATGAAAGTTCTCATGATTCAGATGGGGAAGATGAATTTGATAGATGTAGGTTGAACAATAATTTTGGTGATTATGAGGATGAAGAGGAAGAGGATGAGGATGATATATCTGTGAGCTCCGAAGAAGATGAACCACCTCCAGTTAGGCAAGCAACTCCAACTTCACTTAGCCAAGCAACTCCAACTCCACTTAGCCAACCAACTTCAACTCAACTAAGCCAACCAACTCATGTGACCCAACCAACACCTGTGCTTAGAGCTAATCCTATACACCTCACCCACCACGCGTATACCCACGTGTTGTACCCACTTGTGGACCCACCTATGAATACGTAAAGATTAAACACAGAATTTGTAGAAAAATCATAAATACTGGTGTTTCTAAGATTGTAGGGTCGACGACAACCGGAACTCCACAGAGTTCGGACTCTTCGATTCCTAATAAAACCCTTCCGCAGGCCACGGCAGCTGGGTGCGAGGACAAGTGCGCAAAAATAACAATGGTGGCGACGAACCTACACAAAGTGATGTGCCGGTTCCGGTGCGTGTGCAAGGGTTGGCGCGCCCTCATCTCCGATGAGGCCTTCGTCGCCGCCCAGAAATCACGTGCCGATCCTCTGGTGGCGCAAGACATATCGGGGTGCGGTTCCAACCCAACTTCACTCGAGCGTCAGGACCCCCACACCGATGCTACAGACAAGCATGAACATATCGTTGTCCATCTTCTGTTTCGTTCCAACGATCATAAGTTTATCGTTGTTCTGGCGGAAGGCCCTGGCCGGCGGGCAGCAGGTCGACGCCGAAGGTGGGATCTCATCCATGAGCCCGTGAGCGCCATGTAGAACAGTCGATCGTGAGTTGACCCTCGCTGCACGCTACCTTGCGCATCCACGCTGGCACCACCACCGACTGGGTCCCTCGCCTTCCGGCCGCGTTGTCGGAGCCGACGTCGCCGCAGAGCAATGATGAAGAGATCACCGCCTTCCTTCTCTATCGTCTCACTGCCGCTGCAACCTGCCGAGGCCAACAATAAACCTGCGTCGATCCAGGGGCTCCGTTGTTTTACTTCATGTATGACACATTCTCAATACACATCCCTGTGTGCTGCTAAAATACACATGCATTATATTTTGTTCTTAAATCTCTATGACTCTCTTAATTTATTGCAACTCCAAAGTGTGTAGTATCAAAATTCATAATGTTTCTCATTTGGCCTGATGCAGTGGCAGCATTGCCATCGATCTGACTATGCTTTCACACGTATATTTCTTGGGTCCTAGGTATATATTTAAGCTAAGTCTGGTTCGTGTTAACCCATCTTTGTTTGCAATTAGTTAATTATATATTTTAGGAGTACTCTACTCATGTGTATATGAGGTTCTTGATTTTGGTCCAATGAACTTTGCAGCCACATGATAACCTGATGGAGCGGTCAATAGGAATAGCTATTTCATGGTTGTAAGGTGATCGCATACCATTTATAACCACTAAGATTACCGGACATCGTTTATCACAAAGGTGATAATTGTTTCCTACTGATGATGATGATGATATGGACCATCGTCTTCCACTTGGTGATGTGACAAACATAATAACAACCCCCAGTTCTCGACATTGTTGTAAGAGATCAAAAGGAGAGTTTAATTGGTTGGCTTGGTTTGTTAGTAGAAGAAACATTTGAGAGCATGGAGCATGGTACTTGTACGTTTTTGCATCCATATTACCTGGTTTGGTTTTGACCTGGTCTTCATTAGTTTTGATCATGGTATTTTAAAATTGCAGTTGCAGGTGGTGAGAAATTGAAAATGTTGATACGTCAGCAGCAGAACATGAAAGGAAAAAAAGAACAGATAAGTAGTTATGCCAATTTGCCGGAGGAAGAGATGAAGCGTGCAAAGAACTATGAAAATATCATAGTAATAAGGTCGATGGCAAAACATACAGCACTAAGCTACATAGAAATTCACCGTTGATCAATGCTTAATTAGAAATTCACCTTTGCCATTATCATTAGCAGGTTATTACCTAAATTATGCCTTTCATAAATGGATTTCATCGCCCATATGCCAAGGGACGTTTATTTTGATGTAGAGTTTTTACCCTTTGCTATCACGCATTCAAATGAATGGCGGATTACATGGCCGATCTCAATTTTATTCTCCTTTCCAATCTCTTGAGTTAGCATTACATTAATCAAGTGAATGGCAGGGGATTGCTAGGGTTTCTCTTGTACAGCTGCTGGGCCTTCTTTTTTTTTTGTGCGACCTCGCTTTTCACGCGCTGGGCCCAAGCGCTTCAGCGACGGACGGTTCGACCCATATAGCCGCAACACCGATGGACAGCCCAAAGGCTAATGTAAAACTATATATCGACGAACCGTCAATGGACACATGTGAAATTACCGATGGAGGATCCGCCACTACCATTTACCAATGGACGGTTCATATGTTATTTTCAACTTTTAACGACGGAGGTCTGACGGTATATTGGGGTTGTGGTGTAGTGTGGGACAATTTTTTATTTATTTGATATCTCATGTATGGATGAAAAATATTCTTAGTATGCTTTAAGTTTTCTAAAATACTATATTGCTTTTCTTAATGTACCGATGCATGTATGATGGATTGGTATCTTCATATTTTTTCTAAAACACGTGCGTGACGCACGTGCACTTTACTAGTATGCAAATAAATCTTCATGACTTCTTACTTTCCATCGGCAGATGCTCCCCTGTCTTGTACCAGTCCTTTCGCTTCCTTTTGACGCCGGTCTTGACATGTGCTAAAAAACAGTATCAACACATAGTACGAAGCTGACGACACACGATGACCAGACTACTCGGAGATGTGCTGTTGACATTTCTTAACGTGATCACTTTAATGACAGATTTAGAATCCATCCTTAGCGACCTCGCCAGAAATGCTTGTTGGCATTCCTTAACGTCACTACTAACGACGTTGAGTTAGCGTGAACATCAAGACTTGCCAAAGGTAAATCTAAATGATCATGAACGAATCCGCAAGCGCACAGATAAACCATTGTAGCATTTCCCTAAGGAAGGAGAATATTCCAAGGGTATCGTATCTGTGGAAGGCAATGGCGGATATCATAGACTTATGCTTTTGCACTGGATGTAAACCAAGAGATAGATATAGGAAACAATAACTCAAAGGCAGGGGTAAGATAAAAGATATGATAGGGTAGTGTGACACACACTCAGATCTACCTCTACTCTAGTACTCTACGGCATAGGGGGAACATACGAGTTAGCTCTAGGTTCTAATGTCCTAAACATACAAAGCTAGAAGATACAAGAGATAGGCATGAAACATTGCATGAGAGAGTAAGGTTCGGCACCCAGGTACAAATGGGGAGCTAGCCCGCGATGACCAGCACTCTGCGAAACTAGACTTTAGACTCCTACAGCAATACCCCAGCGCGGAGGGTTCCAAAGGGTCCAACAGCTGTCACCACTGCGGCCTACCTCTATCGTTACGTGGGGTATGCTCATAACTAACGTAGCCACACAACCCAGGCACCATGCCTGCATTGCTGCTAGACTTCACCCGGGCCAGGCTATTGTGACCCAGGGTGAGAGCCACCAGAAGACTGGTCAACTTAGACCGAGTACCGTAGCTTGAACAAAAATCTCATGCAACACTAGCATGCCATCTAACAAGATCAACTAAGGCTAGACATACGAACAGATACAAACTCTCTTATGTCTAGTCAAAAAGATCAAAGGGTCGTGTTCGTGAAGAACACGAGCCTCTAACTTATGAACAAACACATAAGAATGAGTTTATTATCCTTCAAGTGGATCAAAAGGTAGTGTTCATGAAGAACACAAGCATCTAAATGATGAACAAGAGATGAACTCAAGAACATATCAAACATATGATCTACCATGACTTTATATGAAATAGCTGAATAACTGAAGTAAATCAAAGTCATACAATGAAATAAAGATAAAAGAGAACTCATACCTAGACTCCAAAGAAGACTTGGAACCTGAAGAAGTGCTACTCTAGCCTACCCCCTAGCCTTGGAAACTAAAAGTGAGAGGAGAATGAGAGAGTGGTGTGTGAGAAATGGGAGCCCCTCCCCTTCTATTTATAGGCAGGGAGGAGGCTTGCTTCGGGGCTCAAACTCCACCAAAACACCCGGGAGTGAGGCAATGGACCAATGGGGAGCAACCACGTGGAGGGCCAGGATCAGAGGCCACTAAGGTGATTCGACCGATCCTAGGATCGGCCGTCCGCCTAGGGTGGCCCCCTGGCCTATGCTTCCTCTGGGTGGCTGCCCTGTGGGCCCTCTGATCCATCCCCGGTGCATGGCTTGATTTGGTATCCGAGGTAGGCCCTTTGATCCATGTGAAGTCCATGTGGCGCTCACTGATTCGTCGGTGAGTGCCTCCCTTGGATCAGTGACGTGGAATGCCATGTGTTTCCTTGGTGGCAGCCACCTCCTCAGCTGAGTTGGCATGGTTCTTCCATAGAGAGTGGGTTTCCATCTCTTTTAATGGGTATTTCACCTACATACAAATAATCTCCAAGAACAAGTGGAACTACATTATTTAAACCAAAATGCAAGTAAATAATGCTTATGCCTCCATTTATGTGAGAATATTGATGGCTGAAAGTAGTACTTAACAACTGTCAACAAACTCCCCCAAGCTAACCTCTTGCTCGTCTCGAAGCAAGACATTAGGGACTTAGGTTGGTTGATCAGGAATTGCTACGATGTCATATTCTTAACTTATGGCAAACATACAGCGAAGTACTCTACCAAGTGTTGAACAAGTTGGCAATGTTCTTACCATTCACCTGATGTCATGGGGCATATAGCTTCACCTGCCTTAGGCGGTTGAGAGACAGAATGGTTATATAGCAAATGCATAATCACCCATACCTTGATCAGCTACCAATCGGGAGGTTTTGCAAATTTTTCAAAAGAAAATCAGAGTTCCTCAAATGATACTCTCGGATCGCTCAAAGTGTATGGTTCCTCACCAAGGCATCAATGCTGCCTTTCTTCACATCCTACTTCTAATAGGCTTATGTGGAGCTGTAGGTAGGGAAGAAGTGTGGCATACTTGTCTCTCATATTTTGCTAAGTCAAAGACCGGATCCTTGGAAGAAACAAACATACATCCTGATCAAGATGTGCATATGTGTGTGATGGATATGAGCATGGTAAGGTGGATACTAGGCCCGGAAATGGGTGCTAGATATTACCATGCTTTATAAAATGAGGGATTGATGGTAAGGTGGAGACTAGCCCTGGAGTGGGTACTAGTTATTACCATCTATATGGTGGAATTCTTTTTCTTGCACATATCAATCCCTTTTTCTCCTTCTAAAATTTTCGAGACTTGGGCTAGCTCTCTTTATTTATTTTTGCCATGCTTTTGAGCATGCTTTCCTTTTTCTTTCTTTCTTTCTTTTTTTTCAGCTAGCCCTTTGTCTCTACTGGGAATATTTGGAGAAGGATGAATGATACAAAGATGCATAGAGTTTTATTTGTGGAAGAATGCCTAAGCAAATGGAACAAATGATGAATGCTAACTTCCAGTGTAGAAGTTTAGCATGAACGTGTACGTGATCTTGATCAGGGGAGTATGAGTTCTAACAAGGGTCACAACAATTTGACAAAGCTCAATGAGAGAACAAGCTGCATATGTGGAGGCTAACAAGAGCTAGAATCTACATATGGCCTTGGATAGGAAATGTTCATCATTGAGGAACTCATCATGTTTTGATTTTTCAAATAGGAAAACTCCGGATGTCAAGCATCACTAGGTACAAGATCATAGCACTCTATTATACCATATCATGTCTCACAACAACTTAGGCAAGGATCATGCTTTCTGCTACCCACAGTTTTTCAAGCTAAGGTTTGAACATGCAAGCCAACAAAATCAAAACTTAGGTAGGATACAAAGTTGTAAGCAAGACATATGAGATGAATAAACACATCAACTATTCATCATTTCAACCATAGAGGCAAAGCATTCTTACTATGCATATAAATATGATGATACAAAGTTATAAGCAAGACATACGAGAAGAATAAACACATCAACTATGATGATGAAAGCAAATAAATATTTTTGGTCTTTTTATTTTTGCATATTTTTTGGGTTTTCATTTATAAGATATTCGGAAAACAAAGGAAGATACAAGTTACCTCAGGATGGGGGTCCTCCCCAAGCTAGTTTCAGGCTCACTGTGGAGGAGGGCAGAAGAATCCCTGACTCGCGTAGTAAGCCCTCCGCTCCTCCATGTGTCGCTGCTGAGCCTGCTGCATGGCTTCAATCCTTTCACCAGCCTGACGCTGCCACGCTGAGGTAGACTCGACGTGGGTGTTCAGCGTCTCCTCCAATCCCGTGACCTGGAAGGTGAGCTCTCCCATCTGCTGCGTGAGCTGAGCATCGCATGTAGAGGCTGAGGAGTGCCGCCTGAAGGATGAAGATGAAGGTGGACCACCGGAGCTAGAACTAGCGGGTGTCGCCCACTGAGCACCGCTCGCATTCGCCCAACCCGTGCTACTCGCACTCGGGTGGTAGGTGGGCTGATCCCAACCAGGTGCATATCCAGGGGTAACCCCGAACATGTACCCCGCAGGGGGCCCTCCTACCACCGGTGGTGTAGCAAGCTGTGGCTGTGGTTGAGGTGGTTGTCGGGCATACACCCCGGGTACTCACGCAAGGAAGGAAGAAGACGGACTCCGACTAGAATTCCCCTGTAATCCTATTAGGACTCGTTCCGTGTAATCCTACTAGGACTCCTACCTTGTAACCGACTAGGAACCGGCCCCTGGACTATATAAAGGAGGGCCGGGTACCTAGGAGGACATCTGACCAACCAACACCAAGCACAGGGCACCATACTTGATCCCCAAACAGGACGTAGGGTTCGCCACCACGGCGGCCCGAACCTGTATAAATCTTGTGTCCCGTGTCCTCGCGCGTACCTTTGAGTTCTAGGTCTGGCGATCCCCACCACAATCATCTACCTCGGGTACTCCCCTTGGTAGGTTGCCGGGCTAAAACACCGACAGCTGGCGCGCCAGGTAGGGGTGATCGTCATGATCACCGGCGGATTCGAAGGACCTCCATCAGCAAAATCAATCTACATGATCGTCGGGACATCGACAGCGTTCTACATGGGTGCAAGACAAGTGCAATTCGCCAGCTCGGTGGAATTCTCCATGAACACGAATCGATCTCGTGTTACCCGTCCAAAGTCGCACGTTGCCGTAAGTCCACATTCCAAGGCTAATCAGCAAAGCAACTCGCCGTGTTTCGGTGTCCAAATCCAAGACGGAATCAATTCCGTGTATATCCTCTGTTCGGAGCAACTCGAAGTGGATTAGTACTCGCTGTCATGCACCTTCGTCCGTGTCAGACCAGCTGGTATGGCTCTCGGTTATCGAGTCCAAAGCAAAAACCTGAGATTGCACTACTCGGAATCCAAGGAAATAAAAAATCATCAAGCAGCGCTGTTCCCCGAATCTCCTGGAAGCTAAATTAGTACTCGCGCGGATCAAGACAGCATGCTAGTATGCTATAGCGAGCTCTGACCACACTACGCCAAAATCAATGCAATTTTCCAAATTGTGCTACACGCACACAAACAAGCTACCAGACAGCTCCCACAAGAATCCAAGATTTTTGGCTTGGCTCACACACAAGATGTACGCGAGTACAACTACTTCAACCATGTCGTGCGCCATGGCTACGTCGCCTTTGTCCGCACTGGCTCTACCTTGCCTACGCCATGTGCTGTGACTACTCGGTGTGCCGCCGCTCGACTTGTTGTCCGGTCGCATCGGTTCCATATCAACTACGCCGTGTGCCTCGACTACTTGTCTCCCGACCGCACTGGCTCTACATCAACAACGCCATGCGCCGCGACTACTCGTCTCCTGGTCACACCGGTTCTACTTCAGCTACGCCGTGCACCGCGACTACTCGTCTCCCGACCGCAGCGGCTCTACCTCAACTATGCCGCACGTCAGGTTGCCTCGACTCCTCGCGCGGCTCATCGTCGACTACTTCGCATATGGAGTGCGACCGGGTGCCTCGGCTCCTCGCGCAGCTCGTCGTCGACTACTTTGCTTACGCCGTGCGTCTCGCACTGGCTTAACCTCGACTACTCGTCGTCCGGTTGCACTGGCTCTACTGCGCCTATGCCGTGCATCCGGACGCGCCGTCTCACCGCTCGACTTCTCGTCGGTCGGTCGCACTGGTTCTCACTGTGCATCCGGTCACTGCATCTCGCGGCTCGACTACTCATCGCCTGGTTGCACTGGCCCTACTGCGCCTATGTCGTGCATCCGGGACGCGCCGTTTCACCGCTCGACTTCTCCTCGGTCGGTCACACTGGCTCTCGCCATGCGCCCGGTCACCCGTCTCGCGGCTCGACTACTCGTCGCTTGGGTGCACCGGCTCTACTGCGCCTATGCCGTGCATCCGGACGCGCGATCTCGTCGCTCGACTTCTCATCGGTCGGTCGCACTGACTCTCACCGTGCGCCCGATCACTCTATCTTGCGGCTTGATTGCGCCGTCGCTCAACTTGTTGTCCAGTCGCACTGGCTCTACTTCAGCCATGCCGTGCGCCACGACTACTTGTCTCACGGCAACGTCGAGCCTACCTCGACTACGCCGTGCGCCGCCGCGACATCGTCTTGTGGCCACATCAGCTCTACTTCGACTACGCCATGCGTTGCCACGACATTGTCTTCCGGCCGCATCGCGTCGACTACTCATCTCGACTAGTTTTCCAAACTAGTCGAGAACGGCTGTCACGCCCCCAACAACTAGTCGGAATCAACTCTGACTAGTCAACTTCAGCAACAACCGTCGCGGCTCCATCGCTGACCGCCATGGCTTCATCTACAAGACCGCCCTGGCGGCAATAGCTAAGTCATTTATTCAATTGATTGCTTTTTTCTGCTTTGGTTTGTTTTCCGTGCGCAGGACAAACACGCCAAAGACTACTCATCTGTGCACGCTTCTACATGGGAACTACCCTCCAGAGCTGCACAAGTCGACGTCAACGGTCGCAATCTCAAGTCCGCCCCGGCGGCACAAGTCGACGTCAATGGTCGCAATCTAAAGTCCGCTACGGCGGGACAACTCGACTTCAACGGTCGCATCAACAGTCTGCCCAGGCAGCAACAGCTAAGTCATTTAATTTAAATGATTACTGTTTTCTTTCCTTGGCTTGTTTTCCTCATCATGCAGGACAACATGCCGACTACTCATTCGTGTACGCTCCTCAGTGGGTTTTCACGAGAGCTACACTCTGCCGACTACTCTTGGGGTATATCGACCAAACCGCCACGGGCTTACCACTCAATCTCGGGGGCTCCGGCCATGAATTTGGTACACTAAGTTTCGGAGGCTCCACCACGAGTTTGGTACATTACATCCCGGGGGCTCTCGCCACGACTTTGGGTGTACCGAGTTTTGGAGGTCACAATGGCTGTATCCTAAGGAGGCAACTTCCAAAGTCCGCTCCGGCAGCATACTACGTGTGTAAGCTTCGATGGAACCTAGCTGTAAGTGGCCCTCGCGTCCTGGCAATGATGGTACCTAGCTGCACGCGGTCTTCGCGCACCGTACCATGGGTTTCGTACCCTAAGTACTCGCGCCCCATACCATGGGTCTCGTACTCTAAGTACTCACGCTCCGTACCATGGGTCCTAGTACCCTAAGTACTCAAGTCGACTTCTATAGTCGCAACCTCAAGTCCACTACGGTGGCAAAAGTCTCATACTCTAAGTACTCATGCTCCGTACCATGGCTGTGACTGTTGCTGCTGCTGCATGTGTGCTCTCTTTGCCGCGCTTCTGGTGGACCTACCTGAAACACTAGCACGACAACTTTCCTCTTGTGTAACAAGGGGAATGGTTAGTGACTCCAAGCTATACAATCGAAACCCCGTGTTAGGTAACGGGATTTGATTTGCATAACCCGGAAAGAAGAAGGTCAAAGAATCATTTGGGCCTCTCTTAAGTGTATGCCCTTGGATCAAGTATGCCTCATCAATGAGAACTCGGGGCGTCCCGATGAAGGGTACGGGATTCCCACTAAGAATCCTGAGTCTGAGAGCAATACGAGTCACCAAAGACGTACACTCAATAAGACCCATCATCTTGAAATTCATCAACCATTGCCGAATCATAGCTTTAATGGGAGAGACCTTGATCTGTTTAACAGCGGCATATAATAGCATCAACTCATCGCTGCTCACGGGTCGAACATCCTCTCGAGGAAAGAGAGTAATGGCGAGCCACTTGTGCCACAAACGGAGAGTGGGATGCACAATATCATTGCACCGAGGCACAAATTTGCCACTGTAAACAAGACCAGAGATGTCTGCCCAGAAAGAGTCTCCAACAAAACCCTCACAAGCCTTCTTCAAAGAAACAGCACAACGAGGACTAAAACCAAGGAGACGACTAAGTTCCTTCCAAGAAACACGATAATCGGTCCCAAAAAGACGAAACTCAATACCATCCAGAACCTCGGTAAGAGAGCAAAGAAACTGGATGGTGAGGGGCCGAGAGCCAGGCTCTGTAACCAGTGCAAACTCCTCCCAACCAAGAGCAGACCAAATAGAAGCAAACTCGAGATTCATACCTGTTTTCTCAGTGAGAGCCGGGTCGAAGCCCCGGGTGTGGCCGAAAACTCGATCCTTCAAGAGAGCATAGACTTGCTCCTCTCGAGCGCCCCGCAAGCTGAGGTAGGGGGTGCCATTGACGACCTCCTTTGCCGCTTGTGGCTTGGCTTGCTCTTCTTGCTCTTCTTCATAATCCATCGTTGATGGGCTCGGTGTTGGCTCGGCGGGGACAGATGAACTCGCGCTTGCCCGCGAACAGGAGTGTGTCACCCTCCGAAGAGTGTTCACCACCCAATTCATGCTAGCACAACAACGGGACAACAAGAGCAACTCGGTGATGGGTTAGTGAAATCGAATGAAATTCTTACCAAGCTTGCTCCACCAATAGGAATACTTCAGGAACACAATAGAGAGAATACTTGATGATCCAAACTTGAGCAAGAAATCCAAGAAAATCAAGAGAGCAAGGAGTAGAGAGGGGAGTGTGAGTGAAATGAGTTGAATGGGTGAAGAACACCCCCTCTCCACTGCTATTTATAGGCAAATACGCCGGGCATCCAGACATAGCCGTTGGGCAACGGCTAGGAGCCGTTGGAGCAAGGTGGGGCCCAGCAGTCGTTTGGCTGCTTCGGCCGAACCTGGGGTCGGCCGACCCTAGGCCGGACCCACCTACCCTCTGCCCTGGCCAGTGGCTCCCCATCGGCTAGTTGGGGGCCTGCCTGAGTGCCTCGGCCCAAATTCCCTCGAAAAATTTTTCAAATGATTTTTCTAGAATTTTCAAACTCAGAAATTATTTTCAGAAATTTTATTTGAAAAGGGAAAATGGCTAGATAAATCTAGCATGCAGATGCAAGGTTTGGAAAAATCAAATATGCAATTTTGGAAATCAAATAAAATTTTGGAAAGGGAAATATGAGATAATACCAGCTTTAACCTTTTTGGTAGAAAGGACCCATCCTTTTTAGTCTGACGAGTTGGACTCTTCTCAGCGGTTAATTCCACTCGGCACCCCACTCCTGAGAAGTAGAGGTTGGTGCCTTCTCAATCTTCCGCCATTCTTTATGAATTTTCTTTTGCTTCTTTGACGGAGATTTCTTCTTTGGGGGTGAAGGCTCCGTCCTTCCCCCAAGCTGCTCAACACTATCCTACACCAAATAGCATTGCTCTTCTTTATCTTGAAACTTCAATTTCAAGTTCCTCTTCCCAATGTGGAAACAGATTACTCCGGAACCCACATTGATTCTAGCTCGGACATCACTGAGAAATGGTCGCCCAAGGATGAGCGGCATTCCTCCCTCGTCATCCATATCAAGGAGCACAAAATCCACGAAGACATAAGAGTTTTGGACCTTGACCAATAGGCTCTCAACAATTCCTTCTGGATATTGTATCATTGAATCGGCGAGTTGGATAGTCCGGGCTGTCGGAGAGAGAGCTGGATATCCTAGTTGCTCGAACATGGCTTTGGTCATGAGATTAACACTTGCACCAAGGTCACAAAGGGCATGCTTGATCGTCTTGTAATAGATGGTGCATGTAATAGCCGGATAGCCAGGATCTTTCTTGTGCACAACTGCTGATTCCTCCCATGGATCTAGAATTTGTTGTATGGGCTTCCCTGCATAGTTAGGAGCATATGTCTTCCTAGGTGGCTTACCCCACCTAATTGACACTACACTAACATTTTCACAAGAGGATACGGGTTGCCCCGGGATCCTCCCGTTATCAGCAGAGGGAACCAAAGCAGCTAACTGAGCTAACTGGGTTTCTAATATTTTGTTAAAACTCAGCTGGCTCTTCTGAGCAGAAGAAAAACTATCAAGCTTAATGTTGAGACTTTCCAAGGTTTTATCAAGGGCAGCTACCTTTTTGTTAACACCTTCATTAATCTTAGCTTGCCCAAAAATGGGATCTCTCAAGGAGGGTTGGTTAGGGTTGTAAGAGTTACCTTGGTTACCTCCTTGATAATAAGAGCATTGTTGATTCCATGATTGGCCTCCTTGTTGAGGTGGACGATAACCATTGTTGTTGCTGTTCATGTACATCACGTCCTCCTGAGTCTCCGGACAGTAATTTCCTGAGTGCCCAGTGTTGCCACAGACCTCACAAGTCATATGAGAATCCATAGGTAGAGTAGTGGTGGCCATGGCAGCCTTCTCGCTGGTGTAATCATCTAGTCTTTTCATAAGAAGATTCAACTTGGCAGTAATCATGTCTGCTTCCTTGACAGTATGAGTACCCCTTGGACGTGGTTGGAGTCTTTCATCACTCCATCCTTGGTTGGATACCATCTTCTCAATGAGTAATTTAGCATTATCAACTGTGAGTGAGAAGAATGCTCCCTGAGCAGCAGCATCAATATGGCCTCGGGCTGTCGGAGTCAGCCCATTATAAAAGCTTTGAAGAATAAGCCAATCCTCCATTCCATGGTGAGGACAGGCCAGGACATACTCCTGAAGCCTTTCCCAAGCCTCTGGAGTAGATTCACTTGCTGCTTGCTGAAAACCAGAAACCCTTCCACGAAGAGCATTGGTTTTACCCAATGGGAAGAACTTCTTGAGGAATGCCTCTGAACACTTATCCCAAGTATTAATGGCTTCACGATTCACATAGAACCATTACTTGGCTTTCCCAATGAGAGAAGATGGAAACAATCGGAGACGAACAGCATCCATATTTGCACCCCTGATGATGAAAGTGCTGCATAGCTCTAGGAATTGCTACAAATGGGCATTGACATCCTCATTTGGCTTGCCACAGAATGGGCTAGCCTGTACCATCGTAATTAGACCCGTCTTGATCTCAAAATTTTCAGTCCCCATTGCCACCTTAGGGCCTTGCAGCACCTGGTCGGCAGAAGGATCTGAGTACTCACAAAGTGTCTTCTGGGCCATAACGTTTGATGTGGATGGTACAAAGGAAGCTGGCTCGCCTTCCGGACGAGTACGACGAGGTGAGTCGAAATGAATTCGAGCCTTCCTCACTAGTGACTCGGGATCTTCAGTGAAATTCTCCGGTAAGTCGAAACCAGTCATACACTACCTGTCTTCATCATCCAAAGATAAAAGAAGACAATCAAGGTTAGCCTACATTGAGAGTTGCCCTAACCTACTCATGATTTATAAACAGATGCAAAGCATAGTCATGATGATCCTGTGCCTTCCCCGGCAACAGTGCTAGAAATGCTTGTTGACATTTCTTAATGCGATCACTTTAAGGACAGATTTAGAATCCATCCTTAGCGACCTCGCCAGAAATGCTTGTTAGCATTCCTTAATGTCACTACTAACGACGCCAAGTTAGCGTGAACATCAAGACTTGCCAAAGGTAAATCTAAACGATCATGAACGAATCCGCAAGTGCACAGATAAACCATTGTAGCATTTCCCCAAGGAAGGAGAATATTCCAAGGGTATCGTATCCGTGGAAGGCAATGGCGGATATCATAGACTTATGCTTTTGCACTGAATGTAAACCAAGAGATAGATATAGGAAACAATAACTCAAAAGCAGGGGTAAGATAAAAGATATGATAGGGTAGTGTGACACACACTCAGATCTACCTCTACTCTAGTACTCTACAGCATAGGGGGAACATACGAGTTAGCTCTAGGTTCTAATGTATTAAACATACAAAGCTAGAAGATACAAGAGATAGGCATGAAACATTGCATGAGAGAGTAAGGTTTAGCACCCAGGTACAAACAGAGAGCTAGCCCGCGACGACCAGCACTCTGCGAAACTAGACTTTAGACTCCTATATCAATACCCCAGCGCGGAGGGTTCCAAAGGGTCCAACAGCTGTCACCACTGCGGCCTACCTCGATCATTATGTGGGGTATGCTCATAACTAATGTAGCCACACAACCCAGGCACCATGCCTGCATTGCTGCTAGACTTCACCCGGCCTGGGCTATTGTGACCCAGGGTGAGAGCCACCAGAAGACTGGTCAACTTAGACCGAGTACCGTAGCTTGAACACAAACCTCATGCAACATTATCATGCCATCTAACAAGATCAACTAAGGCTAGACATGCGAACGGATACAAACTCTCTTATGTCTAGTCAAAAAGATCAAAGGGTCGTGTTCGTGAAGAACACGAGCTTCTAACTTATGAACAAACACATAAGGAATGAGTTTATCATCCTTCAAGTGGATCAAAAGGTAGTGTTCGTGAAGAACACAAGCCTCTAAATGATGAACAAGAGATGAACTCAAGAACATATCAAGCATATGATCTACCATGACTTTATATGAAATAGTTGAATAACTTAAGTAAATCAAATTCATACAATGAAATAAAGATAAAAGAGAACTTATACCTAGACTCCAAAGAAGACTTGGAACCTGAAGAAGAGCTACTCTAGCCTACCCCCTAGCCTTGGAAACTAAAAGTGAGAGGAGAATGAGAGAGTGGTGTGTGTGAAATGGGAGCCACTCCCCTTCTATTTATAGGCAGGGAGGAGGCTTGCTTCGGGGCTCAAACTCCAGCAAAACACCCGGGAGTGAGGCAATGGACCAATGGGGAGCAACCACGTGGAGGGCCAGGATCAGAGGCCACCAAGGCGGTTCGGCCGATCCTAGGATCGGTCGGCCCCCTAGGGTGGCCCCCTGGCCTATGCTTCCTCTGGGTGGCTGCCCTGTGGGCCCTCTAATCCTTCCCCGGTGCATGGCTTGATTTGGTATCTGTCAGGGGGTGAGACCTGAACAGATCTGCAAGGGGGTTACCCAAGCAGTTTGCAGGTTAATGGAGAGGATCGAAAACTAAGAGCGTAGGTGGTAGTCCACGTGGTGAACTCGGAACTAAGTGAGTATGGTGATGAACACGGGGAAACAGGCGTTTAGACTGGTTCAGGCCTCCGGAGAGTAAAACCCTACGTCCAGTTGCGGTGGTGGATTATGCGAGAGGATGAAGATGTCCCCTTGAATGGAGTCCTAGGCCGCCTTATATAGGGGACGGGCTAGGGTTTCCATTCAAGGTCGGTGTACCCATATCTGGGTCGGTTACAATCTGGGAAGATATTCTTCCGGACTACAAGGAGTATCCCATGATACCCAGACCTACAGGCGGCGGCGCGCCGCGTCCTAGTGCCTTGACTTGCATGCCAAGCTCTGCGGATCTTCCGGGATCTTGATAAGGTCGCCCAAAGTCTTCGGAGCCACAGATAAGGTCGCTGGGCCCACTTTGCAGGTCGGCGGGACTTCTAGAAGGTCGGGTCCACTTGTCAGGGACCCCTGGGACCCTGGCCGGTGGGGACCCATGGGTACCCATGTCTCTCAAGCCCCCGATCGACGTGTAGGCGTAGCGGCCGAGGCGAGGTTGTGTCGAAGAGTAGCGAAGGTGCGGCACCATCGAGGTCGCGAAGGGTGCACGGGGATCCAAAAAAAGAAAAACCCCTCCAATGCGCGCACGTAGTTGAACGTCGAGCTCCTGGGACGAAGGGCCAGAAGGTTGAAGTGAAGACAAGGCGTCAACCTTGTAGGACCGCTGACCTGACTTGGGTCAGGTGTAACAAAGTAACTGCCGCGACCTTCAGAAAGGTCACCATGCCCACCGCAGGTAGGTCGAGCAGAGATGTAGTGGTAGTAGACTTCCATGAGGTCGAGGCGACCTGGGAAAATAGGGCGTCGCAAGACGCACTAGTGTACTAGCCCCCGAGCAGTAAAGCGGCCAGAATGACCAGTTTGATGCTCCGAAGAAGAAGAAATAAATGACCGAACCTACAGCCTTCTGCTCAGGGAACTAGACTGTGCTCTGTGAAACCAATCCAATAGGACAAACACTCCGGAATCTTGCAGAAGTCGTCAGTCACCAGGGCTGACATGACCTGAGTCATGGGCACACTGTACGGTCACGGGCCGGCTCCCAGGCGAAGCACAAGTCGCTATCACCCGCAAGAGATAAAAACGCTCCAGAATGCAGTCAAGTAGGGAAAAGGCGTGCCAATGCCTCCCACGGGCGAACAGTGACCTTGTGTCCTACGAGGGTACAGTAGTATTGAAGATAAGGATGCTGCGCAAGTTGGCTTGCGGATAAGATCAAAGGGCAGGTGTTGGGGGTATAAATAGATACTCATACCTTGAAGCAAATCACCCAGATTTCAAAGGAGAGCCATGGCGAAGCTGTGTAGTAATATTTCCATGCTAGAGACTTATGTCCGCCCACCAGAGCATAGAGTCGGTGTAGTTCATGCTTGAAGCTAGAAGAATGCTTACGAAGCTCGAAGAACTCGATCAGCCTCTTCTCCCGGGCCCACCGAGGAATCCAGGTGGAGCATGGAGCAGTACATGCATCGCCGGGCCTTACACACTAAGGCCTGATGTGAGCTGGTGTACACGACGCTCCACCCAGTGAGGCTGGTGTTGAAGCTTGTTCCATTTGGAATCTTGTGGTGAAGCTCAAACTTGATGCTGGGCACCGCAGGAAACCTGTTGGAGCTTGAGTAGAGGTGGCTGTGTGGCAGCTGCCTCCACAGTGGCTGTAGAGGTCTTCGGATAGGTTCTGAAGCTAGGAGAAAGCTTGCGACGTGCCTTATTAGTGTAGACAGTGTCGCAGGCACTATATAGGGTAGCTCAGGGCCACAAATGTCTTTGTATCTTGTAATTGGCCAAGGGCCAAATTCCTTGTAGCTTACGAAGCTTGTAAATACACATTTATGTGATAAATGTTAAGTTCAAAGTAGATGTAGGGGCGTCCGTGTGACCATGGCATAGCTGCCAAGGTCTCAGCGGGGCTGCGATAGCATGTCTACCTTCGGGAGGCCTTAAGTAGAGACAGAAAGCCCATGTCGACCTGGATCGACACAGTCGTTGTGCAGTGACACAACGCAGGTCATCACCCTGAAAATCATAGGTCTAGGCGACCTAGAAGGCAGTAGAGCCTTAGCGACCTCAGGCAGGAGCCGTAATCATGACCAGGAGGCCACCAACGGGTAGTGGAGCCATTAAGCATGGAGCCGTCAGTATAAACTAGCCGTATAGGCTAAGGCGGTCCAGTAGGCAGCGGGGCTTAGGAGCCGGGGTGTGAACCCGACGTTGCAGGCTGAGGCGACCTATCAAGCAGTGGTGCTTTGTCGACCTGGCGAAGAGAATGTGATGGACCCGAAGGTCGTCCAGAGATCAAGAGACCTTGAAGAAAATGTGAGTTATAGTGGGGTATAGGGGCTTGAAGTAGGGCATAACGAGTCTATGGACGCCAAGCCGTCGACCAGAAAGCCAATGGGCATAGATTCCCGCACAGCACGAGCCGTTACTGCCTGTGACCGTTAGGCCGAAAGAGCCGTTGGGTAATAAATCCGTTGGGTCGCCGAGAATGTCGCCGAGCCCTTCGAGACATTGGAACGACGCGGCCTATAGCGCTGTTGCGGCCCAGTTATAAAAGGCCGAGTGAGGGGCCGAGGACCCCACTCACTTCCATTTCCGCGCGGACTTAGGGTTTTAACTGTCGCCGCTTAGAGCCTTCCGCGCAAATCCGTCGGCGCCGCCGCACTCAGATCCGTCGTGCCGCGCGCCGCCGTATGCGCACGAAGTCCCTAGTGGTCTTTAGAGCTAGATCCACCAACTTTGAGGAAGAAGACATGGCCCCCAAGCTTGCGCCCGTGCCTGAGAGCATCTGGGAGCCCTCGACGGTGACCGAGGAGCAGCTCCAAGGTCTTATGGAGCGAGGGCTTCTGAAGCCCAAGGAGCAGGTGGGCTGGAGGCCAGCCGCCGGTGAGGCCTTCCCCTCCGAGGGGACCGAAGAGACAGTGGCCTCCGTCGCGCATGTGGAGTGCGGCTTCGGAGTCCCAGCAGGTGACTTCTTCCGCGGGCTCCTCCACTATTACAGGATCGACCTGGTACACCTCATCCCCAACGCCATTACCACAATCACCTCCTTCATCCATCTGTGTGAGGCGTACCTGGGGATACCGCCACACTTCAACCTGTGGTGGTACTTCTTCGAGCTGAAGAAGACGGGGAAGAAGGAGGTCTTCGGCTTCATGCTACGTCGCCACATGAAGTCGGTGTACATCGAGATTGTGTTGCCGGACAACACCCAGGGCTGGAGGTGAGGGTGGTTCTACATCGACAACCCGAAGCCGGCGCTGGTGACCAGGTCAGGGCTCGCGTCGGTGCCGGTGCCGGAGTGGAACAACCAATTGATGTCGCGGGAGGCCGACTCCCTCAAGCCGCTGCTGGAGGACCTGGAGGCGTTGAAGATGGGAGGGCTGACGGGCGGCGCGGTGGCCATCAGCTTCACCCGGAGGCTCCTGCAACCAATCCAAGATTGGGTGCATCCGGCCTACAAGTACTGGGGCTAGGCCGACCCTACCCGAGTGGCGCAGCGCAAGGTCTCCAAGGAGGAGATGGTGGCGCGGGTGAGGGAGCTGTTCAATGGGCAGATCTGGAACTAGACGTGCCCTAAGGCGTTTTGCCTGAAGCGCCCCACCGAGGCTGTAAGTCGCTCGTTTCTAATCGACCTTGATTCCTTTGCCTATGTTTGCTTTGTGCTAGTCTGTTACGAAGGTCGCTTGATGTAGGGTCGCGAGGGTGTGTACTGGAGTCCGGCTCCCCTCCCTGACGAGGGTGGGCGAAGCTTCAAGGTTCGGGCTGCGAAGGACATCGAGGTACCTCCGCAGCAGTACATCTACGACTACCTCTCTGACTCGTCGGTGGGAGGTAGTGATGATGAAGACCCCCCTCCCGCGTGGGAAGTTCTACGCCAGTGACCCGGCGCTCACGGTAGGTCGCTGGGAAGATGGCAGCGTCCAAGGCCGCCAAAGTGGTCGCCGCCACACAAGAGGCAGAGAAGAAGAAGAAGAGGAGGAAGAGGAGGGACACCACTGCGTCGTCGGAGATGGTGACAGTCAGCGTCGAGGTCTTCACCGGCGCTGGTGAGGATGACGATGCGGGGTCGCGTGACGCTGACTCAGGGTCGGGCGACACGGCGGCTGTGCAAGAAGACGAGACCCCCCTCGGGGTTTTGGAGGAATGGCGCCCGAAGCCAAGTGCTGAGGGTGTGAGCGACCAGGGGTCGCAGAAGAAGCAAAGGCGGGTGCCGCCCAGGCCGATAAAGCTTGGGCTGAAGCTTGACGGCAGGTACATCGTCGAACATGATTCGCATATGCCCGACCTGACTAGTTGTGTTTATGTTGGTGCTGATGGGATTTGTGCTTTGGACAGGGGGACTCCTACCGCGTTGGAGAGCGGCAAGAATGCCTCGGGCCAGGAGGCCTTTGGGCACAAGCCGGAGATGGCGCAAGTGGGGCAGTCATCGGCGACCTCGGCCGGGGACGTTTCAAGCAAGGCCCCTAGGACCATGGGGGCGGCATCGTCAGCGGCGACCAAGGTCGCTTCCGACAGTGCCCGACAGGGCGAAGGTCTTCAACAAGAGGACCAACCCGAGTCGGACCCGCTGCAGACGCACGAAGCGGAGGCCGTAGGAGGGAGCGGACCCAGCGACAGGGACAAGTGCCTCTACTCTGGTACTCCATGGGAGGAGGACATCCTTGCTGACAGCCGGGACCTTGACGAGTTCAAGGTGGCGCAGCAAACAATTGGCAGGACGCTCATTGTAAGTTGAAGTTTTGCCTTGAGTCTGGGTCTTCGATTTGTCCTGAGGACTTGGTCTGATGACCTTTTGGTATTGTGTTGATGCAGTCACTCACCGCACGAGCGCAAGGCAGGGCGGACCTGCTGAAGGAGGGCGCCAAGCTGCATGTAGAGGCGACCGCGGCCCGGGAGGCCGTGCTGCAGGCCAAGATCGAGGCCCCGGGAGAAATCTAGCGCCTCAAGGACGAGATGGCCCTGAAGGACAAGGCGATGGCCACCCTTAAGGAGGAGCTTGAAGCCGCCAGGGTGAAGGCGAAGGAAGCTGATGATGAGCTCAAGATCGCCGCTTCGGGTATGTCTGGGAGTCCCTCGACCTTGATGTTTGAAGTTTACGTCGTCGTGTGTCGTCCCTGACCTTGTTGATTGCAGAGGCCAAGAAGAGGGGGACCTCCTTGAAGAAGGAGCTCAAGGAGTTCAAAGACCAGATCAAGACCCTCAAGGAGAGGACGAAGGAGGTTGAAGCCAGTGAGTATTAGTATACTCGGAAGGCTGCATATGAATTCGGTGTACGCTGGGACCTGGAGATCGACCTTTCCCGGGCGATCCAGACTCTTATTGACCATCAAGAGATGACTGCAGATCTTCAGAAGGAGCTGGACGACATCAAGGAGGCTGCTGAGTATCTTGTGGATGTCTATGTCCCCAAGGTCGAGGGCGGGCCACAAGAGCTCGTTGCTCGACTGGAGGAAGTGTTGGCGTTTAGTAGCATCATCATCTTAAGAACAGACCTGGGACCCGTCCTTAGTGACAACACCAGGAAACGCCTTGTAAGCACCTCTCAATGTCGCAACTTATGGCGCGGGTTAGCGTGAACATCGAGACTTGCCATAGGTTAATCTAAACGATCATGAATGAATCTGCAAGTGCACAGATAAACCATTGTAGCATTTCCCCAAGGAAGGAGAGTATTCCAAGGGTATCGAATCCGTGGAAGGCAATGGCGGATATCTTAGACTTATGCTTTTGCTCTGAATGTAAACCAAGAGATAGATATAGGGAACAACACAATCAAAGGCAGGGGTAAGATAAAAGATATAAGGGTAGTGCGACACACACACTCAGATCTACCTCTACTCTAGCACACTACGGCTTAGGGGGAACATACGAGTTAGCTCTAGGTTCTAATGTACTAAACATACAAAGCTAGAAGATACAAGAGATGGGCATGAGTATTGCATGAGAGAGATAAGGTTCAGCACCCAGGTACAAACGGGGAGCTAGCCCGCGATGACCAGCACTCTGTGAAACTAGACTTTAGACTCCTACAGCAGGTACCCCAGCGCGGAGGTTGCCCAAGGATCCAACAGGGCTGTCACCACCTGAGGACCGACCTCTATCGTTACGGGGGGTATGCTCATAACTATCGTAGCCAGACAACCCAGGCACCATGCCTACGTTGCTGCTAGACTCCACCCGGCCTGGGCTATTGTGACCCAGGGTGAGAGACACCAGAAGACTAGTCAACTAGATCGAGTACCGTAGATTGAACACAGACCTCATGCAACACTCTCATACCATCTAACAAGATCAACTAAGGCTAGACATACAAACAGATATGAACTCTCTTATGTCTAATCAATAAGATCGAAGGGTCGTGTTCGTGAAGAACACAAGCCTCTAACTTATGAACAAACACATAAGGAAGGAGTTTATCACCCTTCAAGTGGATCAAAAGGTAGTGTTCATGAAGAACACAAGCCTCTAAATGATGAACAGAGGATGAACTCAAGAACATATCAAACATATGATCTACCATGACTTTATATGAAATAGCTGAATAACTGAAGTAGATCAAAGTCATACAAAGAAATAAAGATAAAAGAGAACTCATACCTAGATTTCCAAGAGGACTTGGAACCTGAATAAGAGCTACTCTAGCCTACCCCCTAGCCTTGGAAACTAAAAGTGAGAGGAGAATGAGAGAGTGGTGTGTGAGAAATGGGAGCCCCTCCCCTTCTATTTTAGGCTAGGGCCAGGCTTGCTCGGAGGCTCAAAGTGCCCCTAAACACCCGGGAATGCAGCAAGTGACCAATGAGGAGCAACCACGTGTAGGGGCCAGATGGGCCTCCCCTAGGTCGGTTCGGCCGATCGTAGGATCGGCCACACCCCTAGGGTGGCCCCACCTGGTGTGCTTCCTCTGGTTGGCTGCCCTGTGGGCCCTCTGATCCATCCCCGGTGCATGGCTTGATTTGGTATCTGAGGTGGGCCCTTTGATCCATGTGAAGTCCATGTGGCGTCCTCTGATTCATCGGTGAGTGCCTCCCCTAGATCGATGACATGGAATGCCATGTTTCCCTTGGTGGCAGCCACCTCCTCAGCTGAGTTGGCATGGTTTCTTCATAGAAGGTAAGTTTCCATCTCTTTTAAGGGGTAAATCACCTACATACAAATAATCTCCAAGGAGAAGTGGAACTACATTATTCAAACCAAAATGCTAGTAAATAATGCATATGCATTCATTTATGTGAGAATATTGATGGTTGGAAATGGTGAATTTCAACCGTCAACAAACTCCCCCAAGCTAACATCTTGCTCGTCTCGAAGCAAGACATTAGAGACTTAGGTTGGTTGATCAAGAGTTGCTACAATGTTGTATTCTCAACTTTTGGCAAACATACAGCAAAGTACTCTACCAAGAGTTGAACAAGTTGACAGTGTTCTTACCTTTCACCTGATACGTGGGGCATATAGCTTCACCTGCCTTGGGCGGTTGAGAGATAGAATGGTTATATAGAAAGTGCATAATCACTCATACCTTGATCAGCTTATCAATCCGGAGGTTTTGCAAATTTTTCAAAAGAAAATCAGAGTTCCTCAAATGATACTCTCGGATCGCTCAAAAGTGTATGGTTCCTCACCAAGGCATCAATGTTGCGTTTCTTCACATCCTACTCCTAATAGGCTGTATGTGGAGCTGTAGGTAGGGAAGATGTGGCATACTTGTCTCTCATGTTTTGCTAAGTCAAAAACCGGATCCTTGGAAGAAACAAACAGACATCCTGATTAAGATGTGCATATGTGTGTGATGGATATGAGCATGGCAAGGTGGATACTAGGCCCGGAAATGGGTGCTAGATATTACCATGCTTTATATGAGGAAATGAGGGATTGATGGTAAGGTGGACACTAGCCCCGGAGTAGGTACTAGTTATTACCATCTACATGGTGGAACTCTTTCTCTTGCACATATCAATCCCTTTTTCTCCTTTTGAAATTTTCAAGACTTGGGCTAGCTCTCTTTATTTATTTTTGCCATGCTTTTGAGCATGCTTTTCTCTCTTTTTTTTAGCTAGCCCTTTGTCTCTATTGGAGATATTTGGAGAGGGATGAATAATGCCAAGATGCATAGAGTTTTATTTATGGAAGAATGCATAAGCAATATGGAGCAAATGATGAATGCTAATTTCCAGTGTAGAAGTTTTAGCATGAACGTGTACGTGATCTTGATCAGGGGAGTATGAGTTCTAACAAGGGTCACAACAATTTGACAAAGCTCAATGAGAGAACAAGCTGCATATGTGGAGGCTAAGAACTAGAATCTACATATGGCCTTGGATGGGAAATTCTCATCATTGAGGAACTCATCATGTTTTGATTTTTTTCAAAAAGAAAAACTCCGGATGTCAAGCATCACTAAACAGAAGATCATAGCACTCTATTCTACCATGTCATGTCTCACAACAACTTAGGCAAGGATCATGCTTTTTGCTACCCACAGTTTTCAAGCTAAGGTTTGAACATACAAGCCATCAAACTCAAAACTTAGGTAGGATACAAAGTTGTAAGCAAGACATACGAGAAGATTAAATAGAGCAACTATTCATCATTTCAACCATAGAGGCAAAGCATCGGGTCCGGCTTTAAACCAAGCCCCCGAGCGTGTCGAGGGGGAGGGGTGAGCAGAAAGTAAATAGAGACCCAAAAGACAGGTCGACATAAAAACTGCCGAAAGGGAATCTTTATATTTATTGATTATGAATTACAAAGGATAGGGTACATAGCTTTTTATTGCGATACAAGGCTCCTAAAGATAGAAGCGACGTAAGTGCTCGATGTTCCAGGGGTTTGGGACTCCCTGGCCATCAGCTCACTAGAGGCGATAGGTCGCTGGTCCGATGACTTCCTTAACTATGAAAGGGCCTTCCCAAGGTGCCGAGAGCTTGTGCATGTCCTTGGTGTTCTGGATCCATCGCAGGACTAGGTCACCAACGTTGACAGAATGTTCCCGCACATTGCGGTCGTGGTAGCGACGTAGCTGCTGCTCGTGGCGGGTGTGGTGCATGAGCGCAGCCACACGATGTTCTTCGATGCTGTCGAGGTCGACCCTGCGAGTCTGCTCCGCTTCTCCTTCGTTGAAGTGCTGGATGCGCGGAGCATCAAAGGCAACATCGGTAGGGAGGATGGCCTCCGACCTATAGACCAGGAAGAAGGGAGAGTACCCTGTAGCTGAGCTGACCTGGGTCCGGAGACCCCAGACGACGTGAGGGAGCTCTGCGATCCGTCTGGTTGCATAGGGCAATGAGCCATCGAAGATGTGGTCCTTGATGGCCTGTAGTACCATGCCATTGGCCCGCTCGACCTGGGCGTTGCACCATGGGTGCGCCACCGAGGAGTAGTATACGTCGATCAGGTTGTCTTGGCAAAAGTCCCAGAAGTCAGCTCCTGTGAAGGCCGTGCCAAGGTCGGTGACGATCCTGTTGGGGACCCCGAAGCGGTGAGTGATCTCCTCGATGAACTTGGCCGTCTCTTTCGACGTGACACTAGATACAGGCCGGACCTTGATCCATTTGGTGAACTTGTCCACCGCCACGATGATGTGCTTGTTTGCTTGTACCCGCCAGGGGCGGTCTTGAAAGGTCGCACGGAGTCGAGGCCCCATACTGGGAAGGGCCAAGATGGAGGGATGGTCCCTAGGGCCTGAGCCGGGACGTGCTGCTATTTGGTGAAGAATTGGCACCCCATGCATCGACGTACAAGTTCCTGTGCATTAGCCATGGCGGTAGGCCAGTAGAAGCCAGACCTAAAGACTTTGCCCACCAGGTTGGTAGAGGCAGCATGGTTGCCACACTCGCTGCCGTGGATTTCATCTAGGAGCCTAAGGCGCTCAGATCGCAGGATGCACTTCATCAAAACCCCGTTGGAGGCGGACCTCCGGTAGAGCTCTGTGCTGATGATGACGTAGTTGGCACTACGCCTCGTGATCTTTTCGCGCTCCGCCTTCTCCTCAGGTACTCGATGTCTGAGGAGGAAAGCGAGGAAGTCGAGGCCAGTCATCCTCTGCCTCAGTGTTGGTGTTTCTTAACGTCACTACTAGTTGTACACCTAGAGGGAGCATATAAGAACAACCAGGTATACCGCAAGCGCACGAAAATACCGCTGTAGCACATCCCCAAGGAAGGAGAGTATTCCAAGGGTATCGAATCCAAGGAACGGCGTGTACTATCTCCTACTCTAGTATAGATGATCCATGGACACAACACTGATTGATAGGATAGGTAGAAAGGATCTGCCTCGACTGAGCGTAGAGTCTAGTCACTGTCTCTCGGGTATAGCACTCACTTCGGGCACCAAGCACAAGGCCAATGTGTTGGCGATGAGCCCAACTCGGTACGCGACGTAGAGGGTTTGCAAAGGGTCCAACAGGCTGTCACCACTGCGGCCTACCTCTACGCTACGATCGTACGTGGTCTTTGAAGGATAGCTTATGGTCCAGACACCACGTCTACACCACTTACTATTACTACGAATCCGCGAGGGAGATACTGGCACTAGCTCAAGGTATGCTCTATCACTCATGCAAGATCATGAATGCACTTTGATCTAACTAGAAACATGCAGGAGCTTCACTTTACTCTAATAGACAAGCTGGCAAACTAGATGCAAACTTATGATCTAAGTCTACTGGATCGAAAGGGTTGTGTTCGAAGAACACAAGCCTCTAAACCAAGAACAAACGAAGAACACAAGAACAAAGCAACTAAGCATGCATACGACTTTAGTCTAAATAGGAAATGTCAAAATACTCACTTTAGTCTAGTTGAAGAACAAAGGCACCGCTGAGGATCGTTCTTGAGGAAGATGTCATGAAGAACATGACATGTCCTCAAGCCTCCCACCTCACTTCCTAGCCTAATCCTATACAAAGAGCTCTCCTCTCCTAAAGAGAGAGGCTCCAAGCCAAAACGAAGAGGAGGAGGAGAAGTGTGTGTCTCAAATGGGAGCCCCTCCCCTCCTATTTATAGAGGAGGGGGTGGCTTGCTCGGAGGCTCAAAGTGCCCCAAAACGCTCGGGATCGCAGCAAGTGACCAATCAGGCAGCAGCACGTGGAAGGTGGGGATCAACCGACCCTAGGTCGGTTCGGCCGATCCTAGGGTCGGCCGAAACCCTCGTGAGGCCTTCTGCGTTGTGTTTTCTCAGGGTGGCTGCCATGTGGGCCCTGATGCTTGTCCTCCGTGCATGCGAAGTTTCCTGGCGGTTTGGGTACTGAGTGGGCCCTTGGATCCATTTGATGTCCACGTGGCAATTCGTGATTCGTCGGGCTTGCCTCTCTTGGATTGATGACGTCAGTGATCCAGGGGAATCCTAGGTGGCATTCCCTCATTGGCTGGTCTTGAAGTATTTGGATCAAAGACTTGTGCTTTTACTCCTCTTTCTAGTGCTAATCACCTGCATTTGCATAATCACCAACACTTGTGGAAATGGTTAGTTTAAGCCGTATTCTAGTGTTGATAAACATTTTCCATGCCAAAAGGTACATGTTTGACGGGTAAAAAGTGGGTGGAAAACAGTCGTCAAGAAATACCCCCACACTCGACCTTTGCGCGTCCTGAGTGAAGGGAAGAACAAGATCAAAGTGAGACATGATATCCATAGGTATGAAGTAAGCATAAGAGATATTCCAAACCATACCTTGCAGTTGTATATGTCCTCACCAAGGCATTAGATTGCCTTTCTTCATCCTATTTCTAATAATGGCTATATGTGGAGCTCAGGGTAGGATAAAGGATAAGGCATACTTGCATCACATATATTGCAAAGTCAAAAACTAGATCTCGGTCTTCTCCTAGGCTCCCCTTTACAACAGTTCTTTGATACATCCTTAGGGAACCTAGATGGTAAGCTTAGGGAAGCTATTTCCGCCATTACTACCCCTTGTCTGGGATATCCTATGGCGAAGCCTCTTCCCCAGCAAAACCCGCTCGAGAAGACAACGTGTATATCTCCATTCGTATCATCCAAGCTTGTTCTCATTGAGGGTGTAGAATTTTCTGCTCCTCATGAGTGTGACTTGGGAGACTCTCTTCACCTTTGTGAAGGCGAACGATTGTCACCATTCTCGACCGAGTTTCAGGCTCTTCCCGCTGGCCCATATCATGTTGCTTTAGATCATGGTTGAGAGTCAACATCGAGCCTCCACGATGCATCTCTTGAGATAGAGAACTCATGGGCCATGGAATCTTGTGAGGCACCGACTCTGGAATTCATGGGCAAAGGTTACACAGATAAGCATGGTAGTTTCATTCTTGATACACCACACGAACCATGCTTGCATCATGCCTATCCAGAGCTAGCCATGCTTAGTGCGCTGAGCACACGTGAGGGCTGCAATCACCTTATGGTACTCTTTTGCAGAATGTTTAGAAGGTTGATTATGGATGTATATGTCTATCATAAGTATATCAGATTTCGTATGTGCATTGTGGCACTGACCTTGCAGCTAAAGCTTCACCGATACATCAAGGATTGGTGGTGAGACGGGAATGACACCACCAATGATAGCTACAAGATGAAGTTCCCATGGTCGAGCTTATGACCTTAAATAAATAAAGCACTACCAGGAGATAGCCTGGATTAGGTTAGGTTTTATTTCCCTTTTCGAATAAAAGCAAGAACATGGTTTTAGGATAAGTCGTCCTTCGGGTATTTTTGGTCACTAACCTTTCAGGTGGAGATTGAAAAGAAAGATGGACAGATGATGCCTACAAACATGTGAGCTACATCATTTACAACACCTAGATACGCTTTGGTGAGGGAACGTTTACAAAGGAAGCTTGATCACCACACACTTGAGTTTTGTTGCCTAGCAATGCAAACTTCAAGTGTGGGGGAGGCATGTGAGCATCCTGAGTACAGTTCATCCTCTACCAAATCTTATCCTGGTGTGATGATGTCAGCTCTTGCATTTTGCCCACTAGCTAGGTAAGTCCTGCTTTTGACATTAAACAAAGCCCTTCCGGGAGGCTCCCGAGGTTCACCGTCTTATGCTCATGTTTATGTCCCTTGTTGATGATAGCTTGATCATGCTTTCATGCTTCCTTTATTTATGCTCATATGCTCTGGTTTGAATGTTTTGAGTACTCACACATTCATAGGACTTTTTAAATTAAGCATGGTGCTTAGGTTAAAATGCCTTCTTCAACCAAGCTAGACAAGGTGTCAAGTTTGATTGATGAACATTAGAGTTATATTTTCATAGATCTTGGTTGCATATATGCCGACTAACCCCTGCAGAAGATTGTCAAATTTGAATGGGTAAGTCGTTGAGCTAAATTCAAATGGGAAGGTAAGTTGAGGTGTCAGATTCATGTTGCACAACATGCAAAGGTGGTACATATGACCTCTCAAAGGTCCATGGTAAGTATATTCCCCTTTGTGCATGAAGTGTAATTTTGGTCTAATCCTTTCGAGCAAATGACATGGTGACAATAAAATAAAATAAAATAAAATAACTAAAAATATTTGCTTTTGAATAAAGGCTCTATGGTTCTCGAACCAGTAGAGTCCATCTTTTATTTGCACTTTTGCTTGAAGAACAGCACCAGTACAAGCACCAGTGTGGGGCAGCTCTCTCAAGCTCATCATCAACATATCCACTTGAGAACTCCCACACAAAGGGCTGCACGACGTCGACTACGCCTTTATGACAAGAGCAAGGTAAACTGGAGTGAGCCGGCTGCCTTTTGGCCAGCCGAATCACCAGTGGTCTCCCTTGTTCCCCATATCCTTTAGGAGCGATGGTACGTGCACCCTTCATCTCACTCTCTACCTTTGAGTTCAAATGATCCTCAATTCTTATCCAATAAATCAAACTCAAATATCGGTGTTTTGTTTGCTCTCCATGATTCTTGTGGTTGGCTTGCATATGTTTTATTTCTTGCTTATTATCTTGACGCTTGTGAACAAATATCATTAGGAAACTCATGCTTATCTAAGTAGTTGGCGTTTGTGATATGGTTTGATGATATGATCTTCGCTCTTTATGTTTGAGTGCTTGGGAATTTTATTTGAAAAATCATAAAACCCTTTGCAACGCTCCTCTTTGATATGCCACAGTCCTACCAAAGCCATATGATGTTCATAGTTGAAAACCTTATACTCATATGCTGCTTATTATTGCATTGAGTTTTGTCAAATACTGTGACCCTTGTGAGAATTCTCTTCATTACCTTCATGATCAAGATTTATGTGCACACCACCATATTCCCCTTGCTATACTTGATGAGGACATGACATCCATGCTTAGCGGATGGAATGGAGTAGAAGGAGTCCAAAGAGGGTGTCCAAGTCAACGAGGAGGTTCAAGGCTAATCCGGTTCGAGTCCCCAATGTGGAGACCCAAATCAATTCAAGTTCGAGTCCAGTTCGGAGTCCAGGAGCAGCGTGCAATAAAAATGACGCCCAGGTCGCATACGAAGTCGGTTTTGGACGTTCTATATATGGTTGGAACCGGAATTTCATAGAGCTTCCAATGGCACCGGTCTCATGCCAAAATTCATCCTGAGTCAACGGGAATCGTCGAAACAAGTTGACGTCCAGAATCTGCCAAAGTGCTGCGTCGCCGGTTTTGTTGGGCTTTAGGCCCAAGTTGAGGGCGCCCCCTCCTAGGTCGCCCCCAACCCTAGGACGCCCCCTTTCTCATATATTCAGTAGCCGTCATCTTAGAAACTTGGGTTTTGCTTAGATTAATCTGTCAAGAACAGTTTCGCCGTCTATCGGTTTGTAGAACCCCAACTATCGTGCTTAATCATGCATCTGCAGTGTCACTTCATATTGAGAGCTGCGTTTTTTCGAGTTCTTGCTTGTGTTCTTCGTTTCGCAGGCAGGGATTAGCCTTCTTGGCGAGGTCAACCGGATTGTGACACGGTTGATAACCAGAGGAGTTGTGGTGCTAAGATTGCGGGGTTCGAGTTTGCTGACTTGAAGCCGGATTGGTGTGTTGCGCTCCGCCCAAAACGAGTTATCCTTCACCTGACGGAAGATCGGGAACCCACGTCCCCATCAAGTGGTAATCAGAGACTCAGGTATTACCGTCAGGTTTACCCTAATTTAGTGTTCATCCGTTTCGCCATCGTCCTAAAGCTCCAGAACACCACCCCACAAAAATATTTATTTATCGTGTTTCCGCTGTCCTATAACCCTTTTGTGCCCGCACAATTTTTCTTTTCAGATTACTTTTCTGAATTTTGGTCCCTCGTGAGTCATTGTGCTCGTTGTGTCTAGGTTTTTCTTGGTCCATCAAATCTTGCTTGCTTCTGTTAGCGCCTAGTAGATTGATTCCCACATTTTTTTTCATGTGCTGCTGCGCGCCACCATCTTTCTTTACATAAGCAGCCATAGTGTTCCCTGATAGTTTGGAAAGGCAGGCAATAGCTATCTTTTTGTCACAGCTTGTGATCTGTTTGTCCACGAGTGCCTTTGAGGTGCATGTGCATGTGGAGTTCTAGAGTTGTATAAAATATTTCTTGCAGCACTTTCTGTTAGAAAAAAAAGTAAAAGGCAAGGGTGTAGAAAAATAAAAAGAAAAGAAAGAGCCGCACCATAAAAAAAAGAAAAGAAGAAAAAAGAAGTGAGATAAAAAAATTCAGAAGTGCTTGCATCCTTTTTGTCCTTGGCTGGTTGTATCGATTGCTTGCTTGAACTAGGTCTGAGACGAGTTTAGGCCGGCGACATAGACTAGCTTGGGACTAATTTTCAGTTTTGCAATTTCTGAATTGAATTATTGTTTATCCTTGCTACCATATTTTAAGCCTCCCAAAGCTCCACATATATATACTTCAGATCGGTACAGAGAAAAGAACCCTTGCAATCTTGGTACTACTTCCTCACAGGTATCACGAACCAGCCACCGGTTGTACCGTCCACTGTTTTGCATTGGTAAGAACCTTGTAAGAACTTGGTAAGACGTGTGAGAGCGTGTTTCCACTGACACACATATAGTAGTTCATAGGGATAACCTTTTGTGTTTTCTCTTGTCTGCATACTAACAATGGCAGGGAACGACGAGATTGTTCGAGAAGTACTAAGTTATCAAATGAAGAAAGCGGAGAAAAATCAAATCAACAATTTATTCCAGCTTTTCTTTGTTGTGATGGAGAGACGTTGCCGAGTCATCATTGATGGTGAAAGTTGCAACAACCTTGCAAGCTTAGAGCTGGTTGAGAAGCTTGGCTTGACCACAAAGCCACATCCACATCCGTACTACTTGCAATGGGTAAATTCTTATGATAAGATCAAGGTCACTGAAATTGCACATATTGAATTTAGCATTGGTTTTTATAAGGATAGTGCTGATTTTGACATAGTACCTATGCAAGCATGTCATTTGTTGCTAGGCACGCCTTGGATTAATATGAATAATGTACACAAAAAGGTTGGTAATAAATATTCCTTCAAGTACAACGGCAGAAAACTTACACTTCTACCTTTGACTACTGCTGAAATTTTAGAAGCTGATCTCCAAAGGGAGGAGAGAAGAAAAAATGAACCTTTTAGAAAAGAATGGGTTGTTTTCAATGACACAACAAATTCATCTAAATCTGAATTTTTACAAAATGATGATATTGTTTTGCCTATTATTGGAACTGATACTTTGCAGCATGTACATAATGAAGATGACCATACAAAAGAACAAGAACAGGTAAACTTTTCAGGTAAAAGCTCTCTTGATGTGCTGAATTTGCCCTCCAATGATGCAAATAATGATATACTAGAACCTTCTCTTGTATTACCTTTGTCACAAATAGAGAGGGAGCATGATACTTTTGATTTTAAGCAATATACATGTGCTGAAAATAATATTATTCTGCCGATTACTTGTGCACATGACGAACTGAAATTATTATCTTCTTTAAACACTTTGGGTTATGTTGAGTTTGATACTTTATGTGCTCTTAGTAGTTTGGAAGAGAAATTTCGATGTGCTGAGTTGCCATGGTTGTCTACTTATACATATCATTTTATTGGTAAATATAATTGTAAAGGAGAGTATATGGTACATCGAGTCTATATTTATGCAAATCTGAAATCTCCTTTTGATGTACAAGATTGTGATCATCTAGATTGTCCCTCTAGTTTTACCATAACGAATCGGGTTCACTCTCAAGAAGGGGAGCATTGTTGTTGGCTGCTACCTATGTGTGCTAGTGCTGATTTTTCTTGCATTGAACAAATACTAGCGGTTATGCAACCATCTATTCCTGCCTTGCGTTTTGTTAGTGCTAATCTTTTGCAGGTTAGTGTTGAGAAAGATCGTGTGAGTTTTGATCAAGGAGCCTACATATTTGCCGACAACACTATAGGAGATGATATTTTGAGAGATTGGAAACATGGTCATGTCACTCCCCACAATATTCTCAGTTCCCATATTTTCCGCAACCTCGTGTTTCTTTGTGTTGTGCAGGGCCATCTTAGAGCACAAACGACGCCGAGGACGGCTTTTCGTCAAGAAGGGGAGGATGATGAGGACATGACATCCATGCTTAGCGGATGGAATGGAGTAGAAGGAGTCCAAAGAGGGTGTCCAAGTCAACGAGGAGGTTCAAGGCTAATCCGGTTCGAGTCCCCAATGTGGAGACCCAAATCAATTCAAGTTCGAGTCCAGTTCGGAGTCCAGGAGCAGCGTGCAATAAAAATGACGCCCAGGTCGCATACGAAGTCGGTTTTGGACGTTCTATATATGGTTGGAACCGGAATTTCATAGAGCTTCCAATGGCACCGGTCTCATGCCAAAATTCATCCTGAGTCAACGGGAATCGTCGAAACAAGTTGACGTCCAGAATCTGCCAAAGTGCTGCGTCGCCGGTTTTGTTGGGCTTTAGGCCCAAGTTGAGGGCGCCCCCTCCTAGGTCGCCCCCAACCCTAGGACGCCCCCTTTCTCATATATTCAGTAGCCGTCATCTTAGAAACTTGGGTTTTGCTTAGATTAATCTGTCAAGAACAGTTTCGCCGTCTATCGGTTTGTAGAACCCCAACTATCGTGCTTAATCATGCATCTGCAGTGTCACTTCATATTGAGAGCTGCGTTTTTTCGAGTTCTTGCTTGTGTTCTTCGTTTCGCAGGCAGGGATTAGCCTTCTTGGCGAGGTCAACCGGATTGTGACACGGTTGATAACCAGAGGAGTTGTGGTGCTAAGATTGCGGGGTTCGAGTTTGCTGACTTGAAGCCGGATTGGTGTGTTGCGCTCCGCCCAAAACGAGTTATCCTTCACCTGACGGAAGATCGGGAACCCACGTCCCCATCAATACTTCTACACTGGAAGTTAGCATTGTATCATTCATCCATTCCACAAAATAAATCTCCATGCATTGTTCCATGATTTATCCCTCTCCAAATATCTCTAAAAGAGATTGGGCTTTATATAAAAAAAGAGAGAAAGACATGCTCAAAAAGGCATGATCTAAAAAAAGAGAGAAAAAAAGAAAGAAAAGAGAGATAGCCCATATCTCGAAAATTTCAAAAAAAAGAGAGCGAAGAAAATCATGCAAAAAGGAGTTCCATAACTTAGATGGTAATAACTAGTACCTATTCCGGGGCTAGTGTCCACCTTACCATCTACCGACTCTCATCATACATGTATGGTAATATCTAGCACCCATTCCGGGCTTAGTATCCACCTTACCATACTCACCATATCCATACACGTGCACATCTTGATCTGATTGTATGATTTGATTTTCTCTGTGGATCCAGTCTTTGACTTTGCAATATATATAATACAAGTATGCCTTATCCTTTATCCTACCCTGAGCTTCACATGTAGCCATCATTAGAAGTAGGGTAAAGAAAGGCAATCTAATGCCTTGGTGAGGACATATACACATTGAGTGATCTGAGAGAATCAAATGAGGAGCTAAGCAAGGTTTGTTTTGGAAATTTATTGCAAAACCCCAAGTTACTTGACATGATGAGCAGGAGTGATTTGATTCATGACCGTTCCATTCTTCAACTACCCAAGATAGCATGATATACACTTCATAAGTTCATGAGTACAAGGTATGGTTTGGAATATCTCTTATGCTTGCTTCATACCTTTGGATATCGTGTCTCACCTTGATCTGACTCCCTTCACTCGGGACGAGCAAAGGTCAAGTGTGGGGGAGTTGTTGACGGCTGTTAATTGCTACTTTTACATTGTCAATACCTGCATAAAATAAATGTAAAAGGATCATCAACACTAGAATAGGGCTTGATACTAATGATTTCCACAAGTGTTGGTGTTTCTAGCCTTTGTTGCAGGATGCACCGAAATACGTGCCAAATGGTACGGTTGAGAGCAAGTAGTCCAATGGCTATTAAAGTACATCATCATAAACAACCTCAATTGCCAATTTGGACTCCACCATTGCGACGGGCTCGTTGAAATGATCGAAATGGATATATTACTTGCCTTCTTTGGAGTTCGTATGACGGAGATATGGAATATGCAAATATTCAAAGAAGAGATGATGTCACTTGGGCCTACTCCTCGCCATGCAGGACCCACCAGCGGGGCCCATGCCAGCACGCAGGCCACGCGGGCCGCGAGGGGACCCGGCCTCGGTGCCGCACCCCTGGGCGCGCGGGACGCTGCGGGGCATAAGGCCGCCACACGTCAGGCGACGGATGGCGCGGGGGGGAACGTCGGTTCTCCCCCGGGGCAGGCGCGCGACATGGTGGGGCCCGCGGTTCCCACCGACACTAGGAGCCTATTTTCCCCCCTCCAACTCCTACTCTCCCTAGGCTATAAATATGAGGGTAGGGGGTAGAAAATAGAGACATCCCATTCCTCCCTCTCTCTCTTTAGAAACACTTGTTTCTCCTTTCATTTGATCTCTCATGGATCAAATGAGTTGAGGGGATGGCTATGTAGATGGTGATGTGGGTGAGATCCCAACTTGTTCTTCATTTAGAGCAAAGTGAGTATTCTTGTATTTTCCAATTAGACTAAAGTGATGTTCATGCATGAGTGACATGTTCTTGAGTTCTTCGTTCGTTCATCATTTAGAGGCTCGTGTTCTTCATGAATACGCTTCCTCGATCTAGTTGACGAACAAGTTACTCACGCTTTTGCGTTTGTTCATAAGTTAGAGGCTCGTGTTCTTCATGAACACGACCCTTGATCTTTTGTCATAAGCGCATAAGTTTGCATTCCGTTTGTGTGAATTATCCCATTAGATCTTGTTGGGATACATGAATCGGTGACTAGTCGTTCTTCCTCACGCCAATCGATTCAATGACGAGTAAGGTCTAGCTCAACCTCGTGGGTTCGTCGCTCCATATTTATATGGAGTGCTATAGTGTTTCTACGGGATATCAGACGTAGCCGTGCTATAGTAGTAATCGGTGGTGTAGACGTGGTGTCTAGACTACGGGTTATCCTTCGAATGCCCTGTATCCCACGGTTTGTCTTGGGGTAGGCCGCGGTAGTGACAGCCGTTGGAGCCTCTGAAATCCCCCACGTTCGGATACAGCGTGTAGGCAATCCTTTGCCATGAACCAACCGTTATAGCCAGGAGGGGCCGTTGTCCGAACCGAGATCTTATCCGAGCTTGTTCCTCTCTAGGGTCGAGGACCTACAGGAAGCACCCCATCATCTCCCTACCATAGCTGGGGCTTGGTGTCCTTGGACCGTTCATCTAGGATAGAAGGTAGTGACATTGTTCCTTGGATTCGATACCCTTTGGAATACTCCTGAGGTGAAGTGCTACAGCGGTATTTCCGTGTGCTTGCGGTATACCCGGTGTCTCTTACACGCTCCCGCTGACCTGTGCCATACTAGTGACGTTAAGAAGTGCCAACAAGCATTTCTGGCACCGTTGCCGGGGACGGATTCCAAATCGGTGTTGGCGTTTCTTAACGTCACCACTAGTTGTACACCTAGAGGGAGCGTATAAGAACAACCAGGTTTACCGCAAGCGCACGGAAATTCCGCTGTAGCACTTCCCCAAGGAAGGAGAGTATTCCAAGGGTATCGAATCCAAGGAACGGCGTGTACTATCTCCTACTCTTGTATAGATGATCCAATGACACAACACTGATTGATAGGATAGGTAGAAAGGATCTACCTCGACCGAGCGTAGAGTCTAGTCACGGTCTCTCGGGTATAGCACTCACTTCGGGCACCAAGCACAAGGCCAATGTGTTGGCGACGAGCCCAACTCGGTACGCGACGTAGAGGGTTTGCAAAGGGTCCAACAGGCTGTCACCACTGCGGCCTACCTCTACGCTACGATCGTACGTGGTCTTTGAAGGATAGCTTATGGTCCAGACACCACGTCTACACCACTTACTATTACTACAAATCTGCGAGGGAGATACTGGCACTAGCTCAAGGTATGCTCTATCACTCATGCAGATCATGAATGCACTTTGATCTAACTAGAAACATGCAGGAGCTTCACTTTACTCTAATAGACAAGCTGGCAAACTAGATGCAAACTTATGATCTAAGTCTACTGGATCGAAAGGGTTGTGTTCGAAGAACACAAGCCTCTAAACCAAGAACAAATGAAGAACACAAGAACAAAGCAACTAAGCATGCATACGACTTTAGTCTAAATAGGAAATGTCAAAATACTCACTTTAGTCTAGTTGAAGAACAAAGGCACCGCTGAGGATCGTTCTTGAGGAAGATGTCAAGAAGAACATGTCATGTCCTCAAGCCTCCCACCTCACTTCCTAGCCTAATCCTATACAAAGAGCTCTCCTCTCCTAAAGAGAGAGGCTCCAAGCCAAAACGAAGAGGAGGAGGAGAAGTGTGTGTCTCAAATGGGAGCCCCTCCCCTCCTATTTATAGAGGAGGGGGTGGCTTGCTCGGAGGCTCAAAGTACCCCAAAACGCCCGGGATCGTAGCAAGTGACCAATCAGGCAGCAGCACGTGGAAGGTGGGGATCAACCGACCCTAGGTCGGTTCGGCCGATCCTAGGGTCGGTCGAAACCCCCAGGAGGCCTTCTGCTTTGTGTTTTCTCAGGGTGGCTGCCATGTGGGCCCTGATGCTTGTCCTCTGTGCATGCCAAGTTTCCTGGTGGTTTGGGTACTGAGTGGGCCCATGGATCCATGTGATGTCCACGTGGTGATTCGTGATTCGTCGGGCTTGCCTCTCTTGGATTGATGACGTCAGTGACCCAGGGGAATCCTAGGTGGCATTCCCTCATTGGCTGGTCTTGAAGTACTTGGATCAAAGACTTGTTCTTTTACTCCTCTTTCTAGCGCTAATCACCTGCATTTGCATAATCACCAACACTTGTGGAAATGGTTAGTTTAAGCCCTATTCTAGTGTTGATAAACATTTTCCATGCCAAAAGGTACATGTTTGACGGGTAAAAAGTGGGTGGAAAACAGCCGTCAACACTCGGTCATGAGGACATCGCGACCTCCAGGTGGGGTTGCTTCATCGTCTGGTGACTCTAGGTCGGGGAGGAGCTTGATAGTCGGCTTGCGTAGGTCTTGGACGAATACACCGGCCGGGACCAGCGCACGCTTGGAGCCGAGTTTGGAGAGAACATCGGCCGCAACGTTGTTGTTACGGTAGACGTGGTGGAACTCGAGTCCCTCGAAGTGATGCTCGAGCTTGCGGACCTCTGCGCAGTAGGCATCCATTGTATCCTTCCTGGCTTCAGAGTCCTTGCTGACTTGGTCGATGACGACCTTGGAATCGCCGTACGCTATGAGGCACTTGATCCCCAGGGAGATAGCGATGCGTAGCCCATGAATGAGGGCTTCATACTCGGCGCCATTGTTAGACGCCTTGTAGTGGATCTGCAGGACATACTTCAGGTAGTCGCCCTGGGGGGAGGTGAACAGTACGCCTGCGCCGGCCCCTTCGAGGTTCAGGGAACCATCGAAGTACATCTTCCAATGCTCAGGTAGTTCCGAAGGTGGAGGCTAATGGATCTATGTCCACTCCGAAACGAAGTCCGCGATGACCTGGGATTTGATGGCCTTCCTGGGGCAGAACTCTAGGTCAAACTCGCCTAGCTCGAAGGACCACTTGACGATGCGTTCAGTGGTGTCGCGGCTGCGCAGGATCTCGCCAAGGGGAAAGGCCGAGATGACCTTGATCTTGTGCGACTGGAAGTAGTGCCGGAGCTTGCGGGAGGTGACGAGGAGGGCGTAGAGCATCTTCTGAGGTTGGGTGTACCTGGTCTTGCTGTCTGACAGGACCTTGCTAACGTAGTAGATAGGTCGCTAGACAAGGTAGGGTTTGCCCTCTTCAGGTCGCTCAGCCACCAGAACCGAACTGACCACAAGGGTGGTCGCAGAGATGTAGAGCAGTAGTGTCTCCTTAGGCGTCGGGGGCACCATCACCGGGGGCGACGTAAGGAAGGCCTTGAGTTGCTCCCGGGCTTGGTCCGCCTCTTCGGTCCAGACGAACTTGTCCCCCTTCTTTAGCAGCTTGAAGAAGGGCAGGCCTTTCTCTCTGTTGGCGTTTCTTAACGTCACCACTAGTTGTACACCTAGAGGGAACGTATAAGAGCAACTGGGTATACCACAAGCGCACGGAAATACCGTTGTAGCACTTCCCGAAGGAAGGAGAGTATTCCAAGGGTATCGAATCCAAGGAATGATGTGCACTATCTTCTACTCTAGTATGGATGGTCCAAGGACACCAAGCTCAGCTATGGTAGGGGAGAAGGTGAAGGGATTCCTAAGTGTATCGATCAAGGTCGTATCGTTTCATGGTATAGAACTCACCACGGGGCGCCAACCCACCCTAGCTGTTTAAGGCTAGGCAATATGTTCTGGCAACGGGGCCCAACTCGGTACACAGGCGCGGAGGGTTGTAAAGGGTCCAATAGGTTGTCACCACTGCGGCCTACATCTATTGTTACGTGAATGCATGTGGTCTTCGCAGGTTAACCAAAGTACAGACACCACGTCTACACTCCCGATAACTACTATAGCACTGCGACGTCTGCCTGGCCCGTCTATAGCACTATAGCAATCCGTATAAATACGGAACCACGAACGTAAGCAAGTGTGTACTAGATCGTACCTTATCAGATCAGGATAGGTTAGGAAGAACAACTACTGACATATTTATGAGCCTCAACTAGATCAAAGGAGTGATCCACAGACAAACAAATAAATGCACTTGCATAAGTATTCAAGAACACGAGCCTCTAGTTCAAGAACACATGAAGAACACAAGAACATATCAATTATCCAAGAACACACTTTAGTCTAAATAAGATATGTCGCAATACTTACTTTGGTCTAAATGAAGAACAAAGAAGAACTCCTTCATCATCACCTTCACTTCCCTCTCGACCTAGCACTCACACACACACACACTACATGGGGAATGAGAGGAGAGGAGAGGTTGGATGTGTCTCAAATGGGAGCCCCTCCCCTCCTATTTATAGACAAGGGGGTGGCTTACTCTTTCCTCCAACTTGTGCAGATTGCTGGGTGCCTCCAATCACGTGGTGACACATGGCAGCAAGAATCGGGCCAAACCGAGCAAGAACCAGTGAGAACCGGGGTATCCAAGGCTGTCCGGGCGCTGAACCGGTGCTAAAGAGTGGCGAACCGGGCTGAATCGGTGGTCAACCGGCCGCAAACCGCGGCTTCCGTGTCGCTGCATGCACCGACGTCGCCCGCGCTAATCTGGGAGCGACAAGTGTCCCGGCCCCCGCGCGCCTTCCCGCACACAGCACGCAGCGTGTGCGCCTACGTCCGCGTGGGGCCGGCGATCCGCGTGAAGACCCCCTCCGCCAATAGGAAGCCGCCACGTCGCCGAGCCAGACTGCCCGCACATGCATGTGCTGATCTGCAGCAACGTCGGCTGGCCCGTAGGATGGCGACACGTGGCCTGGCGGGGTTGATCCGCGCGCCGCGTCCGTGATCTGCACCGCCGGCTATGCGCCAATGGAACCCTGCCACGTGGCCGTCAGTGCTACGTTCTCCCGCGCCTGCTTGCACGCCTGGCGCATTGACTAGCGGCTGTGGGCCCAGGTGACGTCATCCGTGTGTAGATTTTGTCCTTTTCTTATCTTGTGCATACGATCTCCGATGTAGGCATATAATATGTCCATTTCGATCGTCTCGACGAGCCCATCGCAAAGGTACAGTCTATATTGGCATTTGAGGTTGTTTATGATGATGACCTTTGTAAGCCATTGGACCACTTGCTCTCAATTGTACTGTTTAGCACGTATTTCGGTGCATCCTTCAACAAAAGCTAGAAACACCAACAGTTGTGGAAATCATTAGTATCAAGCCCTATTCTAGTGTTGATGATCCTTTTACCATTATATTATGCAGGTATTGATGGTGTAAAAGTAGCACTTAACAGCCGTCAACACTATCCAAGTTTGCTGATGAATCGACCTAGGGCCGCCATCATGCTGGTGAGCTTCATGACGTCCTTCTTCCTAGTAGGTCGCTTCATCCTGCGGATGGCATCCACCTTGGTGGGGTTCATCTCGATGCCCCAGTTGCTAACCATGAAGCCCAGGAGCTTGCCGGAGGGGACACCGAAGACGCACTTCTCTGGATTAAGTTTCCAGCGATAGCGTCGGAGGTTGGCGAAGGTCTCCGCGAGGTCAGCTATGAGCTTATCCTCTTCGGTGGTCTTGACAACCACATCGTCAACGTAGGCTTCTATGTTTTTGCCGATCTGGCGCTCCAGACACTTCTGGATGGCCTTCTGGTAGGTCGCTCCAGCGTTCTTGAGGCCAAAGGTCATGGCCGTGTAGCAGTAGATGTCGTGCGGCATTATGAATGTCGTTTTATCTTGGTTGGAGACCTTCAGGGCTATCTGGTGATACCCTGAGTAGCAGTCGAGAAAGCATGGGAGGACACTCCCGGCCGTGGAGTCCACGATATGGTCGATGCGCGGAAAAGGGAAGGGGTCTTTAGGGCAGTGCCTGTTGAGGTTGGTGTAGTCGATACACATTCTCCATTGACCGGTTTTCCTGGGTACATGCACCAAGTTGGCGAGCCAAACCGGATTTTTATACTCTCGGATAAATCCGGCAGCTAGGAGCTTTATTATTTCTACCCTAATGATGTCCTTGTGATCTTTCGCAAAGCGGCGAAGCTTTTGCTTGACAGGCTTGGCTGTCTTGCTTACATCCAAGGAGTGCTCAGCCAGCTCCTTGGGGACACCCGGCATATCCGATGGACTCAATGCGAATATATCCGCGTTATCTCGGAGGAAACTGGTGAGCGCGAGTTCCTATTTCTTGTTGAGGGCGTTGCCGATCACCACCATCTTCTCTGCGTCGGCAAGGCCGAGGCAGACCTTCTTCGTGGAGGGTGCGGCGTCCAGGGCGGTGCTGGTGCGCTTCTGCTCCAGGACAGTTAGGTCACTCGGATCGACCTTCTTGGCCTCAGCGACCAAGACTGCGGAGGCGTCGACGCAGGCGGAGGTCGCGGCAATGTCGAGGGCCTCCGAGTTGCACATGAAGGAGATGATGAGGTCCCCCAGGACGGAGAGGACCCCGTTTGGAGCAGGCATCTTCAACACTAGGTAGGTGTAGTGGGGGATGGCCATGAACCTGGCTAGCATTGGGCGACCTAGGATCGCATGGTAGGAGGACTTGAAGTTGGCGACCTCAAAGTTGAGGTACTCCGTGCGGAAGTTGGCCTCGGTACCGAAGGTGACGGGGAGGGAGACCCGACCCAGGGGGTAGGCCGCCTTCCTGGGGACGATGCTGTAGAAGGGCTCGTCGCACTCCGTGGGCTTGTCGAAGTCGAAGTTCATCTTCTTGAGGGTCTCAACGAAGATGATGTTGAGCCCGCTCCCCCCATCGATCAAGGTCTGGGAGAGCAATGCCCCATCCACCGTGAGCTCGACGACGAGTGGGTAGGACCCAGGATCTGGGATGTGGACCCAATGATCAGCTCTGGAGAATGTGAGTGCCTGCTCAGACCAACACAGAGGCGCGGTTGGCTGAGTGTGGATGAGGTGGACCTCGCGCTTGTCCTTGCGGTAGCGCCTCTTGCTGACGTTGGACTTGAGGCCCCCAACAATCATGTCGACCGTGTGGGTCACGACCTGGAAAGGCCCGTTGGGTTGCCTGTCGGAGGTGGAGGCGGTAGGTTGCCCTCGTCGTGACGAGGTTTTGGAGGTGGGTCGCTGCGAGAGCTGTCGCGGTGATTGTCACGTCGGTTGTCTCGGGGGTCCCGGTTGTCGCGGCCATCGCGCCGGTCCCGCTGGTCGTCATGGCGGTAGTTGTTGTTGTAGCAGCGGTTGTCGTGGCGACCGCCATTGTTCCTGGGTCGCTTGGGGTCCACGGGGGTGCTGAAGGCCCTCTTGAACTGGGAGCACTCACGGAGAGTATGGGTAGATCCCTCGTGGAACCCGCAAAGGCTGTCGAGTGCCACGTCGAACTCCTCCTGGTTGAAGGTCGAAGCTCGACGTCCGTCGGCTGCTAGGACCTCGGAAGATTACTTGTGGAGCTTGGACGCGGCGTCCGCTGTGGTGCTAGATGTGCCAGGGCGTCGGTGTCGAACTGGTTCTGTAGCGCCTCTTCTGTGTCCATCAGCTTGTTGACGACGTTCATCAGCTCCTTGACAGTGGTAGCACCAGATTCATGGATCTTCTCAAAGAGCTTACGATCTTTGATGCCCTTCTTGTAGCTTTCGACGATCTGGTCATCCCTGACACCAACACACTCGTTGCGGTTCTCGAAGAACCGGTTGTTGTAGTCGTGGAGCCGCTCCTTGGGCTTCATGACGACCCTCCCAATGTTGAAGGCGTTTCCAGGGTGATCATAGGTCGCCTGGAAGTTGGAGGTGAAGGCCTGAGATAGGTCGGCCCAGGTCTTGATGCTGCCAGGCTCGAGGCTGTTGAGCCATAGTGAGGGGGCCTTGCCCATGACCAGCGGGAAGTAGGCCACCATGTGGTCGAAGCTGCCGCCGACCGCCTTGACGGCGACGTAGTAGGTCGACAGCCAGATGTTGGGGTCCGAGCGCCCATCATACTCCTTGATGTTGGGCTTGAAGTTCTCGGGGTAGTCCACTGTCCTGAGACGGGGAGCCAGCGCCGGGAAGGCGGTGACAGCTAGGTCGTCACCGGTGGCTCTGGCTGGAGCAACTTCTCTAGGTGCGGAGTGGACGCTACGCTCCAGGATGACGACCTGGGAGCGCGACTGCCGATAACGGTTGCCCTGGGCGACCCCTGGGTCGCCATGCTCGGCGTCGTAGAGGGCACGTCGCCAGTTCTCGATGTCGTGGTGGTCGCGCTGCTCGCGCTCCATGATGCGGTGGACGGCACCAGGGGTGTCGTACTCGTGATCGTACTCTATTTGATGGCGAAGTTCGCGCTCCTCACGCTCATGGTGGCGCTGGTCGACATAGCCGCGCACGTCATGAGTGCGCCTGTTGGCGTCGAGGTTGATGCGGAGGTCGCCGACGTTGGCAGCAGCAGGCTGCTGGGTGGGTTGCTCGGGGTTGTGCTGGGCGACCTCCTCCCGAACGGGGGAGAGGTGGGAGCACTGAGGTCGATGGGACCGACTGTGTGAGTGGTGCGTCGATGAAGATGTAGTGGCTTTAGAGGCCGCGCTTTTTTCCTCTACCAAGGCGTTGGCGACCCGGAGGTACGCAATGGCCTGCTCAGCTTCAGGCGTCAGCGGAGCTTGCTGAAGTCGGGTGATGGCCGCGCCCAGGTTGACCTGGGTGCTGTTGAACGTCGGGATCCTAGCTTCCTTGAACTCCACGCGTAGGTCCCGAGTGCAGGGGAGGGCCACATGGCGCTGTTCGTCCGCACGTCGCTGGGCACGCAGGGCGCTGCCTTGGATGCAGGCTGCTTCCTCGGAGTTGGTCGCGCCCACACGGGGTGGCTCGTTCTCGGAGACCACGAGCACTTGGCTGAAGACGATGTCCGAGTCATTGGGGGAGACGCAAACACGGACCTTCTGGAACTCACCACAGTCCGGGGACTAGGTAGGTCGTTTAGCACGGCAGGGGAGCTCTTGGTCGATCTTCTTCCGCAGGCGGCACCTTGGGTCGCGTCGTGCACGAGGTGCGGTCCATGGGTCGCCAGCTGGCCTCCGACCAGATTGGATCTGGGAGGGCGTGGAGAGCTGACTGAGTCGAAGGCCAAGCGCGGACTTCAAGCCGAAGGGGAACGTATCGTGGCGTAGCGCTGTCTGCGCTGAGTGTTGAGCTCGCTTGCAGATCTCTAAGGTTTCCTTCATCGTGTCGATGACGTTCTCCATCCCCTAAACAAGGTCATAGGGTCTGGGCGGGTGTGTCTCCGATACTAGATCGGGAACGGGGGTGGCGACGGGCGCCGTCACGACCTGCTCCGCGGTCATTGGAGAAGCTGCGGCTGCCGGAGCAGGAGAGGTCACCGTGAAGGATCCAAAGCAGATCTCCACGGGGTTGGCGAGGATGGCTGCCATGCTCGCCAGAAAAACGACACCAGATCGAGCCACCATGCTGCACAGCGAGTTCCCGATCACCCCTACCTGGCGCACCAACTGTCAGGGGGTGAGACCTTTACAGATCTGCAAGGGGGCTACTCAAGCAGTTTGCAGGTTAATGGAGAGGATTGGAAACTAAGAGCATAGGTGGTAGTCCATGTGGTGAACTCGGAACTAGGCGAGTATGGCAATGAACACGGGGAGATAGAGTTTTAGACTGGTTCAGGCCTCCGGAGAGTAAAACCCTACGTCTAGTTGTGGTGGTGGATTATGCGAGAGAATGAATATGTCCCTTTGAATGGAGTCCTAGGCCGCCTTATATGGGGGACGGGCTAGGGTTTCCATTCAAGGTCGGTGGACCCATATCTGGGTTGGTTACAATCTGGGAAGATATTCTTCTGGACTACAAGGAGTATCCCATGATACCCAGACCTACAGGCGGCGGCGTGCCGCGTCCTAGTGCCTTGACTTGCACGCCAAGCTCTGCGGATCTTCCAGGATCTTGATAAGGTCGCTCGAAGTCTTCGGAGCTGCGGATAAGGTCATTGGGCCCACTTTGCAGGTCGGTGGGACTTCTAGAAGGTCGGGTCCACTTGTCAGGGACCCCTGGGACCCTGGCCGGTGGGGACCCATGGGTACCCATGTCTCTCAGTATCCGAGGTGGGCCCTTTGATCCATGTGAAGTCCATGTGGTGCTCTCTGATTCGTCGGTGAGTGCCTCCCTTGGATCAGTGACGTGGAATGCCATGTGTTTCCTTGATGGCAGCCACCTCCTCAGCTGAGTTGGCATGGTTCTTCCATAGAGAGTGGGTTTCCATCTCTTTTAATGGGTATTTCACCTATATACAAATAATCTCCAAGGATAAGTGGAACTACATTATTTAAACCAAAATGCAAGTAAATAATGCTTATGCCTCCATTTATGTGAGAATATTGATGGCTGAAAGTAGTACTTAACAGCCGTCAACACGTGCTCGAGGAGTCCCAGCACCAACTACTCGGAGCCTGCAATTCCGGGAAGACCATACCCCACCAACCACTCCGCTACAATTCCAAGCTGTATCACCATGTCCGGACGGCCGCCCGATGTGGAGAAGGACGCCCTACACTGTAACCTAATTTCCATTCCTGTTTTACCGCCCCTATGCCCTCTCCCTTGCAACTATAAAAGGGGGAGGAGGGGGTCACATTCACACATGTGCGATCACACCATCACCAGACCAATCGATATCTCATCTCATATCATCCCACACACACACACACACCAGGGACTTGAGCTCCGAGACCCTCTCCCGATCAGTTTGTAACCCCTACTACGAACTTTGAGCATAAAGAACACTCCCCCCTCGGACTGGACGTAGGGTATTACTCTTAGGAGGCCCGAACCAATATAAACCCTAGTATCTCTTGTGCCACCGTGTGGATCCCGATGTGCGATCGTATAAATTTACTTGTCGGTGGTGACAAACCCCGACAATATTTCATGAGCAAAGCTTTGTTATGCACCTTTAGGTCAATGATGCCCAAACCCCCATCCTTCTTAGCTTGACAAGCAGTAGTCCAAGCCACTAAACAACCTCCCTTGTGATTAACATCTCATCTGTCCCAAAGACAATGCTTTCTATAGACATCAATTTGCTCAATGACTGTTAGATGAATTTTAAGATTGAACAAATAGAAAGTCGGCATGGCTGAGATGACAGAGTTAACCAAAATGAGACAACCAACATATGAGAGAAGTGGTGTAATACCCATCATTCTTCTTTCAATCCTACACACCAAGGGCAAATAATATTGAATAGATGGTCTGGTTGTGCCCAGGGGCAGGCTTAAATAAGTGAAAAGGCATTTGCCCACTTGACAACCAAAAACTCGAGCCAGATCAGAGGTTTTTGCTGGGTCAACATTGATAGGGACAATCATTGACTTAGCAAAATTCACTTTTAAACCCGTTGAGGAAGCAAACTCAAGAAGGATACTTTGGAGATGGAGTAGCTACTATTCTTCAGCTGGCAAAATTAGAAGGGTATCATCCGCATATTGAACAATTGGAAAGCCCCCTCCAAAGGAATCACCAAGGAGGTGCTTGAGCTGCCCTTCCGGTGTTGCTCTGTTTGTAACAGATTGTAACAAATCAGCAGCCATGATAAAAAGAAGGGGAGACAGAGGATCCCCGAGCCTAACACCTCTCTTGCATTTGAAAGGCTTCCTAGGAACACCATTGAGGAGAATTGATGATGAACCAGAGCTAAGAATCAAATGTATCCAATGAATCCACTTGTCTGAGAAACCTTTATGCCTAAACATTTCCAAAATAAGTTGGTGCGCCACTTTGTCAAAGGCTTTCTCGAAGTCCAACTTAACAATCAAAATCTCACGCTTACTTTGGTGGCAGATGTGCAAGAACTGGAAGGCCCAAGCAAGACAGTCTTGAATTGTCCTGCCTTTAATGAAGCCATATTGGTTTTGATGAACAACTGAAGTGGTCAACCTTTGCAGCCCATTTGCCAAAAGCTTTGTTAAGAGCTTCAAAGAATAGTTCAAAAGAGAAATGGGCCTATAATCATTCACAGAAACAGGAGAATCCTTCTTTGGAATCAGAGTAATAAAAGAGTCATTTATACATTCCAAATCAATTGTGCCATTAAAAAAATTCTCACACAGCCTGTAGAAATCTTCAGCTATAATGTGCCAACAGTGTTTCATAAAAAAACCATTGAACCCATCCGGGCCTGGAGCATGATCCGAAGGCATTTCCTTAAATGCCTCATCGATCTCCTCCTTAGAAAAAGGTTCATCAAGGATAGGCAGGGGCACAACCTGAATTAGAGCAGAGAGATCAAAAAGAATGCTTGTGAACTCTGAAATACCAAGCCTATCCTTGAAAGAACTCCACAGGAGCCCAGCCTTGAGTTCATGATCCGTGAGTGAAGAGCCGTCATCTGACTGCAGAAAAGGAATGTGGGTTCTTCTGAAAGAATGAGTGGCCTTGGCTTGAAAAAGTTTTGAATTTTCATCACCAAACTTTACCCACCGAACAATGGAGCTTTGCTTCTAGCAAATCCTCTTAGCATCCGGAAGTTTCTGAAGATGAATCTTGACAATTTTCCTGAAGTTAGATTCTGCAGTATAAAGTGTCCTCTAATCTCAAGCCCATCCAGGAGAGCAAGAACCCAAGTGCAGTTATTAACAAGCTTGTTGAGCTGAGAGAACTCCCTACTCCATTTTTTTAACCCTTTCCTTAGTTGCTTGAATTTTCCATTAATGGTCTTAGCCATGTTGGCAAAAAAGGATTTGAATGCCAATGCTGCTGCACAACACTAAGGAAACTTGGAAAGTCAGCCCAATAGTTTTCAAAATCTGAAAATAGATGCTCTTGGGATATGAGTAAGGATGGCAACAGGGCGGGGCGGGGCCGGGGGAGCGCTCCCCGTCCCGGCCTCGATCCCCGAACTCGAGTCCCCGCCCCGTACCCGAAACTACAATCGGGGTAAAAACTTTCCCCGTCCCCGTCCCCGTCGGATCCCCGAACCCTGACGGGGTCCCCATGGGGATCAAATACACAACGATTAGACAGAAAATCTGAAGACGAGAACAACCAATCTCCAGCATGTAGGATGCAACTCCAAGCACAAGTCACAAATCGTGTACAAGCTGATCCAGAAAAAACTAGCAGATCGAGCAGAGACCAAGCTACCACAAACTAACAGATCAAACACACTTCTAATTTTATACTACTAAATCTCCACAACTTTAATACATGCTTGGCAGAAGAATGCAGCTGAAAATTTGCTCGTCAACTATGGAGCAGCAGGTGACAGATTGTGTGCGTGGATGGAGCAGACAGCGTCGGCAGTTCGTCTTCGCCTGCGCGGCCGCACGCCTGCACCTTCGGCTTTCTCAGCCCTCTGATTCTCCACTCTCTCGTGTCGCGCTCACTATGTGTGGTGGACTGGTGGCCACAGCTCGCTTGGTGCCGGTGGGCGGCGGCTGCGGGAGTGAGGAGAAAGGGGATAGAAATTAGGGTTCGGGGGAAGATGATGCTTATATATTGTGAGACCTGAAAATTTGGGCTAATGGGTCGTGTGTTTTATGGGCCATCATTAGATTTCGAGGCCCTCTGGTGCACCGTGGGGGAAAGCTCATCCCCGGCCCCGACCCCGACCCTGTTAGGTTTTAGGGCTCCGCCCCGCTTCCCCCACGGGGGAAATTTGCTCCCCATCCCCATTCAATTTGGGTCGGGTCTCCACGGGGATCCACCCCCGCGGGGAAAATTGCCATCCCTAGATATGAGTCTCCACCTGAACCACATAAGGCACATGATCAAAAATAGGTCTAGCAAAAGGCTTGACACATGTAGCAGGATAAGACAAAGTCCAGGAGGTAGATGTGAAACCCAAGCTAGTTTTTCCAATAGAGGGTCATTGTCATCGTTGCTGCCAGCCTCGTTGATTCACCGTGCTGCCGCGTCCACAAGCTCTACCCATCGTCATCGTGGAGCTCTTCCGCCACCGGTTGGAGCCATGCGCCACTGGAGCAGGGGAAAGGGGAGGGAGGGAGCACCAGGCATGCACCGCGTCGTGCTCTGCTGCGATATGCGCACAGGGAGCTCGACCACTAGGAGAGAGGGATGGTGCGGAGACCTCCTCTACCGCCGAGGAAGGACCGGAGCGGGGAGGAGGGAGCAACACCGCCAGAGGGAGCACGTCAGCCGCCCTCCACATGAGAGAGAAGAGGAGAAGATAAGGTTGGGTGGGTGGGCTCCACTTGTCAGCCACTTAGATGAATTGGGTGGGGGTAGATCTGAGTAAAAAAGTGTCGATGACTAAGATATAGAGTAGAAGATATAAAGGAAGATGGGTGCAGAAAAACTAAGAATAAAGAAGAGAATCTTGACAAGACGGAATATTCCTTTTTAAAGGAGGAAATAGAGGATGACGAGTGTGAATATTCGTAGACTATCCGCACAGGTGACCTGTAAAAGTTAGTCCAGTAGAAATTTACAGTAATTTGCTCTGCACCAGTCTACTGTAAAACGAACGCGACGATGAGTGCCTGTCCTGGTTACGCTAATTCTGGCGTGGTAGAGGGCTCACGGTACCAGCAAATGTGGTGTGGGGCCCACACGCACACGACCTCTGCGCGCCATCACCACCAACCGCCGATGGGGTTTGAGGAGCAGCAGGAGAGGCAGGGAGAGGGAGGAGGTCGCGTGGGCGCCACCGACCTGGCTTGGCCGCAATCAGAGAGAAGCGGCTCGCCGAATCCCCGCCCACCCCCGCAGGCTTCTGTCATGCTGTCGTGACGCATGCGAGTTTGACAGGGAGGATGAAGGGGAGAGGAGGCGACCAAGATCCTGCGTCGGGAAGGCCTCTGGTCCTCCCCCGCACCGCCGAGCAGGGTGAAGTCCGGACAGTCAAGGAGGAGCCCTTTGTCACCTCTGCGCGCCGTCTAGGTCCCGCAACGGCCGTTGCAGCTACATCTAGGAAGGAGGCACCGCCGTTGGCCGGAGACCGCAGAGGAGAGGGAGGCAGCGAAGATCGACGGAAGGAGATCGATGGTCGACCGGTTCTCCTCTGCCGCGGTTTGGGAGAGGAAGGGGAGGCGTAGCACTGACCTATGGCTAGAGGGAGGGAGGGAGGGTGCCGGCGGGGAGGGAGGAGCGCACCAGACTCTGAGCACCGACTGTGTCGGCTGTAGGGCTGCTAGCGATGTGGAGGAGAGGGAGGGAGCTCTTGTGCCATAGGGAAGGGAGGGGGACCGCCGGCGGGGAGAAGAGAAGAGAGAGAACCGGAGGCAGGCATCCTGATGCGACTTGCGGGAAAGAAGAGGACCTGTGGGGTGGGGGTGGGGATAGGATAAGAGTATGACATGTGGGTCCCAGACGTTGGTAGTTGCTATAGAGGAAAGATATAAAGGATGACGAGTGCGGGAAAACTGAGTGTAAAGGCGAGAATCTTGATGATCAGACAGGAATATTCATTTTTGAAGGATGGTATGAAGTATGATGAGTTCATATAGTCTTAGAGCAACTCCAAGAGATTAGGTATAATCTTAGCTAAATTTAGAGTTTTAGAAGCTTAGTAAAAAACTCCATAATCAAAAGGTAAACCTACAACCTCTCCAAATTTTTTGCCTATTCACTTCAAATCACCTTTTCACACACATTGATATGTGTGTTGACGGCTGTTAAGTACCAATTTTAGCCCTCAATATTCTCACATAAATGGAGGCATATGCATTATTTACTTGTATTTTGGTTTGAATAATGTAGTTCCACTTGTCCTTGGACATTATTTGTATGTAGGTGAAATACCCCTTAAAAGAGATGGAAACCCACCTTCTATGGAGAAACCATGCCAACTCAGCTGAGGAGGTGGCTGCCACCAAGGAAATACATGGCATTCCATGTCATTGATCCAAGGGAGGCACTCATCGACGAATCAGAGAGCGCCACATGGACATCACATGGATCAAAGGGTCCACCTCGGATACCAAATCAAGCCATGCATCGGGGATGGATCAGAGGGCCCACAGGGCAGCCACCCAGAGGAAGCACACCAGGTGGGGCAGCCCTAGGGGGCTGGCCGATCCGGGGGCCGACCGATCCTAGGATCGACCGAACCGCCTTAGTGGTGCCCCATCTAGCCCCTACACGTGGCAGCTGCTCATTGGTCCATTGCCTCACTCCTGGGTGTTTTGAGGTCATTTGGTGCTCCGAGCAAGCCTTGTCCCTGCCTATAAATAGAAGGGGAGTGGCTCCCATTTCACACACACCACTCTCTCATTCTCCTCTCACTTTTAGTTTCCAAGGCTAGGGGGTAGGCCAGATTAGCTCTTCTTCAGGTTCCAAGTCTACTTTGGAGTCTAGGTATGAGTTCTCTTTTATGTTTATTTCATTGTATGACTTTGATCTACTTCAGTTATTCAGCTATTTCATATAAAGTCATAGTAGATCATATGCTTGATATGTTCTTGAGTTCATCCTTTGTTCATCATTTAAAGGCTTGTGTTCTTCATGAACACTACCTTTGATCCACTTGAAGGGTGATAAACTCATTCCTTATGTGTTTGTTCATAAGTTAGAGGCTCGTGTTCTTCACGAACACGATCCTTTGATCTTATTAACTAGACATAAGAGAGTTCATATCCGTTCGTATGTCTAGCCTTAGTTGATCTTGTTAGATGGCATGAGAGTGTTGCATGAGGTTTGTGTTCAAGCTACGGTACTCGGTCTAAGTTGACCAATCTTCTGGTTGCTCTCACCCTGGGTCACAATAGCCCGGGCCGGGTGGAGTCTAGCAGTAACGCAGGCATGGTGCCTGGGTTGTCTGGCTATGTTAGTTATGAGCATACCCCCGTAATGATAGAGGTAGGTCCGCAGTGGTGACAGCTGTTGGATCCTTTGCAACCCTCCGCGTTAGGATACCTAATGTAGGAGTCTAAAGTCTAGTTTCGCAGAGTGCTGGTCGTCGTGGGCTAGCTCCCTGTTTGTACCTGGGCGATGAACCTTACCCTCTCATGCAATACTCATGCCTATCTCCTGTATCTTCTAGTTTTGTATGTTTAGTACATTAGAATCTAGAGCTAACTCATATGTTTCCCCTAAGCCGTAGTGTGCTAGAGTAGAGGTAGATTTGAGTGTGTGTGTGTGTCACACTACCCTTATTATCTTTTATCTTACCCCTGTCTTTGAGTTTGTTGTTTCCTATATCTATCTCTTAGTTCACATTCAGTGCAAAAGAATAAGTCTATGATATCCGCCATTGCCTTCCACGGATATGATACCCTTGGAATATTCTCCTTCCTTGGGGAAATGCTACAATGGTTTATCTGTGCACTTGCGGATTCGTTCATGATCGTTTAGATTAACCTTTGGCAAGTCTTGATGTTCACGCTAACTCGGCGTCGTTAGTTGTGACGTTAAGAGGTGCCAACAAGCGTTTCTTGGTGTTGTCACTAAGGATGGATTCCAGATCTGTTCTTAAAGTGATGACGCTACGAAACACCAACAAGCATTTCTGGCGCCGTTGCCGAGGAAGGCACAGGATTATCATGACTATGCTTTGCATCTGTTTATAAACTCTGAGTAGGTTAGGATAACTCTCAATGCAGGCTAACCTTGATTGTCTTCTTTTATCTTTGGATGATGAAGACAGGTAGTGTATGACTGGTTTCGACTTACCGGAGAATTTCACTGAAGATCCCAAGTCACTTGTGAGGAGAGCTCGAATTCAATTCGACTCACCTCGTCGTACTCGTTCGGAAGGCGAACCAGCTTCCTTTGTACCATCCATGTCAAACGCTATGGCCCAGAAGACACTTCCACTGACCAGGTGCTGCAAGGCCCTGAGGTGGCAATGGGGATTGAAAATTTTGGAGATCAAGACGGGTCTAATCACGATGGTACAGGCTAGCCCATTCTGTGGCAAGCCAAATGAGGATGCCAATGCTCATTTGCAGCAATTCCTAGAGCTGTGCAGCACTTTCATCATCAGGGGTGCAAATATGGATGTTGTCCGTCTACGGCTGTTTCCATTCTCTCTCCTGGGGAAAGCCAAGCAATGGTTCTATGCGAATCGTGATGCTATTAACACTTGGAGTAAGTGTTCAAAGGCATTTCTTAAGAAGTTCTTCCCATTGGGTAAAACTAATGCTCTTCGTGGGAGAATTTCTGGTTTTCAGCAAGGAGCAAGTGAATCCATTCTAGAGGCTTGGGAAAGGCTTCAGGAGTATGTCCTGGCCTGTCCTCACCATGGGATGGAGGATTGGCTTATTCTTCAAAGCTTTTATAATGGGTTGACTCCGACAGCCCGAGGCCATATTGATGCTGCTACTCAGGGAGCATTCTTCTCACTCACTGTTGATAATGCTAAATTACTCATTGAGAAGATGGTTTCCAACCAAGGGTGGAGTGATGAAAGACTCCAACCACGACCGAGGGGTACTCATACTGTCAAGGAAGCAGACATGATTACTGCCAAGTTGGATCTTCTTATGAAGAGATTGGATGACTACACTAGCGAGAAGGCTGCCATGGCCACCACTACTCTGCCTATGGATTCCCATATGACTTGTGAAGTCTGTGGCAACACTGGGCACTCAGGCAATTACTGTCCGGAGACTCAGGAGGAAGTGATGTACATGAACGGCAACAACAATGGTTATCATCCACCTCAACAAGGAGGCCAAATGTGGAATCAACAACGCCCTTATTATCGAGGTAGCCAAAGTAACTCTTACAATCCTAACCAATCCTCCTTGAGAGATCTTGTTTTTGGGCAAGCTAAGATTAATGAAGGTGTTAACAAAAAGCTAGCTGCCCTTGATAAGACTTTGGAAAGTCTCAACGTTAAGCTTGATAGTTTTTCTTCTGCTCAGAAGAGTCAGTTGAGTTTCAACAAAATGTTAGAAACTCGGTTGGCTCAGCTGGCTACTTATGTTCCCTCTGTTGAAAATGCAAATGCGGTGACCACGAGAGGAGGTAAGTCCACTCGGGATCCACCATATCCTAACCATGCAGGGACAGATAAGAAAGGCATAACAGAAGTTGAGAATATTCATGAGGATTCATCCGACTCGGAAGAATCCCCCCAGGTAAGGAAGGTGCCATCAAAGGATAAAGCACCTGAAGGAGTAACGGCACATCCGGAATTCATAGAAGCCAATGTGATGTCATTCCCTCAAAGGAACAGGAAGGGGCAACAGTAGATGAATAGTTCAATCGCTTCGTGGACATGATTCAGAAAGTTTATATCAACGTCCCATTACTCGAGGCAATACACGTACCCACTTACGCGCGTTATCTCAAGGACATCCTAACCAAGAAGCGAGCTCTTCCTACAACATAAGTGGTACGACTCACGGAGGAGTGCAGTGCTGCTATACTCAACCGCCTTCCTGAGAAGAAGAAGGATCCCGGGTGTCCCACAATCACTTGTACGATTGGGACCCAACGTTTCGACCATGCTCTCTGTGACTTAGGGGCCAGTGTCAGCGTCATGCCTAAGGTAGTCTTTGATCAACTTAACTACACGAGTTTATCTCCAACCACTTTGCAGCTACAGCTAGCCGATTCTTCGGTCTGATACCCAGCGGGGATAGCCGAGGATATTCCAGTGAAAGTCCGGGATTGCTTTATCCCCGTTGACTTTGTGGTGCTAGACATGGAGATCGCCAAGGAGGTGTCGCTCATACTTGGGCGACCATTTCTGAGTACAGCTAATGCACAAATTGATGTGGGGGCTGGTGTGATCCGTCGCTACATCAATGGCAAGGAGGAGAGGTTCGAGTTTCGTCCAAGAAAGGAACAATGCTCAATAATCAAGGATTTACCAACTCCCGACACTCCAGCACGAGAGGTCGACGTGCCACCATGGCAAGTGGACAGCCTCATTGCATTCATGAAGAATTTTTGGAAGGAAGAACGCCAACTAGTGGGAACAGGGAAGAAACAGTATTGGAAATCTCAGTCCAGGTCCAAGAAATCACCCCCTACACATCACAATCCACATGACACTCGGAAGATGTGGAGGAAGGTGAATAGGAAGCCAACTTCTCTTCTAAAGGAAATAGCTGCCTCACTGCCAAGGTGAGAACTTTGGAACCAAGTCTAGCTCTAAAGACTCAAAATAATGAGCTCTGCGCCGACAGGTAAGTTCGGTAAGTTATCCTTATTTTTCCATTACAATAAAATTCTGATCCTGGAAAAGCAATCTACTTCTACTTTGTGTTTTCTGCATTCTCGCTGGGGCGAGCTCAGGAGTGATGTCCATCCGGACATTCCTTGAGCTTGTACCATGGTACTAACTTGTCATAGCCACCACCACAGCCACAGGCTGCTACACCACCGGTGGTAGGAGGGGCCCCTGCGGGGTACATATTCGGGGTTACCACTGGATATGCACCTGGTTGGGACCAGCCCACCTACCATCCGAGTTCGAGTGGCACGGCTTGGGCGGGTGCGAGTGGTGCTCAGTGGGCCACACCCGCTAGTTCCAGCTCCAGTGGTCCACCTCCATCTTCGTCCTTCCGGCGGCACTCCTCAGCCTCTGCACGTGATGCTCAACTCGCACAGCAGATGGGAGAGCCCACCATCCAGGTCACGGGATTGGAGGAGACGCTGAACACCCACGTCGAGTCTACCTCAGCGTGGCAGTGTTAGGCTGGTGAAAGGATTGCAGCCATGCAGCAGGCTCAGCAGTGACACATGGAGGAGCAGAGGGCTTTCTACGCGAGTCAGGGTTTCTTCTACCCTCCTCCGCATTGAGCCTGAAGCTAGCTTGGGGAAGGACCCCCATCCTGAGATAACTTGTATCTTCCTTTGTTTTCAGAATATCTTATAAATGAAAACCCAAAAAAATCTGCAAAAATAAAAAGACCAAAAAGATTTATTTGCTTCATCATCATCGTTTTCTTAGTTTGCTTTGATATGCATAGTAAGAATGCTTTGCATCTATGGTTGAAATGACGAATAGTTGCTCTGTTTATTCTTCTCGTATGTCTTGCTTACAACTTTGTATCCTACCTAAGTTTTGAGTTTGTTGGCTTATATGTTCAAACCTTAGCTTGAAAACTGTGGGTAGCAAAAAGCATGATCCTTGCCTAAGTTGTTGTGAGACATGATATGGTATAATAGAGTGCTATGATCTTGTGCTTAGTGATGCTTGACATCCGGAGTTTTTCTTTTTGAAAAAAATCAAAACATGATGAGTTCCTCAATGATGAGAATCTCCTATCCAAGGCCATATGTAGATTCTAGCTCTTAGCCTCCACATATGCAGCTTGTTATCTCATTGATCTTTGTCAAATTGTTGTGACCCTTGTTAGAACTCATACTCCCCTGATCAAGATCACGTACACATTCATGCTAAACTTCTACACTGGAAGTGAGCATTCATCATTTGTTCCATATGCCTATGCATTCTTCCACAAATAAAACTCTATGTATCTTTGTATCATTCAACCCTCTCCAAATATCTTCAATAGAGACAAAGGGCTAGCTGAAGAAAAAAAGAAAAAAAAAGAAAAGCATGCTCAAAAGCATGGCAAAAATAAAATAAAAAGAGCTAGCCCAAGTCTCGAAAATTTCAAAAGGAAAAAAGGGATTGATATGTGCAAGAGAAAGAGTTCCACCATATGGATGGTAATAACTAGTACCTATTCCGGGCCTAGTGCCACCATACCATCAATCCCTCATTTCCTCATATAAAGCATGGTAATATCTAGCACCCATTTCCGGGTGTAGTATCCACCTTGCCATGCTCATCACCATCACACACATATGCACATCTTGATCAGGATGTATGTTTGTTTCTTCCAAGGATCCGGTCTTTGACATATCAAAACATGAGAAACAAGTATGCCACATTTCTTCCCTACCTACAGCTCCACCTAAGCCTATTAGGAGTAGGATGTGAAGAAAGGCAGCATTGATGCCTTGGTGAGGAACCATACACTTTTGAGCGATCCGAGAGTATCATTTGAGGAACTCTGATTTTCTTTTGAAAAATTTGCAAAACCTCCGGATTGATAGTTGATCAAGGTATGAATGATTATGCATATGCTATATAACCATTCTGTCTCTCAACAGCCTAAGGCAGGTGAAGCTATGTGCCCCACGTCATCAGGTGAAAGGTAAGAACATTGCCAACTTGTTCAACTCTTGGTAGAATACTTTGCTGTATGTTTTGCCATAAGTTGAGAATACAACCTTGTAGCAACTCCTGATCAACCAACCTAAGTCTCTAATGTCTTGCTTCGAGACGAGCAAGAGGTTAGCTTGGGGGAGTTTGTTGACGGCTGTTAACTACCACTTTCAGCCCTCAATATTCCCACATAAATGGAGGCATATGCATTATTTACTTGCATTTTGGTTTGAATAATGTAGTTCCACTTGTCCTTGGAGATTATTTGTATGTAGGTGAAATACCCCTTAAAAGAGATGGAAACCCACCTTCTATGGAGAAACCATGCCAACTCAGCTGAGGAGGTGGCTGCCACCAAGGAAATACATGGCATTCCATGTCATTGATCCAAGGGAGGCACTCACCGACGAATCAGAGAGCGCCACATGGACATCACATGGATCAAAGGGCCCACCTCGGATACCAAATCAAGCCATGCATCGGGGATGGATCAGAGGGCCCACAGGGCAGCCACCCAGAGGAAGCACACCAGGTGGGGCAGCCCTAGGGGGCTGGCCGATCCGGGGGCCGACCGATCCTAGGATCGACCGAACCGCCTTAGTGGTGCCCCATCTGGCCCCTACACGTGGCAGCTGCTCATTGGTCCATTGCCTCACTCCCGGGTGTTTTGAGGTCATTTGGTGCTCCGAGCAAGCCTTGTCCCTGCTTATAAATAGAAGGGGAGCGGCTCCCATTTCACACACACCACTCTCTCATTCTCCTCTCACTTTTAGTTTCCAAGGCTAGGGGGTAGGCCAGAGTAGCTCTTCTTCAGGTTCCAAGTCTACTTTGGAGTCTAGGTATGAGTTCTCTTTTATCTTTATTTCATTGTATGACTTTGATCTACTTCAGTTATTCAGCTATTTCATATAAAGTCATGGTAGATCATATGCTTGATATGTTCTTGAGTTCATCCTTTGTTCATCATTTAGAGGCTTGTGTTCTTCATGAACACTACCTTTTGATCCACTTGAAGGGTGATAAACTCATTCCTTATGTGTTTGTTCATAAGTTAGAGGCTCGTGTTCTTCACGAACACGATCCTTTGATCTTATTAACTAGACATAAGAGAGTTTGTATCTGTTCGTATGTCTAGCCTTAGTTGATCTTGTTAGATGGCATGAGAGTGTTGCATGAGGTTTGTGTTCAAGCTACGGTACTCGGTCTAAGTTGACCAATCTTCTGGTGGCTCTCACCCTGGGTCACAATAGTCCGGGCCGGGTGGAGTCTAGCAGCAACGCAGGCATGGTGCCTGGGTTGTCTGGCTACGTTAGTTATGAGCATACCCCCGTAATGATAAAGGTAGGTCTGCAGTGGTGACAGCTGTTGGATCCTTTGCAACCCTCCGTGCTGGGGTACCTGCTGTAGGAGTCTAAAGTCTAGTTTCGCAGAGTGCTGGTCGTCGCGGGCTAGCTCCCCATTTGTACCTGGGTGCTGAACCTTACCCTCTCATGCAATACTCATACCTATCTCCTGTATCTTCTAGCTTTGTATGTTTAGTACATTAGAACCTAGAGCTAACTCGTATGTTTCCCCTAAGCCGTAGTATGCCAGAGTAGAGGTAGATTTGAGTGTGTGTGTGTCACACTACCCTTATTATCTTTTATCTTACCCCTGCCTTTGAGTTTGTTGTTTCCTATATCTATCTCTTAGTTTACATTCAGTGCAAAAGCATAAGTCTATGATATTTGTCATTGCCTTCCACATATACGATACCCTTGGAATATTCTCCTTCCTTGGGGAAATGCTATAATGGTTTATCTGTGCGCTTGTGGATTCGTTCATGATCGTTTAGATTAACCTTTGGCAAGTCTTGATGTTCACGCTAACTCGGCGTCGTTAGTTGTGACGTTAAGAGGTGCCAACAGGCGTTTCTTGGTGTTGTCACTAAGGATGGATTCCAGATCTGTTCTTAAAGTGACGACACTACGAAACACCAACAATGTGGGACCCATTTGTCGTCCCCTTCCACTTTATACTCTCCGTCTCTACTTCCGTCGCCGTCGGCCTCACCTTCTCCCTTCTCTTTGCCTTCTCCTCCTTCCCGGCTTCCCGCGGTGCAGGCGGTCGGCAGTGCCACCATGACGTGTCCTTCCCGGCGGCCCGTCAGTGTCCTCCGTCACCTCCACTTCCCGTCGTGCCTCCTCCACCTACCCGCGACACGAACGGCCAGCGCGTGCTCCTCGGCGGCGGCCCGTGTCATCGCTCGGCATCCTCCACCTCTACATCCCCGCGGCACAGGTAGTGACGCGTATTCCCTAGTGGTATGGTAGTATCCTCCTCCACCTCCACCTCCACCTCCCTGCGACGTGTGCTCCTCGGTGTCCTCCACCTCCACCTCCACGTGGCGCGGGCGATCGGCAGCGCAAGCATCGACGCGTCCTCCTCAATAGCCCGACAACATCCTCCACTTCCACCTCCTGTTGCGGTAGCTGCACCTCCTCCACCCCCTCGCGGCGCAAGCAAGAGCGCACTCGCGGTGAAGGCGGGAAGGTGGGGCCACGCGCGAGAGCCCGCGGATGGCGAGCGAATCCGCTCAGGAGAAATAGCCAGCGGGAGGTGTTGACGCAAAAATCGAGGCAGGTTATACTGAGTTGGATGGACTAGTGAGTCACATAAAAGGACTGTTGGATTGAGTGTTTTGCTATTTTTTCATTTTTAGTTAGCTAAATAGATTTAGCTAGTCTTTAGAGCAACTCCAACAACCTCTCTAATCTTGCTAGCTAAATTTGGAGTTTAAGCCCTTTGTAAAATTAGAAAACTCTATACTTCTATGGGGTATTCCAATAGACTAGCTAAAAACTAGATAGCTTTTGCCAGGCCCACCCGACAGAACAGAAATCCCCTGACCCCTTGCCTCCCGACGCCCTCTGTGCCGCCGCCGGACAAGAAAATCGAGCGGTCGTGGCCGCTGACGACTGAAGGTCATCGACGACGCCACCATCCTGTCTGTAGCTCCTCTTTCAATCAAATTGATTCGAGGTACTTAGGGTTTAGGGTTTCTAATTTATGTTCATGTCTGCTTCTCCTCCTTCGATCATGATCTAATTCGTTACGGCATGCCAATTTGTACTTAAAAATCAACACAACAGAGTATGGATCCCGACGAAGAATTCATTCAATTTGTATTGGATGAAGTTATCAATTCATTCTCTTCCGATGATGAGATATATGATGATGCCGCGCACATGATCATAGAGGATTCAGTTAATAATCCTGGTCGTATTGGTTATATTGAGGGACATGAGGTAGCCCAACGTGAAAGACTATTACACAATGAACTTCTGTACAAAGATTATTTCTCAAATAATCCTACTTTCAACACCACTACTTTTAGATGGAGGTTCATATATTTTCTTTAATTTTAATCTAATATTCACTGTACATGTAAAATTTTTGTGCTAAATTGTTACTACTTCGTGACATAGGTTTCGGATGAGGCGATCTCTATTTCTTCGCATAATGAAGGCTGTTGAGAAACATGTCGAATATTTTGTGCAGAAGAGGAATGCAACTAGTGTGCTAGGACTATATTGTTTACAGAAGGTTGTCGCTGCTTTCCAAATGTTAGCTTATGGCGCACCAGCTGATGCTTTGGATGAGTATGTTCGTATTGGAGAGAGTACTGCACTATAATCTTTGAGAAAGTTTGTAGTGGCTGTTGTTAAGATTTTTGGACTGGAGTACATGAGAGAGCCTAATGAACAGGATACTCCTAGATTACTTGAAATTGCAGCGAGCAGAGGATTTCTTGGTAATGTTGGTTCCATAGATTGTACGCATTGGCCTTGGAAAAATTGCCCTTCTGCACATCACGAGATGTACAGGGGACACAAAAAGGAGCCTACTATTATTTTTGAAGCAGACGCATCCAAAGATCTATGGATATGGCATGCCTGGTTCACACAATGACATAAACATGCTTCAAAGATCCCCTATCTTTGGAAGGCTTGCTGAGGGGCAAGGTCCACAAGTTAGCTACAAGATAAATGGACATGATTATTCAATGGGTTACTATCTAGCATATGGTATATATCTGTCATGGGCAACTTTTGTGAAGACAATTCCAGAGCCACAGGGTAATAAGAAAACATATTTTGCAAAGGCACAAGAAGCATGCGGAAAGGATGTTGAAAGGGCATTTGGGGTTCTACAATCTTGCTTTGCTATTGTTCGTGGGTCGGCTCGTTTGTGAGATGAAGATACGCTCCATGATATTATGATGGCTTGCATCATAATGCATAACATGATTATTGAAGATGAGCGTGAAGAGCACGTGGAGCAATATGAGTACCACTTCGATGATGAGGGACATTATGTTTGCAACTACGACGATATGGGATCAAGAGTGACAATTTCACATAGTGCAGCACCTGAACTTGATGCTTTCATGCAAAATTACATAAACATCAAGGACAACGAAATCCACTATTAGCTAAAGGCAGACCTAATTGAGCACTTGTGGCAAAACCATTCAGAGTTGTACAAAATTGATTAATGTTGATTAGTTTCATTTAGTCCATTTAGTATTAATTTGAGAACATTATAGATTATATTGTGCTTGTTTGGCTCAGTGTGCTTGTCTCGAGTAGCACTTTTTTTTATCTCTGATTTGGTTGTGCTTGTACTTCCAAGAACTATCATAGTCAAATATATGGATCGGAAGGCTACTGTTCTTTATTTGAAAAATTTGCCAATTAAGTCTTTTTTTGGAGTCTCAAGTTTGTAGCATTCTATTGGTGTATGGTTGCATCACTTTTGGTCAGGTTCAGGAAGGCACCACTACACCAACTGTGATTCAAAGAAATCTATGCTTAATGTCCATATTAGCTACTGTCCTGAATGAAAGATTTTTTAAGAAAATTAATGAGCATTGTATTTTTGTTAAAGCTGAGAAATGGAATAGTAGTAAGAAAAGGGAATTGCTTACAATATGTAGAAAGGATCCAGAAAACTGAATCTGTCCAGAAACAATCTAGAAAACTAAAACTATCCAGACATGTGCGATGCGTATATATAGGCACACAAACATGTAGGTAATCTCATCAAATAACCTTAAACCATATAATTCAAAGGGTAGCTCATATGAAGACAAATCCATATACACACTATCTAAATTAAGAATTCATAGGGTATCTCACACATGAGTTTTCAAATGAACTGAAACTAAACAGAAACTCCTAGATGTTGCAACGTCTTGCAAGAATCTCTTCCTGCCGCACTGCATAGTACTGTTGCAGTTTGTAGTTCATTATGCTCAAATCCAAATTAAGAATTCTATCCTCATCTTGATCCCTTTGGAAGTGAAACTATTGTTTGTCCAATTTGAGTCTTTCCTCTTCTAAGTCCCTTTGGACCTGAATATTTTCTTCCTCCACTTTTATCCTTTCCTCCTGCAATGCAAATGCTCTATTGCACCTCTCTTCTTTCTTCAAGTCTTTCTCATTGTCAGCTTCTTTTTTCTTTACCATCAGATAATCCAATGTTTCAATGGTCGATCGTTGCTTCAGCTTTGGTTTCTCCTTCTTCTTGCCATCGGGTCTTACAGTTGGTTCAGCTTCATCAACAACATCAATAGGGGCAACAAGAGGTATTGCAGTTGAGCTTGGAGTAGAATTGTCCACAATCTTCTATTTCTTGTTGCTTGTTTTCTTTGCACATCCAACATCCCACCGCCTACTCATCCACTTGGGCTTGTCCTTGAGAATGTTCCAGCAATGCATGAATCCAACCTTCCTGTCCTTTGGGTCTTCCTTCGTGAACATTGCACAAGCATTTGCTATTTGCACATAAAAACCAAAGTAAACATTACAATGAAGCACTAAGACATGATCGTACAAGACAGATTATGTGTTTCAGTCTTTCAGAGATAACCTTGTCATCAACTGACCAACCACTGTGGTTCCTACACTCTATCTTAGACAGATACCCACAAATCAGATTCACATCATATTGAATACCGGACCAACGGTTCATCAAGGAACTTGAAGAACGAGTTGACTCGAACGTGAACCTCTTGTTTGCATGGAAATATGCATGTATCCTTTTCCAAATTGCCTTGTGTTTGATCAACACCTTGAATTGGATCCATGCTCACATTCAACCAAGCTGAGACAAGTAGTTTATCTTCCTCATCTCTGAAGTTTTTGCTTCTTCCCTGAGAACTCTTGGCTGTTGATCCAACAAGATGGATGGGTGGTTCACTGCTAGGTGAGAGCTCCTGAGACTGTTCAACTCCATTCACTAGGAGGTGAGTGTAATATCCTGCATCCATACCTCCTGCCACATGAAAAAATAGAACTCAACACAATGAAAAAGAATGATGCCAGCACTAGCACTCTAGATTCGTCAATAGCTCATGTTCTATTCATTAATCAACAACGAGAGGACCAAGAGTAAGATCAGAGTGCCAGATAATATATTCATGCTATATGTCATGCTAATTCAGAATGTGTAGAAATCTGGGTATTTAAACATCTAATTAGATTGGCATGAGACACCAGACTATAAAAATATTTGCATCCTCTATGAAGGAACTATTTTATGCAAGAACAAAAAAGGTGAAAGATGTTTAGTCTCTGAACCTACAGATTGGCAGACTGTAATTTTTCACATACTGAAGCTTTACACATACTGAAGCTTCAAATATGTCTAAGGTTCACAAGTCTAAAGCATAACATGGAGGAATTAATGATAAAGCAGATGTCCTACAATGTTTCTAGCAAGGCAATCCATTTTAGATGTGGTGTGATCTAACTAGGCTGCAGGTGTTACCCTTTAGTTAAAAAATCCCAACAAAAAACATATCAGGGTACCCTCTGGCATTTTCATTCACAACATGGCATTTTCAGTATTTATTCAGCTCTATACACAAACAATATTTATTGTGCTCTATACTTCACAGGATACTTCACATGATTCTTCACACCTTTGAACATCTCAACCAGGAACATAAAAAATTATTCTACTCTGTGAACCATACTGGAAATGATCAAATTCTTGCCATGATTTCGGAACTAAAAGCAAATTAGCCATCCCTACCTCATTAACAAGTTAAAGACTAAAATTCCCAGGGTGGGTCATCACTTGCACAGCTGCACCAACTAACTGCTAGATAAGGGCTGCCTGATGCTTAACTGCTATTGACAGTCATAGTCCACAGCACAGGAACGAAAGGTGATGCTCAACAGCTACTGAGTTTTAAGTGGATTCTAATAGAATAACAAATGAATGATAGCTACTGACCTATTAATAGAGCATAAATATATTTAGAAAAAACATACTATCTCTAACTATTGCAGCTGTCTGATTAATCGAAAGTGTCAAACAACAATAACAATCAGGAGACCACATTCGGAGCTACTATTGATGTCATATTTTTCTGCACTTCACTCTGCATTCTAATAATTTTCCAGTCATGCAAACAAAGGTGGTGGTGCTGTGTGTTCAGGCACACTCACAACACTCTGTGGTTCCATGAAAGTCTGCACACCAAAAATAACATTGGGTACACTGAAAATTATCAGGTGCTTGCCCTGATTGCAAATGCACAATTTCAAATAATATATATAAGATAGTCTAACAATTTTTGAATTAACTAGCACTGTCAAACATGATGCATTCTTCAAACATTGAAATGACATGTGGCCATACATGTTGTGAACACAATGAGAACCAAATGAGTATGCTAGCATACATGTACATACTTATTCTAATCACAATCGATTATGCACACATACTATACTAGTACAGGTTAAGGTCAGAATATTTGACTAGGGGATTCTGTGCATATACATACATGACAGTATAGAACAAGTCCTCATGTACTATATTCCCAAAGATCAACAAACAGAGATACATTCCTCCTTCGGCAAAAATTATGCACAATATGACAGCATCCCCATCCAATTCCTCCTCTCGCATTTTCATTCACAACATAGCAAAATGAACAAACACGAAATTGTTGACCAAATGGATCCACAAACTCACCAGTGTACGCCTCTTCTTCAAGGAATTCCTCACGATTGAGCTGATCTACTAGCGACTGGTGGCGTTGTGCGTCCAAATCTCCCACTGCCTCTTCCTCCCTTCCTACAGCAAACTGAGAAAAAGGATGAGCACTTCTCTGAGGAACACCTGTCCTTGGTCCGCTCTATCCTTTCCTGCACCATAGCCGATTTCCCGTGCACCTACCTTGGGGTACCTCTCTCTATTAGGAGGCTACCCAGCGGCTTTGCAGCCTCTTGTTGACAAGGTTGCCAGGCGCCTACCTCCATGGCAAGGTAGACTGTTGAGCCGCAGTGGTCGTCTCGTCCTTGCCAAATCTACCCTCTCTGCCATCCCGGTGCATATCTTGATGGCGATCACCATCGCGCCCTAGGCGCTGCGTGCGGTCAAAACTCTCATCCGAGGCTTCCTCTGGTCTGGCACAGAGGTCGCCTCGGGTGGTCGCTGTCTGGTCGCTTAGGTGAATGTCACCTGCCCTATGCGCTGTGGAGGTCTGGGGCTTCCGGATCTCCGCGCCTTTGGTACGGCGCTACGCTTGCACTGGCTTTGGCTTGCGTGGACAGACCCGAACCGGATGTGGGCGGCTTTCCGTTTCCCGGTTGACCGGACCTCTCAGGCATTCTTTGACGCCTCCGTCTCTGCGGAGGTGGGGACGGTGTCCGCGCACTATTCTGGGAGGACAACTAGATCTCTGGGTGCTCCATCAAATCCCTGGCACCCAACCTCTGGGCCGCAGTTTCGCCGAGGGTGCGGCGGTCCCGCACGGTCGCTGAGGACCTGCAGTTGGGGGCAGCTGGGGTACGTTGGGTCGCAGACATCACCCACACCAGGACGGTGCAGGTGCTTCTGCAGTACCTTACCATCTGGGACCTGGTGCAGCAGGTTAGGCTCACTTCGGAGCCTGACAGATTCGTCTGGAAGTGGTCGCCTAGCGGAGTTTTCTCTTCGACTTCGGCTTACTCCGCCCTCTTTCTCAGTCGCGTTGAGATCCTCGGGGCACGCCTGATCTGGAAGATTCTTATGCTAGGGAAGTGCAAATTCTTCACCTGGCTGGTCTTGCACGACCGTTGCTAGACGTCCGACAGGCTGCACCGTCACGGGCTTAGGGATTCGGATGTCTGCACGCTATGCGCACAGGAGTCTGAAACGCTTGATCAACTGCTGATGGACTGTGTCTTCAGCCGAGAGACTTGGTTCTCGGTGCTCAGACACTTTCTCATCAAGGACCTAGCCCCGAACCGCCCTGTCAAGTTTGCGGACTGGTGGTGCTCCGCTAGGACAAAACTCGCTAAGGTGCGAAGGAAAGGCTTCGACACCTTCATCTGGCTTGTCGCTTGGTCGCTGTGGAAAGAGCAGAACAGACACGTCCACGAAAGGGAGGCTCTTATGCTGGTCGTGCTTGTGCCGGTGATTCTGGATGAGGCTAGGTCTTGGGCGCGAGCCGGGTTTCTTCCGCTCGCTAGACTGTTAGGTGTTCGCCCGGTGAGGGCAGTGTAACCCTTTGTTCTTTTCTTTTGGCTTCATGCCTCTTGTACTAAAACCAGTGACTTTTCTCATCTCTTAATGAAAAACGTGCTTTGCATGTCTTAAAAAAAGGACGAGAAATGGCGGATCCATTCCACAACCCGGGTACCCTGTCTGCGGTTGAACGAGATCGCCACGGCATGTACATGGTGGTGACGACAGCAGTGCGTGATGCGGTACGGCAGAAGCGAGGGCGTTCAGTGCTCCTCCCCGGCGGCGGTGAGTGCGCAAGGCCGCGGAGCTACGTGGGCGCAAGGCAGGAGGCCAGGCTCGATTTATCAGCTCGGGATGCAGTTTTGGCGCGAGGAGGAGGGAGATTTGGCGCAAAGAGAACGGGAGAGACCGATGCCACTGCGGGATCCAGCGTTTTTGCGAGTGGACGCGCTCGCCAGAGTTTGCGAGCCGCGTGGGAGGGATAGGGAGGAAGATTGCGAACCTAGAGTTTAGGCTGTTGAAATCATCATCTATTATCTTAAAACTTCAGTGTTAAAAGAAGTCACCACGTTCGCTGAGAAGGTCTATAAATTCTCACATTAATCTAAAAAAGAGAAGAATATGGACCATTAGATTTTATGAAGATCTAACGGTATAGAAGGCAGTAGAGCCTTAGCGACCTCAGGCAGGAGCCGTAATCATGACCAGGAGGCCACCAACGGGTAGTGGAGCCATTAAGCACGGAGCCGTCAGTATAAACTAGCCGTATAGGCTAAGGTGGTCCAGTAGGCAGCGGGGCTTAGGAGCCGGGGTGTGAACCCGACGTTGTAGGCTGAGGTGACCTATCAAGCAGTGGTGCTTTGTCGACCTGGCGAAGAGAATGTGATGGACCCGAAAGTCGTCCAGAGATCAAGAGACCTTGAAGAAAATGTGAGTTATAGTGGGGTATAGGGGCTTGAAGTAGGGCATAATGAGTCTATAGACGCCAAGCCGTCGACCAGAAAGCCAATGGGCATAGATTCCCGCACGGCACGAGCCATTACTGCCTGTGACCGTTAGGCCGAAAGAGCCGTTGGGTGATAAATCCGTTGGGTCGCCGAGAATGTCGCCGAGCCCTTCGAGACGTTGGAACGACGCGGCCTATAGCGCCATTGCGGCCCAGTTATAAAAGGCCGAGTGAGGGGCCGAGGACCCCACTCACTTCCATTTCCGCGCGGACTTAGGGTTTTAACTGGCGCCGCTTAGAGCCTTCCGCGCAAATCCGTCAGCGCCGCCGCACTCAGATCCGTCGTGCGGCGCGCCGCCGTATGCGCACGAAGTCCCTAGTGGTCTTTAGAGCTAGATCCACCGGCTTTGAGGAAGAAGAGATGGCCCCCAAGCTTACGCCCGTGCCTGAGAGCATCTGGGAGCCCTCGACGGTGACCGAGGAGCAGCTCCAAGGTCTTATGGAGCGAGGGCTTCTGAAGCCCAAGGAGCAGGTGGGCTGGAGGCCAGCCGCCAGTGAGGCCTTCCCCTCCGAGGGGACTGGAGAGACAGTGGCCTCCGTCGTGCATGTGGAGTGCAGCTTCGGAGTCCCAGCAGGTGACTTCTTCCGCGGGCTCCTCCACTATTACAGGATCGACCTGGTACACCTCGTCCCCAACGCCATTACCACGATCTCCTCCTTCATCCACCTGTGTGAGGCGCACCTGGGGATACCGCCACACTTCAACCTGTGGTGGTACTTCTTCGAGCTGAAGAAGACGGGGAAGAAAGAGGTCGTCGGGTGCGTCGGCTTCATGCTATGTCGCCACATGAAGTCGGTGTACATCGAGATTGTGTTGCCGGACAACACCCAGGGCTGGAGGTGAGGGTGGTTCTATATCGACAACCCGAAGTCGGCGCTGGTGACCAGGTCGGGGCTCGCGCTGGTGCCGGTGCCGGAGTGGAACAACCAATTGATGTCGCGGGAGGCCGACTCCATCAAGCCGCTGCTGGAGGACCTGGAGGCGTTGAAGATGGGAGGGCTGACGGGCGGCGCGGTGGCCATCAGCTTCAGCCGGAGGCTCCTGCAACCGATCCAAGATTGGGTGCATCCGGCCTACAAGTACTAGGGCCAGGCCGACCCTACTCGGGTGGCGCAGCGCAAGGTCTCCAAGGAGGAGATGGTGGCACGGGTGAGGGAGCTGTTCAATGGGCAGATCCGGAACCAGACGTGCCCCAAGGCGTTTTGCCTGAAGCGCCCCACCGAGGCTGTAAGTTGCTCATTTCTAATCGACCTTGATTCCTTTGCTTATGTTTGCTTTGTGCTGGTCTGTGATGAAGGTCGCTTGATGCAGGGTCGTGAGGGCGTGTACTGGAGCCCGGCTCCCCTCCCTGATGAGGGTGGGCGAAGCTTCAAGGTCTGGGCTGTGGAGGACATCAAGGTACCTCCGCAGTAGTACATCGACGACTACCTCTCCGACTCGTCGGTGGGAGGTAGTGATGATGAAGACCCCTCCTCCCGCGCGGGAAGTTCTACGCCAGTGACCCGGTGCTCGCGGTAGGTCGCTGGGAAGATGGCGGCGTCCAAGGCCGCCAAAGTGGTCGCCGCCACCCAAGAGGCAGAGAAGAAGAAGAAGAGGAGGAAGAGGAGGGACACCACTGCGTCTTCGGAGATGGTGATAGTCAGTGTCGAGGTCTTCACGGCGCTGGTGAGGATGACGATGCGGGGTCGCGTGACGCCGACGCAGGGTCGGGCGACATGGCGGCTGTGCAAGAAGACGAGACCCCCCTTAGGGTTTTGGAGGAACGGCGCCCGAAGCCAAGTGCTGAGGGTGTGAGTGACCAGGGGTCACAGAAGAAGCAAAGGCGGGTGCCGCCCAGGCCGATAAAGCTTGGGCTGAAGCTTGACGGCAGGTACATCGTCGAACATGATTCGCATATGCCCGACCTTACTAGTTGTGTTTATGTTGGTGCTTATGGGATTTGTTCTTTGGACAGGGGGACTCCTGCCGCGTCGGAGAGCGGCAAGAATGCCTCGAGCCAGGAGGCCTTTGGGCACAAGCCGGAGAAGGCGCAAGTGGGGCAGTCATCGGCGACCTCGGACGGGGACGTTTCAAGCAAGGCCCCTAGGACCATGGGGGTGGCATCGTCAGCGGCGACCAAGGTCACTTCCGACAGTGCCCGACAGGGCGAAGGTCTTCAACAAGAGGACCAACCCGAGTCGGACCCGCCGCAGACGCACGAAGCGGAGGCCGTAGGAGGGAGCGGACCCAGCGACAGGGACAAGTGCCTCTACTCCGGTACTCCATGGGAGGAGGACATCCTTGCTGACAGCCGGGACCTTGACGAGTTCAAGGTGGCGCAGCAAACAATTGGCAGGACGCTCATTGTAAGTTCAAGTTTTGCCTTGAGTCTGGGTCTTCGATTTGTCCTGAGGACTTGGTCTGATGACCTTTTGGTATTGTGTTGATGCAGTCACTCACCGCACGAGCGCAAGGCAGGGCGGACCTACTGAAGGAGGGCGCCAAGCTGCATGCAGAGGCGACCGCGGCCCAGGAGGCCGTGCTGCAGGCCAAGATCGAGGCCCCGGGAGAAATCCAGCGCCTCAAGGACGAGATGGCCCTGAAGGACAAGGCGATGGCCACCCTTAAGGAGGAGCTTGAAGCCGCCAAGGTGAAGGCGAAGGAAGCTGATGATGAGCTCAAGATCGCCGCTTCGGGTATGTCTGGGAGTCCCTCGACCTTGATGTTTGAAGTTTACGTCGTCGTGTGTCGTCCCTGACCTTGTTGATTGCAGAGGCCAAGAAGAGGGGGACCGCCTTGAAGAAGGAGCTCAAGGAGTTCAAAGACCAGATCAAGACCCTCAAGGAGAGGACCAAGGAGGTTGAAGCCAGTGAGTATTAGTATACTCGGAAGGCTGCATATGAATTCGGTGTACGCTGGGACCTGGAGATCGACCTTTCCCGGGTGATCCAGACTCTTATTGACCATCAAGAGATGATTGCAGATCTTCAGAAGGAGCTGGACGACATCAAGGAGGCTGCTGAGTATCTTGTGGATGTCTATGTCCCCAAGGTCGAGGGTGGGCCACAAGAGCTCGTTGCTCGACTGGAGGAAGTGTTGGCGTTTAGTAGCGTCATCATCTTAAGAACAGACCTGGGACCCGTCCTTAGTGACAACACCAGGAAACGCCTTGTAAGCACCTCTCAATGTCACAACTTATGACGCGGGTTAGCGTGAACATCGAGACTTGCCATAGGTTAATCTAAACGATCATGAACGAATCTGCAAGTGCACAGATAAACCATTGTAGCATTTCCCCAAGGAAGGAGAGTATTCCAAGGGTATCGAATCCGTGGAAGGCAATGGCGGATATCTTAGACTTATGCTTTTGCTCTGAATGTAAACCAAGAGATAGATATAGGGAACAACACACTCAAAGGCAGGGGTAAGGTAAAAGATATAAGGGTAGTGCGACACACACACTCAGATCTACCTCTACTCTAGCACACTACGGCTTAGGGGGAACATACGAGTTAGCTCTAGGTTCTAATGTACTAAACATACAAAGCTAGAAGATACAAGAGATAGGCATGAGTATTGCATGAGAGAGATAAGGTTCAGCACCCAGGTACAAACGGGGAGCTAGCCCGCGATGACCAGCACTCTGCGAAACTAGACTTTAGACTCCTACAGCAGGTACCCCAGCGCGGAGGTTGCCCAAGGATCCAACAGGGTTGTCACCACCTGAGGACCGACCTCTATCGTTATGGGGGGTATGCTCATAACTATCGTAGCCAGACAACCCAGGCACCATGCCTACGTTGCTGCTAGACTCCACCCGGCCTGGGCTATTGTGACCTAGGGTTTGAGCCACCAGAAGACTGGTCAACTAGACCGAGTACCGTAGCTTGAACACAGACCTCATGCAACACTCTCATGCCATCTAACAAGATCAACTAAGGCTAGACATACAAACAGATATGAACTCTCTTATGTCTAATCAATAAGATCAAAGGGTCGTGTTCGTGAAGAACACGAGCCTCTAACTTATGAACAAACACATAAGGAAGGAGTTTATCACCCTTCAAGTGGATCAAAAGGAAGTGTTCACGAAGAACACAAGCCTCTAAATGATGAACAGATGATGAACTCAAGAACATATCAAACATATGATCTACCATGACTTTATATGAAATAGCTGAATAACTGAAGTAGATCAAAGTCATACAAAGAAATAAAGATAAAAGAGAACTCATACCTAGATTTCCAAGAGGACTTGGAACCTGAATAAGAGCTACTCTAGCCTACCCCCTAGCCTTGGAAACTAAAAGTGAGAGGAGAATGAGAGAGTGGTGTGTGAGAAATGGGAGCCCCTCCCCTTCTATTTTAGGCTAGGGCCAAGCTTGCTCGGAGGCTCAAAATGCCCCTAAACACCCGGGAATGCAGCAAGTGACCAATGAGGAGCAACCACATGTAGGGGCCAGATGGGCGCCCCCTAGGTCGGTTCGGCCGATCGTAGGATTGGCCGCACCCCTAGGGTGGCCCCACCTGGTGTGCTTCCTCTGGTTGGCTACCCTGTGGGCCCTCTGATCCATCCCCGGTGCATGGCTTGATTTGGTATCCGAGGTGGGCCCTTTGATCCATGTGAAGTCCATGTGGCGTCCTCTGATTCGTCGGTGAGTGCCTCCCCTGGATCGATGACATGGAATGCCATGTTTCCCTTGGTGGCAGCCACCTCCTCAGCTGAGTTGGCATGGTTTCTTCGTAGATGGTAAGTTTCCATCTCTTTTAAGGGGTAAATCACCTACATACAAATAATCTCCAAGGACAAGTGGAACTACATTATTCAAACCAAAATGCTAGTAAATAATGCATATGCCTCCATTTATGTGAGAATATTGAGGGTTGGAAATGGTGAATTTCAACCGTCAACAGGAAGCAGAAGGTCGGATGAAGACCCTGCTGATGGATAGCGGCAAGCTCGCCGCGGCTGCAGCACTGGCCAGGTGAAGCACCACGAACCGGTGTTCGACCTACGGAAGGTCACGGAGGAGTTCGACCTGGCTCCATTTGTGGGCGCTGAAGACGTCCAGGTCACTGCAGAGGAGATCGTGAAGAAGTTAGATCTCTGAAATGTAACTTAGGATGTAACAAACCGTTAGTGTAGATGGGTCCTGGACCCTTTTGATGTAAGATAAACCTTGCATGAATGAAAAGGTCATGTTTAATGAATGATTGTGATCCCTTATTTGGCTTAGATACTTATTATAAGAATGCAAAAGTAATGAAGCTACAAAACCCTTTCCCTCTGCTAACCCAACTCAGTGGAGGAACGACTTACCGACTACACGGCTCAGCACGGAGGCTTACATGCAGCCGGCGCATGAAGGAGGGCCTTGGACCTGAGGTCTCGCAACCACACGACTTAAGAACACTTATAAAGGGTATAAAAGTTGTAGTAAGGGAAAACACTTGCAAAGAGAAAGGTAAAACCCCCCAGGTCGAATGACCCTTAAGTTGGCAAAGCCAAGCCCTCGAGCTTGACGGGCCTGGCTTAACACCAAGCCCCCGAGCGCATCGGGTCCGGCTTTAAACCAAGCCCCCGAGCGTGTCGAGGGGGAGGGGTGAGCAGAAAGTAAATAGAGACCCAAAAGACAGGTCGACATAAAAATTGCCGAAAGGGAATCTTTATATTTATTGATTATGAATTACAAAGGATAGGGTACATAGCTTTTTATTGTGATACAAGGCTCCTAAAGATAGAAGCGACGTAAGTGCTCGATGTTCCAGGGGTTCGGGACTCCCTGGCCATCAGCTCGCTAAAGGCGATAGGTCACCGGTCCGATGACTTCCTTAACTATGAAAGGGCCTTCCCAAGGTGCCGAGAGCTTGTGCATGTCCTTGGTGTTCTGGATCCGTCGCAGGACTAGGTCACCAACGTTGACAGAATGTTCCCGCACGTTGTGGTCATGGTAGCGACGTAGCTACTGCTCGTGGCGGGTGTGGTGCATGAGCACGGCCACACGATGTTCTTCGATGCTGTCGAGGCCGACCCTGCGAGTCTGCTCCGCTTCTCCTTCGTTGAACTGCTGGATGCGCGGAGCACCAAAGGCAACGTCGGTAGGGAGGATGGCCTCCGACCCATAGACCAGGAAGAAGGGAGAGTACCCTGTAGCTGAGCTGACCTGGGTCCGGAGACCCCAGACGACGTGAGGGAGCTCTGCGATCCATCTGGTTGCATAGGGCAATGAGCCATCGAAGATGCGGTCCTTGATGGCCTGTAGTACCATGCCATTGGCCCACTCGACCTGGCCGTTGCACCATGGGTGCGCTACCGAGGAGTAGTATACGTCGATCAGGTTGTCTTGGCAAAAGTCCCAGAAGTCAGCTCCTGTGAAGGCCGTGCCAAGGTCGGTGACGATCCTGTTGGGGACCCCGAAGCGGTGAGTGATCTCCTTGATGAACTTGGCCGCCTCTTTCGATGTGACGCTGGATACAGGCCGGACCTCGATCCATTTGGTGAACTTGTCCACTACCACGATGAAGTGCTTGTTTGCTTGCCCGCCAGGGGCGGTATTGAAAGGTCCCACGGAGTCGAGGCCCCATAATGGGAAGGGCCAAGATGGAGGAATGGTCCCTAGGGCCTGAGCCGGGACGTGCTGCTATTTGGTGAAGAATTGGCACCCCTTGCATCGACGTATAAGTTCCTGTGCGTCAGCCATGGCGGTAGGCCAGTAGAAGCCAGACCTAAAGACTTTGCCCACCAGGTTGGTAGAGGCAGCATGGTTGCCGCACTCGCTGCCGTGGATTTCATCTAGGAGCCTGAGGCCCTCAGATCGCAGGATGCACTTCATCAAAACCCCGTTGGAGGCGGACCTCCGGTAGAGCTCTGTGCCGATGACGACGTAGTTGGCACTACGCCTCGTGATCTTTTCACGCTCTGCCTTCTCCTCAGGTACTCGACGTCCGAGGAGGAAAGCGAGGAAGTCGAGGCGCCAGTCGTCCTCTGCCTCGGTGTTGGCGTTTCTTAACGTCACCACTAGTTGTACACCTAGAGGGAGCATATAAGAACAACCAGGTATACCGCAAGCGCACGAAAATACCGCTGTAGCACATCCCCAAGGAAGGAGAGTATTCCAAGGGTATCGAATCCAAGGAACGGCGTGTACTATCTCCTACTCTAGTATAGATGATCCATGGACACAACACTGATTGATAGGATAGGTAGAAAGGATCTGCCTCGACCGAGCGTAGAGTCTAGTCACGGTCTCTCGGGTATAGCACTCACTTCGGGCACCAAGCACAAGGCCAATGTGTTGGCGACGAGCCCAACTTGGTACGCAACGCAGAGGGTTTGCAAAGGGTCCAACAGGCTATCACCACTGCGGCCTACCTCTACGCTACGATCGTACGTGGTCTTTGAAGGATAGCTTATGGTCCAGACACCACGTCTACACCACTGGCACTAGCTCAAGGTATGCTCTATCACTCATGCAAGATCACGAATGCACTTTGATCTAACTAGAAACATGCAGGAGCTTCACTTTACTCTAATAGACAAGTTGGCAAACTAGATGCAAACTTATGATCTAAGTCTACTGGATCGAAAGGGTTGTGTTCGAAGAACACAAGCCTCTAAACCAAGAACAAACGAAGAACACAAGAACAAAGCAACTAAGCATGCATACGACTTTAGTCTAAATAGGAAATGTCAAAATACTCACTTTAGTCTAGTTGAAGAACAAAGGCACCGCTGAGGATCGTCCTTGAGGAAGATGTCATGAAGAACATGACATGTCCTCAAGCCTCCCACCTCACTTCCTAGCCTAATCCTATACAAAGAGCTCTCCTCTCCTAAAGAGAGAGGCTCCAAGCCAAAACGAAGAGGAGGAGGAGAAGTGTGTGTCTCAAATGGGAGCCCCTCCCCTCCTATTTATAGAGGAGGGGGTGGCTTGCTCAGAGGCTCAAAGTGCCCCAAAACGCCCGGGATCCCAGCAAGTGACCAATCAGGCAGCAGCACGTGGAAGGTCGGGATCAACCGACCCTAGGTCGGTTCGGCCGATCCTAGGGTCGGCCAAAACCCCCGGGAGGCCTTCTGCATTGTGTTTTCTCAGGGTGGCTGCCATGTGGGCCCTGATGCTTGTCCTCCGTGGATGCCAAGTTTCCTGGCGGTTTGGTTACTGAGTGGGCCCTTGGATCCATGTGATGTCCACGTGGTGATTCGTGATTCGTCGGGCTTGCCTCTCTTGGATTGATGACGTCAGTGATCCAAGGGAATCCTAGGTGGCATTCCCTCATTGGCTGGTCTTGAAGTACTTGGATCAAAGACTTGTGCTTTTACTCCTCTTTCTAGTGCTAATCACCTACATTTGCATAATCACCAACACTTGTGGAAATGGTTAGTTTAAGCCCTATTCTAGTGTTGATAAACATTTTCCATGCCAAAAGGTACATGTTTGACGGGTAAAAAGTGGGTGGAAAACAGTCGTCAACAAATACCCCCACACTCGACCTTTGCTCGTCCCGAGTGAAGGGAAGAACAAGATCAAAGTGAGACATGATATCCATAGGTATGAAGTAAGCATAAGAGATATTCCAAACCATACCTTGCACTTGTGAACTCTGTGAAGTGTCTATCATGCTATCTTGGGTAGTTGAAGAATGGAACGGTCATGAATCGAATCACTCCTGCTCATCATGTCAAGTAACTTAGGGTTTTGCAATAAGTTTTCAAAACAAACCTTGCTTAGCTCCTCATTTGATTCTCTCAGATACTCAATGTGTATATGTCCTCACCAAGGCATTAGATTGCCTTTCGTCATCCTACTTCTAATAATGGCTATATGTGGAGCTCAGGGTAGGATAAAGGATAAGGCATACTTGCATCACATATATTGCAAGGTCAAAAACTAGATCCACAGAGAAAATCAAATCATATAATCATATCAAGATGTGCACGTGTATGGATATGGTGAGTATGGTAAGGTGGATACTAGGCCCAGAATGGGTGCTAGATATTACCATACGTATATGATGAATGTTGGTAGATGGTAAGGTGGACACTAGCTCCGGAATGGACACTAGTTATTACCATCTAAGTTATGGACTCCTTTTTGCATGACCATCTCTCTCATTTCTCTTTTGTTTTGGACATGGGCTATTCTTTCTTTTTCTTTTTTTTCTCTCTCTTTTTTTTCATCATGCCTTGAGCATGTGTCTTTCTTTTCTTTTCTCTTTTCTTTTCTTTTCTTTTTTTTCATAGCCCATGTCTCTTTTTGAAGGATACTTTTGGAGAGAGATGTCACACCACATATGGAGCTTTATTTTTATGAAATGGATGAATGATACAATGCTAACTTCCAGTGTAGAAGCATAGCAAGGGGGATATGATGGTGTGCACATGAATCTTGATCATGAAAGTAGTGAAAAGAATTCTCGCAAGGGTCACAGAATTTGACAAAGCTCAATGCAATAACGAGCAGCATATGAGTAAAAGGTTTTCAACTATGAATATCATATGGCTCTAGTGGGACGGTGGCATGTCAAAGAGGAGCTTTGCAAAGGGTTTTCATGATTTTCAAATAAAATTCCCAAGCACTCAAACATAAAGAGCGAAGATCATATCATCAAACCATCTCACAAACACCAACTACTTAGATGAGCATGAGTTCCCTAATGATATTTGTTCACAAGCATCAAGATGATAAGTAAGGAATAAAACATATGCAAGCCAACCACAGGAATCATGTAGAGCAAGCATAGCACACATTGCTGAGTTTGATATAAAGGATAGGAATTGAAATTCAATCAAACTCATGGATAGGATAAAGTGAGATAGAGGGTGCACATACCATCGCTTCTGAAGGATAAGAGATCAAGGAAGACCAGTGGTGATTTGGCTGATCCGAGGGCAGCCGGGTCACTCTAGTTTACCTTGCTCTTGTCATGAAGGCGTGGTCAATGTTGTGCAGCGCCTGTGTGGGGGTTCTCCAGTGGAAATGTCGATGATGAGCTCGAGAGAACTCCCCCACACTAGTGGTTGACCCTGGTGCTGTTCTTCAGATAACAAATGAAAACAAAGGAGGGACTCTACTGGTTCGAGAACCATAGATCCTTTATTCAAATTCAAATATTTTTGGGTTTTTTAATTTTTATTGTCACCATGTCATTTGCTCAAAAGGGTTAGACCAAAATTTAACTTCATACGCAAAGGGGAATATACTTACCTTGGACCTTTGAGAGGTCATATGTACCACCTTTGCATGTCGTGCAACATGAATCTGACACCTCAACTTACCTTCCCATCTGAATTTAGCTCAATGACTTACCCAGTCAAGTTCGACAATTTTCTACAGCGGTTAGTCAGCATATATGCAACCAAGATCTATGAAGATATAACTCTAAGGTTCATCAATCAAAACTCGACACCATATCTTGTTTTGATTGAAGAAGACAATTTTAACCTAAGCACCATGCTTAATCTAAAATAGTCTATGAATGTGTGAGTACTTCAAACATTCAAACCAGAGCATAAGAACATAAATGAAGGAAGCAAGAAAGCATGATCAAGCTATTATCAACAAGGGACATAAGCATGAGCATAAGACGGTGAACCTCGGGAGCCTCTCAGAAGGGCTTTGTTTAATGTCAAAAGCAGAACTTACCTAGCTAGTGGGCAAGATGCAAGAGCTAACATCATCGCCACACCAGGATAAGATTTGGTAGAGGAGGAACTTTACTCAAGATGCTCACATACCTTCCCCACACTTGAAGTTTGCATTGCTAGGCAACAAAACTCAAGTGTGCGGTGATCAAGCTTCCTTTTGTAAATGTTCCCTCATCAAAGCGTATCTAGGTGTTGCAAATGATGTGGCTCACATGTTCGTAGGCATCACCTGTGTTGACGACTGTTAAATGCTACTTTTACACCATCAATACCTGCATAAAATAAATGTAAAAGGATCATCAACATTAGAATAGGGCTTGATACTGATGATTTCCACGAGTGTTGGTGTTTCTAGCCTTTGTTGCAGGATGCACCGAAATACGTGCCAAATGGTGCGGTTGAGAGCAAGTAGTCCAATGGCTATTAAAGGACATCATCATAAACAACCTCAATTGCCAATTTGGACTCCACCATTGCGACGGGCTCGTCGAAATGATTGAAATGGATATATTACTTGCCTTCTTTGGAGTTCGTATGATGGAGATATGGAATAAGCAAATATTCAAAGAAGAGATGATGTCACTTGGGCCAACACCTCGCCATGCAGGACCCACCAGCGGGGCCCACGCCAGCACGCAGGCCATGCGGGCCGCGAGGGGACCCGGCCTCGGTGCTGCACCCCTGGGCACACGGGACGCCGTGGGGCCTAAGGCCGCCACGCATCGGGCGACAGATAGCGCGGGGGGAGAACGTCGGTTCTCCACCGGGGTAGGCGCGTGACGTGGTGTGGCCCGCTTCTCCCACCGATGCCAGGAGCCTGTTTTTCCCCCTCCAACTCCTACTCTCCCTAGGCTATAAATATGAGGGTAGGGGGTAGAGAATAGAGACATCCCCTCCCCCTCTCTCTCTTTAGAAACACTTGTTTCTCCTTTCATTTGATCTCTCATGGATCAAATGAGTTGAGGGGATGGCTATGTAGATGGTGATGTGGGTGTTGTGCTACAGTGAAACTTAACACGAACAATGAAGAGAAACGAAAGGGCTCAAGCAATAAACACCAAAGATTGCAAAACAGTGGGAAGACGAAAGCTAACTCTCAACAGTGTAATTCTCAAAAGTCGGTCCTCTTTACAAATGCCGGTCGGCCTCCTTTTATAGGGAGACGAATGGACTTTTTACATACCGAAAATGACCTTGTGTAGAAGGAATCAAACAAGAATGTACTAGGCTAATTTTGGCACTCCTTCGTAAAGTCTTCACGTAAGCAGCGCTTTCCTGATATCTCACCGCATATCACGGCGCCTTTCTCGGCATCAGCACATGCGCTTGTCGGGTGAAGACTTTCAATTTCGGAGGCCACCTTTCGCCTAGCGAATCCCACCACCTGAAACAGATCATAAACAAAAACATTGTGGAATCTTTCATCAGTCACGACGAAGCCCCGAGCGAAAGAATAGCTAAGGTCTTTTGCTAGTCCCGGATTCGCGTCGAGGGCTTCGTCCTGTGAAAACTGGTGGTGTTAATGTTACAGGTTATAAGTCAATATTTCTTATGTTGCTACTGCTTTCAGGTGACGAAAGGGGTTCAACGAAAGCTCGCAGGTTAAAGAAGGGAACAGACCAAAAGGCCCCGAGGGCATCGCCCTTTGCCTGGGCTTTCGGACGACGAAGGGTGGTGGGCGAAAGCTGGCATAGAAAAGTGGAGAAATATCGATTGGTTTTGAAGGTTTTGGTTACTTTGTCTTTCGAATTGCCCCCATTGGACTACGTCAATCTTATGGTTTTGGCTATAAAGGACTCGATTCCGAATCCCCCAACAGAAGCCCCTCGGTGGCGAAAAGTTTGCGAGACCACAAACCTGAGCCATCGAAACTCATGGTTCGCGAATCGAGGCAAAAGAAAACGTCTTCCACGGCGTCGACCCCCGTGACGACAGCGCAAGTTACCAAAATGCCCCCGCTTTTTAACCGTTAGGTTCAAAATTTTGACCGTTGCCGTTCACAGCCTATAAATAGAGGGGGGTCGACGGCGTATTCTTACTGCTATCACTTTCACCGCCCCCTCTCTCTTTTAGATTTTGCGATTGAGCTCTTGGGCTTCGCTTCTTACAAGTCGCGCTCTACGAAAGTTGATCGCTTTTAAAGGTTAGCCCTTATCTTCAATGGATGATATTTTTGATCTCCTACCTCTCGCCATGGTGTATTTTGAGATTAAGGCTTTATAGATACATGGCTCGCGTTAGGCATATGGCGAAAGCGATGGAAGGCGACGGTTCCCCATCAAACCAAGAGGAGCGCCCTGCTTCGACCCCGGCTGCAGATGCCGCTGCTGCTTCTTCGTCTTCTTCATCTAGCTCAGAATCTGGTAAGATTTCTAGCCTGGATGGGGCTGTAAACTCTCACGAGAGCGGCAATTCCATATCTTCCTCGAATAGCGATGCAAGTAGCGCTTCCGATAGCGAGGGTGATGTGGAAATAATGCTGAGCGACACAGATGCCAAGGAACGTGCCACCGACGTTGAGGAGGGCGAAATCGGTGAAGGGAGTGGCACAGCGGCAACTAAGGAATCGGGTGAAGACCTGGCAGGCATGAACGTCGGCCCTCAAGATTTGGTCAAACCGAGCACTTGTTTCCTTGGTCGGTCCCTGATGACTGAAGCTGATTTGGACGCCATGATTTCAGAAGGCTGCTTCGCGGCTGGCGCTTGTCGGCTGCCTGGCAGAGACACTACGCCGAAACCCAGGAAGAATGAGAGCGTCGTGTTTAGGGATTTCTTCACAGCGGGCCTGCGACTACCAGTGTCGAAAAGATTTGCTGACATCCTCGCAGCTTACAAGGTCCAGATTCATCAGCTGACGCCTAACTCCTTTCCTTAGATTTTGAAATTTTTGTGGGCTTGTCGCACTTTTGCCGGAGATAATGATGTGGAAACTTTTGTTCGGCATTTTGAGATTCATTGGGCGAAAAGGGTCGTCACCGTTGATGATGAAGATAAAGAAGCTCAATATGGATGCTGTACGTTTCAAACCCGACGGGTTAACAAAAACCAGGCACCGGTAGAGCTAGCCCCTACGTACAAGAACAAGTGGGCCAATCGGTGGAACTCTTACTGGTTTTATGCCACTATTCCAGTAATCGGCAAGGGTGTGAAACAAGAGGAAGTGACCACTTATGATTTGGCCAGTCGCATGATCGATTTGGAAGTTGATTTGGCCCCAGAGCTTACGAAAGCTAGCCGCAGCTCTGCTAGTACCAGTGCTTATTTCCAAGCCACCCATGTGATCACCACACGGGATGCACTTGAAGAATTCGTGGCCGCTGATATTTGGCCCTGCAAGCCTCGGTGGGGTTCGTGGGCTTTCAAGATGAGGAAATTGCCCGGGCTAGATTTCGAGACGTGAAGCCCCAAGTTCAATGTCAAGCGTCCTGAGGGAAAGACTGATGAAGAAATTGTGGCTGAGGTTGAAAAGAAGGTCATTCAGATGATCGGTAACTACACTCATAAGGAGTGGGAGTGTGCCCAAAAGATATTGAAGCACGAAGACCGAGTCAATCGTGTCTTTGAAGAGATGAAAGTTTCGTGCCCTCCGCGGCCGAAACCCGCAGCCCTAGGCAAAAAAATGCAACCCGCCGGGAACATTGGATCTGAACCAGCAGAAACGTCCAAGAAAAGTAAAGCGAGCAAGGCTGTTGCTGAGACGGAGGGCACTTCAAAGAGTGCGAAAGGCACAGAAGTTTTGGCACAACGAAAGGCCGAAGCTGCCAAAACCACCCTACCCCCTACTGCAGAGAAACCTACTAAGCTGATGAAAATTAGCGAAAATTTAGTTCGTCGAAAAAATGACGCGGCGAAAGTGGCCGCCGCGGAAAGAGAGAAGAAAAAGGCTCATGATGTGCCTCCGGCGATCACTCTTGAAAAGAAAACGGTCTCGAAAAGGAAAGCCCTGAGCGTGAGTGAGAGAGACAAGGGGGTTGTTATTGAGGATCAACAGCCTGAGGCTGCGAAGCCCCAAGGAAAGAAAGCGCGGGTGGATCCGATCGCAGAAACGGATGACGATGTGGATGTTCTGGCTACACCCCAAATTGAACTTTCAAGTCATTACCCACCGAAGGCAAGAGAACCGGAAGTGCTGAAAGAACTGCCCGCAACTGCTCCGCTCGATCCTGAGGAGGCAGCGGAGCGTGAAACTGAAAACAAGCGTGTGGCGGAAATGCTGCAAAAACAACTTTTAATGGCAGGCCCTGCCCCCGACCCTCGTGTTGCCGGTCTGCTGGATGTAGTCGACGATACTGAAGAACTGTGCTATATTGACGACGGCACCCCGATGGAAACGTCCAGCATGAATCCATCTGTTTTCGCGCTTGATAAGGACAAGACTACGGACGAGGGCAAGACTAAGACAACCCCAAATGAAGGGCAAAGATCCGGCTTGAAAGCGAATGACCCTATTGATCTAGGCTCATCGGATACTGAGCAACACGCCGTGAACCTTTCCTGGTCTCCACCTCTCTCGCTTGAAGAGGCCGAAAAGCCTGTTGGAAAAACCACTGGAGATGACGCTATTCTGGATCCTAAGAATGACGACACCCTTCAACTCGAAAAAGCTGGTATGCTTTCTTTGGGTTGCTTTTTTCCTGACCTTTTGGCAAATTTTGTTAATAGAAACTAATCGCTTTCCATTGTTTTTATTTTAAGTGGCTACGACTTTGATCACCTTGAGTGGTAAGGAAAAAAGCTCGATCGATCCTCAGAATGCTGTGCCTTCTTTTGGATTGGGCACTGGCCCTTCGATGTTAGAACCTGGTATGCATTGTTGATTGACCAATTTTTTGAGTAGATTTCAGATTAGTCTTTCGCTATTGAATGCTTGATGCATTTTCTTTGTTGTTTTAACACATGATTCCTTGTTGCTTTGTGCTTGCAGACTTCCTTCAATCCCTGGAAAATCTTAATGGAAATGAATTGCTACAGATGATGCAATCCTTTCTTTCGAAAGGTATCGCTGCTGGCCAGAAGGGGTTTGAGCGAGTTGCTATCGAAGCGCAGGCCTCTCGCGAAGAGAAAAAACTTCTAGAGGAGGAAAACCGCCAATTGCGCGAGGAAAACGAGAAATTGAAGAATCAATCCCGGCAACTCGCAGGCCAGGTTCAAACTTTAACCGGACAATGCGCGAAGCAAAAAACCGCTATGGACGCTCTGAAATAGGAGTTGGAGAAAAGCTTGCAATGCTATGAGGAGTGCCGTACCGAGCTTAAAGACATGGTCACCCAGTATGACACCCAGCAAATACAGATACAGACCCGTGATAATCTGATCGCGGAATTGAAGAAGTTGAAGGGCGACCTAGAAGACACTTTGGAAAAGAATGAAGCTTATTGCCATCAGTGGGGGGCGCATTTAGCCTCGGCCTATCGACGCGTGCTCGAACGCTTTGGTGCCGAAACTCAAGAATTCAAAATCACTGACAATATTGGGAGTTACTGCCTATGGATGAATAGCGAGCTCAAGCTTTTGCCTGATACCATGTCCAAAGTTGGGGATTACAGCGCGGCAACTTGCTCTGAGACCATTTTCCATCTGCTGGAAAAACATGGCTGCGAACATTTCAAAGCTTTTAGTGCTCGGGGTTTCGAATTCCCAACTTCGGAGAACATGCCAACCCCGAGCAAAACTGTGGACCTAATTACGAAGATAGTCCTTCGCAACTTCTGGATGAAGACCGGCCGAGAGTATGCTCGGAAAAAAGCTGTGGATCGCCTAACTAAGGTCAGATCATTTACCTTGATTTCACAGTTTAGATTAACCTTACGCATCCCTTACGCTGACGTTTGTTGTTGTTGATACGTTTCTTTTCTCATAATTCTATTTTGGCGAGGCGAAACAGGCCTTGGAACTTCGTGAGCATCGAGCGGCGCACAGGGCGAAAGCGACCCTTGGGCCCTATGGACCTTAAAGGGACTGGCCACCGAAGCCCAGTGCTGAAGAAGGTGAGACTGTCATTCCCGGAGCCCCTGTTCGCGAAACTACCAGCACTGAAAACGAGCGCGTGGATCCAATTACCGGCGAGACCCTCGCTCCCTTGCAGCACGAAGGGTCACCTCGCGATTCGACCATCCATCCAACTTCGGAGGTGTAGGACGATCAGAACTTTTAGGAGATTAATTGATGTAAATTCGTTTTGCTCTGAAGCTTGTGGTGTAAATTTTGTGTGAATTGCTTTCACAGACGTCGGACGGAGATGTAGTATTGGATGTGATGCCTAAGACTTTCAACCGTGCCAACACCTGCGTCAGCGGTGCTTCCTGGAAGGTTTTCCAATGCCGATACCCCACTAAAACTTTCAAGGAATTTTGGGAATTTTGCTGTCAATACCATTCGTTGCACGGTTATCCCCTTCGCTTTTTTATGACCATGAACGACAATAGCAAAATTGCTCTAGTGGAACCGGAAGCTCACGAATCCCACCACCTGAAACACATCATAAACAAAAACATTGTGGAATCTTTCATCAGTCACGACGAAGCCCCGAGCGAAAGAATAGCTAAGGTCTTTTGCTAGTCCCGGATTCGCGTCGAGGGCTTCGTCCTGTGAAAACTGGTGGTGTTAATGTTACAGGTTATAAGTCAATATTTCTTATGTTGCTACTGCTTTCAGGTGACGAAAGGGGTTCAACGAAAGCTCGCGGGTTAAAGAAGGGAACAGACCAAAAGGCCCCGAGGGCATCGCCCTTTGCCTGGGCTTTCAGACGACGAAGGGTGGTGGGCGAAAGCTGGCATAGAAAAGTGGAGAAATATCGATTGGTGTTGAAGGTTTCGGTTACTTTGTCTTTCGAATTGCCCCCATTGGACTACGTCAATCTTATGGTTTTGGCTATAAAGGACTTGATTCCGAATCCCCCAACAGTGGGTGAGATCCCTACTTGTTATTCATTTAGAGCAAAGTGAGTATTCTTGTATTTTCCAATTAGACTAAAGTGATGTTCATGCATGAGTGACATGTTCTTCAGTTCTTCGTTCGTTCATCATTTAGAGGCTCGTGTTCTTCATGAACACGCTTCCTCGATCTCGTTGACGAACGAGTTACTCACGCTTTTGCGTTTGTTCATAAGTTAGAGGCTCATGTTCTTCACGAACACGACCCTTGATCTTTTGTTATAAGCGCATAAGTTTGCATTCCATTTGTGTGAATTATCCCGTTAGATCTTGTTGGGATACATGAATCAGTGACTAGTCGTCCTTCCTCACGCCAATCGATTCAATGATGAGTAAGGTCTAGCTCAACCTCGCGGGTTCGTCGCTCCGTATTTATATGGAGTGCTATAGTATTTCTACGGGATATCAGACGTAGTCGTGCTATAGTAGTAATCGGTGGTGTAGACGTGGTGTCTAGACTACGGGTTATCCTTCGAATGCCTTGTATCCCACGGTTTGTCTTGGGGTAGGGCGCGGTAGTGAGAGCCGTTGGAGCCTCTGAAATCCCCCACGTTCGGATACAGCGTGTAGGCAACCCTTTGCCGTGAACCAACTGTTATAGTCAGGAGGGGCCGGTGTCCGAAGCGAGATCTTATCCGAGCTTGTTCCTCTCTAGGGTCAAGGACCTACAGGAAGCACCCCATCATCTCCCTACCATAGCTGGGGCTTGGTGTCCTTGGACCGTTCATCTAGGATAGAAGGTAGTGACATCGTTCCTTGGATTCGATACCCTTTGGAATACTCCTGAGGTGAAGTGCTACAGCGGTATTTCCGTGCGCTTGCGGTATACCCGGTGTCTCATACACGCTCCCGCTAACCAGTGCCATAGTGGTGACGTTAAGAAACGCCAACAAGCATTTCTGGCGCTGTTGCCGGGGATGGATTCCAAATTTGTTCTTAGGTGATTGCGTTAATAAGTGTCAATAAGCATTTCTGGTGCCGTTGCCGGGGAACGGTTTTTGTATCTATCTTCGAACCTAGTGGTCCTCGTATCTTTTGTTTTTCCTTTTTGTTCTACCTTTACCCCCGTTACCCTTTGAGATGCCTTCCTGTCAAAGCTTCTCTACCTCATGGGGTGAGTTCGAAGAGCCATCATCATCTTCATCATCTAGCCATGAACTCCCCCCTGGCTTTTTAGCCATGGTTCTGGATCGACCATTCTTTGGTGCAATCAATGAAGACCCCTACCTCCATTTGGAGGAATTTGAGGAACTGTGCTCTAGTTTGGCTATGCCAGGCATGACACAGGACACCGTGAGGTGGAAGTTGTTTCCTTTCTCCCTCATAGGAGAGGCGGAACAATGGTACGCCCACACTATAGAAAGTGTGAACGGTGATTGGGGAGAACTCCGAGATAACTTTTGCCACTCGTTCTCTCTCATGGAAAGGACGGAGCAATGGTACACTCGTGTAGCTTCTCTTCCAATAAGTATCCTCGATTTTGAGAAATTAGAGGAGTCCCTAGGAGCGGCATGGGCTAGGTTCCTACACCTTTTGGTGTCGATACCTGGTCCGTCTTTACCCATCGATGTGTCATTGTACAACTTTTGTATGGGTCTAGACATGGATTCCGCCCTCGATCTAGATGTTATCGCTGGAGGTTTGTTTGTGGAAAAAACTCCAAGGGAAGGAAGAGAGATCCTAGATTCCCTCTTAGAAAACTCTTCTGTCCCTATTGATCACAACAAACCCAACCAAGAATCCGAGTCGAGCCATGAGAGTCCCTCAACATCCAAGTCAGAGTCTTCATTTTCTGAATCCCAAGACTTGTCTGTTGTGCCCTCTCCTGAACCCCGAACGCCAAAGGAAGAAGAAATTCAACCATTGGTGTTCACTCACAAATTCGAGGATGACCCTTCTGAAAACCTTTTAGATACCTCGAATTCTTTTGATACCCAATCAGGGGAGGAACCTTATTCTGTTCACACCGATCATTCCAGAAATCTTTTGACAGAACCTTCCCTTAGGCCTGCGGTGCCTCCACTACCTCCTGATCCTCCTGACGAAGCATATCCTGAGGAGGCCATGAGGGAGGAATGGTCAGAGGGAGTGACACAATTTTCCGAGGTAGCTTGGAATAGTTCACCTTCTCTGGTTGTTTCTTGCTCTAGTAGAGGCACTGTCGTAGAGGCCCATTGTAACCCCATCATGGAGGTTAACTTTTTGCCATTGCACTTAGCGGAAACTCTTTTGGGCAAAGTTCCGCCAGCACCATCCGACATGCTCATCAAGACTTGTCCATTTGGACATGTTCTTGAATGTCGGTGGATCGCAAGTGCCGTGCTGCTGATCATAGACGAGATCGAGGCTAGCTTAGACTCTTACATCTCCGATGCCCCTGATCTCGGTCTTCTCCTAGGCTCCCCTTTACAGCAGTTCTTTGATACATCCTTAGGGAACCTAGATGGTAAGCTTAGGGAAGCTATTTCCGCCACTACTACCCCTTGTCTGGGATATCCTATGGCGAAGCCTCTTCCCCAGCAAAACCCGCTCGAGAAGACGATGTGTATATCTCCATTCGTATCATCCAAGCTTGTTCTCATTGAGGGTGTAGAATTTTCTGCTCCTCATGAGTGTGACTTGGGAGACTCTCTTCACCTTTGTGAAGGCGAACGATTGTCACCATTCTCGACCGAGTTTCAGCCTCTTCCCGCTGGCCCGTATCATGTTGCTTTCGATCATGGTCGAGAGTCAACATCGAGCCTCCACGATGCATCTCTTGAGATAGAGAACTCATGGGCCATGGAATCTTGTGAGGCACCGACTCTGGAATTCATGGGCAAAGGTTACACAGATAAGCATGGTAGTTTCATTCTTGATACACCACATGAACCATGCTTGCATCATGCCTATCCAGAGCTAGCCATGCTTAGTGCGCTGAGCACACGTGAGGGCTGCAATCACCTTATGGTACTCTTTTGCAGAATGTTTAGAAGGTTGATTATGGATGTATATGTCTATCATAAGCATATCAGATTTCGTGTGTGCATTGTGGCACTGACCTTGCAGCTAAAGCTTCACCGATACATCAAGGATTGGTGGTGAGACGGGAATGACACCACCAACGATAGCTACAAGATGAAGTTCCCATGGTCGAGCTTATGACCTTAAATAAACAAAGCACTACCAGGAGATAGCCTGGATTAGGTTAGGTTTTATTTCCCTTTTCGAATAAAAGCAAGAACATGGTTTTAGGATAAGTCGTCCTTCGAGTATTTTTGGTCACTAACCTTTCAGGTGGAGATTGAAAAGAAAGATGGACAGATGATGCCTACAAACATGTGAGCTACATCATTTACAACACCTAGATACGCTTTGGTGAGGGAACGTTTACAAAGGAAGCTTGATCACCACACACCTGAGTTTTGTTGCCTAGCAATGCAAACTTCAAGTGTGGGGGAGGCATGTGAGCATCCTGAGTACAGTTCCTCCTCTACCAAATTTTATCCTGGTGTGATGATGTCAGCTCTTGCATTTTGCCCACTAGCTAGGTAAGTCCTGCTTTTGACATTAAACAAAGCCCTTCCGGGAGGCTCCCGAGGTTCACCGTCTTATGCTCATGTTTATGTCCCTTGTTGATGATAGCTTGATCATGCTTTCATGCTTCCTTTATTTATGCTCATATGCTCTGGTTTGAATGTTTTGAGTACTCACACATTCATAGGCCTTTTTAAATTAAGCATGGTGCTTAGGTTAAAATGCCTTCTTCAACCAAGCTAGACAAGGTGTCAAGTTTGATTGATGAACATTAGAGTTATATTTTCATAGATCTTGGTTGCATATATGCCGACTAACCCCTGCAGAAGATTGTCAAATTTGAATGGGTAAGTTGTTGAGCTAAATTCAAATGGGAAGGTAAGTTGAGGTGTCAGATTCATGTTGCACAACATGCAAAGGTGGTACATATGACCTCTCAAAGGTCCAAGGTAAGTATATTCCCCTTTGTGCATGAAGTGTAATTTTGGTCTAATCCTTTCGAGCAAATGACATGGTGACAATAAAATAAAATAAAATAAAATAACCAAAAATATTTGCTTTTGAATAAAGGCTCTATGGTTCTCGAACCAGTAGTGTCCATCTTTTGTTTGCACTTTTGCTTGAAGAACAGCACCAGTACAAGCACCAGTGTGAGGGAGCTCTCTCAAGCTCATCATCAACATATCCACTTGAGAACTCCCACACAAAGGGCTGCACAACGTCGACTACGCCTTTATGACAAGAGCAAGATAAACTGGAGTGAGCCGGCTGCCTTTTGGCCAGCCGAATCACCACTGGTCTCCCTTGTTCCCCATATCCTTTAGGAGCGATGGTACGTGCACCCTTCATCTCACTCTCTACCTTTGAGTTCAAATGATCCTCAATTCTTATCCAATAAATCAAACTCAAATATCGGTGTTTTGTTTGCTCTCCATGATTCTTGTGGTTGGCTTGCATATGTTTTATTTCTTGCTTATTATCTTGACGCTTGTGAACAAATATCATTAGGAAACTCATGCTTATCTAAGTAGTTGGCGTTTGTGATATGGTTTGATGATATGATCTTCGCTCTTTATGTTTGAGTGCTTGGGAATTTTATTTGAAAAATCATAAAACCCTTTGCAACGCTCCTCTTTGATATGCCACTGTCCTACCAAAGCCATATGATGTTCATAGTTGAAAACCTTATACTCATATGCTGCTTGTTATTGCATTGAGTTTTGTCAAATTCTGTGACCCTTGTGAGAATTCTCTTCATTACCTTCATGATCAAGATTTATATGCACACCACCATATTCCCCTTGCTATACTTCTACACTGGAAGTTAGCATTGTATCATTCATCCATTCCACAAAATAAATCTCCATGCATTGTTCCATGATTTATCCCTCTCCAAATATCTCTAAAAGAAATTGGGCTTTATATAAAAAAAAGAGAGAAAGACATGCTCAAAAAGGCATGATCTAAAAAAAGAGAGAAAAAAAGAAAGAAAAGAGAGATAGCCCATATCTCGAAAATTTCAAAAAAAAAGAGAGCGAAGAAAATCATGCAAAAAGGAGTTCCATAACTTAGATGGTAATAACTAGTACCTATTTCGGGGCTAGTGTCCACCTTACCATCTACCGACTCTCATCATACATGTATGGCAATATCTAGCACCCATTCCGGGCCTAGTATCCACCTTACTATACTCACCATATCCATACACGTGCACATCTTGATCTGATTGTATGATTTGATTTTCTCTGTGGATCCAGTCTTTGACTTTGCAATATATGTAATACAAGTATGCCTTATCCTTTATCCTACCCTAAGCTTCACATGTAGCCGTCATTAGAAGTAGGTTAAAGAAAGGTAATCTAATGCCTTGGTGAGGACATATACACATTGAGTGATCTGAGAGAATCAAATGAGGAGCTAAGCAAGGTTTGTTTTGGAAATTTATTGCAAAACCCCAAGTTACTTGACATGATGAGCAGGAGTGATTTGATTCATGACCGTTCCATTCTTCAACTACCCAAGATAGCATGATAGACACTTCATAAGTTCATGAGTACAAGGTATGGTTTGGAATATCTCTTATGCTTGCTTCATACCTTTGGATATCATGTCTCACCTTGATCTGACTCCCTTCACTCGGGACGAGCAAAGGTCAAGTGTGGGGGAGTTGTTGACGGCTGTTAAGTGCTACTTTTACATTGTCAATACCTGCATAAAATAAATGTAAAAGGATCATCAACACTAGAATAGGGCTTGATACTAATGATTTCCACAAGTGTTGGTGTTTCTAGCCTTTGTTGCAGGATGCACCGAAATACGTGCCAAATGGTACGGTTGAGAGCAAGTAGTCCAATGGCTATTAAAGTACATCATCATAAACAACCTCAATTGCCAATTTGGACTCAACCATTGCGACGGGCTCATTGAAATGATCGAAATGGATATATTACTTGCCTTCTTTGGAGTTCGTATGACGGAGATATGGAATAAGCAAATATTCAAAGAAGAGATGATGTCACTTGGGCCTACACCTCGCCATGCAGGACCCACCAGCGGGGCCCATGCCAGCACGCAGGCCACACGGGCCGCGAGGGGACCCAGCCTCAGTGCCGCACCCCTGGGCGCGCGGGACGCTGTGGGGCCTAAGGCCGCCACGCGTCAGGCGACGGATGGCGCGGGGGGGAACGTCGGTTCTCCCCCGGGGCAGGCACGCGACGTGGTGGGGCCCGCGGCTCCCACCGACACCAGGAGCCTGTTTTTCCCCCCTCCAACTCCTACTCTCCCTAGGCTATAAATATGAGGGTAGGGGGTAGAAAATAGAGACATCCCATTCCTCCCTCTCTCTTTAGAAACACTTGTTTCTCCTTTCATTTGATCTCTCATGGATCAAATGAGTTGAGGGGATGGCTATGTAGATGGTGATGTGGGTGAGATCCCAACTTGTTCTTCATTTAGAGCAAAGTGAGTATTCTTGTATTTTCCAATTAGACTAAATTGATGTTCATGCATGAGTGACATGTTCTTGAGATCTTCGTTCGTTCATCATTTAGAGGCTCGTGTTCTTCATGAACACGCTTCCTCGATCTAGTTGACGAATGAGTTACTCACGCTTTTGCGTTTGTTCATAAGTTAGAGGCTCGTGTTCTTCACGAACACGACCCTTGATCTTTTGTCATAAGCGCATAAGTTTGCATTCCGTTTGTGTGAATTATCCCATTAGATCTTGTTGGGATACATGAATCGGTGACTAGTCGTTCTTCCTCACGCCAATCGATTCAATGACGAGTAAGGTCTAGCTCAACCTCGCGGGTTTGTCGCTCATATTTATATGGAGTGCTATAGTGTTTCTACGGGATATCAGACGTAGCCGTGCTATAGTAGTAATCGGTGGTGTAGACGTGGTGTCTAGACTACGGGTTATCCTTCGAATGCCTTGTATCCCACGGTTTGTCTTGGGGTAGGGCGCGGTAGTGAGAGCCGTTGGAGCCTCTGAAATCCCCCACGTTCGGATACAGCGTGTAGGCAACCCTTTGCCGTGAACCAACTGTTATAGCCAGGAGGGGCCGGTGTCCGAAGCGAGATCTTATCCGAGCTTGTTCCTCTCTAGGGTCGAGGACCTATAGGAAGCACCCCATCATCTCCCTAACATAGCTGGGGATTGGTGTCCTTGGACCGTTCATCTAGGATAGAAGGTAGTGACATCGTTTCTTGGATTCGATACCCTTTGGAATACTCCTGAGGTGAAGTGCTACAGCAGTATTTCCGTGCGCTTGCGGTATACCCGGTGTCTCTTACACGCTCCCGCTAACCGGTGCCATACTAGTGACGTTAAGAAACACCAACAAGCATTTCTGGCACCGTTGCCGGGGACGGATTCCAAATCGGTGTTGGCGTTTCTTAACGTCACCACTAGTTGTACACCTAGAGGGAGCGTATAAGAACAACCAGGTATACCGCAAGCGCACGGAAATACCGCTGTAGCACTTCCCCAAGGAAGGAGAGTATTCCAAGGGTATCGAATCCAAGGAATGGCGTGTACTATCTCCTACTCTTGTATAGATGATCCAAGGACACAACACTGATTGATAGGATAGGTAGAAAGGATCTACCTCGACTGAGCATAGAGTCTAGTCACGGTCTCTCGGGTATAGCACTCACTTCAGCCACCAAGCACAAGGCCAATGTGTTGGCGACGAGCCCAACTCGGTACGCGACGTAGAGGGTTTGCAAAGGGTCCAACAGGCTGTCACCACTGCGGCCTACCTCTACGCTATGATTGTATGTGGTCTTTGAAGGATAGCTTATGGTCCAGACACCACGTCTACACCACTTACTATTACTACGAATCCGCGAGGGAGATTTTGGCACTAGCTCAAGGTATGCTCTATCACTCATGCAAGATCATGAATGCACTTTGATCTAACTAAAAACATGCAGGAGCTTCACTTTACTCTAATAGACAAGCTGGCAAACTAGATGCAAACTTATGATCTAAGTCTACTGGATCGAAAGGGTTGTGTTCGAAGAACATAAGCCTCTAAACCAAGAACAAACGAAGAACACAAGAACAAAGCAACTAAGCATGCATACGACTTTAGTCTAAATAGGAAATGTCAAAATACTCACTTTAGTCTAGTTGAAGAACAAAGGCACCGCTGAGGATCGTTCTTGAGGAAGATGTCATGAAGAACATGTCATGTCCTCAAGCCTCCCACCACACTTCCTAGCCTAATCCTATACAAAGAGCTCTCCTCTCCTAAAGAGAGAGGCTCCAAGCCAAAACGAAGAGGAGGAGGAGAAGTGTGTGTCTCAAATGGGAGCCCCTCCCCTCCTATTTATAGAGGAGGGGTGGCTTGTTTGGAGGCTCAAAGTGCCCCAAAACGCCCGGGATCGTAGCAAGTGACCAATCAGGCAGCAGCACGTGGAAGGTGGGGATCAACCGACCCTAGGTCGGTTTGGCCGATCCTAGGGTCGGCCGAAACCCCCAGGAGGCCTTCTGCTTTGTGTTTTCTCAGGGTGGCTGCCATGTGGGCCCTGATGCTTGTCCTCCGTGCATGCCAAGTTTCCTGGCGGTTTGGGTACTGAGTGGGCCCTTGGATCCATGTGATGTCCACATGGCGATTCGTGATTCGTCGGGCTTGCCTCTCTTGGATTGATGACGTCAGTGATCCAGGGGAATCCTAGGTGGCATTCCCTCATTGGCTGGTCTTGAAGTACTTGGATCAAAGACTTGTTCATTTACTCCTCTTTCTAGCGCTAATCACCTGCATTTGCATAATCACCAACACTTGTGGAAATGGTTAGTTTAAGCCCTATTCTAGTGTTGATAAACATTTTCCATGCCAAAAGGTACATGTTTGATGGGTAAAAAGTGGGTGGAAAACAGCCGTCAACACTCGGTCATGAGGACATCGCGACCTCCAGGTGGGGTTGCTTCATCGTTTGGTGACTCTAGGTCGGGGAGAAACTTGATAGTCGGCTTGCGTAGGTCTTGGACGAATACACCGACCGGGACCAGCGCACGCTTCGAGCCGAGTTTGGAGAGAACATCGGACGTAACGTTGTTGTTACGGTAGACGTGGTGGAACTCGAGTCCCTCGAAGTGACGCTCGAGCTTGCGGACCTCTGCGCAGTAGGCATCCATTGTATCCTTCCTGGCTTCAGAGTCCTTGCTGACTTGGTCGATGACGACCTTGGAATCACCGTACGCTATGAGGCGCTTGATCCCCAGGGAGATAGCGATGCGTAGCCCATGAATGAGGGCTTCATACTCGGCACCGTTGTTAGACGCCTTGTAGTGGATCTGCAGGACATACTTCAGGTAGTCGCCCTGGGGGGAGATGAACAGTATGCCTGCGCTGGCCCCTTCGAGGTTCAGGGAACCATCGAAGTACATCTTCCAATGCTCAGGTAGTTCCGAAGGTAGAGGCTGCTGGATCTATGTCCACTCTGAAACGAAGTCCGCGATGACCTGGGATTTGATGGCCTTCCTGGGGCAGAACTCTAGGTCAAACTCGCCTAGCTCGATGGACCACTTGACGATGCGTCCAGTGGTGTCGCGGCTGCGTAGGATCTCGCCAAGGGGAAAGGCCGAGACGACCTTGATCTTGTGCGACTGGAAGTAGTGCCGGAGCTTACGGGAGGTGACGAGGAGGGCGTAGACCATCTTCTGAGGTTGGGTGTACCTGGTCTTGCTATCTGACAGGACCTCGCTAACGTAGTAGATAGGTCGCTAGACAAGGTAGGGTTTGCCCTCTTAAGGTCGCTCAGCCACCAGAACCGAGCTGACCACAAGGGTGGTCACAGAGATGTAGAGCAGTAGTGTCTCCTTAGGCGCCGGGGGCACCATCACCGGGGGTGACGTAAGGAAGGCCTTGAGTTGCTCCAGGGCTTGGTCCGCCTCTTCGGTCTAGACGAACTTGTCCCCCTTCTTTAGCAGCTTGAAGAAGGGCAGGCCTTTCTCTCGGTTGGCGTTTCTTAATGTCACCACTAGTTGTACACCTAGAGGGAACGTATAAGAGCAACTGGGTATACCACAAGCGCACGGAAATACCGTTGTAGCACTTCCCGAAGGAAGGAGAGTATTCCAAGGGTATCGAATCCAAGGAATGAGGTGCACTATCTTCTACTCTAGTATGGATGGTCCAAGGACACCAAGCTCAGCTATGGTAGGGGAGAAGGTGAAGGGCTTCCTAAGTGTATCGATCAAGGTCGTATCGTTTCACGGTATAGTACTCACCACGGGGTGCCAACCCACCCTAGCTATTTAAGGCTAGGCAATATGTTCTGGCAATGGGGCCCAACTCGGTACACAGGGGCGGAGGGTTGCAAAGGGTCCAATAGGTTGTCACCACTGCGGCCTACCTCTATTGTTACGCGAATGCACGTGGTCTTCGCAGGTTAACCAGAGTACAGACACCACGTCTACACTCCCGATAACTACTATAGCACTGCGACGTCTGCCTAGCCCGTCTATAGCACTATAGCAATCCGTATAAATACGGAACCACGAACGTAAGCTAGTGTGTACTAGATCGTACCTTATCAGATCAGGATAGGTTAGGAAGAACAACTACTGACATATTTATGTGCCTCAAATAGATCAAAGGAGTGATCCACAGACAAACAAATAAATGCACTTGTATAAGTATTCAAGAACACGAGCCTCTAGTTCAAGAACACATGAAGAACACAAGAACATATCAATTATGCAAGAACACACTTTAGTCTAAATAAGATATGTCGCAATACTTACTTTGGTCTAAATGAAGAACAAAGAAGAACTCCTTCATCATCACCTTCACTTCCCTCTCTACCTAGCACTCACACACACACTACATGGGGAATGAGAGGAGAGGAGAGGTTGGATGTGTCTCAAATGGGAGCCCCTCCCCTCCTATTTATAGACGAGGGGGTGGCTTACTCTTTCCTCCAACTTGTGCAGATTGTTGGGTGCCTCCAATCACGTGGTGACACATGGTAGCAAGAACCGGGCCAAACCGAGCAAGAACCAGTGAGAACCGGGGTATCCAAGGCTGTCCAGGCGCTGAACCAGTGCTAAAGAGTGGCAAACCGGGCTAAATCGGTGGTCAACCGGCCACAAACCGCGGCTTCCGTGTCGCTGCATGCACCGACGTCGCCCGCGCTAATCAGGGAGCGACAAGCGTCCCGGCCCCCGCGCACGGCACGCAGCGCGCGCGCCTACGTCCGCGTGGGGCTGGCGATCCGCGTGAAGATCCCCTCCGCCAATAGCAAGCCACCACGTCGCCGAGCCAGAACGCCCGCACATGCATGCGCTGATCCGCAGCAACGTCGGCTGGCCCGTAGGATGGCGACACGTGGCCTGGCGGGGTTGATCCGCACGCCGCGTCCGTGATCTGCATCGCCGGCTACACGCCAATGGAACCCTGCCACATGGCCGTCGGTGCTGCGTTCTCCCGCGCCTGCTTGCATGCCTGGCGTGTTGACTAGCGGCTGTGGGCCCAGGTGACGTCATCCGTGTGTAGATTTTGTCCTTTTCTTATCTTGTGCATACGATCTCCGATGTAGGCATATAATATGTCCATTTCGATCGTCTCGACAAGCCCATCGCAATGGTGCAGTCCATATTGGCATTTGAGGTTGTTTATGATGACGACATTTGTAGGCCATTGGACCACTTGCTCTCAATTGTACTGTTTAGCACGTATTTCGGTGCATCCTGCAACAAAAGCTAGAAACACCAACAGTTGTGGAAATCATTAGTATCAAGCCCTATTCTAGTGTTGATGATCCTTTTACCATTATATTATGCAGGTATTGACAGTGTAAAAGTAGCACTTAACAGCCGTCAACACTCTCCAAGTTTGCTGATGAATCGACCTAGGGCCGCCATCATGCTGGTGAGCTTCATGATGTCCTTCTTCCCAGTAGGTCGCTTCATCCTGCGGATGGCATCCACCTTGGTGGGGTTCGCCTCGATGCCCCAATTGCTAACTATGAAGCCCAGGAGCTTGCCGGAGGGGACACCGAAGACGCACTTCTCTGGATTAAGTTTCCAGCGATAGCGTCGGAGGTTGACGAAGGTCTCTGCGAGGTCAGCTATGAGCTTATGCTCTTCGGTGGTCTTGACGACCACATCGTCGACGTAGGCTTATACGTTTTTGCCGATCTGGCGCTCCAGACACTTCTGGATGGCCTTCTGGTAGGTCGCTCCAGCGTTCTTGAGGCCAAAGGTCATGGCCGTGTAGCAGTAGATGTCGTGCGGCATTATGAATGTCGTTTTATCTTGGTTGGAGACCTTCAGGGCTATCTGGTGATACCCTGAGTAGCAGTCGAGAAAGCATAGGAGGACGCTCCCGGCCGTGGAGTCCACGACATGGTCGATTCGCGAAAGAGGGAAGGGGTCTTTAGGGCAGTGCCTGTTGAGGTTGGTGTAGTCGATACACATTCTCCATTGACCGGTTTTCCTGGGTACAAGCACCGAGTTGGCGAGCCAAACCGGATTTTTATACTCTCGGATAAATCCGTCAGCTAGGAGCTTTATTATTTCTACCCTAATGACGTCCTTGTGATCTTTTGCAAAGCGGCGAAGCTTTTGCTTGACAGGCTTGGTTGTCTTGCTTACATCCAAGGAGTGCTCAGCCAGCTCCCTGGGGACACCCAGCATATCTGATGGACTCAATGCGAATATATCCGCGTTATCCCGGAGGAAACTGGTGAGCGCGAGTTCCTATTTCTTGTCGAGGGCATTGCCGATCACCACCGTCTTCTCTGCGTTGGCAAGGCCGAGGCAGACCTTCTTTGTGGAGGGTGTGGCATCCAGGGCGGTGCTGGTGCGCTTCTGCTCTAGGACAGTTAGGTCACTCGGATCGACCTTCTTGGCCTCAGCGACCAAGACTGCGGAGGCGTCGACGCAGGCGGAGGTCGCGGCAATGTCGAGGGCCTCCGAGTTGCACTTGAAGGAGATGATGAGGTCCCCCAGGACGGAGAGGACCCCATTTTGAGCAGGCATCTTCAACACTAGGTAGGTGTAGTGGGGGATGGCCATGAACCTGGCCAGCTCTGGGCGACCTAGGATCGCATGGTAGTAGGACTTGAAGTTGGCGACCTCAAAGTTGAGGTACTCCGTGCGGAAGTTGGCCTCGGTACCGAAGGTGACGGGGAGGGAGACCCGACCCAGGGGGTAGGCCGCCTTCCCGGGGATGATGCCGTAGAAGGGCTCGTCGCACTCCATGAGCTTGTCGAAGTCGAAGTTCATCTTCTTGAGGGTCTCAACGAAGATGATGTTGAGCCCGCTCCCCCCATCGATCAAGGTCTGGGAAAGCAAGGCCCCATCCACCGTGAGCTCGACGACGAGTGGGTAGGACCCAGGATCTGGGATGTGGACCCAATGATCAGCTCTGGAGAACGTGAGTGCCTGCTCAGACCAACACAGAGGCGCGGTTGGCTGAGTGTGGACGAGGTGGACCTCGCGCTTGTCCTTGCGGTAGCGCCTCTTGCTGACGTTGGACTTGAGGCCCCTAATAATCATGTCGACCGTGTGGGTCACGACCTGGAAAGGCCCGTTGGGTTGCCTGTCGGAGGTGGAGGCGGTAGGTTGCCCTCGTCGTGACGAGGTTCTGGAGGTGGGTCGTTGTGAGAGCTGTCACGGCGATCGTCATGTCGGTTGTCTCGGGGGTCCCGGTTGTCGCGGTCATCGCGCCGGTCCCGCTGGTCATCATGGCGGTAGTTGTTGTTGTAGCAGCGGTTGTCATGGTGACCGCCGTCATTCTTGGGTCGCTTGGGGTCCACGGGGGTGCTGAAGGCCCTCTTGAACTGGGAGCACTCACGGAGAGTATGGGTAGATCCCTCGTGGAACCCGCAAAGGCTATCGAGCGCCGCGTCGAACTCCTCCTGGTTGAAGGTCGAAGCTCGACGTCCGTCGGCTGCTAGGACCTCGGAAGATTACTTGCGGAGCTTGGACACGGCGTCCGCTGTGGCGCTAGATGTGCCAGGGCGTCGGTGTCGAACTGGTTCTGTAGCGCCTCTTCTGTGTCCATCAGCTTGTTGACGACGTTCATCAGCTCCTTGACGGTGGTAGCACCAGATTCATGGATCTTCTCAAAGAGCTTACGATCTTTGATGCCCTTCTTGTAGCTTTCGATGATCTGGTCGTCCCTGACACCAACACACTCATTGCGGTTCTCAAAGAACTAGTTGTTGTAGTCATGGAGCCGCTCCTTGGGCTTCATGACGACCCTCCCAATGTTGAAGGCATTTCCAGGGCGATCATAGGTCGCCTGGAAGTTGGAGGTGAAGGCCCGAGATAGGTCGGCCCAGGTCTTGATGCTGCCAGGCTCGAGGCTGTTGAGCCATAGTGAGGGGGCCTTGCCCATGACCAGCGGGAAGTAGGCCACCATGTGGTCGAAGCTGCCGCCGACCGCCTTGACGGCGATGTAGTAGGTCGACAGCCAGATGTTGGGGTCCGAGCGCCCATCGTACTCCTCGATGTTGGGCTTGAAGTTCTCAGGGTAGTCCACCATCCTGAGACGGGGAGCCAGCGCCGGGAAGGCGGTGACAGCTAGGTCGTCACCGGTGGCTCTGGCTGGAGCAGCTTCTCTGGGTGCGGAGTGGACGCTACGCTCCAGGATGACGACCTGGGAGCGCGGCTGTCGATTCCGGTTGCCCTGGGCGACCCCTGGGTCACCATGCTCGACGTCGTAGAGGGCACGTCGCCGGTTCTCGATGTCATGGCGGTCGCGCTGCTCGCACCCCATGATGCGGTGGACGGCACCAGGGGGGCCGTACTCGCGATCGTACTCTATTTGATGGAGAAGTTCGCGCTCCTCGCGCTCATGGTGGCGCTGGTCGACGTAGCCGCGCACGTCACGAGTGCGCCTGTTGGCATCGAGGTTGATGCGGAGGTCGCCGACACTGGCAGCAGCAGGCTGCTGGGTGGGTTGCTCGGGGTTGTGCTGGGCGACCTCCTCCCGAACGGGGGAGAGGTGGGAGCGCTGAGGTCGATGGGACCGACTGTGTGAGTGGCGCGTCGATGAAGACGTAGTGGCTTTAGAGGCCGCACTTTTTTCCTCTAGCAAGGCGTTGGTGACCCAGAGGTACGCAATGGCCTGCTCAGCTTCAGGCGTCAGCGGAGCTTGCTGAAGTCGGGTGATGGCCGTGCCTAGGTTGACCTGGGGCTGTTGAACGTCGGGATCCTAGCTTCCTCGAACTCCACGCGTAGGTCCCGAGTGCAGGGGAGGGCCGCACGACGCTATTCGTCCGCACGTCGCTGGGCACGCAGGGTGTTGCCTTGGATGCGGGCTGCTTCCTCGGAGTTGGTCGCGCCCACACGGGGTGGCTCGTTCTCGGAGACCACGAGCACTTGGCGGAAGACGATGTCCGAGTCATTGGGGGAGACGCAAACACGGACCTTCTGGAACTCACCATAGTCCGGGGACTGGGTAGGTCATTTGGCACGGCAGGGGAACTCTTGGTTGATCTTCTTCCGCAGGCAGCACCTTGGGTCGCGTCGTGCGCGAGGTGCGGTCCTTGGGTCGCCAGATGGCCTCCGACCAGATTGGATCTGGGAGGGCGTGGAGAGCTGACTGAGTCGAAGGCCAAGCACGGACATCAAGCCGAAGGGGAACGTATCGTGGCGTAGCGCTGTCTGCGCTGAGCGTTGAGCTCGCTCGCAGATCTCCAAGGTTTCCTTCATCGTGTCGATGACGTTCTCCATCCCCTGAACAAGGTCATAGGGTCTGGGTGGGTGGGTCTCCGATACTAGATCGGGAACGGGGGTGGCGACAGGCGCCGTCACGACCTGCTCCGCGGTCGTTGGAGAAGCTGCGGCTGCCGGAGCAGGAGAGGTCACCGTGAAGGATCCAAAGCAGATCTCCACGGGGTTGGCGAGGATGGCTGCCATGCTCGCCAGAAAAACGACACCAGATCGAGCCACCATGCTGCACAGCGAGTTCCCGATCACCCCTACCTGGCGCACCAACTGTCAGGGGGTGAGACCTTTACAGATCTGCAAGGGGGCTACTCAAGCAGTTTGCAGGTTAATGGAGAGGATCGGAAACTAAGAGCATAGGTGGTAGTCCACGTGGTGAACTCGGAACTAGGCGAGTATGGCAATGAACACAGGGAGACAGAGTTTTAGACTGGTTCAGGCCTCCGGAGAGTAAAACCCTACGTCTAGTTGTGGTGGTGGATTATGCGAGAGAATGAAGATGTCCCCTTGAATGGAGTCCTAGGCCGCCTTATATGGGGGACGGGCTAGGGTTTCCATTCAAGGTCGGTGGACCCATATCTGGGTCGGTTACAATCTGGGAAGATATTCTTCCGGACTACAAGGAGTATCCCGTGATACCCAGACCTACAGGCCGCGGCGTGCCGCGTCCTAGTGCCTTGACTTGCACGCCAAGCTCTGCGGATCTTCCGGGATCTTGATAAGGTCGCCCGAAGTCTTCGGAGCTGCGAATAAGGTCATTGGGCCCAATTTGCAGGTCGGTGGGACTTCTAGAAGGTCGGGTCCACTTGTCAGGGACCCCTGGGACCCTGGCCGGTGGGGACCCATGGGTACCCATGTCTCTCAGTATCCGAGGTGGGCCCTTTGATCCATGTGAAGTCCATGTGGCACTCTCTGATTCGTCGGTGAGTGCCTCCCTTGGATCAGTGACGTGGAATGCCATGTGTTTCCTTGGTGGCAGCCACCTCCTCAGCTGAGTTGGCATGGTTCTTCCATAGAGAGTGGGTTTCCATCTCTTTTAATGGGTATTTCACCGACATACAAATAATCTCCAAGGATAAGTGGAACTACATTATTTAAACCAAAATGCAAGTAAATAATGCTTATGCCTCCATTTATGTGAGAATATTGATGGCTGAAAGTAGTACTTAACAGCCGTCAACACGTGCTCGAGGAGTCCCAGCACCAACTACTCGGAGCCTGCAATTCCGGGAAGACCATACCGCCACCAACCACTCCGCTACAATTCCAAGCTGTATCACCATGTCCGGACGGCCGCCCGACGTGGAGAAGGATGCCCTACACTGTAACCTAATTTCCATTCCTGTTTTACCGCCCCTATGCCCTCTCCCTTGCAACTATAAAAGGGGGAGGAGGGGGTCACATTCACACATGTGCGATCACACCATCACCAGACCAATCGATATCTCATCTCATATCATCCCACACACACACACACCAGGGACTTGAGCTCCGAGACCCTCTCCCGACCAGTTTGTAACCCTACTACAAACTTTGAGCATAAAGAACACTCCCCCCTCGGACTGGACGTAGGGTATTACTCTTAGGAGGCCCGAATCAATATAAACCCTAGTGTCTCTTGTGCCACCGTGTGGATCCCGATGTGCGATCGTATAAATTTACTTGTCGGCGGTGACAAACCCCGACAATATTTCATGAGCAAAGCTTTGTTATGCACCTTTAGGTCAATGATGCCCAAACCCCCATCCTTCTTAGCTTGACAAGCAGTAGTCCAAGCCACTAAACAACCTCCCTTGTGATTAACATCTCCTCTGTCCCAAAGACAATGCTTTCTATAGACATCAATTTGCTCAATGACTGTTAGATGAATTTTAAGATTGAACAAATAGAAAGTTGGCATGGCTGAGATGACAGAGTTAACCAAAATGAGACGACCAACATATGAGAGAAGTGGTGTAATACCCATCATTCTTCTTTCAATCCTACACACCATGGGCAAATAATATTGAACAGATGGTCTGGTTGTGCCCAGGGGCAGGCCTAAATAAGTGAAAAGGCATTTGCCCAACTTGACAACCAAAAACTCGAGCCAGATCAGAGGTTTTTGCTGGGTCAACATTGATAGGGACAATCATTGACTTAGCAAAATTCACTTTTAAACCCGTTAAGGAAGCAAACTCAAGAAGGATACTTTGGAGATGGAGTAGCTACTATTCTTCAGCTGGCAAAATTAGAAGGGTATCATCCGCATATTGAACAATTAGAAAGCCCCCTCCAAAGGAATCACCAAGGAGGTGCTTGAGCTGCCCTTCTGGTGTTGCTCTGTTTGTAATAGATTGTAACAAATCAGCAGCCATGACAAAAAGAAGGGGAGACAGAGGATCCCCGAGCCTAACACCTCTCTTGCATTTGAAAGGCTTCCTAGGAACACCATTGAGGAGAATTGATGATGAACCAGAGCTAAGAATCAAATGTATCCAATGAATCCACTTGTCTGAGAAACCTTTATGCCTAAACATTTCCAAAATAAGTTGGTGCGCCACTTTGTCAAAGGCTTTCTCGAAGTCCAACTTAACAATCAAAATCTCACGCTTACTTTGGTGGCAGATGTGCAAGAACTGGAAGGCCCAAGCAAGACAGTCTTGAATTGTCCTGCCTTTAATGAAGCCATATTGGTTTTGATGAACAACTGAAGTGGTCAACCTTTGCAGCCCATTTGCCAAAAGCTTTGTTAAGAGCTTCAAAGAATAGTTCAAAAGAGAAATGGGCCTATAATCATTCATAGAAACAGGAGAATCCTTCTTTGGAATCAGAGTAATAAAAGAGTCATTTATACATTCCAAATCAATTGTGCCATTAAAAAAATTCTCACACAGCCTGTAGAAATCTTCAGCTATAATGTGCCAACAGTGCTTCATAAAAAACCATTGAACCCATCCGGGCCTGGAGCATGATCCGAAGGCATTTCCTTAAATGCCTCATCAATCTCCTCCTTAGAAAAAGGTTCATCAAGGATAGGCAGGGGCACAACCTGAATTAGAGCAGAGAGATCAAAAAGAATGCTTATGAACTCTGAAATACCAAGCCTATCCTTGAAAGAACTCCACAGGAGCCCAGCCTTGAGTTCATGATCCGTGAGTGAAGAGCTGTCATCTGACTGCAGAAAAGGAATGTGGTTTCTTCTGAAAGAATGAGTGGCCTTGGCTTGAAAAAGTTTTGAATTTTCATCACCAAACTTTACCCACCGAACAGTGGAGCTTTGCTTCTAGTAAATCCTCTTAGCATCCGAAAGTTTCTGAAGATGAATCTTGACAATTTTCCTGAAGTTAGATTCTGCAGTATAAAGTGTCCTCTAATCTCAAGCCCATCCAGGAGAGCAAGAACCCAAGTGCAGTTATTAACAAGCTTGTTGAGCTGAGAGAACTCCCTACTCCATTTTTTTAACCCTTTCCTTAGTTGCTTGAATTTTCCATTAATGGTCTTAGCCATGTTGGCAAAAAAGGATTTGAATGCCAATGCTGCTGCACAACACTAAGGAAACTTGGAAAGTCAGCCCAATAGTTTTCAAAATCTGAAAATAGATGCTCTTGGGATATGAGTAAGGATGGCAACAGGGTGGGGCGGGGCCGGGGGAGCACTCCCTGTCCCGGCCCCGATCCCCGAACTCGAGTCCCCGCCCCGTACCCGAAACTACAATCGGGGTAAAAACTCTCCCCGTCCTCGTCCCTGTCCCCGTCCCCGTCGGATCCCCGAACCCCGACGGGGTCCCCATGGGGATCAAATACACAATGATCAGACAGAAAATCTGAAGACGAGAACAACCAATCTCCAGCATGTAGGATGCAACTCCAAGCACAAGTCACAAATCGTGTACAAGCTGATCCAGAAAAAACTAGCAGATCGAGCAGAGACCAAGCTACCACAAACTAACAGATCAAACACACTTCTAATTTTATACTACTAAATCTCCACAACTTTAATACATGCTTGGCAGAAGAATGCGGCTGAAAATTTGCTCGTCAACTATGGAGTAGCAGGTGACAGATTGTGTGCGTGGACGGAGCAGATAGCGTCGGCAGTTCGTCTTCGCCTGCGCGGCCGCACGCCTGCACCTTCAGCTTTCTCAGCCCTCCAATTCTCCACTCTCTCATGTCGCGCTCGCTATGTGTGGTGGACTGGTGGCCACAGCTCGCTTGGTGCCCGTGGGCGGCGGCTGCGGGAGTGAGGAGAAAGGGGATAGAAATTAGGGTTCGGGGGAAGATGATGCTTATATATTGTGAGACCTGAAAATTTGGGCTAATGGGCCGTGTGTTTTATGGGCCATCATTAGATTTCGAGGCCCTGTGGTGCACCACAGGGGAAAGCTCATCCCCGGCCCCGACCCCGACCCTGTTAGGTTTTAGGGCTCCGCCCTGCTTCCCCCACGGGGGAAATTTGCTCCCAATCCCCATTCAATTCCGGTCGGGTCTCCACGGGGATCCACCCTCGCGGGGAAAATTGCCATCCCTAGATATGAGTCTCCACCTGAACCACATAAGGCACATGATCAAAAATAGGTCTAGCAAAAGGCTTGACACATGTAGCAGGATAAGACAAAGTCCAGGAGGTAGATGTGAAACCCAAGCTAGTTTTTCCAATAGAGGGTCATTGTCGTCGTTGCTGCCAGCCTCGTTGATTCACCGTGCTGCCGCGTCCACAAGCTCTACCCATCATCATCGTGGAGCTCCTCCGCCACCGGTTGGAGCCATGCGCCACTGGAGCAGGGGAAAGGGGAGGGAGGGAGCGCCAGGCGTGCACCGCGTCGTGCTCTGCTGCGATATGCGCACAGGGAGCTCGACCACTAGGGGAGAGGGACGGTGCGGAGAGCTCCTCTACCGTCGAGGAAGGACCGGAGCGGGGAGGAGGGGGCAACACCGGCAGAGGGAGCACGTCAGCCACCCTCCACATGAGAGAGAAGAGGAGGAGATAAGGTTGGGTGGGTGGGCTCCACTTGTCAGCCACTTAGATGAATTGGGTGGGGGTAGATCTGAGTAAAAAAGTGTCGATGACTAAGATATAGAGTAGAAGATATAAAGGAAGATGGGTGCAGAAAAACTAAGAATAAAGAAGAGAATCTTGACAAGACGGAATATTCCTTTTTAAAGGAGGAAATAGAGGATGACGAGTGTGAATATTCGTAGACTATCCGCACAGGTGACCTGTAAAAGTTAGTCCAGTAGAAATTTACAGTAATTTGCTCTGCACCAGTCTACTGTAAAACGAACGCGACGATGAGTGCCTGTCCCGGTTACGCTAATCCTGGCGTGGTAGAGGGCTCACGGTACCAGCAAATGTGGTGTGGGGCCCACACGCACACGACCTCTGCTCGCCATCACCACCAACCGCCGATAGGGTTTGAGGAGCAGCAGGAGAGGCAGGGAGAGGGAGGAGGTCACGTGGGCGCCACCGACCTGGCTTGGCCGCAATCAGAGAGAAGCGGCCCGCCGAATCCCCGCCCACCCCCGCAGGCCTCTGTCACGCTGTCGTGACGCATGCGAGTTTGACAGGGAGGATGAAGGGGAGAGGAGGCGACCAAGATCCCGCGTCGGGAAGGCCTCTGGTCCTCCCCCGCACCGCCGAGCAGGGTGAAGTCCGGACAGTCAAGGAGGAGCCCTTTGTCGCCTCTGCGCGTCGTCTAGATCCCGCAACGGCCGTTGCAGCTACATCTAGGAAGGAGGCGCCGCCGCTGGCCGAAGACCGCAGAGGAGAGGGAGGCAGCGAAGATCGACGGAAGGAGATCGATGGTCGACCGGTTCTCCTCTGCCGCGGTTTGGGAGAGGAAGGGGAGGCGCAGCACCGACCTATGGCTAGAGGGAGGGAGGGTGCCGGCGGGGAGGGAGGAGCGCACCAGACTCCGAGCACCGACCGTGTCGGCTGTAGGGCTGCTAGCGATGTGGAGGAGAGGGAGGGAGCTCTTGTGCCATAGGGGAGGGAGGGGGACCGCCGGCGGGGAGAAGAGAAGAGAGAGAACCGGAGGCAGGCATCCTGATGCGACTTGCGGGAAAGAAGAGGACCTGTGGGGTGGGGTGGGGATAGGATAAGAGTATGACATCTGGGTCCCAGACGTTGGTAGTTGCTATAGAGGAAAGATTTAAAGGATGACGAGTGCGGGAAAACTGAGTGTAAAGGCGAGAATCATGATGATCAGACAGGAATATTCATTTTTGAAGGATGGTATGAAGTATGATGAGTTCATATAGTCTTAGAGAAACTCCAAGAGATTAGGTATAATCTTAGCTAAATTTAGAGTTTTAGAAGCTTAGTAAAAAACTCCATAATCAAAAGGTAAACCTACAACCTCTCCAAATTTTTTGCATATTCACTTCAAATCACCTTTTCACACACATTGATATGTGTGTTGACAGCTGTTAAGTACCACTTTTAGCCCTCAATATTCTCACATAAATGGAGGCATATGCATTATTTACTTGCATTTTGGTTTGAATAATGTAGTTCCACTTGTCCTTGGAGATTATTTGTATGTAGGTGAAATACCCCCTAAAAGAGATGGAAACCCACCTTCTATGGAGAAACCATGCCAACTCAGCTGAGGAGGTGGCTGCCACCAAGGAAATACATTGCATTCCATGTCATTAATACAAGGGAGGCACCCACCGACGAATCAGAGAGCGCCACATGGACTTCACATGGATCAAAGGGCCCACCTCGGATACCAAATCAAGCCATGCATCGGGGATGGATCAGAGGGCCCACAGGGCAGCCACCCAGAGGAAGCACACTAGGTGGGGCCGCCCTAGGGGGCCGGCCGATCCTAGGATCGACCGAACCGCCTTAGTGGTGCCCCATCTGGCCCCTACACGTGGCAGCTTCTCATTGGTCCATTGCCTCACTCCCCGGTGTTTTGAGGTCATTTGGTGCTCCGAGCAAGCCTTGAACCTGCCTATAAATAGAAGGGGAGCGGCTCCCATTTCACACACACCACTCTCTCATTCTCCTCTCACTTTTAGTTTCCAAGGCTAAGGGGTAGGCCAGAGTAGCTCTTCTTCAGGTTCCAAGTCTACTTTGGAGTCTAGGTATGAGTTCTCTTTTATCTTTATTTCATTGTATGACTTTGATCTACTTCAGTTATTCAGCTATTTCATATAAAGTCATAGTAGATCATATGCTTGATATGTTCTTGAGTTCATCCTTTGTTCATCATTTAGAGGCTTGTGTTCTTCATGAACACTACCTTTGATCCACTTGAAGGGTCATAAACTCATTCCTTATGTGTTTGTTCATAAGTTAGAGGCTCGTGTTCTTCACGAACACGATCCTTTGATCTTATTAACTAGACATAAGAGAGTTCATATCCGTTCATATGTCTAGCCTTAGTTGATCTTGTTAGATGGCATGAGAGTGTTGCATGAGGTTTGTGTTCAAGCGACGGTACTCGGTCTAAGTTGACCAATCTTCTGGTGGCTCTCACCCTGGGTCACAATAGCCCGGGCCGGGTGGAGTCTAGCAGCAACGCAGACATGGTGCCTGGGTTGTCTGGCTATGTTAGTTATGAGCATACCCCCGTAATGATAGAGGTAGGTCCACAGTGGTGACAGCTGTTGGATCCTTTGCAACCCTCCGTGCTATGATACCTAATGTAGGAGTCTAAAGTCTAGTTTCGCAGAGTGCTGGTCGTCACGAGCTAGCTCCCTGTTTGTACCTGGGTGATGAACCTTACCCTCTCATGCAATACTCATGCCTATCTCCTGTATCTTCTAGTTTTGTATGTTTAGTACATTAGAATCTAGAGCTAACTCATATGTTTCCCCTAAGCCGTAGTGTGCTAGAGTAGAGGTAGATTTGAGTGTGTGTGTGTGTCACACTACCCTTATTATCTTTTATCTTACCCCTGTCTTTGAGTTTGTTGTTCCCTATATCTATCTCTTAGTTTACATTCAGTGCAAAAGAATAAGTCTATGATATCCGCCATTGCCTTCCACGGATATGATACCCTTGGAATATTCTCCTTCCTTGGGGAAATGCTACAATGGTTTATCTGTGCGCTTGCGGATTCGTTCATGATCGTTTAGATTAACCTTTGGTAAGTATTGATGTTCACGCTAACTCGGCGTCGTTAGTTGTGACGTTAAGAGGTGCCAACAAGCGTATCTTGGTGTTGTCACTAAGGATGGATTCCAGATCAGTTCTTAAAGTGATGACGCTACGAAACACCAACAAGCATTTCTGGTGCCGTTGCCGGGGAAGGCACAGGATTATCATGACTATGCTTTGCATCTATTTATAAACTCTGAGTAGGTTAGGATAACTCTCAATGCAGGCTAACCTTGATTGTCTTCTTTTATCTTTGGAAGATGAAGACAGGTAGTGTATGACTGGTTTCGACTTACCGGAGAATTTCACTGAAGATCCCAATTCACTTGTGAGGAGAGCTCGAATTCAATTTGACTCACCTCGTCGTACTCGTTCGGAAGGCGAACCAGCTTCCTTTGTACCATCCATGTCAAACGCTATGGCCCAGAAGACACTTCGTGAGTACTCAGCTCCTTCCACTGACCAAGTGCTGCAAAGCCCTGAGGTGGCAATGGGGACTGAAAATTTTGAGATCAAGACGGGTCTAATCACAATGGTACAGGCTAGCCCATTCTGTGGCAAGCCAAATGAGGATGCCAATGCTCATTTGCAGCAATTCCTAGAGCTGTGCAGCACTTTCATCATTAGGGGTGCAAATATGGATGTTGTCCGTCTACGGCTGTTTCCATTCTCTCTCCTGGGGAAAGCCAAGCAATGGTTCTATGCGAATCGTGATGCTATTAACACTTGGAGTAAGTGTTCAGAGGCATTTCTTAAGAAGTTCTTCCCATTGGGTAAAACTAATGCTCTTCGTGGGAGAATTTCTGGTTTTCAGCAAGGAGCAAGTGAATCCATTCCAGAGGCTTGGGAAAGGCTTCAGGAGTATGTCCTGGCCTGTCCTCACCATGGGATGGAGGATTGGCTTATTCTTCAAAGCTTTTATAATGGGTTGACTCCGACAGCCCGAGGCCATATTGATGCTGCTACTCAAGGAGCATTCTTCTCACTCACTATTGATAATGCTAAATTACTCATTGAGAAGATGGTTTCCAACCAAGGGTGGAGTGATGAAAGACTCCAACCACGACCGAGGGGTACTCATACTGTCAAGGAAGCAGACATGATTACTGCCAAGTTGGATCTTCTTATGAAGAGATTGGATGACTACACCAGCGAGAAGGCTGCCATGGCCACCACTACTCTGCCTATGGATTCCCATATGACTTGTGAAGTCTGTGGCAACACTGGGCACTCAGGCAATTACTGTCCGGAGACTCAGGAGGAAGTGATGTACATGAACGGCAACAACAATGGTTATCATCCACCTCAACAAGGAGGCCAAACGTGGAATCAACAACGCCCTTATTATTGAGGTAACCAAAGTAACTCTTACAATCCTAACCAATCCTCCTTGAGAGATCTTGTTTTTGGGCAAGCTAAGATTAATGAAGGTGTTAACAAAAAGCTAGCTGCCCTTGATAAGACTTTGGAAAGTCTCAACGTTAAGCTTGATAGTTTTTCTTCTGCTCAGAAGAGTCAACTGAGTTTCAACAAAATGTTAGAAACTCGGTTGGCTCAGCTGGCTACTTATGTTCCCTCTGTTGAAAATGCAAATGCGGTGACCACGAGAGGAGGTAAGTCCACTCGGGATCCACCATATCCTAACCATGCAGGGACAGATAAGAAAGGCATAACAGAAGTTGAGAATATTCATGAGGATTCATCCGACTCGGAAGAATCCCCCCAGGTAAGGAAGGTGCCATCAAAGGATAAAGCACCTAAAGGAGTAACGGCACATCCGGAATTCATAGAAGCCAATGTGATGTCATTCCCTCAAAGGAACAGGAAGGGGCAATAGTAGATGAACAGTTCAATCGCTTCGTGGACATGATTCAGAAAGTTTATATCAACGTCCCATTACTCGAGGCAATACGCGTACCCACTTACGCGCGTTATCTCAAGGACATCCTAACCAAGAAGCGAGCTCTTCCTACAACATAAGTGGTACGACTCATGGAGGAGTGCAGTGCTGCTATACTCAACCGCCTTCCTGAGAAGAAGAAGGATCCAGGGTGTCCCACAATCACTTGTATGAATGGGACCCAACGTTTCGACCATGCTCTCTGTGACTTAGGGGCCAGTGTCAGCGTCATGCCTAAGGTAGTCTTTGATCAACTTAACTACACGAGTTTATCTCCAACCACTTTGCAGCTACAGCTAGCCGATTCTTCAGTCTGATACCCAGCGGGGATAGCCGAGGATATTCCAGTGAAAGTCCGGGATTGCTTTATCCCCGTTGACTTTGTGGTGCTGGACATGGAGATCACCAAGGAGGTGTCGCTCATACTTGGGTGACCATTTCTGAGTACAGCTAATGCACAAATTGATGTGGGGGCTGGTGTGATCCGTCTCTACATCAATGGCAAGGAGGAGAGGTTCGAGTTTCGTCCAAGAAAAGAACAATGCTCAATAATCAAGGATTTACCAACTCCCGACACTCCAGCACGAGAGGTCGACGTGCCACCACGGCAAGTGGACAGCCTCATTGCATTCATGAAGAATTTTTGGAAGGAAGAACGCCAACTAATGGGAATAGGGAAGAAACAGTATTGGAAATCTCAGTCCAGGTCCAAGAAATCACCCCCTACACATCACAATCCACATGACACTCGGAAGATGTGGAGGAAGGTGAATAGGAAGCCAACTTCTCTTCTAAAGGAAATAGCTGCCTCACTGCCAAGGTGAGAACTTTGGAACCAAGTCTAGCTCTAAAGACTCAAAATAATGAGCTCTGCGCCGACAGGTAAGTTCGGTAAGTTATCCTTATTTTTCCATTACAATAAAATTCTGATCCAGGAAAAGCAATCTACTTCTACTTTGTGTTTTCTGCATTCTCGCTGGGGCGAGCTCAGGAGTGATGTCCATCTGGACATTCCTTGAGCTTGTACCATGGTACTAACTTGTCATAGCCACCACCACAGCCACAGGCTGCTACACCACCGGTGGTAGGAGGGGCCCCTGCGGGTTACATATTCAGGGTTACCCCTGGATATGCACCTGGTTGGGACCAGCCCACCTACCATCCGAGTTCGAGTGGCACGGCTTGGGCGGGTGCGAGCGGTGCTCAGTGGGCCACACCCGCTAGTTCCAGCTCCAGTGGTCCACCTCCATCTTCATCCTTCCGGCGGCACTCCTCAGCCTCTGCACGCGATGCTCAACTCGCACAGCAGATGGGAGAGCCCACCGTCCAGGTCACGGGATTGGAGGAGACGCTGAACACCCACGTCGAGTCTACCTCAGCGTGGTAGCGTCAGGCTGGTGAAAGGATTGCAGCCATGCAGCAGGCTCAGCAGTGACACATGGAGGAGCAGAGGGCTTACTACGCGAGTCAGGGTTTCTTCTACCCTCCTCCGCATTGAGCCTGAAGCTAGCTTGGGGGAGGACCCCCATCCTGAGGTAACTTGTATCTTCCTTTGTTTTCAGAATATCTTATAAATGAAAACCCAAAAAATCTGCAAAAATAAAAAGACCAAAAAGATTTATTTGCTTCATCATCATCGTTTGCTTAGTTTACTTTGATATGCATACTAAGAATGCTTTGCATCTATGGTTGAAATGACGAATAGTTGCTCTGTTTATTCTTCTCGTATGTCTTGCTTACAACTTTGTATCCTACCTAAGTTTTGAGTTTGTTGGCTTATATGTTCAAACCTTAGCTTGAAAACTGTGGGTAGCAAAAAGCATGATCCTTGCCTAAGTTGTTGTGAGACATGATATGGTATAATAGAGTGCTATGATCTTGTGCTTAGTGATGCTTGACATCCGGAGTTTTTCTTTTTGAAGAAAATCAAAACATGATGAGTTCCTCAATGATGAGAATTTCCTATCCAAGGCCATATGTAGATTCTAGCTCTTAGCCTCCACATATGCAGCTTGTTCTCTCATTGATCTTTGTCAAATTGTTGTGACCCTTGTTAGAACTCATACTCCCCTGATCAAGATCACGTACACATTCATGCTAAACTTCTACAGTGGAAGTGAGCATTCATCATTTGTTCCATATGCCTATGCATTCTTTCACAAATAAAACTCTATGTATCTTTGTATCATTCATCCCTCTCCAAATATCTTCAATAGAGACAAAGGGCTAGCTGAAGAAAAAAAGAAAAAAAAAGAAAAGCATGCTCAAAAGCATGGCAAAAATAAAATAAAAAGAGCTAGCCCAAGTCTCGAAAATTTCAAAAGGAAAAAAGGGATTGATATGTGCAAGAGAAAGAGTTCCACCATATGGATGGTAATAACTAGTACCTATTCCGGGGCTAGTGCCACCTTACCATCAATCCCTCATTTCCTCATATAAAGCATGGTAATATCTAGCACCCATTTCCGGGCGTAGTATCCACCTTGCCATGCTCATCTCCATCACACACATATGCACATCTTGATCAGGATGTATGTTTGTTTCTTCCAAGGATCCGGTCTTTGACATAGCAAAACATGAGAAACAAGTATGCCACATTTCTTCCCTACCTACAGCTCCACCTAAGCCTATTAGGAGTAGGATGTGAAGAAAGGCAGCATGGATGCCTTGGTGAGGAACCATACACTTTTGAGCGGTCCGAGAGTATCATTTGAGGAACTCTGATTTTCTTTTGAAAAATTTGCAAAACCTTCGGATTGATAGCTGATCAAGGTATGAATGATTATGCATATGCTATATAACCATTCTGTCTCTCAACAGCCTAAGGCAGGTGAAGCTATATGCCCCACGTCATCAGGTGAAAGGTAAGGACATTGCCAACTTGTTCAACTCTTGTAGAATACTTTGCTGTATATTTTGCCATAAGTTGAGAATACAACCTTATAGCAACTCCTGATCAACCAACCTAAGTCTCTAATGTCTTGCTTCGAGACGAGCAAGAGGTTAGCTTGGGGGAGTTTGTTGACGGCTGTTAAGTACCACTTTCAGCCCTCAATATTCTCACATAAATGGAGGCATATGCATTATTTACTTGCATTTTAGTTTGAATAATGTAGTTCCACTTGTCCTTGGAGATTATTTGTATGTAGGTGAAATACCCCTTAAAAGAGATGGAAACCCACCTTCTATGGAGAAACCATGCCAACTCAGCTGAGGAGATGGCTGCCACCAAGGAAATACATGGCATTCCACATCATTGATCCAAGGGAGGCACTCACCGACGAATCAAAGAGCGCCACATGGACTTCACATAGATGAAAGGGCCCACCTCGGATACCAAATCAAGCCATGCATCAGGGATGGATCAGAGGGCCCACAGGGCAGCCACCCAGAGGAAGCACACCAGGTGGGGGCGCCCTAGGGGGCCGGCCGATCCTAGGATCAGCCGAACCGCCTTATTGGCGCCCCATCTGGCCCTACATGTGGCAGCTGCTCATTGGTCCATTGCCTCACTCCCGGGTGTTTCGAGGTCATTTGGTGCTCCGAGCAAGCCTTGTCCCTGCATATAAATAGAAGGGGAGGGGCTCCCATTTCACACACACCACTCTCTCATTCTCCTCTCACTTTTAGTTTCCAAGGCTAGGGGGTAGCCTAGAGTAGCTCTTCTTCAGGTTCCAAGTCTTCTTTGGAGTCTAGGTATGAGTTCTCTTTTATCTTTATTTCATTGTATGACTTTGATCTACTTCAGTTATTCAGCTATTTCATATAAAGTCATGGTAGATCATATGCTTGATATGTTCTTGAGTTCATCCTTTGTTCATCATTTAGAGGCTTGTGTTCTTCATGAACACTACCTTTTGATCCACTTGAAGGGTCATAAACTCATTCCTTATGTGTTTGTTCATAAGTTAGAGGCTTGTGTTCTTCATGAACACGATCCTTTGATCTTATTAACTAGACATAAGAGAGTTCAAATCCGTTCGTATGTCTAGCCTTAGTTGATCTTGTTAGATGGCATGAGAGTGTTGCATGAGGTTTGTGTTCAAGCTACGGTACTCGGTCTAAGTTGACCAATCTTCTGGTGGCTCTCACCCTGGGTCACAATAGTTCGGGCCGGGTGGAGTCTAGCAGCAACGCAGGCATGGTGCCTGGGTTGTCTGGCTACGTTAGTTATGAGCATACCCCCCGTAACGATAGAGGTAGGTCCGCAGTGGTGACAGCTGTTGGATCCTTTGCAACCCTCCGCGCTGGGGTACCTACTGTAGGAGTCTAAAGTCTAGTTTCGCAGAGTGCTGGTGGTCGCGGGCTAGCTCCCCATTTGTACCTGGGTGCTGAACCTTACCCTCTCATGCAATACTCATACCTATCTCCTGTATCTTCTAGCTTTGTATGTTTAGTACATTAGAACCTAGAGCTAACTCGTATGTTTCCCCTAAGCCGTAGTATGCTAGAGTAGAGGTAGATTTGAGTGTGTGTGTGTGTGTGTCACACTACCCTTATTATCTTTTATCTTACCCCTACCTTTGAGTTTGTTGTTTCCTATATCTATCTCTTAGTTTACATTCAGTGCAAAAGCATAAGTCTATGATATCTGTCATTGCCTTCCACGGATACAATACCCTTGGAATATTCTCCTTCCTTGGGGAAATGCTATAATGGTTTATCTGTGCGCTTGTGGATTCGTTCATGATCGTTTAGATTAACCTTTGGCAAGTCTTGATGTTCACGCTAACTCAGCGTCGTTAGTTGTGACGTTAAGAGGTGCCAACAGGCGTTTCTTGGTGTTGTCACTAAGGATGGATTCCAGATCTGTTCTTAAAGTGACGACGCTACGAAACACCAACAATGTGGGACCCATTTGTCATCCCCTTCCACCTTATACTCTCTGTCTCTACTTCCGTCGCCGTCGGCCTCACCTTCTCCCTTCTCTTTGCCTTCTCCTCCTTCCCGGCTTCCCGCGGTGCAGGCGGTCGGCAGTGCCACCGTGACGTGTCCTTCCCGGCGGCCCGTCAGTGTCCTCCGCCACCTCCACTTTCCGTCGTCCCTCCTCCACCTACCCGCGACACGGACGGCCAGTGCGTGCTCCTCGGCGGCGGCCCGTGTCATCGCTCGGCATCCTCCTCCTCTACCTCCCCGCGGCACAGGCAGTGACGCGTATTCCCTAGTGGTATGGTAGCATCCTCCTCCACCTCCCTGCGACGTGTGCTCCTCGGTGTCCTCCACCTCCACCTCCACGTGGCGCGGGCGATCGGCAGCGCAAGCATCGACGCGTCCTCCTCGACAGCCCGACAACATCCTCCACTTCCACCTCCTATTGCGGTAGCTGCACCTCCTCCACCCCCTCACGGCGCAAGCAAGAGCGCACTCGCGGTGAAGGCGGGAAGGTGGGGCCACACGCGAGAGCCCGTGGATGGCGAGCGAATCCGCTCAGGAGAAATAGCCAGCGGGAGGTGTTGACGCAAAAATCGAGGCAGGTTATACTGAGTTGGATGGACTAGTGAGTCGCATAAAAGGACTATTGGATTGAGTGTTTTGCTATTTTTTTCATTTTTAGTTAGTTAAATAGATTTAGCTAGTCTTTAGACCAACTCCAACAACCTCTCTATTCTTGCTAGCTAAATTTGGAGTTTAAGCCCTTTGTAAAATTAGAAAACTCTATACTTCTATGGGGTATTCCAATAGACTAGCTAAAAACTAGATAGCTTTTGCCAGGCCCACCCGACAGAACAGAAATCCCCTGACCCCTTGCCTCCCGACGCCCTCTGTGCCGCCGCCGGACAAGAAAATCGAGCGGTCGTGGCCGCTGACGCCTGAAGGTCATCGACGACGCCACCATCCTGTCTGTAGCTCCTCTTTCAATCAAATTGATTCGGGGTACTTAGGGTTTAGGGTTTCTAATTTATGTTCATGTCTGCTTCTCCTCCTTCGATCATGATCTAATTCGTTATGGCATGCCAATTTGTACTTAAAAATCAACGCAACAGAGTATGGATCCCGACGAAGAATTCATTCAATTTGTATTGGATGAAGTTATCAATTCATTCTCTTCCGATGATGAGATATATGATGATGCCGCGCACATGATCATTGAGGATTCAGTTAATAATCCCGGTCATATTGGTTATATTGAGGGACATGAGGTAGCCCAGCGTGAAAGACTATTACACAATGAACTTCTGTACAAAGATTATTTCTCAAATAATCCTACTTTCAACACCACTACTTTTAGATGGAGGTTCGTATATTTTCTGTAATTTTAATCTAATATTCACTGTACATGTAAAATTTTTGTGCTAAATTGTTACTACTTCGTGACATAGGTTTCGGATGAGGCGATCTCTATTTCTTCGCATAATGAAGGCTGTTGAGAAACATGTCGAATATTTTGTGCAGAAGAGGAATGCAACTAGTGTGCTAGGACTATATTGTTTACAGAAGGTTGTCGCTGCTTTCCAAATGTTAGCTTATGGCACACCAGCTGATGCTTTGGATGAGTATGTTCGTATTGGAGAGAGTACTGCACTATAATCTTTGAGAAAGTTTGTAGCGGCTGTTGTTAAGATTTTTGGACCGGAGTACATGAGAGAGCCTAATGAACAGGATACTCCTAGATTACTTGAAATTGCAGCGAGCAGAGGATTTCCTGGTAATGTTGGTTCCATAGATTGTACGCATTGGCCTTGGAAAAATTGCCCTTCTGCACATCACGAGATGTACAGGGGACACAAAAAGGAGCCTACTATTATTTTTGAAGCAGACGCATCCAAAGATCTATGGATATGGCATGCCTGGTTCACACAATGACATAAACGTGCTTCAAAGATCCCCTATCTTTGGAAGGCTTGCTGAGGGGCAAGGTCCACAAGTTAGCTACAAGATAAATGGACATGATTATTCAATGGGTTACTATCTAGCAGATGGTATATATCTGTCATGGGCAACTTTTGTGAAGACAATTCCAGAGCCACAGGGTAATAAGAAAACATATTTTGCAAAGGCACAAGAAGCATGCGGAAAGGATGTTGAATGGGCATTTGGGGTTCTACAATCTTAATTTGCTATTGTTCGTGGGTCGGCTCGTTTGTGAGATGAAGATACGCTCCATGATATTATGATGGCTTGCATCATAATGCATAACATGATTATTGAAGATGAGCGTGAAGAGCACGTGGAGCAATATGAGTACCACTTCGACGATGAGGAACATTATGTTTGCAACTACGACGATATGGGATCAAGAGTGACAATTTCACATAGTGCAGCACCTGAACTTGATGCTTTCATGCAAAATTACATAAACATCAAGGACAACGAAATCCACTATTAGCTAAAGGCAGACCTAATTGAGCACTTGTGGCAAAACCATTCAGAGTTGTACAAAATTGATTAATGTTGATTAGTTTCATTTAGTCCATTTAGTATTAATTTGAGAACATTATAGATTATATTGTGCTTGTTTGGCTCAGTGTGCTTGTCTCGAGTAGCACTTTTTTTTATCTCTGATTTGGTTGTGCTTGTACTTCCAAGAACTATCATAGTCAAATATATGGATCGGAAGGCTACTGTTCTTTATTTGAAAAATTTGCCAATTAAGTCTTTTTTTGGAGTCTCAAGTTTGTAGCATTCTATTGGTGTATGGTTGCATCACTTTTGGTCAGGTTCAGGAAGGCACCACTACACCAACTGTGATTCAAAGAAATCTATGCTTAATGTCCATATTAGCTACTGTCCTGAATGAAAGATTTTTTAAGAAAATTAATGAGCATTGTATTTTTATTAAAGCTGAGAAATGGAATAGTAGTAAGAAAAGGGAATTGCTTACAATATGTAGAAAGGATCCAGAAAACTGAATCTGTCCAGAAACAATCTAGAAAACTAAAACTATCCAGACATGTGCGATGCATATATATAGGCACACAAACATGTAGGTAATCTCATCAAATAACCTTAAACCATATAATTCAAAGGGTAGCTCATATGAAGACAAATCCATAGACACACTATCTAAATTAAGAATTCATAGGGTATCTCACACATGAGTTTTCAAATGAACTGAAACTAAACAGAAACTCCTAGATGTTGCAACGTCTTGCAAGAATCTCTTCCTGCCGCACTGCACAGTACTGTTGCAGTTTGTAGTTCATTATGCTCAAATCCAAATTAAGAATTCTATCCTCATCTTGATCCCTTTGGAAGTGAAACTATTGTTTGTCCAATTTGAGTCTTTCCTCTTCTAAGTCCCTTTGGACCTGAATATTTTCTTTCTCCACTTTTATCCTTTCCTCCTGCAATGCAAATGCTCTATTGCACCTCTCTTCTTTCTTCAAGTCTTTCTCATTGTCAGCTTCTTTTTTCTTTACCATCAGATAATCCAATGTTTCAATGGTCGATTGTTGCTTCAGCTTTGGTTTCTCCTTCTTCTTGCCATCGGGTCTTACAGTTGGTTCAGCTTCATCAACAACATCAATAGGGGCAACAAGAGGTATTGCAGTTGAGCTTGGAGTAGAATTGTCCACAATCTTCTATTTCTTGTTGCTTGTTTTCTTTGCACATCCAACATCCCACCGCCTACTCATCCACTTGGGCTTGTCCTTGAGAATGTTCCAGCAATGCATGAATCCAACCTTCCTGTCCTTTGGGTCTTCCTTCGTGAACATTGCACAAGCATTTGCTATTTGCACATAAAAACCAAAGTAAACATTACAATGAAGCACTAAGACATGATCGTACAAGACAGATTATGTGTTTCAGTCTTTCAGAGATAACCTTGTCATCAACTGACCAACCACTGTGGTTCCTACACTCTATCTTAGACAGATACCCACAAATCAGATTCACATCATATTGAATACCGGACCAACGGTTCATCAAGGAACTTGAAGAACGAGTTGACTCGAACGTGAACCTCTTGTTTGCATGGAAATATGCATGTATCCTTTTCCAAATTGCCTTGTGTTTGATCAACACCTTGAATTGGATCCATGCTCACATTCAACCAAGCTGAGACAAGTAGTTTATCTTCCTCATCTCTGAAGTTTTTGCTTCTTCCCTGAGAACTCTTGGCTGTTGATCCAACAAGATGGATGGGTGGTTCACTGCTAGGTGAGAGCTCCTGAGACTGTTCAACTCCATTCACTAGGAGGTGAGTGTAATATCCTGCATCCATACCTCCTGCCACATGAAAAAATAGAACTCAACACAATGAAAAAGAATGATGCCAGCACTAGCACTCTAGATTCGTCAATAGCTCATGTTCTATTCATTAATCAACAACGAGAGGACCAAGAGTAAGATCAGAGTGCCAGATAATATATTCATGCTATATGTCATGCTAATTCAGAATGTGTAGAAATCTGGGTATTTAAACATCTAATTAGATTGGCATGAGACACCAGACTATAAAAATATTTGCATCCTCTATGAAGGAACTATTTTATGCAAGAACAAAAAAGGTGAAAGATGTTTAGTCTCTGAACCTACAGATTGGCAGACTGTAATTTTTCACATACTGAAGCTTTACACATACTGAAGCTTCAAATATGTCTAAGGTTCACAAGTCTAAAGCATAACATGGAGGAATTAATGATAAAGCAGATGTCCTACAATGTTTCTAGCAAGGCAATCCATTTTAGATGTGGTGTGATCTAACTAGGCTGCAGGTGTTACCCTTTAGTTAAAAAATCCCAACAAAAAACATATCAGGGTACCCTCTGGCATTTTCATTCACAACATGGCATTTTCAGTATTTATTCAGCTCTATACACAAACAATATTTATTGTGCTCTATACTTCACAGGATACTTCACATGATTCTTCACACCTTTGAACATCTCAACCAGGAACATAAAAAATTATTCTACTCTGTGAACCATACTGGAAATGATCAAATTCTTGCCATGATTTCGGAACTAAAAGCAAATTAGCCATCCCTACCTCATTAACAAGTTAAAGACTAAAATTCCCAGGGTGGGTCATCACTTGCACAGCTGCACCAACTAACTGCTAGATAAGGGCTGCCTGATGCTTAACTGCTATTGACAGTCATAGTCCACAGCACAGGAACGAAAGGTGATGCTCAACAGCTACTGAGTTTTAAGTGGATTCTAATAGAATAACAAATGAATGATAGCTACTGACCTATTAATAGAGCATAAATATATTTAGAAAAAACATACTATCTCTAACTATTGCAGCTGTCTGATTAATCGAAAGTGTCAAACAACAATAACAATCAGGAGACCACATTCGGAGCTACTATTGATGTCATATTTTTCTGCACTTCACTCTGCATTCTAATAATTTTCCAGTCATGCAAACAAAGGTGGTGGTGCTGTGTGTTCAGGCACACTCACAACACTCTGTGGTTCCATGAAAATCTGCACACCAAAAATAACATTGGGTACACTGAAAATTATCAGGTGCTTGCCCTGATTGCAAATGCACAATTTCAAATAATATATATAAGATAGTCTAACAAATTTTGAATTAACTAGCACTGTCAAACATGATGCATTCTTCAAACATTGAAATGACATGTGGCCATACATGTTGTGAACACAATGAGAACCAAATGAGTATGCTAGCACACATGTACATACTTATTCTAATCACAATCGATTATGCACACATACTATACTAGTACAGGTTAAGGTCAGAATATTTGACTAGGGGATTCTGTGCATATACATACATGACAGTATAGAACAAGTCCTCATGTACTATATTCCCAAAGATCAACAAACAGAGCTACATTCCTCCTTCGGCAAAAATTATGCACAATATGACAGCATCCCCATCCAATTCCTCCTCTCGCATTTTCATTCACAACATAGCAAAATGAACAAACACGAAATTGTTGACCAAATGGATCCACAAACTCACCAGTGTACGCCTCTTCTTCAAGGAATTCCTCACGATTGAGCTGATCTACTAGCGACCGGTGGCGTTGTGCGTCCAAATCTCCCACTGCCTCTTCCTCCCTTCCTACAGCAAACTGAGAAAAAGGATGAGCACTTCTCCGAGGAACACCTGTCCTTGGTCCGCTCTATCCTTTCCTGCACCATAGCCGATTTCCCGTGCACCTACCTTGGGGTACCTCTCTCTATTAGGAGGCTACCCAGCGGCTTTGCAGCCTCTTGTTGACAAGGTTGCTAGGCGCCTGCCTCCATGGCAAGGTAGACTGTTGAGCCGCAGTGGTCGTCTCGTCCTTGCCAAATCTACCCTCTCTGCCATCCCGGTGCATATCTTGATGGCGATCACCATCGCGCCCTAGGCGCTGCGTGCGGTCGAAACTCTCATCCGAGGCTTCCTCTGGTCTGGCACAGAGGTCGCCTCGGGCGGTCGCTGTCTGGTTGCTTGGGTGAATGTCACCTGCCCTACGCGCTACGGAGGTCTGGGGCTTCCGGATCTCCGCGCCTTCGGTACGACGCTACGCTTGCGCTGGCTTTGGCTTGCGTGGACAGACCCGAACCGGATGTGGGCGGCTTTCCGTTTCCCGGTTGACCGGACCTCTCAGGCATTCTTTGACGCCTCCGTCTCTGTGGAGGTGGGGACGGTGTCTGCGCACTATTCTGGGAGGACAACTGGATCTCTGGGTGCTCCATCAAATCCCTGGCACCCAACCTCTGGGCCGCGGTTTCGCCGAGGGTGCGGCGGTCCCGCACGGTCGTTGAGGACCTGCAGTTGGGGGCAGCTGGGGTACGTTGGGTCGCGGACATCACCCACACCAGGACGGTGCAGGTGCTTCTGCACTACCTTACCATCTGGGACCTGGTGCAGCAGGTTAGGCTCACTTCGGAGCCTGACAGATTCGTCTGGAAGTGGTCGCCTAGCGGAGTTTTCTCTTCGACTTCGGCTTACTCCGCTCTCTTTCTCGGTCGCGTTGAGATCCTCAGGGCACGCCTGATCTGGAAGATTCTTATGCTAGGGAAGTGCAAATTCTTCGCCTGGCTGGTCTTGCACGACTGTTGCTAGACGTCCGACAGGCTGCACCGTCACGGGCTTAGGGATTCGGATGTCTGCACGCTATGCGCACAGGAGTCTGAAATGCTTGATCAACTGCTGATGGACTGTGTCTTCAGCCGAGAGACTTGGTTCTCGGCGCTCAGACACTTTCTCATCCAGGACCTAGCCCCGAACCGCCCTATCAAGTTTGCGGACTGGTGGTGCTCCGCTAGGACAAAAGTCGCTAAGGTGCGAAGGAAAGGCTTCGACACCTTCATCTGGCTGGTCACTTGGTCGCTGCGGAAAGAGCAGAACAGACACGTCCACGAAAGGGAGGCTCTTATGCCGGTCGTGCTCATGCCGGTGATTCTGGACGAGGCTAGGTCTTGGGCGCGAGCTGGGTTTCTTCCGCCCGCTAGACTGTTAGGTGTTCGCCCGGTGAGGGCAGTGTAACCCTTTGTTCTTTTCTTTTGGCTTCATGCCTCTTGTACTAAAACCGGTGACTTTTCTCATCTCTTAATGAAAAACGTGCTTTGCACGTCTTAAAAAAAGGACGAGCAGCGGCGGATCCATTCCACAACCCGGGTACCCTGTCTGCGGTTGAACGAGATCACCACGGCATGTACATGGTGGTGACGACAGTAGTGCATGACGCGGTGCGGCAGAAGCGAGGGCGTTCAGTGCTCCTCACCGGCGGCGGTGAGTGCGCAAGGCCGCGGAGCTGCGTGGGCACAAGGCAGGAGGCCAGGCTCGATTTATCAGCTCGGGATGCAGTTTTGGCGCGAGGAGGAGGGAGATTTGGCGCAAAAAGAACGGGAGAGACCGATGCCACTGCGGGATCCAGCATTTTTGCAAGCGGACACGCTCGCCAGAGTTCGTGAGCCGCGTGGGAGGGATAGGGAGCAAGATTGCGAACCTAGAGTTTAGGCTGTTGGAATCGTCATCTATTATCTTAAAACTTCAGTGTTAAAAGAAGTCACCACGTTCGCTGAGAAGGTCTATAAATTCTCACGTTAATCTAAAAAAGAGAAGAATATGGACCGTTAGATTTTATGAAGATCTAACGGTATAGAATATCTCAATATCTCAAAGAGTCCACCTCAAATACAATTAGTAAATACTAATTTCAGAATTAAATAGAGCTAAATTCGGAATTAAAAATAAGGAAACTAGGACTTGATAATAGAGTCTTTGCCAAATACGATTAGTAAATAACTAAATTCAGAATTAGAAATTAGCAACAAAATAGAGTAGTAACAATTGTAGATGCTTCAAATTAAACCATAGGCCTAGATGCTTCAAATAAAACCATAGGCGTGGAACATATTTTTATTAGGCCCTGTTTAGTTGGTGGAAAGTTTTTAGAAAAAATTTTTGGGGTTCCCTTCCAAGGTCTATTAAGAGTATTAAATGTAGACTACTTACAAAACTAACTACACTAATGGACTAGAAATCGCGAGATGAATCCATTAAACCTAATTAATCCGTCATTAGAGATTGGTTACTGTAGCACAATGTTGTCTAATCATGTCATAATTAGGCTCATTAGATTCGTCTCGAAAATTAAGGTAGGGGTTGTGGAATGGTTTTTGTCATTAATTCACATTTAATACTCCTAATTAGTGTCCGGAGATTGATATGACGGGTAGTTGGTGAAACTTTTGGGAACTAAACGGGCCTTAGTATATATATGTAAAATCATAGTCATTTATCTCAGGAAATACCACCGTTAAATATCAGCCGCTCATTTTGGCAAATAAAAAATTGGATGAGTGTGCATGTAGTATATGTGTAAGATGCTCCCTCCCTACTGAATTATACTCTAGGAATATAGCTACTTTTAAACTTTTTTAAAATCAAGCCTTTTCAATTTTGACTAAAAATAGCGAAATAACCATATAGACTACTTATTTTTCAAAGATATTGTTGGTCAAAGTAAAAAAATGTTTGACTTTAGAAAAACCTAAACATAGAACATTAATCGCGCAAACATTCTTGAGAAATACAAAACAAAGCCACCACGTTCGCCGAGAAAGTCTAGGAATTCCCACATTAATCTAAAAAGAAAAGAATATACATCGTTGAATTTTATGAAGATCTAATTGTCTAGATTATAGGGCCTAGAAATTCTCACGTTAATTAAAACTAAAATGATATTTACCCTTGGATTTATGAAGATCTAACGATCTAGATCAATTCAAACAATTTATATTGAATAAGATAGAGATACAATATATCTTGAAGAGCATTAAGTAATCCCTCCCCGCTTACTTAAAAAGGAAAAGAACATTTTTTTCTAGGCAAAGTTTGTCCTTAAGCTTCATCATGCAGAGATCCCAAGGTCGTGTGTCGTCGTCTAGCACACAATCTGACTCTATTTGTTAATATCGAATTGTGGTTGCATTGTGTATAGTTCGTGAGCCTCACAGCAGGGCAGCGCTCAATAGGGGTGGGTATTTTTAAACCAAAACCGAAATAAAATACCGAACCGAGCCGAACTGAACCGAAATGTCAGTTTTTCGGTTTATTCGTTTCGGTTTCCAATTTGGCACAGTTCGGTGTCGGTGTCGGTTTTAGTACCGCAACAAACCGAACCAACCGATCAACCGATATATACGCACAAAACCAATGCATACAGACAGCACCCAAACCAGGTAGGCCCATAGGTTGAGGATTTGGCCCAACTCAGCCCAAGGTCAGAAGCAACAAGCAAATACAGCACCGCACGCAAACAATTCCTAACCCTATCCTTTCTAGTACCCAAGAGGCAAGAGCCAGGCCGGCCAGCGACGACGGCGGCAGCTCCACTGCAGGCTACTGCAGCCGTCCATGCTCGGCCTCGGCTCCGTCTCCACCTCGACCACGCAGTGCGGGCGCGCAGAGGTCGGCGGGAGGATCTGCTGCAGGCCGGCGGGACTCGCGAGACCACACCTCCACGCAGCGCAAGCGCGCAGCGGCTGCAGGCGGATCTCTGGCGGGTCGATGGGACCATGCATGCACGCGGCGCAGGCGCAACCGGCGGGTGGTCTGCGGACGGCCGGTGGGTTGATCTGCGGCGGCAGCACAAGGCAAGTCGACCTCTTTCGATTGATGTGTGTTTGCCTGAAATGCTTCCAATGAAACTTCGGTGTTAGCCGAAAAACCGAACCGAAAAATCGAAACCGAACTCGTCGGTTTTTGTTTTCCTGATGCACCGATCGGTTGTTGATTCCTGGAAAACCAAAATATTAGAACACCGAAAAACTGAACCGAATAGTCGGTTTAAACCGAACCGAATAGTCGGTTTAAACCGAACCGAATAGTCGGTTTAAACCGAATGCCCAGCCCTAGCGCTCAAGGAAAGAGAACACAAAGACCAGATGGTAGCGTGCATACACGGTTTTGAAGAAGCTAAGAAGTACGCCTCGCCAAATATGGCATTGATCACGTAGAAAGTGAGTTTTTTGTATTTAATTTATATATAATATTCAAAATTCAAATACAAATCTAACTTCGATTTAGGAATCAAATTGAATAATAGGAAGGTTAATTTAAATTTGTGTGTGAGAGAGAACATGATCATAAGCTTGGGAGAATAAAATGAATCATGATAGAACATACGAACAGCTACAGAAATGGTGGGCACTACATTTTTTTGTGTCAGTGACCTATGTCTCTATGATGCATCATAAGGATGGAGGTAAAACAAAACAAACCTTAGCTCCTCAATCATTTAATTAAGAAGTATTTGAAAAAAAATGAGAGTTGTCCATCCCGTGAAAATCGAAAGGTGGAGACAAAGTACCATGAAGTACCTAAAGAGAAGTACCAATTTGGTGGGATAAAGTTCAAAAATCGTGAGCAATAACAATGATGTCTTTTTAATTATATCTAAATATATTTAATTCTTGTCAAAATAAGATTACCTGCAAGTACAACTGCTACTTTAAAAATATTGTAACAAAAGATCATTGTTTTAAAAAATACCACTGTGTTGTTTGGTGCTCACACTATAAACTCGATCTAGAGTTCTGGACCCTGTTGGAAGAAAACACGAGGGTCATGCACATCACCATTACTCAAGCACCCACGCCCATCTCCAACATCGCCATGCTGATGGAATTCGAGGTAGAGGTGTTGTGTTGTGTATGTGTCAAGCCTGGTGACAGCCACAAGCCACAACTATCGCAGGCATTGCACCGAGCACTGGCTTGTGGGCACTGCACCGAGCACTCGCTCGTGGGCAGATGTTGCTGGTCTTCGTCATATATACCACTCTACATGCTAGTGGAGCAAAATCTACATAGGCGAGGTTGTCACCGTATGATTTTGAAGGTCAAGGCCAATACCGCTAGAGCCCCTTGGTGATTGGATTCTTGGTGGTCATGCTATGTCGGTGAGAGAGAGAGAGTCATTGTTGATTTACAAGAGAAAAAGGAGAAGGTTGTTGCGATGATATTTTTTTAGAAACAATGATTTTTAGTGCTACAGACTAGCAATATGACCCGCCATGGTTGACAAAGAGATGAAGGACCGAGTAATAATAGTAGACAGTGAAGGAAGAAGGTCTCCATGTATGGCAACAAAGCATCCATATAGGCAAAGAAGGTAGCATGATACATGTTGACGCTTTTTCTTGGACGATATGTTGTTCAGACACAATGATGTACAAAAGTGAGACAATGACATCTACCGAATGAAGAGTCGTGAAACCGAGCAACAATAGCGAATAATGGAGAGAGGAGGTGTCTATGTATGTTAGCAATACATTGGTGATCGGATTGAGAAAACACAGTGAGGGAGCAAGGGAGAAGGAATAGACTGGGGAGATAAACAAGAAAAGATGAAGGCGTAGGTGTTAGAGATATGGACAACATGCGTCCAGTCTTTATGGCAGAGAGGACGAAGAAGGAACAAGCTGAAGAGAAATGCAAGAAGAGATGAAGGCACAAGTACTAGGTATATGGACAATAGGCATTCCTCGGTCTCTGGCTGAGAGGACAATGTGCCAATGTGCATCTATGATTGCAATATTAAATACAAGTAATAAATCTCTAAATTCATAAACAAATTCAGAATATAAGAAGTTAGCAGTTGGTTTCTACTAGCAAAATAGCTAACTAAAGAATTCATACCAAATACAATTAATAACTTACTAATTTAGACATTTAAATAATAAAAATAGTACATGATTGTGTCTATCCATATTGTTATCAATTATCTTATATCAATAATGTTAATATTTTAGCATAAATACCTATAATACTTAAAAATATAACAATATACAACAACTGATCTTTTTTTGAGCGAAAAAGACTATGGGAGAGTTCCCCACAACATATATTTTGCAACAACTGATCTTACTACATTTAATTTATAATGAACGAGATTGTATATGACCAATTGATTCAATTGATCCTTTCAAGAAAATAAAAATAAAAAGTCGAACCAATAATTTTCTCAATTGGAGAAGAGATGTGTAACTATTTTGCTTTAAATAAGACAATGTAGCTTTTGCAACAATACCAAACACAACAACTCGATGGACTTCAAATGGCGGCTCATAGTCTTGGTACAAAAGAGGGGAGGCTACATACACAATTAAACGCTACTATCGTCCTCCGTCACCGCTAGCTGCACTACCAAGCAAAAAAACCTAATGGGTAACCAAATATATTACTACCTTTAGGTGAGAAGATAGCTGGATAGACAAACAAACATACACACGTGAAGAGAGAAGTTTTCACGAGGAAAGAAGATGATTGATTAATAAAAGATATCAGTTCATCCCACCAGAGGGGGAGGGAAAGGGAGGGAGCGTGCAAGAGAGAAGTTTTCCACGAGAAAAAAGATGATCAATGACTAAAAATTATAGGTTCAACCCTAAGACGTATTTTTGTTATTTTTAAAATTATTTTGTAAATAAAAAATAAAGTATAGACATTACAAACTACGAAATTAAGTAAATCTAAAGATTCATATTGAATCATATATACTATAGAATTAACTTAAATTAGAAAATATAAGAGTTATGTCAAATAGATCTATATAAATACATAAATCTTTAATCATAATAAATAATTTTATATTAATAAAAAGTAAACAAGAGAAGAGTTTATATTGAATATGATACAGGACAAGGTAATGCGCACTAGCAACAAAAATGAAAGATATATAAGATTAGAAATAAAGTAAAGCATAAGTTCTCATATTTGGGTTTTGATTTTAACTTTAGTTGTTGTGGCTATGTACAACTATTTCGATAAATTTGTTAGGAAGTTTAAATATTATGTATTAGCCAATAAAAGATTTAAAATGTCTTAGATAAAGAATTCTAAAAATGCTATTCTAGTCATGCTATTTGCGCGGTACCTTACTAGTTTTCTCTTATTTTAGTGATCGAAAACAAAATAAACGGAACTGCTAGCGCCCGGACGTCAGTTCCGGGCGCTATTATCGTACGGGTCCGCAGCCGTCGGATCTTATGATGCTCAGCCATTAGCCGTCAGATCAAAAAGTTCAGCGAGCAATGTTGCGAGCAACATCCAACATCAGGGGCCCTGCCCTCTCCTCTCCCCGGCACAACACTCAAGCGACCCATGTTGCGACCCGTGTTGCGTGCAACATCCAAGATCAGGAGCCCTCCTCCCTCCTCCTCCTCCTCGACACAACACCCAACATCACATGTCTGCAACATCGAAACTCAACATCCGCAACATTCGCTAAAAACACAGTGAAACACTGAGATGCATATGTCGCAAAATAGAAAAGTAGCAGTTGAAATACAGAAACAAATGTTGCAACATCATCAAAACAATAGTGAAACATCTCAAATCACTTCATGCAACATTGAACAACACTGAATGAAACATCTCAATCAATCCGTGCAACATCGAATGGCGCCAGATGAAACTTCTCAACTCATTTCACGCAACATCGAAAAACACAGACCCAGAATCCAGCCACGGGCACAACGGCAGAGGACGACGTCGTCGTATCGGCGACGGGCGAGACGGCAGCCCGCACGATGGCGGACAGCGGCTACTCGCCTCAGCCATAGGGGCGCGGCGCGCACGGCTGGCCTGCCCTCCAGCCGCGGAGAGTGGTGGCAGCGGCGCTCGTGCAGGATTCGGCCTGGAGTGGGTGGTGGGCGTCTGGATCCAGCAACGAGGAGTCCGCGGGGCTGTCGGCGGGTGGATCAGGGAAGGGGCGGCTGCGCGGCTCGCCGGCGGGTGGGCGGAGCAGGGGACCTTGTGGCCGTTCCGGATCTCCCGCCGTCAGCCTCACTCTCCGCTCCGGATCTCCTGCCGTCGGCCTCGCGTGGTTCTCGCCGGCCTTGCTCGTCACCGACCTCGTGTGGTTCCCGCCGGACTCGCTGCCACCGATCTGGATCTCCCGCCGTCGGCCTCACCCGACTGCTGCATGCCGCCGCCTGGCCCCAGCCATGCATCGCCTGTGGTCTCCGCCACCACCGGAGAGGGCCGTTGCTGAGAAAGAGGATGAATGAGATGAGTGGTGTGGGGAGGATGAGGATAGACATGTAGGGACGCGGGCGTCCGACGGTTTGTGCTCGCATCGGACGTAAGACTTGTAGCAACATGCCAAAAATATTGTTGCAACACCATTATACAATGATTGCAACATCCCAAAAAGCAATGCAGCGAGAAAGAGAAAAGACCCGTCCACTTCTAGCGCTGGGAACATGGCTCGCAACATGGCTCGTGAGTCGTGACATAATTCGTAAATCGCAACATGGCTCGCAACATGAGTCATTCCAACATGATCACAAGTCCGTCCGATTTTCACCAGGTATCGGACGTCCTATCGTTAGCATTACTGCAAAATAAAAGAGATGTTGAGTTGCTCGGCGGGGCGGGGCCGCGGGGGCACTGGCCAGCCGCCAGCCTTCAATTCGGCGCAAGCAGAAACCATTCAGCGAGCATTCACCTAGCACCACTCCCCACTCACCACTCCCCAGCTCGGGATGAAAACGGACAGAAACGGACGGAAAACCCTTTAACCGTGTCCCGTCCCATATTTTTCCACCGGAAACGGGAACGGGAGCGGGACGGGAAGCGGGATAAACGGGTATACGAAAATGAATAAATATGGACGAAAATATAACGAAAACGGGTGGGAACCAGGACCATACATCGGGATACATGTTTACGTACATATTACACATGTATATAAACACACACTAGTACGTTAAAGCAGTACCGCTGCTGCACACAACACTTGTATGCGATACTGTACTGTATCAATATAAACCAGTTGTAATGCCGCAAGCACAAGAAGCAGAGCAGCACGCTAGCACTATACGTCTATACACTGCAACCGAGAGCAACCTGCCAAGCTAGCATGGCACGTTGAGGCAGTTGCAGTATCAAAATTCATCCCAAGATGCTTTTGAAAATAAAATAATCACATATAGCACTAGGTGCTCACAGACCGGAGGAAGTTCCTCCTGCAGTCGTGCTCGCTGGCCGTGCATGCGCAGGCTGCAGTGCCGGAACGTTAGTCTTGAGCATGATGGGCCGAGACATCAGACAGGAGGAAGTGCAAAACTGTGATATTAGCCTTATCCCGTTTAACTAAAAAACGGGATGAATACGGGATCATCCCGGTGAAAAACGGATACCGTAAATACGGGCGGGATACACCCTTAACCGTTTCCCGTCCCGCTCCCGGTCACCCTCGTCCCGTTTTCCGTCCCGTTCTTGTATTCTTCCGTCCCGTTTTCGTATAGACACAAATATGGGACAAATGTACAAAAACGGACAGACGGAAACGGGATTTATCCCGTCCGTTTTCATCCCTCCCAGTCGTCCCCATCCAATCGGCAGAGGCACGGGCTAACGAAATGGGCGGCGTCTCGTCCACACCGGCGGTCCCGCCGGACGACGTCATCCTGGAGATCCTCCTCCGCGTCCCGCCGGAGCCCATTTACCTCCTCCGCGCCTCCAAATGGCGCGACCTCATCCGCGACCCGGCGTTCCTCCGCGAGTTCCGTGCGCGCCACCGTCAGGCGGCCCCCTTGGTTGGCTTCTTCTACCCGGACGGAAGGTTCGTGCCCACCGGCGAGCCGCCCGACCGCGTCGCCGCCGCACATTTCTCCCAGCCGCACGGTGGCGGCCGCCGCTGGCGTGTGTTCGGCTCCCACCACGGCCGCGTCCTCCTTGCCACCACGGAGCACGAGAGGGAGCTGGAGCTTCTTGTCTGGTGTAGAACGGCAGGACTTCGTCCTCATGACCGGCAACGTCTTCTACCTGAACTACCGGGTCCAACGGATCCCTGATGTACTCCTAGACTTTAGGTAGGTAGTTGCCCACAATTGCCTGACGGCGCTCTGTATATGTACTCGAGTTTGTGCAGTAATAGAACTGAGCTTTTCCTGCATTTGACAATCTACATGGTATCAAGAGACTCCACGATCTGATCCCACCTTCCGCTGCCCTCTTGCTTCTTCGTTTCCATGTCTTCCTCTGGTTCAAGCTCCTCCAACCCTTTCGCCGCTCCTATTCCTGATGCCCCATCTGCGGCCGCTATTGCCAAGATCACCATCAAGGCCCATGTTCCTGTGGTGCTTGACATGGATTCGTCCAACTTCCGCCAATGGCGCACCTTTTTCGATATCACCTTCAAGAAGTTCGGCCTCCTCAACCACGTTGACAGCACCCTCGACGCCCTCCTGTTGCAGGACGAGATCGAATGGCTTCAAATCGACTCCTGCATCGCGTCATGGCTCTACACGATCGTGTCCTCTGACATCATGGATGCGGTCTATCGCCCTCAGCAGTCGGCGTTCTCCGTCTGGACCGGCATCCTCGGCCTCTTCCTCAACAACAGCCTGCAACGTGCCGTGTTCGCGTAACAGGAGTTCCACAGCCTCTACCAGGGCGACATGTCCATCACCGAGTACACCGGGAAGATGAAGCGCCTCGCCGACACGCTCTACGACGTTGGCGCCGCCGTCACTGATCAGGCCCTTGTCCTCAACGTCCTCCGCGGCCTCAACTCCGATTTCAGTTCGGCCATCACCTACCTCAGCGGCAAGGACCCTTCCCCATCCTACCTCTACACGCGCTCGTACTTGCTACAGGAGGAAAGCCGCAAGCGTCACACCCGCAAGATGGAGGCCGCGACCGCTCTCCTCGCTGCCGGCTCTCTCTCCTCCAAGTCCAGCAACTCCACCGTCCACCCTCCGCCCGGCACCTCCACTGTCAACCCTCCTTCTGCCGGCACCAGTGGTGGGGATCGACGCAAGAAAGGGAAGAAATTTGATGGCCGCGGCCGTTCCGGCGCCCACGACTCTCCCCGTCCGCCTGTGCTTCTACCGCCCACCGGTGCGACGCAGTGGGGCTAATCGTACAACCCATGGACGGGTGTCGTTCAGGCCTGGCCCCTACAGCAGTGGCGCCCGCCGACGACGGGTGTTTTGGGCCCGCGCCCTGGCGTCGCGCCGCCCCAGGCTCTGACGGTGTACTCCGCGCCGCATCTCGGCGCCATGGACACCAACCCCTTCGTCGCCACTACGGCTCAACCCCCGGTCGCTCTCCTCCACGCTCTTCAGGGTGCGCCGGCTCAGGCGGGTCACGCCGGCGGCGACTGGTTTCTCGATACCAGTGCAACTTCGCACATGGCGTCCCACCCTGGTATACTTTCCACACACACCTCTTCTTCCTCTCCTGCTCAGATCATTGTTGGGAATGGCGCGCCGCTCGCTGTTCACTCCGCTGGCCAGGCGTCTCTCCCTACTGCCTCTACACCTCTTCTTCTTAACAACCTCTTCTTCTTAACAATGTTCTCATTTCTCCTCACTTGATCAAGAATTTACTTTCTGTCCGCGCGCTCACTCGTGATAATTCTGTTTCTGTCGAATTTGACCCATTTGGTTTTTCAATCAAGGATCTTCGCATGAAAACGGTTCTTCTCCGATGTGATTCGACTAGCGATCTCTACCCACTGCGCTCGCCAGCTCCAACTTCGCCAGCTCCTAGTCTTCCCCACAACCTCCATGCCTCTGTCGCCACCGAGCTCTGGCACTCCCGGCTTGGACATCCTGGCGACGCTACACTTCGACACATTTTGAACTCTTTTGGATTTTCCTGTAGCAAATCCGACAAACACACATGCCATGCCTGCCGCCTTGGCAAGCATGTGCGTTTGCCGTTCACTGAATCAAATAACATCAGCTCCTTTCCCTTTCAATTGTTGCATTGTGATTTATGGACATCTCCAATTCCAAGCAATTCTAGTTTCCAATTTTACTTAGTAATACTTGATGATTTCTCTCATTCTGCGTGGACATTTCCCCTGCGCCATAAGTCTGATGTCCTTCCCACACTTATTTCTTTTCATGCTTGCGTGCGCACTCAATTCCGCTGCGACATCCAGTGTTTTCAGACCGACAATGGCCGTGAGTTCGATAACTCCGCCGCACGCGCGTTCTTCACCACTCACAGCATTGCTTTCCGTCTCACCTATCCTTACACCTCGCAGCAAAATGGTCGTGCCGAGCGCATCCTCCGCACCATCAACGACAGCCTCCGTGCTCTCTTGTTTCACGCCTCGGTGCCTCTCTCTTTTTGGCCTGATGCTCTCGCCACCGCCACATATCTGCTCAATCGACGCCCTTGCCGTCATCGTGAAAATTGCACGCCCTATGAACTGCTCTACGGTGCTACTCCAACCTATGATCATCTTCGGGTGTTTGGCTGTCGATGCTATCCCAACACAACAGCAACAGCGCCGCATAAACTCGCTCCACGGTCCGTCGCGTGCGTCTTCCTTGGGTATCCTGCTGAGCAGCGTGACTACCGGTGCTACATCCTTCCAGCCATCACATTATCACTTCGCGCCATGTCTACTTCGACGAGGACGTGTTTCCGTTTGCGCAGGTGCAGCCGTCGTCGTCCACACCACGTTCCTCGTCGCCGGTCACGCTTCCGGACATCCCGTCAGCACCTGCACCGCGGCACGTACACATTTCCCCTGCTTCATCGACTCTGCCGCTGCAGGATCTCCTTCCGGCTTCTGCGCCACGTCGAGCACGCACACCGCGTTCTGCCACTCGCCACGCCGAGCATCACGCGCCAGCACCAAACGCTACGCCACCTCCCCAACGCTCTGCGCCGCAAAGCCCGCCCGTTCGTTCCCAAGTGTCACACCTGTTTTTCCGAAGAAAACCAAGTGATAACTATATGTATGCCAGGATCTAGTTTCATACATATAGTGACATCATAGTGAATAACAGAAACAATATCACGTAAAGAAAAGAGATTATCAGAGATTTACAGCGGAATCCTGGGAAACAATGGCTCCAAACTTCACAGGCAATCGACTGGGGGTTGCGTACGCCTAGCACCATCTTCTGGACATCATACACCTTCTTCTTCTTCTTCTTATTCTTCTTCTCTGAACAGCGGTTTAGCAAGGGTGAGCACACTTATGGTTGGAGCTCAGCAAGTGGGGGAAGATGCAAGGCTATCAAGGATAGGCTAAGATTTTGCAGCGGTTAGCATTTTAATGTTAGTCAAATTTTATTAGCAAGCACCTATTTACTAGATGTAAGTTTATACCAACCCAAAATTAGCATTTAGAAAAGCATCTCATCTTAAAACCATATGAAAACCACGATTTAATTCCATCTTTATGTTTGATTATCATGTGAGGGTCCAGGCCGCTCTTAACCGTGAGCACGGCTGATCGATCAGTTTTCACTCTGCAGAGGTTGTACACTTTCACCACAGCTCGCGTAAAAGTTCCGAAGAACTTTGAACCCAACCATGCGATGCTGGCCAAGCATCATACCACACTTCCGAGGTGTGATTGCATAGGGACGCTACGAAGCCTTTACAAAGATATGCAGAAGACCAACAGCCCGCATAGTTACAGTAGCAGAGCGGACCATAACCCTCCCTAGTGGACAGCACCTTAGCAAAGGCTGCGTCCAAGAGGACCGGGCTATACCCCTTAAACTCTGACCCCCTCTGCTCCTTTCGGATAAGGCTATCAGAAAATTCCACACACCTAATTAATTGGCTAAGCCAGAGCCATATGGACTGTGGTTGCACTGTTTTCCTGGGTGGTTCTCCATGTTCCAATTAAATCATATGATCTTGTTATTAACCACATATGTCACCAAAGTTACCATGATCAACTTTTTTATAAAGATCCATTTCAACCATCCCAAGCTAAGCAACTAAGTATAATCTACCCAAAACATTTATTTAAAAGGGTTGTTCAAGGTAGAGGGGATAAACTCTAGTTATGTCCTTAAAAAGGTGATTTCCCATCAAGTTTATGCAATACAACATTTAAAAGTAAATTTTAGTTATCATGCAATTATTTAGGACAAAGAGAAATATGCAGAGGGAGAAGTCCACTTGCCTTTCTCAACACAAAGCTACTCTTATGCTCTTCCGCTCTTGCTCTCTTGAAACTTCCGAACTTCCGATCAACAGCTCGATCTTCTACTCGAAGCAAACATCGGGCACAAACATGCAAAGCAGACAAACAAGAACAACTAAGACAATACACCAATCAAGAAAAGGCTTAAAAAGAGGATAAGGTTTGGCTCTAGGACCGCGAACGCAAAAACACTCGGGACTATCGGGAGATTTAGATCATATCACACAAGGCTATGTGCTTGGTATATTTTAATTCAATAAAGATGTGCATAGGTTATTTCAGAGAAATACCCTATTTATAATTAAGCAAGTTATATTTATATAAAAGGAATGGTGTATAACTTATTCCAATTTTATTTATAAATATTCAAGTCTGATTTATGCAAATTAAACATTTACTTCTAAAAGAAGCATGTAAAGCATCTAAGCGTATATCTTTATATTTCGAGTTGAACTAACCAAATTATAATTCAAAAACATATTTATATTCATATTAGTCAAATTAACATTTAATTAAGAAAACTCGGGATACCCTGTGTTGCTTTTATTTAGAAAGCAAATTGAATAAATATTAACCAATTTAACATTTATATTATGAAAAGCCGAAAGGTAGCTCTAGTTAGATTTTATTTAGAAAACAAGTTTAGTAAATATTAATCAAATTTAAAATAAATTAAATTCGTAAAACACATTTTGTAGTAAACATTAGCACTAACGCGTATTTTATTGTGAGACGAAACTACGCAACAAGAGCGAGCTTAAACAGGCTAAAACGATGGTTCTATGGTTAAACAAAGATTATGGATCTAATCACGATCAACTGTAGATTGGAAATGGCCAACAAAGAAGATTAACAAGAGGTAACTGATGAAGATTTACAAGGCAAAGAGATAACTGATGGTAACAGATAGACCAAAGGAAAAAGGAGAGACATGCTATATCGCTGAAAACATGTGATGTCATTTACTGGATGTATGTTTCTAAAAGAATAACAGATATATGACATAAGCATTATGTCATACCCACATCATCAAGCAAGGAACGCATAGATACGTGATCACTAGTGTGTCCACAGAAACGTCATGCACATGCATGCCATCAACCTGCATGCTACTGCTCGACTTGTATCAGCTACTATGGTGTGCAGCTCCTACTCGGATGACCTGATGTCAAAGAGTGATGCCTGAGAGGAAGCGCCGATTAATTAGGCAAAAGAACATGCAAAGATTGTTTCTGACCTGTCCGGGTGATGGTCGTGTTGGTCGATGACAGAGTTGACAATGAAGTAGGATGGCCGGCAAGAGTCAGGAAAACTGGGAAAGGATGGCATGGCAGCAGAGGCATACCCAGGCTGCTGGTTGATCTTCAGTTCTTGACAGAAGTACCAACGTCTCCTTGTTGTAGTGAATAGCATAAGATTCCGGCAAAAGATAGAAGGGAAACAATTAAAGAGGTTCAGGGAACAAGATCTGTATAGACTTGGTAGAAATCTCACCGGAGTATGGATGTCGATGCTGTATGGCAGCTTGCAGCCAGAAGAAATACAACGGAAATTCGGATCAGTTGATGATGGGCAACATATCAAAGGACATTATCAGGCTTTAGTTCGATCACAACTTCACAAGTGCATGGCAAAGAATGGAAAACTATAAGCAGTATAAGATAAACAGGAGTTGAACTATCAAGCCATAAGGATGACGTACAGATGGAGCTTGGTACTTTGTGTGATGACGACGATTGATGGTGAACAATGGCGAGGAGCCGATAATGAAGAGACGTCAGACACCTCAAACATGGCAGAAGCTACTCGTCGGACGAACAGCAACCTTCCAGGAATATTAGCGACATCTGCAGCACCAGCCTTGACACCGTTGTTCTCTTGTTGGTGTAGAGCAAGAGGAGGAGCAGCGTGCAGGAGCCGAGCCGCGGCCGCGCAGTTGAAGAAGCAGACCAGGAGGAGGAGGAAGAGGAGGGCAACAAGAGCCGGGAGCGGCGAGGTGATGCGGCTGCGACGATTCATCATCTTGCTGTGGCTGCGTGTACTGCTGGCGTGATGAATCAAGAGGAACTGATGGCAGAGCTTGATGGAGGGGCTCACCGGTGACAGCCGATCACAGAGACGGCCGTGGAGTTGAAGCGGACGACGACTGGTGGTATGCGGCCGGTGCGGGCGGTGGTACTTCGTCCGGTGGGCGACGAGCGACAAGGACCGGTGGTGTCGCACGGCGGCCGGCTCGGCCTCCAGACCGTGGTGGCGCTCCAGTACGTGATGGATTGGTGATGTGGAACAAAGGAACAAGTGCAGCTGGGCGTCGTGGTGCTTCTAGTGGCGTTTGGCCAACTCCGAGCGGGCTCCTCCTGGCTGACGAACTGACGGCGAGGCCGGTGGCGCTCTGAAGCAGGGTGCGAGAGGCTGCAGCGCTCGGCTCGGCAGCGTGTGGTGCAGAGCGAGAGAGGCAAGGCAGCAGGGGTCCAACGAGAGCTCGACGCTCTGGCTTTAGACAGACAGGAGCTGGCACGGGAGAAAGGGAAACGGCAGGCGGCCGGCCATTGATGGAGGAAGAGAAACGGACGACCATTAATGGCCTTAGTGGAAACGACCGTTACTGAAGATTGAAGGGGAGCGACGGTTCAGGGAGAGGAAGCGTAGGGGATGCGGCGCGGGTGCGAGACTCGCAACAGGGAGAGGCCCAGCGGCATGCACGGTAGCCGGCAACGAGCAGATCGATCAGATAGCGAGATTATGGTTGGGACTTGGACATGCTTCTGTTCGATCAAAAGACGACAACCTTGGGCCTCTGGATCAGCTCGCTAGCTATTCTCGTGGTGAAATCCTTCGCGGCGTCCGGCGAACAGCAGGGGTTCATGGACGGCATGGACACCTAGAATTTAGGGAGATGCGTTTTCAGAAGCAAAACAGAAACAAAGTTGAACTAACGGGATGGCTTAAAGACGCAAAACCCTTGGGTAGGGAGGCGGCCGGTGCACGAACTCGATGATGGCTGCACTCCGGTGGCGGAACGGCCACAGGGACAGATGGGATGGCTCCAGCTCGGCATCCCGAAGCTGCTGGTGCGTCTCCAGCGACGAGGATGGCCGACGGGCGTTCAGTCCGGCGAGGCGAAGCTTTTGGCAGGGATGGCTTGCTCCGGCGGTGCTTCCGTGCGCCGAATCGAGTGGCCAACTCCGGCGGCGGCGCTCGGCTTGGCGGCGTCTTGCCAACGAGCTAGGGCACACGAGGGAATATTGATAGATGTGAAAAAGGGAGCCTGTAGCTTGCTTTGTATAGGCCACCCGTGGGTCAGGTTCGGTCGTTGATTTGTTGGCATGCACGCGTCTGGATCGGAGTCTTGCTTGGTTCAGGTTATCACGCGTACGTCTGCAGCCAGGAGAAACAAAACGGTGTCCTGAAAATCCAGCTTGGTTTGTGTAGTGTCTTCCATTTGACGTGCAGGGCAAAGATCACACTAGTTTAACTTTGCCCTGAGAAGGAAGTGATGAACAGGGTGAAAACAAATAGAAAGGAAAAGAAGATTTGGATCAATATATATGTCGCATAGGATTTTGAAAAGATGAAGAAAGTAGCAGATATGCTGAGAGGACAGTATATAAGATGATGATTTTGTAGGCAAAAATTCATAGAGATAGTTTAGACCACGAGTAGCTCAAATAAAATACTTCGAGCTAATGAAAAAAAAAGACTTTGGGGTTTACAGAAGATAGATTTAGCTCTAGGAATGAGAATAAATGCCAGAAAAAGCTGAAAGATTTTTAGAGGAACCTAAACGTTGTCTAAACTCATTTAAAAGAAATATTTTGCACTTAAAAAAACATTATGATGCATCGGTATGAATGCAACACTCACATCGAACCAATTTATTTAATTCAGAAAATCAAACAATGACTTTTTCCTATACTAGATTTCCTGTAAAGAAAAATAAAGGTTGGAAAAATTTTAAAATTATGAGAAAATCATTGTTTAATTATTCTTTCTATTCACATCCTGAAATTGAGAAATTTCAGGGTGTGACAAATCTACCCCCCTTAAACGGAATCTCGTCCCGAGATTCGAAGAAAGAAGAGACAAGGAGAAGGGAAATAAACAAGAATATTGCTATTGAGGTAGGTAGGCAGTCATCCTCTTTTGTCGTCTGGGTGTAGGATCTTCAGTATTCGTCTTTCTTGGTCGTTGGGGTCTTCATTAGAGTGAGCTAGATGGGATAATAGCAAGCACAAGGTGGGAAGGAAAGGTAGAGTGAGGTCTTCTTTTCTTCAACTTGCATCTGCCTTCAGCTTCCTTCTTGTGATGTCCTCTAGTGAGTAGAAACAAAGAAAGATGACAAGGATGTGGGAGGTACAAAAGAGAAACCCTACTAGGCAACTGATGTCATTGCAGATATAAGATCCACAATACACCAACACTCACTGCAAAGAAACGAATCAATCAAGGTCATAAAACCAAACATCATCATACAAGCACTAAATTCCACCAATCAAGACAGTCAAGGGAACGATGCTAAACATTGTTAACAGTCATAGGGTATCCTCCTAAGCATGGGCATAGCTTCATCGGTCATCGGGGCTTGACTTCAGGCGATGAATTGATAGCTCCTTTGTTCGGGTGACTTGGGCAGGTATGCTTCATTGTACATGGCATGGATCATCCAAGGATTTTTTTTTTGAATCAGAAAGGAGACTTTGGAGTCAAATCAAGGGAGAGAATCCAAAGTATAGCATTGTTTGAAAAGTAAGGAGATATATGATAAGAAAGATGGACACACAAAAGATAAGTTAAAAGAATAAACAGGTAAGAAAGAATAAACATGAGGTAAGGGAAAGAATGGATGAGAGGGTAGTGAGTTGCATGAAACAGGTAAGATCATTGAACGAAAAATGAATGCAAGATCAAGAGATCAAGGAGGAGAGAAAATAAATAGACAAAGCTAGAGAGTTTAACATTTTCAAAACAATGAAGTGCAAATGAAACTGAATCAAGTGAGAAAGTTAAGTTATCAAGGGGGATTTAGGAAAATAAAATGGTCAAGGAGTGAGAATATTCATCACAGAGCTCAAGGGATAAGTAGTAATGAATTTTAGATCAAAAGAAACCTTGGGAACGACCATTGCTAACTAGGCTTGCGTCCTACAGTCGATACAGCTCTGATACCACTCTGTCACACCTGTTTTTCCGAAGAAAACCAAGTGATAACTATATGTATGCCAGGATCTAGTTTCATACATATAGTGACATCATAGTGAATAACAGAAACAATATCACGTAAAGAAAAGAGATTATCAGAGATTTACAGCGGAATCCTGGGAAACAATGGCTCCAAACTTCACAGGCAATCGACTGGGGGTTGCGTACGCCTAGCACCATCTTCTGGACATCATACACCTTCTTCTTCTTCTTATTCTTCTTCTCTGAACAGCGGTTTAGCAAGGGTGAGCACACTTATGGTTGGAGCTCAGCAAGTGGGGGAAGATGCAAGGCTATCAAGGATAGGCTAAGATTTTGCAGCGGTTAGCATTTTAATGTTAGTCAAATTTTATTAGCAAGCACCTATTTACTAGATGTAAGTTTATACCAACCCAAAATTAGCATTTAGAAAAGCATCTCATCTTAAAACCATATGAAAACCACGATTTAATTCCATCTTTATGTTTGATTATCATGTGAGGGTCCAGGCCGCTCTTAACCGTGAGCACGGCTGATCGATCAGTTTTCACTCTGCAGAGGTTGTACACTTTCACCACAGCTCGCGTAAAAGTTCCGAAGAACTTTGAACCCAACCATGCGATGCTGGCCAAGCATCATACCACACTTCCGAGGTGTGATTGCATAGGGACGCTACGAAGCCTTTACAAAGATATGCAGAAGACCAACAGCCCGCATAGTTACAGTAGCAGAGCGGACCATAACCCTCCCTAGTGGACAGCACCTTAGCAAAGGCTGCGTCCAAGAGGACCGGGCTATACCCCTTAAACTCTGACCCCCTCTGCTCCTTTCGGATAAGGCTATCAGAAAATTCCACACACCTAATTAATTGGCTAAGCCAGAGCCATATGGACTGTGGTTGCACTGTTTTCCTGGGTGGTTCTCCATGTTCCAATTAAATCATATGATCTTGTTATTAACCACATATGTCACCAAAGTTACCATGATCAACTTTTTTATAAAGATCCATTTCAACCATCCCAAGCTAAGCAACTAAGTATAATCTACCCAAAACATTTATTTAAAAGGGTTGTTCAAGGTAGAGGGGATAAACTCTAGTTATGTCCTTAAAAAGGTGATTTCCCATCAAGTTTATGCAATACAACATTTAAAAGTAAATTTTAGTTATCATGCAATTATTTAGGACAAAGAGAAATATGCAGAGGGAGAAGTCCACTTGCCTTTCTCAACACAAAGCTACTCTTATGCTCTTCCGCTCTTGCTCTCTTGAAACTTCCGAACTTCCGATCAACAGCTCGATCTTCTACTCGAAGCAAACATCGGGCACAAACATGCAAAGCAGACAAACAAGAACAACTAAGACAATACACCAATCAAGAAAAGGCTTAAAAAGAGGATAAGGTTTGGCTCTAGGACCGCGAACGCAAAAACACTCGGGACTATCGGGAGATTTAGATCATATCACACAAGGCTATGTGCTTGGTATATTTTAATTCAATAAAGATGTGCATAGGTTATTTCAGAGAAATACCCTATTTATAATTAAGCAAGTTATATTTATATAAAAGGAATGGTGTATAACTTATTCCAATTTTATTTATAAATATTCAAGTCTGATTTATGCAAATTAAACATTTACTTCTAAAAGAAGCATGTAAAGCATCTAAGCGTATATCTTTATATTTCGAGTTGAACTAACCAAATTATAATTCAAAAACATATTTATATTCATATTAGTCAAATTAACATTTAATTAAGAAAACTCGGGATACCCTGTGTTGCTTTTATTTAGAAAGCAAATTGAATAAATATTAACCAATTTAACATTTATATTATGAAAAGCCGAAAGGTAGCTCTAGTTAGATTTTATTTAGAAAACAAGTTTAGTAAATATTAATCAAATTTAAAATAAATTAAATTCGTAAAACACATTTTGTAGTAAACATTAGCACTAACGCGTATTTTATTGTGAGACGAAACTACGCAACAAGAGCGAGCTTAAACAGGCTAAAACGATGGTTCTATGGTTAAACAAAGATTATGGATCTAATCACGATCAACTGTAGATTGGAAATGGCCAACAAAGAAGATTAACAAGAGGTAACTGATGAAGATTTACAAGGCAAAGAGATAACTGATGGTAACAGATAGACCAAAGGAAAAAGGAGAGACATGCTATATCGCTGAAAACATGTGATGTCATTTACTGGATGTATGTTTCTAAAAGAATAACAGATATATGACATAAGCATTATGTCATACCCACATCATCAAGCAAGGAACGCATAGATACGTGATCACTAGTGTGTCCACAGAAACGTCATGCACATGCATGCCATCAACCTGCATGCTACTGCTCGACTTGTATCAGCTACTATGGTGTGCAGCTCCTACTCGGATGACCTGATGTCAAAGAGTGATGCCTGAGAGGAAGCGCCGATTAATTAGGCAAAAGAACATGCAAAGATTGTTTCTGACCTGTCCGGGTGATGGTCGTGTTGGTCGATGACAGAGTTGACAATGAAGTAGGATGGCCGGCAAGAGTCAGGAAAACTGGGAAAGGATGGCATGGCAGCAGAGGCATACCCAGGCTGCTGGTTGATCTTCAGTTCTTGACAGAAGTACCAACGTCTCCTTGTTGTAGTGAATAGCATAAGATTCCGGCAAAAGATAGAAGGGAAACAATTAAAGAGGTTCAGGGAACAAGATCTGTATAGACTTGGTAGAAATCTCACCGGAGTATGGATGTCGATGCTGTATGGCAGCTTGCAGCCAGAAGAAATACAACGGAAATTCGGATCAGTTGATGATGGGCAACATATCAAAGGACATTATCAGGCTTTAGTTCGATCACAACTTCACAAGTGCATGGCAAAGAATGGAAAACTATAAGCAGTATAAGATAAACAGGAGTTGAACTATCAAGCCATAAGGATGACGTACAGATGGAGCTTGGTACTTTGTGTGATGACGACGATTGATGGTGAACAATGGCGAGGAGCCGATAATGAAGAGACGTCAGACACCTCAAACATGGCAGAAGCTACTCGTCGGACGAACAGCAACCTTCCAGGAATATTAGCGACATCTGCAGCACCAGCCTTGACACCGTTGTTCTCTTGTTGGTGTAGAGCAAGAGGAGGAGCAGCGTGCAGGAGCCGAGCCGCGGCCGCGCAGTTGAAGAAGCAGACCAGGAGGAGGAGGAAGAGGAGGGCAACAAGAGCCGGGAGCGGCGAGGTGATGCGGCTGCGACGATTCATCATCTTGCTGTGGCTGCGTGTACTGCTGGCGTGATGAATCAAGAGGAACTGATGGCAGAGCTTGATGGAGGGGCTCACCGGTGACAGCCGATCACAGAGACGGCCGTGGAGTTGAAGCGGACGACGACTGGTGGTATGCGGCCGGTGCGGGCGGTGGTACTTCGTCCGGTGGGCGACGAGCGACAAGGACCGGTGGTGTCGCACGGCGGCCGGCTCGGCCTCCAGACCGTGGTGGCGCTCCAGTACGTGATGGATTGGTGATGTGGAACAAAGGAACAAGTGCAGCTGGGCGTCGTGGTGCTTCTAGTGGCGTTTGGCCAACTCCGAGCGGGCTCCTCCTGGCTGACGAACTGACGGCGAGGCCGGTGGCGCTCTGAAGCAGGGTGCGAGAGGCTGCAGCGCTCGGCTCGGCAGCGTGTGGTGCAGAGCGAGAGAGGCAAGGCAGCAGGGGTCGTGATTGCTAAGAGTATCATTTTGTCCTCACTAGATGTAGGTGTTTTCAATAGAGTTTTTACTTGTGAAAATGCTCATGAGCTATGGAAAACCATCAAGGAGCAAAATGAGGGTTCAAAAGAAGTTGCTAATGAACGCTACGGTTGTCTCCTTGAGGAATTCAATAGCTTTAAGCAACTTGCAAATGAAAATGCCGAATCTATGTACTCACGCCTAAATGTGCTTGTCAATAGAATCAATGCTTTAGGTGTGAAGGACATCACGGACTTGAACATCAACCGCAAGATCCTTCAAAGTCTCCGGAAGCCCGATTATGACTTGGTGAAGGCAATCATCTACGAGAAGAAGCTCGAAGAATTGAAGCCATCTCATATCTTGAGCAAGATCATGGCACATGAGCTTCAACTAATGCCCAAGTCAAAGAAGGCGCCCCAAGAAAAGCCTCAAGAACCATCTTCTCCAACTACAAGCCATGCTCTCTCAAGCCGACAAGAGAAGATGTTGAGTAGGATGGCTACTCATGGAAGCTCAAGCGAAGATGATGGTGATGATGGTGACGATGGAGATTCCTCAAGTGATGAAGAGGTTGAATCCACGGTGGCCGAGTACGTGAAGAAGATCTTCAAGTATGTGAAGAAAATCAACATGTACGGCTACAACGTCCACTTGAGAGAAGGACGTCATCATCAACACATCAAGTTCACCAAGATCAAGCACAAGCCCAAGAAGAAGGTGGTCAAGGAGAGAAGACCAAGGCAAGAAGCAACAATAGCCGTCCGTGGGTGGACAAGTGGTGGATCAAGTTCTTCTAGCTCAAGCGATGAATCAAGAAAGAACTTCACCACCCGCTTCATGCAAGGTCCTTCATCATCACACATGTGCCTTATGGCCAAAGGTATGGAAAGCAATGTAAGTGATGACGAATCCGACACCACCTCTCTCAATGATCTTGTTGAGCTAGTCCATGAGCAAAAAGGAATGCTTGAAAAACAAGCTAATGAAATTAAAGAACTCAATGCTCTCAATGATCTTAGTGACACCCTTGCTACAAATTATGAACATTTGTTGTGCAAATTCAAATTGCTTAGCAAGGAGTGTGATGAGCTAAAATCTAAGCTTGAGAGCAATGAGACTAAAACAAGTAATTCCTTTGAGCTTGATGAAACATCTATTCCTTGCGCAATTCCTATCTCCAAGGTAGATGCTTCAACTTCTTGCATTGATTTAATCGATGAATCTTGCTCACCATCTTGCCATGAGAATGTTGTTGTAGAAACATGTGATTATCTCATAGGCAAGGAAAATGATGAGCTCAAGCAAGAAGTGAAATGGCTCCGAGAGAGGTTGGCAAACTTGATGGGCAAGGGCAAGAATGATGAAGAACAAGTGGACATCTCTCAAGACATGAAGAGTAAAGTCCAACCTTCTCAAGATAACCGTGATCCCATGGTGAAGAAGCTTGAGAAGGGTGCAACCGTGACTTGCTACAAGTGTCATGGAGAAGGGCACAAGTTCTACAAATGCCCCCAATTTGTCAAGAAGATGGACAAGGGCGCAAAGAAGAAATTGAAGCCCACAATCAAGAGCTCCCTCATCTACACCAAGCCCAACCGCAAGAACAAGACAAATAGCAACACCTACGTCATCAAGAAGAAAGCAAATGGCAAGGTGGTTGCACACAAGGTTGGGAAGATGAAGGAGGAGCGGGGTTGGAACCAACCCATTTGGGTGCCCAAGGAAGTCATCACCAACATGAAGGGGCCTCAAATGGTTTGGGTTCCAAAGGCCACTTGAAGGCCTTGAGTACGGGGACTTGGGAGGCTTGGCACAATCAAGATGAGAAGATTCAAGCCTATAAGCCAAGCTTGCAAATTGGACAATGTGTTGCCCAAGTTCCCCGGTTGAGGTAATGGAAACTAGTACCTATCTCTTGCATCATTGTAGCTCCATTGCCTTGTTTAGGTTGCATTTGTTGCAATGTTTACATATGGTAGGTTGCTTGTGTCATGTGCTAACCCATGAGCAATCTACATGGTTTGATTAGTGTGTAGGAAAACTACACTTGTTCTTTCATGGTGCATATTTTCATATATATCTCTTTGCATCATGAGCAAGCTATAGGGTAAGCTTCCCGTTGTTGTCATAAACAATGTGCATACATTTGGTTGGTGATTCAAACACTAAATGCACACATTTAGGGGGAGCTCATCCCATGGTTTGGTTACGGGACTAACTTTGTTTCAAGCTTATCTTATGTAGTCCCTTAGCGACGCGTTCCGGTGTGGTGTTTCATTCTAAGAGAATGCTATTTCACTCTCAATGTGATCTAACATCTCTAAAAGAGTGAATATAGCAACATGAGCTTCATTCTATTGAGTCATGTCCTTGCGAGCTTATGTCTCTATATAAGTTCAAAGGCAATGTACTCATACATTCCTAATCCTTGTGGTACCCCAAGTGTCTTCTATACAAGCTTCTTTCAAGTGGTATCACCTAGTGATATCATTTCCAAGTGGCTCATCTCAATGTGGTGCCAACAAGGTAGAGAGGATCATCCCCCGGAGGTATGCAATGATCAAAAGACTACAAGTGATATCTACAAGTGGTAATGTAACAAGAACCCATTTGTCTTATCTCTTGTCCTTTAAGCTACCTCTTTGCATGATATGCTCTAAGCTTCCTTGTTTTACAAGTTTGTAGTTGTGCACTTGTCTCTCACTACCCTTGTCTTGCAAGTGGTATTCTTTTTATGCACACACTTAGGGGGAGCTTAGTTTGTATCATGCTAGTCTCATGAGCATGTGATCCACCTTAGTTATTCTCACATGTGGTATCTTCATCGATATCATACATATGGATCATGGTTCATGCGGCTTTCTCCCTTGCATTTAACATCTCTCCTTTGAGCTATGGTTGCTAGATCTTGCTAGTTTCCTTGGACCTATTTGCTTTGGACTTTTTGGAGATTTTATTCCAAAGGGGGAGAATGTGAGACCAAAGCAAGCTTGTGGCTTAAGCTTACAAGTGGGTTCAAGGATGCTTACAAGTGGTTTCAAGGATATGAGACCAAAGGGGGAAAATGTGAACATGAAGATCAAAAAGGGGGAAGTTTGATCTAGGGGGAGTTTGGATGATGGTAAGCATCCAAGCAAGTGTAAGTGGTTCTAATTCTGTCAATTCTTGCAAATTTATGCTTGCTTTGGTTGTGTTGTCATAAATCACCAAAAAGGGGGAGATTGTAGCGAACATGGCCTCATATGCCATTAGTTCGAGTTTGATTTTGGTGATTCATGACAACATGATCATTGGGACTAACCTTATTGTTTTAGCATGTCTTTGTAGACACTTCTAGGTCCCAAGGATGCAAGAAAACCATATGCCAAATTGAGAAGATAGTGTATTTTTCAAGGGTCAAAACCGAGCAAGAAAAGGAAAAGAAAAGACACCGTCGGATGAACCGACGGTCCCTCAAATACAAGCGTCGGTGCAATCGTCGGACGAGTTGGTACACAGGGTCAAACCCTAGGTACCGTCGGATGAACCGACGGTCCATTATTTAGTAGCGTCGGACGAGTTGCAGAGGAAGAGCAAGGAAGACAGTAGCACCGGATGATCCGACGGTCTGAGTGGGGACCCCGTCGGTCTATCCGACGCTCAGTTTGAATTCATACAGAGACGCGCCAAGACGAAGCCTTCAGCACCGGATGATCCGACGCCTTGGACAAGGAGAAGCGTCGGTCTATCCGACGGTCGATTGGAAGCTAACAGAGGCGACTTGAGCGCGGAGTCTTCAGCACCGGATGATCCGACGCGCCGTCGGTGCATAGCGTCGGAGCAGTTGTGTCAGAGAACCTCAACGGCTAAGTGACGTGGGAGGGGCACCGGATGAACCGACGCCCTGGAAAATATAGCGTCGGATCATCCGACGGTACCTTTTTCAGTGGACGTTAGCCAACGGCTAGTTTGATGCCTTGGGCTATTTATACCCCCTCCACTCACCCATTTGAGCGAGCTGGATTGTGTGGAAGTGCAGAGGAGTTCAAGACACATTGAAGATCATATCCAATCCATCCAAGTGCTTAATTGCTCATCCATAGACTAGTGCATGCTTTGTGTATGTGCTTAGTGCTAGGCTTAGCTTAGAGCTGAGTGAGTGCAAGGTTGTGCCAACCTTGTGAGGTGATTCTTGAGTGAATCCAGTTGTACAAGGTTCGCCGGAAGCCTTGGGGCCTAAGTGGCTCACCGGCAATCGTCATCGACCCTCCGGCTTGGTGTGGAGCGGCGAGGACACTTTGTGCGGGGGACGTGGAGACCCCCTTCCTTGGTGGAGAAGCTCCTTAGTGGAGGCGGCATCAAGGTGACCAAGGGAGCTTGACAAGTGCCTAAGTGGCTAGCCTTTGTGGCAAGTCAAGTTGGTGCTCTTGGGAGAGACTTGGTGACCGAGAAGCAATACTCTTGTGTGAGTGCTTCAACAACGTGGACTAGGGGTGGCTTAGTGCCTACCGATACCACGGGATAAATCGCGTGTCAAGAGTTTGCTTCCTCTCATCCCCTTTACGTTTCCGCATTTACTCTATTGCAATCTTTGCTTGCCTTTACTTTCCTAGAGTAGTATCTTGCTAGGAATGGCTATAGGTTGCAAACCTTGTTTTGGGATGGGAGTTTCACACTAGAACAACCGTAGTTGCACATATAGATAGTATGTTCTAGTTTACCTTTGCGCAAAAGTAGTGAAGCCATAGGTTAAGGTTTTAAGTTGCCTAATTCACCCCCTCCCCCTCTTAGGCTAACGGGCATCCGATTCCTTACAGGGTCCAACGAGAGCTCGACGCTCTGGCTTTAGACAGACAGGAGCTGGCACGGGAGAAAGGGAAACGGCAGGCGGCCGGCCATTGATGGAGGAAGAGAAACGGACGACCATTAATGGCCTTAGTGGAAACGACCGTTACTGAAGATTGAAGGGGAGCGACGGTTCAGGGAGAGGAAGCGTAGGGGATGCGGCGCGGGTGCGAGACTCGCAACAGGGAGAGGCCCAGCGGCATGCACGGTAGCCGGCAACGAGCAGATCGATCAGATAGCGAGATTATGGTTGGGACTTGGACATGCTTCTGTTCGATCAAAAGACGACAACCTTGGGCCTCTGGATCAGCTCGCTAGCTATTCTCGTGGTGAAATCCTTCGCGGCGTCCGGCGAACAGCAGGGGTTCATGGACGGCATGGACACCTAGAATTTAGGGAGATGCGTTTTCAGAAGCAAAACAGAAACAAAGTTGAACTAACGGGATGGCTTAAAGACGCAAAACCCTTGGGTAGGGAGGCGGCCGGTGCACGAACTCGATGATGGCTGCACTCCGGTGGCGGAACGGCCACAGGGACAGATGGGATGGCTCCAGCTCGGCATCCCGAAGCTGCTGGTGCGTCTCCAGCGACGAGGATGGCCGACGGGCGTTCAGTCCGGCGAGGCGAAGCTTTTGGCAGGGATGGCTTGCTCCGGCGGTGCTTCCGTGCGCCGAATCGAGTGGCCAACTCCGGCGGCGGCGCTCGGCTTGGCGGCGTCTTGCCAACGAGCTAGGGCACACGAGGGAATATTGATAGATGTGAAAAAGGGAGCCTGTAGCTTGCTTTGTATAGGCCACCCGTGGGTCAGGTTCGGTCGTTGATTTGTTGGCATGCACGCGTCTGGATCGGAGTCTTGCTTGGTTCAGGTTATCACGCGTACGTCTGCAGCCAGGAGAAACAAAACGGTGTCCTGAAAATCCAGCTTGGTTTGTGTAGTGTCTTCCATTTGACGTGCAGGGCAAAGATCACACTAGTTTAACTTTGCCCTGAGAAGGAAGTGATGAACAGGGTGAAAACAAATAGAAAGGAAAAGAAGATTTGGATCAATATATATGTCGCATAGGATTTTGAAAAGATGAAGAAAGTAGCAGATATGCTGAGAGGACAGTATATAAGATGATGATTTTGTAGGCAAAAATTCATAGAGATAGTTTAGACCACGAGTAGCTCAAATAAAATACTTCGAGCTAATGAAAAAAAAAGACTTTGGGGTTTACAGAAGATAGATTTAGCTCTAGGAATGAGAATAAATGCCAGAAAAAACTGAAAGATTTTTAGAGGAACCTAAACGTTGTCTAAACTCATTTAAAAGAAATATTTTGCACTTAAAAAAACATTATGATGCATCGGTATGAATGCAACACTCACATCGAACCAATTTATTTAATTCAGAAAATCAAACAATGACTTTTTCCTATACTAGATTTCCTGTAAAGAAAAATAAAGGTTGGAAAAATTTTAAAATTATGAGAAAATCATTGTTTAATTATTCTTTCTATTCACATCCTGAAATTGAGAAATTTCAGGGTGTGACACCAAGATCCCGCCGCATCCGCACATCCATTGCCGCATTCCTCTCAACTGGATGCTGCTGCTAGCTTGCGTCATGGCATGACCACCCGTGCGCGTGCCGGTGTCGTGCGACCCAACTCCCACTACGCAAATGTCGCCACCACGTCTTCACCTGCACCGCCATCCCCTGCTACCGACACTGTCGTTCCGTCAGCACCGCCAACCTCTGTTCATGCGGCACTTCGTGACCCAGCCTGCTGCAAGGTGATGCAGGACGAGCACGACGCCCTGCTGGGCAACGGCACCTGGGTCCTTGTTCCTCGTCCTCCCGGAGTGCACGTCATCACCGGCAAATGGATCTTCAAGAACAAATTGAACCCCGATGGATCTCTCGAACGTCGCAAGGCCCGGTGGGTCGTTCGGGGAGACACTCAATGCGTTGGCGTCGATTTCCACCAGACCTTCTCTCCCGTCATCAAGCCGGCGACGATCCGCACTGTCCTGCATCTCGCAGCGTCCCGTCAATGGCTTGTGCACCAGCTCGACGTCAAGAACGCGTTCCTCCACGGCGAGCTCGCCGAGCGCGTGTACTGTCGCCAACCTGCCGGCTTCGTCGATCCAGATCACCCGGAACATGTCTGCCTCCTCGTCAAGTCCCTGTACGGGCTCAAACAAGCGCCGCGCGCATGGTTCGATCGCCTCCGCACATACCTCCTCAAGATCGGGTTCCGCGCCACTGGATCCGATCCCTCCCTGTTCGTCTTCAATCACGGCGGTGACATGGCGTTCCTCGTCGTCAACGTTGATGATATCATCCTCGCAGCCTCAACAACGGGTCTCCTCAGTCGCGTCGTCAACCAACTGAGCACCGAATTTGCCATCAAGGACCTCGGCGCGCTGCGTTTCTTTCTCGGTGTGCAAGTCACCAGAGACGCCAGCGGGTTCTTTCTCACTCAAGCACAGTACGCCGAGGTTGTCCTGGAGCGCGCCGGCATGACAACTTGCAAGCCGTTTCCACTCCGGCTGATACAAAGTCCAAGCTCTCCATCAACGACGGCACGGCGCTCTCTGACAAGGACGCTTCCTTCTACCGGAGCATCACCGGCGCGTTGCAGTATTTAACTCTGACGCGCCCCGATGTCGCGTACGCCGTCAATCAAGCTTGTCTGTTCATGCATGCTCCGCGCGATGTGCACTGGCATTTGGTGAAACGAATCCTCCGCTACCTCCATGGCACTCTGAATCAGGGCCTCACCATCTCGACTTCATCAACAAACCAGTTGACAGCGTACTCCGACGCCGATTGGGCGGGTTGTCCAGATACTCGGCGTTCAACCTCTGGCTACTGCGTCTTCCTCGGCGAGTCACTTGTTTCCTGGTCATCAAAGAGGCAGACGACGGTCTCACGGTCCAGCGTGGAAGCCGAGTACCGCAGTGTCGCTCACGCGGCGGCTGAATGCAGCTGGTTGCGCAATCTCCTCAGCGAGCTGCGCGTAGATGTGCCCAAAGCCACGATCATATACTGTGACAACATCTCGGCAGTGTATCTCTTGGAGAATCCGGTCCATCATCACCGCACTAAACATGTCGAGCTTGACAATCTACATCTGGGACCCGATGACTGGGGACCGGAGCTATTTCCTGCCGCCCCGGCACGTCCAGCTCGAGTATCCCGCGGCCGGCGGTCGGACCTACTTTGGGAGGAGCCTTCACCCGCTTGTGGAGCCACCGTGCCTTCGTGGGGCCTTGGTCTGCGACCACGACGGCGACGGCGACGCCGGAGGTTGCTGCCACTCGAAGCCTTTCTATGTTTTCCTCTTGTTCCCCTGCTCGGGCACCATGTTCGCGAGCGTCTACTCCTCGCGGACCGGCGCGTGGGGCGACGTGACGGCGGCGAACGGCCGGTGGTCCAGCATCTCGCATTGGGAGCCCAACAGCGTGCTCGTGGGGAACGAGCTCTATTGGCCCGAGGGCCGTGTGGAGTATCGGCGGGCGTCTCAGAATTCACCGCCGCGAAGGGTGGAAATTCCACATCACAGCAGCAAGGTATTTGGATACAATTTCTGCACCAACTGGTTACAGCACGTCAAAGGTTTGGGTATACCTCCCGGTGATCCATACGATTGCTTGCAAGTATTCAAGGATGAATACGGGGAGCTTGGCCTTGCCGCTGTGAGAGGATCACGCCTCCATCTCTTCGAACCTGTAGTCGCTGACGACTACGAGGACACCGCGACGTGGTCGGAGTATAGGGAAATTGACCTTGACGCGCTCCTTCCTCCACCGAACCCATTGTCGTCGTCTTCTTCTTCCGCACCACCAGTGAAGAAGAGGACACCAGTGGGGTTCCATGAGGACGGGAACACGATCTTTCTGGAGACTTGGAATGGCGTTTTTGCGCTCCAGCTCCAATCCTTGAAGGTCAATAAGATCCTTGATGCAGGCGTGCTACGGCCCTACAGAAATGTGGAGAAGAGCACTATGATCCCCTACATGAGCTTCTTTGCGGGTACTAAACATGCTGTTGAAATATTAGGCAATTTTCAGATTAAAATCATAATATAAATCATGACGAAGTGAACAACTAGATTAAGCATATGTTGTATAAATTCTAACACATGCACCTTATTGTGTTTTCGAAAATTACTTTGTGTTTTACATGAACAACATTGTCCATGCTATGGTTCTTATTATGGCGCTATTGTCCATGCTATGGCTAAAGCTGTGTGATTGACATTGGGAAACTACTTCCATTACAAATACTAGTCATTTGTGTGGCGAAACTGTTAGAAGATAATTCATTTTCCTTAACTATGAAGTAATTCAAGAATAGAAGTAAATGCAAGTTGTCCTAAGAAATCAATGTACTGGCAGCAGCAGTATGTGAAATGTTTGGAGGTTTCTAGCAGGAGGTTGTAGCATGTCTATAGCAGCTGTTGGGATAGCAAAAGTCAAAGGCTCTAGAGTAGTCCAGTAGTAGATAGGAATGTGTTGGCTGTGTACCCAGCTAGTATGTAAAGAGAGTGCAGCTGCATAAATGAAAGAAAAGATTTCAGGAAACAGAAAGGCTCCTCTGTTCTGAGCTTTTTGCTCTGTTCTTCTCCCTGCCCAAACCTCAAAGTCTCCTACAGTTTACTGGTGGTGCTTAGCAGCACCAACAGAAGCCTCGTGGAGGAAATGAACTGTTACTTAGTAGTTATTAGAAGTTGTGTGCTTCTCATCAGAAAGATAGTGATTAGTCTATGTTTGATCTGCCTGATCTATTTTCTATCCAACATTAACAACTGTTTGTTTTACTAGAATGTGGAGGCAGGTCACTTTGCTAAATGAAAAATGTTTACACAGCTTTCCACTCTAAATTCTGACTACAACTATAACTTGCTGCATCTTAAATGGAAAAAACAGCTTTGTTTTGCTTGAATTAAATTACAATATATTTCAACCCCTTACAGATCATCTTTATCTTCTTAATATGCATCAACTAATCAGATAGAAAATGCATCTGTCATTTATAAAGTGTTGTCAGTTCATTGTTTGAATTCCATAATGTCTTGTCATGAACCTTGTTAAATGCTAATAGTATTTGACCTTTTCTCTTCGTTTGACAGGTGGTGATGTTGGTGGTATGGCAGATGAAAGAGCTGCACAGCAGTAGATCTCACCAATGCGTATGTTTTTTTCCTGTTTTGCAGTTGTGTTTCCTAATTTTATGACGAAGATAAGTGACCAATTATATATTCTGTGCTGAACACATATGTCAATATTTGTGATAGTTAGTGCCTAACTGCACTACATCATTGACAAAGTTTTGAAATATCATTATTATTTTTCTATATGATGGCACTACACTTGGGAGTGTCTTAAATCTTTCCTAAATATTTAGTAGTAACTTTCTATGTGTGAATTGGTGCACTTTTTCCCTATGTTTTGAACCTAATTCAATAATCAAGTAACACGAGTTGGATAAAAATTTCTGGTACAATGTAAGTGAATTTTCACCTTATGGAACTTGTTAGTACATGATGATATGGGGATATATGTGTGCTAGAGATGAATCATGAATGACCTATGCTGTTTTTTGTGTGGGTTCTTTCTCTTCCTGGTCAGAGTGGGTTGGACTTGTGTATAAACTTGCTACATATAGTTACTGGCTTAGCACTCAGTTATCCAAATTTCCCTTGATAGGTCAGGTGGTTATGGTGGAGAGGAAATGCACATCAGCAGATATGATCGACGGCAATGCTACATTTCTTTTGGAGTGCCGGCCTACTTTTGTCACAAAAGGTGTTCGAGTATGAACCTGCGAATTATTATGTGCTGTTGCACCTACCATTGCTTTTAGTACTGGGCATCTCATAACTTTTCTGTAGTACTATTTGCCACAATGCTGATCAAGCGTCAACATGCTTGAATTGCTTTTGCTACTCCCTTAAATCTTCCACTATTATTTCATTTCTGTCTTCTTTATAGGTTGTTGCATTACATCTTTAACATGCTATTCTTCTTTCCCAATGCTTTGTTTCTGTAATGTAGTGTTACCTATTAGGTGTAGTGTAGTAAAATTATTACGTATTTGTTAGCCGTAGAATGATTATGAAAAGTACACAATCTTCTCGCTGTGCTATCACTCCCACTTGGCTGAAATTATGCCATTTGTTTATCACACTAGATGTCTTAGATGTCCAATATGCCAATTGGCATCACTTTTTACTAGTGTATTAGAGATATTTAGTTTCTTCCTTCCATGTTCAAGTTGGTGATTTTCAATATAATAATGTATTGGAACCGTCCTTTCTTGTAGCCTTGAAGGAACTTATTGACTATTTAATCGGTTTGGTTGGCTTATAAACAGTAGTTTGATAATGTGATTACTAATTTATCAGTTGCAAAACAATTCTCTAGCTCCCTCTTTGGTATAGGCTTGAATGAAAGTTTTTAAAAATAGGTTCACTAATTCATTGTTTTAATTGCCTGTCAACTGTCATTTGAACGAGTTATGCCTGCCTTGCCGTTGAACTGAGTGTAACAGCAGAAATAATATATGTGTATATCAAATAATTAGACAACTATGCATCCCATATTGAGTAGGATCACAAAAACCAAATATATTAAATATCACAATTCTTTACCATGGAGGGTGCTGATGTTACTCTAGTCTATACTATAAAGAGCGAAATAATTGTCTTACATCTTATCTTGTGAAAGTGGGATTTATGTGCAAATGTATGATCTTTGCAGGGGGTTATCGGTAAAAGTTTTAAAGAGACAAAAATATAGCTTGCGAACGAGGATGAGATTTATGTGTAAAGGTGGAATCTTTGGAGGGGGTTATCGATAAAAGTTTCAAGAGACAAAAATAGAGTTTGCGGTTTGGAAATTCCTCAGGGGTCTAAAGGAAAAAAAATTCTTATCTAAATTGGTGTAATAGTCAAAATCGTCTCTGAACTATGTTGTTGGGCTCCATTTGGTCTCTGAACTATGAAAACATCTCTAAACTATGCTAATCGGGTCAATTTGGTCTCTGAACTATGAAAATGTCCAATTTAGTTCCTGAACTATGCTAATCAGCTCACATTCGTCCCGACAACACTAGTGACAGCGAAGAGAAGGGACGATGTCGGTCTCTTGCAGTTCCCTATTTTACTCAATTTTCAAAATTACTTTTAAAATCATATAATAATAAAATCTCAAAAAATAAAAGTTACTCAACTTTTCAAGATCTCCAACTTTACCTTTGGAACTATCTTTAATTTCCAAATATTTTAAAAATAGAGTTTTGAAATTTGATTAGATGGGGCTGAGGTATGGTCTTGTAGCTTTTTGGTTAGAGGGGGCTGAGGTATGGTCGCAACCAGGAGACTCGAGGCCGAATCCTCGTTGGAGCGAATTTACGAGAATAATTTTAAAAAATCCCCTCGCTGTTGAAGAGTCTGTTCGCCGGGCTGGTGGCTGGTGCTGATTTGTTCTGAGAGAAAAATAACGCTAGTTGGCTGGTGACTTGTGCTGATTTGTTCTGAGAGAAAAAGACTGTTGGCTGGTAGCTGATAAGCCAGACGAATAAGAGTTCGGAGATTTTCTAAGTTAGGATTAAGTTTTCTTCTCTTAGTGAAAACCGTAGGACGATCTTAACCCTACCTATTTAGTTTCTTCGAAAAGAATAAAGGAAGAAAAGCCCCCTCCATGACTCCATTCTAAATTATTATTTAACTTTTCTAGATATATAACTACATGGGTAATATTACGTAGAAACGCCAAGATAAAGGACGTCTTGGCTGCAAAGAATTGTAACTGGGGGGAAAGGATAAGAGGATTCGAGATGTGACACATCACGTAAGCGATGACGAACCACACTGATATATGTTTTGGGCGGGCGTGCCGATTCCAGCGTCGAACGTCGTCTTGTCGGTAGCTTTTGATTTTATTTATTTTTAATAAAGGTACCTTTTGATATGGAGTGCATGTTTCGCTCGGTTCTGTTTAGTTCTAAAATATTTCACCAACTACCCGTCACATCAATCTCCGGGTATTAATTAGGAGTATTAAATGTGAATTAATGACAAAACACATTTTACAACTCCTACCTTAATTTTCGAGACGAATCTAAGAAGCCTAATTATGACATGATTAGACAACATTGTGCTACAGTAACCAATCTCTAATGACAGATTAATTTGGCTTAATAGATTCATTTCGCGATTTCTAGTCTATTCGTGTAGTCAGTTTTGTAAGTAGTTTACATTTAATACTCAGTCGGCTCATGCATGTGGCAGGCTGCAAGAGCCCTTCACCAGTAAACACCAGACGACCAGAGAAAAGTGTTCTGCTACGGCTTACGACTGATTTACCACTTGCAGAGGCTGCTCTCAGTTTCTGCTCAAATTCTGGCCACATGCTTGAAGGCTTGCAGACTAGGGAAGGAAATACGGAAATAGAATCTGAATTATTCGATATTCGTATCTGTTAAAATGTACTCCGTAAATATGGATATCTGTATCCGTATTCGAATTCAAATGTGGTAGTAAAGTGGATACATCCAAATTCGTTTTTGTCGATTTTTTCTCTATCTGATTCCATGCATATTCGGCAATATTCGGCACTATCCGTATTTGATTATATAAAACTGTAAGTTATCTCTATAACTAATGACAAATTAGGTTCAATAGAATACTAATAATGACAGTGTATAATTGAAAAAATTATATCCATAACTAATTATTATGACATTAATTTTAATATTAAAAATATTGCATCTATAAAATAATTTAAAAATTATATTTAATTTAATTATCAATATCATTAATTTTAATTACTCTAATTTATTTATGTATTGATGAAAATATTTTTCATGTATTTTTTATTATTTGTTTGATTATTAAAATAAATATGGATGAATATGATATTCTTAATGAATGATCTCTTATGTACTAATATACTTTAGTCTTTACATGATTTTGTAATTGTAATTATCATTAAAAAAATTGGTAAATATTGTCTCCCGAATCGAGTAAATATCTTATGCGTTTTCAAATTCGAGACATCCGTTTTGTATTCGTATTCGAGAACATGCAAATCTGCATTAGTATTCGAGTAAAACTATGGTAAAAGGTGTTATCCAAATCCGATTCCATACGAATTCGATCTTCCATCTCTACCGAGATCACCAGTCAGAGATCGCTACTAGTGTCTTCCTCGATGATTCCGTCATGAATTAGAAAGATCACGATCCCAGTCCTCTGTAGCCTATAAAGTCATGGATATCCTCCGCTCGAAAGTTCCCAGCATTCTTGCCACTCCGGTTTCTAGTTTCTACGCCCTGCCTCGCAAGATCCATAAAAAAAAAGGTGTCCACCTGATCTGTTCCCAACAGCGCCGGCGCCGGCTCGCGGCCCAGCCATGGCGGTCGAAGATAAGCAGCGGCCGCTGCACATCCTCTTCTTCCCGTTCCTGGCGCCGGGGCACATCATCCCGGTCGCTGACATGGCCGCGATCTTCGCCGCCGGCGGCGTCAAGTGCACGGTCCTCACCACCCCGGTGAACGCCGCCGTCATCCGCTCGGCGGTGGACCGCGTCAACGACGCCGAGGGAGCCCTCGCCATCGACATCGCCGTCGTGCCGTTCCCCGACGTCGGGCTGCCCCCCGGCGTCGAGACCGGACCGGCGATTAACTCGGAGGCCGACCGGGCGAAGTTCTTCCACGGGATCCAGCTGCTCCGGGAGCCCTTCGATAGGTTCCTGGCCGAGAACCACCCCGACGCCGTCGTGTCCGACAGCTTCTTCGACTGGTCCGTGGACGCCGCGGCGGAGCACGGCGTCCCGCGGCTGGCGTTCCTCGGCAGCAGCATGTTCGCGCGGGCCTGCAGCGCCAGCATGCTGCGCCACAACCCTCTGGAGGCAGCCCCCGATGACCCCGACACGCCCGTGCTGCTTCCTGGGCTGCCGCACCGCGTCGAGCTGAAGCGCAGCCAGATGATGGATCCCAAGAAGCGCCCGGACCAATGGGCCTTCTTCAAGCGCGTGAACGACGCGGATCAGAGGGGCTACGGCGAGGTGTTCAACAGCTTCCACGACCTCGAGCCGGACTACCTGGAGCACTACACCACGACGCTCGGGCGCCGCGCGTGGCTCGTCGGGCCGGTCGCGCTCGTCAGCAAGGACGTGGCGACGAGGGGCGCCGCCGCCAACAGGCTCTCGCCCGACGCGGACGGAATCCTGCGGTGGCTCGACGCTAAGCCGGCCGGCTCCGTGGTGTACGTGTCCTTCGGCACGCTGACCCATTTCTCGCCGCCCGAGCTGCACGAGCTCGCACACGGCTTGGACCTGTCCGGCAAGAACTTCGTCTGGGTCATCGGCGGCGGCGCGGATACTGAGGAGCCGGAATGGATGCCCGAAGGGTTCGCGGAGCTCCTGGCGCGCGGCGACCGTGGGCTCATCATCCGGGGCTGGGCGCCGCAGATGCTGATCCTGAACCACGCGGCCGTGGGCGGCTTCGTCACGCACTGCGGGTGGAACTCGACGCTGGAGGCCGTAAGCGCCGGCGTACCGATGGTGACGTGGCCGCGGTACGCCGACCAGTTCTACAACGAGAAGCTGGTCGTCGAGCTGCTCAAGGTCGGCGTCGGCGTCGGGTCCACAGACTACGCGTCGAAGCTGGAGGTCCGGCGCGTGATCGGCGGCGAGGTGGTCGCGGAGGCCATCGGGAGGGTGATGGGTGACGGCGAGGAGGCAGAGGCGATACGGGAGAGGGCCAGTGCGCTCGGCGAGAGGGCCAGGCGCGCGGTGGAGAAGGGCGGGTCCTCGTATGATGATGTCGGTCGGCTGATGGACGAGCTGATGGCTCGCAGGGGATCGTGACCATATAATTGGTGGTAGCATGCCAAAAGTCGTGAGTGTTGGTGGCGTGTGCAAATCTAAATTGAATGGCGATTTATTGTGGAAAGCTAAAAGCCAGCTCTCTTAATCTTGTTTTAGGCTATTCGCACCGCAGATCGCTAGGGGTGTGATTGGCAGCCTGGCTAACTCTAGTCTCGTTAGAATCTGGAGCCAGGCTAGCTTAAGCATGACTAAATCAATGCAATTCGCTGGTGTTTGGTTGGGTGACTAGAGATAGCCTGACTTGCTATGCCCGTGTTTGGTAAGCTCCACAGGACGATAAGATGACCCTATATTTCCTAGAGGTGAACTTACCACATCTTCTTGTCCACTGCACCCCATCCCCTCTGATCCTCACCTCCCTCCCCGCGTCTACTCCACCCTAGAGAGCTGCACCTACCACCCGGGGTCTTTCCCCTTTCCCAAGCTGCCGCAAAGAGATGGGGAAGAAAGGAGCAGAGCAGGGGAAAGAAGAGAAGAAAAAAGGGGAAGACGAGCTCCGCTGTGGGGCTGCCGCCGCCAGGGTCGAGGTCCGGCGTCGTGAATCGAGCTCCAGCGTTGTCGAATCGAGCTTTGGCGGCGTTGAATCAAAGCTCCGGCGTCGTCGAATCGAGCTTCGACGGCGTTGAATCGAGCACTCGTCTGCGCCTCCGATTGGGGTCGTCAACCCGCCAGGCCACTGGCAAGGTGCTCACCGCTGCGAGTTGTGCCCATTTCGCGCCCTCGGCCAACATCATCTTGCCAAACCCAAAGTCAACGACCTCCACCACTCATCTTCTCCGCCTCCTCCTCGAGCTCGACGTCTCCGCCGCGAGCTCGGCCCGCCTCCTCCATCGCTGCTGCGAGCTCGACGTCTCTGCCGCTGCCGCGAGCTCGGCCCGCCTCCTCCGCCGCCACCGCGAGCTCGGCCCGCCTCCTCCGCCGCCGCCACGAGCTCAACCCGCCTCCGCCGCTGCCTCCACTACGCGCCTCGGCCCCGGCTCCGCGCACCGACGCGAGATCCGCTCCGCAAGCGCCACGGGCGTCGCGAGCTCCGGCCACGAGCCCGGCGGTCCTGCTCGGGTCGGCACCGTTGGCCGTGCAGTCGAGGTTCATTCTCAAGCGGGGCTGCAACCGGAGTCTGAGGGAGGTCCTGCTCGGGTCGCCGCCGCTGGCCGTGCAGTCGAGGTTCGCCTCGTGCGGGGTCGCCGTCGCCGGTCGAGCGGGCAAGGTCCGCCTCATGGGGTCACGCCGCCGATCAAGCCAGGTGCCGCTGCCGCGCTCGATTCCAAATCCGCTGCCGCCGGCCTGCTCAACGGCAGGAGATGGAAAGGGGGAGGTGAGGTGAGGAGACAGGAAAGCTACGGGAGGTGATGGGAAAGAAGATCGATAGCCAAGCCAAGCCTGCATTGGTGGAAACAGAACCCCCTTGTGTTTCCAGCAAGCCTGGCTAGCACCCCTTCCTTGCATTAGCTAAGCCTGGCTAAAGGGCCTTTGCAGGCTACCAAACACAGCGAAGCTGCACTACAGGAGCCTAGATAGGGGCTATGCACCCTACCAATCACCCTCTAAAGGAATCTGAACGGTAAATATGCCGATTGGGCAGCTGCACCGCGGATCGCTAAGGAGTCTAGAAGCTTCTGCTCGCTACAGTAAACCTCCAGAACTAGCGTTCCCAGGATGAGCGATATCCCCTTCATCGACCCCACCACGCTCCTCGTGCCCTGCCTGAAGCTCGCCGCGCCGTTAGAGCAGAGCACCGCTATTGGCCTTCTGCCGCCGGTTCGCCACTGTCTTCTACCTCAGCACCGATTCCGGCCACCTCTGTCCAACTATACCGCCGGTCCGCCAACCTCCGAGCCGCCGATAGGAAGGACGCCACCGCGGGTGCCGGAGAGGCGGGCCCTGCTGCGCCGGATCTGGAGAGGGTGCATGAGGAGGTGGTGGTCGGGGTGGAGGAGGAGCAGGAGACGGCGGTAGCGATGGAGACGGTAGGGAGGCCGCCCTCGGCTTCGTCTGCTTTGCCTGGCACCTCCGAGCTCGTCGTCCACACGGGCCGCCGCCACGGGGAGTAGCGCCTCGCGTCCTCTCGCCACCTCGAGCTCGAGGAGTAGGAGGCCGCTCCCGCTGGCCTCGACCACACCACCGTTGGGGAGAGGAGGAGGAGCCTGCCGCCGGCCTCAAACCCACCGCTGTCGGGAAAAGAGGGAGAAGATAGTGCAGCCCGCCGCCGGTGAGAATAGGAGGGCCACGCAGCCAGCCACACGGGGGAGCTCCTTCGTCGTGTATGCCACGCCTAGATGCTGCCGCGGGTCGGGATCAGGAGACCGCGCCAACTCTTGACAGCGACCTTGCGCTCGCTTCTGCGTCGCCACGGGCGAACTACTCCGCCGCACCTCCGTTCTAGATCTCGCGCGGTGACCAAACCAAGCTAAGGGAAGAAGGAGGGAGGAAGGGAGAGAGAGAGAGAGAGAGGTCACCGCCGGGCCTCGCAGCCAGCCACGGTGAGCTCCTCCGCCATGGAGGCTACACCTAGATGCCTCCGTCAGTCGAAGATCACAACACTGGTCGTGGAGCCGACGTGCCTGAAGATCCCCCGCGTGGCCGGTTGTGGAGCCACCGCAAGCCCGCCCCCAAAGTTCCTCTGATGCGCCTGGAGCTCACCACACCGGCCGATAATGGAAGGGAAAATGGAGAGGACAGGGAGTTGCGGCGACGGGGTGGTTGACTTGCAGATCGGTATAGAGACCTCGACGGTGCAGCGTTTCTTGTTTACAGGTCCCTGAGATGGGCTCTATCATGTGGGCCACTCACCTTTACAGGTGTTTGTAGCGCTTGAGCGGTGCGAAAGGGGTGGTGGTTGGTGGCAGGAGCCGACGGGAGGCCATGCAGTTCGTCCCGTATCACGCTGGATTTGGCGCTATCATGGCTGAACAGAACAATCGTGTGGTCTTTACCGTTCCCCGGTGCAGCTAAAAAAATGGGGAAAGTGGACGCTACCTGCCAGCGTGTCCCGACGTGTTCCTTTTACAAGCACTGGTGCGGACAGCCTTACACTACCTCCGACTGTGAATATACGATGTTTGGACATCATCGTTTAGCTTGCTGCTAGTTCATTTCCTTGGTCTGAAACGTCATCTATTTCTGTCCGGAGGGAGTACTATTCACACTTGATGCTTTAGAAATATTTAGTCATAATCAATTTATTCTCTTTTTTAAAAAATAGTTATTAGTCACTCTGGTTTGGGTTTGGGTTTGGGTTTGGCTTTGGTATTACAAACCTGGAATATATGTCTACTTAGTAAATGTGTTATGATTTTTAGTGGAAGGGGAGGAGATGGCGCAAGAAGGGGAGGAGGCCGGCGGCCATTGTGGTGTAGGCACAGGAGGGAGGAGAGCTTGAGAGTTAGAGAGTTTTAGGGTTTAACTCTTTGCTTCTTTCTTGATTCAAACGATTACATATCCCCTCATATTTATAGGGAGGATCCTATTTTACTCCTAAGTCAACTTAATGACTTGACTTACAAGCAAACCTATCTCTAGACTCTTTCTAAACTCTAATCTAGACAAGAGGCCAGTGTCCGACGGGCTACAGTACCCGCAGGTACTGTTCACACGGCCCCTTGGCCCATTTGCCCAGTCGGCACAACTGCTCCTTTAGGGCCATAACACTACCTGCCCCTTTTTCCAGCAGTGTGTCCTCACGTTGTTGTTGCGTCCTTACTCCGATTCCTGGCGGCGGGAGTAGATCAACCGGTAGAGGTGGGGGCCATGGTTGTCGCCCGAGGTAGCCCCATGATGAGAAGCGCTTGTAATGTTGATTTTGTGTCAATTCCACCACTTTTTGGTGAATTGACAACGTCTGAGTAGCAGCAGGGGGATTGTGACGACAGCGTAGTAGATCGTTCCTGAGTTGTCGATGTCAAGGTTGAGGTGGACGTTGCCGATCTCCGTTATGACATTTGGTTGTCGTAGTAGGAGGAGAAGGTGTCAACACGATTGTTGGAGTCTTTGCCGTTGTAGATGTAGCCGTGGTGGACGTGTTCATTACTGGGAGGGGTTGATGGGTGCCGCGTTGACGTCCTTGCAGTTTGAAGACTCCCCAGATGCATATGTAGAAAAAAAATCAGGCTGACCTTTTTGTTCGGAGCGGATGTTGTTGATGTAGTGGGGGACAAACTATAGAAGTGGAATGAGTGTGACAACCCGCCCAGGAAAATACTGTACTATCGCCTAAACCAATCCACTTTGGCCATTAAGCGACAGTAAAGTATCATCCTGTCATTAGTTGCCGGGTTAACGCCCGGTAGAATCACTTACCTAGCGACAAGGATCGACATATATGCATTAAAACTCACGCGAAGGCGAGTCCAGAGAACAACACATAATTAACATCCAAATCTACCCCGAAGGGTTTAATTATTACAAACCGGAGTTTTTGACATGATAACAAAGTTCAGAGTTTTGAAAACAGCGGAATTAAACTAAACGGCGCGAGGAACATCACAGGAGGCCTGCCATGATGCCTTCATTCATCGTCTTCAACCCACTCCAGCTCCCAGCCAGGCGGGATCTCTCCAGGCCACACATCACTGAAAGCATTACCTGGAACAACAGATTATAGCAAGGCTGAGTATACTAATACTCAGCAAGACTTACCCGTCGGTGACAACTACATCACCAACTCTAGACATGAGAGGCTTTCTGGCCACTGGGGTTTCTTTTGCTGAAAAGCAACAAAGAGTATGTCCTTGCTTTCAAGATTTTAGCACAAGTTCTAGTTGATTATTCTTTTCTAGGTTAGCAAGCTATTACAAGCATAAGTTATGCAAATAATTAATCAAGCATAAATATTCATCAACTTCCATCATTAGGGATCTCATGACCAGCAGGATAAGTAGTCTCAGATAACGGTGAGAGGCCGACAATCGATTGATTTAAACCTTGCAAGGTAGACCTAAACACACGGTAGGATGCCCCCGAGAGGACAACCACCAGGCGGTTCCCAAAAATCCTCGGTTCGGGATAAGAGGCCACAGTCTTCGGTACAGGCTATCTGGTATACCCCGCAAGGCACCCAGAATCGCACATGCACCACTGGTAGCTAGCCGGGGGACGCATCTGTGACAGAACCGCCCAAAATAATTCCGTATTATCGCCTAAGCCGGTCCACGTGGCAATTAAGCAATAATAAAGAAGTATTTTGTCACCTCTGCCGGGTCATGCCCGGTAAATCACTTATACAGGATCGAGTTATGCGCTAAGCCCACACGAAGGCGGGACCAGAGTACAACATTACATACAAGATCACAAGTTTACATTATTACAAAATAGGTTTTGATACAAGAAAGTAAACATGGTTCAGAGTTTAAACAGCGGAAAATAAACTAAACGCGGGATACACATGGGAGGCCATCCATAGAGTATCACTCCTCGTCACCCTGCTCCCACTCAAGCTCCCAACCATCTGGAATAGAGCCAGGCCAGATGGGGTTACCTGAAAACCACAAATAAGCAAGGCTGAGTATACTAATACTCAGCAAGACTTACCCGACAAAAAGAAAGTACAACTAGACATGCCAGGCTTTTTGGCTGGTGGGTTTGTTTTGCCAAAAGCGACTAAGAGTTGATCCTTAATTTCAAATTTTAACTCATATTCTAGTATGTTAACCATTCTAGGTGAGCACCTGTACTAAATAAGCATGTTGTGCAAATAATATTAAACAGGCAACAATATTAATCCAATTGATCCATAAATATATGGGGTAGCCAGTGGTCAAGCCGACTCAGATAACGGCGAGTGACTGACGATCGATCGATTTATATCCTTGCAAGGTAAACCCAAGATACACGGAAGAAGGTAGACTAAGTGCAGGGTCTACCCCAACCAGGCGGTTCCCGTCATTCCCCAGATTAGGGACAGACGCTACAGTCTTAAGTACAAGGTTACTGGAACGCCCTTACTCGGCACGTCCAAGATCACACTTGCACTACCGGGATCAAACCGGGAGAAGCATCTCAAGAGTAGTAACGATAAAGTCCCCGCACTGGTTCATTAGGTACTAGGCTTACCGGTCCCATTCCCGACAAGCACTTGGTACGTTCAATAGCTTAAACCAGCACAATGCTACTCGGTCGAGACCGAACCCATTGCTCTTACCACATGAGCGAGTCAATTTAACCAACTTATGATTCCAACAAAAGTAACCTATATCTCGCGAGCAATGAGTCATTACTCGACTTGTACCGTGTCCTTAAAGCATGGCACTAGCGACCTAACATACTAGTATATGAGCATCGGAATCCTAAGGATCATGCATCTAGGTTTCAAAACAACTCCTGAAACTTAAATGCACAAAACATAACATAAGGACTGAAAAGGTAAAAGATATGAGTTTATTCAAAAAGGTTATATGCACTCCGGTGCTTGCCTTCTTCTAAGTTAGCAACAGCCTTGGGCTCTTCCGGACTTTGGCCCGGGTCTTCTTGCACTACGGCGTAGTTAGCTTCCGCTGCTACCTCGTCCTCCTGCACGAGCGTATACGTGCCGTCCGGGAGCTCTACACGAACGACATATGCACATGCATTAGGTTATGGTTACGATGGGAGAATTACCACCTAACCAACTCTTGTTGGCCACATATATCTATAACTATCTATTTTACTCATAACCATAAAAGTGGGTGTGTGGGGTGGAGCGGAGTTCATTTAATTCATTTTAACGGTGACGGTGTACACATATACACTCAAATCAACTAAACAACTTCATAAAAATAGTAGGGGTGGTGATTGTGAACTTAAAACAGAAACATAGCATGGTTTTGCAATTTAACTCTTTATTTACCATTTATTTTTATTAATTCATTAAAACAAGCCTATCAACCTTAGATCCAAATTAAAATAAAACTCATCAAATAAAACCTAGCTTCTGCACACAGCAAGATACACCTAATCTAAGCTCACACACCAAAATTTGGCTCAAGATCATTTATAAATTAATTCATATGAAAAGGATAAGTTTCAGCCTAGTAAATCACCATTAATTCATATAAAAAAATTTACTAAACTTTTTGATCTCAACTTTCTCATACACCTCAAATAGGCCAAAACCAAGTTCCTGACCAAGGCACACATGTAGACCTATTATATATATCAAGTTATTAATTTTTCATCCTACACAAGATTAAATCTAAAAAACCTATTAAACAATTTCTTAAAATTACACCCACTTCACCAGAGGTGTTATTTATCATGGCAAAGTTCCGAGGCACACTGGTGATTTAAATAAAATTTATTTTAAAGGGCTATAAAAAGCATCAAGATTAATCTAGCATAAAGCTTACATAAATCATAACTGAAAATCTACACATCAAAATCATACCAACTTTCGTCACAATTCTAAACATGTCATAAAGAGCAACATATCCAAAATTCAAGTCCATAGCATGTGTATAAATTAAACTACACCAAAAACACATCAAACTGAGTTCGAATTTTTAATTCAAAAACGACACAGAAAAACCCTATACATGCTTTCTAGAAAAGGTAGGTTTCTTCACCAGGAAACCAACAAAATTAGATTTGTATTTTTATGACTTTTTTACAATTTTCTACGGATTTTTAAAGTTCCAGCTGAAACCCTAATACTCATTCACACCGGGACCCTTGACAGAAATCAGGAAATTACAAGAAGACCCTTGCTTCATGGAAAACACCCTGGAAAGAATTAAAAAGTTGCAATGCGGCCCTTGGGCGGCCTGTACCTCACCGGCGGCGGGAAATTGGTGGCCGGCGACAGCCGGACTTGGCCGGGGGAGGTGTCCCGGGCTTCTTCGGACCCTGCCCAAGGGTTGTAGGGCGGCGGCCGGACTGGGAGCGGCCTCGCCGGGTGCCTGCGCCGGCGCGGCCCTGTCCCGCCCGCTGCGTCCGCCGGTAGCCGGCGACGGCTTGGTCTGGCGGGCCGGCGGTGGCGTGGCGGTGTAGAGGGAGGGGCAAGGACGGGCTCAGGACGGGGAGGTGGAGACGGTGTGCTCTCGGAGGCCGTTCGCAGCAATGGCGGTCCAGGCAGCGGCGGCGGACGTGCTGCGGCAAAACGGCGATGCGCGCGAACGAGAGGCGACAGCGGCGTGTGGCTCGCTTTGACTCGAGGACGACACATGCACGTCGTAGGCGAGCTTTTGGGCAGTGCGCGCGCCAGGCGGAGGCCAGCTGGCTCGGCTGCATGGCGCGGGCCGCGCGGCGTGCCGACGCGCGGGCGCGTGGTGTGCACAGGCGCGGGGCGCAGCTGGACCCGACGCACGGTTCGCCCGCGGGCGGGGTATCCACGGCGTGGCCCCAAGTCCATAGCGACGGATTCGATGAGTCCGTACGCCGGACTACCTTCGGGGAAACACGTGGTCACGCAGGAACAGGGGAAGGAGCGCGCGCGCACGCGCGGCTTCGGCGCGCCGAGCCCGCCGTGTCCGCGACAATGCCCAGCTCTATTTACTCACCCCGTTTTCAAAAATCAAAAACTCCAAAAAGTGATAACATACTCGAAAATCTCCAAAACTAAGAGTTGTAGAAGAGCTATAGACCTACAACTTTCGCAAAGGGCGACATATGTTTTGATCAACGGATTTGTGGCAAAAACGTGTTGAACTTCAGCAAAATCTCGGCCCTGAAATTACTGTGCGCAGCAGCTTCAACACAAATTTAAGCGGCTTTGCACTCAAAATTGGAATGTCCGCCAATTACGAAAAATGTATCCCCGGAAATAAGAAACAACTTTTATATTGGCTGATTTTGAACTTCCATAGCAAAATTTGGAGAACGCGCGAGAAAACCGAATCAGCCTTTTTGGATCTATAGGGGTTTGACCAAGAATTTGAACTTTGACCAAGGTCTTTTGTGCAAAAGTGTGCAAGATCATGTCAAACATGTTTATGAGCCAATTAAATATGATTAACCACCCTAATTGAGGTATTTATCTTTAATAAACACCTGGGGTGTTACAGCATCCCAAGATTAGTCACGGAAACTATGGTCATGCTTTACAAAAGTTGTAGTGTTTCTCACAAGGAATCCAACAAAATTGAGTTTGAATTTTTTAGATTTTTCTATGATTTTCTACGGATTTTCCAAGATTCAGCAAACATGCACTCACTGTTTAAGAATCAAACTGCAAGGAGGTCCCTGGAAAGTTTTGAGGTCTTACAGATATGCCCCTGCTTTGCGCTAAGGTCCCTAGAAACAATTCCCCCCTTGCAATTGGATCCACATGGACGGGGGCGGCGCGGCTCGCCGGAATTCGGCGAGGCCGGCGGCGGAGACGGCAGGGGAAGAGGTGGGGAAGGAGCTGTGGCTCACCAAGGGCCCGGTTTGGGACTGAAGACGGGCGGGGGCGGCTCCGGCGAGCCCACCCGGCGGCGCAGGGCGGCGGCGGCCGCTGGAGCAGCTGCTCTGGCGAAACCGCGGCTCGGCGGGGGCAAGATGCGGCACGGGTAGCACCAGGGGATCCTAGGGGAGGCGCTGGAGGTGTTGGCCGACACCGGAAGAGAGCGGAGGACGAGCTCGGTGGCGGCGCTCTAATGGCGGGGCGGCGGAGCGGCTCGGGGACGGCGGGGTGGCCTGCACGCGCGAGGACCTGGCCGTGGCCTTTTATAGGCGGCGTCCACGATGCGTTGAAGCGATCAAGAGGGACGGGGGGGTCCGGCCGGCGCATCGGGGCGCGGGCGGCGTCGTCGGCGGGCGGCGCGGACGGGGGACCGGCGCGGCGCGCATGCGTGGTCGACACGCGGCGGGCGTGGGCTTCAAGGCCGCTCGGGCCGCGTGCTGCCACGGGGCGTGGCCTGGGAAGGCGCGGGCCGGCGTGGGGGCCCGGACGTCGAGGCTCATGGGCGCCACGCGGCGGTGTGCGCGGGCGGCGCGAGAGCTCGGCCCGGCGCGGCATGGCCCGTTTCTCTTTTCACTTAACAATGTTTGACCGCGAAAAGCTCCAAAATTTTGAATAAAAGTGCACTAAAGTGCAAATAGCAAAGTTGTAGATCAAGGATCCCTCTACAACTTTTACAAAGGCTGTCCTATGTTTTGATCAACGGATTGAGCATGAACTGCAGGCAAAGTTGCTGGTTTTCCATGGCGCCGATGAATAGTGTTTACTGCAGTTGACCAAGTTTTTCACCCTTTTACACTCAAAATTTGAGATGCCACCCAAAAGCAAAGTTGTGTCCCTCGAAAAACTGAACAACTTTTATATTGGGAGATTTTGAAGTGTTTAGGTGAAATTTGGAGAACGCGGCAAAAGTTCTGGAGGAAGTTCAAAGACACAGGGGTTTTGACCGAGGTTTTGACCAAGGGTTGACCACAAGTGGGTGTTGACTTGATCAAGAGGGTCATTAGTGATTGTTGACTGGGTTTTTGAGGTGATGACCCAGGTTGACCAAGGTTTGACCAACGTCAACAGTGTTTGACTCGGTTGATTCGGTCATTAGCACTAATGATGCTAATTAAAAACCTGGGGCGTCACAGCCTACCCCCTTAAAAAGAATCTCGTCCCGAGATTCGAAATTCCAAGGACAAGGTAGGGGTGGGTGGTTTTCTAAAATTTCCGGAATTACTTTGGGGAGTAACCAAGATGGGATTATAGATCAAAGAGTATAACCATCATCGGTTCAAGGTTAGCCCATAAAAGTAGTCAAAGGTGACAAGCCATGGAGAGCTTTTGCAGGGAGTTTACTTGCGGATGCAAGCATAAGGTATGAAGAGATAGATCGTATAGGAAATTTCAGAACAATCTCGCTCACATGTTAATTAGTTTGAGACCTTTTGTCACACCTGATTTTTCGAAGAAAACCAAATGCATCTCATATGTGCGCCAGGATCAAGTTTACACACATATGATAGACGTCATGAGTGAAATATCATTAAACAGCAATAAAAACGTATAAGAGTTAAACCATTACATTGTCTCTTTATTACACTCAGACGTTAGACTCGAAGGTCTTTAAAACGAACAAACGATAACTAGACGAAGCAACTCCGTCTTCAGCTTCCATAGGCACATGACTGGGGGCACGCAAGCCTCAGAACTCATTGTAGTCGTTGAAGTACTCTTCTCCAGTGTTCTCCTCTGAACAGCGGGTAAGCAAGGGTGAGCACACTTATGGTTGGAGCTCAGCAAGTGGGGGAAGATGCAAGGCTATCAAGAATAGGCTAAGGTTTTTTTTGCAGCGGTTAGCATTTTAAGTTGGTCAAATTTTATTAGCAAGCACCTATTTACTAGATGTAAGTTTATACCAACCCACTTAAGCATTTAGGAAAGCATCTCATCTCAAAACCATATGAAAACCACGATTTAATTCCATCTTTATGTTTGATTATCATGTGAGGGTCCAGGCCGCTCTTGACCGTGAGCACGGCTGATCGATCAGTTTTAACTCTGCAGAGGTTGTACACTTTCACCACAGCTCGCGTAAAAGTTCCGAAGAACTTTGAACCCAACCATGCGATGCTGGCCAAGCATCATACCACACTTCCAAGGTGTGATTGCATAGGGACGCTACGAAACCTTTACAAAGACATGCAAAAGCACCAACAACCCACGACAGTTACAGCTCAGGGCGGACCATAACCCTCCCTGGTGGTCAGCACCTTAGCAAAGGCTGCTATCCCAAAAGAACCGGGCTATACCCCTGCAACCCCGAGCCCCCTGTGTTCCTTTCGGATAAGGTCACCAGTACAATCACACACCTAATTAATTGGCTAAGCCAGAGCCATATGGACTGTGGTTGCACTGTTTTCCTGGGTGGTTCTCCATGTTCCAATTAAATCATATTATCTTGTAATTAAGCGCACACACATATATATATCAACAAAGTTATCATGATCAACATTCATCATATTGCAAAAGATTCATTTGAACCATCCCAAGGTATAGCAACTAAGCATTTCTACCCAAAACATTTATTTAAAAGGGTTATCCAAGGTGATGGGGATAAAATCTAGTCATGTCCTTAAAAAGGTAATTTCCCATCAAATTTATGCAATACAACATTTAAAAGTAAACTTAGTTATCATGCAAGTTGTGTGGGACAAAAATAGAATATGCAGGGGGAGAAGTCCACTTGCCTTCCTTGCTTAAGCACTGGGGTTCTTCTTCTTCAAAAACTTGCTCTTGATCCGCTCCAACTGGCTGCTCACTTGAAACTGGCACGATGTCTACGAGCACACATAAAGACATTCAATCAACAAAACAATACACCAAGCATGAAAAGCTTAAAGAGAGAACAAGGTTTGGCTCTAGGAACACGAACGCAAAAACACTCGGAACTATCGGGAGATTTGGATGATCACATACAAGAGCTAGCTAGTGCTTGGTATATTTTAATTGAATAAAGATGTGCATAGGTTATTTCAGAGAAATACCCTATTTATAATTAAGCAAGTTATATTTGTATTTAAAAGACGATGTAAGCCTAATCCAATTTTATTTATAAATATTCAAGTATGATTTATGCAAATTAAACATTTAATTTAAAAGAAGCATGTAAAAGCATCTAGGCGTTCATCTTTATATTTCGAGTTGAACTAATCAAATTATAATTCAAGAACACATTTATGTTCATATTAATCAAATTAACAATTAATTAAGAAAACTCGGGATAAAACCTATGTTGCTTTTATTTAGGAAGCAAATTGCATAAACATTAATCAATTTAAGTTTGATTATGAAAACCAAGGTATGCATCTAATTAGCTTTTAATTATAAGAAATATTTAACTAGTATTAATCATATTAACTTTCTTATGAAAACACGTGTTAAACTCTAATTAGATTTTAATTAGAAAAGCATGTGTATAAGGATTTAATCATATTTAATATTTAAATAAATTATAAAACAAAGAACATATTCAACATTGGTCCTATCACGTAGTTTGAGTTGATATGAACCTAACGCAACTTGAAACGGTGGAAACGGAGCTAAAACGCAAAAGATACGGCCAAAACAAGGTTCTAAAACTGACGGGCTTGAAAAGACGGTCGCGTGGACACCAAGAACGCTTAAAACGGATAAAAGACGGAAAAGATACGGCTAAAACAAGATTCAGGGGCTTTTCTGTGAAGAAACCAGGGCTTCCGGGGGCTTAACTGCAAGAAACCAGGGACCTAAAACATATTTACACATATAAACGAGGGGTTTATATGCAAGAAGGAGTGAAAAGGACCTCTGGTGGAAGAATCTAAAGAAGACAAGGGCTAGTTCATAAAAACAGGGACCTATTCGAAAGGATTCCTATAGGTGGAAAGGCATGGTTGTTAAATTTAAAACCGTGGGGGTTTATTTGTAAAAAGACGGTGGCCGGCTGAGTTGACCATTACGGTCTCTATTGACTCGGGCGGGGCGCGGATCTGGACCGTTGATCCCTTGATGGACGGCTGACAGGAAAAGCAGAAACTCAGGGGCCTAAGCGAAAAGAAAAGGACCTAAAAGAAAGGATATACACCGGTGGGAGGATATGGTTGTGATTTTAGAAAGGACAAGGGCCTTTTTGCAAAGTGGCGGCGGCAACCCTGGGTTGACCGGTACCTGGTCCTTTTGACCAGGGCTGGAACTGATCTGGGCCGTTCGCACCGGATCCGTCGGCCGACGACGCGTGCAAGCGACTGGGCGGCGGCGCGCGGCGGCACACGGCGGCGCTTCGCCGGAAGCTCGCCGGCGATGCTCGATCTCGGGCTACAGGCCACGGTTTTGGACGAAGTTTGCGCCTACGCGGAGCTGGGAACGAGGCGAACCTATACAGGGGCTCAGGAAGGCGGCTCGGGCGGCGGAGGAGGCGCTCCATGGCCGGCGGCGGACGACACGACTCCGGCGAGGGACACAAGGTGCGGGGTGGCCTCGGAGCTAGATAAGATGGCTCGGAAAGGTTTCTCACCTTGCTGTGAAGCTCCGGCGAAGAGCACGACGTCGGGGATGAAGCAAAGACGGAGATCGATGATGGCGGGTGCGGTCGGGATGCTCCGGCGGAAGAAGAGGGCAGGGGCTCCGGGGTGCTGCTCGGCCTGGCGACGGGGTTCCTGTACAGGGTGCGGCTCGGGTGAGCGATGATCGTGACAACGAGAAAGAGTATAGAGGGCAAAGAAACTCCACCGGCGGCAGGAACTCCAGAGGGCCAACAATGGCTTGTCGGCCGGAATTCGACGGCGACGGCGCGAGCGCGTGGATGAATGGTGCAGGGGCGTGAACGGTGTGGAAAGGGTGTGCGAGGGGCACGGGCTCGGCTCTTATAGGGGGAAGGGAAGGAGAGGGGGCGCCTGCCGGAAAGGCAGTGGCCTTCAATGGCCATGAGGCCGGCCGGTGGAATGCAATCAAGGGGGGGAAAGGCTCGATTTGTGGCGAAACGGAAGGGAATTGATGGCGGGGAAGTGAAGCCGGTGTTTCAATGCGCCTTGATGGCGGCTTGAAGGAGGGGGAGAGGCGGATAAGCCGGGGAAACAGCCGGCGGGCGCACAGCGGTGTGGAGCAGGGGAGGGGAGCCGGAGATGGGAGGAGAAGCTGACCAGCGGGCCCGGGGTGGCGGTGAGAGAGAAAGGGGGAAAGGAAAGATGGGCCGGCGGGTGGTGTTTGGGCTGGAAGGAGGGATGGGCCGGCGGGGAGAGTTGGGTCGGTGGGCTGAAAGGGAGGAGGAAAGGGTTGGGGAGGGTTTTCTCTTTTCTTTTTTTTAAACCTTTTTCAAAACCTTTTTAAACTTCAAATTCTTTTCAAAGTTTAAACACTTTCAAAACTTTTCAAGATTAAAATCATTTTAAAAACTTTTTAAAACTTCACACAAACACACATAAACAATGCAAACAAAATGATGCACAAGCACTTGTTGCCACTCAAATTACTCAAAATGATATTTAAATATTTTAGAGCATAATTTATTTGATAAATTATAATTTCCTTAGAAAACAAAACTAAAACACCATGTTGCTTATATTTATTTGGTGATGGAAAATTAGGGTGTTACACCTTTAGTGATATCACCTTGTTACATCAACCGTGCAAATTTTAAAAGTTGGTGTGATGCACATGCTTATGAAGACACGATGCACATGCTAATGCGGTATGGTGCTCATGATGCAGGTTAGCACGACTCGGTTACCCACAAAATGAGTTAGTGATTGAGAGGCAATCAATGAGTTGAAAAGGAGTGTATGCGTGGCGAGTCGCGTTCTCACAACCAAGATACCTAGCGCGCTCCTAGTGGAAATCACATGGCTGCAGCGCACATGATGCCCTAGGTTCTGTCGCGGCACCTTTGGTTATGGGACAACAACATCACCAATCATAAGAAGGGTAGAGTAGGGGTATTGAATCCTTCCATGCGTATGCACGTTAGTTCACCCAGGGTTCCCAAATGCACGTGCTATGCAAATGCATGCTCAAAAAGTGACATTTTTTTAAAAAAAATGTTGTGAGCAAGATCAAGAAGAATCAGTTCAAGATTAACAGATCGAAGTAATCCAGACAAGGATATCAATACACAGAATAGCTTAGAGCTCCAACATGTATAAACACAAGGGGTTTGGAAAGGATACATGTCGATGGAGATAACATTCTGACAGGAGAAGATTACAACTGAAGATTGAACTCTAGGATCAAGACATTACCCAATTGACATGGTGGAACAGAAAAAGTTCTTTTCTCATGCTGGGCAAAACTGGGGTAGTCATGTGTACAAAGGTACAATCGTATGTTAGAACTCGAAGCGAGCATACATACATAAATGACATAAAGTTCTGGCAGTTGTGAACGAAAATTCATAACTTAAAAACCAGACGTCCAAAAATTCCCAAATTTGACCAGCAACTTGGTGAGTTGATGACACACATTTTTGGTATTCAACGGTTGAGCTAGATCAATATGGAACAAGGTCAAAAGATACAATGTTCAAAGGACTGTCCCCAGGAAAATAGCATGACCTAGGTTCACTAAAAAGGGTATAACTTGAGATATACAAAAGCTATGACCGTGAACTTTTGCGAGCAGAAAGTAGATTAGATAAGGAGCAACTTTGGTAGAGATCACCTAGGCAAAATGATTCTTGAACAGGGTGCAAAAATCAAGCAAACAGCCACATCAAAATTTTGGACAGCACAACACCTATACATGAGAGGTAAAGCTAGAACACAAAACCACACACTAGCAAAATATTCCCTCAGAGAGCATACACTTTGTGTTTTGAGTCCATTTTTAAGTTGTTTTCGATTTTTAACATGATGCAAAACGTCTTAATCGTCCTCACATGGCGATTAAGGCAAAAATCGAAGTCAGTGCCGGTGGCAAGGCTTTTATTCGTCTCTCCCTATAATAACTAGTCGATAGCTACTCGGTACTCACTTAGCGTCTAACGAAGCGCTGTTATGTACCTGCAGAAAAGAACCTTCTGTGCCCGCACGTCACGGAAGCGTCCACATACAGTACCGTTCACTTATAGAAACGGTATCCATGCGTCAAGCCGCTGCATGGACAGCGTCCAACCTCAGATACGCTTCTTTTCGAATGAAGCGGATCCTTGCCTCGCATATTCTCAATGCGGAATGTCCACGTATGGCAAAACGTGGCGAGACACAGACGCGATGGTGGGTTCCCTTTGGATTAGGTCCCATCCATCCCTCACATGACTTTCATGTGGTACCACCACGTATGGCAAAACGTGATGAGACGCAGACGCGACATGGGTTCCCATTAGAATAGGTCCCATCCATCCCTCACATGACTTTCATGTGGTACCACCACGTATGGCAAAACATAATGAACTAGTATGGTTGTGCAAGAAGTAAGTTCTGACAGGAATAAAATGTGCTGGGAGTTAGCAAAATAAACCATAGATTAATAAGCCACCTGAGGAACCCAAAAATTCCCTCTAGGGCCTCTCGGTCTAATTCCATCCTTAACGGACCAACATATTTTGCAAATCCAAACAATCTTGGCAATTTTTATTCAAAAACCAGTGATTAAAGTTGTTAATTAATCTCTGGTGCATATAATTGCTCTGATGCCAGCTATGACAACCCGCCCAGGAAAATACCGTACTATCGCATAAACCAATCCACTTTGGCCATTAAGCGACAGTAAAGTATCATCCTGTCGTTAATTGCCGGGTTAACGCCCGGTAGAATCACTTACATAGCGACAAGGATCAATATATATGCATTAAAACTCACGCGAAGGCGAGTCCAGAGAACAACACATAATTAACATCCAAATCTACCCCGAAGGGTTTAATTATTACAAACCGGAGTTTTTGACATGATAACGAAGTTCAGAGTTTTGAAAACAGCGGAATTAAACTAAACAGCGTGAGGAACATCACAGGAGGCCTACCATGATGCCTTCATTCATCGTCTTCAACCCACTCCAGCTCCCAGCCAGGCGGGATCTCTCCAGGCCACACATCACTGAAAGCATTACCTGGAACAACAGATTATAGCAAGGCTGAGCATACTAATACTCAGCAAGACTTACCCATCGGTGACAACTACATCACCAACTCTAGACATGAGAGGCTTGCTGGCCACTGGGGTTTCTTTTGCTGAAAAGCAACAAAGAGTATGTCCTTGCTTTCAAGATTTTAGCACAAGTTCTAGTTGATTATTCTTTTCTAGGTTAGCAAGCTATTACAAGCATAAGTTGTGCAAACAATTAATCAAGCATAAATATTCATCAACTTCCATCATTAGGGATCTCATGGCCAGCAGGATAAGTAGTCTCAGATAACGGTGAGAGGCCGACAATCGATTGATTTAAACCTTGCAAGGTAGACCTAAACACACGGTAGGATGCCCCCGAGAGGACAACCACCAGGCGGTTCCCAAAAATCCTCGGTTCGGGATAAGAGGCCACAGTCTTCGGTACAGGCTATCTGGTATACCCCGCAAGGCACCCAGAATCGCACATGCACCACGGTAGCTAGCCGGGGGACGCATCCCAAGATTAGTCACGGAAAAATCCCTTACCGCCTCATTAAGGTACTAGGCTTACCGTACCCATTTCCGACAAGTGTTTAGTACGTTCAAACACTTAACCCACGAAAGCCATTGGACCGGAGCCCAAATCCCATGCTCTTACCACGTGAGCAATCCATTTATAAAGATCTTATGATTCCAACATAAGAACCTATTCTCGCGAGTGACAAGTATCACTCGACTTGTAACGGTCCTATACCATAGCAGCTATCGCCCGACATACTAGTATAGACATAGGTACCTAGGGATCATGCATCTAGGGTTTTATTTCAACTCCTGAACGTAAATGCACAATCATCCACAGATAGTTGCATGAGATTTCAAAAACGCTTAGGTTAATGCACCGGGGCTTGCCTTCGTCAGCACAGTTAGCCTGAGGGTCCTCGGTGTCCTCGCTCACTTCCACGTACTGCAGCTCCGCGTCAGCTCCTCCTTCCTCGGCTTCCGACACGAGAGCGTAGCTACCGTCAGGGAGCTCTACACGGTATGCAATGCAAGGTTCAGGTGGAGTGAAAGGTTATTTATTTTATCCAACTCTTGTTGGCCATATTTACCTTAACAAACATTTAATTACTAATTCTTTTCATTTAAGTTATTATATGTGAAGGCTTATTCTTTTAACCATTTTAATAGTGACTGTGTACATATTTAAGCAAATAAATTACTTTATTTTCACAAAACAGCAAGGGTGAATTCATAGACCCTAATTAAGCCACACAACAATTTAATAAAATTATTAAGGAAGTAAAAGGTGATTTTTCCAATTTACTTTACTATTAAGCTTAATATAGCTTCCATTGCTTTTATTCACAAAATAAATTAATAAAATTCAGTGGGGTGTTTCATGAAGCACTACAAACCTATACAAAGCCACTGCAAACACATGCATACTTAGGAGAGCTATGAAATTAAAGATACTGAAAATAACAAAAGCTAGCTACTAAAGCAAGACAAATGCATATAAAAATAAATGAGCAGCAAAATGATTCCAACTTTTCCACACATGGCCTATGGTCCAAAACTAATCTAGGAATGCAACATATACACCTAGAGCTACTATAGATCTTGGGTTATGCAATTACATTGAAAATCAAGCATATTTCAGGAATAAATATTTCTGACAAATATAAATTTGTGATTAATTCACCAGAGGTGCATTTTGTCATAAAAAGATCACATGCAGAAGTTGAGGACAAAAATCAATTTATTTTTAGCTACAAAAATCATTTAGACAGATTCAGCACAAATACAACATAAATCATAATAAAAGATGTACAACATAACTTTGTTCAATTTTTGGTACAGAATCTAGGAATGGCATAACACACAACATATCCAAAATTCAGCTACAGAGCACTTGTAGATTTTGATATACAACGGATCTAGGTTTATCAGTTTTCTATTTTTCATGCAAAAACTATCAGGAAAAACTATGGTCATGCTTTACAAAAGTTGTATTGTTTCTCACAAGGAATCCAACAAAATTGAGATTGAATTTTTTATATTTTTCTATGATTTTCTACGGATTTTCCAAGATTCAGCAAACATGCACTCACGGTTTAAGAATCAAACTGCAAGGAGGTCCCTGGAAAGTTTTGAGGTCTTACAGATATGCCCCTGCTTTGCGCTAAGGTCCCTAGAAACAATTCCCCCCTTGCAATTGGGTCCACATGGACGGGGCGGCGCGGCTCACCGGAATTCGGCGAGGCCGGCGGCGGAGACGGCCGGGGAAGAGGTGGGGAAGGAGCTGTGGCTCACCAAGGGCCCGGTTTGGGACTGAAGACGGGCGGGGGCGGCTCCGGCGAGCCCACCCGGCGGCGCAGGGCGGCGGCGGCCGCTGGAGCAGCTGCTCCGGCGAAACAGCGGCTCGGGCGGGGCAAGATGCGGCACGGGTAGCACCAGGGGATCCTAGGGGAGGCGCTGGAGGTGTTGGCCGACACCGGAACAGAGCGGGGGACGAGCTCGGTGGCGGCGCTCTAATGGCGGGGCGGCGGAGCGGCTCGGGGACGGCGGGGTGGCCTGCACGCGTGAGGACCTGGCCGTGGCCTTTTATAGGCGGCGTCCACGACGCGTTGAAGCGATCAAGAGGGACGGGGGGTCCGGCCGGCGCATCGGGGCGCGGGCGGCGTCGCCGGCGGGCGGCGCGGGCGGGGGACCGACGCGGCGTGCGTGCGTGGTCGACACGCGGCGGGCGCGGGCTTCAAGGCCGCTCGGGCCGCGTGCTGCCTCGGGGCGTGGCCTGGGAAGGCGCGGGCCGGCGTGGGGGCCCGGACGCCGAGGCGCATGGGCGCCAAGCGGCGGTGTGCGCGGGCGGCGCGCCGGCGCGAGAGCTCAGCGCGGCGCGGCATGGCCCGTTTCTCTTTTCACTTAACAATGTTTGACCGCGAAAAGCTCCAAAATTTTGAATAAAAGTGCACTAAAGTGCAAATAGCAAAGTTGTAGATCAAGGATCTCTCTACAACTTTTACAAAGGCTGTCCTATGTTTTGATCAACGGATTGAGCATGAACTGCAGGCAAAGTTGCTGGTTTTCCATGGCGCCGATGAATAGTGTTTACTGCAGTTGACCAAGTTTTTCACCCTTTTACACTCAAAATTTGAGATGCCACCCAAAAGCAAAGTTGTGTCCCTCGAAAAACTGAACAACTTTTATATTGGGAGATTTTGAAGTGTTTAGGTGAAATTTGGAGAACGCGGCAAAAGTTCTGGAGGAAGTTCAAAGACACAGGGGTTTTGACCGGGGTTTTGACCAAGGGTTGACCACAAGTGGGTGTTGACTTGATCAAGAGGGTCATTAGTGATTGTTGACTGGGTTTTCAAGGTGATGACCCAGGTTGACCAAGGTTTGACCAACGTCAACAGTGTTTGACTCGGTTGATTCGGTCATTAGCACTAATGATGCTAATTAAAAACCTGGGGCGTCACAATGAGTTAGTTGCAAAAGTTGAATTTGTGCAATTAGATGACTAACATGATTCCATTAAATGAAATCTTACAAAACAAGGAACTTTTACAATGCAATCAATGTACAAATATCAGATTGCTTTTCCTCTAAATAAATCAGTATGGAAACTGAAAATACCCCTCAAAATTAAGGTATTTATTTAGTTTGTGCTAAAAGGGGTCATTTTAACTAAAGACAACCTGTTAAAGAGGAATTGGAGAGGTGATGGCAAATGTTGTTTTTTAACAACAAGGAAACCATCTATCATTTATTCTTTAGTTGCCATGTTGCACAATTTGTTTGGAGACTGGTTCAATTTGAATTTGGTTTACAAGCACCAACTGATGTGGAGTTTGGCTCCAACAAATAAGCCGAAAAATGCGACCTCAAGTTTGTGTGGGGGTATGTGCAATTTTTTGGTCTCTCTGGTTGTGTTGCAATGATACGGTTTTTGATAAGAAAAGATTATATTCTTATTTACAGGTTATTTTCAGAACCACTTATTAGACGTGATTCTGGGATATCCTTCGAAAGGAGAAAGACAGGTCGAGTCTAAAGCATGCATGTCGCATGTTGGAGACTGTGGCTATGGAGGTTTGCACCAAGCACGGGTGGTTGTCATCTAATAGGCTTAGTTTGTAATTGGCCTTATCGTTTCATTTGTTGGTATTACTTTTTGAAAGCTCGTTCTCAATCAGTCGGAGGCTGAGACTGTAATAATGAATAGGTACATAACTTATGCAGAGCCCGGAATAAAATTTCATTTTTTCTAAAAATGGTAATATAGTATTTTTTTAGAATTACACAGTACAACGCAGACGCTCACAACACGCACGCACACTCATCATGATGAACACACGTACGCAAACACCTCCGAAGGACTGAGCACCCGATAGATTGTCACACCTAGTTTTAAAGGCAAAACCGAATGCATAGATCACGTGTGCGCCAGGATCAAGTTACACACACGCAATGACATTGTGAATACCAAAATCAGTGCCGCACGAATAAAGAGTTATTACATGACCAAAGTCTTAAACGAAACATAAATAACGAGTTCTCGCAGCGGATAAAGATGTCTCCACAGGCAGCTGACTGAAGACACGCACACCTAGAACTCCTGGAAGTCACCGGGGTAGTCTTCAAATCTCTCCCAGTCTGAGCAGCGATCCGAGTATTGTAGATACAAGAAAATAGACAAGCATGAGCACGTGCCGTACTCAGCAAGGGGGAAACAACATAACATGCAAGGCCATATGGTGTTTGGCTAGGGTTCAAGCAGTTTAGCATTTTAGTTGGTCAAGTTTTATTAGCAGCATATTTACTAAAGAGTGTAAGTTTATACCAACCCGCAGTTAATAAAACATAAGCATCATAAATAAAGATAGAACAACGATTTAACATTTAAGTTCCATAACTTAGTCATGTGAGGGTCCAGGCCGCTCTTGACCGTGAGCACGGCTAACTAGTTAGTTTTACACTCTGCAGAGGTTGTACACTTTCACCACAAGCAGCGTAAAAGCTCCGAAGAACTTTGAACCCAACCATGCGGTGTTTGCAAGGCACCATACCACACTACCGAGGTGTGGTTGCATAGGGACGCTACATGGCCTTTACAAAGGTTCCCTAGCAAGTTATGACCCACAAGGTCCGGATCAGTTAGCAAGGTATAAAGTCCCCTAGCAGGTCGATACCCCACCATAAAAAGAATAACTCACCCAGCCCCCTGCTAGAGCGAGTCTATACCCCGCAGTACCGCCGATCCCTTGTCCTTATCAGGTAAGATCACCCCAAGCTAAAGTTCCTAATTACTAAGCCAAGACCATTGCCCGTTAGTTCTTGTGGTTGTACTGTTTTCCTAGGTGGTTCTCCATGTTCCGGTTAACATAGCAAAAGTGATCTTGTAAATAAAATAGCATAAAGCGGAACATAGAACATACAAGTATCCAAGTTGATTAACACCATCCCAGTAGAGCTTACTAAGCAACATCTACCATCAAGTTTAATTCAATAACCCGGTTACAAGGCAAAGGTCATAAAGACTAGGCAAGATCCTTAGTAGGTTCCCGTCAAAGTTAATGCAAGCAAAAGTAAATACAATGAATTGAATGCATGTTATATAGGACAAGTGGGTATGCATCAAGGGAGACTTACCTTCAACAAGACTCTGCTGCTCAAACTCTGGCGCGTCTTGATCTTCAAAGCCTTCGAACGCTTCACTCTCTACGTTCCACAACATTCACATACAAGCATACAACAAGAATAAATGAGAAACAATCATCAAACAGTACTAACAGAAAAAAACAGAGGCATAAAACTAATCTACATTTCGAGACGATCGCGTGGACATAAAGAACGCTAAAAACGGAGCTAAAACGACCAAGATATGCACTAACGAAGGTACAGGGACTAATCTGTAAAGAAAACTAAAGATTCTGGGCTTAAACGTAACGAAAGGACCTAACTGTAAAGAAACTCACTACTGCGGGAGGACCTATTTGTAAAAAGGAAAAGCTCAGGGGGTTTTCTGCAAAAAGACGGGGTCATGCCGGTTTGACCGGTATTGACTCGGGTTGGATCTAATCCAGCCCGTTGGATCTTGATCCAACGGCCGGCGGCGGCTGCTGCGCAAGCGGTGGCGGTCAGATTGATCAGGACCGTCAGATCTTGATCTGACTGCTGCGGACGCATGCGAGCGCCCGGCCGGCGGCGAGCGGCGGCGGACGGCGGCGAACTCGCCGGTGCGGCACGGGATCGAGCTAGGGGGCTCGGTTTCGCGCGCGGGTCACACCGGGATGAAGCGCGCGAGGCGGCGAACTCATCTAGGGCGGCGCGGTCGGCTAGGACGCGGCGGAGACGGCGCGCGGCACGGCGAGGCGGAGCGGTGCGGCAGCGCAACTCCGGCGAGCCCTCCTCGGCGACTCGATGCACGGGGACGACAACAAGCGGCACCGGGGAGCTTCTCACCTCCTTGCGCAGCTTCGGGACGGCTTCTCGACGGCGGAGCGGCAACGGCGGCGGAGAACAGCGGTGGCGGCGTTCTAGGGTTCCGGCGGGCTCGGGCGGGGGTGCTCAGGGGCGGCTAGGGTTTTGGCTAGCCCGGCCAGGAGGTGACGGCGGCCTTAAATAGGCCAGGGGCTCGGCTTTGGCGTGCGGGCCAAGACGTGGAGGCGGCGCGGGACGCGGTCGGGTGCGGCCGGGACTCGAGCTCGAGTCCGGCTCGGGGACGAGCGCGGGGAGGGGGATGACAGGTGGGTCCCACCTGTCGGCGTCTGCGGGTGCGGGAGAGAGAAGGTGGGCCGGCGGCGACGCAATGGGCCGGCTGGGCCAGGCTGCTGCGCTGGGCTGCGACGGGGAAAAAGCAAAGCGGGCTGCGGCGCGGGCGAACCAGGCCGAAGAGAAGGAGGGGCGCCGGCAGACTTTGGCTGGCTGGGCTCGAAGCCGAACTGGGCTGAAAGGAAGGGAGGGTTAGGGTAGAGGTTTATCTATTTAGAAAAGGCACAAAACAAATGAATTCAAATTAGAATTTGAATTCAAACAATCAAAGACAATGCACCAGCATGAATGCAACAATAAATTCCTATAGTTCATTTATTTTATTTTAGAAAATCTTAAATGCCTAAAAGAAATTAAATGCAACCCTATGATCCTTAGGAGCACAAATAAAGGTTTCTAACAAATTTTATTCAAAACTCAAATTTGTAAAATTAGGGTGTTACAAATCCTACCCCCTTAAGAAGAATCTCGTCCTCGAGATTCGGATAGATTGGCGAAAAGATCTGGAAATTCTGCTTTCAATTCATCCTCTCTTTCCCATGTGGCCTCATCCTCTGCGTGGTTACTCCACTGTACTTTGCACATCTTAATCACACTATTCCTAGTGACTCGTGTCATAGTATCCAAAATCCGAATAGGGTGTTCAACAATGGTGAGATCCTCCTTAATGTTTAGCTCATCCATAGGTAACGGCTCCTTGTCATGAGGATTGAAACCCTTTTTCAACTGAGAGATGTGGAACACATCATGTACATCTGCTAACTAATTTGGCAACTCCAACCTGTAAGCTACTTCTCCCACTCTCTCTAGGATCTTGAAAGGTCCAATAAATCGAGGTGACAACTTCCCTTTGACCTTGAATCGACGCAAACCTCTGATTGGTGATACCTTTAGATACACATAGTCTCCCTCCTGAAAGACTACGTCTCTCCTTTTCCCGTCTGCATAACTCTTTTGTCTAGACTGAGCGATCCTCAAGTTTTCTCTGATAACCTGAACTTGCTTTTCTGCCTCTCTAATGATATCAGCCCCAAACAACTGCCTTTCTCCTGTCTCACTCCAGTACAACGGAGTTCTACACTTTCTCCCATACAAAGCCTCAAATGGTGCCATCTTGAGACTAGCCTGGTAGCTGTTGTTATAAGAGAACTCAGCGTACGGCAAGCTCTTATCCCAACTACCACCATGCTTAAGCGCACATGCTCTCAGCATGTCCTCTAGGATCTGATTGGTCCTCTCTGTCTGTCCATCTGTCTGCGGGTGATAGGCTGAGCTGAAGTTCAACTTTGTATCCATAGACTCGTGTAGCTTCTCCCAGAAGCGAGATGTGAACTGGGTACCTCTGTCTGACACTATCTTCTTTGGCACACCATGCAAACACACAATCCTGGACATGTACAACTCGGCCAACTTAGCTCCTGTATAAGTGGTCTTTACCGGAATGAAATGAGCAACCTTGGTTAAACGATCCACAATGACCCATATCGAATCATAACCATCCCGGGTTCGAGGTAAACCCACAATGAAATCCATACCAATCTCTTCCCACTTCCACTCAGGTACCTTCAAAGGTTGAAGCAATCCAGCTGGCCTCTGGTGTTCAGCCTTAACCCGATGGCAAGTGTCGCACAAAGCCACGTGTGCGGCCACATCCCTCTTCATACCGTACCACCAATACCTCTGCTTGAGATCCTGGTACATCTTGGTACTGCCTGGATGGATAGAGTAGGCGGAATCGTGAGCTTCTCTCAAGATAGTCTCTCTGAGATCTCCCGTTTCTGGCACACATATCCGGTTTTTAAACCATACAGTTCCCTGATCATCCTCTGTGAAATCTGGGGCTTCTCCCTGTTTCATACTTTCCTTTATTCTCTGGATCCCAACATCTTCTAGCTGCCCTTTTCGTATCTCCTGCTCGAGTATAGATTGCACTTCCAAAGTCACTCCCTCTGTGTATGCAACGATCTCCAGGTTGAGTCTCTCAAACTCTTTTACCAACTCATCAGGAAGCTGGAAAACCATAGCCATGTTAGCATGACCCTTCCGACTCAAAGCATCAGCGACCAAATTCGCTTTACCGGGGTGGTAGTGAATTTCCAGATCATAGTCCTTGATCAACTCTAGCCAACGGCGCTGTCTCAGATTGAGATCCTTCTGAGTGAAGATGTACTTCAAGCTCTTGTGATCGGTGTAGATCTGGCACTTAGTTCCCATAACATAGTGCCTCCAAATCTTCAATGCGTGAACCACTGCTGCTAACTCAAGATCGTGAGTAGGATAGTTCAGCTCATGCTTCCTTAACTGTCGAGATGCGTAGGCTATAACGTGACCTTCCTGCATAAGCACACAACCCAGACCCTGTCGAGATGCATCACAATAGATATCAAAGCTCTTCTGCAGATCTGGCATCACTAGGACTGGTGCTGTGGTCAACCGCTTCTTCAACTCTTCAAAACTAGCCTGACATGCACTGGTCCACTTGAACTCTCTGTCCTTCTCTAGCAGTGAGGTGAGAGGCTTTACTATCTTGGAGAACCCTTCGATGAATCGACGATAGTAACCAGCGAGTCCCAGAAAACTCCTGATCTCAGACACGGTACGAGGAGGTTCCCATTTTAACACATCACTGACCTTGCTTGGATCTACCGCAATCCCTCCGTTGGTGATGATATGACCCAGAAAAGCCACTTCCTTAAGCCAGAACTCACACTTGCTGAACTTCGCATACAACTCATGCTCTCTCAGCTTCTGCAACACAAGCCTCAAATGCTCCTCATGCTCTTCTTCATTCTTGGAGTAGATCAAGATATCATCAATAAACACCACAACAAACTTGTCTAGATACTCCATAAAGATCTTGTTCATCAGATACATGAAGTAGGCAGGTGCATTGGTCAACCCAAAGGACATAACCGTATACTCATAAAGTCCATACCTCGTGGTGAACGCTGTCTTAGGAATATCTGAAGGCCTGATCTTCATCTGGTGATAACCGGATCGTAGGTCAATCTTAGAGAACACCTTGGCTCCTCTCATCTGATCAAACAAGTCCTCAATGCGGGGCAGAGGATACTTGTTCTTGATAGTAACATCATTAAGAGACCTGTAATCAACACACATCCTCTGTGTACCATCCTTCTTTCCCACAAAGATAACCGGTGCTCCCCAAGGTGATGAACTAGCACGTATGAACCCTTTACCCATTAACTCTTTAATCTGTGCTTTAAGCTCTTGTAACTGATCACTAGACATTCTATATGGACGTTTAGAGATAGGAGCAGTACCAGGCAATAGATCAATAACGAACTCAACGTCTCGGTCAGGGGGCATACCTGGTAACTCCTCAGGAAACACATCAGGGTAGTCGCACACTACTCTTATGTCTTCTAAGGCCGTTCCATTGAGCTGATTCACTGCGCTGGCTATTGATGGTCGTGGATCTGCTGCAAACTCGATCCTTTCCCCGGCTGGACTAGTGAGAAGAACTGACCTCTTAGCACACTGAATCACCGCATCACACGCGGTCAACCATCCCATTCCCAGTATCAAATCAATCCCTCTTGATTCCAGTATTATAAGATTAGCCCGGAAATCTCTGCCCAGAATCTTGAGACTGACATTGTCACACTTATATGATGCTTTCAATTCCCCCCCTGGTGAACTAACTAGCATATGGCGAGGCATGGGACTAATGGGTATGCTATGTTGAGCTACGAACTGAGATGTAATGAAAGAATGGGATGCTCCAGAATCAAATAAAACTGAGGCGGGAGTGGAGTTAACTAGGAACATACCGAGCACTACTCTGGGGTTCTCCTGGGCGACTTCAGCATCAACGTGCATCACCTTGCCACGTGCATAGCTCTGCTGTCCCTTGTTAGCCTGCGGGGTCTGGTTCCCATTCCTCATCTGCTGCATCTGCTGATTCTGCACTGGGGTGTTTGGAGGATTCCTCTTGGGGCACGCATTGGCATAGTGACCAACATCTCCACACTTGAAGCAAGTGGTGGTTGAAGGATTGGGAGGCGCAACGGACCTCACCGGTGTACCAACTGGAGCTCTCTGCTGACTCTGCTGGAAGGCGGGGCGTGGTGTCTGAGGGGCAGAACGCTGAAACTGCTGAGCAGACTGTTGGAACTGCTGTGCAGAACGTTGGGACTGCTGCTGCCCAAAGTTTCCACCAGGCCCTCCAAAGCGGAACGGGGTGTTCTGCTGTGGGTTAAAGCGTGGCCGAGAAACACTCCCAGACTGTCCCGAGCTGGTGGCCTTCCTCTTCAGCTCTCCAAGCTCCTTGCGCTTGTGCTCCAAGCGGATAGCATTGTCCACCAGTTGCTGGAACGTGGGGAAAGTGTGAGACATCAGCTGGTACTGAAGCGATCCGGCCAACCCATCCAGGAACAGCTCCTGCTTCTTCCTGTCTTCAGCAACTTCCTCAGTCGCGTAGCGAGACAACTCAATGAACTTGTCTCTGTACTCAGCCACTGACATTCCCTCCTGCTTGAGGGAAAGGAACTCCTTCTTCTTGATCTTCATGACCCCTGAAGGTATGTGGTGGCTCCGGAAGTTGGTGGTGAACTCGTCCCAGGTGATAGTGTCTGGGGCGGCGTGAGCAGCGACATACGCATCCCACCAAGCGGATGCGGACCCCTGAAGTCGTCCTGCAGCATACAGGACCTTCTCTCTGTCATCGCACTGGCAGGTAGTGAGCATCTTCAGCACTGTCTTCAGCCAATCCTCAGCTTCAAGTGGATCAGCAGCATGAGTGAACACTGGGGGGTGGTGACTCATGAACTCTCGGTGCTTGTTGCGAGGCGCCGGCTGCTGCACCGGTGGGTTGTTGGCTTGAGCTTGCAGATTCGCCACAGTGTTGGTCAGGTTCTGGAGGAGTTGAGTCTGCGTCTCGATGAATTGCTGCATGGCGGGATCCATCTGCGCTTGCCGGGGTGCCCTGCCTTGTCGATTCACTGCTGGTTGATCGACTCCAGATCCTGACCTGGTTTTCACCATCTGAGTGTTAGGGACATCACTTTAGGTGATTGTGCCAAGAGTTAAACCCAGAAAGATAAGATAACAAAGATATTCAGCTTTAGACAGATTCTGTTGGTTCCAAACAATCAGGTATAACTCTCAGCGTGGATAACCAAAAATTATGAACCTTTAACCAGTACTAGGTAATGAAATTATGGAACTTCTCCAACTGGAATCACCTCAATCGGAGTTCTGTAACTCTGGTTATCAATTAAACAAGTCAGATAGGTCAGCAGTGTTTAACAGATTCGAGGGGCTCCAATATTTCAGGCATATCTCTCTGACTATACATCCTAAAATTCTGAATTTTGTACAGAAAATCAGTCACGAAATTTCTGAACTTCTTCAATTGGATTTACTGCTATCGGGGTTCTGTAGCCCGAGATAAAATTAAAACAGTGCAGCTGACTCAGAGAGCTGCGTGAACAGATTTGAAGCTTTTGTATTAAGGGTAAGCTTTAAAGGAACACAAAGATTATGATAGATAAATTGATTGAGATAGAAGGTTGACCCCCACAAACTTACTACTAAACCAATGTTGTTGTGGTCATCACTCCACAACACATTGCACTCAAACAAAAATCCAGCTCAAACATTTAACACAAAACCAAGCATTCAACCACACTCCTAAACTAAGCACACTTTAACCGATCGTCTACTAGCGATTACAAAAGACCCTATTCTTAACTTAAGCCCAAGAACTATCTTCTTCTGGCATGGCATCCGTGCGGGCGTCGGGGGAGTCGTAGCGTGGCCTCTTGGGTGACGGAGAGGTACATGCTTCTGCAGCGTCATGAACCACTGGCTGCTCTCTGTTCTGCAGTGCAGCTTCCAAGGCACGCTTCTGCAACTCCAGAGTGAAGATCTGCTGTTGAGCCGCGTACAGAGTGTTGTTGGTGTCATCCAACGCAGTATTAACAGCAGCTAGCAGTCCCCGGACGTTGTTCAGCGTTCCTTCATATGCTGGAGCTGGAGCGATGTAGGTTTTGGCTTCCCCACTTGCTTTGAAAGGTGTGTACCTGCAGTGGGTATCCTCCAACCTGTCACGCTCTTTGTGGGAGAGCACATAGAGTGCCCTCCGAGCTGCTTCCGCGATGCCAGCGTCCATAGTGGTCCTGTGAGCCACATCATGATGCTTGGAGATCTCCTTCACTCCCTGGAATGGAGCATACTCCTCCAGGATAGCAGCAACCTCCCAGTGGGGCTCGAACCATGGGTGAGTCCACAGCTCACAGTGGTAAGCAGGGGCCTTATCATAGCCCAAGCGAAGTACCATAGCTCGTAGGTGGTCAGCCATGGGAATGCCCACTCCATCAACCCTGTAGTGGTACACCTCCCAGATCACTTCCTCAGCTGCTTCATCTTCTGCTGGGCCTTGTTGTTCAGCTTGCTCTTGCACTCCTTCTGAGTTCCCCTCCTCTGGATCCTCCTCATCATCTGACACAATGATGAGGACAGGGGCGGCTACTGGTGCAGCTTCCATCTCGATCTCTTCATCCGTGTCTCCGTCATGGAAGTCGTTGTACTCTTCCTGCGGAGCATACTAGTGGGTAGCACCAACGTGTGAAGTCTTCAAACGGCGAACCATCTGTAAGTGCAGTGTAGAGTGGAATAGATGGTAAGACAAGAGGGGTGAGAGCTAAAAGCAAGCACAAGGTAAAGAATCAAGATTAACTCAAGGATGAGACAAAAGCAAGAGTATAAGATTATTAGAAACAAAGCAAGCATGTGATGAGAAAGGCTTCTATGATTATAAAATCCTTAAATTCGACCATTTCTATCTAGGCTAACGTCCTACAGTCAACACGGCTCTGGTACCACTCTGTCACACCCAGTTTTAAAGGCAAAACCGAATGCATAGATCACGTGTGCGCCAGGATCAAGTTACACACACGCAATGACATTGTGAATACCAAAATCAGTGCCACACGAATAAAGAGTTATTACATGACCAAAGTCTTAAACGAAACATAAATAACGAGTTCTCGCAGCGGATAAAGATGTCTCCACAGGCAGCTGACTGAAGACACGCACACCTAGAACTCCTGGAAGTCACCGGGGTAGTCTTCAAATCTCTCCCAGTCTGAGCAGCAATCCGAGTATTGTAGATACAAGAAAATAGACAAGCGTGAGCACGTGCCGTACTCAGCAAGGGGGAAACAACATAACATGCAAGGCCATATGGTGTTTGGCTAGGGTTCAAGCAGTTTAGCATTTTAGTTGGTCAAGTTTTATTAGCAGCATATTTACTAAAGAGTGTAAGTTTATACCAACCCGCAGTTAATAAAACATAAGCATCATAAATAAAGATAGAACAACGATTTAACATTTAAGTTCCATAACTTAGTCATGTGAGGGTCCAGGCCGCTCTTGACCGTGAGCACGGCTAACTAGTTAGTTTTACACTCTGCAGAGGTTGTACACTTTCACCACAAGCAGCGTAAAAGCTCCGAAGAACTTTGAACCCAACCATGCGGTGTTTGCAAGGCACCATACCACACTACCGAGGTGTGGTTGCATAGGGACGCTACATGGCCTTTACAAAGGTTCCCTAGCAAGTTATGACCCACAAGGTCCGGATCAGTTAGCAAGGTATAAAGTCCCCTAGCAGGTCGATACCCCACCATAAAAAGAATAACTCACCCAGCCCCCTGCTAGAGCGAGTCTATACCCCGCAGTACCGCCGATCCCTTGTCCTTATCAGGTAAGATCACCCCAAGCTAAAGTTCCTAATTACTAAGCCAAGACCATTGCCCGTTAGTTCTTGTGGTTGTACTGTTTTCCTGGGTGGTTCTCCATGTTCCGGTTAACATAGCAAAAGTGATCTTGTAAATAAAATAGCATAAAGCGGAACATAGAACATACAAGTATCCAAGTTGATTAACACCATCCCAGTAGAGCTTACTAAGCAACATCTACCATCAAGTTTAATTCAATAACCCGGTTACAAGGCAAAGGTCATAAAGACTAGGAAAGATCCTTAGTAGGTTCCCGTCAAAGTTAATGCAAGCAAAAGTAAATACAATGAATTGAATGCATGTTATATAGGACAAGTGGGTATGCATCAAGGGAGACTTGCCTTCAACAAGACTCTGCTGCTCAAACTCTGGCGCGTCTTGATCTTCAAAGCCTTCGAACGCTTCACTCTCTACGCTCCACAACATTCACATACAAGCATACAACAAGAATAAATGAGAAACAATCATCAAACAGTACTAACAGAATAAAACAGAGGCATAAAACTAATCTACGCTTCGAGACGATCGCGTGGACATAAAGAACGCTAAAAACGGAGCTAAAACGACCAAGATATGCACTAACGAAGGTACAGGGACTAATCTGTAAAGAAAACTAAAGATTCTGGGCTTAAACGTAACGAAAGGACCTAACTGTAAAGAAACTCACTACTGCGGGAGGACCTATTTGTAAAAAGGAAAAGCTCAGGGGGTTTTCTGCAAAAAGACGGGGTCATGCCGGTTTGACCGGTATTGACTCGGGTTGGATCTAATCCAGCCCGTTGGATCTTGATCCAACGGCCGGCGGCGGCTGCTGCGCAAGCGGTGGCGGTCAGATTGATCAGGACCGTCAGATCTTGATCTGACGGCTGCGGACGCATGCGAGCGCCCGGCCGGCGGCGAGCGGCGGCGGACGGCGGCGAACTCGCCGGTGCGGCACGGGATCGAGCTAGGGGGCTCGGTTTCGCGCGCGGGTCACACCAGGATGAAGCGCGCGAGGCGGCGAACTCATCTAGGGTGGCGCGGTCGGCTAGGACGCGGCGGAGACGGCGCGCGGCACGGCGAGGCGGAGCGGTGCGGCAGCGCAACTCCGGCGAGCCCTCCTCGGCGACTCGATGCACGGGGACGACAACAAGCGGCACCGGGGAGCTTCTCACCTCCTTGCGCAGCTCCGGGACGGCTTCTCAACGGCGGAGCGGCATCGGCGGCGGAGAACAGCGGCGGCGGCGTTCTAGGGTTCCGGCGGGCTCGGGCGGGGGTGCTCAGGGACGGCTAGGGTTTTGGCTAGCCCGGCCAGGAGGTGACGGCGGCCTTAAATAGGCCAGGGGCTCGGCCTTGGCGTGCGGGCCAAGACGTGGAGGCGGCGCGGGACGCGGTCGGGTGCGGCCGGGACTCGAGCTCGAGTCCGGCTCGGGGACGAGCGCGGGGAGGGGGATGACAGGTGGGTCCCACCTGTCGGCGTCTGCGGGTGCGGGAGAGAGAAGGTGGGCCGGCGGCGACGCAATGGGCCGGCTGGGCCAGGCTGCTGCGCTGGGCTGCGACGGGGAAAAAGCAAAGCGGGCTGCGGCGCGGGCGAACCAGGCCGAAGAGAAGGAGGGGCGCCGGCAGACTTTGGCTGGCTGGGCTCGAAGCCGAACTGGGCTGAAAGGAAGGGAGGGTTAGGGTAGAGGTTTATCTATTTAGAAAAGGCACAAAACAAATGAATTCAAATTAGAATTTGAATTCAAACAATCAAAGACAATGCACCAGCATGAATGCAACAATAAATTCCTATAGTTCATTTATTTTATTTTAGAAAATCTTAAATGCCTAAAAGAAATTAAATGCAACCCTATGATCCTTAGGAGCATAAATAAAGGTTTCTAACAAATTTTATTCAAAACTCAAATTTGTAAAATTAGGGTGTTACACAGATCTAGAGATTTCTAAAGTCACTATTGGCGTCTCATTGTCGACAGGAACGTCGCTCATCACTTAACGCATAACGCCGGTAAATCCTGAGAAAATCCCAAGAAAAGATGCGAGCACCAGAAATTGAACTATGGTGAGTAGTGTATCACTGGACCGTCCTACTATTAGACTACAAACCAATTCACATATAGTAGTTTTTCTTTAGAAATGGTAATATAGATTTGATTGTTTCTTGCCCAAAAAATCTATGTTGTGCACGAAATAATTATGTAAATGTTGGGCCGAAAGAATTTCTTAGCTTATCTGTCTAGAAGGCCCATTACCAAATGATGATGTTCAATCCAGTTTTCGTGATGGCCCAAACCTAGAAAGCCTAATAATGCTCAAGCCTTTTCCCCATTTCAGGACCTGGGCCAAGTTTTTTTTCGTTTTCCGCCCAATTGCGCCGACACGACCCGGCCAGGCTATACCGAGGAGCAGCTGTTGAGTTTCAGTTCCGCTCAAATGGGGGAAGAAAAGGGGAACAGTTGTTCCGTTGACACGAAACAGTCCAACCACCCTATAAACATGCGGCGGTGGCAGCCTGAGAAACAGAAGCAGTCGTGCCCCAGATCATCCGTAGAGAACCCCTGTTCATCTCCCCAGTTTCCCCACAAGGTCTACTCCCAACTCCTCCCCGGAGCCCCCATTGGGGAGATCCGTCTCATCCCACCCCCTCCCAACACTCTCGTGGGGTCGGCTGCCCGGTGGTAGCCAGCCAGGCGCCACAGGGCCTCCCCCGCGATTTCTCGATCAGCGCCGCCGTCATCTTACGGCGCCGCGCGCGATCGCCTGGAGTCCCCACGGGAGAAGCGAGAGCGGTTCTTCTCTGATCCGCGGCTTCCTTACTCCCGGGGTACGCGCCGTTTCTTCTTCTCTGCACAACTCCGAATCTCCGATCAATGCGTTGCGTGCCTAACTGCTTGGTTACCCTATCTACCATGGCGCTCCTTCGTGGATAATCGCAATGCTAGAACTAGAAGCACTCTCTAGTCTCGACGCGCCCGAGCCGTTTCCAAAAGGCCGCGGTGCCGTCGTTTCCGCCGATCCGTTGCCCCGACCTTTCTCAGGAGACGGGGAGGTGGAGGGATAAGGGATTCGTAGGGATAGGCTGTGTTTTTCAACCATAGAACGAACAGCAAAACGACATGCTTGCATTCGATCTCGGAAATGTATCGTGGATCCAAGTAATCAGGGTACTATTTTTTTTTTAATTGTTTGACTTCGGATTTGTGATTAGCATCGTTTCTCTGCCTTTTTTTTATTTTTGGCGACATTGTTCTGTTTTTATGCTGGAGCCAGCCGTCGTAGACTCGTAGCAGGTGCAGCAGTTCTGCATAACAAAATCAAAATGGGGGCTGACGTTCTATTTAGGGAAAAGTCCGATTTACAACCTTGAACTAGCACACAAGTCTGGTTTTCAACCTTAAACGACAAAACCAAACATAAAAGGTCATCCAACTATCAAAACCGTGCAAGTTTCAACCTTTGAGCGGTTTTGGAGGTGGTTTTCCATTTTGTGAAAATGTTAAAAAAAATGATTTCATCTAAAAAATCATAACTAATTCATTTTAAATCAGAAAAATATGAAACTTATACCCAAAGTTTTATAAAAATGTCACCTATCTATTGGTGAACTATTTGGAGTCATCTGCATCTTATTATTTATATTCCTAGTATTTTTAGAAAAAGCAATAAAAACTAGAAACTTGAACATATAATATTTAAAAAAACTCCAAATAGTGTACCAATAGATAGGTGACATTTTTATAAAACTTTGGGTATTAGTTCCATATTTTTCTGATTTAAAATGAATTAGTTATGATTTTTTAGATGAAACCATTTTTTTTAACATTTTCACAAAATGGAAAACCACCTCCAATACCGCTCAAAGGTTGAAACTTGCACGGTTTTGATAGTTGGATGGCCTTTTATGTCTGGTTTTGTCGTTTAAGGTTGAAAACCAGACTTGTGTGCTAGTTCAAGGTTGTAAATCGGACTTTTCCCTTCTATTTACTGGATCAAAGTTTCGAATGATATTCAATAAGCATTTCTATTGCTTCCATCTGTAGCAGGAAATCCTAGCAAGGAATAAAATCCTACTGCGGTACACCAAATGTACCTCTATACCTAGTACAAAAGAAAAGAAAGTGGACTGCTATATACTCCAGAACCTTCCATAACTTTCCTGCAGAAGGAACAATGGTAATGTCAAAGTGGACATCGGGCGATCACCGTTTGGCAGCCGTCTGATCACCGTTTGAAGTGTGGTTGGGCATCAGACCTGACGTGCGCACCTTAAACTTTGGCTACAGAACATGGTTAAAACTGCATCAAAGCAGACAAGGATGGCGTGCGCGCCTTAACATTTCCGTTTAGTCGGCAGCCAGCAAATACGCGTGTGTTCTTGCTGCAGGAAGCGAAGTTATTCCTTTGAACCAGTGAGATAAATAATCTGATCCACCAAACAAATTTGTTGCTAATGATCACCCAATTCTGGCTTGTGATTGTTGACAGGCACAGGAGCTTTAGCACCATCGGCCGTCGAGTTTTCCGAGCGCGCCCCTCGGAGTCACCCTAGCGCACCGGGCGGTGGGCAATGGCGACAACGACGCCGGCGCGCCCGTACCGCTTCCCCGCGCTGCCGGAGAAGGATGAGGAGGAGGACGACGACAAGGCGGTGACGCGGTGCAGCAGGCACTCGTGTGGGACGTGCAGCGCGTCGGCGGTGGCGAGCTGCGTGGCGCTGTGCTGCTGCCCGTGCGCCGTGCTCAGCTGCCTCACGCTGGCGCTCGTCAAGGCGCCCTACGCCGCGGGCCGGCGGTGCGTGGCCAGGCTCGCCCGGAGGCGCCTGCGTAAGGCGAGGGCCAGGCGCGTCCGTGACCTGGACGACGAGCAGCAGCAGCAGGGGCCCCCGCGGCGGAGCAAGGAGGAGTGGGGCGAGCTGGCTCGTGCGGCCGCGGTCGGCGTCGAGGCCAGGGCGAAGGTGAGTTCCAGGATGGACGCCTCGGAGAAGGTCTGGGCGGACATGTACCAGGTCGGGCTATGGGGCTTCGGCCGGCTGTCGTTCTCGGCGCCGGTGGACGGGGGAGGAGGCGACAGCGAGAAAGACGGCGGTGACGCTGCTGCTGAGTGAGATGTGCACTGGCTCATCACTCTAAAGCAGCCATGTCTAATGTCTTGTACAAACTTTTTTTTTGTTTCGTTTGGCAATGGCCTGCACAAACTTCTCCTGCTGATGCTCGACCTCGACGTGACGCCGTGTGTGGATTTCGTGATGCTGCGTGTCGTGGGCTTGGCGTGGTATTGGGGTGCGCACTGCCTGGTGTGGCTCGTGTCGTGGGCGACTCACTCCCTTCAGTGTTGCAGCAGAACTCTGCACAATTGCATTCGGCACATGATTATTGTACAAACTGTTTTTCTGTGGCGTGATGTGTAGTGCTTCTGTTTTTCTGTTCGTGGCTTGTTGGTGCGTAGCACGGTGGCAGGAGTGTTGCATCATAGCATACCTTTATTGCTGCATCAAAACTATGTACAAGATTGCACTCAAGCCTCAGTACAATCACTGGACGCACTCTCATCTGAGCTCTCAGCTCCTTCCCATCCACAAGGAAAATCAAGAGGAACGAGCTCTAGCTATTTTCTTCGTTCCTTCAGCAACTAGCACGGACCACTGGAATGCAGGCCCGTCGCTCCAACCCCAGGAAATCTGCCTTCAGAATTCTAGACGACGCATCAGTGGCTAGCCTAAGCCCTGCTTGCAGGACCGAACCATGGCTAGTCAAACGCGAAGGAGTAGTAGGTGTCGTACGTGCACGTCCTCCTGGCGGACATGAGCCTGCCCAGCTTCCGCTTGCAGAGCTCGAACCTGGCCGGCCGGTCTTCGCCGGCGTCCTGCGCGGCCGCTGCCTCGGCCCCGCCGGGCAACCCCAGCTGGCGCTCCAGCTCGGCGAACTCCTCGGGCCGCCGGACCACGTGGTCGTAGCAGATGTACCGCCCGCCCGCGGTGTTGTCGCCCATCGCCTCGTACGCGCGGACGTGCGCCTCCGCCACCGTCTCCACGTTCGCCGTCGCGAGCAGGCCGTCGGCGAGCATGGCACGAGCGCCTGCATATGGGGGGCAGATGTCAAGCGATCCGGTCAGAGCGACGAACAACGCGCGGGCACGTACTACTGTACGGGGCTAGGCTACGAGCCATTGCATTTCGCAGCACGGACCTTTGAGGTAGGCGATGGACGCGGTGGAGTTGCGGCGGCGGAATCCCGGGCCGGTGACGAGCGCCGGGCAGATGGTGACCAGCTTCAGGTCTCGCCCCCGGGCCGCCCTCCACGCCGCCTTCTCCGCTGCCGTCTTGCCGAGTGCGAACCACAGCTGAAACGGTGGATCACATCGTTAGCTACAATATTTCAAGAGAAAATTCGAAATGTTTCCACGGTTCATGTCAAAGTGAAACATTTACAAAGGTTTCTTGCAATCGCTCACCTTATTGTCACGGCAGAAGCTCTCGTCGCTCCAGCAGTTTTCGTCGATGACGGTGGGGAACCGCCGGTCATGAGGGTAGTTCTGCCTCCACACGCACGCCAGCAAGGAAGAGGTGAAGACGCATTTCCTGACGGACTCTGTCCTGACGCACGCTTCGATCACCCGCTCCGCTGCTTGGGCTTCTAACCGTGCCATGTGTTTCTGTCAAAATCAGGTAACGACATATGTTAAACAACAACAAATCTCTTCAGCCTTTACGTCATTTTGATGTTCCAATAACTAAATCTCTTCACAATATCTTGCTGGCAGAAGAAACAGCATTAGTACGTACTAAAAAAAAGGTCAAGATAAGCAAGCCCCATTGTCTGCAAAAGATTAAATTGCATATGAGATAAGATGCGTTAGGCAATTGACGAAAAGGACCGGACTAGCCTAGCCACCAAATCAAGATTTTAGCGAATTTTAAGGCGAGCATGTTAGTCAAAGTATGTCCAAGTCTCCAGAACATTGTCAGTACTAGTTACCACAGCATATGACGCCATGACGGCGATCTTCTGGCTGTAGTATGTACTGACGTACTGTACACTCTACAGGCCAATTGGGTATTCGACGAAATAGTGAGCAGGTGAGCACTGAATCCGGCCTCCACCCTCCTCTATCCTTCACCACCAATCACCATAGGGTGCTCGCTTTCAGCCTGGAATCCGGAAGCTTGCGGGTGATTACGGACCTGCACCTGCCGGTCCTAACTGCTAATAACGACTTCACACAACAGTAGCCAATTCAGCGAGGGGAGGATCGATCGTATGATGGTGTGTTTCGACTTTGGGGGTGCTATAGCCTATAGGCACATCGTCAGTGGTTGCATGATATGTTGACGCCATGACGGCCGGTACCGGCAGTGGTCTGGTGGTTGCATTGTCAAACTGTCATGCTGCTGTGTGAGATCAAAATCAGACGATGCCTGGGAAGTGTCAACAGGGGCAGGAGATGCCTGGCGCAAGGTAGATTTGGTGGGCGAGTTGGAGTGTCCTCTGGACCTGCGAGACTGCGACCAGTGTCGTTTGTTGTGTTGGACGTCGTTGTATTCTTGTCTCATTGGATCAGGTAGACAGCGCTTCTAGATGCTTAGCGTATCCCAACTACTGCAGTCTGCAGAGCAAGACTTTGGGATCCCTCGTTCGTCAGCAGGGTTGCTGCCTTGGGATCAGTTGGAACGCCGAAATGTCAAATATTCAGGTACAGCCCGGAATTAACAAAGTCAGCTCGACAACTAGAAGGTCCAAATTAACAACACATTATTCAGTAGCCTCTACCGACAATCCTATCCTATATACCTACTCCCTCCGTCCCCAAATAAGTGTCGTTTGCGCTTCTCAAGAAATATCTTTGACTAATTTTATAATAAAAAACATTAATACCTATGATACATAATTAGTATTATTAGAAAGATATTTGAATCTAGTTATTTAACAAAATTATTTGGAGACACAAATGTTACACATATTTTCTACAAATCGAGTCAAACTTGTGACACGCACACCAACGACGACACTTGTTTAGGGACGGAGGGAGTATATTTGCTTTTGCACCTTCAACAGAAATCCGTACTTCTGAAATCACGGCGGGTTGGTGAGAGTGTGTCGTGCTCAACGTACCGATTTTGTTTCTTCGCTCTTTTTTTCCCCTGGTCAGCAGCTCAGCACATGCTACATACCACTGTGCTAGGCTAATTGGGTGTAGGGAATCCACTTGTTCACACACAAAAAGCTACCTCACACGGTAGGTCAAACTCAATCGCGCACCATAACCAACCAACAAACCAACTGTTGTTGTGGTGCAACGGATTTTCGCACCGTGAGGTCCGTGTCAGGATATCCTGCAGTCCAGGATCCCTTGTCCGTGACACGTGTGTTGCCAATTTCCATGGCTCCAACGTACGCGGCGGACCACGGCAACGCAAAGGGCCGTTCCTGAGGCGTGCGTGCGTGCGTCCACGCGTAGTGCTACTTCACTTTCGCTGAGCAAATGAACATGATGGGTTGCGCAACGCCGACGCAGAGGCATCGTGTTTCAGCGCTCGCCAACACTTGCCAGGTCGTCGTCCTGGTCGTGTCCTTAAAGAGGTCTCCCATTGATAAAAGAGCGGCCTATCTATGTATTTCGAGAAGGCAAGGTCGTTCATGTCGAGATCGCCGTGGTTTAACCGGTTTACTACTATTTAGTATTGTGGCCGTTGCCGGTAGTTGCACTTGATTAGAGCTTTGCTCTGTTTTTTGGGGGGAGGCTAATCGTACGTAACCTCTCTTCCAGCTCGACTCCAACAGCGACTTGGTGTTGGTGGTAACCGTAACCGGATCATACTTTTCTACTACCGGCCCTAGTCCAATGCCCTGCTTTGTCATTTTGTTTTTACTTCACTTTTTTCTAAAGATATTTCTGACTTCATCAGAAATTTCTTGTTTCTATTCTACTGCGAAAGGCCCCCTTGCCCCCCTTTACCACTTTTTCATTTTTCAACAAGCAAAAAAAGACTCGCAACCATGCATCTTGGCTGGTGCGATTATTCACAATCACATGTCGCACGAGCAAATGCAAAAGCTTACGTTTCACCGCATGTCATTTTCTAACGCTGCCCATTCATTTTTTTCTGCTAATTAAGTACGGTGGAATAGAAAGGTTAATGACTGAAGTTTGCCGTTACTACTCACCGTGTAGCCGGACATGCCGCCGGGGTCGACGAAGGCGGAGGTGTGGAAGACGCCGGCGCATCCGTCGAAGGCGCGGTGCAGGCTCTCCGGGTCCATCACGTTGGCCATCACCGTCCACACCCCGTCCCGGCCGTCCTCGCCGAACATCTCCATCTCCCGCAGCTTGTCCACGTCCTCTGCCAACACAGCACGCACCAGTCCGCGTCAGCAAAAAAAAAAATCGAATAATGGAAGCAGTTGAAATCGCAATCAGCTTCGTCTTTTTTGAAGGAACAAAAAACTCTCAATCAGCTTCGCTGTAAGAAGAAGCGGCAGCGATAAGTACCAACCAGCTTGATGGATCTGTTCGTAGTTTTTTTTGGTTAACCTATCGTAATCTAGCTGCCCATTCCTTATCCCCGACGATTTCAGTTCGCAGATCGCACGACGATGGGAACCTGGGATGCCAAACCGCTAGCGGACGAGACGCATCGCGCGTGGGAGAAAGGACTCTGCATCGATCTGAGTTCTGGCTTCTGCAGATGGCCCATTGGCATTCAGAAAAGTTGCAGGTTGAGGTGGAGCTTTCAGAAACATAAACACACCCACGTAGTTCACCACGGCACTACTACACATCTATTTATTTGTCAAATAGTGCTCTCTTTTCTTGCATCGAGATTTCAGTGGGTTCAGGGGGTGTTTAGATACCACCTGACTAGAGACTTAAGAATAGTTTTAGTCACTTTAGGGGACTATAAACCTCCAAACACCCCTGACTAGTCACCCTTTAGTCAGGGGTACCCAACTTGTGGTGACTAAAACACTCTCTCTCATCATTATTCTAGGGAGAGAAGAGAAACAATGGGGAAGAGGAGAGGAGAGAGAGAAAGTGGAGGGAGAGAGAACAATTTAATGCTGACTAGTTTTAGTCCCTCTCCAAACAGAGGCTGACTAGAAACTTTTAGTCTGACTAAACTTTAATCAGGTGACTAAAATGATCCAAACACCCTCTCAGGCACCAACAATAACTTGGCCAACAAGCTCTGTTGCTAGTTGATCAGGCTTATCCAACCTACGCATAGGGCTCGGTTCGACTAGGAAACGTGGAGAGGGGACCAATTATACTCCACTAACACAACTTGTTAAATTGGGTGGTGCTGTCAAAGGAGCACCATTCAAAAAACTAATCGTCATGATTTTCAGGAGGAGGGAAAAAAGAACGACCAAACGTGAAGCAGTTGACCCCGGAGGATTCGTTAGTTCTACGGTCGCGTCTCCGTCAGAAAACATGGGTAGCCGCCGTGGGAAAAAAATTACGGCCGCTGAGCCAGATGATCTTCTGCTCGTGTTTGATTTGTGGACTACTCTCCGACTGAGAAACAGAGACGACCGCGTTTGATCGGGTTTGTTTCCACAATTCAACCTCCAGTTTCCAAAAGCATCCCATTGACCAAGAAGCCAAGGTTATGCCAGGGATCTACAAAACGGGATCAGCCAGGCGCATGACATCGCGGACGGTAGCTAGCTTCCAACAATGGCGAGAGATTCTAATCTAAAACAACGTGCAGATTAACTGACATGAGAAGTACTCCGCGTGTGTTTAACGTATTTGGCCATAAAATAGAGTATTTGGCAACCGTTTCTCGACGTGGTCAAAGTCCGACGCTCAGGCAGGGGACGTATGGTATGGATCCGTTCCGTCCTTGCCGTTGCAACAGTGCAAGTTGTAACTAATCCTAGACTAGTGCCTGCGGGCCGTGTCCATTTTGTATTAGGGATAGATTGCTCTTCGTCATTTGTCGTGTTTCTTTCGGTCGTTTCAGTGGTTGAGTTGATCAGATCATTTTTTTGGCGCGGCAACTATGGGAAAACTACATGCGGAGACAGAGAGAAACGACAGCTGTGAAAACTATGTGACAGAGCCATACTATATGCTTTGGATGTGGCTGTCGTTACTACCACCAGATTATTTATTTCCTTCTCAGATAATTTTTTTTAGTGATTGAAAAAAATAAGAGCCATCCATATCCAGAAATCGAACGGTGGAAACTAACCTAAAGAGAAGTAACAATTCTGTGGGATTTAAGTACAAACAAAAAATAATACGAAAGTACTCTGAGCATGTTCGGCTGATCCAACTTCAACTTATTTCGGCTTGTTTTGACATATTTCTTCTCACACAATACTATTCATTTTACCAGCTGAGTACTATTCATCCTACCAGCCGAACGGGCTCTCTATTGTGATACCATTTTAATTATGTGCAAGTCTACTTAATTTTTTTTTGGTAATAATCAAGATAACTAAAAGCGTCTAAGAAAGCTTCTTCTTACTAAACAGTAAACAAGGGATAATTGGGGAAATAGAAAAGAGAGCGTCTGCTTTAGAAACTGACCAAGACTAGCAAAGCCAGTGAGCAGTAGTAACTCCAACTGGGTATAGTGCCGGGGATATCATGAGCCACACCCACGGACCAACTCGCTTTGCGGCAGTTGGTGAATGGTGACGCAGCAGCGTCGTTGCATAGTGCAGGGAAAGGGGGAAGAGGAGGCCATTGCAAGACGCAGCCGCTGTCCCTGTCCGCCAGCCAACTCATCACAGATGAAATGGAACCACGCCGCGGCCGCGGTCTGTATCAAACGGGGAGAACAAATTCTTTTTTTTTTAGAACAAATTCCTCCTATATATTCCAGGAATGCCGAAGCACGTGGCGAGATACCGGTTGTGCGGGAGTCAGCGGCCGTGTCTTCGTCGCACGGCGGCGCCACCGCCGCCGCCGCCGCGTGAACCCAACATCTCCGCTTCGCGTTTACCTATTGACCGCCCCCGGGTAGCGGTAGGTAAAACGGTAAAACCCTGTCAATCGCGCGTGGATTCATCGTCACCGCATCCGCCGATGAGACGAGCGGTGAGGCTCCCGCGCGATCGCTTTCTGATGCCGAAAATGACGGGGGATTCCACTCATTTTAGTTTGCAAAAACCTTCCCCCGGCCGCCGAGGTGCGGCGACCGGTGGTGTGACGACAGCGAACAGCGACCGGAAGGTAAGCCGGGACCCGAGTGGCAGCGGCGACGGCCGCGACGAAGGCGCACAAGCAAAAGACGGCAGGGAAGGGAAGGAAGCACAGCAGCAGCCGGCCGGGTAGGTAGGCTGATCTGACCTTGCGTCTCGAGCGCGAGGCGGACGGTGTAGCCGTGGCGGAGGAGGCGGTCGACGACGGAGAACCCGACGAAGGAGATGCCGCCCGTGACGCAGACGGCGCGCGCCTCGGCCCCGCCGGCGCCGGCACCCGGTGCGCGCTTGGCGCCCGCGGGGCCCGCCGAGCGACGCCACCCTGCCGCGGCGGCGGCGCCGTGCCCGTGCACGCCGCCGCCGCCGCCGCCCAGGAGCGCGGCGCGCAGCTCGTCCACCTCCGCCTGCAGGCTCTGCGTGCTCCGCAGGACGCCCATGCCTGCCGCGCGTGCGCGAGCGTGTCCGCGGGTGCCCTGCCGGCCGATCCCCCTCCCCTGCCTCTTTGGTGGTCTGGTGGACAGGTGGAGTGGTTCGCGAGTGTTTTTCACGGGGTGGGGCGGGGGGTGGTGCGCGCAGGGGCCAGGGGACGTGGTGCTCTGCTGGATAAATAGGGGGGCAGCCGGGCAGGGCACCCGCGGTCGCTGCGCTGCGCTGCGCATGAGAGAGAGAGAGAGAGCTTGTCGCGCGCGGGGCGGGGGTTTGGGTAGGTAGGCTTTGTGCGTTGCGGCCCGCGTGGTCAGCCAGCCACCGAGTCGTGGACTCGTCGCTGTGTCTGCTCCTCCGTCCGCTTGGCCGGGACCGGAGCTTCTTGTTTTTGTCAGCCTGAATGCCTGATGCCAGGCGCTCACGGAACGGAACGCGGGGGTAGTTGCGCTTGGCGGTGGGGGATTGCTCGGCCGGTTGCTATCCGACGATCTTGCACTGGGCAGCAAACAAGCTGCGAGAAACAGATCGGGGTAGGGAACAGGGGGTCTACCACTCCAGTTACTCTTCTAGTACTTAGCATATTTAATCTCCGCTTCTGATCGGGAAGGACAGCAGAGTCGTGTCCCGATTTCGCCTTCGCAGTGTCAAATTATGGCGCTGGCGAAACTGATGCAAAACTCCTTGCAACAGTGGAAGGCCACGGAGGCAGCTACGCTAATTATGCTTCAGCTTCCAACAGATGGAGGCGGGAGTAGCCACGCCATACAACGCAGACCAATGATTCTGATGGTCATGGTCCTGCTACTCCGTCTCCGATCATGCTGCTGTACAATACGTATACCAATGCCTCAGGATCAGAGACTCTCTTAACTGTCCGGATCTTGGCCGAAAGCACACCACGTGATATGGAAATAAGCACCCGTATGATGGACTTTTTTTGGTTGATGTGTGGACACGGCTTTGAAATTTTTGATTGATGAGGTGTACGATTTGGCCCCGTGTCTTGGCACGGTGGAGGCATCTTTGGGAGCTTCAAATGGTTATTATCTCTGCCGAGTAAATTGGTCCTCAGAGGAGTTCCTAGTAGCTTGTACGCCACCACCAATTGTGACTAAATCGCTGACATGCATGTCGTTTGTAAAAATATTCTATCCTCTTAGCACCATCACTCTCCGAAAGCTTATCGAGTTAAACTTGCCCATTTTTGGTCAAATTAAATATAAAATTGGCTGTCATATACAAGGTAATTGTTGTTGTTCGGCTTCTCTACCTTGCACACTATTTTTACGTTTTCAGTAATATTTTTCTTTCACAATAAATTAGCGAAAGTTGCTTTAAGATCTGCCGAACAGGACGGTAAGGACGGAGGAGTTAGGTCGGCGAGATGAGAAAGGGCCTTGGTACAGCCGAGCACTTGGGGCAAAGAAAAATATGATCGGAGGGTGGGTGCAAGAGAGATATCATCAAGCGGCGGTGGAAGGGTCGTAGAATTGGGATGAGCAGCGATGTGCTAGCATTTGTGGTGGCAAATGGTGTAGTAAGAGGAAGTAACGGGATCTACCGAGGGGGCCAAGGGGGGCTCTAGCCCCCCTACTGCTAAGAACCTATTGAATTTAAAGGAAGAAAAGGGTAAGAAGAGAGGAAAAAAAAACAAGAAGAATAAGAGAAGTAAGAAAAACTTAGTCCCCCCTCCCCATCCCCACAGATTTTGATCTTGCCTCTGGTAGGAGGGGGCTGTGGAAGAGGAGCATGACGTCAGTAACGTAAGTGAGCGGCTGAACCAGATAAGGAAGAAGATGTGCGGATCATACACTTTGCTTTACTTGAGTTGACACCTGTTAACTAGCTGTATTATTATGACTATTTGTTTTCTCCCAAACTTATACAAGTCAGTTACGAGTCATAGGAAGTATGGTAAAATGCACACCAAGATTTAAAAGAAGCTTATAGAAAAAATGCCCTCGGCAATTTATTTCAACTTATTTTGGCATTTAGGGTGGTACTTTACTATCATGCCTTTTGACAAAAAGCTCTTATATAAGTTGCGAGGAAAACAAACAAGCTTTTAATTAATAGCCCACAAGTATGATAGTAACTTAAAATGACCATGCGCACACCTAAGGTGAGAATTTTGGTCACTGAGTTTGCTTGCAACTGAAACTAGTTGTTTGCAGAGGATACAAAGGAAAATAAAAAGGAGCACTCTTATTAACTTCTAGTACAAGTATACCAAGTTTGGAACAAATAAGTGACTTTATTATCAAATAATTAGTTTTTTAAAAGATGTCTTGTACTAAGATTGTCGTGTCGTGTTTTAAAACCTCCCAGTCCTAGATTGTAGATAGATTCGTCGGTTCGCAAATGTCAGATTTGTTGCAACGCTCCGAATTATGAAACACATGCTGGCCGGACCTTGCTGAAAATTGATGCAGTGCAGTCCGGCCGCTTTAAGGGTCCGTTTGGCAGGGCTTCTGCCGCGGCTCCGGGAGCCGTTTTTGGCGAAGCTCTGCCAAAGGGTCTCCGGAAACGGCTCCTCTCGAGAAGCTTCTCGGGAACCACTACTCTGGAGCACTTGCACCGGGGGGGGCTGCAAAAACCGGCTCCCCCGCATCTCCCGCGGCTCCGCCCCGCCCTTTGCCAGCCCTGCCCCCGGTGGGGTCCCTCGGGGCACGGCGGTTGCAGGGGCGCGGGAAGGTTGCTGGCAGTTGCAGGGGCGTGGGTAGGCGCTTCTGCGGCCGTTGGGAGCTGCTGCGGTGAGCTGGGAAGGGGACGGAGGGAGCGGCGTGGCCGGAGGTGGTCGGCGGTGGGCGCAGATGGAGCGGAAGGCGGCGCGGAGGCGATTGAAGTGGAGCGTACCTGGATATTGTTGCCGTTGCGAACGGAGACGGAGGGGCGGAGGAGGTCGCACGGTCGCTCCTCTTCTTCCTGTCCCCGTCTGTATCTGGCCTCCTCCTCCCCAGCCCACCTGCACCGTCGCCGTGCTCACCCTCCCGGTGGCGGCGGCCTCCCGTGATCCCGCCGCGAGCGAGGGCGACAGGCTCCTCGCCGCGCCCCGACTCGCCAGCACGAAGGACGGCGGCGGGAAGGCGCTGCTCGGGGAGGTGGAAGCCGGCTGGAATGGCGCCCGAGGAGAAGGACGGTGAGGCCCGACCAGAGAGCTCATCGGCGGCGCGGTGGAGGTCAGCAGCGCGGGATGGCGCCGCCGGGGATTGGAGTTGCCGGGGGAGGTGGGAGCCGGCGGGCGGTGGCGGAGAGGTCATGAGCTCCCTGGGTTGGGAATTGGGATCGGGTGATGGGGGGTGTTTGACCGGGATAGGGTAGGATAAGGAGAGAGAAAAATAAAAAGAAAGGGAAAAAGGAAAAATGAAAGGAAATAGAAAAAAGAAAAAAAGAAGGGCATTATGGACATTTCACCCTCTCGTCCACCTCACACAGCCAGGAGAAACTGTTTTGTCAAACGTTTTTCTAAAACGGTTTCGGCTCCACCACAGAATCTGCTCCACCAACACAGCCACAACCGGAGCTGCTACAGCCGCAGCCGGAGCTCTGCCAAACGCACCCTAAATTCTTGGCGGAGCGGGCACAAGCGAGGGCGCTGACTCGGACCAATCACAAGTTCACTTCATGTTGAGGGCCTCTCTGATAGTTTGGTTACTCAGACCATCACCGGTAGACCATCACCGGGAAGCAACGGGACAGGGCACACAAAGAAATCGTTTGTTCAGTTGGGTTGCTCTGCTTCGCTCGTAGCCTTTGCGTGCGCGTACTCGAGTTCGCTTCGCCGAAGTCGCATTTCATTTCCAGGCAAGGTGCTGGAAAAAAAAGGAAAACAAGCCTTGCGAGCTAAATTATGGCTTTATTTAGATGGTAAGTTTTTATTATTCACGTATTATATCCGATATTTTGATATCAATAGAAGTATTAAACATAAATTAATAAAAAATCATTTCATAACTTGTGTACATCCGCAAGACGAATTTATTGAACCTCTGGTGCTATAATAAACATCTTCAAATGATGCTTCAATTACGCTTAGTAGATTCATCTCGTGATTAAATCATGTTTAGTTCTCCTAATTAACATTGTTAGACTCTATGTGACATTTTCGACAAGTTTCTTCATCCAACTAAACAAGACATGTATATAGAGAGCGTATCTAGTGCAAATCAGCCTCTTCATGCAAACATATAAACTTCTAATATGGACCACATGATATTGACCCAAAAGAGTGCATGTGAGAGTGGGAGAGGGATTTGCAAAAGTGTAGTTAGAGGCGGGTCGGTTAAGTATAAAATTACCTAATCCCATACGCTCTTTTGTGCCCGGAAACTATGCAATTCCGGACCGGAAACACCAACTCATTTGTGCCTGGAGTGTGCCTACACCCGCGATGTTAGGATGAAGTTGGCATCCTGGATGGGCCGTCAAGGTCTTCAATCAGCACCACCTCATTCATTCGATTCATACCTGGTGGAAACAACTTCGACGACTTATGAATAGAAGCCATATGCGCTCTTTTGGTGGATTAATCCTTTACTTCTAGTGAAATATTTGAAAAGAACGAAACAGAAGACTGTTTCAAACTGTTACAAAGGAAACAAAGGAAGTTGCTACATTGATCAAAACCGATGCAGAGCTCTTCCAAACGGCGACGTCAAGGAAGAACCCCCCAATCTGTCATGATCCGCATCCGACGACGTAGTTGTTTTGTTGTCCTTTTTACTTTCCTTAGTGCAGGGGCGAAAGTTGAATTTGAAGTAAGGGGCTTTTATTTTCCCCTTCTTCCTCCTCTCTTCTCTCTCTTCTTCCTCCATTGGCTGAAAAATTTGTTGGGGGGCTGCGCGGGGGCTCTAGCCCCCCTTGGATTTGTGCCCTGCTTTAGTGGTTTTTGTGCTCCGTGACTCTTTTTCGGTTGGCCTTTTGGTTTTTTTCGACCCTGGGAGTTTTATTAATCCATCTGATTTGTTTGCATTGTTTTTTTTTTGTTTTTTCTTTCCTTCTAATAAAAATTGTGACAAATCTCTAGTTGTTCTGGAAAAAAATACTTTTTCGATCAACATCATGTGGCTCAGATTAGAAATTTACACTATTGCACTTGATACGTTGCCCCTTATATGAGACCATGATCTCATTCATATTGAATTGCAACAAGTTTTGTGTGAATAGACTGTGTCTGATCAATACAAGTGGAACGTGGACGGTCCTAAAATATTTGGCATTGGCAACTCATTTTCCTCCTGCCACAGTAGTGATACGGTATTCTTACTCTATTCGGCATATAAGAGCAACATGACGCACGTGCAGGCAGCTAGCTACTCGCGTTTTAGTTTCGCGGTCGGTTGTTTCTCCGCCACATCATTTCTGGAATTCTGGGTAGGGCTACAAAAGCGCAGGGACCAGCTCGCGTTGTATTGCTGTACGCCTGTACCCCTTGGCAAACCACATCAGCACATGACTGCAGTAAAAATTAAACCCAATCTAGGAGGAACTAAGTGGTTTTTCATTAAGAGAAAAATGAGGTGCGTAAATCCGTTTTGGATGGAGATCGAACTCAGGAGCGGTGGCTTCCACACCTGGGAAGCTCACCAACTGGGCCACACCCAGTCCTCTGCACATGATTGTAGTTGAAACCCCTTGCCACATGTGCAATCGTATTTTTCTTTGGAATCGAAAAGCAAGCATATATTTGTTTGTCGAATAGAAGAACAGACACTACGCCCATTTTGGTCGTTATGATGATAGTGGGAGTGCTCCTGTCTGGCCGTTTCTTTTTTACCAGGAAAATGCTCGGACTTGGAGTCAACTGCAAATTTTGAATAAAATGGAGTCCACGCACTACAAATCGGAGCCGGAAGAGCGTTAGTCAAATCGGTCTGACTAGGTCCTATAGTTCGTGTTCAGCTTCAAAAAAAAAAAAACGGTCTTCGATTCGGTCGGCGTCAAGAGTCCGGGCACCAGTCCACCACTAGCGTTCGGCCGGCTCGCACCTGAGGATGAGCTGAGGCCTGAACCACACTACACGGCAGACGGTGCTCGATCACCATTCACCGGGCAGGCTCCACAGCGCCCAACCAAATTGGCCTGCAGTCGTGTCGTGCCAACCGCTGGACACACACATGCACCAAAAGATTACCGTACGCCAAGCGGCTTTCTTTTTTCATCTTATAAGCGACACGAAATGCACGGCTGCACACACACACAAGAAAGGTACTGTACCAACAGGAATAGCAACGTACACGTAGAGACACCGTGCTAGGGCCCCCCCTCACTCGACGAAGCCGCCGCCGCCACCACCCCCTCCTCTGCATCGATTCCCCCGCTCTGCCCTGCCTGTCCTCCGTGCCGCGTGCTGCCGGAGCACGACACGGCGCGGCGCTGGGTCCCGCGATCGACCGCGAAGCAACGACGGCGACCGCGGACGGATCGGACATGATGTATCACGTGGTTCGCGTGTCACGTGTGTGTGTGTCTGTCGTCTACCTGCGCGCCCGGGAAGAAGAACCACCTGCTCTGCTGCCGCCGTGGCCGTCGCCCTCGCCCTCGTCCGCGCCGAGCTCGGCCGTGGAGAGGTCGCCGGCGAACGCCATCCGCCGGAACAGCTCGATGTCCGCCGAGTACCGCCGCGAGTCGTACGCCGTGCTCTGCCCCAGCTCCACGCCGTTGGTCAGGTCCGACGAGCACTCGTCCACGTCCAGCGATCGCCAAACCTTGCCATCCATCGGATCGTTATTAGTAGACGAAGGATAGGAAGGAGTGGCGGATGGCGTTCGCCGTGCTGCTTATATTACCTGCACCATCCTGGGCCTCTTGGCGGCGGAGTGGCGGATGCACGCGGCGGCCGCCTCCACCATCCGCCGCATCTCCGTCTTGGAGAACCGGCCTTCCAGAGCGGGGTCGGCGATCTCTCGGAAGTCGTCCGTGTCCAAGGCGTCCTTGAGGAGGACACGGGCCTGCATGCAGCAACCAGGATTTACGTGTCGTCGTTAACACTGTAAGTAAGCCGGGAGCATGTAACAGTAAGATGAAACTGTTAGAGAGAGAGAGAGAGTCACGTACCCATTCGACTAGGCTCTCTTCTCCCAGCGGCTGCGACGCGTCCACGGGCTTCCGCCCGGTGATGAGCTCCAGGAGCACCACACCGAACGAGAACACGTCCGATCTGTCGGTCAGCTTACCGCTGGATGCGTACTCCGGTGCCATGTACCTACGGAGCAATGACCAATGTGATTGGTGCTCAGTAATCCGTTCAAAGGGTAGATTCAGAAAACACAAGGCGATTAATTTTCTGACAAAATGGGCCAGGCTGCAAGCCCATGATTGATACCAAAAGGGGTACTAGGTAGGTAGAAAATTAAAAGGAAAAAGTCCTTTTTACCTCCTTGGATATTGGGCTGAGTCCGTGTTTCCTCCCTCAACCACAAAACTGGGTAAATTACCTCCCTCCACTCTCGAAACCGTTCACTTTACCTCCTTGGTCCGGTTTTGGGTGGTTTTCAAAGCGGTTTTGTCTTTTTATTTAGTTATATATATCCACTAAATCTTTAAAAAATCATAATAAATTATCAAAAAGAATCATAAAATGGAAAGTTTAGTTTTTTTACCCCACAAAAGTATATCCACACAGTAAATTTATAACTGAATTATTGACTTATTTAAAAAATCATAATAAATTATAAAAAAATCATAAACTATTGTATGATTGAATTGTAATAAAAATTTCATTGTCATTGGATCATGTATAACTGAATTATTGACTTATTTAATTTTATTTTTACTAAATAGTTTTTAAATATAAAGTGTGTAAAATAGAAATGAGTATGAAATATTTACTACTGTTCAATCATACAATAATTAGCCCATTATAAAAATATCACCACAATGTGACCATAGATGTGGCGTCTATGAATTAATTACATAAAACATAAATCTAAATCTAAAGGGACAACTTTGTGCTAAATCATACTATTTTATATGTTTACTGTATAGATATACTTATGTGGAATACAACAAAATTTAATTTTCAATTTCATGATACTTTTGTGATTTGTTATGATTTTCAAAGATTCAGTCCAAATAAGAAAAAAGAAAACGACAAAACCGTTTTTGAAACCACCTAAAACCGGATCAAGGTGGTAAAGTGAACAGTTTCACGAGTGGAGGGAGGTGATTTATCCGGTTTTGTGGTTGAGGGTGGAAACACGGACTCGGCTCAATGTCGAGGGAGGTAAATTGGACTTTTTCCAAATTAAAATTCTGACAAAACACAAGGCAATTAAAAGTCTGGCAGAACGGGCCAGGCTCCAAGCCCAAAGTGGGCCAACCGAGAAGGATTATTTCTAGTCCATAACTTGCTGAACTTTATTTAGACCGTAACGTAATATGAGTTCAGCAGACGAGTTTTTTTTTCTTGCTTGCTTACCCGAACGTGCCCATGACCCGCGTCGAGATATGAGTCAGCGAGTCGTTGGTTAGTTTAGCAAGCCCGAAATCTGCAACCTGTTCGCCACATCAGTCGTCAGTATACCAAGGAACCATACAGAATCAGGCATTTTTGGAGCTTTGAAATGGTGAATTCTGCGCTGCAAATCAACTAACCTTTGCCTCGAAGGCGTCGTCTATAAGAATGTTGGCCGATTTGATGTCCCTGTGTATGATCCTAGGATGGCCTGAAAATTAACGTATGAGAGAGTTCCTAGCCGTAGGAAACTGAGTGACAAAGCAGCATCGTCACTTACAGTCTTCGTGCAGGTACGTCAGCCCACGCGCCGCTCCGATCGCAATCTTCATCCGCTTATGCCAATCCATCACGGGAAGTCCTTTTCCTGCAGATCAGACATCCACATCAACCAAGGAGCTAGCCATGGCCGCACAAGATTCACAAGAAGCTACTAGTATCGAGTAGCAGACCGTGCAGGTGGTGGTCGAGCGTGTCGTTGGGCACGAACTCGTAGACGAGGAGCCGGTGGTTCTCGGTGACGCAGTAGCCGACGAGCGTGACGAGGTGGCGGTGGTGGATGCGGCTGATGATGTCCACCTCGGCGCGGAACTCCTTCTCCCCCTGCCCGCCGCCCACCTTGAGCTGCTTCACCGCCACGCGCCGCCCGTCGCCCAGCGCGCCCATGTACACCTTCCCGAACCCGCCCTCGCCGATCACGTTCTCCGCCGAGAACCCGCCCGTGATGCCCAGCAGCTCGTCGTACGTGAACCACGACTTGGAACCCGACAGGTCGTACGAGTTCGTCCCGCTCGGCGACGGCGCCGGCGCCGCCCCGTTCGACAGCTGGTACACGTCCGGCGAGACCACGCCTGCAAATACGCAATCAACAACCGACGTTCAATCTAACAGCTGCAACTAACAGGCGTCAATGGTAAAAACAGACGATCAATGTCGGGCACCGACGTTCCGGCACGACGACGTTGTTCTTGCGTGGCGGTAGCGACAGCCGCCGCCTCCCCCGGTTGTTGTGGTTGAAGCACGCGAAGATGAGCAGCGAGGCCAGTGACAGGAGGAGCCCGGCCACGGAGATCACGATGAGCACCTCCGTCTTCAGGTTGCCGGAGCCTCCCGCGGGGGGACCCAGCGGCGGGCCGGAGCGAGGCTGGCCCCTCCACGTGCCTGAAGGAGAGCCAGACGCGGGCATGATCACCGTAAGGCCCATTGGTGGAGGCCGGAACTGGTGAGCCGGACTCTTCCCCGGGGCCGGAGGTGGCTGAGCGTCGGTGCCCGGCGGCGTCGACGGTGTCTCGAGCGGCGGCGTCGGCGGTGTTTTTGATCCGGAGCCGGACGTGGCATTTGGGGGAGGTGGAGGGCTCGCAGCGGTCTCTGAAGACGAGGGTGGCGGGGGCGTGCTCGATTCGGGAGACGATGGTGGCGTCGATGGCGCGGGCGGCGGCGGCGACGGCGAAGAATGCGGAGGGGGCGGCGAGGGCGACGTCGACGGGGAAGGGGGAGGAGGGGACTTGTTTGTCGGCGGCGGCGAGGGCGGAGGCGAAGCCGGAGGAGGCGGGGACGCAGTCGGCGACTTCTCCGGCGGAGTCGACTTTATCAAAGATTGCTCGAACGGCGACGTCGGGCTGTGTTGGCCTGAAGGTGCCGGGGGCGGTGGGGACTGCTGCGCCGGCGGCGGCGGCGACGGCGGTGGCGGGTGCTGAGGCGGCGGCGGTGTCGGCGGCGGAGGGGACGACGAGGAAGCCTTCGGCGGGGGTGGCGCCGACGACTGCGGCGGCGGCGCACTCGGCCCCGGCGGTCCTCCCGCGGGGGACGAGGCCAGATGCTCGGTCGACGCCATGAGGACGCGCGCCATCACAGCGCCGCCGCGCGCTCACCTCTGCCGTCGTCGTTCTGGGGGAGCCTTTAGGAGCCGGAATGGCATCTCAAGCGCGCGCCGGCAGCGGGGGGTGGCGGCCGGGCCTCTCACAGTGGTATCGGGCGACGCCGGTCCGGCGGCAGGCAGGCCGAGCTAGGCGGCGTGGAGACACGGAATGCGCCGCGCCTTGGGGAGAAGACGGCCGCCGTGTATTGTCCCTGTGCCCTTTTCCGTTTTCCTACGTAGATTTTTTTTTCGTCTGTTTTTCCTTGCGTTGCTTTTCTTGGATGGGTGGAGGTGGAACAGAGCAGCTGCAGGGAGCATCGAGAAACATGGGCGGCCGTAGGAGGAAACCGCCGCCAGCTTGATTGTTTTGAGCTCGTCAGGAAGATGATGCCATGGCAGTGATGGACAGGTGAGCTCTTCACCTCTCTTAATTTAGGTTGCTGCTAAATTTAGGTAAATGCGGGAGGTGCAGAAGATGTAAGAATTGAGGATACGTACGGCTAATGAAATGTGCAGGTAGCGCAAATGAGAGGGTTCCAAACTTCGAGAAGAAAATTTTGGCAAAAATTCATAATGTAGCAAACTCTCCTGAATTCTGGATGAGAAAACTAGCATAAACAAGTTAGCTTCTAGGCGTGGGCCGCATGGCCCAGCCTGCCTAACCCCAAGCCCAACAAGTCTTAGTCAATAAAAATCATCTGGGCCAGTATCTTAGTCTCAGTTGGGTTTCGGCAGTTATGATGGCCCATGACATTTTCAGGAATCGTTTAATCCTATCCTTGTACCTCAAAGTTCAAACAAAGCACATGCTAAATTGCATCTGAAACCCCTAAAAGAGTATATATTTGGAATATTCACACGCTGAGTTTAGGTACTAGTATGAATTTATCAAGTATTCCATGGAAGAAACAATTTCAAGTACAGGATAGGATTGAACGATTCCTGAAAATATTCCAAATAAATTCACATGCTGAAAACATTTATCAGGTATTTTAAGAAACTCTTGCTTACAGTATATAATTCACACGCTGAGTTTAGGACTTTAGGTACTAGTACGAGTTTAGGTCATTTAACTCATGCAGCTTTGAATATTTTTCAAGTGTTGTTCCATGAAAGAAACATGCCATATGCACGAAATTCCGCTGCGTTAATTAATGCATGTCTTGATCGTACTTTGGGTTGGTTACAAAGAATAACATCCTCCATCATGTGTTCTCAGAAATAAGTATGTTCTTGTGTTTCGCATTTCGCTTCAACGGTTCTAATCAATCTAGAATGTTGCCCTTAACTTTAAAAAACAAAAAACAAAAAAAAAACAGAGAGAATCTCTATATCTAATGTCAAAACGTCATTAAGACACCACCACATCACTTGCAGATCAACGTCCCAGCACCCTGTTCTATCCATTACAAAATTTATCAAGCGTAAAACCACTCTGAATTTGGGAGGCTCTAGGACGTGGAGCATGCACATTGAACTATCGAACTTTTCAGAGCAAAGAAGCCACGGTTGGACAAAACCTGATTTTTGAAGAAATTTCTCACCTTAGGATTTAATGAAGGAGAACCTCTCTTTAAATTCGAGTACCTTTTGTTAATTTGGCGACACCATATTACATACCCGTCAAAAAATTTAGCTGGCTCCCACCAACAGAAGCCGCAAGGCCAAGGAAGGCGAAGCCGGCAAGGACTTTCGGAAGTCAGAAGCTTCCAGCTTCTTGGTCATCAAGCCGGTCCGGCCTTCATCTAGAAGGAAGGGAGCTCGTTGCTTGGAGTACCAGTCCACCACCACCAGCTAACTACTGACTCCACGTCTCCACGTCTCTAATAACCAACCCAAGGCAGGTCAGCTCAGTAGTGGGACCCGGTGCTAGTCAGGGCCTGCCTGCTAATCCATCTCCGTTGACGCGCTTGATGAGGATTTTGTCTGATTGCATTACAGGAGCTTGAGCTGCAGGTCAACTCGCAAGCCTGTCAGTGCTGATAGGAACAGAGGTTTGCCTCGCCTGTTTGGATGGATGGGTACTCGGTAGGTAGATGCTGTGCAACTCGCACATTAGCCATCCGGTGGATGACGTACAGGCGGCAATCTGGAAGGAGCATTTGTTTTTCCAACTGCGCGATTGCTACGAGTAACGACCAGCATGTCCATGTGAAACAAATGCAGCATCGTCCAAACCAATCGGTCGAGTGGGCATGCCTATTAGCTCTTCAGTTAATCCGCCGGAATAACGCAATTCTGTTCTAGAAAAGGAGCATATTTCTCTTCTAGAAACGGCGACCACAGCACTACTACTGCGGCTTTCATTCGTGTCCTTGTCATGGTTTATTCTCTTTTCCACAACGAGGAATTGGCACCGCTTCTAGTACTAGTAATGGTTTGTTCCCACTTCGAGAGTAGTCTTTTTTTTTTTTTTTTGAGAAAGCACTTCGAGAGTAGTCAGCCTGCGCAAGATGGCTTGCAGATGCGTTGTCGGACTGGACTGGACCTGGAACAGAACATTCCAAGTGTGCTCGGAAAGCGGGGTCAAATGTTCCCGGCGTTCCATGATGACGGGTCCTAATGAAAGCTAGCGGTCGAGCTTCAGTGGCTGCTGGAAAAAGTGCAGCTGCTGGAAATAGGGGACCGATCGAGGACGGGTCGACGGCGAGCCGGAGATGAAGCAACAAGCGCACCCACCACCAGGTTTTTTCTTACCGACCGTTTCGTCAAAACCGTCGGCCTGCGGTAGCGGTTTACCGCTACGGTTTCCGCGGTAACCGCCACAAACCGCGCAAATTTAAATTTCCAAACCAAACCATGAGTGCAAACGGTTTCGAGCGGCTAACCGCGCGGTAAGAACGGTAAACCGTTCCGGTACCGCGGTTTACCGTTGACTGAGACAAAAAAACCGGTGCTATGAAAAATGGTTCTCCGGTGTAAAAAAAATCAAAATTTTGGCATAAAGTATGCACATATTGGTGCAAAAGACCACACCAAAGCAACAATTTATAATTATGCATACAAATACAATAGTAATAAGCGTGGATACAAACTCCGTAACCATAGCCAATAGTTCATACTCCATAGTGTTCATACAAATACAAATACCACATAGGTCCATAAGTGTTAATACAAATACCATAGGTCCATAAGTGCTAATAGAAATACCGTAGGTCAATAAGTGTTCATACAAATACACCGATCCACTTCAAGAAAAGTTCAACGGATGAATGGGAAGACCCCCATTTGCGACGCCATCTGGTACTCGGCGGTGGACATCACATTCAAACCTCGCACTCTAAGGAGCTCGGCCTTGTAGTCTTGCCAAGTTTGGCCCGTCCACGCCGCTGTTGTCTCCCACTCCTGAACTAACATAGCGTAAAATTGGGAGTCTTCCCATTCGTACACTCATCACGTCGGTGGTTGCGTGCTAATGTCAGGTATTTGATAGTTAAAAGACTGCGAGTGTGAGGTGTCGCTCAAACCGGAGGAAGAAGAGTACTGTGCACTGCCGTAGTCCGTCGCTCCAACCGTTCTCCTCTGCGATTCCGGTGCTCCATGGTCGCGATCTTGAGTAGCATGTGTAAATGCAGTCTCGCCTGCAATCAATCATGATTCATAATTAGTACTCATAGTCAGAAATATTAGACATGTGTGTATATGTAGGTCCAATGTATACCTGTGAAATGAATACCACCACCACCACCTTCACTACCACCACTGCCGCCTCCGCCAGCACCACCACCAGCACCACCACCATCATCATCATCACCACCACCACCATCATCATCACCACCACCACCACCACCACCATCGTCATCCGAGCTGCTATCCCCAGTCTCTTGATACGGTGGACTACGCTCAGCCTCGCCGTCTTCAGTGGAGGTGTCGCTGGTCACTCGTTTTCCTCGTTTAGTCTTTGGTCACCCTTCGTAGGCCCACTCTGCAACTTTCTCTTCCCTAGGTGAGTGTTACCCACATGTCTACGTGCCCAATCACAGATGCACTCATCCCCCGTAGCATCACGTAGATTTGAATTCTTCATATGATCCCTGACAATTTGGGACGGGATAGGGATGTCACCTTCATCATCATCCTCGTCAAGAACTGGATCCCGGTTAGATCTACTATATTCCATCCATTCCCGCAGCGAATTATTGTCATCATAGAATGAAAGATGGGCTAGCTGCTCATGCAAGTCACCTTCATCATGCCGGTTGGAGACCTCCTCAAGTCGCAACCGGAGGTTGTAGTTGACATAGTCAAGCTTGTTAAGTTTCTTGTGTGTCAACCGATTTCGCACCTTTGTGTGCAGCAAGGCAAAAGTACTCCAGTTCTGCTCGCATCCATATGACACTCATCTTCGTCGGGCCAGTCCAAGAATCACACATCAACGTGCCAAACATCGTCCAGTCATTCTGAAACTTTGCGTACCAATCCTTCAAGTCTTTCTCGTTCTGATCAAGGTACTTGCCATCAATTTCCTTTCCACTGGGGGACATGATTCCTTCACCTGCAACCATATGGAAATAATGAGAATAGATACAGAAATGTATGACCATATAGGTGTCATTCCAACAAAATAAAACTTACCCCACTTCTGGGTCTCTCTGACCGCGCTAACAAAGTATGGATTATCAGCCTATCTCCCAGGTACTCCCACGATATGGAAAAACTTTGACCAAGCTTTACCAATAGCTTCCTTTGCATTCTTACCCTTCTTTGTCCAAGAGCCTGTATCAATTATTGGCTGCACCATTCCTCTTCTCATACCCGCAGCCAAGTTGTAGTCTTCCACCACCACAAGAGTCTCCCTCCGCGAACCAGCTCTTCTAAACATCCTCTGCAGAGGATTCCCCCCACCAGAACCACTACCCCCTCCACGCTCGTATTGACCTCCTCTCCCTAACACCTCCTGACGGTACTCTTCTTACGCCCTCGATAGGCGGATGGCACGCTGCACCTCATCCTCCTCGTCATATTCACCAGCGGGAATGTTTCCCTCCGCTGCAGCCTCCTCCTGTCTCAACCTCTCTCGAGCCCGATCTTTAGTTGCCTTCCTAGCCCTCTCAATGTCACGCTGAAAATACTCCTTCACATTTGGTGGCACTTTCCTGCAATGGAGCACCGCCGACCCGACTTCAGCAAAATGTTGTTTAAATCTTGTTGCACCACATCCTCCTTTCCGAGTCTTACAATAATTGCATCGCCATCCGGAGGTATATTCTCACCATGTTGCCATACAAGATCTTGCGACCTGCCCGACATTTTCTACCTGCATAAATGGACAAACAAAAATAAATCAATCCCATAAATAAAATCTACGATCCTACGTTATACAAATATACACCTAAATCAAACCTACCTAACTGGTTAAGTCCTATACACTTATACAAACACATATCAATCACACATTCACACCTAAATAAAATCTACCTAAATCATATATGCACCTTAATACTCAAATGTACCTAAATCTGAAATACAACTAACACCTAACTCAAATGTACCTAAATCCTAAGTCATTGTTATTCATACACTCATACCTAAACCTAATACATATAAATCAAATCCTAAGTCATACCTACAATCGTAATACATATAATCAATTGAAAGCAACATCAAATCGTACCTCAATAAGAGGGAAGGAAATGTACCTCGAAGGCACGGGGAAGCCGGCCGGCTTACCGCCGAGCCTGGGCGGTAAACCGCCTAAGCCGCGCGGTTACCACCTGCAATCGCGGCTTACCGCGGCAGATCCGCCGTCCCCGCGGTTTAGCGCTCCAACCGCGCGGCTAACCGCGGCCGGAGCACGGCAAACCGTCCGGGCGGCGGCGGAGGGCGACCTGGGGGCAGGGGAGGGATGCGGTCGAAATGACTCTCCCCCCACCGATTGGGCCGAATGGGCCTTAGTGGGCCGGCGGGGTTTTTTCTTTTTCTTTTTTCGTTTAACTTCCAACGCCCGAAAACTATAGTAAATGAGCAAAATTTGAAAAATTTTGACACTAATAGATTCGTGGCGACTTGATCTATTTTTAGGGATTTTTTTGAATTTTTTTATAAAAATTCAAATTTATAATTTTGAATCCGGCCAGTTACCAACCGGCCGGAACCGCTACCGTGCCGCAGCGGTTCCGGCGGTTACCGCGGTAAACCGCGCGCTAAATTTAACCCTGCCCACCACAGCGACGGATCGGCGCCGGTGCCTTTGGGCTTTGGTGACGGGGGAGCGAATCTGCCAACGAAATGTTCTGACGTTAGAGCAAATAATCAGATGATATTTGCGTGGGGTGCGGCTGCGGGAGTGTGCAGCAGGTTGCCTTGCAAGTTGGGTTGGGCACCCGATCGAGAAGGCCATCCGTCCGTGCAGGCTTGCTCCTCCGCCACAAAAGTCGGATCTCATTAACCGCCGATCACATCCACCAGATGAAGTTCGAAATTACCCGCCAAGCTCCTCGATTATTAACGCCGCACGATCAAAGTGACCGAGTAACGCACGTATGTGGTACGGATTGACTGATACGATCGGGAGACGGTGTGCTTGCTGGCACGCAGTGGCAGATCCAAGATCCAATTCTTGGGGGGTTCAACTTCTTCTTCCTCCTCCTTCTTCTCTTTTCCTTCTTCTTCCTCCTTCTTTTCTTCTTCCTCCTCTTCACCTATGTATGGAATTTGTAGGGGAGCTTCCATGGAGTTCATGGGGGTAGGGGGGGCTCCAGCCCCCCCTGCCCCCACGGTGGATTCGCCCCTGCTGGCACGCAGCATGTCGTGCGTGCGCGCGGCTTGTGCGTGTCTGCCACGAAATAGCTTCGTGCTCAATACTCTTTATTAGAGTCAGTTCAGACAAGACGGCAGCTGGTTAATGTTACTCGATAAGTATTATGAAACGAAGGGAATACATCCGTACGAAATTTGGCCACCGATGCATCATTTCCATCCAATTCCTCTCGATCGGATTCGTCAAGGAGTATTACCACTTCTTTTTTTAAGTTTGCATGTTTTGTGCTCAAAGCTAGTAGCTTGGTACAACGAGAACTCAGCACTCTTCGTTGCAACGGGAAGAGAAAACAAAATGCACCAAGTGCAAACACGCCAACGCGCTCGCTTCGTGCACAAGCAATTAATTGACACCTTAAATTCTTAATTAGCTGAGCTCTCAAGAGAGATCACATTGAGATCGCATTGAGCCACTAGCATGATTTTCTCGTGCAATAAGAGTTCTGATTGAATCAAAGCCTCGTGCGAAAGGGAACAAATCAACTTGCTTGATAATAACAAAAAGGTCAACTAAGCACGAAGCTGTGGACCTGTGGTCAGGGACGCAGCCAGGAAAAATTTTAGGGGGGGCTGAACTATAAAGTCATATCAACATAACATCACTATGATCTCTTAAAGTAGACAGATATAACAGTTTAAAGTAGTCTTATATAGTTATATATATTGAAACATCGATGAACGATGAAAATCATAAAATACATCATGAAAAATAAAGGTTGCAATACATCATGAAAAATACAGAGACCTTTTCGACATACTGAAAATCTGAAAATTTAAATCTATCATGAATCAAACATGCCATAATTCAATTACGGGTCATTCACTATTTCAGTATTTCACAGATCAATTTTGCTGTAAAAAAAATAAAAAATCATCAGCTGGTTGGGCTCGTGGCCGGCTGTCCTAACGCCGTGCCGCTCGGCGCTCGCCCCCGAGCGTTGCACCACCGCGGCCTGCGGCCGTGCAGGCTTCCCGCCGGTCGGCGCCCACCGGCGCCCGCCTGGGCAAGGCAGGCCGGCAGGGAGCTGCGCCTCAGCCGCTCAGCGCCAGGAAGACCGGAGTCCGGAGCAGGCCGGAGGGAGGGAGGATTAGCAGCAGGGCTGCCCGGCCGACTGGAGTCCGGAGAGGCGTAGACGACGCGAGACCGGGAGACGGCGCGACACGTGAGGCTACAACGACGGGAGACGGCCGCGGACGGGAGGAAGTCACGAACTGGAACTCAGTCGGATAGAGTTTTCTTGTTGGGCTTCCTTATTGGGCTTTGAGTTTGGGACGAAAAAATATTTTTTGGCCCAATATACAGAAATACGTTTTGTGTATTTCTTTTAGCTCCTCCTACGTGTATACAAACTTGAGAAGGTATCTGGGGGGTTCTACGTGCCGCGGAGCCGTAGGGGGCTCGAGCCCGCCTCCCCCCCCCCGGTTGCCTCCGTCGCTGCCTGTGGTACATAACGAAGCCTGTCGTCGATCGGAAACGTTTTGCCTACGCGAACTAGCTGAGAGTTCTTTGGAGGATCTACTATGGGGGTGTTTGGATGGAGAGATAAATGGGGCAAATTTACTCCAAATTTACCCCTAAGATGCCAAATATGTGAGGCAATGTGGTGGAGCAAATGTTTTGCCCCTTAATTCCATTTACTCCTAAAAAGTAGTAAATTGAAGCAAAATTGTGGTAGATCCCAGCTCTCTCACATCCACATACACATTTACCTTTCAATCCAAAGACCTCAAGAAGTAAATATTATTAGAGGCAAAACATTTATCTTGAGATAAATATTTACCCCTTGCATCCAAACAGACCTTACATAAAGCTGCTCTTTGGAGCTAATTCTGGACCTTACATATAGTTCCGGAATTAGCTCAAAGGAGCTGTACACGTAGCCGTACACATACCGCCAGTACGGAATGAATATACGGAGTGGAGATGCTAGTCCAGGCCTGCAAGAGTGCAGCAGGGGGAATGCGCCGGGAGAGGTGGTGACTGACGTAGCAAGGCGGCACGTCCTCTTCATCTCGATGATCAGCCATAAATCAGCAGTATCTCGATTATCAGCCATAAACCAGCGATATATTTTCAGTCACCAGTCAGCATCCAAGCAGTAATATTTTTCTACCAGAACAAATCAGCACCAGTCAGCTACCACCAACCCAACAAACAGATCTAACAGTCTTGTTTAGTTCCCAAATATTTCACCAACTATCTGTCATATCAATCTCCGGACACTAATTAAAAATATTAAATGTGAATTAATGACAAAACTTGTTCCACAATCACTACCTTAATTTTCAAGACGAATTTAACGAGCCTAATTATATCATGATCAGACAACATCATCCTACAGTAATCAGTCTCTAATGATGAATTAATTAAGCTTAATAGATTCATCTCGGGATTTCCCATCCAATACGTGTAATTAGTTTTGTTAAATAGTCTATATTTATTACCTAATAGACCTTCAAAGAGTCCCAAAATTTTCACTCCTGAGGGCCGAAGCGTGGCTTAAGAGGATCAACGTCTTCCTCGTCGAAGCTCACCGGCGCTTGGTGTAACGCGTCAGGCATGCACGTACGCCGCACGGGCATGTACGCACGGCACACGGGCAGACGCGTGCCGGCGCGCGGGCGGGAAGGAAGCCACCAGCTAGCGCGGCCGGCGCGCGCTGACCTCATGTGGCTCGTGCGATACGATGCCACCGTGCCAGACTGCCACTATGTACGGAACCGCGGCGAGCGCTGGCTTCGCCCTCGCGCCGCCGCGCCCCGCGCCGGTACACGCGTCGATAAAGTAAGATGGTGTACGGCGCGGTGCTACGAGGGGACGACACCTGCGCGGGGTTAGAGCAACTCCAACAGCTCTTTTAAACCATTTTGCATCGTTAAAATATAAAAAAAAAACAAAATCGCATTTCCAACAGTCTCGCCATTTTTTCTCCTCGCTTTCCGGCTCGCCAATCTCCCCCCGCGGCTCGCTTCTTGTGGCGAGTGACTCCGCCTCGCCAAATCACCAGAAACCAAGGGATGGTTCCCTCCCGCCCTTTTCGACGTGTGATGCATTGTCCAGACACACGGGAGGGCGGCGGCTGGACCCAATCCGCCAGTGAGGAGCAGCATCATGCGTCGAGCGCAGGCAGCCTTGATGGCGAGCCAGCGGCGCGGCGATGCTTGTAGTCGCTGGAGCGAGAAGACGAGGGCTAGGAGCTTCGTGGGAAGGTCAGGTGCGTGGTCCTCTGGCCGTCCGGCGGCTTCGACGGTGGATGCTTGGAGCAGCGAGGCTGCAGAGATGCGGCGGAAGAATGAGAGAGTGAGAGGAAGGGGCAAGCTACTGGATAAACTTGGTGGGATGGTGAATGCTTGCAGACAAGGTTGGAGCACGGGTCAACAGATAAGCGATGGGCGATGGCTATTGTCATGTGTGGTTGAGGTTGGAACACGTGCTATTGTCATGTATTTTGGTGAAGCTGGCCGGAGCAGGCAGAAATTGGCCGGTGGCTGCGGCGGATTGATTGCTCTGTTTTTTCCACCCAAGGAGAAAGGACGGGGAAGAAAGGAGAAAGTACTGGAGGAAGTAAGAGGATGACAGGTGGGTCCCGTGTGTCAGTGAGTGGTTGGCGGGGGTTTGGAAAATGAAAAATAGCTAGTCTGTTGGATTACTCAATAGAATTTTGTAGTTTTCTATTTTTACAAAGTACTAAACCTTCAATTTTAGCTAGCAAAAATAAAAAAACTGTTGGAGTTGCTCTTAGTTGCCGCCCGACAGCCCGAGCGGGCGATCGGGTGATTGGTTTGGTTTGGGTTGGGTTGCAGCAAATCAGGATGCACATGCCATACAAACTCGGATTCTTGTCTCGTGGCAATTTTTGGAGTGCGTGGCGTCTCCCAGGTGTGGACGCAGGTAGAATACTGCACCGATGGTTACGGATCCGGGCACCGACCGGCTAGGCCATCTGGACAACGGCGGCTCGTGATTATAGAAGGGACCGCGCGCGCGTGTTGCCATGCATGCGCAAGTAATGAAATGGCTGGTCCATGGTGATGACAACCGTGTCCGTACTATACGCGTGGGCTATCCACCAGGTCCCGGTGGTGGTGCTACGCAAGGCGAAAAGTGCAAAACAAACAGTTCAATCTGAGGGTTTGTGCACGGGTGAAATTTCCCCTTTGCACACGCTATTTGTCTTCACACCAAACGGTAGTACTAGTATTCACAACACAGCTGGATCTCACGCAGCCTTCCCCAGTTTGCCCTCGAGCTTACAGAACGCTCACGTGTGCGATTGCTTTATTCGATCCAGCCGACTCCGCTCCTCGGCGCCTCTCTCATCTACAGCCGACCGGATTAACGGCTGCTTGTCTCCCAAGCAAGCGCGATCTCGGCAAATCCGGCGGACCCAGAGGCCCCTCTTCGAGAAATTTCACAAAATCGTGTGTAAACCCGCGGGAAAAAAAAAAGTTGCAACAACACGCACACGCACACGCACACGGAAGAACGCAACCAACGCTGTCCCCAAGAAACGAAACCCCCCGCGTGCATCACGAGTGACGTGTAGTTGTAGCGGGGCCGACCACCTCACCTCCCGGCTCCCGCATCCCCCGGCCCAAGCTTCAAAACAGAACTTCCCTTCGAGAAGGTCGCCTCCCGCTACCGGCAAAACCGCCTATATATACGCCGCTCCCACCTCCCCAACCAACTAGCAGTTGCTTCCGATCCCACCCAATTGCAAACAGATCGACGAGCAGCAGCAGAGCGAACGAACATGCGACGAGACATGGCGGAGGACAGGCAAGGTGACGGCCGCCATGGGCGCCCAGCCGCGGACCTTCCGATTCCGAGACACGACGATGGCGGCTCCGTGGCGTCCGACGACGACGAGGACTCGGACGGCGAGTTCGAGTTCCCCTTCGTGAGCCGGGAGCCAGCGGTGGCGGACGAGCCCTTCGCCGGAGGCCGCATCCGCGCGTTCTACCCGGTGTTCGGCCGGGTGCTGGACGAAGACGCCGCCTCCGCCGCCGCGGCGCCCGCGCCGAGCTCGAGGGCGCCGCTGGGGCGGCTGTTCCAGCTGGAGCAGGCGCGGGCCTCCTCCGTCGCGTCCACGTCCTCCAACTCCTCCTCCTCGTCGTCCTCGGCGGACGCCGAAGCGGCGGGGCTCCTCGACGGCGCGCCGCCCGACAGCTACTGCCTCTGGGCGCCCGGCGGGTCGTCGCCGGCGTCCTCGCCCTCGCGCCCGCCGCGGAAGAGCGGGTCCACGGGCTCCATCGCGCGGTGGCGCCGCATCGGGGACCTCGTCGTCGGCCGCAGCCACAGCGACGGGAAGCAGAAGTTCCTCTTCCTCTCCGCGCCGCCGTCGCCGGCCAGGGACAGGGACCACCAACACTCCCCCGCCGGCTCCAAGTCGAAGCCGCAGCCGCCGACAGCGAAAGGGAGTAAAGCCGCCGCCGCCGCCACCGAGTTCGACACGGTCGCCGCGGGCCGGCGGATGTCGTACGGCGGCGGCAAGGCGTCCCCCGGGGCGCGGCGCACGTTCCTGCCGTACCGGCAGGGGCTGTTCGGCAACGCGCACGGGCTCAGCCGGAGCCCGTTCTGAGCCCCCACGACGCGCCGAACCGTCGCCGGCTCGCCGCCGCCGTGAAAGACCCGTTCCGAACAGTGTGATTTCAAGTATGAATCCGAGATTTGAAATTTCAGACGGATTTGACCTGGTGATCTCCCCTGCGAACCTTCTTTGTGAAGATCAGTTTTAGCATACGTGCGGGGGGTTAAAGCGGCGGCCAAGCAGGTCAAAAAGAACACAAGTGTGAAGGTCAGACAAAGCAGGGGAAGTGCGGGCCTTCCTTTTCGGATTCGTCGCCGAAATGAGGTCCCAAGTCGGTGGCAAGCAGCCACTTGAGATTTTGTGAGGAAGGTGTAGACGAGTACAGTAATACGGAGAAATTGAAAAAAAAAAGATTGTAACTTTGTATATGTGACTTTGTGCATACGGTGTATATGATGTATATTTAGCAAAGTACAGTAGGTGGTCATATTTGCAAGGAATTCACCTTCCATTGCTACCGATAATCTACTCCTAGTTCTGATTTTCAGCGTGTTAGTGTGGCATCTAATTTTCTAGCTACTCAATGCATGATCCAACGGCTCTTTCAAAAAAAAAGTAAACGAGTGATCCCCCTTAATAAGAAAAAAAAATGTCTGAACATTTTCAGGCATGCGTCAATATTAGCTTTACCAACTGTTGAGCTGGTGAGCTGCTGAGACGCAGCTCCTAGCAAGTGTTTCACTTACCAAAACTTTCCATATTCTTCTCGTCACCTGAACAGAGATCGTTTATCAAGTTCTTTTCATCACCTCGAACCGTGTTGCGCACTATATGAGATCAGAAGATGTAAAATGTAACGGAGTGGCATACAGATACTGAGATACTGCATCCTTCAAATAGGGATAGATTTGGATCGAATACGTAGAGATACGAATTCGGATGTCACTATTTACTACATTTTAATTCGAATTCGGATACGAATATTATCAAATACGAATACAAAATAGATATTTCGAATTCAGATTCGCATTCGAATACTTACTCGATTTATAGCATAGAATCATAACGAGTATCGATTTCATTTGTTGATAGTTTTATAATTGATCAAATCATGTTACAAGTAGAGAGTAAATTATGATGATTGTACATAATAGATATCTTATTACAAATAAAATATCTATTAATTAATTAGTATATCACAATAAATATAAAATAAGTATTTTTAAATATATAAACATCTTTTAATAGTAAAAGAAGTACATAACAACATTTAAATATAATTTATTTATTTGCTAAATAATATAATGTATTTAAAATTACTATGATTAGCCACATTAAAATTAATTAAAAAAGATCATTATATAATCTAGTAATATTAGGTTAACATAATTAGTTAGTTGTCATAAATATCATTTTGTAATTACTAATTAATCATCAAAACAAGTTTTAGAAGATTTCATGAGTATTTTGTTCTACACGGATACGGATAGTGACGATTAGTCCACATTTTTGTCGATTACGAATGTGGAACCGGATAGAGAAAACAATTGAAAATCGAATACGGATGCATCCGCTTAACATTCACATTAAAAACGAATACGAATACGGATATCCATATGGATGATTTTATCGAATACGAATTCGGATAATTCGAATATCCAGACATCCGAATTCATCTTATTCAAACCGGGCGTGCCGCACGCTCCAGGTAAGCTAAGGTTACCATCTTGGTACACACAGTATAATTTTTACATTTTGATCCTTTTTTCGTAAGAATTTTACATTTGGACCCCTGTGGGAAAGAATCCCAAAAATGAACCCATAGCACGGCGCCACAAGCCACGGCGCCGTTGTAGAACGGCACGGCGCCAAGGGGCATGGCGTCATGCTGCTCTACAACGGCGCCATGGCTTGTGGCGCCGTTCTATGACACGTCGACGCCACCGTCATCCGAAATCACCTAGAAAAATAGCACGGCGCCAAAAGTCACGGCGCCGTTGTATAACAGCACGGCGCCGAGGGGCATGGCGCCGTACTATGGGTCCATTTTTGAAATTCTTTCCCCCAGGGGTCCATATGTAGAATTCTTACTAAAAAAGGACCAAAATGCAAAAATTATACGTACACACACTAGGGTACGCACCACGCAGTCACGCACGGTGGTCCGTACACGTGTCACCAGGGGGAGGGGGGGGGGGGGCGGCGGTGTTCCGAAGCCACCCTTGTATCGGAGAATTTTATCATGTCGTACACACACGGGCGGGAACAATGGAGGATCTGTGCCCGTTCGAGAAAAGATCCGTCTGCTGGCTGCTACAGTGCAGGCTTGGTCAACCGGATAACGCAGACGTCACGAGAGATCTTTGTAGCACTCACCCTTCGCATTAACCAGCTCGATGGGTAGTAGCAGTACATTTCGAAAATTAATTGGTTCAAAAGGGACAAATATATAATGTGGGAGAGAAAGAAAAAAAAATACGCCTATACGGTTATAATTCCTAGAAACTCGAGCAACAAAGCCATATACGTTGACGTCGCGATCAATCAGCCACGCTGCAGGAGTTTTGAATTATTAAGTTCCGGAGCGCTGCAGCACGAGCACGAGCGAGATCGCAAGCCGATCCGGGCACGTCCGGCAAGATCTCGCACACGGGCGCACACACCTCGCACCCGTGATCCCCGCCCGGGCTCGTCGATCGCTGGCTGGCATCGTCATCCTTTCCTTTGACCGCCCGCAAGTTGTTGCCCGGGAGCAGAGGGAAGACCGTCTGGAAGAGGGTCAGTCACTGCGTTGCCGGTGCAGCGCCACTTGCTACTTAATCTTAATCACGCCATTAGCCGATAGCCACTGGGCGAGCTTGTTGCGCGCAAGCTGGCATGCAGACGTGCGCACGTACGCTTTGGTCTTTGCACCGGTCAGCTCGCGCAGACACTCATATCCAATCCTACTGCACAACAGCACAAGCAGAGCCTGTCGCTGGGTTGCATTGTGTTTGGCAGTTTCAGTCAGAATTCAGGTACGAGTACATGTTAAGTTTTCTGGCGAGGTTTCGTTGTGGCTGACTGGCTGGTGCCTGCCCGTAGAAGCTCAAAGATGACGGAAAGGGCGTGCGCTTGCTGCACCGGAATTTTACCAGGATCCGTCGTTTGGTCAACCGAGTTGCTGGAGATCGGGGATGACAGGATCGGGCTTCTAATTCACAGTGCTTTCTTTTTCTCGCGCGCGTCAGATTAATCTCGCGGATCGGTTCAACGGCGGGGACCTGTGGCTCCGCGCGTTCGCACAGACAACAGTGCCTGCCTCGGACAGGAACACTGGTCGTCTCCCGCTTTTACACCGGCACACCGGGGAGGCAGCAAGCGCGTCCGAGCCAAGAGGTGAGATCTCTCCCTAGTCGTGCCAGTTTCCTTCTGGTGCAGTACCTGGACCAGCGTGGTACGTACTCGGTGCCACGCGACGTGAGAGAGATGTGCAGCTGCCTTTCAGACTCACCTAACTGCAACGACACTGTGTTTGGTGTGATTAGTTCAGGATATGTAATAAAAAAATTTGGGGACAACTCCACGGTAAAATGCACAAGTCAACAACTAAATTCTGCGAGCTGATTCTTGCAATCTTGACCGACAGAGGTCAGCCGGCGTTGTTTACAACCTCCCAACCGCGATGGCGTGTGGAAACCAGCGGATGGGGACGAACGACAGTCGTCGGAAGCGAGTAAAACAAAATGCCCGGACTGAGCATATCCGACTCACCACGTACATCATGGCCTTTTTAATCGACGGAGCTATCTATCTCTAACCCCATGTCGTCGTCGTCTTGCTGGGGAATTGAGCATGTGCGCTTTCACCTACCTCCTACTGCGTCTTTGTGTGTTCCTTGAGGGATGGAGCAGCAGTCCACGACATGCTTCAACTTGCTCCTTGTCCCCAGCTGCAACACAGCAGATCGTATGCGCCAGGTTACTCTGAATCTGAGAACTGGTTGTTGGTGAAGTAGCGGTGGTGGAGAACTGCCGGACAAGAAGTGACAGCGGTGGATTCTTAATTCCTTGGTCTTACGACGTCGTTTTCTGTTGTTTATGGATTTGATTTGACGTTAGTTCACATGAACATTTCAAACCGGAACTGAAGTACTCACTAGAGCAGAACTATCATGTTTCCTATATCAGCCGAAATTACAAATACCAATCTATAGTTGGGCCGGCTTGGGGTAAATCTCAACTACATTGGGCTTTTATAGGCCTTCAGTGGGTTGGGCGGGCTATCTATATTCCAGGAAAAAAACAAACAAAATTGAATGTGAATACACTGAAGCCTTATGCACATCCGCACAGTTGTGTACTTGACAAAATCTTGCAATTTCTATACTGTTTACGCCTCTTCTTGCTTCTGCCCAACAGCTCCTTCATTGTAAGTTTTTCGAGATGAAATGTTCAGAAGTTCACCTTAAAATCAAGAGCTCTTTTATACTCCGTCTGTTTCAAATTGGAGGTCATTTAAATACATATGTTTTGCTATGTATTTAGAAATAACTTATATATATAATGCATTGCAGACGATATGTATCTAGAAAAGGTAAAACGGTCTAAAATTTTGGTTGGAGGGAGTGATGGCTTGAAGGTAATAATGTGTACTTTAAGTACTTTTTCTCTAATTTTTGTGCACCGTTGATCTGAAAAAGGCAATTAAAAAATATGGCTTCCACATGTTGCGTGTGGTGAGTGGTGACTCGCGACACCGAGAAGACATTCATCCTTCTTGATCATGTCATCCCAAGTCTCATGGAGGATCCTGACATGTAATCGAATCCCAACCCTACCCACCACCATCATCATCGATCGCTGGCCTCGCTTTTTCTCCTAATCCCTTGTGATTGGGTGCGGTGTTGATCTCCATCTCCATAGGTTGAGGCCCCTATCCATAGTAATCTGTGATTAGGCTCAAATGACACGCTTGTTCCAAATTTGGCGATTGATTTCTGTTGTCTTACAGTAGGCTACGTGGTGGAGTAGATTGCTTGACTTTGATTTGTCAAATTTTGTTGCTCCTAATCCAAGGATGTAACAGACTTCAACAGATGGTATGCCATGTCCTTTTGCAATGCAATTTTATACTATCCTCAGTCATCTCAAATCATTATGTTGTGGTTATTGCTTTGACCAACAAAGGTTAGTAACATGAACTTTAACTGTTTGGGAATCACAATCCATACAAAATTCATAATCTTTGATTTGTTTTGAGAGATCGGTCTAACATGCTTAGAATTAGCTATTTGTTATCACACTTTATTGTATGGCTTAGTTGAATTAGTTGTACGCAGCAAGTTAGCAACTTTAAAGCTTGTGGAATTTGAGATCTTATATGCTAATCCACATTATTTATCTTTTGAGACCACACAACTACAGGGGACCATACCTTTCCAGTATGTGCTATGTTGTAATTATAATGTGTTTCATCATGATTTGTGAACTATTGACTGGGATGGCACATTTCTCACTTATTTATCATGCATAATGTATTGCATTTTTTTACTATTTTCATATATAGAGTAAGGTGTCTAAATAGTTAATTGGTCAAATAACACTTTTTGGTTGTTAAATATGAAAATTGGTTAACTTTAAAAATGTTTAGGAAACAACAAGAGTTAGTCAGCCATTTACTATCAGGACAATATAGGAAAAGTATAGACACTTGTTTCAGTTAAGTCATAACAGTTTAACATATATATTCAAAGTTCTTTTCTTTACCATACTATGCTAAATATTTTCGACCTCTTTGAATATTCTAATGACTTTGGTATGTGTACTCATGATTTTGAGGAAAGAACAAAATTGTTAAACCAATGCGTAAAATATTAACTTCACAAGTTTGCGCTATATGCAATTAGGCCATATTACTGAAATAATAATCCTTGCTCTGTTACAACATTTTACACGTGAATTTCATGGTGGTAGTAACTGGTTATTTGGTTGGGCAAATATATTGCTAATTTGGGTGTTAAGCATAGGAAGACATAGCCGATTTAAGCACAAAGGCTCTATCAGAGTATTATGAAATCGTCAACAAGATGTTTGGTAGGGACGATAAAGGTTTTTCAATTTTATAACAAGTATGCTCTTGAGAAAGAGTTTAGTATGCGAAGGCTATATTTAGTGGGACCCAACAAGGTGCGTGTTCTCACAAAATTTGTCTAAATAGTCGGCAAGGTTTCCATGAAGTGAGGCATATGACGAAAGAAAATAGGAAAAGGAAGGCGTGGAATATCACTTGCATTGGTTGTCCATCATGCTGAATAGTGATTGCACAATACAAGGAAACATGTTGTGGTTTGTCAAGGATTTCACTGATGAACACAAACCATCCATTGACCACACGAGAGCTTGCTTGTCTGTTGTAGTCACACAGAAGAATTAACAATGAAAATAAAGCTTCAATAAAAAATATGGAAATTTATGGATCTACAAACACCAACTCATGGATGTTCTAGAAATGCAGTATGGTGGGTTTGATAATGTCAGCATCATAGGTGGGGACACATATAATTTTAACTATAGTTATAAGCAGGTCACAATTGCTGCAGGCAATCCTCCAATATTTATTCATCACCTAAAAGCATGGCAACATAGAGATCCATAAATTTTCTTCAAGTGTTTGCTTGATGGGTTGCACCATCTAAATGGGTTGTTCTTGTTTGATAGTTAATGTCCGCTTTACTTCTAAAGCTTTTGTGATGTCATTATATTTGACAACACATACATGAGCAATTCATACGATATGCTCTTTGTGTCATTTGTTGGGTTGAACCACTGTGAAGCATTGTAATATTTGGATTTGATTATCTCTCACAAAACAAGTGATACATATGAGTAGAAGTTGCAAACCTTTTTCTAGTACCAAGGCCCACGAGCACCCAATCTCTGTGGCCACAGATATAGACTTCAGATGCAAAGAGTGATTAGGGTGGTTTGACCAAATTCAAACCATGGGCCTTGCATATGGTATATTGAACCAATGTTTGCCTACACAATCATTTAGCCAGTGTGCACGTATAATATGTAAATGCTATGCAGTGCCTAACTATATCCATTTAGTCCATTTAATTAGCCATTTAGTATGAATAAAGAACTAAATAATTTAGCATTTAGGATAACAATAATTGAACAAAACATATTTCATAATTTGCACGATAATATTGTTGGGTAATATTTTAGGATATTCCTATATGATTGATGTTCCATAGAAGAGATTGAGAAAAAAATGAGAAGCAATTGGTAGAGTTCTTATAGATAATCAAGTTACAAGTTAACGCAATCGGTTGCATTAGATGTATCAAATGAAGAATCTATATGTGCTACATATTAATGGGGTGCAATATTTCTTAGAATTAAATACCAATCAACGAAGTGGGAGCCTAAACTCGGATCACCGATGGTTCAGTTTGTGAAAAGGAGGTGGGGATGTGGCTCTCGAACTGCTGTAACCAAGTGACCCGATTTCGTTTTAGTAGGAGGTGAATGAGGGAACGGATTAGGCCCTTACATCACAAGTGTATGGAGAACTCGTCGCACCTCCACCTTCTGCTCATAAGAGAGGGGAGAACAACACCGTCACACCCTTCCCCACCATGAGTCACGAGTCGAGTCACGAAAGGGTAGAACGACTTCACATAGACATTGCTGTTAAAATGCCATCATTTAACATGCTACAATACTATAAACATTGTCTTGCAATATTTCACACATAAAACTGAGGAGAAGTTTGACATTGAAGTATTGCAATTTTAACCTTCATTCATGGTATTTTTTAGAGTTTTAAAAAAGATTCTACTTTTAGCACATGAAAACTCTATCTTTCATAACAAGATTATGCATTATAACTAATTAGCTCAAAATTACAAAAGTACATGAATACTAAATATGTAGAATTTTAAATTTTCATATCATGTGGCATATAATTAACTAATGAGTCTTCTTCCTCAAAAAAGCAATAAAGAAAATATGATAGGGAGATGAGGTGGGCCAACTAAGTTAATTCATATACCACATATTATAATATTTATTTAACATGTTCTCACTCTAAAATTCAAAGGGCCTTATTAAACAAATGGGTCGTCAGGAGGAACATATGATCCTTCCCAATCCTCTTTGTGGCCATGTCCCAGCTAGAAAGCTATGTTGTCATGAATTGTGTTTTCATAAGTTCTCCTAGAAATTTAGTTAAATAAGTTTTTTCAACAAACTTGTTTGAAGAATTATCTTGGCAAACTTGTTTTTGTTTACAAACTTGTAGGACCAAGATTTCTATGGAAATTTTGAAGAAATTTTCATGTAAAGTTATCTTATAAACTTTCTTGAAACGAGCCTTCTAATAAGTTCTCAAAAAAAATCTCTTAAAATTTATCATGAGAAATTGTTACATGAAGATTTGGGGAACAAAAATATCAAGAAAGGAATTTATTATCTTTAGTAAAAAAAGAAACTACCATGTTTGTCGTAAGGATTTATAAATTCCTACATTAATTGAAAAGAAGAAGGATATACACCGTTGGATTTTATGTAGATCTAATGGTCTATATTAAACTACAGAGTCCATATCAAATAAGATCCATAAATAGATATATTACAAATTCAAAAACAAGATATGCCCAAATAATAATGGTAGGAATTTTCAACTGGAGATATGGAAACCCATGGATGTTACACGTGTTACTCAAATCAATCAATCTATATTGCATTAGCATTAGGAAATGGTACAATTTGACGTATATAAAATAAAGATTATTGGTATTAGTATTAGGGAACAATTTGTTCAGAGTGTTAAAAAAAGCCTGAAAACAGAAAGGCTATATATCAAATGCAATTGATAATAGTTAAATTTTATAATAAAAAAAGGAAAATTAACTGAGAGATTATTGTGTGCCTCCACCATATAAACATCCATGATAAATAATGTGTAACACCCTGGGTGTTTAATATCTAAGAATGGCCATTAAGTTGATGAGCAAGAAACTTGAAGACTAATGAGTCATTATGGGCAAAAGTCAAATTTAGAGGAAATTTTACCATAGTCAAAAATCGAGATTGGAATTCTGTAATATTTGTCAAAAATATGGGGACATGAGTTTCGAACATTTGGAACTTAGTGGAGACAAGTGTAGAGCCAAACTCAGTTCATTAGTACCTCAATTGTAAATAAGAAGAAAGTGGACTGAACTCACATTTCACAATTCGGAAATTTAGATTTTCTCTAAGTCTAAAATTGAGATGCTCAGTAGTTATGGAACTTCAATTCCGGAGTGTTTCTCTGACAAAATTGAATATACAAACTTTGGACAACATCGGACAATAGTTGTTGAGCAAGGATAATGTGGTTTGCAAATTTAAACTTGAGTTCAAAAATCTAGCGAGTTGTTGTTTTGGTTCTGTCGACAGGCTGCATAATTCTAAGAGCAACTCCAAGAGTTTGGGATAATTTGTTTGGCAAATCTTGGATTTTGGCAACTCCCCAAATGTTATGGCAAAGGAAAAAAATGTCCATTTCAATTCCCCATAATTCAATTGGTAAAACAAAACTTGGGCCCACACTGCTTATTTTCCAGTGATCCCCTACCTTTTCCACGCCAAAATGTTTGCAGCCGCGATCTGGCTATCTCGCTCGCACCATAGGTCGTCACCACGATCTCCTAGGGCACCAGACATTGCTCTTCCCGCTGGTCATCACATGCCCTCCGTGGTAGAAGAAGGAGCATGCACTGTTGTCTCCGCCGGCTGTCACGCACCCTCCGTGGCAGAAGGAGCAGGCACCCTCCGCCGGCCATCACCCTCCATAGAGCCTCCACGACATCGTATCTAACATGTTAGGGTTGCATTCATCAATATCTGGCGGGTAGTCAGGAAAAAATTGTTTAATCTTGTGCAATTGTCATTCGTAGGAGTAAGAAATCATGAGTGTTTTCAAATCACTTCTCCAAAGAGAATTGTATGACGATTCATCTTCTGATGATGATTATTATTCAATCATCACAACTGCTGCTATTGTGCAAACCTTTTCTGGTCACAAAAGAATACCTGGTGGTTCTGTTCCTGGACATATTGTTATTTATCGAGACCGAGAAGACGGGCATCAAAGGATGGTACAAGATTATTTGGCGGCCAATCCGACGTACGGTCCACATTTATTCCGTCGGATGTTGGTGTTAATTAACCTTTGATTAGTTGCATAATATATGTATTATATGTGTTGAAGATTGATGGTTTTTTTGTTCAGGTATTGGATAAGGAGGGTCCTTTTCCTACACATAATGAATACTGTTGAAGCACACGATGATTACTTTGTGCAAAAAAGAAATGCGACCAATGTACTTGGATTGAGTTGCTTCCAAAAAGTCACTGCCGCATTTCGTATGCTTACTTATGGGGGTTCGGCTGATTTAACAGATGAGAATGTTTGCATTGCTAAAAGTACTGCAGTTGAGAGCCTACGTAGGTTTGTTGCTGCAGTTGTTGATATTTTTTAATATAAATACCTAAGATATCCCAATGAGGCTGACACAACACGCTTACTAGCACTCGCTGAGCAAAATGGCTTTCGTGGAAAGTTAGGGTCTATCGATTGTATGCATTGGCCGTGGAAGAACTGTCCAGTTCAAAAGCATGGTTAATACAAGGGGCATGTGGACAAGCCCACTATCATTTTGGAGGCTGTTGCTTCTCACGACCTTTGGATCTGGCATGCTTTCTTTGGAATGCCTGGGTTTCATAATGACATAAATGTCCTTCACCGGTCTCCTTTGTTTGCGAACTTGGCAGAAGGTACAGCTCCACAGGTGAACTTTACTGTTAATGGGTATGATTATATGATGGGTTATTATCTTGCAGATGGTATATACCCCTCATGGGCTACTTTAGTCAAGAGTATCTCTCAACCTATGGGTAACAAGAACAAATATTTTGCCAAAGCACACGGAGCAGCAAGGAAGGATATCGAGAGAGCTTTTGGGGGTTCTTCAATCTGGGTTTGCCATTGTTCGAGGACCAGCTCGCATTTGGGACAACTAGGAATGTTCATGTGATCATGCACAACATGATCGTTGAAGATGAAGGACTCGTGGACCCTGATAAGCGATTCGAGGACAGTGGTGACAATGTGGAACCTGGTCACGGGCAGGCTACTCGTACACTTGATGAATTTATCAAGGCACACAAAAAGATCAGAGACAAGGCAACACATGTGCAGTTGAAAGAAGACCTCGTCGAGCACCTTTGGAACCATTATCCGGATTTATATTAGCTACATAGAAATTTTATTTAATTGTTTAGACGAGCTTTATATTTTTGTTCTCAAGTGTAATGAGCAACTTATCTTTTATCCCTTTCTTTTTACTTGTAATTTGGCTCACGGGATTTCGACTCTGGTGAATTAAAAAATAAAGTAAAGTTTATTAGTGCTATGCACCAGTGCCAATTCGAAACAACAGGTATAGGGGCAGGACACTAGAATATGCTCAGCAGGACACAGGAGCACGGCCAGCTACAGGACCATGCACTATAGTGACAGGAGCATGCACGCCATGCTGTGCCAGCAAAGCAAAAAAACAGCGACACCAACATGCAGGAGCAATAGAAATCAGTAAAGAAACGACTTCAACACCATAGCGACAATAGCATGAACGTGAACAGGAGCTTGCACCCAGCGACAGCCATGTTCCATTCATAAACACAACTCAATTAACATACTCATGCATACATGGAGAATATTTAAGTGCAAATAATTCTCAATCATGAAATTGTACTTTGATAATGCTTCTGCTGAATCAACGAAAGTTCTGATGAATTAAAAAAATAAACTAAAGTTTAGTAGTTCCACAACTGAAATGACTAGAACTAAAATAATTTGCCAAACGCCTAGCAACTATCTTCTCCTACATCGTCTCATAGTATTGTCGTTGCAGCAGGCTGAGATAAGTCATGTCGATTGACATTATTTCTTTTTCCTCTTTAATCAGTTCTACTTTAACTTTTTTATCTTCACTCAAGGCTCGCTTCTTCTCTAGCTCTAGTACAAGCTTGAACCTCTCCTTCTTTCCCCACATCTTGTCGACAGCCTCCATGCAAGCTTCACCACCTCCTCGCCTAAGAGATTCTTTTGCCTTTGAGGACCTGTGTGGTTCGAGGACCGGTGGATGGTCGTTCCTTAGTGATGAGTGATTGACAATGTTGTGTGGACTGACTCTTGGCCTAGTATTGCAGGTACAGGTTGCGGCTTGATTCGCGTGGTGTAGGTGAAGATCAAGTGAGAAAGGTCTATGTCTGTGTGACCTCCCAGGAGCAGAGAGACAAGTAGGCTTCGATAGAGGTACCCCGTGGCCGACGGGATCAAGTGCGGACCGTACGCTGGCAAGAAGAGCAAGATGATGTCAAGAGGGATGGAGCCGGTGCAAGGTAGCAGCTGACAACTGAAGCTTGCACGCGGGGTTTGCAGTGGTTTGGTCACAAAACCACTGGGTTACTTGGCTGAGCCACAAAGCCAAGGCCGAAGGCTCGACAGGGCGAACCAGCCTGACCAGGCGGTCTAACCGCCCAGGAGGGGCAGTCTAACCGCCTTGGCCAGAGTGACCGGGGGAGGCCGGTCTGACCGCCCAGTAGGGGCGGTTTGAACGCCTGGCTTGCAGCGCACCGAGAAGCTTCGAAGCGGAGGACGCGTGGTGCGATCGTGAGGCTTGCGTGGAGATGAAGTGGATTGCGGCCAGCGGGCGTCCGTCCGATGGAGAAAACGACCAAAGTTCCCAAAGTGCCCTTGGAGGGCGTGTATCTTAAGTTAAGTAAGTAGGGGTAGTTTGGTGATTGGTTGCCCTCCATATAAACTCATTTGAGAGGAGATGGCAGCCACCTCTTGGACTAGTTCATTTGCTTTCCTCTTTTGTTTTTCTTAGGCCTAGCTTGAGAGCTTCATGAGAGATCTTGTGAGAGGGTTGGATGTTCGGGCGGCTTGCTAGACCTTGTATGAACCTTTTCATGGTATGTATAGAAGCTTCGGTGTGGTTCATCTAGTCTCTCTTTGTCTCCCGGCGTTTTCCCTTTTGGTGATTTTCGGAGCTCTTTTTGGGGATTTTCGTGGTGGCTTGTTTGAGGGGTTTCTTGGAGGGATTCTTGTTGGGTATCACACATGAGGTCTTCGTGCCTCTTTTCTTGGTGATTTTGCCCCAGAAATCCTTTGGGAAATCCTTTGATTTGGGTGGATTTCGGAGTTCTTGGAGTTCATGACCTAGAGACCTTCGATTCGCTATTCCTCTTGATTGGATGGGTTTCGGTGGATATCCTTTGGTGGAGAGGTCATTCATGAGGTGACCCAGCTATCCCCGAAGTTTCGTTGCAATCCGTGGAGTGAATCGGGAGATCGGGTGAAGGGAAGTTGAGAGTTGACCCGCGGCCAGATTCTGTAGGGGAGGCGGTTTGACCGCCCAGGGCTCGCGGTCTGGCCGCCCTGGGGGTTTCGCGAGGAAAGTGTTGGTTTTCCAGGGATTTTCTCTGAGAGATTATTTGCCTTGATCAGAGGAGTTTCCAGACAAAATCTTGGGTCAATTTGGAGTCATGAGCTTCGAGTTGTGGTTTAGGGGGATTTCCCGGCCTAGGCGGTCTGACCGCCCTGTCCATGCGGTCTGACCGCCCCTGGCAGGAAATTTTCCGTGTGTTGTTTCCGCTGTTGTGGTTGAGTAGTTTTGTTGCTTGCTGGTGAGGTTTGCTCCTAGGATCAGTTGCACTCTAGTGGCTACGTGGTCTTGGCAAACGTGCGGATAGAGTGGTGAAAGTGATTTTGGGATCGAGGCCATGTTCATCTCGTTGGAGGAGCTATCTCCCTCGAGAAAGAATTTTTATCAGCTCCCATTCACCCCCCCATCTGGTCGCCCAATCCGGTCCTTCAATTGGTATCAGAGCCGGTTACGGATATTTTTGATTCTAACCAGTCTAAGATCCAAAGATGGGTGACTATGGAAAGGGGTCGGGTCTTCCGCACTTCGATGGGAAGAACTACCAGATGTGGGAGAGGCGCATGGGCGCGTTCTTACGTGGGAAAGGACAATTGATCTGGGATGTGACGCAAAATGAGCATTATGTCATCCCGGACGATTTCATCCTCCCAGGTGCTCGGGACATGTGTGAGGCCAACAGCAAGGCCGTGAATTACTTGTTTCGTGCTATGTGTGCCGCAGAGTTCGATCGTGTGTACTCAGAGAAGGTGGCTGGCAAGATTTGGGCTAAGTTGAGGATTGCTCATGTTGGGAACGCTCAGGTTCAGGCGCGCTTGTTTGCCACTCACAAGAGAGAGTATGAGAACTTCACTCATCTCCCCGGTGAGTCGATTGATGCCATGTTCCAGCGCTTCACCTGTATTGTGAACAACATGAGGGCCAATGTGGCGGTGCTCCCATACACGGATCATGATAGAGCTATCAAGCTCTTGCATGCACTTGACAGATCCGTGTGGAGTGCCAAGGTCGAGGCCATTGAGGAATCGAGCGTGTATGACACGTTGACTGAGGATGAGCTGTCGTCGGAGGTGGATCATGGCCTGAGAGCCAAGACTGAGAGTACGACTAAGTCCCATAGTCTCGCTCTTATGTCTGGATCTGGTGGAAGGACTAACACTAACTCCTCTTCGAGGATGTTTTCTCTGTCTTCCTTTGTGTCCTTGCCAGATGAGGAGTTCGATGAGCTTGGAGAGGACGAGCTGGCCCTACTGACCAGGAAGTTCGAGAGGTTGCACGAGTACCGCGTGAACATGAGGAGAACCACTCATACGTGCTATAGATGCAGCAAGTAGGGACACTTCATCGTCGAGTGCCCGCAGGAGATCGAGCCCAAGAACGAGTACAAGCACTACCCAAGGATCGAGAACAAGTACCGCTCGAGGCGTGAGCACAAGAGAAAATACAAGGACAAGGACGAGCAGAGGTCGAGGAAGGGCGGTGGCTACGACAAGAAGAAGAAGGCACGGGCGATGGTGGGAGCGAGTGACGTCGACTCCAGTTCCTGCTACACCTCGTCGAGTTCCAACGGCAGCGACGACGACGGCAAGCGCAAGAACAAGAAGCACGGTTCCAAGAACCTGAGTGGCCTGAGTTGCTTCACACGAGAGGACGGCTTCTGCGGCATGGCCCACAACTCCGGCAGCAAGAGAAGCCAGAAGGATGACTCCGGATCAGAATCTGAGGATGAGGTATGTGATGAGCTCTCTTCTTTGCACCAGGAGAATGCTGAGTTAGTTGCTTTGCTTGACAACTGTAATACCATGCTTAGAGAGGCTAAGAAACTTAGGAAAGAACTTAGAGCCTCACTAGAAGAAGCTAGGGAGAAAATTGCTGAGCTAGAATCTGTGAATCTTGATGCTAGACTTGAGATTGATTCCCTTAAGGTTGCTCCTGTTGTTGTTGATGCTCCTGATTGTGATGACTGCAATGCTTTCTTGGCTGATTTGACTTTGCTTAAGGAAAAGCATGCCTCAAAGTTAGAGGAAATAGACTTGCTTAGGGTTGAGATTGATGAATTGAAATCTAGATTTGTGCCAGACTAGATGAATCTCATGATAGGATTGTTTCTTTGGAGGCTGCTTTGAAAGTTCCTATTTCTATATCATGCTCTACATGTGAATTACATTCTGTTAAGAATATGGAATTGGCACACTATGTTGACCGTTTGCAGGATGAAAATGATGAGCTGAGAAAGCTTATGAGTTGGCTGTCTGGGCATGAGCCACAGTTAAGTTTGATGATGGCTGAGTTTAAGAGGTCGGACGGTCAGGCGTTGGGTTCTGACTAGATTGGTGAGAGTAGTGGTGAGGGAGAGAAAATTGGAGAGATTCCTATCCCACCACAAACTACACCCATGAACAAATTTGCTCCAAAACCCAGCCACCTGAGAAACAAGCTAGACACCACTCCTGATCCACCAATGTTTCCCCACAAGACTGATAACTTCCAGAAACCAGTGAAGTTTGTGAGCACACTTGGGAATATCTTTGAGGGGAAATCAGGAGAAAAAGAGGTAGAGAAACTGAGAGAAACTCCACAGCCGAAGCCTAAACTAGTTGGCTTCCATTGTGAGTATTATGAGAGGGACGGTCACCTCAGAGAGTTTTGCTACAAGAAGAAGAGGGATGAGAGGATGGCGAAGGAGTGAGCGAACAAGGACAGGTACCACCCCTCTAATGGTGTGCCTGAGCCTCGTATGCCACTGCCTAGGGGTCAGGCCGAGGTGCGTACAGTTCTAGGTTGGGGAACGAGAGGAATTCCCAACTGAGGTGGTTCGCGTGTTGCTGCCCAGGGGGGCGGTCAGACCGGCCTGAGCAGGCGGTCTGACCGCGTCCCAGCTGGGAGCAAGGGGTGTTGATGCTCGTGGTCGTGATATTGATCGTGGTGGTTCCTATGGTCGTGGTACAAGTAGTAGAGGGTTTGTTTCTAGTGGTGGTGTGTTTGCTGGACGTTCTCCTCCTCGTGATCGATATGAGGGTGGTAGAGATCGTCACAACTTTGGGGTCAGAGGAGCTACGAGCCACGCTTTCCCTTTCGTGGTAGTCGTTCTCCTCCAGCGAGGCGTGAGGTGGTTCCGCGTGGTGGTCGTAGCTTTGGACGTGATAGGATGGATGTTGTAACCCCACTTTTGAGCAAATGGCTCGACACTGGTTTGATTCTTTTCGTGCTAACCCTAGTGTTGAGTCGCTTGCTTATTCTCATTTTCGTTTTTTATTTGCAGGTGGGAGGCATGGAGAATGTTTGGTTGATTGACTCCGGTTGTTCGCGACACATGACCGGAGATAAGGGGTGGTTCTCCAGCCTCACCCCGGTGGTGTCAAAGGTGTATATCACTTTCGGGGAAAATGGACGAGGACGGGTGATTTCAGAAGGTGAGGTTAGGGTGGGCAAGTTAGTGACCCTAAAGCGTGTGGCTCTGGTCAAGTCACTTGGGTATAACCTGTTGTCAGTATCTCAGTTACTGGACGAGGGTTATGAGGTGCATTTTAAGTTGGGTGCTTCTCGTGTTCTTGACTCTCGAGGTGATCTTGTTTGTACGATCGTGCCCGAGGGACAGATCTTTCACGCTGATTTTTCTCAGTCTTTTGGTCCCCCGAGGTGTTTGGTTGCTGGCCCTTCTTCTGAGTTGTGGAGGTGGCATATGAGGTTGGGGCACTTGAGCTTTGAGCTTCTTTCCTGTTTGAGTGCACTCGATCTTGTCCGAGGATTGCCCAGGTTGCGTTTTGAAAAGGATTTGGTTTGTGCGCCTTGTAGGCATGGCAAGATGGTAGCCACTCCCCATCCACCCCTGACTGCTGTCATGACAGAGCGTCTGATAGAGCTATTGCATATGGACCTTGTTGGGCCAGCTTGAGTTTGCTCAGTGGGTGGGAAGTGGTATGTCCTAGTGGTGGTGGGCGATTAGTCTCGCTATGCCTGGGTGTTTTTCTTGGAGGAGAATGGTGAGACGTTTGGTTTTGTTCGAGACCTGATCTTGAGGTTGAAGAACAAGAGACATGGGGATGCCATTAGAGCGATACGCAGTGATAATGGCACGGAATTCAAGAACTCTCGTTTTGAGACTCTCTGTCGTGATCTTGGTCTTGAGCATCAGTTTTCAACTCCGTACACCCCTCCTCAGAATGGTGTTGTGGAAAGGAAGAATCGGACCCTGTGTGAGATGGCTAGGACGATGCTCGATGAGCACAGGACTCCTAGGAGGTATTGGGCTGAGGCAGTGAATACCGTGTGCTATGTGTCAAACTAGATTCTCCTCCGAGCTTTCAAGAAGAAAACTTGCTATGAGCTGATGCATGGGAGAGTACCCAAGGTGAGTCACTTTCATGTCTTTGGTTGCAAGTTTTTCATTCTTAAGAAGGGCAGAAAGTTGGACAAGTTTGAGGCTAGGTCGGTCGATGGTATTTTCTTTGGTTATGCTACTCACTCTAGAGCATTTCGTGTGCTCAACTTGGAAACTAACCAAATCATGGAGACTTGCGAGGTTACCTTCGACGAGACACAACCGCATAGCTCTTTGGTCTTTGATTGTGCAGGTGATGAGGAGTTCGGCCAGGAGATCTTTGAGGAGGAGGTGCAGGAAGATGGTGAAGAAGATGATGGTGGTGGTGCTCCCACAGCTGACCGTGTACCTACTACTTCCACGACTACGACGATGATCGAGGATGGTCCTTCACCTACACCGACGACGACTGAGGCTGTTCGAGAGGTTGCTGCTGCTGAGGGGGAGGTGGTCTCCAGACGTGAGGCTCCCCGGTGTGTTCACTTCTTTCTCGGGCTTTAGATCAAGCAGTGCAAGGACGGGACGTTTGTGCATCAAGCCAAGTACACAAAGGACATAGTGAAGAAATTCAAGGTGGGTGACTCGAAGCCGATGGCTACGCCGATGAGTACGACTACAACTTTGGATGTGGATGTTGATGGCGAGCCCGTGGACCAGAAGGATTATCGGAGTATGATCGGCTCCCTCCTCTACTTGACGGTGACGAGGCCGGACATACAGTTTAGTGTGTGTCTGTGCGCTCGTTTTCAGGCTTCACTGAGGACTTCACATCGGCAGGCCGTCAAGAGGATTTTCAGGCACTTAAACTACACCCCTGAGTTTGGTCTTTGGTATTCTGCGGCCTCGACACTCAACCTTCACGGGTTTGCGGACGCTGACTTCGCTGGGTGTCGTTTGGATCGTAAGTCTACTTATGGTGGGTGTCAGTTTCTTGGGTCTTCTTTGGTTTATTGGTCATCCCGCAAGCAGTCAAGTGTAGCCCAGTCCACTACAGAGGCCGAGTATGTTGCTGCAGCCAATTGTTGTTCCCAACTCCTATGGATTACCTACACAATGAGCGACTTTGGTGAGGAGTGTTCCCATGTCCCACTCTTTTGTGACAGCACCAGTGCCATAAGTGTAGCCAAGAACCCAGTTCTCCACTCTAAAACCAAGGATATAGAGGTGAGGTACCACTTCGTGAGAGACAATGTGGAGAAGGGAAAGATTGCTTTGATCCATGTACCCACCGAGAACCAACTAGCCGATATCTTTACCAAACCCCTTGACCAAGCTACTTTCACTCGCTTGCGGGGTGAGCTCGGTGTGTGTTTGCTTTCCTGAGTTAGTGGTGGGAGCTCCTTTGTAGCTGTTGGCGTTTCTTAACATCACCACTAGTTGCGCACCAAGAGGGAGCGTATAAGAGCGACTGGGTATACCGACGGGTACGAATGAATCCGCAAGCGCACGGAAATACCGTTGTAGCACTTCACCTCGGAAGGAGAGTATTCCAAGGGTATCGAATCCAAGGAACGATGTGCACTATCTTCTACTCTAGTATAGATGGTCCAAGGACACCAAACTCCGGCTAGGATAGATAAGAGTTGAGAAGCACTTCCTGAGGGTCTTGAGTCTAGGAAAGGATATGGTCACCATGTAGTCCTCCCCGCGGAGCGCCAACCCACCTAGCCTCTTAGGACTAGGCATATGTTCTGCAACGAGGCCCGATCCGGTAGGCAGGCGCGGATGGTTCCAAAGGGTCCAACAGGCTGTCACCACTGCGGCCTAACTCTATCGTTACGCGAACGCATGCGGTCTTCGTAGGATAACCAGAGCCCAGACACCACGTCTGCACCCCAGATAACTACTATAGCACTGTGACGTCTGCCCGGCCCGTCTACAACACTATAGCAATCTGTATAAATACAGAACCACGAACATGGGGAGGAACAACTAGTCCTTAGCACATCATCGATCATGGAGCAACAGGAAGGTTTGGATGCGAACTAGATGCATCATTCTTACTTAGCTAAACAGGATCTAAACATGCAAACATATACTTGAACTAATGTATTAGCTCTAAAGGATCGAAGCCTTGTGTCACGAAGAACACAAGCCTCTAAACTATGAACGAGCCAAGAACACAAGAACATATCATTCATGCATGAAGTCCACTATAGTCTAAATAAGAAATGCTGAAATACTTACTTTGGTCTAAATGAAGAACCAGCATCCACGAGGACATCAACTCACTCCTCACCCTACTCCACCTAGCACTCTAACACACACACACACTACATCTTGAGAGAGGTGAGAACTCACCTCTCCAAGAGAGAATGAGAAGAGAGGGAGAGTGGAATGTGCTCCAAAAGAGAGCCCCTCCCCTCCTATTTATAGAGGAGGGGGTGGCTTGTCAAGAGGCCAAATCCTCTCCAAAATGTGCAGCCTCCCTTGGGCGCCACCAATAGGAGAGTGACACATGGCGAGGAATCTTGCAATGCACTCTTCTCTAGCTTCCAGAGAAGGAACCAAACCGACCTTCTACCGGCCAATCAACAGGCGCCATGTCACCAATCCACCCTAGAACGTTGCAAGGGATCGACCAGGAGGCACCACGTGGAAGCAGATGGCGAACTGAGACAAGGAGGGTTCGGCCGAACCTGGGTTTGGCCGACCCTGGCCCACCTCCTTCTGGCTTGTTCTTTCTCTGGGTGACTGATATGTGGGCCCTTATGACGGTTCTAGGTGCATGCCGAGTTTGGAGGTGGTTTGGTGTCGACCGGGCATCCCTGGGCCCACCAACACATTGTGGGCCAAACCCGGGAGATGAGTTCCTGTACACCTGGACTACTCGACTAGTGGGCCACGGTGCTGGTACCGTGGACTACAAGGCGGACAAGGATTTGTACTAAGACTAGGATAGCTTTCCATACCTTGTATAGGCTACTCCGGGTCCTACTCGAATAGTACCCTTGTACCAATCCGACTTGTAACCCTGCCTCCTGTGGCATATAAGGCGAGGCAGGGACCCCTCTCAAAACATAGGCAATCAATACAGAGCCACGTAGCATACAGGACGTAGGGTATTACGCACATTGCGGCCCGAACCTGTCTAATTATGTGCCCCGTGTCTCACCTTCATGTTCCTGATCTCGGTGAGCCCCACCGCACAATCTACTACTTCGGGTACCCCGTCGTAGGCTCGGTGTCTAAAACACTGACAGCTGGCACGCCAGGTAGGGGATCTCGTCGTTGATCCACTGGCGAACTCGATGGCTCTCGTCACCATCAAGCCGATCATCGCTTTCCAGCAAGGCGACACCTTCGTTTTCGGCTCCTGGGTTTGCGTTCCTGACGGCGCCAGATCGTTCCTGTGTTTTTTAGCGTCAACTCCGGAGTCAAAGCTCAAGTCCTCGACGCTTACGCAAGCTTCGATGGAGAATTTCGTCGAAAATTTCGGTGAAATTTCGATCTCTAACCCGCTCAGAGAACTCGAGTTGGAGTCTGAGTACAACTCGACTTCGCCTCTTATCCAGCCTGGGTTGCCATCTTCAGCTTCACAGCTTGCGCTCAGCCTGGATAACATTCTAGCACCACCTCTCTTCGGTCATCGCCATGTCAGTGCCGTTTACCAAGCCGCACTGAAGCGCCTCATGTGCCCTAGCCCGAAGATCGTGCTCGAGTACTTTTCAGATTCGGACGACAACTTCGACTACTCTTTGGATTCCTCTGAGTTCGAGTTTGACTACGGTTCGGATTCTACTGAAGTACAACAATTGTCTGGCCCTGCTCATGGACTGGTGATCACATCGACACCTGAGGGTAGATTCGTCTACTGGCCTGAGCATGTGCCTACTGATCTTACACTGGATGATCAGGAGTGCTTTATCGCCTGTCTCGACAACTTGCCCTTCCAGGAAGGCGTCAAGCTTGTTGATTATGACACTGATACTGAGCTCATTCAGAGTACAGGTACATATTCGTCGCATCGAGAAGTGTTTGTCGTCGACGCGTCCACTCTGCAAGGGCATCGTTCCAATTATCGTTATCCGGATGATGTCTCTGATGATGAACTCTCTGCTAATGCTCCTGTTGATGAAATTGCGGAGGTCAAGGCTGCACGTCGCCAACGCAATGCTGATCGTGCAAACCTTCGTCGGGAACTCACGGAAGCTCTTCCTACCCGTAATCTTTAAGAGGCTCTGGATGCGGTGGCTACTCGTGAGTATCGTACTCCAGAGGAAGCTATCAACACGATCAATCTACTCAGTCGCTCTATGCCTCGTGACAAGGCGGCTGCTGAAGTTGCGAAGCTAGCTGAACTAGCATACACTATGCTACGTCAGAATACCACCTAGTCACCATGGCAGCAGTGGGGGTGCTCATCGTACTACTCCTACTCCTAATCGCACACGTCTAGAACCTAGCAATAGGGGCAAGGGCGATGATGGTAGTGTCAACAGCAAGTCAGGAGACTCTCGCTATGATGCTCGCACAACAATCAACGCCAGACGCGCTGAGCGTGAGAAGCAAAAGGATAATGACTCTGATTCTTTTCCTGCTTTCTCTGCTCGACTTCAAGATCTGTTTCTTCCAGAGAAGTTCAAGCCTTACGGCATTTCCAAGTATGATGGCAAGCAAGATCCAAGGTAGTGATTGCGCTGTTATGCTCTGTCCACCTCCAATGCTGGAGGCAATGATGATACTAAATGTATCTATTTCCCCTTTGTTCTCGAGCAAGAGCCTCTCACATGGTTTGAGTCCCTCAAACGTGGCTCCATCGACAACTGGGAACAACTCAAACATCGCTTCACCAGCAACTTTGCAGGTTCTTTGGGCTGTCATGGCACCAGGATGGACCTTGCCCTGATCAAGCAGAAACAAGGCGAGACTCTTCGCGAGTACATGCGCCGCTTTTTTGAGAAAAGGGATACTATTGTTGGTGTCACTGAAAAAGAAGTCATAGACACCTTTCAAGATGGTTTCTATGATGATAGGCTTTTCCAAGACTTTGGTCGTGCTCGCCCAGCCAACATCACCAAACTCAAGGAGATGATCACTCACTGGGCGGATGAGGAAGACAAAGCTCGGAATCGGTTCAAGCATCTTCGTGACAATCAGAACAACAACAACAACAACAACAACGCTGAAGGAAGCAATAGTGGCAAGCAACAGCAGGGCAACCGCCAAGGGAATAACTACTCAAGTAATCCCAATCGCAAGCGCAAGCCCGACAACACTGTTGCTGCCATGGAAACCACCGCCAAGCCTGAAGATGATCCTCACTAGGCAACTTTGACCAAGCAGAAATGCCCATGGCACCCGGAGGGTGATCATACTATAGAGCAGTGTTACCAACTTCGACGTGATATCGCAAACACAAGGGGAAGAAGGCTAACACAGACAAAGACACTGGGTTTCAGAACCCCTCCAATACGGTCAATGTCATATTTGGTGGTATTCCAACCAAGCGCATGCAAAAGCTAGCTCTCAGGGAGATTATGTCCATCCAACCAGCAGCTCCCACTTATCTCAAGTGGTCTGAAACCCCCATTACCTTTTCAAGGGCAGATCAATGGACTAGTTTCTTTGAGCCAGAACGATATCCTCTCGTTCTGGATCCAGTGGTGGCAGGCTCCAGGCTTACCAAGGTTCTCATTGATGGTGGCAGCGGTCTCAACGTCCTGTTTGCCAAAACTTTGAAGAAGATGGGCCTGGATATCACCAATATGCTTACCAAGACCAACTCACCGTTCTATGGTATCATCTCGGGCAATGCAGCTGTTCCTTTGGGTTCAGTTGTACTACCCATTACCTTTGGGACCAAGGATCATTATCGCACCGAGTACATCAAGTTTGAGGTCGCTGACTTCGAGACTTCTTACCATGCCATCATCGGCAGGCCCGGTCTCGCTAAGTTCATGGCTATCCCACATTATGTGTACTTGGCTCTCAAGATGCCGAGCCCCAAGGTAGTCCTTTCATTGCAAGGGGATCTGAAGCGTTCCTACGACTGTGACACAGAAGTCGTAGAACTCGCCTCGACTACTCAAGTACCCAATGCAATGATGGAGGTCTTCACTGCTGCTAAAAAGCTTGCTCCGAGCGAGCTGGAGGTTCCTGAGAAGACTGACAACAACAACAAGCCTGCACCATCTGGTGACGTCCTGCTCAAAGCCATTGACCTTGGTACTAGTGACAGCAGCAAGACGACCATGATCAGTGCACAGCTTGATTCTAAATAGGAAGACGCGCTCGTCAACTTCCTTAGGGCTAACCGTGATATCTTTGCGTGGAAGCCATCTGACATGCCAGGTGTGCCCAGGAGGTTGATCGGGCACTCACTCAATGTCGATCCTAATGTTACCCCCAAGAGACAACACCTTCGTTGCTTTGCTGATGACCGCAGGGCTGCTATCAAGAAAGAGTTCGCTAAACTACTCGCGGCTGGCTTCATCAAGGAAGTTTTTTACCCGCAGTGGCTCACTAACCCTGTGCTCGTTAGAAAGAAGAATTCTAATGACTGGAGGATGTGTGTCGACTACACTGATCTCAACAAGCATTGCCCCAAGGATCCTTTCGGGTTGCCGCAGATTGATCAAGTCATTGACTCTACGGCGGGCTGTGCTCTACTCTGTTTCCTGGATTGCTACTCTGGCTATCATCAAATTGCAATCAAGGAATCTGATCAAGAGAAGACCGCATTTATCACCCCGTTTGGTGCTTATTGTTACACAACAATGTCCTTCAGGTTGAAAAATGCGGGTGCTACATATCAAAGGGCTATCCAAGCGTGCTTCAAAAAGCAACTTCACAAGAATGTGGAAGCATACGTGGATGACGTCGTTGTCAAGACTAGGGATCCAGACATGCTTATCACGGATCTTAAGGAAACTTTCGCTTCACTGCGCGAGTACCAATGGAAGCTTAACCCCAATAAGTGTGTCTTTGGCGTATCTTCAGGAAAACTACTCGGGTTCATCATCAGCCATCGTGGCATCGAAGCAAACCCCGAGAAGATTACTGCCTTCTCCAATATGCAAGCTCTGACTACTATCAAAGATGTCCAGAAGCTTACTGGTTGCATGGCGTCACTCAATCGCTTCATCTCACGACTTGGAGAACGGGGTCTTCCTTTCTTCAAGTTACTCAAGCGGCAGGAGAAGTTTATATGGACAACTGAAGCTGATCAAACTCTTTCTCAACTCAAGGAGTTCTTATCCAAGCCTCCAGTCCTCACTGCTCCTCTGCCCAATGAAGAGCTCTTGCTCTACATCACTGCGACAACTAATGTCGTCAGCACTGCTATTGTCGTTGAGCGGCAGGAAGAAGGCCATGGCTACCCTGTCCAGAGGCCTGTCTATTTCGTCAGTGAAGTTCTCTCAGAGTCCAAGGCTCGCTACCCTCCGGTGCAGAAGCTACTCTATGCAGTTCTGATTACTTCACGGAAGCTCCGCCACTACTTCGACGAGTACAAAATTTCTGTGGTCACTAGCTACCCGCTTGCCGAGATATTGCACAACCGGGATTCCACAGGAAGGATTTCTAAATGGGCTGTAGAGCTTGGCGCTCTATCGCTCGAGTTCAAGTCTCGCACTGCTATAAAGTCTCAAGCTTTGGTTGATTTCATGGCTGAGTGGCGAGAAAATCAAGTCCCAACTCCAATTGAGCGTCTAGAACATTGGGTCATGTACTTTGACGGTTCCCTCAAATTGGAAGGCACTGGTGCCGGGGTACTTCTGATTTCTCCCAAGGGTGAGCAACTCAAATATGTTTTGCAGATCTTTTGGAAGGTCTCAAACAATGAAGCTGAATATGAAGCTCTACTGCATGGTCTTCGCCTTGCAGTCTCTCTTGTCATTACACGACTACTTGTCTATGGTGATTCTTTGGTGGTCATCAATCAAGTCAACGATTCATGGGATCGTAATGCTGAGAATATGGATGCGTACTGTCAGGAGGTACGCAAACTTGAGAACAAGTTTCATGGTCTCGAGTTCCATCATGTGGTCCGTGACAACAATGTTGCTGCGGATGTCTTGTCGAAGCTGGGATCTACACGAGCTCAAGTGCCAGCTGGAATATTCGTCCATGAACTCCACACACCATCAATTTCGGAGCAATCATCTGCACCTGCGACTACTTCAGTTCAACCTGATCGAGAAGTGCTTATGATTGATGTGGACTGGAGAACTCCCTTCATCGACTACATTAAACATCAGTTGATTCCAGAAGACAAGTCAGAAGCTGAGCGCATCTCACGCCGCGTCAAGGCTTATGCTCTAGTCGGAGATCAACTCTACAAGCGAGGCGCAAGCTCTAATATACTCATGAAATGCGTTTCTCGCGAAGAAGGCAAGGAAATCTTGGAGGAGACACACAAAGGAATCTGTGGTAATCACGCTTCTTCCCGCACCTTGGTGGGAAAAGTGTTCAGACGTGCTTTCTACTGGCCTACAGCTCTTGCTGATGCAGAGGAACTAGTCAAGAAGTGCCAAGGATGCCAATTCTTCGCCAAGCAACAACATGTTCCTGCCTACAAGCTCATCACGATACCACCAACTTGGCCTTTCGCTTGCTGGGGGTTGGATATGATTGGTCCTCTCCCAAATGCGCCAGGGGGATTCAACAGAGTTCTGGTGGCTATCGACAAGTTTACCAAGTGGATTGAGGTCAAGTCTGTTACCTGCCCCAAGGCTGATCGTGTCCTCGACTTCTTGGATGAAATCGTACATCGCTATGGTTTCCCTAACCGCATCATCACAGACCTAGGTTCGAATTTCAACAATCACTAGTTCTAGGAGTCCTGCGAGAGCAGTGGAATCGACGTCCGGTACGTCTCCGTTGCTCACCCACGTGCCAATGGCCAAGTGGAACGCGCCAACGGGATGATACTCGATGCTCTCAAGAAGCGACTGTACGATGCTGCAAATACCAAGGGCGGCAAGTGGATCAAGGAACTACCCAATGCACTCTGGGGGCTGTGCACTCAGCCTACTACCCCCACAGGGCAATCACCTTACTTCCTGGTCTACGGCTCTGAAGCCGTTTTGCCTGCTGATGTTATGTGGCGTTCTCCGATGGTTGATCAGTACGAAGAAGGCGTAGCTGAAGAAACAAGACAGACAGATGTCGACAGTCTCGAGGAAGCTCGCTGCAACGCACTTGTTCAAACCGCTCGATACCTTGAGAGGATTCGCTGCTATCATGACCGCAACGTTAAGGAATGCTCTTTCAACGTTGGTGACTTAGTCCTTCATCACATCCAGAATACGGCAGGACTACACAAACTCAACTCGCCTTGGGAAGGTCCTTTCTCTATTGCAAAGGTTACTGGCCCAGGCTCATATCATCTTCAAACTCTAGAAGGCGAGGAAGTCGACAACTCTTGGAACATCGACCAGCTTTGTCGCTTCTACCCGTAGGGGGTCTCAACAACCCTCTCCAGACGGCTACGGCTGTAAAACAACTCGTATTGGGTTTCATCAACCCTTTCTCGGCAGCTTCGGTTGCAACCACTGAACAGACAGCTACGGTTGTCACTACTCGTAGGGGATCAAGATAATCCTCTCCAGACAGTTTCGGCTGTATCTTCTCGTAGCTTTCAGCTGCGAGCACCCGCAGGGGGCTTCATCAACCCTCTCCAGGCAGTCTCATTCTGCGACCTCGTAGGGAGTCATGATAACTCTCTCCAGACGATCCTATATCGTGTAGGGCAATAAGTGGCACATGTTGTCCATGTTCCTATTTTTTAATAAGAGGCTACGGCCTAGAGTAACACCCTGCTGGTAGGGTCTCAGTGGAACTCTCATACAAGTTGCTGCTACAGCAAGGATGAGTTCATCACACTGTCCCCTACGGTCTTACTCGTTCTTCAGAACATTCTTGCGAGTACTCTCTCACTAGGCTCATAGCCTCAGAGATACTTAAGACATTGTAAACACTGTACAATGTATTCAGTAATAAAGTTGCTACTCTATATCGAATTGTTACTGTCCTCTACTTGTTCATAACAAAGCCTTCTTTACGCTGCTACAGCTAAGGTGTTCAACTCGTTATGAATAAGTTCTTTTCGAGTACTCTCTCACTAGGCTTGTTAGCCTCAGAGGTACTTAAGACATTGTAAACTCTATACAATGTGTTTAGTACAAGCCGCTACTCTATATCGACTTGTTACTACTCTTAGCTTAATTCATGACAAAGCCTTCTTTTACGCTGCTACAGCTAAGGTGTTCAACTCGTCATGTTTAAGCTAACGTTCTTTGGAACATGTTTACACTTGAGTACTTCTACTCGTGTATCGTATCTCTTTTTTGCAGCCACATACTCAATACCAACTCGAGTACTTGGCCAACACATAAGCATACAAAGGGATCCAGATAATTGATTTCTTCTAGTTTTCAATTATATTACATAAACACTTGTTCGGGATTACATTTGTTTTCTCCCTAGTGTTTCTACTCTACAGGTACGTCTAACGGAGATCGATGAACTTGGAGACTGCTTCCGCGATTGGAGAAGTCTGTTGCATCAGCTCGTTGAGTCGATCGTCGGTGCAATATCCAGATCTACCGTTCATGATGACCGTGAGATCCGCCTCGGCATAGAAAGACTTGATGAAGCTCAGGACTTGATTTGGGATCGTGCAGGCCAGCCTTTGAGCGTATTCCAGAATCTTCTTCGGCGTGTCTTTCAGCCTCTCCACAAGTGGACGGGGCTGAACTCCAAAGACTCTCGGCTTGAACACATTTGCTACTGGCTCGGCCGCCTCTGTCAAGGCCTTCAGCTCTGAGCGTAGGCCCTCGGCTTCTTCAATCTTTTCCTTGAGCGACTACATGCAACGGAGCAAATCAGTCCAGCCGGCAATGCGGATGTCCATTTCGCGCTCAAGTTCGAAGCACCGCACCTTATAGTCTTCCTTCAAATCCATATGAGCTGCTTCTTCACGGTTGAATGCTAGCTGCCAGTCCAGCGCCTTGTTCTTGAACTTGTCGACTTCTTCCGTCAGCTCTGCAAAGGACCAAGGCTACTTATCAGATGTGGTGCGCAAGAATAAAAGTACTCAATGATGATTTCAGAAGAGAGATTACCTTTATTCTTCAGGCGCAGGGATTTGCTCTTACCAACAACTTCATCCTTCTTCGCCGTCAGCTTCTGGATCTCGTTGTGGTTCTCGGCGGCGTTGGCATCAAGTTTCTCATGCAGCTTCAGAGATAAGGCTTTTTGTTGTTTCAATTCTTCTCTGAGCCGCGAGACTTCCTCAATGTCAGCCGTGTGTTGTTCAAGCAGGCGAGTCTTGCGTTTCGACTGCTTGACTACCTCCTGCAAGGGCAAAAACAACTCATGAGTCAGAGACATGATATTTGTGACTACAAGTACTCTACAAGAGACTACACAACTTATCGCTAGGAGTTTTTATACACCACGGAACATCTCTGCATGAGCATGCAAGTTGTCCTCGTCCAGGCAGGAGTCATCATATGGCATCAAGTTTTCTGCCATGGACTGGGTACTTGTGCTAGCTGCAGAGTACCTTGCAGCGCTGCGCAGAGGAGCCGGGTCTTCAATTTGTGGCTCGTGCGGCACCAGGCGATTCTCTGGGCTCTCTTCCAGCGCCAGATGTGCATCAACTTGATGCACGGGGGCTTCAGCTGCTGGGATTTCTTCGTGGCGTAGCATGGCTTCAGGATCAGCCTCCAAGCCTTCATTCACCACGACTTCAATATCTTTAGGATTTTCAGCCCTTGGCTTGGAAGCTGCCTCCACCGCTGCCTTCACCACGTCACTCCAAAGGAAGCTAAGTGCTTCAGCAGCATCGGCTTCTGCGGGTACTTCTTGGCGCTCTGGAAGTACGTCATCTTGTTGCTCTTGAGGAGTCTAGTCTCCTCTAGTAGCACCACTTCCAGAGGCGCCCCACTTCACATCAGTGGATTTCCTGCAGCAACAAGTTAGTCAGCAAAAGCAGAGTACATAGTCATATTAAGTACTCGAGTACTCGGGTACTTACAAAGCAGCACGAGGCACCGTGACTCTCGGTCCCAGCAGGTCGAAGAAAGAAAGCACCGCCGGCACCTCTGGCACACTTTCCACCAGCGGCACACTTTCTGGAATCGCGGCTTCTTGTTGCTCAAGCGCCATCGTCTCCACGGTTGACGCTGGAACCACATCGGGTTCTGTTATTCTTGGGGGGCTACTCGAGGGTACACTAGCTGCACACTCGATAATCTGCGCAAGACAAAAAAAACAAGCCATTACAGCAGAGAACAAGTACTCAATGCAAATCGACTACTTATAAGGTTCTCCAACACTTACTGTAATGGAGGGGAGGCCTGTCATCTTTTTCATGGCCCGCTTTCCCACCGTGGTCCTTTTCTTCCACGGCGGTAGAGTCACATCATCTGCGAAAGATGATGCTGGTCTTTTCGACGATCCCACGGCAAGGCCACTGGGGATAGGCGCCCCAGAATACCCATAACGACCCTTCACTTCAAAACGCTGTTGAAGCGTTTGGTCGTCATCATCGCTTGAGGAAGTGTCCTCCCCCAAGACTTCTTCTTCCCCTTGAGCAGCTTGACTACTCTCGGGGGCTTGAGCTTCCGCTTCTGGTGCTTCTTCTTCTGGTGCTTGGAGTGGGTCCTCAGGACGAGGAGGAGGGTCAGATACAAACTTCAAGACATCCTCCTGCGAAGCACAAAGCAAAAGTTAGTTACTCGACTACTTTCATAAAGTACTCGGGAGCTAAGTACTTGGAGACTTACCAGACGCGGAGGGTTGTCTGCACTGTACTCCGGAACGGCTGCAGGAATTCTGTGAAGATTCTTGAAGATCTTCTGCAGCTGCTCCATCACAAGATCATCGCTAATCTCTTCAGCAGATAGCCTGGAGCCGTCATCCGCTCCAGTGTACTCGAACCCGAGATGCTCCCGCTGCATCAAGGGTTGTACCCGTCGCTTCATGAAGCTGAAGGCTACTCTTTCAGCCGTCAAGCCTTGCGCCTTCTTCTGCGCAATCTTCGCTAGCAACTCGGGGATTTGGATGCACTCCTGCATTGTGGGTTCATCCTTCCAGAGCCTGTCATAAACTGGCGCGAACATGCTGGGCTTTGGCAGCTGCGGCGGGGCGTTCTCTATGTAGAACCACTTGTTCTTCCAGTCTTGATTTGAATCTATCAAGTCGTACTTGAAGTACAACTCTTGTGCCTTCTGGCACATCTGCACACCGGCTCCACCAACTACAACTGGGAAGTTGGCGTTGGGCTGCGGCTTCAAGCGGAAGATCTTCCTGAACAAGGCCCAGTGAGGGCGGATACCGAGGAAGGCTTCGCAGAAGTGCACGTACACTGCAATCTGGAAGATGCTGTTGGGGTTGAGGTGTACGTGCTCCAACTTGAAGAAGTCGAGGAAGCCCTGGAAGAAATCCGACGACGGCAGCGTCAATCCACGCTCGACGAAGTGCCCGAACATTGGGATTTAATCCGGGCTCTTCTCCATCGGCCACGCATCACCAGCGGCAGAGCTCCAACCAGCAATGGCCTTCTCGTGCAGCAACCCGCCGGCTTCGAGGGCCTTGATATCTTCCTCCCTCATCTTGGATTTCTTCCAAGAGACAGCCTGACTTGGGGGCTTCGTGATGACCACCGTCTTGTATTTGGGCTCCGGCAACTCTTTTTTGTTGCGGCCGGATTTCCTCTTCTGTCCCTTGGATGGCGCGGGCTTCATCCTTCCTGTCACGAGGGTTTTCTTTCGCATTGACCGGAGGATGGCGAAAGGATGGAGGTTGGCACTCTTGGGACTATGGGCGCTCGAACTCTGCGACGGCTATGGATGCTATGGCGTTCTGGATCTAAGGGCGAATGGAAGCAGTGAAACCCTAAGGGATACCCCTTCGGATATTTATAAAATCAAAACCCTAACGGTTCGACCTGGTGACCCTTCGTATTCAATAGATTGGTTTCACACAGGCCAATTTTTTTGGCTAAGTGAAGCGTCCCCTCATCAGAGGTGACTAAATGTGATACAAATACCAGTCCCAGGAGGCTGGTACCACATTTATTACATCAGATGGTTCATTACCGTACAACACGTCGAGGCTATGGGAAAGGGAGCGCCACTGCCACGAGAAGTAACATAAGAACTACAGACCAAACTACAATAGCAAAGGCATCTAAGATATCTTCAGAGTCTTGCGCCATGGAAGCTTCCTGTGGAGACCCTGAATCCACAGGCACGGGTTGGGTGCAGGACAACAACCTACTCGACGTCTTCGGGGACAAAGTCGGGATCCTCCTCTGAAAAACAGTTAATCAAGCAAGGGTGAGTACATACGTACTCAACAAGATCAACCCCACCCACGGAGGGGCTAAAAAGCAGATCATGCACAGGATATATCAAGGATCAGGATAAGGTTTATTTTGCAAACACATTTACTCATGCAAGGGTTTGTTTTCGAAAAGGTTTTCGCAAACAGTTTTTATAACCTAAGTAACTCAGTTGTTTTGAGAAAACCAGCTGAGGACTACCGGACTCCCCGTCCGCAGTAGCCCAGGCACACAGCCTCACTTTAATAGAAATCAACTCACGCCATGGAAATCATCCCTTAACCCAAACACTAGTTTTGTGACCACACCGTGACTCGTCCAATACCGTGGACACGGCTATTCAAATAGGTTTTACACTCTGCAGAGGTTGTACATCTTTACCCACAAGTAGGGTACCGCCACACGAAAAATAGATGAAAGGTCGGGGCAAGAGCTGGGATTGACCGGGTGAGAATATGAACATGAAATGACGCGCTAAAAGCGTCATTAGGATTGATCAGGAAAGGTTAAGGACTTAGTTGTAAATAGGTTTAATAGAAAAGGGACTCAATTGCAATATATAAATAAGGTGAGGTTTAATTAGAATGGCCTAAGGACCTATTGGTTATGGACTTTGGAATAGCAGGGGCTGGTTCGTAAATTGGTTTATTGGATAGGGTTTATTTGAAAGAAGAAATAGAGAGGGAATAGAGGAGGGAGGGGCTCGGTGTAACAAGGGAAAGGACAGGGGGTTTTTGGCCAAACGGCCATCTCCCTCCTCCCGAACAGAACAGAGGAGGGGGGGGGGGGGTTGACCCGGCGGCCAGCTGACGGGGGGGTGCTCGCCGGCGCACCAGGGCACGGCGGCGACCTGGAGATGGGGGAAAACGGAGAGGGGGACGAGGGGGTTCTTCTCCCTTCCTCACCTTGGGCTGAGGTGGTCGGTGGAGGCGGCTCCGCGTGAGCGGGCGGCGGCCGGTGTGCTTCGGCGGTGGTGGTTAGGGACGGCGGCGCTCGGAGGCTCGGGAGTGGGAGGGAAAAGGCTGGGGAGGTGCGGGGTGCGACGAGGACCGTCGTTGTCTATATATAGGCGGGGGAAAGGCGGTGGAGCGGCCGGGCCAAGCACGCGATCCTCGTGCGGCCGGCGGCAATGGCGGTTCGGTTCTGCCGCCAACGGGATGTGAGCGGCAGCGACGAATTTATGGCCTTGCCGCGGGGTGTGACTCGTCGGGCAGTGGTGAGCCAGGCCGTGGCAGCAGCGAGCGGTGACGCGGAGCGGACGGCAGCTTGCGGCGGTGCTGCTGTCGTGGAGGTGATGGGTCGTGCAGGCGGATTGAATGCCCGCCGTGGCGTCGAGCAGCAGCGCTCGGTCTTGTCGTAGCCAGGCGCGCGGCGTCCCGAGGTGGAGGGCTGGCGTGCGGTGCGCAAGGGAGAGGGGCAGCGCTGCGTCCGCGGGGTCTCGCCCGGCGGTCCGCGGCGGCAGGGCCGGTGACGGGACGCGACGCGCAGGCGGGCGCAGGTGCGGCAGCATGCGTGGCGCCCACGACCTGCGATGGCGTCATGCAGCGTGTGGGGGAGGAAGGCGCGGCGTGGCTGGCACGGCCGGCGTCCCGGCGCGGTGCGCGCGCGTGCGGCGCGCAGCGCGCGGTGCTGTGGCGCCGGCCGGTGTCTTGGCGCGGCGAGCAAAGGGGGGCAGAGGAGGCCGGAACCGCGGCACGGGAGCGTGCCGCGGGGCAGAGGCCGGCGGCCAAAGGAGGGAGAAGGGAGGAGGAAAAGAAAGGAAGGAAAAAAACGAGAAAAGGAGAAGGGAAAATGAAAAGGAGAAAAGGAAAAGGAGAAAAGGGGAAAATGGAGAAAAGAAAAGAGAAAAAGGATTAGAAAAAAAATAGGAAAAACCTAGGAAAATTAGGAGAGAGGGAAACGGAATTTTTGGTGGGACTTTTTCTGGGTTTCGAGCACTCGCGGGGCTGACGCGGAGTCGGCGGTGGGGCTGGCGAAAACGGGTCGGCTGGCGGGACCGTCGCAGGCCCGGGATTCCCGGCGAGGTGACCGACCGCGGTGCTGTGGCAGCGCTGTGCGACACGACGCGTTCAACGGCGGTGGCTCGAGTGGTAGCGTGCGGGATTGGCGGTGCCGGCGGAATTCGCGGCGTGCGCGCCGAGGAGAGGGAAAAGGAATTGATGATCGGGGTTTCGGTGAAACGATCGAGCTCAGCGGAGAGGTTTTGAAAACACGCGTGATTTAGCAGGTGATTTATTAGGGCTAGAAACGCGGGCGTTACACTAAGTCAGAGGACAAAAATCCAAGACCTGCTCGACTCCATCTCGGGGGTTCGACTACTCGATGGAATTGGATTACACTCAACTACAGTTCACTGAATTCAGGCCACTATTTTACAGTCAGATGGGATCCTTCAATTCGAGAAAGTACTCGACTCAAGGCTCGGGGGCTCCGTGCCACGTGTCCTTCAGTTTTTTCTTAGGATTTTACGGGATTATTTGATGAAGACTACTGATTGATCCTCAGCTTGAATTGTCAATTCGAACTAAGGCTCGGGGGCTACATCCATATAGGATGCGATTTTTGCAAATCACATTCCTATATTATTTTTTCGGATTGTCTACGGATTTTTCGGAGCAAGATCAAAGAGTTCAAGATTGACCCTCAGCTTGAATCCTGGATTCGACCTAAGGCTCGGGGGCTACATTCCATATGGAATGCGATTTCAGTAATCGCATTTCCATATGGATCTTTGATGCAAAGATTTTAAAAACGAAGCGGGTATTATTGAAGACCTTCAAGGGAAGTACTCGGGGACGCTTGGGAACAACTCGAGAAGACTTCAAGACTACTCGTGGAGTTAGCTGGAGTACCTTGCAGCCTCGTGATGAATCAAGTATTATTGAAGATTGAAGCTTGTAGAACTCGGGGACACTTGGGAACTACTCGTGGAGACCTTCAAGACTACTTGGAGCATTGCACTCGACTACAAAGTACTCGGGGGCTTGTCGATCGGGCATCCCTGGGCCCACCAACACATTGTGGGCCATACCCGGGAGATGAGTTCCTGTACACCTGGACTACTCGACTAGTGGGCCACGGTGCTGGTACCATGGACTACAAGGCAAGACAAGGCGGACAAGGACTTGTACTAAGACTAGGATAGCTTTCCATACCTTGTATAGGCTACTCTGAGTCCTACTCGAATAGTACTCTTGTACCAATCTGACTTGTAACCCTGCCTCCCGTGGCATATAAGGCGAGGCAGGGACCCCTCTCAAAACATAGGCAATCAATACAGAGCCACGTAGCATACAGGACATAGGGTATTACGCACATTGCGGCCCGAACCTGTCTAATTGTGTGCCCTGTGTCTCACCATCGTGTTCCTAATCTCGGCGAGTCCCACCGCACAATCTACTACTTCGGGTACCCTGTCGTAGGCTTGGAGTCTAAAACACTGACATTTGGGTCCCTGGTGGGCCCTTGGATCCTTGTGCTGCACACGTGGCGGTGTCTGATTCGTCGAGAGTTGCTTCACATGGATTGATGAGGTGTCATGGACACATGGCATCCAATGTGGCACACGTCACCACGTGGTCTGGTGTGGGACCCGCCGGGCTCACAAGATATCGGGAGTATGATCTTGTCTTGTGCATATCCTTCCCATCCGGACTCCGAAGTAGACAAATGATATATCCATTTCGATCGTCTCGACAAACCCGTCGCAATGGTGCAGTCTAAATTGGCATTTGAGGTTGTTTATGATGATGTCCTTTAATAGCTATTGGACTACTTGCTCTCAACTGTACCATTTGGCACGTATTTCGGTGCATCCTGCAACAAAATCTAGAAACACCAACACTTGTGGAAATCATTAGTGTCAAGCCCTATTCTAGTGTTGATGATCCCTTTTATGTTTATTTTATGCAGGTATTGACGGTGTAAAAGTAGTACTTAACAGCCGTCAACAACACCCCACACTTGACATTTGCTCGTCCCGAGTAAAGGGAGTCAGATCAAGGTGAGACATGATATCCAAAGGTATGAAGCAAGCATAAGAGATATTCCAAACTATACCTTGTACTTGTGAACTCTGTGAAGTGTCTATCATGATATCTTGGGTAGTTGAGGAATGGAACGGTCATGAATCAAATCACTCCTGCTCATCATGTCAAGTAACCTGGGGTTTTGCAATAAAATTTCAAAACAAAACCTTGCTTAGCTCCTCATTTGATTCTCTTAGATCGCTCAATGTGTATATGTCCTCACCAAGATGTGCACCAGTATGGCTTATGGAAGTATGGTAAGGTGGATACTAGGCCCGGAATGGGTGCTAGAAATTACCATACATATATGATGAGAACTGTGGGTTGATGGTAAGGTGGACACTAGCCCCGGAATGGACACTAGTTATCACCATCAAGTTTATGGAACTCCTTTATGTATAACCGCCTCTCTCCTATTTCCTCTTTTATTCTGGACATGGGCTACTCTTTTCTTTTTCTCTCTTTTTTTCATCAACATGCTTTGAGCATGTGTCTTCATTTTTTTTCATAGCCCATGTCTCTTTTTGAAGGATACTTTTAGAGAGAGGGGTCACACCACATATGGAGCTTTTATTTTTATGGAATGGATAAATGATACAATGCTAACTTCCAGTGTAGAAGCATAGCGAGGGGAATAGGTGGGGTGCACATGAATCTTGATCATGAAAGTAATGAAAATAATCCTCACAAGAGTCACAGAATTTGACAAAGCTCAATGCAATAACAAGCAGGATATGAGTCTAAGGTTTTCAACTACAAAGATCATATGGCTCTAGTAGGACACAGGCATATCAAAGAGGAGCTTTGCAAAGGATTTTATGATTTTCAAATAAAATTCCCAAGCACTCAAACATAAAGAGTGAAGATCATATCTGTCGACCATATACCCCTGGGTACCCATACATGGAAGAATACGAACTCATACCATAAATCCTTGTGATCCTACTAGGACTTGTACCATGTAATCGACTAGGACTCCTATCTTGCAACCGACTAGGAACCCGTCCCCTGTACTATATAAAGGAGGGCTGGGTACCTAGGAGGAGGACAAGACCTCAGATCCCCCAACCCCTCCGGGGATCACCCAAGCATAGGGCGCCATACATGATACTCCAAACAGGACGTAGGGTCCGCTACTCTGGCGGCCCGAACCTGTATAAATCGGTGTCTCGTGTCCTAGCGCATACTCTCGAGTTTCAGGTCTGGCGATCCTCCACCGCACAATCTACTACCTCGGGTACCACCTTGGTAGGCTCTGTGGCCAAAACACTGATAATATCATCAAACCATATCGCAAACGCCAACTACTTAGATAAGCATGAGTTCCCTAATGATATTTGTTCACAAGCATCAAGATGATAAGTAAGGAATAAAACATATGCAAGCCAACCTTAGGAATCATGTAGAGCAAGCATAGCACCAACCACTGAGTTTGGTTTCAAAGGATCGGAATTGAAATTCAAACAAACTCATGGATAAGGTAGAGTGAGATAGAGGGTACACATACCATCACTTCTGAAGGATAAGAGATCAAGGAGGACTAGTGGTGATTCAGTTGACCATAAGGCGGCCGACTCACTCTAGTTTACCTTGCTCTTGTCATAAAGGCGTAGTCGATGTTGTGCAACTCCTGTGTGGGGGTTCTCTAGTGGATATGTCGATGATGAGCTTGAGAGAACTCCCCCACACTGGTGGTTGAATCTGGTGATGTTCTTGAAAGTGCATCTATGGCCCCTAATTAATTTTGGTGATAATGACAATCACAACTTGGTGTGTTCAATGGTTTCTCTAAGATGTGTGCAGGATTAATGATAAAAAGAAAGCCCTCAATTTCATTCTAATCGGTGTTCAAGCTTCATGCAAGATTTAAATTCTTTGTGGTTTGAATTTGGTCATAGGAACACCGTACTATAAAGAGGGATGCGAATGGTTGTGCTAGAGATGCAAAAGTGCTCAGTCGGGATACTAACTTCTTTGAGAGACACTCGCACCGTCGCACAAACACATACTGAATTTTTGGGGAAAAATTCAGTGTTTGTCGGAAGTTCCGACCCAGGGTCGGAAGTTCCGACAAAGGGTTTTTGGTTGCTCTCTCACTACCGTCGGAAGTTCTGCCCCAGGTCGGAAGTTCCGATAAAGGTCTTCTGTTTCTAATCCAGCTAAGCCTCAGAAGTTCCGACTCCGGGTGGGAAGTTCCGATAAACCCTTTAACTGCATAGTAACGGCTAGATTTTGGAGCTCGAGTATTTATACCCCAACTCCTCTCTCTTCATTTGCTGCTACTGACCTAACTCGAGACAAACACACCCAAGAGCATTCACTCCCCTTCTCCACTCCTCCCTAGAGCCAATCCTTGATCCTTTGAGCTAGGGTTTAAGTGAGGAAGAGATTCTTGGTGTGAGATTGAGAAGCTTTGAGTGTCTGATTCATCTCCTTCATCTCAAGAGCACTTGAAGCATCTCTGGGCATCGATTCGCGTTTGTTACTCTTGAAGCTTGCTTCTAGACGGTTAGGCATCGCCCGTTGAGTGCCCTCTTCGCGTGGAGCACCCGGGATCGTTTGTATTACCCCTCCTTGGTGGAGAATTCTTAGTGAGCACCAATCTTCCTTTGTGGGGATTGGGTGAGGCAAGAGGCTCTTGGTGATAGCCCTCCCTTTGTGGGATCCTCAACAGAGACGTAGCTTCCTTTGTGGAAGTGAACTTCGGATTAAATCTCTTGTCCATTGCTTGTTTGAGTTCCTCCCTTCTCTCTAACCCTAGAAGTGTGTTTTGGCCTGATCTATATATTTGTTGTGTTCCAACTCGTATCTTTGGTTGCAAGAGGTTCTTAGCATCTAAACTCAGCTTTTGATTCATATAGATTTGTTAGGTTGCATTTCAATTCCTGCTGTAGACTCAACCTTCTTATACAGGTCAGAACTTCCGACGCAGGACCGGAAGTTCCGAGCCATCGGAAGTTCCGGCCCTACGTCGGAAGTTCCGACCTGTATTTAACCGCTGCGAAGAATTTTCAGGAAAATTTGAAGTGAGCCTATTCACCCCCCTCTAGGCATCACAAGGTCCTTTCAATTGGTATCAGAGCCTAATCCCTTGATTTAGGCTTAACCGCTAAGGGATCAAGATGTCAGGGAATGGTGATGATGTTGCCGCTCAAGAACTCGCCGCCAAGGAAGCTCAAGAGAGAGAGCTCAGGGCAGCTCAAGATCAAGCTGTAGCTCTAGAGCTAATGGGGAAGGCCCCAAGCCATACACCATCCAATGTCGCAAGCTCTGACGATTCCAACTCCGATTCCGACTCGGACTCCGATTCAAGTGATGAAGACGTCAAGGACGGTGACAATGACCCAAAGAAAGCGGCGAAGAAAAGAAGGAAAGCCAAGAAGAAGGTGGCAAAGAAGATGGCCAAGAAGCTCCTCAAGAAGATGATCAAGAAGGAGCAAGCAAAGTACTCCCACTCCGGCTACTACGAAGTGCCATTCCACTACGGACACAACTCGGGCAACAATCCTAACGAAAAATTCTATTCCGTACATTTGGGAAAGCCTCCCCACTTCGATGGGAAAGACTTTCCCAAATGGGCTTATGATATGCAAATACATCTTTACAGGCTTCACCCTTCTCTTTGGAAGATTGTGTGTGTAGGTGTGACAATTCCCGCCGAAGGTGAAGCCATGACAATTGAGCATGAACAAGACCTCCACCGCAATGTTCAAGCAACAAGAGTCATCACGGGATCCTTGTGTGCTCAAGAGTTCAACAAAGTCCGGAACATCCAAATTGCCAAGGTGATTTGGGATACACTCAATGACGCACATGAGGGCACCGATCATGTAAGAAGAGGCAAGATTGACTTGATTCACGGAGAGCTTGAGCTATTCGTCATGAAGGATGGAAAGACCGTGAGGCAAATGTATGATAGGCTAATACTCCTTGTCTCGGACATCAAAGCACTAGGAAGCAATGATTGGGATGATGAGAAGGTCACAAAGAAGTTGCTAAGAGCTTTCATGCCGAAGAACCCAAACCTAGCAACCATGATAAGAAGAGACCCAAACTACCACAACATGACTCCCGATCAACTTCTTGGTGAGATCTTGCATCAAGAGCTAGTTGATCAAGACGTGGAGAAGTCACTTACCTTGAAGGTGAACAAGAGTCTAGCCCTCAATGCTAGCTCTAGTGAAGTGGTGGAAGTAAAGCCCAAGACTTCCAAGACTAAGAATGAAGATTCAAGTGAAGAAGGAAGCACGGATGAAGAAACCGCCTTTGCCATTAGAAAGTACAAGAAGTTCTTGAAGTTCAAGGCATCAAGGAAAGGTGGTGATGATAGAAAGAAGAAGTCACAAAGAAAATACTATGAGTGTGGAGAGTATGAACACTTCATTGCCGAGTGTCCCAAGAACAAGAACAAGGACAAGAATGAGGAAGAGAAGAAGTACAAGGAGAAGAGCAAAGAGTATAAGAACAAGTACCAAGGGTGTGCTCACATGGGTCAACAATGGGACTCAAATGATGAAGATGAAGCACCAAAGAAGCAAGGCATGGCAACACTTGCCATGGCACAAGGAGCATCTTCACCACGCCTCTTCAACAACCTCTCAGACGATGAGGACAACTCTCACTTTTGCCTCATGGCAAGAGGGAGCAAGGTACAAGAGTCAATCACCTCATCCTCTCTCACCTCATCATCATCCACACCTAGTAATGACATAGACAACCTAGATGAGGAAAAAGAAATGGAGGCAAACATGATAAAGCAATTTGGTAAAAAAGGTCATAAAGAAATTAAAAAGCTTTTGGACAAATTAGAGGAAAAGAAGGAGATTCTCCATGAGCAAGAAGACTTGCTTATCCGTGAAAAAGAAAGAAACCTTGCTCTAGAGGAAACCCTTGCCGAAGAGAAAGCTAAGGTGGAGAAGTTGACCGTAGGCTTGTCCTTGGCCAATGACTCTAACAAGAGGATGCTAAAGGACTACTCTTTGGCAAATGAATCTTTAGCTTCCCTAAAGGCCACTCATAGTGAGCTTCAAACAAGCTTCTCATGCTTGTCGGAGAAATATACAAATCTTGAAGCAAACTATAGTGCTCTTTGGGAAAGCACCAAGGCCAACTCTAAAGCAAACTTTGACTCTAATGCCTCCACTAGCAAAGGTTGCTCTATATGCTCTAATGTTGATATAAATGCCCTTAAGACTAACCTTCCAAAGCTAGAAGAAACAACTAAGAGCAAGGATAAAGAGATTGCCCGGTTGAACATGTTGATCAACCAAGGTAAGTTGGGTGCCAAGTCCATTCCCAAGGCTATTGACACAAGAGGACTTGGGCACTACAAGGACAACAAGGTCAATGGTAGAAGGGTGGTGAAAGGGCATAAGATCCCCTTGTGGAACAAGGGTGGCTACCTCAACACTATTATGGATATTGCCCATGGAGTAACCACATCTACCACAACACAAGAGAAGCCAAAGGTTGTGAACATCACAAAAGGAAATGGTGGGGTTAAGTCTCCACCAAATGCATCGAAGAATGCGGCGGAACACAAGCCTTCTCCCAACTACACGTGTGACTATGTTGTGACCTTGGACCACAATGGTAAAATGGTGGTCAAGTATGTTGGAGCCTATGCCAAGAAGGCTATGAGGAAGAGTGTGTGGGTTCCAAAAGTTTATGCTTCTAACCTCCAAGGACTCAAATCGTTTTGGGTACCTAAACCAAAAGCTTAAAACTTGTTTTGTAGGCCTACTCCTCCGGTGGAACCGCATGGTTAATTGATAGTGGTGCCACTAATAATATGACCGGAGATGAAGGCTTGTTTGCATCCCTTGAGCATTATGACACCCCTACGGAAACTATCATATATGGAGATAATGGTCAAGGAGATGTAATTGGTCTAGGTAAAATTACTATCTCAACAACAAATTCAATTGAAGATGTTTTTTCATGTTCGAGGTTTAGGGTACAACTTGTTGTCGGTTTCATAACTTTGTGAGAAAGGCTACAATTGTCTCTTTACCAAAGAGGGTGTGAACGTCTCGAGAAGTGAGGATTCCTCTATTGTCTTTTCGGTTCACCTAAGGGGAAAGCTTTACTATGTGGATTTCACAAAAATAAAGGTGGACCCTAAGGCTTGCTTAGTGGCAAAATTCGACATGGGTTGGTTATGGCATCGCCGACTAGCTCATGTTGGCATGAGGAACTTGGCCAAACTTCAAAAGGACGAGCACATCCTAGGACTAACAAATGTTGTTTTTGAGAAAGATAGGTTATGTAGTGCATGTCAAGTGGGAAAACAAGTTGGAGCGCATCATCCCGCCAAGAACATCCTTTCAACATCAAGACCGTTGAAGCTTCTACACATGGACTTGTTTGGACCAATTGCCTACATAAGCATCGGTGGTAACAAATATGGTTTAGTAATTGTTGATGACTTTTCCCATTTCACTTGGGTATTCTTTTTGCAAGATAAAAGTGAAGCAAAGGGAGTGGTCAAGAAGTTCATAAGAAGAGTTCAAAATGAGTTCGAGCTAAAGGTCAAGAACATAAGAAGTGACAATGGCTCGGAGTTTAGGAACACTAAAGTTGAAGAATTCCTTGATGAAGAAGGCATCAAGCATGCACTTTCCGCTCCATACACTCCTCAACAAAATGGCGTTGTTGAGAGGAAGAACCGTACATTGATTGAAGCGGTAAGAACAATGCTTGATGAGTACAAGACTCCGGACTCATTTTGGGCGGATGCCATCAACACCGCGTGCTATACCTCCACAAGTACTTGAACAAGACTCCCTACGAGATCATCACCGGTAAGAAACCTAGTGTGCACTACTTTAGGGTATTTGGGTGTAAGTGTTTCATACTTAACAAGGAACCCAAAGCCTCAAAGTTTGCATCCAAGGTTGATGAAGGTTTTCTCATTGGTTATGGAACTAACAAACATGCCTATCGTGTTTTCAACAAAACCACCGGTTGTGTTGAGACCACGATAGACGTGAAATTTGATGAATCCAACAGCTCTCGACGAGAGCAAGTTAGTGAAAACCTTGTAGATGATGAAGAACCTCCAAGTATATCCATCTTTAGAATGGGCACTGGTGAAGTGATGCCAAGGGAAGTTCAAGTTCAAGCTCTGATTGTGACGAGGCCATGGACCAGGGCCCACCAAGACCCTTAAAAAACGCAGCACGGGCCCGCGTACGGCATGCTCCGGCGGCTAACACAACGAGTGTTACGCTGCCCAAGTACGAGGGGCCCGTACGACTAGTTTCCGCCACGAGCAAAGGTACAGGGGGCCCACGGCTGCCCGTACCTCTTCCCCAAGTACGCGGTGACTCGTACGACAAGTTTCTGCCCCAGCGCCCGACAACTCGACTCGCACGAGTAGTTTCCGCCTCACGGCCGCGGAAACCCACTCGTACGAGTAGTTTCCGTCGCGCTGTCGCGACTACTCGTCCACATGAGTAGTTTTCTGTCACCCGCTCGAGCGGGCTTCGCGGAGAAGGCACAAGGCGCGCGGGCCCACCAGATCGAGGTCCCGGGATCTCCGCACACGCTCCCCCGCGCACCGCCACGCGTCCGCCCCGCAGCAGCGGTCCGCCCGGGCCAGGCCGATTCGGTGCCAGGGGACGGATTCGTCAAACCCTGCCACCATCAGCACAGTGGCCGCCGTACCGTGGACGACGTAATGGACACTGAGCGGTGTACTATATAGTACACGCTACACTCTAAGCATTGGGAGACGCGGTGCAGACCGCCCACTCACCCGAGTGGTTTCCCATCTCTGACCAGTTCAAGACTTGGCCGTCAAGGCCACAGGAGCGCAGGCCCCGTCGGCGTCCCGTGATACCCTAGTACGCGGCCCGCCACGTGTTCGCCTTTCTACATGGGTCCGCCCTGACCAGGTCGATCCTGTGTCAGGGGACGGATCCTCCTGCCGCCCCCCAGCTGAGGCGGTACGCATCGTACCACGGAGGGCACGGGAAACGCTGTGCCACCAACGGCACAGTGTAAGCCGTCACCTACCCGTGGAACAGGCCACCCCTGTCCTACACTATCAAGAAAAAACAAGTCCCTGATCTCCTGATGGGGTCAGGACACGTACACTGCCTCCTGTACCCGACTAACTACTCGGAGGAGGGAACGGGGGGCCCCGGGACGGAGGCTTGGGACGCACGGGATCTGCACCGTCACCCAAGGCCCCGTAACAGTGCTTCGCCGCTCCAGCCGTCTGACAACCCAGAGCAGAGAAGGATGGTCTCGCACTGTAGATTAGCTCACATATGCTCAAATGTAACCGCCCTGAACTCCTCCCTTTCGACTATAAAAGGGAGAGGTAGGGCACCCACGCACACAGGTTCATCACCACCTCCATACACACTTAGCATCGATATCCCATCTCATACAACGCAAGCCTCCACACTCACTCACGTACGCAGAACTCCTGCTACTTGAACCACACGCACGCCAGGGACTTGGGCTCTCCACCCTCTCCTGACCAGTTTGTACTCTCTGTTGCAAGCCCTTGAGCATAAGGAACACCCCCCTCTCACTGGACGTAGGGTATTACTCTCCGGAGGCTCGAACCAGTATAACCTTGAGTGTCTCCTGTGCTACCGTGCGGATCAGAACACGCCTCCCCTCGTATAAATTTACTTGCCGGCGGTAACGAACCCTGATAGATTGACACAAGTAACCAAGATCCACCATCATCAACAAGAGTTGAACCACCTAGTTCTCAAGTTCATCAAGATGAAAGTCAAGGTCATGGTGACGATCATGGAAGTGGCTTTGATCAAAGGGAAGAACAAAGTGGTGAAGCTCAAGAACAAGCACCCCAAGTTGAAGATGATGATGATGGGCCTATTCAACGTCAATCTCAAACACCACATCCAAGAGTTCATCAAATGGTTCAACGGGATCACCCCGTTGACAACATTCTTGGGAGCATCCAAAGAGGGGTAACAACTCGCTCAAGACTGTCAAATTTTTGTGCGTTTTACTCGTTTGTTTCCTCTTTGGAACCTCTTAGTGTGGATCAAGCTCTTGAGGACCCGGATTGGATTATTGCTATGGAGGAAGAGTTGAACAACTTCAAGAGGGATGAAGTTTGGGAGTTGGTGCCAAGACCCAAGCAAAATGTGATCGGCACCAAATGGGTTTTTAGGAACAAGCAAGATGAATTTGGTGTCGTCACAAAGAACAAGGCAAGGCTCGTGGGCAAAGGCTACACTCAAGTTGAAGGCTTGGACTTTGGAGAGACTTATGCTCCGGTGGCTAGGCTTGGGTCAATTTGTATACTCTTGGCCTATGCTACTCATCATGACTTCAAGCTTCATCAAATGGATGTGAAGAGCGCATTCTTGAATGGACCTCTCCAAGAAGAAGTTTATGTTGAACAACCACCGGGCTTTGAAGATCCAAACTTCCCCAACCATGTGTACAAGCTCCATAAGGCGCTCTATGGGCTCAAGCAAGCTCCTAGAGCATGGTATGAATGCCTTAAGGATTTTCTTCTCAAGAACGGTTTTGAGATAGGCAAAGCCGATTCTACTCTCTTCATTCAAAGAACGAGAAAAGATATCTTTGTTTGCCAAATTTATGTTGATGACATTATCTTTGCTCTACTAATGATAAGTTCTATGAAGAGTTTAGTAGGATCATGACCAAGAGGTTCGAGATGTCTATGATGGGTGAATTGAAGTTCTTTCTTGGGTTTCAAATCAAGCAAATGAAGGAAGGGACTTTCTTATGTCAAACCAAGTATGTGAAGGATATGCTCAAGAGGTTTGACATGGTCGATTCTAAGCCCATCAAGACTCCTATAGCTTTAAATGGACATCTTGATCTCAATGAAGAAGGGAAGTCAGTCGACCAAAAGGTATTTCACTCCATGATTGGCTCCCTCCTTTACCTTTGTGCATCTAGGCCTGATATAATGCTTAGTGTGTGCATGTGTGCAAGATTTCAAGCCAATCCTAAGGAGTGTCATCTAATGGCTGTTAAGAGGATCTTTAGATACTTGGTTCACACTCCTAACCTAGGCTTATGATATCCCAAGGGCTCCACTTTTGATTTACTTGGCTATTCCGATTCGGACTATGCCGGTTGCAAAGTAGATCAAAAGAGTACAACGGGGACTTGCCAATTTCTTGGTAGGTCTTTGGTGTCATGGAGTTCTAAGAAACAAAACTCGGTTGCTTTATCCATGGCCGAAGCCGAGTATGTGGCGGCCGGTGCGTGTTGTGCATAACTCTTGTGGATGAAGCAAACGTTGAGTGATTACGGTTGTATGTTTAGTAAGATTCTACTCTTGTGTGACAATGAGAGTGCCATCAAGCTAGCAAACAATCCGGTGCAACACTCTAGAACAAAGCACATAGATATTCGACATCATTTCTTAAGGGATCATGAGGCTAAGGGAGATATTGCTCTACGTCATGTAAGCACAGAGAGGCAACTTGCCGATATCTTCACTAAGCCTCTAGATGAGCAAAGGTTTTGTGCTTTGAGGAGTGAGCTAAATATCTTGGATTCTCGTAACTTGGCTTGACTTGTTGCACACAATTGATTGTTGCCTAGATAGTATGAAAATGATTTATTTTCTTTATTTGTGTGAGTCTTCCTTGAAAAGATTGGCTCTTTGATCGTTGGATCACATATTAACTCAAGTGACTATTGTTATGATTGTTGTTTGTGGCTAGTCACTTGGTGTTAAGACTCTCTTATATGTCCACAGGCTATCACTCCCTAAATTCTCAAATCAAAATCCCGTTTCTAAATCTTTAAAGGCAAAATCTCAGTTTTGTCAGAACTTCCGGCCCTGGCTCGGAACTTCTGGCAAAGGCTTACTGTTGGGAATCTGAAATACATCAGAACTTCCGGCCTCCCCTCGGAACTTTCGATAAGCTCTTTCTGGCCCTATTCTCCACACCATCAGAACTTCCGGCCTCCCCTCGAAACTTCTGATAAGCCGTTTCTGTCACCGCTTTATCTGGCTCCGGAAGTTCCGACCCCCTATCGGAACTTCCGATAACCACTCAACAGCTATATATACCCCCTCGCGCCCGGCAGAAACCCTAAGTCTTTATTCAAATCGCCGGCGCCTCTCCCCTCTCTCTCCCCTCCAAGTTCGTGAGGGGATCTTCGTGCTCGTCTGTGGATTCGTCAAGCTAGGGGGATCCTTGGATTCTCCATCTCTTGGGAAGTCCATTCCACCCCTTCTCTCCTTCGATCTCGTTCGGGTGTTCTTCAAGGTAAACCCTAAAATCCCCATCTCCCGATCTATCAATGCCGGCCATTCTAGTAGTTTATCTCTAGGGGATTCATCTCTATAGTCACCTTTGAGCATTGTCCCATGATCTTGAACCGTTTGGTTGGCTAAATCTTCAGTTCTAGGATCTTAGTGCCGCTACAGCAGCACTGTCAGAAGTTCCGACCCCCGGTCGGAAGTTCCGACAGATGCCTGCTGTTGCTGCACTAGTTCCTTCATCGAGTCTTTCTCTATCATATCTAGTCCACCATCTTACGTGCCTCACTCATATCCTGTTAGATGGTTCGTGAACGATGCGGGAAGGAGATTGTGGAAGAAGAATCCGACGATGACGTGCCCATTGCTCAACGCAAGCGCAAGGCCCAATCAAAGGGTGCTCAAGGTTCTCGTGGTCATGGTCGACGCAATCCTCTAGCAGTACCTCCTACGTCATCCACTCAGGCACAAGGTCATCATGCTCGCACCAAGAATGATCATGCTCTGGATGATCACTATGATGACTACTCCGACATATCCTTGGCTACTTTAGCTGACTTTGTGGTTCGTCCTCACCCACCTCCTCGTGCTGGGATTATTCGGATGGTTGATTATACAAAGGGCTCCCACGATGTGTACAAGGAGAGGTATGATGATCCCTCACAATATCAAAAGGAGTTCAAAATGGATATTCGCTTTTGGCTCAACTTCAATGCCGATTGGTATGAGTCGGTGATTTTATCTAAGGAGAATATGACTGTGGAGATGAAATCTATTGATTAGAACAATTTGAGGAAATTTGGCATTAAGGATGTGACTAGAGCCATTGATGCTTGTCATGAGAAAGGGATGGCTGCTCTCATGGCCGCCTTGAAGAGTTGGAATGAAGAAGTTGTAGCTCAGTTCTATGCCACTCTTCACATCAATCGCACCACCAAGGTTATGTATTGGACTATTCAAGGAAATCCTCTCTCGGTCTCTTATGAGCGGTTCGCTCGACACCTTAGCTTTCCTTCAAGTGATCTTGCTAAAGATAAAATTCATGGTGGAAGCATTCTTGATGATAGTCAGATGGCCTTCATGTATGATCCAGCTTATGGCAAAGTAGAGTTTGGCACCACTCACGGAATGCTCCCCTACTATCGGATGTTGAACTCTCTCTTTCGCTACACTCTTAGTCCCAAGATGGGTGATCACTACAACATCTCCAACATAGCCAAAACTTGCTAGTGAGGATGGCTCCTGGATAGACCCCATTCAGTGTCTTTGACTTTATATGGGAGGAGATCATTGTGAACTCTGTGTCCGCCAACATATCTTGCAAGTATGCTCCATGGATATTTCACATGATTTGCAAGGTTGCCCAAGTGGACATATTGACCGACAAAGCTCATCGATCTTATAAGCTGTCCAAGGGAGTTGTTGAGCGCCTTCTCAAGCTTGGGAAGCATGCACCTACTCGTCCACCTCCTTCTCATGGTACCTCTTCCTCACAGCCGGGACCCTCCTCTACTCATGACATTCCATCAAGCTCTCATGGTCTCCCTCCAAAAGGCAAGAAAAAGAGTACCTTCAACTTCTTATCTCAAGGTCTTTTCACTTGCTTCAATGTTGGGAAGCACAATGCTTAAGAGATCTACTCCCATAGGCAACACGTTGAGGAACAACTTATCAAGTTGGAAACACGTCAAAAGATGTTGTTGTCTAAGAATGACTTTGAGCACTCACCGGTTCGTGAACCTTTGGAGATTCCTCCTCCTCCCTCCTTCTATAATCCATGGTAGGCTTATGGTCAAGCCCACATGATGTATGGAGACCATGCTGGTGAGATTGAAGAAGAAGATGAAGACTTTGGTGGAAATGAGGAAGAAAACATTGATGATGATGGAGAGGAAGAAGAAGAATCCCCTCCGGCAGCACACACTCCTCGTGATGATGATGGTGTTGACTCTTCCCGTGAGAGCGTTGATTGAAGGGCCTCTCCTTTTTGGCGCTTGATGCCAAAGGGGGAGTGAGCTCACTCTTGAAGATGGGAAGAAGATGTGTATCAAGTTATCTTAGTTATCTATCGTTATCAATCTTAGCTTGTGGACATGTAATGAACTTTAAGATGGTGTCATGTGTGGTGTGTGCCAAGTGAAAACTTTAAATTGTAAGACTTATTTGTGGTACCTTAATGTTAATGTGTTGTAAGACTTAATTATCTTTGTGTGATGCTTATGTGTGGTGGTTTGATGCTTATCGTTTTGTCGTGCTATACCATATCATTTGCATCACGAATCTTTCTATATCACACTCTTGCACTTGTGGGTATGCAAAAATTGAGGGGGGGCTATCTCTAAATCTGTGCAAAAGGCATTTGGAAGCCTATCTTATTGAAAATGCACATATTTAGGGCGAGCCTCTCTCAAATCTTTGAATACACACATCTTTTCTATTTAACTAAGTTGTGTTGTCATCAATCACCAAAAAGGGGGAGATTGAAAGTGCATCTATGGCCCCTAATTAATTTTGGTGATAATGACAATCACAACTTGGTGTCCTTAATGGTTTCTCTAAGATGTGTGCAGGATTAACGATAAAAAGAAAGCCCTGAATTTCATTCTAATTGGTGTTCAAGCTTCATGCAAGATTTAAATTCTTTTTGGTTTGAATTTGGTCATAGGAACACCGTACTATAAAGAGGGATGCAAATGGTTGTGCTAGAGATGCAAAAGTGCTCAGTCAGGATACTAACTTCTTTGAGAGACACTCGCACCGTCGCACGAACACATACTGAATTTTTCGGGAAAAATTCAATTTTTGTCGGAAGTTTCGACCCAGGGTCGGAAGTTCCGACAAAGGGTTTCTGGTTGCTCTCTCGCGACCGTCGGAAGTTCCGACCCCGGGTCAGAAGTTCCGATAAAGGTCTTCTGTTTCTAATCCAGCTAACCCTCGAAAGTTCCGACTCCGGGTCGGAAGTTCCGATAAACCCTTTAACTGCACAGTAACGGCTAGATTTTGGAGCTCGAGTATTTATACCCCAACTCCTCTCTCTTCATTTTCTGCTGCTGACCTAACTCGAGACAAACACACCCAAGAGCATTCACTCCCCTTCTCCACTCCTCCCTAGAGCCAATCCTTGATCCTTTGAGCTAGGGTTTAAGTGAGGAAGAGATTCTTGGTGTGAGATTGAGAAGCTTTGAGTGTGTGATTCATCTCCTTCATCTCAAGAGCACTTGAAGCATCTCCGGGCATCGATTCGCGTTTGTTACTCTTGAAGCTTGCTTCTAGACGGTTAGGCATCGCCCGTTGAGTGCCGTCTTCGTGTGGAGCACCCGGGATCGTTTGTATTACCCCTCCTTGGTGGAGAATTCTTAGTGAGCACCAATCTTCCTTTGTGGGGATTAGGTGAGGCAAGAGGCTCTTGGTGATAGCCCTCCCTTTGTGGGATCCTCAACAGAGACGTAGCTTCCTTTGTGGAAGTGAACTTCGGATTAAATCTCTTGTCCATTGCTTGTTTGAGTTCCTCCCTTCTCTCTAACCCTAGAAGTGTGTTTTGGCCTGATCTATATATTTGTTGTGTTCCAACTCGTATCTTTGGTTGCAGGAGGTTCTTAGCATCTAAACTCAGCTTTTGATTCATATAGATTTGTTATGTTGCATTTCAATTCCTGCTGTAGACTCGACCTTCTTACCTAGGTCGGAAGTTCCGCCCCAGGACCGGAAGTTCCGAGCCATCGGAAGTTCCGGCCCTGCGTCAGAAGTTTCGACCTGTATTTAACCACTGCGAAGAATTTTCAGGAAAATTTGAAGTGAGTCTATTCACCCCCCCTCTAGGCATCACAAGGTCCTTTCAGTTCTTCATTTAACAAATGGAAAAAAGATGGACTCTAGTGGTTCAAGAACCATAGAGCCTTTATTCAAATTCAAATATTTTTGTTGTTTTTATTTTATTTTATGGTCACCATGTCATTTGCTCGAACAAGGTTAGATCAACATCACACTTCATACACAAAGGGGAGTATACTTACCTTGGACCTTTGAAAGGTCATATGTACCACCTTTGCATGTCGTGCAACATGGATCTGACACCTCAGCTTACCTTCCCATTTGAATTTAGCTCAATGACTTACCCATTCGAATTTGACAATTTTCTGCAGGGGTTAGTCAGCATATATGCAACCAAGATCAATGAAAATATAACTCTAAGGTTCATCAATCAAAACTTGACATCATGTCTTGTTTTGACTGAGGAAGACAATTTTAACCTAAGCACCATGCTTAATTTAAAACAGTCTATGAATGCGTGCTTATGTATGCAACATTCAAACTAGAGCATATGAAGAAAGATAAAGGAGGCATGAAAGCATGATCAAGCTATACATCAAAAGGGACATAAGCATAAGCATATGATGGTGAACCTCGGGCAACCTCCCGGAAGGGCTTTGTTTAATGTCAAAAGCAGGACTTACCTAGCTAGTGGGCAAGATGCAAGAGCTTACATCATCTTCACACCAGGATAAGATTTGGTAGAGGAGGAACTTTACTCAGGATGCTCACATACCTCCTGTGGGGGATATACCCCCCGGGTCCCACACGGAGGGGCTTCATGACGTGTACACGTATACAGAGATGGGCCCACCCGTGTGGAGATACGGTACGGCGTACGGATCAGGATGAGGCGGCGCCCGAGGAGATATCATCCCATGGATAAAGGCCGGTTAGTTAGGAAAGATATTGCTTGAGCCGGAAGGCCAAATCTTGTAATCGGTTAGTTATAGATTCCCTGAGATCTGTAAACCCTGCCCCCCAGGCTATATAAGGGCGGCAGGGACCCCCCTCAAAGAGAACTCAATCTGATTCCTAATCGTGGAACCATCAATACAACACACCGAGCACAGGACGTAGGGTATTACGCCTCCCGGCGGCCTGAACCTGGATAAACCTTGTGTCCTTTGTTCACCATCTAGCTCTAGTCTCAGCGATCCCCACCATACAATCTACCGCCATAGCCTACCCCGTGGTGGACTGCCGGTTCATTGCACCGACAGTTGGCGCGCCAGGTAGGGGTTCGCCGCGATAATTGGTGAGCTTGATGGCCGCAGTTAAGATCCCTGCTAGTTGCCTTACCCTCGCCGCGTTGGGAGCGGGAATCCCTTTTGGGAGCTTCGAACCCGTCTCCACCGTTGACGAGCAGGCGGCTGGCTACGTGACTCCTCCTCAGGGTCACATCATCATCGGGGAGATCCCATGCGTTCTCTCTGACACCGTGATCACCACGGAAAAGCCTTCCGGAGCGGTTTCCACACCGCCCGCGAGGAGAAGACCGGCTGCCAGATCCAATCTGGGCAAGCCCAAAGCCTGCCGAGTGCTTTTCGGCACCCCGCAGCAAACCCGGAGGCCAACCCTCCCGGTTCAAGATCTGACAGTTGAAGGGTCATCGAACCCTCCCGCGGACGATTTGGTTGAATCTTTCGACCGGGTCATTTGTCACATGGCTGACACCATCGCCACCTGCGAGGCAACCCTGGGTACCCCGCAGTCCGAGTGCTTTCCCTTCGGGTTGAAGAGCACCTCTGCCTCCGTAATCACAGAGGAGGTGAAGCGAAACCTAGTGGTGAACCCTGCACCCGAGCCAGTTGAATACCACTCGGATGACGACTCGCCGCGCTTCGTGAATGTGGTTCTCTCCCCCATACGAGAGGTGAACCGTGACGCGTCCCTCCTCCCCATACTGGAAGAGGACGAGGACGGTCAACTCTGCGACTGGACCACGGATGAGTCCGAGGGTGAGCGCTGCTCAGGCTGATCTACTGGGCGATCTAGCCCTGAATACGTCTCAGATGGGTCCTTTGCGTCCCTCGAGGCGGCTCTCGGCCCGAACAGAAGCTCTCCCTCCCGTGGGTCCGACGACATGGTCCTGATCAGCTCTTCAAGCTCACCCTCGGATCTGTCCGACGGGAGCTGGTCGCCTGCCTTTGTCTACGCGGGGGCTCCGCCGGCAATCTCCGAGGATGAGCGCACTCAGGATAACGAGACAGCCGCACAAAAGGCCGAACGGTTACGGAAAAATGCGGACCGAGCGCGACGCCGAGAAGCCCAGCGTGACGAGGAGGAGGACGAGGACCTTCAAAGCTCCGACCGCCCGCACCGCAACAGGCGGCGGCGTCGCACCCGCCGCACGAGCAGAGTTCAGCCCCGAAGGCTCGAGGATGACTTCACCCTCGAGTACGATGGGCACAAGGTCTACGCGACCCCCAAAGCAAATCTCATTGTACTGAATGAGGCGGTTGAGAGGCTGCCTCCAACTACGCTAGAAATTAGGCGCATACGGGCCTTGGTGCAGGCCGCTACGACCCAGCACAACTGCGTCGATCCCTCCCCGTCAGTTGGGCAGGGGGAGACGGAGGGTACCCGCCGCTCGCGCCACAAAAGAGCGCGACGTGACGAAGGTGAAGACTTGCGCGACCGGTTCCGCCGCCGCGATGCGAGGACCACGATCAACCGCAACCGTGAGGAGTGCCGCCGTCAGGAATCAAGGCGACGCAATGACTACGACAGGGAGCATGGAGCTCCCCATCGCCGGGAAAGACGCGGTGACTCGCATAGCGGGTACAAAGACTATTACTCGGATTCCTACGAGGAGTCCGGGGATAGTTATAGCTCCTACGAGCGGCCGGCCGACAGACGCCACGGAGGTCGAGAGGGTGCCCCGTCCTACGACGGCTTCCTCTCCCTCTCAAAAAGGCTACGTCAGGTGACATGGCCCCAAGGTTTCAAATTGTCCGACGTCGACAAATACGATGGCACGTCAGACCCCACGCAATGGCTCTAGATCTATTCCACCGCGGTCAAGGCCGCAGGAGGAAACGCCGACGTGATGGCAAACTACTTGCCCATAATGCTCACGAAGGGGTGTAGAAACTGGCTTGCGGGGCTCCCAAGGAACTCCATTACGTCCTGGGATGACCTCTGCAAGTTCTTCACGAGCCAATACTCCGGCACATGGGAGAGGCCGAGGAACAGGAGGATGCTGGACCAGATCTGGCAACGCAAGAACGAGTCGCTGCGCTCGTACATTCGACGCTTCTCCGAGAAGAAGAACTCTCTTCCTTTCGTCAAGGAGCATGATGTCATCAGCGCCTTCCAGCATGGACTGGCTTACGGCAAACTGGTGAATAGGTGGGCCCAGAAGCCCCCGAGGACTGTAAACGAGCTCTTCGCCATAGCCAACAAGGAGGCTGATGGTGAAGAGGCAGAGCGCGAGCAGCTGAAGCACATCAAGTCTCGCTGGGAAGACGATGATTCCCCACGTCTGCGTCGGCCACGCCACGATCCGGACCGAGAGGGAGAGACCTCCCAGCAGGGCGCACGGCGCAATAGGAGGCGCAAGCCGACAGAGGTCGTAGCGGCTGTATAGTGTCATGTCTCCCTTGGTGGCAGCCACCTCCTCAGCTGAGTTGGCATGGTTTCTTCATAGAAGTGGAGTTTCCTTCTCTTTTAAGGGGTAAATCACCTACATACAAATAATCTCCAAGGGCAAGTGGAACTACATTATTCAAACCTAAATGCTAGTACATAATGCATATGCCTCCATTTGTGTGAGAATATTGAGGGTTGGAAATGGTGAATTTCCACCGTCAACATAGAGTCCGCCCCGAAGCACAGGACCCCTCTGAGTTCCAGAAGATGCTGGACATGCAATGCCCATACCACAAGAACCATAAGCACTCGGCTCGCGACTGCTTCAGCCTGAAGAACCACTTATCCGGCAAGATACGCTCCAAAGCTCCCTCCAAGAACAACAAGGGAAAGGGGAAGCGCGCTCCCCCAGCGGATGATGACGAGGAAGACTTCCAGGTCGCCGACTGTACGGTCAACATGATCTACGGTGGCCCGGACCAGATCGAGGGGAAGCGCAAGGCCAAGCTCACGGACAGGTTACTGGTGTATGCGGCCCAACACGGCACGCCCCAGTTCCTGCGGTGGTCGGAAGTCCCGATCACCTTCAGTAGGGAGGACCACCCGGAAGCAGTCGTCAAACCCGGGCGGTACCCCCTCGTGTTGAAGCCTACGATTCGCAACGTGGGACTCTGCAAAATGCTGGTGGACGGAGGCAGTGGCCTCGACATATTATTCACCAGCACACTCAAGGAGTTGGGCCTCACTCCCTTGGATCTGAGCCCGACCGACAAGCCTTTCTTCGGGATCGTACCCGTAGATCCTTCAGTACCACTTGGTCAGATCTCTCTGCCAGTCACCTTTGGCACGATCGAGAACTACCGGACAGAGTACGTCCGCTTCATAGTGGCAGACTTTGAGACAGCCTATCATGGCATACTCGGCAGGCCGGCGCTAGCCAAATTCATGGCAGTGCCCCACTATACCTACATGGTGCTGAAGATGCCTGCGCCAAACGGGGTCATTACTCTCAAAGGTGACTCCAACACAGCCAGTGCCTGTGAGAAGGAGAACCTCCACATCGCTGCCACCCTGGATCTCTCCAGACGCACTGCTGAAGTCCTGGCGGCTGCCAACAAGCTCGACCCGGTAGATCTGGAGATCCCGACCAAGAAGCCGGCGACGGAGGTGATCTAGCGGGAGAAGGAGGCTGTGAAGAAGGTATCGCTCAACCTTGAGGATCCCTCGAAGACGGCGACCATAGGGGCCAACCTGGACCCTAAATAGGAAAGCGTGCTCGTCGAGTTCCTGTGTGCCAACTCCGACATATTCGCCTGGAAACCAGCGGATATGCCAGGAGTACCTAGAGATCTCGCCGAGCACTCCTTGAAGGTTGACCCGAATGCTAAGCCGATCAAGCAAAAGCTTCATCAGTTCGCGGCTGACCGCAAGGAGGCAATAGGGGTAGAGGTTATGAAGCTGTTAGCTGCCAAGTTTATCAAAGAGGTGTATCACCCAGACTGGCTGGCTAATCCAGTTCTTGTATCTAAAAAGAATAAGCAATGGGGAATGTGCGTTGATTATACCGATCTCAACAAACACTGCCCCAAAGACCCCTTCACCCTCCCGCGAATAGACCAAGTCGTTGACTCCACGGCGGGCTGTGCCCTGCTCTGTTTTCTCGACTGCTATTCAGGCTACCACCAGATTAGCCTAAAGGTTGAAGACCAGATCAAGACGTCGTTCATTACGCCCCACGGTGCGTACTATTACTTGACAATGTCCTTTGGCCTGAAGAACGCCGGTGCGACGTATCAGCGTGCCATCCAGGCATGCCTCAAGACGCAAATCAGCGTAAACTGCGAAGCATACATAGATGATATCGTAGTCCAGACTCGAGACCCTGATAATGTTATCAAGGACTTAGCGGAGACCTTCGCTAAACCTGAGGGTTTACCGGTGGAAACTTAACCCGAAAAAGTACGTTTTTGTGTTCCCTCAGGAAAACTAATCAGATTCCTTGTTAGCAACCGCGGCATAGAGGCAAACCCAGAGAAGATCCATGCGATCACTCGGATGAAGCCCCCCAAGTGCCAGAAGGATGTACAGAAACTAGCCGGGTGCATGGCAACACTCAGCCGGTTCATCTCACGACTCGGCGCACGCGGATTGCCCTTCTTCAAGCTCCTCAAACATCAAAACGATGATTTCAAGTGGGATGAGGAGGCCCAGAAGTCTTTCCTGGAACTCAGGAGCTATCTGCAAAAGGCCCCCATCCTCACAGCACCACAGCAGGGAGAGACTCTTTACCTCTACATCTCGGCTACCACGCACGTGGTAAGCACGGTACTAGTTGTGGAGCGCAAAGAGGAAGGACATGCCTACGCCGTCCAGAGGCCGGTCTACTTCATAAGTGAGGTGTTGACCGACTCTAAGGTGCGGTACAATCAGGCGCAGAAACTGCTCTACGCACTGTTGATCACCGCACGCAAGTTGAAGCACTACTTCGAAGCTCATAAAATCGTTGTAGTTTCCGACTACCCCATAGGCGACATCTTGCACAACAGAGATGCCATGGGAAGGATCGTGAAGTGGTCCATCGAGCTGGCCGCACACGACATAACTTTCGTACCGCGTAACACGATCAAGTCGCAGGTACTCGCAGACTTCGTGGCAGAATACACGGAGATCCAGATGCCATCCACTGTCACTGAACCTGAGTACTGGACCATGTACTTCGATGGATCACTCAGGATTAAAGGAGGCAGGGCCGACATAATTTTCATCTCCCCAACAGGAGAGAAACTGCGATACGTGCTGCAGGTCATGTTCAAGGTTTCGAACAACGCGGCCGAATACGAGGCGGCCCTCCACGGGCTCTGTATCGCCGTATCGCTGGGGATAAAATACTTGATGGTCAAGGGCGACTCTACCCTGGTGGTAAACTAGGTTAACAAGAAGTGGAACCGGACCAGCGAGATTATGGACGCATATTGCGCGGAGATCGGCAAACTCGAGGGCAAGTTCTACGGCCTAGAGTTTCAGCACGTACTCCATGACGACAACAAGGCGGCCGACGAGCTAGCAAACCTGGGATCCACGAGAGCCCAGGTACCGCCCGACGTCTTTGTTCAAGACCTGATCAAGCCCTCCATCAAAAACCCTGATGCGCAAGTCGATCCATCAGAAGGACTCGGCGAAGTTTTAATGCTTGAACCACAACCTGAGTGGATCTCAGATATGGTCGAGTACATCAAGGATGGCACGCTCCCGAATCCTTTACCAGGTCAGGAAAGGGAGACACGAGCGCTGCACGAACGGATCAGTCGTAGGAGCAAGAACTATGTCCTGATCGGCGACAACTTGTATCGCCGAGGCGGACAGTCCCGAGTACTCCAGAAGTGCATACCGGAGGAAGAAGGACGACAACTCCTAGCGGAGATTCATGGAGGCATGTGTGGCCACCACGCCGGAGCAAGAACCATTGTAGGAAAAGCTTTCCGGTCTGGCTTCTACTGGCCTACAGCCATCGCAGACACTAAGACGCTAGTGAAGCGTTGCGAGGGATCCCAATTCTTCGCAAAACAAATACACGTTCCAGCCCAAGCTCTGCATACGATACCCGTTTCATGGCCCTTCACGTGCTGGGGACTCGACATGATCGGGCCCTTCAAGAAAGCATTCGGAGGGTACGACCACATCCTGGTGGCAGTCGACAAGTTCACCAAATGGAGCGGAAGACGGCGAGGCAGTGGCTGGCACTCACCACGCCGACCTTGCGAAGACTGCCGGGGAAGCGCGCCGCCGCCGCCTGGGCTCGCTCCAGAAGGGTTGGCGGGCGCACCACTGGATCGCCGAACTGCCGCACGGAGGAGGACTCGGCAAGAGGCGCCAGCTCGTCCAGGATGGGACGTAGTGCCTCGCTGAGAGCTTTGAATTGAGCCCTCTCCGATGCGATGCGGGCCTCAAGATCTGCATGTTGGGCAAATTGTTTTTTCCGGAAATCTGCTCAACGTCAGAAGCACTTATCAACAAATATCCAAGGGTAACACGGGGGTGCAAGGTAACCAATCTGATAGCTCTTTTCTTGCCACAGCGGCCTGCCTGCACGCCTCCTGGCCGTCCTGCCGGAGCCGTTTCATGCGGCCCCAAAGGGATTGGAGCTCCTCCTCCGCCTTGGCCCGAGCTATTGCCAAGAGATGATCAACACAAAGCACTCGGGCAATGGCGAAACAAAAGCAAAACATAATCAACATACCTTGCTGGTTTTCCTCCGCCGCCGCCCGGAGTGTTGCCTCGCTCGTCTCCGTAGCTGCCTTTTCCTGCCGCAGCCTCTCGACCTCCCGGTTCCTGCTGTCTCGCTGAGCAACAGCTTGTTGCTCGAGATGCTCCAAACGGGCGCGCAGAGTGGCGTTCAGATCAGCAGCGGTGCCGACGTGATCAATCACAGCGCTCTTACGCGCGGACTCGGAGGCCACGGTCTGTCGAGACATAGCAAGAGATAAAATAACTACAGCTAGCAAGTGTTTACAACAACAAGAGGAAGAAAGAATTACCTCTGCAAGCTGGAGGGTCCTCCGCGCAATGGTGACGAGCTCCGCCCGGTTCTCGGCATCGATCGTCGGATCCCCTAGCACTTCGTTCACAAGACTGCCACACACCTGGGCGACGCGTCCAGGGCGTGGCGGGCTGAGACCCGGCTGAGGGAGCTCCCGCTGTATCTCCTTGACTTCAGAGGGCCCAGACGCAGCGGCGCTGGAACCTGCAACGTGTCCAGCCTCACGCCGGGGACTGGGATCACGAGCAGCAGCATCAGCAGCAGCAGCCGCAGCATCAGGAACCCCCGACACAGCAGTCGGGTGCTCATCAGAAGCACTCGGGCGCGGAGAAGCCGGGGTGGCAGACGGCAGGGACGACTCGTCAACTTCGGAAGGGAGGTTGCAGGGACCTCTGCTCGTACAAACAAGACATAAAGATTTCTTGCTAATCCTATGAACCAAAAAGAAACAAGGATGGCTAATTTCAAGAAGACTTACTCGGAGGACACGCGGACGCGGGTTCGACGCAGAAAACCGGAGCCAGAGGAGGCGGATCGCTTCACCCCACTGATCGTCGCAGCCGCCGCTGTAGGTGCTGGCGACGGTGTTGCAGCGGCAGCCTGCGTAGTCTGAACAGTGGGGTGCGTAGCATCTGCTAACGGTGGCGTGGAGCCTGATGGCTGAGAAGGAAGAGAAGAAGTGAAGTGACCGGTAGGCGCTGGTGTCGCCTAAGCCGTCGTCACTGAGGGAGCTTTGCTGATGTCGAATGAGAGAGGGACCTCCTCCTCGTCGTCCTCCGACAGCACGACGCGCCTCAGGATTCCGGCTGCCCTTGCGCTCCTTGCCCTTGCTGGCCGGCGCGGCACCCTTCTCCTCCGGGGTAGGGGCTGCAGGCTGACGGGGCTCAGGCTGGATCGCCTCACCACCACCCGCCGTGACATGGGCCCTGGCGCGCTCCATCTGCTGCAGCTCGTCAAGGCAGCCGGCCAAAGGACCCTGTCCGGCCAATGAGCCAGGCACAGGCGCCACAGAGACAAAAGCCCTGCGATCCTAAGATTTCGCAGACAAACAAATAGAAACATTCCATCAAACATCTAGTGGGCACATGTTCAAGCCCTAATGGGCGCCCTATAAAAGATAAAATCATTACCTCAGGCGGATAGTTCGCCAGGTTGAACGGCTTCGGCGCGTCGCGGTTGGAGATGACGGTGCTGGGGACGAAGCACTGACGGACGCGCTCCTTCAGCTCCTTCGCTCTCCCCGGCTCTGCCGCTCGCCGTGCCGTGTCGTGGTCATCGCTGGCATACTCGTACGCCGGGCGCACCCTGTCCCGAAGCGGCTGCGTGCACCGGACGGCGAAGCTCGCCATCACCGCGATGCCAGTGAGCCCGACCTCCTTCAGCTTCCAGATATGCTCCAGCAGCACGGACACCTGCCCCATCTCGGCTTGGCCAAGCTCTTCATCCCAGCATGCGAGAGGAGTCGGCCGTGCGTCAACATTGCAGGGCACCGCCGGAGCATGGTTGGCGGTGTAAAACCACTCCGAGTGCCAGCCCTTGTTGGAGCTGACGAGCGGCACCAGAATGTACTCAGCAGAATGCCTCTGCTTGAGCTGGAATCCGGCACCGCCCACCACCCGGGGCTTCTTGGCATTGGGGTGGGGCTTCACCCAGAAGAAATAACGGAAAAGATCAAAATGCGGGGCGATTCCAAGAAACGCCTCGCACAGTTGCACAAAGATGGATATGTGCAAAATGGAGTTGGGGTTGAGATGGCACAGCTCCAAACCGTAGTAGTAGAGCAAGCCAATGAAGAAGGGATGCGCGGGCAGGCCGAACCCGCAGAGGTAGGCCGACTCGAAGACGACGGCGTCGTCGGTCAACGGCGTGGGGAACTCTTCCCCCGCAGCTGGCCGCCATCCCTCGACAGCGGACTCGAGCAGAATTCCGCCCAACACCAGGGCGGTGATGCGCTCCCTCGTGGAGATGGAGCGCACCCATTCCTCGCTCCGCACCGGCGGCGGAAGCGAGGACGGCGACGGAGACGACGAGCGCCTCGCCTCGGAGGCGCTGCGCCTCGACTTCTTCGAATGCCGGTGGGACCCCACCGACGACATCCTCGCTACGCTCGGGGACTCGGGCGGGGAGTGGTCTACACCCTCGCTACACTCGGGGACTCCCCCGGGACCACGGCTTAGATGCGGCGTGGCGGCGGATCTAGATCTACAGCCTTGCCGGAGCCAAACCTGGAGGGGATCGAGCTAATGTGGTGACGGATCCGGCGAATCGGAGGCGGAGCGGCCGGAGTAGGAAGAGCAAAGGACGGCTGCGTGGTTTCCTATGGGAAGCGAAGCGACATGACTACAGGGGCGCGTGGCGAGCCACGCCCCGAGCCGCCTTAAATGCGGCAGACGGAACGGTGGTCGTGGCGAGCCCCACCCCCCGTGCAGTCGCGTCACCGCAGCACGGGAGATTCTTCTCACAAGAAACTTGCGAGTACGACCCGCGAGCGGCGCGCCAGTGCCCAGCCTTATCCGCGACGCATCCGATTCCGGTTGCTGGGTCTTAACAGGCCGTGGCTCTAAATGGGCCGAGGGGTTAAAACCTTTCCTTCTACGGGAAGACACCCTTAAAATTAAAAAGGGCCTTCCGAAAATAATTGGTTGGCTTAAAGCACTCAGAGGCCGTGACCCAGAGTCACGTATTGCCAGGTTATCAAATAACCCGCCCTCGAAAATTCAGTTTTAACTCCTAAGAGAGTTTCAAAAATCTGCAAGCTCATGAGTGTTCTCCCAGAGGCATGCCATACACAGGCCAAAGCTGTTCAGAAGTCACGAATATGATGACTAGGACAGGTGACCTCGCGCGAGTGCCCCGTGAGAACACGGTGGGCCATACGGCAAATTTGGCATAGGGCCAGAGCTCTAACCAAACACCGTACCGGGTCAGATGACCCGAGTGGTACTCTCCCAAATGGGATGATGGTAATACCGAACTAAATCCTTTTTAGAGCTTCGAAATAGTTACTTTAACTATTCCGAACCTCGGGGACTGCCCTAATGGGCGCATCTGGAGATGCACCCATTCAGCGGCTAAAACCCGCCACCGCGATCACCCGGAATTATACCAAGACAAAGTCTCATTGACTAAAGTCGGGATCGGGGATACGGGAGGCGATTAGAGGTACCTTTTTCCAAAGGGGCACCCATTACAGAAGACATCAGGGAGCGGTCGCTTGGATTCCCTTTTTGACCCTAGATAAACCTCTTCGATCTTTATCTAGGCTCGGGGGCTAAGTGTGTACACTTCGTCTTCGATGAAAGTGTACAATCTCCAATCCCGGATGATCTAAATAAATCACAAACATGGTGAAGAGCTCTCCTCAACCACCCGGCAACCACGAGTTCAGCTTCAAAGACTACTCGGCTGCACCGGAGATCAGATCAGACAATATTCAAAGCACTCGGACGAAAGGCATTAAGCACTCAGCTAAATGGCGAAAGTGCACAAAAGAAGTACACGGAGCTGAGGATCGAAGTTGCAGTCTGGTTAAGAAGCGCTCGGGGACTGCTGTGGGGGATATACCCCCCGGGTCCCACACGGAGGGGCTTCATGACGTGTATACGTATACGGAGACGGGCCCACCTGTGTGGAGATACGGTACGGCGTACAGATCAAGATGAGGCAGCGCCCGAGGAGATATCATCCCATGGATAAAGGCCGGTTAGTTAGGAAAGATATTGCTTGAGCCGGAAGGCCAAATCTTGTAATCAGTTAGTTATAGATTCCCTGAGATCTGTAAACCCTACCCCCCAGGCTATATAAGGGCGGCAGGGACCCCCCTCAAAGAGAACTCGATCTGATTCCCAATCGTGGAACCATCAATACAACACACCGAGCACAGGACGTAGGGTATTACGCCTCCTGGCGGCCTGAACCTGGATAAACCTTGTGTCCTTTGTTCGCCATCTAGCTCTAGTCTCGGCGATCCCCACCATACAATCTACCACCATAGCCTACCCCGTGGTGGACTGCTGGTTCATTGCACCGACACCTCCCCCACACTTGAAGTTTGCATTGCTAGGCAACAAAACTCAAGTGTGTGGAGATCAAGCTCCCTTTTGTAAATGTTCCCTCACCAAAGCTTATCTAGGTGTTGCAGCTGATGTAGCTCACATGTTCGTAGGCATCACCTATCCATCTTTCTTTTCAATCTCCACCTGAAAGGTTAGTGACCAAAAATACCCGAAGGACAACTTATCCTAAAAACATGTTCTTGCTTTTATTCAAAGAAGGGAAATAAAACCTATGCTAATCTAGGCTATCTCCTGGTAGTGCTTTGATTATTACGGTCATAAGCTCGACCATGGGAGATTTCTCTTGCAGCCGCATTGGTGGTGTCATTCCCATCTCACCACCAGTCGTCGATGAATCAGTGAAGCTCTAGCTGCAAGGTTAGTGCCATATACTAACACGAGTCCAAAAGATGACAACACTGAAAGCGGACATAATCATTCCAGGGAGGGTGAGACAGCTCCTGGAGTGATCACGGGACTCGGGAAGCTATAGCACCAGGGTGTACCTCAGAGATGGAAGGTTGAGCACTGAGGCTAGTGCACTCGCTACCGATCTCCGACTGAACTCAGCTCAGAAAAACACACAGCCTCCAAAAGAGGATAGAGTAGAAACTCAAACGGCCGGCGTATGTTCAAGAGCTAGAGTTCGGGTGAAGGGTGAGGTTAAGCTCATCCTTCCTTAGGTAGATGGACCGATGTTCTCATCAAAACGATGAGACATCCCGGGTCTAGCCTAAGCTACCAATGGGAGGTTATGGATAGGCTGGAAAGTGCAACTCCCATTGGGCATCGGTCAAGTCAGGCATAAGGTATGAAGTTTAAGCTTCTCCTGACTGATCGGCATCGATCGATGGGCTTAAGATATGAAGTGAATGTACTCCATTTGATCGGTAAATGATCGTGCTCCTTCGGTCTGATAAATGAATCCAATGGATTATAAAGCAGAGACCGATGTCTTGGTTTATACGAAACTTCAGTGCAAGGCACTTCAGCTCAAACCGAGACGTAGGAACATGATAAGCCTATCGTACTCTCCTTAGGAGATCATAACTAGGATCAGACAAGTCATCCTGGCCGAGAATGATTCATCCTTTCCTAATTACTCTCTCCATCCTCCCATGAGACAAAGCCTCGGGGAGAAGGTCTAAGAAGAGGTACGAGAGGGGAACCCAAGGGTAGACTCTGCGCTAAGCAATCTTTCCCTTAGACTCCTGCTATTCAGGAATTATATCTTCAGCCGGAGCTTAAAGCCTCAGCTCGGTTGATGATGAGTCTAGGTGGCTCAACATTTCTTCTGATGGGCACCTCATCGACCAGGATGCAAGGGGAGCTGAAATCTCAAAGGGTTTCCACGATCTCTTTTCCCTCAACAGCGTCCAAGTGCACAAAAGAGCCTTCAGAGAGAGCATTAAGTTGCATGGCATCGTCCTTCCGTAACCCATACCAGAAGCGCTGAAGCAGCATCCAATCGGGAACGTGGAGGACTGAGCAATCTTCCACCGAGAAGGCGAAGTGATTCCATGCCATTCCTAGCGATTTCTCCTCACCTTGCTTGAGGCTGAGAATCCTTATCCTCAACGAGATGACACGTCGTATCGGGAAGAATCGGGAGCAGGAAGCTGCTCTCAAAATTTCCCAAGTGAGGTAGTCTCTACCAAAACAACATTGTCAACCCTGTGCTTTCCCAAAGAGGCATAGCGGGAAAAATTCCCTTTTCCGAGCATCCGGTGATTCTCCGATTTAACTCGGAGTTTCAATCAGACACTCGTAGTCTCTCACATGATCGAAAGGGTTCTCATGAATTGACCCCGAGAAGGAAAGATCCTGAACTAGCTTCATGAGAGAGGGGTGAATCCGACAGCCAGATGAAAGAACGGGTTCTGACAAGGATGGCTCTGAGGCTTCACTCCTCGAAGGTGGAAGGTGTTTACAAGGATAACCTTCCATGGGTAGCGGGGGTAGAGGTAGAAGCAAAGAAAACGAAAAAGGATATCTCAAAGGGTAACGGGGGTAAAGGTAGAAGAAAAAGAAAAAAGATAAATACGAGGACCACTAGGTTCGAAGACAGATACAGCAACCGTTCCGCGGCAACGGCACCAGAAATACTTGTTGGTGTTTCTTAACGTCACCACTAGTTGTGCACCTAGAGGGAGCGTATAAGAGTGACTGGGTATACCGACAGGTACGAACGAATCCGCAAGCGCACGGAAATACCGTTGTAGCACTTCACCTCGGAAGGAGAGTATTCCAAGGGTATCGAATCCAAGGAACGATGTGCACTATCTTCTACTCTAGTATAGATGGTCCAAGGACACCAAACTCCGGCTAGGATAGATAAGAGTTGAGAAGCACTTCCTGAGGGTCTTGAGTCTAGGAAAGGATATGGTCACCATGTAGTCCTCCCCGCGGAGTGCCAACCCACCTAGCCTCTTAGGACTAGGCATATGTTTTGGCAACGGGGCCCGATCCGATACGCAGGCGCGGATGGTTCCAAAGGGTCCAGCAGGCTGTCACCACTGCGGCCTACCTCTATCATTACGCGAACGCATGCGGTCTTTGTAGGATAACCAGAGCCCAGACACCACGTCTGCACCCCAGATAACTACTATAGCACTGTGACGTCTGCCCGGCCCGTCTACAACACTATAGCAATCCGTATAAATACGGATCCACGAACATGGGGAGGAACAACTAGTCCTTAGCACATCATCAATCATGGAGCAACAGGAAGGTTTGGATGCGAACTAGATGCAGCATTCTTACTTAGCTAAACAGGATCTAAACATGCAAACAGATACTTGAACTAATGTATTAGCTCTAAAGGATCGAAGCCTTGTGTCACGAAGAACACAAGCCTCTAAACTATGAACGAGCCAAGAACACAAGAACATATCATTCATGCATGAAGTCCACTATAGTCTAAATAAGAAATGCTGAAATACTTACTTTGGTCTAAATGAAGAACCAGCATCCACGAGGATATCAACTCACTCCTCACCCTACTCCACCTAGCACTCTAACACACACACTACATCTTGAGAGAGGTGAGAACTCACCTCTCCAATAGAGAATGAGAAGAGAGGGAGAGTGGAATGTGCTCCAAAAGGGAGCCCCTCCCCTCCTATTTATAGAGGAGGGGGTGGCTTGTCAAGAGGCCAAATCCTCTCCAAAGTGTGCAACTTCCCTTGGGTGCCACCAATAGGAGAGTGACACGTGGTGAGGAATCTTGCAATGCAGTCTTCTCTAGCTTCCAGGGAAGGAACCAAACCGACCTTCTACCGGCCAATCAATGGGCACCATGTCACCAATCCACCCCGGAATGTTGCAAGGGATCGACCAGGAGGCACCACGTGGAAGCAGATGGCGAACGGAGACCAGAAGGGTTTGGCCGACCCTGGCCCACCTCCTTCTGGCTTGTTCTTTCTTTAGGTGACTGATATATGGGCCCTTATGACGGTTCTAGGTGCATGCCGAGTTTGGAGGTGGTTTGGGTCCCTGGTGGGCCCTTGGATCCTTGTGCTGCACACGTGGCGGTGTCTGATTCGTCGAGAGTTGCTTCACATGGATTGATGAGGTGTCATGGACACATGGCATCTAATGTGGTACACGTCACCACGTGGTCTGGTGTGGGTCCCACCGGGCTCACAAGATATCGGGAGTATGATCTTGTCTTGCGCATATCCTTCCCATCCGAACTCCGAAGTAGACAAATGATATATCCATTTCGATCATCTCGACGAGCCTGTCACAATGGTGCAGTCCAAATTGGCATTTGAGGTTGTTTATGATGATGTCCTTTAATAGCCATTGGACTACTTGCTCTCAACTGTACCATTTGGCACGTATTTCAGTGCATCCTGCAACAAAAGCTAGAAACACCAACACTTGTGGAAATCATTAGTATCAAGCCCTATTCTAGTGTTGATGATCCCTTTTATGTTTATTTTATGCAGGTATTGACGGTGTAAAAGTAGTACTTAACAGCCGTCAACAGTAGCATATGTATCATATTTATCTTTTACATGGCATTGCATTTGTATCATGATGTATAGTCATCTTTGTATCTTAGGTTGCTTTTACTTTTGTGTCATATGGTAGGATGAGCTTCTCCTATATACATTGATTGCTATAATATGCTAGTTGTGAGCTTGTGAGCATGTTTGATGTGAAGGATAGCTATGCTCTTGATAGTTTTGCTATATTTGCATGATGAGGTGGCTAATTTTTGGAAAATATTTAGATAGGCTCTCTCTTATGAGTTTAAGGCTTGGCGTGATCTTAGTATGCTTTGGTGGTTTATGTCACACTTAATTCATGGTTGGATATCATGTGCTTTTCACTTGGGGTCAAAGACTCATTTGTCATTATGAATGTTTAGCCCATGTGTTACCTTGTGGGGGAGCATAAGCTTCTTTTTGCCGCAAAGGCACTTCATGTACCATTTTATGCTTAAATGTGAAAAATTAACTTGGTATGAAATGCCTTGCTCAAAATTGTGCTCTCAATTAATCCATGTCATAAATGATTTAAATCTGAATTTATATGGGTGCTAAATCATTGCATGTTGTCTACCATGAGAAGTCTCATTTTAAGAAGTAGACACATGGCTCGGTGGATTTAACATAACATGAGATGTTTATGGGTGTTTGTAATGATCTTGTGTTATGGATATGTGACCTAGCATGAAGTTTGTGTGATTTAAATTCACTTTGGTGGACTTTGCTCATGTTTTGGTCTTTAGCTCATGAGAGGGAAACTTTTCGCAAAATTGTGTATTTTGATCATGGCTTGCTCATTTGCTCATATAGCTTTACTATCCTGATGGCAATGCTCATACGAATCTTTGGAATATCTTGCTTGCTCATTTGCTCACTCGTAGCATTTTGTAGTGCTCTTTGTCTATTTGAGAAGCTCTAGGTTGTAATTTTTGTAGAAATGTCTTGATTCATGCATTATCAACAAGGGGGAGAAGTTTGTGCATAGAAAATGGATCTGAGCATGTTTAGAAGATTTTTGGCCGGTTTCGAACTGTTTCGGAACAGGTGTTTCTGGGGGTGGTCACATAGGGCGGTCAAACCGTCCTGGCTGTAATGTGACCGGCCCAGGCGGTCTGACCGGCCTGGCTAGGCAGTCTGACCGGCCTGGGTCAGTGAGAGCAAGTTTTGCTCATTTTCATGCATTTGTAGCAGTTCTTTGCATGCATGTGTTCAGGGGGAGTGCATTTGCTCAGGGGGAGCCTGCATATGTTAAGGGGGAGCTCCTTGTGTCGCCTGAGTTTTTGCTTTGGTTGTTTGCTCTTCGTGAGCTTTGGTTTTTGTCTCGGTTGTGTTGAGCTGTTGCCCTTGCCTTAGGGGACCGAGACTTTGGCTTCAAGTGGTCAGGGTCTGTGTTGTTTGGTTTTTGGATCACTTGATGGGTTGTTTGTTGTTTCTTTCTTTTTCTTTTCCTTTGATGATTACTATGTGTGTGGGTGTTGTCAATGCACTCATCAAGGGGGAGATTGAGGACCTGTGTGGTTTGAGGACCGGTGGATGGTTGCTCCTTAGTGATGAGTAATTGACAATGTTGTGTGGACTGACTCTTGGCCTAGTATTGCAGGTACAGGTTGCGGCTTGATTCACGTGGTGCGGGTGAAGATCAAGTGTGAAAGGTCTATGTCTGTGTGACCTCCCATGAGCGGAGAGACAAGTAGGCTTCGATCGAGGTACCCGGTGGCCGACGGGATCAAGTGCGGACCGTACGCTGGCAAGAAGAGCAAGACGACGTCAAGAGGGATGGGGCCGGTGCAAGGTAACAACTGACAACTGAAGCTTGCACGCGGGGTTTGCAGTGGTTTGACCACAAAACCACTAGGTTACTTAGCTGAGCCACAAAGCCAAGGCCGAAGGCTTGACGGGCAAACCAGCCTAACCAGGCAGTCTAACCGCCCAAGAGGGGCGGTCTGACCGCCCTGGCCAGAGTGACCGGGGGAGGCCGGTCTAACCGCCCAGGAGGGGAGGTCTGACCGCCTGGCTTGCAGCACATCGAGAAGCTTCGAAGCGGAGGACGCGTGGCGCGATCGTGAGGCTTGCGTGGAGATGAAGCGAATTGCGGCCAGCGGGCGTCCGTCCGATGGAGAAAACGACTGAAGTTCCCAAAGTGCCCTTGGAGGGTGTGTATCTTAAGTTAAGTAAGTAGGGGTAGTTTGGTCATTGGTTGCCCTCCATATAAACTCAGTTGAGAGGAGATGGCAGCCACCTCTTGGAACCCTAGTTCATATGCTTTCCTCTTTTGTTTTCCTTAGGCCTAGCTTGAGAGCTTCATGAGAGATCTTGTGAGAGGGTTGGATGTTCAGGCGGCTTGCTAGACCTTGTATGAACCTTTTCATGGTATGTATAGAAGCTTCGGCGTGGTTCATCTAGTCTCTCTTTGTCTCCCGGTGTTTTCCCTTTTGGTGATTTTCGGAGCTCTTTTTGGGATTTTCGTGGTGGCTTGTTTGAGGGGTTTCTTGGAGGGATTCTTGTTGGGTATCACACATGAGGTCTTCGTGCCTCTTTTCTTGGTGATTTTGCCCCAAAAATCCTTTGGGAAATCCTTTGATTTGGGTGGATTTTGGAGTTCTTGGAGTTCATGACCTAGAGACATTCGATTCGCGATTCCTCTTGATTGGATGGGTTTCGGTGGATATCCTTTGGTGGAGAGGTCATTCATGAGGTGACCTAGCTATCCCCGAAGTTTCGTTGCAATCTGTGGAGTGAATCGGGAGATCAGGTGAAGGGAAGTTGAGAGTTGACCCGCGGCCAGATTCTGTAGGGGAGGCGGTCTGACCGCCCAGGGCACGCGGTCTGACTGCCCTGGGGTTTCGCGAGGAAAGTGTTGGTTTTCTAAGGATTTTATCTGAGAGCTTGTTTGCCTTGATCAGAGGAGTTTCCAGGCGAAATCTTGGGTTGATTTGGAGTCGTGAGCTTCAAGTTGTGGTTTAGGGGGATTTCCCGGCCTAGGCGGTCTGACCACCCTGCCCATGCGGTCTGACCGCCCCTGGCAGAAAATTTCTCGTGTGTTGTTTCCGCTGTTGTGGTTGAGTAGTTTTGTTGCTTGCTGGTGAGGTTTGCTCCTAGGATCAGTAGCACTCCAGTGGCTACGTGGTCTTGGCAAACGTGCAGATAGAGTGGTGAAAGTGATTTTGGGATCGAGGCCGTGTTTATCTCGTTGGAGGAGCTATCTCCCTCGAGAAAGAATTTTTATCGGCTCCCATTCACTCCCCCCCCCCCTCTGGTCGCCCAATCCGGTCCTTCAGCCTTCTTTATCCCCGGTGGCCTTTTGTGTGGTTCGGTTTCTAGAGCAATATCATCTGGAACTTGTTCATTGTTGGTGGCTTCTACATCCCTTGCCCTGGACACCTTGGTGGACTTATGTTTATTCTTGCTTGCTTTTTCCACCTCGCCAAGTTCCATCCTCTTGGCTTTCCACTTGTCTTCGTCCTTCAAAATGTTCCAACAATGTATAAGACTGCTTCTACAATCTGGAAAGGGAATATTCTAATGTATATATGAGTTATAAATAAATAAATTTAAGAAAATGATTCACAAAATATCGTATACCTTGTCGTGGATAGTTGATCCACTTTGATTCCTTCACAAAATCACCTCATAACAAGAACAAAACTTGTTCGCTTGTGTTTGAATAGTCAGCCACCTATGCATAACGGAACTTTGTGTCCTGGAACTTTATCTTTAGTATGTTCCTTCATGTGTTCCCCAAAGAAAGCATGTACTATACTCCAAAACGTGGAACGAGATTGATTGGCCCCGTGAATGGGATCTTTGCTAATGTTCAACCAGCCTGAGCATACAACTTCATCTTCCTTGGAATTAAATTTTTTTGTCCTCTTGGATCCCTTGGTACCGCGACTTGGCTGCACTTCCACATCAACTTGTTGACCTTCCACATCAACTTTAGAAGGACTATTTTGTGTGGTAGGAATGGTGACATCCTCCATACCAGCAACACCATCATCTACTCCATTGAGCAGAATGTCGGTATAAAATCCATATCCTTCCATTTGAATGAGCCTAAAAAAGAGATCAATGGCCAGAAACAATACAAATGAGAACACACTTAATTACCAGTAACCAGTTCTACAAGTATACACAGAACATATGGATACTGTCTTTTCAAAGGAAAAAAAATAAACTTTGTGTTCGTGTACATCACCATACTTTGTATATGTAGACAGTTGAAAATTTGGATTAATAATTAAGTGCATAATCGTATGAACTGCTGTCACAACCAAATATTTAGAGTTCAATACGATCCAATACATATGCCATGATCAAAAGGAAGGAAAATTGATTTTCAAACGTGTTGGGTGGTTCAATCAAACCTACTGTCTTCCTCTGGGTGAAGTCTACATACATCTACAACCATAAACCCTACCACGATTGAGCAGCTGGCCTCGCGATCAGCACCTGGCCGTAGCAGCACCCAGCAGCGCGCGCGGAACCCTTGCGATCAGCACCCTAAACCCTACCGTAGCAACCAAAGGAGCGAGGAATACATACCTAGCCTGGGATCAGCACCTCCAGAAGATGATCGATGGCGGCTTCTGGCGACTGTCGCCCTGTTCGATGCGTCTTGATCGATGCCTTCCTCTACCGATCGATGGCGACCCAGCCCTGCGGGAGAAAACAGAAGGCGCGGTCTCTGGTGATCTGGCGTGTGCGGGAGAGGAAAAAAGAGACGCACGTGGGGCCACGGGAGTCCGAGAGGAGCGCGCACAGGAACCATGGCGGCGCCGCAAAAAAATTAGATGGAAATCGCGATGGCAAAAGTTTCATCGCGTGCATATTTGCACCTAGGAGGGGGAGGGATGACAATTTGCCATTGATGCCAAGTTGTTTTGCCAAACTGTTGGAGTCTATTTTTTCTTATTTTACCAAAATTAGATGGATGCCAAGTTCATATACCAAACTGTTGGAGTTGCTCTAAGTGACTAAAAAACAGTGTTGAGAGCTCTAGTTTGAGCTTAATTTCTAGAGGTGTTTATATGTACACTTTGAGGTTTTGTGGACTACAAATGATCTTGAGAGTTTAGAAAGTATTTTGGTTAGCTGCTGATCAGAGAAAATGAGATTTGCTAATGGTCTGGAAGTTCAAAACTTGAGTATGACGCCGCAGTTTAACTCACAATATTGAATGTCAATTGCCAACTCAGTTTTAAGAACAAAGAGAAATGGTAATCTTAGCTTAAACTTTATGGAAGAATTTGTATGTCAAAGTAGTAGGGCTTATATATGCAAAATGGAATCCCTATCATGTGGCTAACAAGTTGCAGTAGTGGTTGGGCAATATAAACCGAGTTTGAATGGTTGAAAGGGAGTTCAAAGTTGCAATATTGGGCTGTCAGAAAGTTCCTGACGAAAGTGAATGGGTTGTTGGGTTCAGAAAGAAAGGCCGGTTGTTTGCCAAACTTCGGAAGCTTGGTTCTTGATCTTTGTTGTTCCTTTGAGAAAACTTTAGATCAATTAGTTACAACCTAATAGTTTAGCTACGAGTTTGATTAAAGGAGGTCAAGCTTTGAATTGGAAAGCTGCTGAAAAATATCGGGCCTCCAATACAACAAGTTAGCTTGATGTAGAAATGATTGATAAAAATTCAGTTGACCAGCCCCCACCTCCTGAAGTGGAAAATGTCGCCCCTACAGGTGTTGTTATTCCACCAGGACAAGTGCTTATGATCGTTAATCAAGATATGTTGCAGGCAGTCATGGCTCGTTTAGGTGTCAACACTATAGAATTGGGCATTTACCCATATGGTGGTTGATTTAGAATTAGTTGGGAATCCAGAAGTGTTCTGTAAAAATGTGATATATTGCCAAGGAAATCAAATAGACTGAAGAGTATGATGGTGTTATGATATGTAAAATAGGGTTCTCGATCTGTAGTATGTGACTTGCTAGTTGTGGTCTAAAATATGATTGTAATGCTTCAGACTATGGAAAATGCTGCTGTTGTAACATAAATAAGTTTTGTGATATAAGTGTGGATTGTTGTGGCTTATGTTTGAAATCTACTGTTTTTAATGGTTGCATAAAGAATGTACATGCATAATATGTGATAATGTTGGGTTGGTGGCTGAAAGTTAATCCTGCATTTGAAAATTTTGTAGGATGTCAGACCCAAAAGAAACATAAACCTCAAGGTCAAGGGCTCAAGATGAAGATCCACCACTGGCTCAAACTCTGACTGATGTTATCGCCAATTTGATAAATTCTGAGGTAGAGCAAGCTAGACTTCTGAATATGATTGCTCGGAATACAGGTATGCAACATGGTTGTCGAGATCCAGAATTAGATAAACACCACATAATGTCACCAAAATTATAATCTAACATAAAAGTATGTTGTGAAATGACTTCTAATCTAGAGGTTATATTTTGACTCCCAAAAGGCTCAATTTGGACTCCCTATGGAAGCAAATTAAATTGGACTGAAATAAAAATATATATAAAAAAAAGTAGACTTCCGGTAAAATAACTAAATGGGGCTGGAATAAAAATATGTTCGGGAATATTATAAAAAATATGTCGGGACTTCCATGTTGACTTCGATGAAAAAATTAAAGGAGGCTGGAATAAAATATATACAAAATATGTAGGGGCTTCCCTACTGACTACAAATATCACAAACAAAAATACTTCACCCATAAAAAAATCTAAAAAAAATTCTTGATAAAAATATAAACCTTTAAATTACTGTAGTAAATACCAAAAGTATATATCCATATAAGCTATTCCATTTCTCATGAATTCACGTTCCAAGAAGGTACACAGCAATAAAAAAATATAGATGGTATCTTGATATGTCACAATGACATGACTAAATACAAGTATTTCTTCCATTTATTTTGAAACAAAACGTCCAAATATTTGTATAAAACTGATCTTAGGGTGTGTTCAGTTCGCATAAAGTATTAGCAAAAACTTTATGGGAACTTTACCAACACTAATTAGAAGTATTAAACATAGACTAATTACACGGATGGACAGGAAATAGCAAGACGAATTCATCAAGTCTAATTAATCCATCATTAGATATTGTTTATTGTAGCACAATATTGTCTAATCATGACATATAATTAGGCTCATTAGATTTGTCTCGCGATTTGAGCTGGGGGATATGGAATGAGTTTTTCATTAACCCACATTTAATGCTACTAATCAGTGTCCTTAGGCCAGTCTCAGTGGGAAGTGTCATGAGAGGGTCATGAGCATTAAATTTCCTGCCACGTTAGCAAATTTATGAGGATGAGAAGTGTCATGAAATGAGAGAGGAGGGTCATCACCATGACCCTCAGTTGGCACAGTTCTTAAGGTTCCAATCTTGGTAGCTATGCGATGACCTTCTCCATTGAGACTGGTCTTAGTTTCTATGTGATGAGTGAAAATTTATAAGTGGAAAACTAAACATGCCCTTACTAGTTTGTCATTGTTGTAGAGTTTGCGTTGTCTCCTGGGCTTGTCCTAGTCATGCGCTGTCTCGACCTGGACACCAAGCTCACCATGTGTCTATGGTGTCGTCAAAATGAGCACATCCTGCTAGCTCAAGTGGCAACCTTCCACGTACATGTACGCCGTTCCCTTCCGTGCGCCAGGCGGCATAAGTAATGGCTCGTATGCAAGTTCTCAAGCCGGAGCTAGCTTCAGCTCCTTGCTAGGTCACTGGCATCGGTATGGCTCGCGTGGGCGTGGCAAGCTGCGTTCATCGGAGCAAGATCGAACGCGCGGCGAGCATGCATCCGTAAAACTTCGGCTTTGTTGGAGTCCCTGCGACTTTTGCAATAATGAATTAACGCGGGTATATATAGTTGGACTATGGAGAAAGGTAAATTTACACTTCATTTCTACTATATATGGCGTTCACTTATTTTTCTCTCCTGTACTTCTATCAAGGGAGTGGTACAACATTTATTTATTTATTTATTTTGCGAAAAGAGTGGTACAACATATTGGATGTATATCCATGTAAAAAGTTTCGCAGAGCGCGGTGGAACTCGCATCTTGGCGTGCCCAGAATTGGTGTGCCCAGAAGAACCTGCAAGCAAATTGGTGCTTTCTACAGCCAAAGTGCCAGTATGCGACACCACGGCTGCTCTGAATACGACTACAGATGCAGATACGGAGGTGTGGCTGCAACTGCAACTGCAACTGCAACTGCAACTGCGATGCAACATTTTCAATCTTTCAGAGCGACAGGGCCAAAAGAACTCCCGCGATGGAGCCTCAAGATAACGGCCAGTCAGTCGATCGAAGTTCCCAGAGATGAACTGCACATGGAACTCCCACAATTGTTGTTCTGACGCAAGACAGTTCTCAACTCTCAAGGCACTCAGGGCTTAAGGCAGGCACTACGGAATTGTTGTGCTCATTTGTCATCTCTCGATCTACTGCAAAGTTACCAGCCATATCAGTATCAGTGTTCTGTTGTACATCGGCGGCGCATGGGAGCCTGGGCCCAAATCCAGAACGGGCCAGCTCGCTGCTGCTCGCCGAAAACAATGAACAAAAATGGCCTGTGGTGGGTTCAAGCAGCGCGCTCAACCCGCTGCTAGCTGATGGGCCGAATGCTAATATGTCTTCTCCATTCAGCGGGTTCTGATCTGTACTTCGTTGTACAACGAACCCAAACTCCCCTCGACATTAAGCCAATCTCCGTTACCTTTGGCTCTTAGCTCAAATGCTCGACACAGGATGAAGCCAGGAGCTAGGAACAAACCGTGAGAGCTATCTCTGGATGAGTATTGGCGTAGACATGTTCGTATTTTTCCTGAACAAAAAAAAAGCTACGAAGTCTGCACCAGACAACCAGCAGCGCTTCGATCGCCGATCGACGTGTCTCAACCTCCAGCACCCGCTGCGTCTCCAAACCAAGATCACGCGTTCTCCAATCACCCCCCTCGACATCACCTAATCACCACCCAATCCCGGTGATTAATCAACGGCACTAGAGCCACAACACCCCTGCGCGCCGGCCGTCATCAATGACCTTAATTACGATAGAGATATACTTCACCGGCGCCAAGGGAAATAAACCCCCATCACACGCTTGGCGCTCCGGGGCTCTGCCACCTGCAACCCAAGCCAGCCCAACGCCTCCCTCGCCACAGGCAGCCACATCACTCACATGCACATCCAGCAGATACGGACATACACTGATCCACAGCAAGAGATACAGACATGCAGAGATCACCACAGCCGCGAGCCCGCCGCGACCCCAGCGGTTTCTCTGCCTCGACGTCGACGCCGCGCGCCTTTCGTTTTCGTTTCCGTTAAGCCCCAACCTGGCCGCGCGCGCTCCCGACGTGTGGTCCAGAGCGGTGGTGTGCGCCCGGCGCGCGGCCGCCGGCCACACGGTGCCCCGGCGCGTTATCCCGAGCCCTATCCCATTTGTTCCCCCATCCCCACCGCCCCCCGCCGCGCCGAGAGCTAGGGAAGCGAGTGGCGCACTGGCGGATGAGGCGCCGAGTGGCCCGGAACCACCGGCCGAGGCGAGCCGCACACGTACGCCGGCCGCGCCGGCGCCGCGCGCGTGTCCGCACGCGGGAGCGCGCGCGTATAAGGAGGCGGCAGGAGCGAGGGGTAGACTCATAGGAATGTCGGCCTGCTTCGCCGTGTCGAGCAGCATCGTCGCCAGCCTCGGCACCCCCAAGCAGCAGCCGTCCTCCGCCGCCTCCGCGCGGCCCAGGTTCATCAGGAACGCGCCGGTCTTCGCCGCCGCCGCCACCACCGTCGTGGTACGTACGTGCATGCCGTCGTCGATCAATAATGCATGGCCATGTGTGTCCTCACTATACTACTGCACCGACCACACATTGTACATGCTTGCATGTCTATCCTATCCACTTTCTCTCTAGCTTTTCAGTGACCATTATACGAGCCCCTCCTGAGCTGTGTAACTAACAAGTTGGCACGTGTGTATGTCCCTGCTATTCCGGCACGTCACACGGCTCTTCATCACGAAATGCACTCCTGCAAAAAGCAAAAGCCTCTCCCTTGTGTCCCTTCCCACAATCTCGGAGATTGGTAGCGTATACAGACCAGGGCTTTCTGAAACGAAACAGAATTAATCCAAGTGCCACGCAAGTGTGCAGAACAGACTACCACACGATCAACTCTTGATGCACCTCTGCTTAATTCTTCAAGCTCAAACTATTCTTCTCCTATCCTGCATACGTGTGCCATTGCCCTCAATAGCAATATATTTTTTCCCTAAAAAAATAAACGTTGGTGTCTTTTCCCAAGAGCATGGAGGCGCCGCACTGTTCGGTTGTACCAAGAGCTAATAACAAGGCCAAGTCTGCAAATGCGGCACGCCGCGCCATAACCCATAACCTCATGTACTATTCCCTCCGTTTATATTTATAAAGGCATGGTATGATTTGGTATGATCTTCCAAATTAAAATTTTCATCATTTTTTTGCGGGTAAAAATTCGATCATTCATTTATCTTATGTTATATTGTTATGATTATAAACTTATGATCATTGTAAAAAAAATTGTTTGGAATCCAACCATATAAATTTATACAAAAATCGATAGTTAAATTGATGCTCAAAGGTTATAAAGTTTGTGTACTCCTTACAAATAACATTTAATTTCAACCAATCATTGCATAGTAGTATATAGAGCAGGGTCATATTTTTGCTCAAAATAATCTAATCATTTCCCCATCTGGCACCGGCAACATCAACATGCATGTCAACCACTGCCCCCCGCAAATAGAATAATCGGGAAGCGAGGTGGTTTCCAAAGAGGTGGCCAATGATGTGGTGCTAGTTTAAAGGTCACAACTAGCTAGATGCTTTGTATAGAATTATATAATTCCCCAAAAGTCAAGTGCATGCAGGGAGAAGAAAGATGCAAGTACACTTGCTAATGGCTGGCTTTTCCACTAAACAAAACGATAAGGGTGGTGGGGGAGATAGTAGGGGTCGTCAGTGGACTCGTTGCCTTATGACAGCAACTCCACACAAAGCAGTAGTTGACACTACACAAGATGTGGAGAGAGCGGCCCCCATCCGATCCGTCTTTTGGCTTTTCAGTTCCGTTTTGATCCATCACGCATGAAGCAAATCCAATAACCGACCATCTATCAATTTAAGCTTTATAAAGTGGCCGTCAACGTTAGCTTTTTCTCTCTCTGACGCCCATGATTTCCCGCGTTGCTTTTGCTAACTATTGAGTTTTTTTTCCCCCAGACAAAGCAACTTCTTCAGAAAAGAAAAAAAAACCTTCATTTTCTCTCGTTTTCATCAATCTCTGGGAGGGGAAAAAAAACTTTGCTACGTATTGAACCGGGGGAAAAAGGTGTTATCTTTGGTAACTGTCAGTACTTTGTACTAGTAGTAATTGTCGGCGCTAGGTAGTAGTAGGAGCCCAGATTTTCGTTGGCCTCTCGATCACCTCATGACGCTGATGCGCGCCGCACGACTTGACACTGATCGCACCACGACTCTGTGGCGCGTGCAGTACAAAAACTGTAGCCATTAGATATGCACTAGATATGCGAAAAAAAGGAGATAATAAAAGGAGCTAGGTAGCCCCCCAAAAGGCGGAACTCGATCATCGCTGCGATGGTTGAGAGCAAGCAACAACCATTTGCATGTGGAGTGTGCATTTAAAAAGTTCACGATTGGTGCTAGTGGTGGTTCCTCAATTAAGTAGACCGGCATGATGATCGATGAGTAAGCACGGCAGCTGATTAGGAGGGGGCATCAGGCGGACAAGGTCTCGACGAGCTGAGCTCGACTGCAAGATCGATCCGTCTCCAATAATTTAGGAGTCCCTGTGGTCCGGGCGTTTTGGTTGATGTCAAAAGGGGAGTAGTTTAGGCGAGCCGATAAGGACGATTCTTCGGTCCCCAAAGTCGGGTGCCATTGGTGCCCCGTCGTCCGGCGATGCGACGAGCTAAAACGACCTCTCTGATTGGTGATTACCCACACCCCATGGGGAAGTCGAGTAGCAGATCTGAGTGATTGGGGCGTCGAGATTCCTTGGATCTGGGAAATAACCCCTGGGGAAACGTTTTCTCGATCGTGGGGAGGGAGCAGCAGCAAAAAGGAAGAGAAGGTTCCCGCAGCCACAGCAAGGCGGCCGTGGCCGGCGGCAGATGGCCCGGGCGCCACTTGTGCTTTCGCTCTCGGTACCCGCTGCGCCTCGCATCGCAGCGCGTCAACTGGTCCCTCCTCCAGCCTCGGCCTCAGCAGATGACGAGTGCGCGTTTACCTCCTGAGCTGCTGAGCTCCTGCCCCAACTTTTTCAGTCCGAACGACTCTTGTGGTTTGCCTGACCACCATTTTCCGTACTCCGCCAATAAACTTTCTAGAGCACCGGCTCAACTTGAAAATAAAGCAGAGTTGAGCACACACGTCCTTGTCAAACACATATCACGGGTGCCTAGAAATTGATTTAACGACCCAAAAAAAAGAGGGGGATAAGGCCCTTGCCATTCCGTCCACAGAAGCCGCACTCACTCACTCACTCACTCACTCACCCATTATACCATTATACTTGTGCTGCTGCTCACGCTATTATATTGCATTGCACGTGTAGTAAACCCGACGAAGCGAGAAGCTCGATCAGCAAACGCGAGAGGGGCAGGGCGAGGGGAATAGTAGAGCATTCCGTCTTCCAAGCCGCCGGCGCCGGGCCTAGGGTGTGGGGGAAGAGGAGAAGATGAGCGGGTGCCTCTGCCTCCCTAAAAAGAAGGACGGGGTCGCCGCCGCGTCCATAAATACCCCCGCCGCGTCACTCAAGCCCACCCAACCTCCACCTTCCAAGAAGGTCCGTTCCGTTCCCCCTCCCTCCTCCCTTCTCCTCCTCCTCCTGCAGTGATCCCCGTCCGTCCTTCCTTTTTTTCCCCCTCTCTTGCCCCCATCGCTCAGTAGCACAGCGGCAAAGCAGATCCCTATCCCCTTTTAGATTCACCTTTTAATTTGTGCATGCTCGAACTGCATCTTGCTTCTTGTCCCTGTCCCTCTCTCTCTTTCACGAACTGCATCAATCGAGAGCATACAGGTTGTGGTGCCTTTGTGGGGATGGATGGACGGATGGCTAACTGAAGATTTTTGCCTTTGGGTTGCAGGGAATGGACGCCGTCCAGCGCTTGCAGAGCGGGTTCGACAAGTTCAAGACCGAGGTCTACGAGTAAGTCCATCACCATCAACTCCGCGTTCGATTTCAGTCTCATGGCGCTTTGATTCGCTCCCACTGACGACCCCGTGAACTGAATTTCCCCCTCTCCTTTGCAGCAAGAAGCCGGAGCTGTTCGAGCCGCTCAAGGATGGCCAGGCCCCCAGGGTATGTACTGTGCTTCAATTCCTTCTCCTCCGCCCCCATCCCATCCAATCTCCCTCGCAAACTGCTAAGATTTTTGTCCGTAGCGACGGCTCCGGCCGGCCGGAATCATGGAGAAAGCTTAATTTAGTCAAACCGCGTTCAGTAAACTCCGGTTCCCGTGGGGGTCCGGGGCAACACCTGACTGGCTGGCCCGCAGATTTGGTACTACATGCCCAGGCGTCCTCCAGCAGACAGTGTCACTGGTACTACTAGCAGCTGACCATCAGGATCCCTGCATTACAATTCTCGTCTGCATCTGCTCCCAGTCCCAGGCAAAACCTTTGCTGCTGCCATATTTCCGTTACTGTTTCATTTGCCGAGGTCAGAGTCGTGCTAGACATGCAAGTGGAAACGGCTTGTCCTAATTGCATGACTTAACACTGACGGGGACAGCTTGCCTCCGTTGCATTAGCGGCCGCCAGTGGCCCGTGATCAGGATGGAGTAAACTGAAACCGTTCTTGTTGGACGCGAGCCACAGCCTTTTCAACTGTGCACAGAGAGGGTAGTGTAGTGGGAACGAGTGGATAGCAGCAACCACCACCCAGGCACTGGGTGGTGGTCAATAAAACATGCGCGCGGCGAGTGCACCCCCATGTGCAGGCCATGTTCGTGATACGGTGAGTGGCTTTTGCCTTGTAAAAATTATTGAGAGAGATGTCGCCGTCCCTATATAGGCTCACTTTTTTTCTGAACTGGTGGACGGTGAAGTGGTGATGGATATAATAGTAGTCTTATTTCCTTCTCGTTCCTAGTATAAACCTGGTGCCAGAATCTCACAAGTACAGAGTTTTATTGTTTTCTTAATGGGGCTTCTTGGCTTCGCTGGCACCCTAATTAATCTGTAGTTAGCTGGTTCATTCGAGGCCCAAGTAGTCAAGTAGCAATTTTATTTGCAAAAAAGGTGGTCCTAGTTTGGAGTCTTAATCGGCATGTGGAAAACTAAGAACTACTAGCAACTAGCGGTGTTGAATTCAGAGTTTCAAATTAGTTGAATTTGGTCAAGGTCTCCCTGTAACGTTTTTGTTTTGGACAAGTATATATAGTGCTCTAGTCCATCATTACGTTTGAACGCTGGCATTGTATGGTGGTGACTAGGCATTTCAGACGTCTCCTCGTTTTGAAATTTCCCTTTGACACTGCACCAATCACACACTAGTAGAAAGAGCCGTGAACTCCAAGTTTCCATGGCTATGAGTAGAACAGAAATGCAAGGTGAGCCATGCCATCATTCCATGGCTGATAAACGTGTGGTCCAGCCATGATTGAGCACGGGCCCTACCCAGCAGCTAGAAACCTGTCATGTTTGTGGCTGTGGCGCGCACTGGTCATCGGCATGTAGGGTGTGTTTAGATCCAAAATTGGGATGCAAAATTCTGAGATTTTGCACGGATTTTGGGTTGAAAAGCACTGTTCCGAACTGAAAAGTACTGTAGCACTTTTCGTTTGTTTGTGGTAAATATTGTCCTACCACGGCCTAACTAGACTCAAAAGATTCGTCTCGCAAAGTACATCCAAACTGTGTAATTAGTTTTTGATTTCATCTACATTTAGTACTCCATGCATGTACCGACATTTTTGATGTGATGGGGAATCTTCTTTTTGCATAGTGTATTTTGAGGGAAGTTTGGGCTCTAAACACACCCGTAGAAGAAGAGTAGTTGGGTTGAGCGTGTCCTCAATTCCCAGCCATTGCAAAAAGTTAGGCGCATAAACCACGGCCAGTGCATGTTGCTTTAGCTAGCCTTAAGAACATTTGTGTATTCGCATCCTTGAAATATATGCTATACTATATACTAGACACGTCTCAAAGGCGTATAAAGATCAGAGAAGATGATTGCATCACGCCATTGCCCCCTTTCCAAACCCTAGCCTCCCAATTGTGAGCTTATAATGCAAATAGGAACAAGGTTCCTTTTCCTGCTCATCCCTGGACATGGTGTCCGTCCATCCAGTCGTCTCCATCCTCCTCCTGCAGTAGTAGTTTTGTTGCTGCTCTTGTCACCAATAAGCTCAGCCTGCAGTGCGGATTTGGCAGTTTCGATCCCGCCTTTTGCGTGTCAACTTGCACGGAAATATTCTTGCTTAACGCTTGAGGCTTGCATTGCCTGCCGGCCGGAGTGGGATCAGCATTTTGTTTCTTGCCCGTTGATCGCCCCGGAGCCACATGAAAGCCTGCGTAGAATATCCTACTTTCAAGTAGCTGCAGCTGCAGCTGCAGGGAACCTTCCTTCTTGGCTTTTGTCCATCCTGCCCCCTTGGTAAAAAGTGGCTCGGGACAGGACAGCTAGGATTTTTTTTCAAAAACAGAGACAGCCAGGTCAAAAGCGGCAGCCTTTTTTCCGAGCGCGTGGTACCAGGAAGAGCCACTAGAAGGTCCAGAATCGTGTACTCTGCCGATCAGTGACGCCGATCTGCCTACCTGCTTATCGATAAGAGCCGTGTGGGGGCGTGAAACGTCCATTAGCGATCACACTGATGCTTGATTTTCTTTTGCTAATGGTGCTGATTTTCCCCTTTTTGACAATGCTATGCTGCAGTACATGGTGTTCGCCTGCTCTGACTCCCGTTGCTGCCCGTCGGTGACCCTCGGCCTGCAGCCCGGCGAGGCCTTCACCGTCCGCAACATCGCCGCCATGGTCCCACCCTACGACAAGGTACACACTGCCTGACTGATTAACGCATGGACATGTGTGTTTTTTCTGTTCTTCGGCCGTCCATGACCACTGGCATGTCATTTGCCTGTGCTGCGTGCGCAGACCAAGTACACCGGCATTGGGTCCGCCATCGAGTACGCCGTGTGCGCCCTCAAGGTCGAGGTCCTCACCGTCATCGGCCACAGCCGCTGCGGTGGCATCAAGGCGCTCCTCTCCATGAAGGATGGCGCACCTGACAACTTGTAAGTAACGATGGAATTAGTTAAGAGTCTATGATCGAGCAACCTTTCACGCAGCGTCGTGTTTCTGATCCGAGTACGTTCTGTGTCGTCCATTTGGTGATGTCCTCAGCCACTTCGTGGAGGACTGGGTCAGGATTGGCTTCCAAGCCAAGAAGAAGGTGCTGACCAACCATGGCTCGGTTCCGTTCGATGACCAGTGCACTCTCCTGGAGAAGGTATGTTTAAGCTACTCAATAATTACCATGGTGATCTCTAGTTATTACTTTCAAAAACAGTAGCAGTGTTTGCAGTGCCAATTGCATCTACACTTGTGTACTGCTTGATATCCAATTGGTTTGCTCATGAAAATATGTCGCATTTCTGAATATTTTTGCAGGAGGCTGTGAACGTGTCCCTCCTTAACCTCCTGACCTACCCCTGGGTGAAGGAAGGTGTGGCAGCCGGGACCCTCAAGCTGGTCGGCGGCCACTACGACTTCGTCAACGGGGTGTTCTCCGTATGGGAGAAATGAGCCACCCGGCTGCTAAACTCCTACGATCATACATACATACATACCAAAATAATGCACCCGATCGATACCAATGCATGGAGTCCTTACTACATTTACCTTCATGGAGTACTTACTACATACATCTACCGCCGCCACATATATATACCAGCTCGTCCGATGTGAATGTAATAATTTATCGCATTTTCTACCTCTTTACAAGCTTTTATATGTACTAAATGATGCGTAATTTGACCGTCTTGTGGTCAAAAGACATCAGCTATGTACAAGTCTTTTTATTGCCATGGCTATATATATATAATTTCATAATATTATCGTAAATAAAGAGTTCACTTTTTTACTACCCCTTCATGTTGACTTTTTGTCCCTTCCTAGTTGCTGATGCTACTATTTTTACGTGACAAACAAAAATAATTTTGTATGTGAAAGTACTTCTAGCCAAATTTGTTAGAGGAGTTGAGAAGCATGGTTAACATCCGAGAGGTACTTTCACATGTAAAATTAGTTGAGAAGCATGGTTAACTTGGCTACAGGTACTTTCACCTCGGCCCTTTGATATGTGAAAGTACCACCGGACTACTTTTTCAGTGAAAAGAGGGATCTAGCCAAGTTAGAAAAATGTATAGACTCCAACACAATTGATTGTCTTTTTGCTCTCCTCACGGGTGATCTCACCTCGGCCCTCTCTATCCCCGACTCCCACTCTCCTTCGCGCACTCCTGCTTGCAGCGACACCCCCAACGGTGACACCTCTCTCTCTCTCTCTCTCTCTCTCTCTCTCTCTCTCTCTCTCTCTCTCTCTCTCTGATCGCCGGGGACAACCAAAGCGGGAGGTGGATGGAGCGGCCTGCAGTGAGGTCGTCGCCGACTGGGATGGTGGTGGTGGTGGTGGTGGTTAAGGTGGCGGCAGAGTTAGGTTAGGGTTCGAGGGTTGCTGGGGTTGGAGCCCTTGTGTAACATACCATTTTTTCTAGACAATTAAAGATGTCTCCTAGAAACTTGTTCTAAAACTACATGGCAAATCAGCCCTAGAGCACGTGCATTTGATACCATTTGCATCGACACATAGAATTTCATAAGCCACATATACACTCTTGGGTGATCTAACCTATTCTCTCACTCCAAACTCTATTTAATTGACCCTAAAGACCCTATATAGCAGAGCTCTACATCTAGGTGTATTCAAATTTGAAATATTTCAAATTTGGATTAAAACTTCAACTCAAACAATTAGAAAATCTCTAGAACTCTACCTAGGCCGAAACCTTCCCTCTGGCCCAACCCAACCTCCTGTCCTAGTCCACCTCTCAGTCACCTTGATACCGTCTCCAATAAGGAGTTTCTCCATGAAGGGGATATACACTATACACGTCCCCGGCACACGATAGTCGACGCTGTTCCACGTCAAGCTGGAGGGTCAAAGACTTGCCGGCGAGCCACCAAAGCTCCAAGGCGTTCGCAAACCTTTTACAACTGTGGTAGGAACACCTTTCACTCTCTCTTCTCTAGGTCTATCTTAGCAGTAAACACTCTTCTAAGTTTATGCCAAGTCTTTGATGAATCACTTAAACACTTTTGATAGCTTGTGTTCTTGATGATCTGCAATGAATTCCTGCACACCCTAATAATTCCAAATGGGCGAGTGGAGGGTATAAATAGTCCATAAGGTCAATAGATTCATTGATCCAATAACTAGTTAAAATGTACCATTTGTTGCTCCGAGGGCATGTTTTGGGTAGCATCGGAACATTCGGTGCAACCAGGCATTTGCCTCCCCATACCATCGAAATATCCTATGCTGAAGGATTTCTGGTCACAATCTCTCTGGAACTCTCTCAAGTAAATATGCTTCGTCTAACTCCTCTTGATCAATCATCGGATCTTCCAGTGCTATTGAGTTTTCTTTGTCTTACTAACTTTCTCCTCAGAATTCATCTGATGCTACTAGAAAAATGATATCCGAACATCTGATGGTTTGTCTTTGACTTGTCTTTTTTTTTAGTGTACCAATTGCGATGATGTTTGCTCTGACAGTTGTTCCTGTGGACCATCAAAACTCCGATGGTACTGGTTTTTTTGAGCTGAATATCATGACTTACACAACAAAGATAATGTCATCAATATTTCCTCTGTCATTTGGATGCTTCAATACCACAGAATAATCATATATATCACGATTTGGTCACTTGAATATTATATCTTGGATGCTTGAATACCATAAGTTGGATATCAACAATACCATAGCTTGGATACTTAAATAACATGATTTGGATCTTGCCATGATTTGATTTGCATACTTGGGACCTATAAAACCTACAAGACACATGCCTAATAAATCATTAGTCTCAACGATTATGTTGTCACTCGGTTAACAAATCACTAAAATGAGATTATATTCGCTCCATGTTGTTGGCCCTGTTACGTAGGGAGTCGTTTCTCCATATTTTTCATCTCTCTTTATTTATTAGCGTGTCGTCTCAATTTTTGTTCTTAGCTGGCAGCGTAGTTAATATAGATAGAAAGTATTATTAATAACCCATTGAGATTGTCCTTAACATCCAATGTGCTCGTCTAATCGTCTTCGTCTCAGTAAACTTGACATTCAATGTATATGCCTTTCGAAATATGATACCGGGGCTAGGAGAATCTGGTGTTTCTCCTCCATTATTTTCTCTTCTCTTTTTTTCAATGATCAATAGTACTCTGGAGCTCACCATTTCGAAGAAAAAAAAAGTGTCTTATCCTGCGTACATACCGCTCCGTCGCTCTCCGGTCCACCGTGTTTTCCCTCTGGAGCTCTGCTCGTCCTCGCCGGCTCCGATCCGCCACCAGCCGGCACACTGCACGTCGCGATCCCTGCCCACCGCGCCGTTTTTATTACCACATCTTTCTCGCGCCTCCATCATGCTCGATCGTTTCCCCGCAGCCGGATGGGAACCCCCACCAGCCAAGGCCGGCGCCACGCGCGTGCCCGGAGCACCATCAGCCGCGCGACCTTTGGGAGCTCGGTGGGTTAGTGGTGGTACGTGTGTGTACCTGTCCGTCCGCCTTCCTGTACACACAGGAACACGTCCCGGTCTGGACTGGTTCGCCGTTTCACGCGTCCATCCGCCCACAGCTGCACGATCGTCGACCGCCCGGGGAGGGGGAGAATGGGGGAGCAGGAAAAGAAGGTGAGCCGCTGCTTCTGGTGCCTCCCCCCTTCTATAAAAGGACCCCCAGGGAGGCATGGACGGGGCACCAGCTCTCTACAGCGAACCAAAGCCTTTCTTCTACAGCCTTCCTTCTTCAAATCCCTCTACAACCAGAGGTCCACCCACCGCACAACAAAGGTCAGCCGCCCCCTCAACTCCATCTCTTGATTCGCATGACTCTCTCTCTCTCTCTCTCCAAGAAATCTGCGTGACGCATCGCGCGATCCTGCTGTGGACGCATGGTGTCGTACTACGGTAGTGCTGACGACATGATCTGTGGTTCTTGCAGGGCCATGGCGGACGCCGTCCAGCGCTTGAAGACCGGATTCGAGCACTTCAAGGCCGATGTCTACGAGTAAGTAATCCGAGCCACTGCACTAGCTGTTTTTCTGAAGCCTCCCGCCGCCGCTCGACGATTCGTGCATGGTGACGGTGCGGAGCGAATTGCCGTTCTAACGATCGATCTGTCTCCTGCTGGCAGCAAGAAGCCGGAGCTGTTCGAGCCGCTCAAGGCCCACCAGTCCCCCAAGGTACGCGCTGTCATGCCGTCCGAAATGTTCCGTCCTGCGTGTTCTTGTTCCGAAGCTGTAGATTTTGTAAATTATTAGGCCCCTTTGGCAGAGCTGTGGCTGTGGCTGAAACGACTGTGGCTGTGGCTGCTCTGGTAAAATGACTTCTTTGGTGAAGCTGAAGCCATTTTGTAAAGTGTTTGGCAAAACGGTTGTGGTTGTGACTTCTCTGTACTTTTAATGCCACATATGGGGAAGAAGCCGTGGGGAGCCATTATTTTTAACTTCACCTCCCTAGTACAAATTGCAAAACAGCTTCTTTATGATTTCGGGTTGGAAGCCGTTTTTTGGTTAGGTGTTTAGCAGAGTTTCTGCAGAAATCGGTGGAGAAGTATTTGGAAAAACCGTGCCAAACGGCCCCTTACTCTGTACTCGTCAGAAAGCTCCGAAGCTGTGCGGGGATCTGGATTGGCAACCGTCTACTAGGTAAGCTAGCACATCGGGAATCACGGGTCCCCAATTTGCCACCAACCAACCCTGAAGGCCGTTCGTTGTCCGTTGATGATCTAGCGGCCCTATCCACGCACAACGGCGCCGTGCGTGTGTGCACACAGCATTTGGTCGGGTTCAAAGTTGACCAAATGGGGAAAAAAAAGAAGAAGTGATAGAAGTCTGCTGCTCTAATACGTATAGCTATACACCAGCTGTAAGAAATTAATAGCATCTAAAATACTATAGATAATATATAGCTAGACCAACATTAAAAAGCGATATCAGATAGATATATATATGTAGTAATGGTATACCACAAATACGTATTCCTCTCCTTTTCTAGAGCCGGCACGCGGTTTCAATGTCATACTAGAGTTATGTATTATATATAGAAGTATTTTTTATGGTTAATTTAGAAACATTTAATCTTATTTAATTAATCTGTATGTTTTAAATAAAGAAAATTGAAGGATCAAAGTTAGAAATGCTTAGCCTAAAATAATCTTCATTAAATAGATAGACATGTTGTGATTGGAGGAATAGTTGCTAGTTTTGTCTCTTATCTTTCTTTTCGAAAGACTCTCTTATCTTTCTTATCATGGAGTATAAAAGAACACAGTTTGATGGGGACTCCAAACTGTGTATATGATGACCGGAAATGTTTGAATGCTGCAAGTTGCGCCCCCGAACTAAAGATTCCATACGTTTTCTAGCCACGATCCCCCTTTGTCTTCACTCGCAAGTAAAGTACTCTCTCCTGTAGCTGTTAATCAGCTCCTATCACCGGCCTTTGCCCCCTTGCTAGGAACGAGGAAGAGGCTGAGAGCAATGGCCGTCGTCAGGTCAAAAGTAGCATGCCTTTGTTTTCGTATCGCACACGTACACACTCGATCTGCCGACGCTGCTGAAATCTGAATGTTCTTCGTCGTCGTTCTCCGCCGCTGACGGTTACGTTGTTGGCCTGCTGCCTGCAGTACATGGTGTTCGCCTGCTCCGACTCCCGCGTGTGCCCGTCGGTGACCCTCGGCCTGGAGCCCGGCGAGGCCTTCGCCGTCCGCAACATCGCCAGCATGGTCCCACCTTATGACAAGGTACGTGGTAATTCCGCCACTTGGAGAGCATCGGCTCCTCGACATCAGCTGATGACATGTCACTGACGTACTGCTGCTGCGTGCGCAGACCAAGTACGCCGGCGTCGGGTCCGCCATCGAGTACGCCGTCTGCGCCCTCAAGGTGGAGGTCATCGTCGTCATCGGCCACAGCCGCTGCGGAGGGATCAAGGCGCTCCTCTCGCTCCAGGACGGAGAGGCCGACAAGTTGTAAGCGACTGATCATCAAAAAATGGATTCAGAAAACGATGGCGTTGAAACTCCAGTATCTTATTGCGCAGCATTATTGTTTGACTTGAGCATGTTTTTGTTCTCTTTGTGCAGCCATTTCGTCGAGGACTGGGTCAGGATCGGCGCCCCTGCAAAGACAAAGGTGCAGGCCGACCACGCCGAAGCTGCTTTCGAGGACCAATGCTCCATCCTGGAAAAGGTACGCTAGCTCTGGCTTCAAAGATTTCTCTCGGATCTTCATCATCTTGAAGACTACGTAGCTCGAACGGAACGATTTGCTCATGAGGTGTTTCGTCGGATCTCTGAATACTCTACTTCTTATCTTTGCAGGAGGCCGTCAACGTGTCCCTTGAGAACCTCAAGACCTACCCGTTCGTCAAGGAAGGGCTGGAGAAGGGGACCCTCAAGCTGGTCGGCGGCCACTACGACTTCGTCTCCGGCAAGTTCGAGACATGGGAGCCCTAAGCACCCAACCAGCAGGCCAGCTCCACCATAGACGTACCTACAAATATGCTCCCGATCAATACATACGACTGCGTGGAGCGCGACTAATTGGACCCTATACAGCTAGCCATACCGGATTGCTCTGTGAACTGTAATAAGCAACACAAATTTCTACCGTGGAGGATTTATTTGGTTTTTTTTTTGTAATGTATGATGATGCAAAATTTGATCGATCTGTGATCAAAAGACATCAGGTACAATGATCTTTTCATTAATATTATCGAGATGAAGAGAAAAAAAGAGTTTACCTTTTTATTCTACCTCTCTTTGCTGTTCCCCAACTTTCTGTCTTTGTCCTAAATGTTGACTTTTCTTTTGCCACGCATGTGTGCTTGGGCTTAGCAATTAGGACCCTGGTGGTTTGCACAGGATGTAGTTGCCAACATTGCAAATTCTGCTTTAATTATTGAATAAATTTCCTGCCATTTGTCTTAAACAAGTATCGTTTCAGGGCATGTTTGGATTTCAAGTGCTAAAACCGTAGTGTCTAAAATTGTCTAAAACTACTAGACGCCTCCCGTTTGGATTTACTGTCTAAACTACAATTAACGCTACGCACAATTACCAAAGTACCCCTTCTTTAGATTTGGCGCCACCACAACTTTTAGCAATGAATGAATGAGGGGGTGGAAGACACTTTTAGCACCTCTTTGGGTTCTAGAGGTGCTAAAGAGTTTTAGAAGCCTTTTAGACAGAGTATTTGGTTCTTTAGACCCTAAAACTGTCTAAAATTAGTTTAGACAGTTTGCTTGAGCACTTGGAATCCGAACAGACCCTCAGTTGTATTGTTCAGAGAACACTGAAAACAACTTCATACACTACATATGAATCAAGAAACGTTAAAAACAAAAGCGAAATACTAGTATCCTTGCAACGAGATCTACGAAGAAAGACAGATACTTTTGAAGTTGTTTCATGCTAATTGTCAATTTATGTTGAATGCTAGTTATTTACAAATTTGTATAGCAACTTATTATGGCAGGAACATCGTTCGTGCGCACGGGAAGGAGTGGAATTCGGCCCACAAGCAATTTGGCCCATGAAGTGAAGAGGAAGGAGGATCGGTCATATTTATTCATTGTGTGCGGAGGTAAAATGAGGAACATTGTAATAGATTTTGTTTCTTTTTTCCTTCTCGTTTTATTTATTTCCATTTTTTATTTTCTTGTCATTTTCCTTTTTTATATAATATAATATAGCCATTCATCAAACCTGTTGTGCATCACGAGCAAAGTAATATCAGCATGTCAAGATTATGCAGTGGTTTTATCAAAATTTGTGAGAGTACATCATACACCTTTTTATTAATCCTATTCCTTCTTTCAGAAAAAAATCTTATAGGAGAAATGGGCTGACAGCGTAACTGCAATAAAAATGGAGTTATAAGCAAAGCAACATTTAAGGAGACCACAATAATATTACTGTCGCCATGAATAATTAAATAATGAAATCGGCAAAATTCCCGTCCACTAGCGATCGTTTCCGTACAGATATTCTTATCAACAGTTTTCGATCGTTTTCATCTACTAACAGCTCATGCGCTAGAACAGTGAGAACTGTAGCATGTGACGGGAGCAACTTCAACAGTTTGTTATCTTAACTTGGCATCTATCTAATTTTGGCAAAACATGAAAAATTAGCCTCCAACAGTTTGTCAAAACAACTTGGCATCAATAGCAACTTGCCATCCCTCCCCTCGCCGCGCGTATATATGCGCGCGAGTATCCGTGGCGCATCCCCTCCGTAACAGAGAGGTGGAAGGACCTAAAAATAATTTTGTTTCTATCTCGGGATTCCTGGTGTAAGTTTTCAAGAGGTAGAAGGACATAACATGATTTTGTTTCTCTCTCAGGGTTCCTGATGTAAATTAGATCTGAATTTGGCAAGTGAATTATACCAAACTGTTGGAGATGAGTTCTTTTTTTACTTGGTATATCTTTTTAGAAGTTGACAAAACACAAGATTTGACAAGTAAAATTTGGCAAACTCTTGGAGATGTGGTCTGTTCGTTCCATCTCGATCTCTTCGGTGAAGAAGAGTATAGATAGATAGTAGGCGGCGCATGCGACGTGCACCCGTGCTCTCCAGAGTCCCGATCCAGAATTTTTTTTATATTTTTTTTCTCTATTTTTCAAAAATAAATGATCCGTCAGAAATTTAGCAAAACTATACATCTGCCGCCGTGGCCCACGGCGGTAGGGGTCCTACCGCCGTGCGGCACGGCGGCAGGGGCCGTGGCCCACTGGCAAGGGCACATACCGCCGTGCCACACGGCGGTAGGGGCCTACCGCCGTGCCGCACGGCGGTAGGAGCCTACCGCCAGGCGGCAGCGTGGCCTTCAGGTACCGCCGTAGGCCACGGCGATATGTATGGACCTACCGCCGTGCCCTACGGCGGTAGTTTTTTTTTTTGGTAAATTTCAATTTTTTGAAGCATTGATAGTTAACGACGAACCATTGATACTTAACGACGAATCACAGAAATAAGCAATGGCACGTACGACACAAATACCCTATCTTTGTGCCGCTGCTAGTCCTAACGCGGCTTAGGGAATTTAGATAAACGATTACAACATTTGTAGTCTAGTTGTACGAGTAGTACCCGGAGAACCCGGACATCATAAACCCGCCGGAGTGCTGGGAGGGCATGTAGTACCCGTACCCCGACGGGGGTGGAGTTGGATCAGACGGTGGCGGGGGTGGAGTTGCTGGTGGAGTGTTGTCCTTCTTCTCGTGGCACGGACAGCAGCAGAACTCGTCCTCACACCCGGTGTTCGTCTTCACCACCATTGGTCCAGTCACCGGTCTGTCGTCGTCGTTGGTAGATGTCGGATCTGGAGAAGCCAATGCCGACGCGAGTTCTTGCCTCAGGTTGAAGATGACAACATCCTCGAGGTTGTTGATGTACTGTTGATACGGGTCAATAGCTGGGGGATCCACCCATTGCACGAAACCGCAGTTATCTGGTTGGTCGGAGTACTGCAGAAACCGTGATTACATTAGTAAATCATAAAATGATGAAGGACAGAGGTCAAGGAGTGTGTCACCATCTCCTTCTTCTGCCTCAGTGGCAGCACCATCTCCTGCTTGTAGTTCAGCCTCACCCTAGTGAGCAGCACTACCCTCCTTATGCACTTGACTACTAGACCCAGCCTTATGAACAACTTGGATAAACAACATCACAGGCAAACCAATTTCATATGCTGTTTTGATATAACTCCTCTAATGTTCAGTGCCTTGAAGTGGCATAAGCTCCCAATATACTGCCTCACTCCTGTTGATTAGAGTCATAATGAACAAGTCATGTTGCTCTGCATCTACATGGAATGCCCTATAAAAAAGTTGGTAATGGACCCCCAAGTTCTTTCGGCTGCTCTTCTAATCACATGGTCAACCGAATTAAATTCTGACAAGTCAACTCCATGTTCACCATATCTAATCTGCCCATTACCGAAATACAACTTGACAGTAACTGCATCCGACATGTCTGACAGCATGAAAAAAATGCTATTAACAAGTGGATCTGTAACTACAAAATATATCTACTCAGAGCTACACTACGACTATATTTTTACTAATCGATCTACCCTAAAACTATAATTTTACTATGCAGGTCTACACTAAAACTATATTTTTACTAAGCAGATCTACACTAAAACAGTACTTCAAAATATGAATTATCACAGTTGAAAATATTAAGTACCAGAGTATTACCTCTAACGAGACGAAAAACCGGCAGAGCTTCGCACCTTCACCACCTCCTCCTCACTCCCTTCTCCTCTCCCCCTCTCTTTCTTTTTTTCGAATTATTATGACATTTTCGGCTGAATTTCGGCCTTATATAGGCAGCAGTTCCTAGCGCCGTGGGGCACGGCGGTACCAGGCCTGCTGCCGCCGTGCCCCACGGCGCTAGGACCTGCCGCCGTAGCCCACGGCGGTATGTCCCTACCGCCGTGGGGTACGGCGGTATGTCCGTCGCACGCTACGGGCCCACGCCTGGCCGTGGGCCACGGCCCCTGCCGCCGTGCCGTACGGCGGCAGATGTATAGTTTTGCTAAATTTCTGGCGGACCATTTATTTTTGAAAAATAGAGAAAAAAATATTAAAAAAATTCCCCGATCCAGCCCGAGCACGACTCCGGGCCCATGTTAGAACCCAGTGGGATGGATGACCTGAACGTCGAGCGTTCGGAAGGTGGGCCTCGGCCCAACCTAAAGCTGCCCCGATTTTATAGCTTTGGCGTGGCCTACGTGATGATCCTGAACGGAACTCTGTCTGATCGCTTTCACTTACCTTTTAGTGTTTCGCAGTTCAAATTAGGACATAATTCATCATCGTCTAGGGTTAATGAATTCCAAATTGAAAGCGCACAGGATAAGCTTCCTCCGATCCTGCCGAATTCCAGCTCACGCGTTTTTTTTTATATAAAACGAAGTTTCATGTGTTCGGTTTCATCCCGACCGAAACTGCAGAGACCCTCTTCTCGAGAGCGCCCCACCTGACTCTCCATCGATCTCCCTCTCCCTCCTCGAGCAGCCCGCGAGGGGCGATCGGCGAGGAGTCAGACTCGGTGCAGTACGTTACGTGACTTACCAGTCACTGACGTGTGGGCCCTACGGCCTGTGGTCCCACACGTCAGTGACTGGTAAGTCACGTAACGTACGTCACTGAATCCCTGCCCGATCGGCGATGGGGGATGCTGCTGCTGCTTCCTCGCTCACAGCAAGCCGCCGCGGGAGAACCCGATGCACCCGTCCTGGGAGCCGCTCATCTGGAGCGGATCGGGCGCTGCCAGCCACCACCACCACCAGGCTCAGCCTCAGATGGTCACCTACAGCGAGGCAAGTCCCCGATTGCTGCAATTCTCGTGTCGCGCACTCGTGAGGCAGCATTGTATACTATTGTTTCCCTTTCGCTCCCTTTTTGGCTGACGGCTGCTGCTGCTGTGCACTGCAGGGGTTGGGTGCTGCGGAGAGATTGAGGGCTGGGTTCAGGACGTTTAGGAGGACTATTTACGAGTGAGTATGATCCGACGCAATTATGTTTCTAGGTTGAGTTTGTTCCTGATTCAGTTCGTTTCTTCTTATTTGGTGGTGGCTGTTGACAGTAAGAACCCCATGCTGTTCGCGCGGCTCAAGTCTGCTCAGTCCCCAAAGGTACGCACCATCAGGTTGCTGCATGAAAAAACCTACATTTGGTCGTTCAAGGATATTTAGGGTGTGATCATGCATTCATGCATAGTGTACTCACTGGTAGTTCTTGCAAATAGAGTTTTTTCTCTCTAAAAAATGGAACTGCCTGTTTGGTAGATGTGAATAGTCTGCTATCACTTCTGCTTGTTGGTTGTTCAACCCACACTGCTTGAAAGCTCAAAAACAGAAATTAATCTGAAATTCTTCAGTTAAGAAGAAATTTGTATTTACAAGGGCAACATAGATTGCTTCAGTTTTGGGGCAGTTTGTGCTTAACCAGCACCAATTTCTTCAAGCAAAATAAGTTTGAACGTCTCATAACAAAAATGAGTTGTCCTGGACTCCTGGGCAATTGATGTATCTGTGAGATGAGGCAAATTGGTCTTTTCTTTTCAAGCTTCTATCATACATATCTTTACTTAGTATCTACTAGGCTATGTGTTCCTAGGTTAGTTCACAGTTCATATGATTTCATTATTGTCAACATAGGAGGACTGCACTAGCTTATCGTCTGGTGGTAACCTACTGTCTTTGTGAGGTGGAACCTAAAACCAGGAGCTCTACCAGAATAACCGAAGGACCGTAACAATTTGCATACTTTTGATTGGTATCAGTAATATATTCATTCAGGTTGGCACACTTCTGATAACAAGAAGGAAAAATGCATAAAAGCACGCCTAAGCTTCATGCTGTTTTGTATCTTCCTATTGGCATTCCTGCTTGTTTTCTTGCCCATGTTTGTCAGACTTCTCCCTCATTAGAGATTTAGAGAGGTTCAGGTATGGACCAGACAGGCCAAAAATAGTAACTTTCCATGGAGCATGCCACAACTTTGATTGATTTTCTGAATATGTTAGGCAGGAGTGAACATGGATAGTTCCACTTAATTCTCTTTAATGTTGTGCTGTGCTATTCAGCACAAACTGCGCTTCAATAATACCAAGGATCTTTTTTCTCTGGCTTAATGGTTAATCTGTTATTGCTTGCAGTACATGGTGTTTGCGTGCTCTGACTCACGTGTATGCCCATCAGTGATCCTCGACCTGAAACCAGGAGAGGCCTTTACTGTCCGTAACATTGCCGGCCTGGTTCCGGCTTACCATCAGGTCCATGCTTTTGGGGAATATTTTTCACATTTTAATTTCGTGAACTGATAATTTTGGCCTGCACATTTGAATATATAACCAACTAACCTGTACATTCATGTCTGACCACAGAATATGCACTCCAGCGTTGCGTCGGCCATTGAATTTGCTGTGACTATCCTCAAGGTGAACATTGAATTTGCTTCTCTCCACACATCCATTTAAGTTTCGGATTAAATCTGTTAGTGAATTGTATGAAAATCTAAAAAAATAGCACATATGGCCAATGAAACTAACTATTTGCACATCTGTATACTGTCGCAGACCTCATTAATAGTTAGCATGTTTTAAGAAGGTAAATATTTTCATCATGTGTTGGTGTTCTAGTTTGGTAGATTCATAGTTTTTATTTGGAATCATTATGGTTAGTATACCTACATGTGTTTTCTTAACTCACTGTAATCTGTCCACAGGAACCGAATAGTTCTAGAATTCAACAATATTTACAGCTCTACTTGGTGCTGACGTGATTTTCTTCTGACCATGAAAAGCACTACTTGTTACACGCTTTTGCAGGTTAAGTGCATTGTGGTTATTGGTCACAGCTGCTGTGGTGGAATCAGGGAACTCCTCTCTCTGAAGGATGATAAACCTCAAACCTAGTAAGTAATTGTCTTAATCTTGCTCCAAATTGATATGTCTCCTTTATCTTCACCTTACTGATAAAAACAAAATATGTATAGCTGTATATGACAGAGAGGTCCAAGTAAATGAGTTAGTTAAAACTTGACTCAAGCTGTTTGTACAGTACTATCTAAAACTTCTATCACATCGTGTCTTTCAATCTTTTTTTCTCTAATAAGTTGTCCTCTGTTCATTTGATCTCTTAGCCACTTCATTGACAACTGGGTCAAGATTGGTCTGGCTATCAAGAAGAAGGTGGAGCGAGAACATGCCTTATTGTCTTTTGATGAACAATGCACCATGTTGGAAACTGTGAGTATTATAAAACAGTTGGTTTTCAATACTTCAGTTTGCTGATTTATGATTTATTTGTCACTGTTAAGTGTTAACCATAGTGACTGAAATTTCCCACATGTGCTAGTTGTTGTTTCCCAATCAGATTAGACACTGATGTAGCCTTTTTTTTTTGTGCATTTCTGAATGCTGTGCAGGAGGCCGTCAATTTGTCCCTTAGAAACCTGGCGACCTACCCATTCGTCAAGGACAAATTGGGCAAGGGAGCGCTCAAGCTGATTGGTGCCCGCTACGACTTTGTTCATGGCAGCTTCCAGACGTGGCATGCCTGACAGATGAAGTTCTGAAAATGGCGGTATTATGTTTTGTATATACAAGAGTTATCGAGGTGGCATTGCTCAGTATGCATGCATGGCGTTCTTCGTTTTAAGTCGAACAACAAGTACAAGAGGTGTGTTTCTAACGTGCTGTGCGCTGTGTGCACTACTCCATGCTTGTATTACGGGTGCTCTAATTATGCTGAGAGCCTGAGACGTGCCATGTGAAATGTTTTGGCAGGTGTCGAAAAATAAAGATATGTCTATACGTGCTGGAGATGAAAACTTGGCACATGACATTTCTGCAGTGATATTGTGAATGTGGCTAAAGGCTGAATGTATATCTGAAAAGCGTGGATATGAGCTGATGCCTCTGTGGCAAACTGTCAACAGAAACTTGTGACCAATCTGCAGGACTCAGTGCTGCCTGCCTGATCTGATTGGTGCATATCCCAATCGAATTGGCTGAACCCATCTGTATTTTCGCAGCAGCAGTAGTAGTAGTAGAATGTTTTTTAAGAGTTCAAAGGGCCAACCCCCTGTCGAAATGCATCGCAACAAGACAAGGTTTAAAGTTTCAGTACAGCAATGTGAGCACATTGGCACAAAAAAGAGCTCTCATATGATATCTATTATCTACCACGGAGTACTGATTACCTGACCACCCCGTTTAGTTGGTGAAAAGTGGCACCAAAAAGAGCTCTCATATGATATCTATTATCTACCACGGAGTACTGATTACTTTTTTTTTAGATAATGGATTAAAATCCGATCACTACGAAATGTATACGGCCTTATTATTACAAGAAAGTCCACTTATCAACTTGTATTGCTGAACACAAAAGGGAACTAAAGACAATAAAAGAGATAAAAAAGGTGCCAATCTATTATTATGCTTCCATCCATGATTGGTCTGTTCCAAGGTAATAACCTCTAGCATCGAGCTCACCTTCCGGAACATCTCCTTTGTGTCGTCATCAAGCTGTAGTTGCGACCAAAAACGCAACCAATAAGTTCCTCTGAAAAGAGCCTGCATAAACGAAGTATAATTGGTTTTGTTAAATACAATGTCATTACGACATCTCCAAATTGCCCAACATAATGCAGAGACTCCCACCAAAATCATTTTTTTGATAATTTTATTTTGGTTAGAAAGCCATCGCTCAAACATATGTGGAATCGATCTAGGCGGGGTTGTCGGGGACGGTCATTAGGGGTCCCCTAACTAAGGGGATAATCACCCTCGTTGAACGCAAACTGCCCAAGGGCTATTCCCCAAACCCCGGTCACGGGACATCGCGGGCCCACGGCCTGCTACGGCCCAGCGGCAGCCTACACCGAGAAGGCCCGCTTGACCGCCTCGCTCGAAGGCTCCGGCTCCTCGAGCAGATTTCCGTCTCGCTCGAGGGCTCCGGTCCCTCGAGCGGATTTCCGCCTCGCTCGAGGGCTCCGGCCCCTCGAGCGGATTTCCGTCTCGCTCGAGGGCTCCGGTCCCTCGAGCGGATTTCCGCCTCGCTCGGGGGGCTCCGGCCCCTCGAGCGGGCAGCCGTCTCCACTCCACCAGACAGCGGCATTTAATGACCAGTCCCACGGCAGGACACCAAAGTCAACGGTGAATCTCCCCCCACGCCGCGCGACTGACGCAGTCAGAGCGCCTGACACCGCCACAGTGCGGCCTAACCCGCCACTGTGCAGCCATCCCTGGCCCTGTGCGGGCGCTGCGCGGCCCTGTGCGGACAGGTAGGCGTCATTCCGCGACGCTGTGCTACCTGCTCCCGTCCTCCCCCTACGGCGAGACCCTCGAAGGAACATGGGGGCACCCTCGAAGGGTGTACGGGCGGAGAGCGAGCGTGCGCTCCGACTGACGCCGCCGTACGAGCGGCGTGCGCCATGTCCCCTCCGCCAACTCCGGCGCCGCACGGCCATCCCGGGCGCTGTGCGGCCATCTCCGGCACTGTGCCGCCACTCCTGCCACTGTGCAACAGGTCGTGCAGTACTGTGCGGACAGGCTGGTGATGCGTCGCGACCCCCGCACCACCAACTCCGGTCCTTCCCCCGGCGGCCAGACCCTCGATTCAGCAGGGGCGGTCCCTCGAAGTCAAAGCAGGACGGGTCACAGTGACCACCACGCCCCCCCGCAGAAGCCGGAGGGCGCTACCAACTCGCGCCAGGAACCATGACGTGCGGGGACAAGACCGCCACCGCCATACTTGTTAGTACACAGCCACTATGCTGGCTGCCGAGCAGCATCATTGTAACTGCCCTCCCTTGGCCTATAAAAGGGAGAGGCAGAGCCCCCTGCGCGGGGACGACTCTCACTCACTGGCACCAGCACACCGCCACGTTCCATATATTGGCACTTGCCTCAATCATCTCAGTAGGGACTTGGGGGAATTTCCTCCTCTCCCGCCTTGCTTGTAGCCCCCCTCTACAAGCACCACCGGTGCAAGCTAATACAGTGCGCAAGCACACTCTGCTGGACGTACGGTCGCGTGGCCGGAACCAGGATAACTCTCGTGTTTCCTTAGCTTAGCACCGCCCATCGAGAAGCAGATCCCAGCGCAAATTACTAGTTGGTGCCGGTGCTAATCCGGACACCGACAGTTGGCGCGCCAGGTAGGGGAGCACTGTGATCATCCACCCGCTTTCTCGATGGTGACTGTCACCGAGCACACATCGGAGAGGCCCGCCTGGGGCGAATCCGACTCATTCCCGGCCGGCTTCGAGATTTGGTTCGGGAGCATCCACTACCAGGCGACTGGCAACGGCTACCACATGCGCATCCTCATCAGGGACGTGCTCAAGGCGGCGCCGCCCGGAACGACGGCTGCCCCAATGCCAGCAGTGTTCCCACCACCACCCCGGCGCCGTAAGCGTTTGGGGAAGCACTCACGGCGAGCGCGCACGGCGCGACGCCAAGCGGCAGGCCCCCCATGGGGTTGAAGCCGGCGAGCTCCCACCTGTCGGAGCAGAGCAAGGCGATGCACCCCCACCGGCGAACTCCACGGCGCACCCCGCGGAGGGGGTCGCGGCTGCGCAACCACGATTCCCCCACGGGATGCGCGGCGCCACCATGGCGTATTCTTCATCGACCGGCACCAACCTGGCCGCATACGAGGACCTTCCGGACCACCACTTCATGTCCATCAGGAACCTCATCGCCACCTCGCCCGACGAATCCTACCGCGACACCGACGGCGAGGAGTACGGATACGGGCGCGGGGCGCCGGAGTGGGACTACTCCGGACTACGGGACCCCGACGCTTTCAGGCGTTTCAGGCCGCGGCAGACTACTGCCTCACCTGCTCCGACGACTCCAGCGAGGGGATTATGATCCCACCCGCGAATGCTTCGTCGTCATCCTCGGTGAAGGCGAAGATGAGGGAGGCGGAGCGGGCGATGCAGCGGTCCGCAACAACGTGGTAGTAACCCCACCGGTGACCGGTGGGGGCGACACCACCGCCACCTGACGCGGCGCGTGCCGCGCAGATGGCCCAGCTTCGCGAGTTGGAAGCAAAGCTGAACGCAGAGCGCGAGCAGCTGCGGTAGCTGAAGGCCACGCTCGAAAGAGACAGGGCCGGCCCCTCGACACCGGGGACGCGCGCTGCGGGACGCGTGGCCCGCGAGCGCATCAACGCCGACGCCGACGTAGACGAGATGCCAAACCTGGTAAGGGCCAGCCAGAAGCTCGTGGCTGCGGCGACTTTGATTCGGGCCATGCCCGAGCCATCGATGCCCGAGGGACGTAACCTGCGCCGCGAGGCGCAGGCCCTCATCGAGCAGGCTGCAGTGCAGCAAGCCGAAAGCTCCGCATCCCGCATGCGTCATCAGTCTGTCATGAAGGCTGGTGGGGGCGGCAGGGACCAGAAGGCATCGGTCCACACTCCGCACCGAGCACCTACCGTCCACGAAGGCAACCAGAGGACCCCTGCCAAGGACCGGATTCAGGATACGCGCGGCGCGGCCAACGACGGCGACGCCCGCAACATCCTGAACAAGAAGAAGCAGGATGCCACTCCGTCGCACGGCTACAACCCACAGCGCGGGGGACGGTACAACAGCCGGGAGGACAAGAGCCCGTCGCCAGAGCCGTCGGGCACGCGTGTGTTCGGCCGAGCGATCCGCACGGCCTCGATCCCCCGCGCTTCCGCTAGCCAACCACCGTGAACAAGTACTCGGGGGAGACGGACCCCCGGGTGTGGCTCAACGACTACCGTCTGGCGTGCCAGCTGGGCAGCGCCACAGATGACGCCATGATCATCCGCAACTTGCCGCTGCACCTGGCAGACTCTGCGCGGACGTGGCTCGAGCACTTGCCCGCGAATCAGATCCACGACTGGGACGACCTGGTCAGGACGTTCGTGGGCAACTTCCAGGGCACGTACGTGCGCCCCGGGAACTCCTGGGACCTCCGAGGCTGCTCCCAGAAGGCTGGTGAGTCCTTGAGGGATTTCATCCGCCGCTTCTCCAAGCGCTGCACCGAGCTTCCGAGCGTCGGTGAGTCTGAGGTTGTGCACACCTTTTTGGAGGGCACGACTTGCCGAGACCTCGTGCGCGAGTTGGGGCTGAACCCTCCCACCAGCGTCAATGAGCTATTCGACATCGCCACCAGCTACGCTTCCAGGGAGGAGGCAGTGGGGGCGATCTTCGACGGCAAGAAGGGCAAGCGGGCTGAGGATGCGCCCGCGGAGGGCAGCAAGCCCAAGGAGCCCTCGAAGAAGCAGAAGCAGGGCAAGAAGGGCAAGAAGAACCAGGGCAATAAGCCCATGGAACAAGATGAGGGCCCCGAAGAGGTCAATGCGGTCGATGCCACCAACAAGGGGGCTCGAGACCCCGCTCGAGGCGGAGTGTTCGACGACATGCTGAAGAAGCCCTGCTCGTACCACAAGACCCCTGTCGCTCACACCCTTGAGCAACTTCCAGGGCACGTACGTGCGCCCCGGGAACTCCTGGGACCTCCGAGGCTGCTCCCAGAAGGCTGGTGAGTCCTTGAGGGATTTCATCTGCCGCTTCTCCAAGCGCTGCACCGAGCTTCCGAGCGTCGGTGAGTCCGAGGTTGTGCACACCTTTTTGGAGGGCACGACTTGCCGAGACCTCGTGCGCGAGTTGGGGCTGAACCCTCCCACCAGCGTCAATGAGCTGTTCGACATCGCCACCAGCTACGCTTCCAGGGAGGAGGCAGTGGGGGCGATCTTCGACGGCAAGAAGGGCAAGCGGGCTGAGGATGCGCCCGCGGAGGGCAGCAAGCCCAAGGAGCCCTCGAAGAAGCAGAAGCAGGGCAAGAAGGGCAAGAAGAACCAGGGCAATAAGCCCATGGAACAAGACGAGGGCCCCGAAGAGGTCAATGCGGTCGATGCCACCAACAAGGGGGCTCGAGACCCCCCTCGAGGCGGAGTGTTCGACGACATGCTGAAGAAGCCCTGCCCGTACCACAAGACCCCTGTCGCTCACACCCTTGAGCAGTGCGACATGCTCAAGAAGTACTACAGCCGCGTCGTCGCAAAGGAGGACAGCGCCAAGAAGGACGCGGGCGACGGGGGCAAGGATGGCTTCCCGGAGGTGGAGAACGTGTTCTTCATCTTCGGGGGGGCCCACCATCGATATGACGTCGCGGCAGCACAGGTGTGAACGTCGAGAGGTCTACTCAGTTCACCCGGCCGTGCCGTCGTACCTCGACTGGTCGGAGGAGACGATCTCCTTTGGCCGTGAAGACCACCCGGATCACATCCCCAATCCGGGACAGTACTTGCTTGTTGTCGACCCCATCATCGGCAACACACGATTCTCCAAGGTGCTGATGTACGGAGGCAACAGCCTCAACATCATGTACTCCTCCACCCTGGAGCTCATGGGGATTGGGTTGGACAAGCTGCGGCCCAGCAAGTCGTCGTTCCACGGCGTTGCGCCTTGCAAGCGAGTCCAGCCTCTCGGGCAGATCGACCTGCCTGCCTACTTCGGCACACCGAGCAACTTCCGCAAGGAGGTCCTCACCTTCGAGGTGGTGGGGTTTCGGGGAGCGTACCACGCCATCCTTGGCCGGCCCTGCTACGCCAAGTTCATGGCAGTCCCGAACTACACTTACCTGAAGCTCAAGATGTCGGGGCCCAAGGGCGTCATCACGGTGGGCCTGTCGTTCGAGCACGCGTTCGAGTGCGACGTCGAGTGCGTCGAGCACGCCGAGGCGCTTGCGCATGACGAGGCCCTCATGGCGGACCTAGAGAAGCTGGCCAACGAGGCCCTCGACTCCACCAACAAGCACGCCGGCAGCTTCGAGGCTGTGGAGCACACCAAGGCTGTACCCCTCGACCCCAGTGCCCCCGAGGGCAAGGTGCTGAGGGTCAGCTCCACCCTCGACCCGAAATAGGAAGTGGTGCTCGTCGACTTTCTCCGCGCCAACGCTGACATCTTTGCGTGGAGTCCCGCGGACATGCTGGGCATTCCGAGGGAGGTCACCGAGCACTCACTTGATATCCTACCCAACTCCAAGCCGGTATCTCAGCGTCTGCGACGATTTGATGAAGAGAAATGCCGGGCGATCGGAGAGGAGCTGCGCAAGCTCTTGGAGGCCGGATTCATCAAGGAGGTATTCCATCCAGTGTGGCTAGCTAATCCTGTACTAGTTAAGAAGAAGAATGGGAAGTGGCGGATGTGCATAGATTACACCAGCTTAAATAAAGCATGTCCTAAAGTTCCTTTTCCTTTGCCACGGATTGATCAAATAGTTGATTCCACTGCGGGGTGTGAGTTGCTATGCTTCCTTGATGCGTATTCTGGTTACCACCAAATCAAGATGAAGGAGTCCGACCAGCTCGCGACCTCCTTTATCACGCCGTTTGGTATGTTTTGCTACGTGACGATGCCATTCGGTCTCCGAAACGCCGGAGCGACGTACCAGTGATGTATGCTCTATGTCTTCGGGGATCACATCGGGCGGACCGTTGGGGCATACGTCGACGACATCGTAGTATAATCCAGGAAGGCGGACGACCTGGTGAACGATTTGTGCATTGCGTTCGATTGCCTCCGGGCAAACGGGGTTAAGCTAAACCCTGAAAAATGCGTCTTCGGGGTGCCGCGTGGCATGCTCTTGGGTTATATTGTCTCCCAGCGAGGCATAGAACCCAACCTAGAGAAGGTGTCGGCCCTTGAGCGGATGGGGCCGATACGCGATCTGAAGGGAGTACAAAGGGTCCTGGGCTGCCTCGCAGCTCTGAGTCGCTTCATCTCACGTCTCGGTGAGAAGGGCTTACCCCTGTACCGACTTCTGTGAAAGAGCGAGCGTTTCTCCTGGACCACCGAGGCCCAGGAGGCCCTCGACAAGCTAAAGGCAACGCTCGCCCACGCTCCGATACTGACGCCGCCTCATGAAGGCGAACCTCTCCATCTCTACGTCGCTGCGACAACCCAGGTGGTCAGCGCAGTCATCGTAGTGGAGAGAACAGAGGAGGGCCACGCCCCTGCCTGTCCAGAGGCCGGTCTACTACATCAGCGAAGTGTTGTCAGAAACCAAGACGCGATACCCTTAGATCCAGAAGCTGCTCTACGTGGTGGTGCTCGCGCGGTGCAAGTTGCGGCACTACTTCGAGGCCCATCCCGTTACCGTGGTATCTTCTTTCCCTCTGGGGGAGATTGTCCACAACCAGGATGTCTCGGGCAGAATAGCTAAGTGGTCCGTGGAGCTCATGGGTGAAGCACTCACCTACGCACCGCGAAAAGCGATAAAATCGCAGATCTTGGCGGATTTCGTGGCTGCATGGACCGACATTTAGCTACCCACCCATCAGATCCAAGCTGAGTGCTGGACCATGTACTTTGATGGTTCGGTAATGAAAATGGGTGCAGGCGCGGGCCTGCTCTTTGTTTCGCCCCTTGGAGAGCACATGCGGTACCTGGTGCGCTTGCACTTGCCCACGTCGAACAACATGGCGGAGTACGAGGCCCTCCTCAGCGGTCTGCGCATCGCCATCGAGCTCGGCATCAAGCGCCTTGACATCCGGGGAGATTCTCAACTGGTCATCGACCAGGTGATGAAGAACGCGAGCTGCCATGACTAGAAGATGGAGGCGTACTGCGCCGCGGTGCGCAAACTCGAGGACAAGTTCTTTGGTTTCGAGCTCAACCACATCGCGTGCAAGTACAACGAGGAGGCGGACGAGCTGGCCAAGATTGCTTCGGGGCAGATCACCGTTCCCCCGAACGTTTTTGCCCGCGACCTCACCAAGCCCTCTATCGACCTCGACAAACCCGCTGAAGCTTCCGGAAAGGCCTCGGGGGTTGGCCCCTCGAAGGCCACGGGCGCCGAGCCCATGGACGAGGACCCCTCGAACGGGGAACTCGAGACCTCGAACCTCGAAGGGTCCCAGGCGGACGAGGCCGAGGCGATGGAGATCGACGACCTCCCACCCCCTCCGCGGGACTGGCGCGACGAGTACCTCGCCTGGTTGGACCGGGGGGAGCTGCCCTCGGATCGGACCGAGGCATGGCGTATCGCCAGGAAGACCAAGTCCTTCGTCGTCATCGACGACGAGCTGTACAAGCGCAGTGCCTCGGGGATCATGCAGCGGTGCATCTCCATCCCTGAGGGTCGGGAGTTGATTCAGGACGTCCACGCGGGCGAATGCGACCACCACGCCGCTCCGCGTACCCTCATAGGCAAAGCGTTCCGCCAGCGCTTTTATTGGCCGACGGCGGTCGCCGACGCCAACGAGGTTGTGCGCACCTGCGAAGGGTGCTAGTACTACGTGCGGAAGACCCACCTCCCGGCTCACGCGTTGCAAACCATCCCCATCACATGGCCTTTTACCGTGTGGGGACTGGACATGGTCGGGCCCTTGCGAAAGGCACCCGGGGGCTTCACCCACATACTGGTGGCCATCAATAAGTTCTCAAAGTGGATCGAAGTCCGCCCCATCAGCAGCCTCAGGTCCGAACAGGCCGTGTTGTTCTTCACAGACATCATGCATCGTTTTGAGGTACCCAATTCCATCATAACGGACAACGGCACCCAATTCACCGGCAAGAAGTTCCTAGAGTTCTGTGACAGCTACCACATCCGCGTGGATTAGTCAGGCGTGGCGCATCCACAGACTAACGGCCAGGTAGAACGTGCCAACGGCATGATTTTACAAGGCCTGAAGCCAAGGATCTTCAACAAGCTCAACCAGTTTGGCCGGAAATGGATTCAAGAGCTGCCATCGGTTGTTTGGAGCCTCAGGAACACCCCGAGCAGGGCCACGGGCCTCACCCTGTTCTTCCTGGTCTATGGCGCAGAGGCCATCCTCCCCACGGATCTGGACTATGGGTCCCCGAGGGTCAAAGCCTACCAGGAGGGGCAGAACCAGCAAGATCGCGAAGACGTGCTGGACTGCATCGACGAGGCCTGCGACGTGGTGGTCCTGCACTCCGAGAAGTACCAACAATCCCTACGATGTTACCAAGCGCACAAGGTCCGGCCTCGAGACCTCAACAAGGGGGATTTGGTACTCCGACTTCGACAGAAGAACGAGGGACGCCACAAACTCACGCCGCCGTGGGAGGGGCCTTACATCGTTGCCGAGGTCCTCAAGCCCGGCACGTACAAGCTCGCGAACGAGAAGGGTGAAATCTTCGCCAACGCTTGGAACATCCAATAGCTACGTCGCTTTTACCCTTAAAATTCCAAGTCGTTTTGTACATACCCAGCACCCAAGTCGGTTGTATATGCACTAAGGTTGTGAATAAAGACAAGGGAGACTCATCTTTCCTCTGAAAACCAAGTCCCCCTCGAGGGCTACTATGGGGGCACCCCTCCCTAAACGGTCCCATTTTTTCACAAAAAATCTTCTCTTCTGAAAATGTTAAGCGTGTCGTGCCTCGGAAGCTCAGGCAGATAGAAACAGGGCGCGAGTAGCCAAGAGGTAAAGCCGGACGAGTCCGGGACTGCCTACGCCTCCAGCAGGATACGGCTTCCCTCTCTTACCACTTCACCTTCAGGTTACCCGTGAAAACGATCGATCCCAGCTGAAACCTGCCTAGGTTACGAGAAAGACGCAATGACATACATAAAACAAGGCACACTTAAGTTACATAACTTCAAAAGATGATTTGTTTTTTTACACGAGCCGCCCGGCTCGAATCCTGGCCACAACCTAAGGGCTTATGCGCCCGGCTGCTTTTAGGGCTCGAGGGGACCTGCAGAGGCAGCATTTGGGAAGAGGTCTTCCTTGAACGCGTCGGTGAGATCGGCGGCGGCATCGGCAGCAGCAGCGTCGGCCTGGTCCATGGCGTCCTGCGCCCCATCATCGTCAAGGCCATCCGCGACGACGTACCCTGTGCCCAGCGCTGCGAAGTCGACGATGTAGTGCGTCGACACCACGCCGAGGGTCTTCTGGATGCCGAGACGGTGAGCGCCCTTCACACGCTAGACGACGCGGCCGCTCAGAGCCCGAAGGCGACTCGCCAGCGAACTCCCCGACAAGCCAATACCCTCGTCGATGTTCTGGCACGCTTCGAGGGCCGCCTGCTCCAGGGTCGCGAACTCCTGCTGGGACGAGGTATAGGCCTCCTGGAGTGCCTCCACCTGTGTTGTGGATTCCTTCAGAGCCTTCCGCAGCCCTGGGACACAGAAAAAAGGAGCGTCAAGAGCGGAACTTGACGAATCACAACGACAACCAAAGACTCGGAGGCTACGACTTACCCTCGGTCTGCTTCTTCTCCGTCTCGAGCTCTGTACGCGCAGCACCAGCCTCTTGCCGTAGCTGCAGGATCGAGGCGTCCTTCTCCCCAGCAGCGGTCGTCAGGGCCTCGACGGCAACGCCCTCCTGAACCAACACCCCGACGAGCTGCTCGGTTTCCGCCTCCCGAAGCTGGAGCGTGGTCCTGGCCCCCTCGAGGGTGGCGCACTCCTGCTGGAGCTGGTACTACGCCTCCTCCCGCGCCGCACGCTCACGCTGAAGGGCGGACCTGGCATACTCAAGCGCCGCGCGATCTTGTTGGAGCTGGGTCTGCGCCTCCTCGCGAGCGGTGCGCTCCTGCTGGAGCTGACTCTCCACCCCAGTGAGCGTCTCAGCCTTCTCCTGCAGGGCAGCGCCTAGCTTCTCGACCTCCTGGGTCTTCTGCTCGGCCTGGGTCTGCCAGGACCTCGCTCCCTCGAAGGTTGCGCGGTCCTGCCGGAGTTGGGCTTGCGCCTCGGTGAGGGTCGTCTCCTTCTGCGACAGCGCGGCCTGGACCTCGGCATGCGCCTCACGCGCCTTCCGCAGCTCCTCGTTCACCGCCGTCAGCGTCTTCTCCTTCCCTTGGAACGCGGCCTTCATCTCCTCGACCTCCTTGGCCTTCTGCGCCGCCACAGACCGCCGGTCGTTACAGGCATCCTCCATGCGGATAAGGTTGTACTCGAGCCAGCCGTTGTCCGTCCGCAGGGCCTCCACCATCACGTCCAGGCCTTCGTACTGCGTCCGGTACCAGTCGAGGTTGGAGCTCAGCTCGGCAATGCGAGTGAACCTCTCGCCCGCCTGGCCCTGCAGCTCCTGCGGATGGTGAAGGAGGAATGAAGAACAAAGATCAAACGAAAAACACGCAAACAAGGGAAAAGAGAACGAGTGGCACTCGAATATGCGTGCTCACCTGAAAGACCTGGAGCGATCTGCCCTCGTGGATTTGGAGCGCGTCGGCCAGGGCGGTCTGAAGGGAGGCACCAAGCGCGCCGAACTCCCGCCACAGCGCCCTCTCCGACCTCGCCTCTTCCACCAGGCTCCGCGGCACTCCGGGAAGACGAAGCCTCTGCTCCCAATGCGGCACGCTAGCGCCGGACGTTGGGACCGTGACGCCAGACGTCAACGCCCCAGCACCGGACGCCGGCACCTGCGACATCACACAACCGTCAGACCGCACCACCAGCACCTTGGGCGCGGGCCTGGGGGCTGGCGCGGCCGCCACCACCACCCGACCCCCACCGGGGGTCGAATCACCGTCAGTAGGAGCCCCGGCCATTCCACGGCCCTCTGCTCCCCGACCCGCGGCGCGGGCCTGCTCTCGGCCCCGCTGGGTACCGTGGGTCACCGCCGCTTGTAGGGCTTCCGCCGCCACCTCCTCTCACCGTTGCAGCCCCGTGGCCGCGGCCACGACTCGCGACGCCTCGCCCGTCACTACCGTACCCATCGTCGTCTGTGACGTCCTCACCGAGCGGGGCCTCGTCGTGCGCAGCGCGTCTTGCGCCCCCACCTTGAGCGCCTGGACAGGCGTGAGGCCGGGGACAGCAGGCGCCGTCCTGGCAACAGAAGGGAGGAAAAATTGGCAACCCAATGATATCAAGAACAAGGAGAGCGAATTGCGACTAACCTTATGCCGGAGATGCGCCGCTTGCGCTTCCTCGAGGGCTCTGGGGGCGCCTCTCCAGACCCAGCCGGCACTCTCGATGGCGCCCCCACGACAAGGGGCACCGTGTCCGCGCCAGGGGCTGGCTCCGCGAGGACCTCCTCGTTCCCCGGTGATGGGGGCGGCGCGGCCTCCCACCTGTCGGAGATGGTCCGCTCCCCCTCGCTCTCCTCCTCATCCGAAGACGTGTTCACCGGCTCCGGCGGGGGGGAGAGACCTTGCTGCTCCCGCACCAGGTACTCCTCGTTGTACCTGTTGAGGCGCTTCTGCCTCCTTATCTTCTTCTCTTTCGTCTGATCCGCCAGGCCCTTCTCCCTTTGCTGCCTGGCACGGTTGGCGGCGTGCGACCTGGGCGCCGGCGGATCTGAGGTGGGGATATTGACGTGCATCCCCTGTCACCAGGAACCGCGATTAGATCGAACACAAGGATAAAACAGGCAAAAGCAAGGAGTCGAATCTCACCAGGTCGGCGTCCGGGAGCATCGCGAACGACCACAGGTCGTTGTCGTTGTGCGGCACCACCTTGAGGTTCACCGCGCGCCTCGCCCTCGTGGCCGCGTACGCCTGGGGGAGCGGCTCCTCCAGCAACCGCGAGCGCACCAGGGCCGCGGGGTCGCGTCACTCCTCATCTCGAAGATGAGGAGTTCCCTCTCCATGAGAGGGATCACCCACCGGAGGTGGAAGTTGGCGATGACGGCCACCACGGTCAGCCCGGCGTTCGCCAACTGGCACATGGCGTCGGTGAGAGGCTCGAGCCTCACCTGTCTCGACGCGGGCGACACCCCGTGCGCCCACGACGTCGGCCTCTCCTTCAGCACCTTCCCGGTGTATGGCGGGAGCCCGGCGCCATCATTGCGCAGGTAAAACCAACCCTTCTCCCAGTCAGCATTGTTCGTCGTCATCGTGCAAAGCAGGTACAACTCCTTCCGGGAGTCGCGCGCTGCGAATGTGAGACCGCCGGCGCGTACGACCTGACGCGTCCTCCTCTCCCCGGCGGCGAGCGTGTGGAGCTCACCTCGAAAGAGATGGATCCACAAGTCCCAGTGTGCCGGGATTCCCAGAAACCCCTACAGACGGCGACGAAGGAAGCCGCCTGCGAGATGGCATTGGGGGCAAAATTGTGAAGCTCCACCCCGTAGTGGTGGCACAACCCCCGCATGAACTTGCTCACGGGGGCGTTGAATCCACGCTCGTGCAGCCGCATGAAGCTCACGATGTAGCCCGGCGGCGGGGATGGCTCCTGGTGCGACGCCGGTGGGATGATCCGCGTCGGGTTCGCCTCATCGCCAGCTGGCGCCAGCTGACCGCCGGCGACTAGCCCCTCCATGGATTGCAGGTCCACCGACGACTGGGGCCACGGGTGAGCATCCAGCACTTGGACCGCAGACATGGCGGGAGCGGCGGGGGTGCGGAGAGACGGAGTGGAGCGGCGGAGCGCGAGCGAATCCGGAGCGGCGGAGCGCGCGGCAATGAGGAAGGCGAAGAGCAAGGGGCGGATGCGAGTGGCAAAGGTAACGAGCTCCCCCTGCGCCCCTTGGTTTCATATTCATAGAGTAGAAAGGGGCGGAGCGCTCGGAAGCGTGGCGGACGGCGGTAGTTAATGCGGTGGGTGCCGCCCGTCACTGACGGCAGGGCCCCACCGTCCCGAGGCCGCCGCACGCGCACGTGTGCGCCATAATTACCGCACGGTAATCCGAGGGACGCCATGTCCCGTCTTATCGCCGTCACATATCGTCCACATCGTGTCACCTGAAAAGGCGCGCCCACCTCGCCTGCCCCGTGCCACATCAGCCACGACCGGGTGGGCACGACAGCCAACCGTCCTGCGGACGAATTTCGAACGCCGGGGGATTCCTTCTTCTATAAGGAAAGCCCCAGGTAACCTCGAGCCGGGAACTCGAGGCCCGATCCCTCGAAAGGATACAACAGGCACCTCGACCCAAAGCGGTCAAGGCCGCGAGGCCACGACCTATCGAGCACACCCGCGAGAACGACCTCGAGGGGGCCCAGGGCTTAGGCCCTCGAAACACTACTGATCAGCGGCTCGAGGCCTGGCCCGCGCAGGGCACGATGAGCGCCGCAGATGCCCCTCGACTTGGGGGTGTACTGATCAGTGGTTCGAAGCTCGGTTCGATGGCGGATCGATGAGCACTGCAGATCTGCCAAGACGGGAGCGCCCGGTGCCCCCCGCAAACGCCCTACTGATCAGAGGTGCGGAGCTTGACCCTCGACGGGTTCGAACAGGCGCCTCAGATCGACAGAGTCAGGAACGATCGGGGCGCGCGCAACGGAGCCTGTCCCCGAACGCGAAGTTCGGGGGCGCCCCACATATCGAGGCCAAGACAGAGGCAGCCAATCGAGGGATCCCATCGAGGGAGTGCTTCCACGCCCTCGGCCCCTATCGAACGGGACCGAGCCTTGCTTGGCAAACCTTTGCGAGCGCTTACATGGACGTGTCTCCGGACCACGAGCCGACCCCTATCGAACGGGGCACGGACGCCCACTTGAACTATCCGTTAGCAGCTCACCGAGGCAACCGTTGCTCGCCGCCCGCTCGAGGGTAGCACGGTTCGTCCCACCCCTCTACCCTACGGAAGGGCAACGAGGGTCGTAATAACAAAGCCGAGAGTCTTCACCCGATCGCCCCTAATTGGGCCAGGGCTCGGGGGCTCCTCGCACCACGACCACCCTGATGATTGCTGCATCAACCTACCTAGGGTTGCGTTCCCAAAAACGGTCAGCCTACCTGAAACGTCTACGGTCAACACGATGCCTCCCCACCTGCGTAGATTGCCGATGCCGACTGAAATACCACCGAGGTCGGCTAAAACAAACGCAAGGCGAGCCACATCACCCGACGTATTTAACCCCTGCACGAGTGCACGCACTCCTGCAGGGCTTCGGGGGCTTACACCCGCGGGTGTGCTAGCGCGGCCCCACAGGAAAACATGCACGATCAAAAGAGGACGAAACTCACCCATAGCACCCGAGAGCGACATCCTTTGCCGGAACGGTCCCCTTTCCAGCAAAGGCTCGGGGGTTACTGTCCGGGACGGTCATTAAGGGTCCCCTAGCTAAGGGGATAATCACCCTCGTTGAACGCAAACTGCCCAAGGGCTATTCCCCAAACCTCGGTCACGGGACATCGCGGGCCCACAGCCTGCTACGGCTGTAACATCCCTGATGTTTAAGCAATAGTGATCACCCTCATTAACAAGGCTAAGTATGGTAGTTAACTTGGTTGACTTGGTCAAACCCCTAACCCAAGGTCAACCCTTCCAAAACCCAAGTCAAAACCCTAGATCCCTATACTCTTCATCGATAATCTAGCGTGTTCTCCACTTTTCATATAACAACTTCAAAATCGGCCAATATAAAAGTTGTTCATCTTTACATGGGACACATTTCATTCAATTGGCAGCATTTGAGATTCCAAGTGGAAGATCCTCAAAAGTTTGTGTTTTCGCGAGAAATATACTCAAAATTTCTCTGTGTATGGCTTCATAGGGTGCGGGCGTGCCAGTATACAATTTGTATACAAAATATGTATGAGGGTGTGTGGATAAATCAAGCATGTCAAGAACATAAGAGACACCAATTTTACGTGGAAAACCCTTACGGGTAAAAAACCACGGTCGCCCGAAGGCAAACTTCACTATATCAAAATGAGTTACATGGCAGGGGATTAACAACGAGTCACTAACTCATCCCGTGCAATTTACAAAAGATATATGAAGTAAAACATAACTATTGTAGTGCCCGCCTTGTCATCAAGATCTAGAAATCCTATCCTTTTCCTTTCGACACGTATCCATGCACGTACTCAGGCGATCATGTAGCTCATGATTCCTAGAGCCTCAAAAGAACCCTAGTTAATTACATCTGCAATCAACAATTGCAGAAAACCTCCGATTAAGCTGTGTCATACGGTTGTCATCCTCGATCCTCTTTTTCTTTTACTCCATAGGTGTGTGCTGCATAAAAAAGATAAAGAAAGAGAAAGAAGCCAAGTGACTTCATGACATAATCCGTCACATCTCGTGTTCAGCTAAAGTTTCACAAGGTAAATGTGTTCGGCCTCGTCGGTCACGAACGAATTGTGTCCGCCTCGTCGGTCGGGACACAAAAGAAATTTCCGACCTCGTCGGTCACGGAAGAATGACAATAATAAATAATGGATCAAAAATCTTTAGCTAAACATGAGTGTTAGGGAATATCATTTGTATAATTCACTTCCTTCCTCTTTCTTTGTATACCTGCAAATAAAGAATACTACAAATACTATGCCATGACCTAACGTATGGATCAATTTGCGGCAAACACGGCCACCAGATTTATCGCGCATGTTAAGCCTCCTGCAAAAGAAATAAACCTGCAAAATTTCTAACGTCATCATCTTGATGACATACTATTTTATAGATCTACTCCATATACACATGCCATCGGACACGATCTTTCACAATTCTCCTTGCACCTGCAAAAGTATTTGGCACTGCCATTTTAATGGCATGCTAATAATTTATAGATTTATTTATCCAAACACCATCATAGAGAGATGTGATCTCCCCAGTCCTCCGTACACCTGCAAAAAAAAAGGAAGCAGCTATGTGCTGCCATAGTGGAGAATGATCTTCTCCCAAGTCCTACAAAAGGCACCAGTGCCGCTGGCATCCCTGCATCTATTTTTATCACTAACACATATGGCCCTTGATTGAACCTCAGGCACCTGTTTCACCAGAAGCCAGTAGCAGATACGAGGGTCCATATCATGGCCTTGCCAGCGCAGGCACATCCCTGCGACTGGGGAGGAGGAAGACAAGATGACAGGCTCCAAGACCATGTCAGACACACTCACCATGAGACGCCATGAGCACGGCGAAGTGGAAGCACAGATGACGACGAGATCAACACCTCCGAGACGACGAGACCCTGCCTCCACTTGCTCGCGGCGGTGAGGCCACTCTGCCAACGAAAGTGCTTCTGGTGGATGGGTAAAGAAACGTGGTGTGGGTGTGTGCGTGCTGGAGATGGTGTGTGTGGCGGCTGTGTGTTTCTCCGAGCTCCCACCTCCTCCCTACCTGCAGCACGGGCGACCATTTATATAGAGGAAGTGTAGGACCTCTAGGTCAAGTGACCTCGGCGCCTAGCCGCCGCCGTGCTGTTGCGGCGTGATCCGAGATGAGAGGAAGCCGTTGATAGCTCGGCGCGTCGCAGGCATGCATATTCAAAATTCAAGCGTACGCGTCCTTATCCTCCAGCTCTTCGTACGGCTTAAACGTGCTAAAAATCCTGGACGCCGTGGCCCAACTCGAGAAGGTTCCATCACCATTGCACTCGACCTGGCCTTTGGCCCAGAAGTTTTCGTATCCGTCGTTGTGCCGGCATGTAAGTAGTTGTATACGTATTTCATACAGTTACTAGTATGCATGGGCCGCAAACTAGCAGAAGTTCCCTGGCAATTGTGGAGTGGGCCTTAAATCACCTGCATTAGGATATTCTTAAAGGCCTTTGTGCAGCAACCAACTTGCACTTGCGTATTCATAGGCCTATCTATACATATTGGTATAAGGGCTGGATGCAAGAGAAGAAGCCTGGTCTCCTCCAAAACTTGTTCTCTCATGTATCTCTTCCAATCAATCCATGTACCAAACAATTGATGCCATTTAAATACATATTTAATATTATTAGCATGCAGGCACCAACCATAGTGCCTCATCAAAATCCAACTTATCAACCGAGCCATATGCTCATCAGTAACCGGGACATGCATATCTGTATCTGAATTAGATGATTTCTTCTCTAATTTTTTACCAGAAAATATGTGCAAATATTGCATCAAAATATATAAAAGGGGAACCTCTTTTTCATATAGGAACATAAAAAACGTCATCTTACAAATGCCCCTCGCCAAGTGGAGTTCGAATGCAAAGCAATTCGTGCTCGACTTGGCGAAAATCTTAAAGGAGTAATGAAGCTTGCTGAAGCCTCCCGAGCAAAAAAAATTGTGCTCAATTCTCTCAAGCTCGATGCCTTGGGCTGTTCTTCCATTATATCAATTTTGATCGACACTCATTATGCAGTTATGCAAAATTGTAAATTAGATTGATCCCCGCGTATATCTGATTTTTTTCTCTTTACTTTCACTGATTCAATATCTGACTAAGAACCATGGGCTTTTTAATTACCTCGTAGCACAGCTAATACTGCCATGGCACAACTGCAACGACTGTTATCAGTACACACGTCACAATATATGTTTGTTGGTTTTCTTTCTTTCTCTCCCCCCCTTTTTTTGTTGAGACTTGAGTTTCAAAGGATAAAAGAGCTCTGTTACCGTCATCCAATTCAAAGTGCTTTCTTTCATGTTCTTCTTCTTGAGACCAATTACTGAGCCAAATACATGATCAGAAGGACCATATTGTTTGTAACCAGCAATATTCTCCTTGAAAGTATGCATCTTTACCCACTACACCCTGCTCTCAATAATAAGATGCTCATTATACTCTTCTCTAAAGATGGTAAGATCATACTTAAGCACCAAAGATGGTAAGATCATGGTGAATAACCATGCCACGTCCATGCTGGTGAAGAACACACTATCACTATTACACAACAACAGCAAAGAACCATGTCGTGTGTGCCAGATAGTATAGCAAATTTTCATGAGAGTGGGCTCACGGAGAATAGCTATGCCGTGGCCCACTTGGAAAAAGATAAATTATATTTTGACGACATAGCAGCGGAGAACCATGCCCTACTGTCTTTTAGTATAGAAAGTTTCATTGCTATTGCTACCATGCTGACGCCAACTAATAGAGTAATTGATTGCGATTCTACTAGTAATATTTCAGCCAATAGCTGAGCTGCTATGGTGTCCTTCAGACTCGTAACCACTTGAATTGCAACGGAAGATCATATCTCAACTCAAGTTTATTCATCAACATTACTTCAACCATGATGGTACCAGCCAATGTATATAACTCATGTTTTCAACCACATTGCGACCATGGAAGGTGCCAACCAATATAGTTGAAAATTTTCATTACTCCATATGTGGAGAGAGTTTTGCTGCTCCCAATATGTTCCTTAAATGTGGTGGAAGACCATACCACATATGAGTCATTTTATCAACTCCACTGTGACCAAAAGGTGCTAGCCAGTGTAGTTGAAGGGTTTCACAGCTCCACATGTACCGCACTGGCATGTTTTACTGCTCGCGATATCTTTCTTAGATGTGGTGAAAGATCGTACCACATCTAAAGTCATTTTATCAACTCCACTGTGACCAAGAGGTGCCAACCAGTGTAATTGAAGGGTTTCACAGCTCCACATGTACCGCATTGGCATGTTTTACTGCTCTCGATATATTTCTTAAATGTGGTGAAGGACCATACCACATCTAAAGTCATTTTATCAACTCCACTGCGACCAAAAGGTGCCAACCAATGTAGTTGAAGGGTTTCACAGCTCCACATGTACCGCACTGACATGTTTCACTGCTCCCAATATATTTCTTAAATGTGGTGAAGGACCATACCACATCTAAAGTCATTTTATCAACTCCACTGTGACCAAAAGGTGCCAGCCAATGTAGTTGAAGGGTTTCACAGCTCCACATGTACCGCACTGACATGTTTCACTGCTCCCATACTCCCTAGTCGTGGTGAACGTCCGTACCACAACATTCAGGTACATTATCAACTCTACTGCAACCATGATGGTGCTAGCCAGAAGAGCTGAATGAGATCTTGGTAGTCCCATTTCGATGAATAGAAACCTGAAAAAAGAAGAGAAAAAAAACTCTGCAAATTGCATGTCAATGCGTTGTATAATGCAAAATGAGAAATGAGTGAACAAGATGTTCAACTCCTTGCAAGTGTAGAGTGTGATGTCTTCTGGTAGACAACAAAGTATTCAACTTGTATCTTCTTTGGATGTGTCTACTACTCTGCCATAACATTCCTCGACATAATTTGAGAAAATGTGCATTTGAAGCCCAACTGTGTGCAGTGAGGATGGCACCTTTATGTACAAGCTAGACCACCACCAGCAATTATGAGGGCCAATGTTGTATGGCAGGCTCTGGAGATTTTTGCTAAATGTTTTGACAACTCCACGACATATACATTGTTCTGCAAGTTGCATTACTGCACACTAATTCCACAAATTTAGTCACCTCATGTAGCATGAATGCTAGGCCATTGAAATGAGGGACATTGAAAGGACATAACTGTATTTTGCCTTCTACAGTAGGAGTGCCTTTGATCCATTAATGAAATACCTTGTGTGGTGCTTCGTCCAAAATGAAATGAGATACCCTTGAGCGCAAGGTAAAATTAACAAATACCCCCATGAATCAGTATATATAAGAGGAGATAGTACGCTGTAGTTGTGAAATTGGCAACTGGTGCCCATCACCATATATTTGAAACAAGGGACATGTATGGTGGACTTTGAAATAGTTAGTCATGATCTGAGAGATTCATATCAACTAACAAAGCATTGAATCGCTACACCATCATTAGTTGCTCTGTTCATGCATATCTTCATCACCAACCGGAGGTCATGATATCACCTCACCATCACTTCCATGGAACCTTTTGGTTCTCATGTATTATTCAGACAAACCTCAGAGTCCAGTGGTGCCACTGTCAAGATGTGTGGCGCAGGAGACTTAAAATTAATTACGAAAGGATGCCCCTTATGCACTTTTGTGAAATGTGGTCTTTAGGACACCATCGATTGGTGAACACACATTTGGTTTAGCATACCTCTGTTTTTTATGATCCAATCATGCTTGAGCTATACTTAAAAAAGAATCACTTGCATGGTGAATAAAATTGAATACAATTGGGCTTGTTCTCTATACACACCCTTTGAATTTTGGTGACATTAAAGTAGAGGCAAAGAAGATGAAGGTCCTTTCTTTTGACAGACTGAACAGAAGCATTCTTTGCCCCAGTACTTGTGCTGTACCTCTCATTGTCCTAACATAAGCATATACAGCTGCCGAGTATCAATGATATATCCATGTTTAAGATACTAATACCCATGTGCTTTAAATTGAAAGCAACTTTGAAGTATTTATAGCCCATTATTACCAGCTAGTTGCTATCACCTGTCCTTGATGTCTCTATGTGGGGATAGCATACATTGCTCATTAAAAGTGTGATTAGTTCTCCCATGTTTGTAATGGACATCATTATCAAGTCTCCTTGGTTATAGTATCACAAAGAAAACTCCAGAAATATGCCTTCATGGGATGCAGGCTGATGAATTGCCAAGGCCACTAGAATCATTGACATCATAATGCACCTTAGGTATTCTAGGGCAGTGGCAAAAACGTGTTCAAGCTAGAGTCATCTTTTTTTGCAGCTGACTGCATATATGTACTTTTGGCCGTGGACAGATTTTTTTTAATTGCTTGGTAAGTGTAGCTGTTCGGCTGCACAGTACGCCAAAAAAAATTGTACGATTTGTTTCAAAATGCTCTGCTCTAAATGATCTCAAGATGTAAAAGAACTCGTATACTAAAAAAAACTTCTGTACACTGGTATGATTCGTTGATGCCCCTTTTTTGTGATGATATATCAGTTCTACAATTTCTGCTGGTCATATCACATAGGTGTCAAAATATGCTTGTCCCTTTTCCCAGCTATATAAAATCATCATGAGCCATGGCAGGAGTTACATTTATCACCTAACCGATTTTGTGCCAGCACCAAGCTACCAACTGCGAACACAAATCCTCTGTGGCAGGTTCGGAGAGAAAACAAAAGCTGTCAAACAGAGCACTTTCCAAGCCATCTGCGTTGCACATACATGGTCTGAAAGATAATTCCATGCCACCAAAATGCATAACGAACATTGATCTGCCCCATTACGGAGCTTGCCACTCTAGTGAAATTTTACAAACTTGGCTCCAGGCTACAGCCATATGTCAGAGCACTCGGTGAGCATACTGTAGAAGACATATAGTTGAAATCTCAATACTTGAGAGGAAGAATGAACTAGTAAGAAGATAATAAACAGTATGCCTTTGTGCATGGAGTTTGGCGCTCCGCAACCTTTTCTGCAGCATATTTCGCAGAGGTGCAATTATGCAACATTCTTCAGTGAGACCTGTGAATCTGTCATTAGAAGGATAACTCGTTTAAAGACATGAGTCCTTCAAGATCGTACACCGAATTGTGTGTGAGAAAAAAAAAGCAACCAGATTTCTGCCTTGTCATCCTGTTGATTAAGAGAACTTTTCATTATTTGGTGAACCGCAGTCCCAACCAAATGGGGTCATTATTTCAGTGAAGGAATAGACCCTGTTAATGGTGCTTAATGGATGGATGGAATGCTTTGATTATCATGCCAGCATAGGCAGGCAGTATCTTTATCTCGGTTGTACACCCTTTGCATCTATAAAGCCAACCACCAAGTTGATTTTTAGGATGGTGCCATCAAGTATGAAAAGCCACCTCCTCATGCCAAGTTCATATGGCTACGTCACTTTTAAATTCTAGAGGTCAACTCTCTATCTCTTCGTTTTATTTCGTGTCAGCTCTAGAGAGAATGCCGCAAGTAAATTGCAAAAAATATAATCGGCTTGTATAGATTTATATCTCCCACACTGGATGAGATGACTCCACTTACCGTAGCACTATTTGATGTCCAGCACAAGTTCACTGCTGTCTCCAACTAAACATGTACATTATTGGTAATCGTACCATATTTGGGAGGAATTTATCGGGAACACCCTGTTCGTAGTAAGATTCCTGACGACATTGTTGAGTTAATCAACCTCTGTACTGACTTTCTCACATGTTTTGATTCAGTAGAGTGCCTATTTGGAGTTTCTCTTTGACCTGAAAAGTTATATTGTTGTAGCAAATTAAATGGGCACAATGTTGCCCCAGTTAAGGCCTTTTTTGTGGTGGCAATGATATATGAGTTTTTTTTTAGTGCTGGCATATTTGAATCTAAATGGATCCCTTGGATTTCAACATATGTCTGTTTTAGCACGATACTTCAATTCGTTTTGCAAAAGCCTCAATGATCCGCATCTTGTGTCTTGGTGATTCTCTGCTGCAGTTCCATGACACTGACGCTGGCTTGATGTCACCCATTAGATGATCAGACTACAAAACTTACTTATCATAATGCTTATAATCTGTGTGGTGTGAACAGGCACTTATCCTGAGAGAACAAGTGACCTTTCTCAAGATAGGAAAAAGCATCTGATACAGAGGCATAATATATATGCACACAGAAACTAGCTTGTCCTCACTGCATAGATTTCAGTTTAGTATATTTTGATCAATGACTGATCTGGATGTGAATGCAAGTATGAGTGCTCTCCATGCCTTCATGCAAGTTCATAGAGCTAGCTAGTGATGAAAGGGTCCACATCTACAACTACAATGAACTGATCTCTTGATTGTACAATCACATATGTGTAGAGACCAATGCTGACCCGAGTACGGTCAAAGACAGCTATGGTGAGGCGAGGATGAGGACGTTATCATGAAGACTTGAACCCTCATTACTCCACTTTTGATAATTCTTGTCCATGCGGAGCGCCTTCTGCATGAGAAAATGGTGACGTGTATACAAATAAGTTGTTGTGCATGTCTCAAGCCTCCTGTACTTGATTAGAGTAGGCTGCAGCTACTACAGCCCGCAGTAAGGAGAGTATTCATAATGTCTCTTCTGCAGAAAAGCTCTGTAAAAAAAAGAACACACACCACACTCGTAAAATGAGAACATACGCTACGCCCGTAGAAGGAGAAAAGCTTTGACATAGACACATGTCTCCTTCTGTGAATGCTGGGTCAATTTGTACCGATTTTGCCCCTGTTCATGGATAATAGCTGCAGCAGAGTATATTAAGATGATAGCTAGGAGATGCATAAGTTTGTGATAAGAGACACCCAACAGAACGACCATGAGAGGAGCGAGGTGTGCTCTTTTGTGCAAGAGCCCTCTATCTGATTAAATCCTATTATCTTGCAATGCTCTACTTATGCTGATAAGGGTATAGCCAGTTAACCACCTTGACTTTGATCTGGTATGGGATTGGTCATCCTGTAGTTCATGCAACGACGCTTCTCAAACTGCTAGGCATATTGATGCAATGCCAATGGCACTTCTGTTGCTCGTTATCCTGCAGGTGGTCTCTGATGCCCTTTGTCACAAAGAGTACTTATGAAGACATGCCCCTGGTTGCATTTTGATGCTGAAGCTACCTCTGTATCTTACAATCTTAGTATTATTGCCAATGAAGTACCTTGGCCCATCTAGAAAAAAAAACATATCCCTCTGTTCTTGGGGCATATGAGAGCATCTTGCTAAAAAAAATCTGCTAATATATACCCAAGCCTTTTAACTGAAATGCTTTGTCATATGAGCACCATGGACCTAACATGTACTGTCACATCACTTGAGAAGCGAACTCGAGGAATAGCTGATGTTTGAAGAGAAAGAAAGAAAAAGAAGCAAAAAAAAAATCTCATGTCATTTTTCATCTTGAAGCCTGGCCATCTTGTGAGATGTGTTTAGCCCAACTGGAAAGTCCTTTTTTAACAACTTGGAATATTTCTTTTGCACTTCATAACTACTCAGTACCTTAATAGGTAAGTAGTATTGCAGATCCACGTATATGAAGCGTTGGAGATCATTTCATGCCCCTGCAGCCGGCACTTTGTACTCATCCTTTTTTTTTTTGCATAATCACTCTGAATGAACCTCCTCACAAATTGATACCCAACATCCGCTTTACCGGGGATGTAAAAGAAGGACAAATGATGGATCATAATATTCGAAGCCTCTCATTCTCTTTTTTTTCTCACATTTTTCATGGTGAAAGGCTCTGGGTAATTTGAGCACATGGCTATGACCACAAATCTAGCTGATTCAATTTGGTGCCTCATCCAGCAATAGTTGTGATGAGCATTAAAACTCCAGTTAGTTGCCAAATAAGCTTGAGAAGAGCTGCACTTCAGAGAACACATGATTCTATTAACCGAGTTTAATTTCATTACATAATGCAAGTGGCAGCTTCTCACAGGGCTTTTATAAAAATGTGAGATAGTGCTATTTTGCTGCTTCCTAAAGGACTTGGAGACCCTTTCGCCTTTTAATCACAGGGCTTTTACAGGGCTGAGTCTAATTGTGTCAATGCTCGGATCCCATCACTTACTCACTTGCCCCTGCAGTATAGGGTTAGCAGCTTAGCACCTTTTGTTTGCAGCCAATGAGCCAAGAAGGGTTCCATGCTCAGTAATTGCCATGAAGCTGCTAATCAAAATCACAACTTGTTGCGGTGAACAAGTTTGATGAGACAGCCAGCTACAGATGAATTGAAATCAACTGATCAAAGTCCTTATTAACTGAAAGGCTCGATTTAACTAAAAGAGCCATGGAATTGGCAACACTGACCAAACACATCTATACAATAGTGTAAAAGGAGGTCAACAGAGGAGATGATGACAAACAACCGATGACCAGCAGCAAAGATGGGAGGGGAATCATGTCCCACTGGGCGTGCCATTTTGTTTTCGCGAGAAATATACTCAAAATTTCTCTGCGTATGGCTTCATAGGGTGCGGGCGTGCCAGTATACAATTTGTATACAAAATATGTATGAGGGTGTGTGGATAAATCAAGCATGTCAAGAACATAAGAGACACCAATTTTACGTGGAAAACCCTTACGGGTAAAAAACCACGGTCGCCCGAAGGCAAACTTCACTATATCAAAATGAGTTACATGGCAGGGGATTAACAACGAGTCACTAACTCATCCCGTGCAATTTACAAAAGATATATGAAGTAAAACATAACTATTGTAGTGCCCGCCTTGTCATCAAGATCTAGAAATCCTATCCTTTTCCTTTCGACACGTATCCATGCACGTACTCAGGCGATCATGTAGCTCATGATTCCTAGAGCCTCAAAAGAACCCTAGTTAATTACATCTGCAATCAACAATTGCAGAAAACCTCCGATTAAGCTGTGTCATACGGTTGTCATCCTCGATCCTCTTTTTCTTTTACTCCATAGGTGTGTGCTGCATAAAAAAGATAAAGAAAGAGAAAGAAGCCAAGTGACTTCATGACATAATCCGTCACATCTCGTGTTCAGCTAAAGTTTCACAAGGTAAATGTGTTCGGCCTCGTCGGTCACGAACGAATTGTGTCCGCCTCGTCGGTCGGGACACAAAAGAAATTTCCGACCTCGTCGGTCACGGAAGAATGACAATAATAAATAATGGATCAAAAATCTTTAGCTAAACATGAGTGTTAGGGAATATCATTTGTATAATTCACTTCCTTCCTCTTTCTTTGTATACCTGCAAATAAAGAATACTACAAATACTATGCCATGACCTAACGTATGGATCAATTTGCGGCAAACACGGCCACCAGATTTATCGCGCATGTTAAGCCTCCTGCAAAAGAAATAAACCTGCAAAATTTCTAACGTCATCATCTTGATGACATACTATTTTATAGATCTACTCCATATACACATGCCATCGGACACGATCTTTCACAATTCTCCTTGCACCTGCAAAAGTATTTGGCACTGCCATTTTAATGGCATGCTAATAATTTATAGATTTATTTATCCAAACACCATCATAGAGAGATGTGATCTCCCCAGTCCTCCGTACACCTGCAAAAAAAAAGGAAGCAGCTATGTGCTGCCATAGTGGAGAATGATCTTCTCCCAAGTCCTACAAAAGGCACCAGTGCCGCTGGCATCCCTGCATCTATTTTTATCACTAACACATATGGCCCTTGATTGAACCTCAGGCACCTGTTTCACCAGAAGCCAGTAGCAGATACGAGGGTCCATATCATGGCCTTGCCAGCGCAGGCACATCCCTGCGACTGGGGAGGAGGAAGACAAGATGACAGGCTCCAAGACCATGTCAGACACACTCACCATGAGACGCCATGAGCACGGCGAAGTGGAAGCACAGATGACGACGAGATCAACACCTCCGAGACGACGAGACCCTGCCTCCACTTGCTCGCGGCGGTGAGGCCACTCTGCCAACGAAAGTGCTTCTGGTGGATGGGTAAAGAAACGTGGTGTGGGTGTGTGCGTGCTGGAGATGGTGTGTGTGGCGGCTGTGTGTTTCTCCGAGCTCCCACCTCCTCCCTACCTGCAGCACGGGCGACCATTTATATAGAGGAAGTGTAGGACCTCTAGGTCAAGTGACCTCGGCGCCTAGCCGCCGCCGTGCTGTTGCGGCGTGATCCGAGATGAGAGGAAGCCGTTGATAGCTCGGCGCGTCGCAGGCATGCATATTCAAAATTCAAGCGTACGCGTCCTTATCCTCCAGCTCTTCGTACGGCTTAAACGTGCTAAAAATCCTGGACGCCGTGGCCCAACTCGAGAAGGTTCCATCACCATTGCACTCGACCTGGCCTTTGGCCCAGAAGTTTTCGTATCCGTCGTTGTGCCGGCATGTAAGTAGTTGTATACGTATTTCATACAGTTACTAGTATGCATGGGCCGCAAACTAGCAGAAGTTCCCTGGCAATTGTGGAGTGGGCCTTAAATCACCTGCATTAGGATATTCTTAAAGGCCTTTGTGCAGCAACCAACTTGCACTTGCGTATTCATAGGCCTATCTATACATATTGGTATAAGGGCTGGATGCAAGAGAAGAAGCCTGGTCTCCTCCAAAACTTGTTCTCTCATGTATCTCTTCCAATCAATCCATGTACCAAACAATTGATGCCATTTAAATACATATTTAATATTATTAGCATGCAGGCACCAACCATAGTGCCTCATCAAAATCCAACTTATCAACCGAGCCATATGCTCATCAGTAACCGGGACATGCATATCTGTATCTGAATTAGATGATTTCTTCTCTAATTTTTTACCAGAAAATATGTGCAAATATTGCATCAAAATATATAAAAGGGGAACCTCTTTTTCATATAGGAACATAAAAAACGTCATCTTACAGTTTGGTCAAAGTTCAGAGCTGTCTGTTGACCTAGCCGAGAAAAACAGCATTTTCAAACCACTTTATCTCCAAATCCGTGAAGAATTTCCTAGGACGGCCTTTGCAAAAGTTAAAGCTCGTTAAGTCCTCTACATCTTTTGTATTGACGGATTTTTAACTTGTATTCAACTTTGAATTGTTTGAACTGGTCAAACATGCCTAGGCTGAATTCATGTCGCGCCGGAACATCGACGTGCGCTCCAGAGCGCCGTGCGCGCGCCGAGCTGCACCTGTATCGCGCCCCGACGTCCGTGCCGCCGCTTCGTGGGTCCCACCGCGTCACAGGTCACATCACGCCCAGGCACGCCTCCCCGAGGCCCCGCCGGCCCTGTCAAGCCGCGCCAGGCGCCACGCGCCCCGCGCTCGCGCGCGCCGTGCGCATGCCCTGTGCCGCGTCTGGGCCGCGCCTGCGCGCGCCCTGCCTTTCGCTAGCGCGCGCGCTGGAAGCCGCTTCCGCGCCGCACAGCCTTCCCGCCAGCGCCGTCGACTATAAAGACCGCGCCTCGCATCGCGCCGCGCCGTCCGCCCTTGCTCCGCCGCCGCCATCTGTGCGCCGCCGAGGAGCTCTGCCCTCCGCGCTACCCCGCACCCGTCCGAGCCCCTGAGCAGCACCACACCAGCCCACGGAAGCCTCCACGGCCGCTTGTCGTCCAACCCTGAGACCCTGTTCGCCGGAGACCGAGCCGTCGCGGCCGCTCCGCCCTTGCTCCGCCGCAACACCCCGCCGGAGCTCCCCCCGTGGCAGCAAGCGCGCCGGACAGACCCTAGGTGAGCACCTCAGCCTCCCCGCCGCTTCCTCGGCCAGGAACGGCGGCGAGCTCGCCGGAATTCCGCCGGCCGCGCCGCCGGGGACCGCATTGTGATCCCTAAGTTTTTCCCAGGGGCGAAAAAGAGAAAGCGAGGACCTATGAGTAAATGCGAGGGCAGAGTTGTAAATAGAAATCTTCAGCCAGGGGTCTATCGGCTAAATAGATTCTTCAAGTTTTGAATGGTTTTGCTGAATCTTGTAAATTCGAGATCAATTCATAGAAAAATAAAAAAAATGCAAACTCAGTTGTGTTGTGATCCTTGTGAATAGTAGAAACTTTTCTACAAAGGGAGTTTTCAAATTTATGTATAGTTTTTAAATAATTTTGAATTTACCAGTTTGAGTAGATCTGAAATGATTCAAATTATATGCATGATCTGAGGCTAGTTTTTGTATATGTTGTTTGCCATGTCATGTTGGTCTTCTGGTTCAAATTTGGCACAAAGTTATTGAGTAGATCTTTATTTATGAATTAAAGTTTGTTTTCAGCATTATTTCTGTTTCTGATTAATATAAATTAATCTATTGAGCTTTTGGACCCAATCTCTTTGCTATGATCCTGTTTCATTGTGTTGCACCCAAGATAAATAGTACAGATGTTTTTACCATATTTTATAGGGTCAAGTAATTTTAGCACAGATTTACCCTTCCTTCATAAATTTAAATTAATTTAAATTTTCTTTGCTGAGTAAGTGCATGTCTCCTCATGATTAGGTGTTTTGTGCTTCCACATGAATTTCTAGCTCAATTTGTGGTATAATTATTTTTGTATGATTTATTCTTGTTTTTAATGATTGAATCTAGTTGCATTTTTCATGCTAGCTATATAGCTTGGATTGATCTAGATTTTTGGCAGTAGCTCCTGTGTAGTATGATGTGCCTCTCTGCAAAGTTTCACGGTCTTCTTGTTTGTATTTCTTCCAGAATGAATTTTCAAAGTAATTCAAGCTTAATCGATGAATTAAAAGAAAAATAGAAATCACCTTTGTTTTGTTTTCAAATCTTTTGGGTTGAGCTTCACCAAATCACACCATGAACAGCACCCATAATTTGGTGAAGAAAAATTAATTAAGTAATTTAGATATGCACACAATCACCATCAAATAAGGGGGTCAAACCCCACACGCATACCTCTTTCTTTGATAGGAAGAGTATGCTGGATATATCTTTATCCAGGTGAATGTGGCCACCCATACACCCCCATGTTTACCCTTCAATTCTAAGCTGTGTCTCACTCCTCATTCATAATTACATGAAGTTAATGCATATGCATATCGTGTAGAACTTCCGGACGGAAACTACGAGTTGGTGCCGGAATCCGAGGGAGATCTCGCTGAAGGAGAAGTGAACGTGGTGGGAGTGCAGCAAGACCCGAACCAAAGTTCGGAGGACTTCGTCACTGACTTTGCTAGTGAAGGCAAGCCTCGGAGCATAACCCAGTTTTCCAACTTTTACAATTATGTTTGTCTATGTTTGTGCATTTACGTTTCAGGAGTTGATTTGAAACCCTAGATGCATGACCATAGGCTCCTATGCTCAAATACTAGCATGATAGGTCGCTAGTTGCCATGCTGTAAGGACACGGTAAAAGTTGAGTGATGTTCGTCACTCGCGAGCTATAGGTCTCTTATGTTGGAATCATAAGATTTTGATAAATGGATATGCTCATGTGGTAAGAGCATGGGACCGGCTCCGACCAATAGGTCTGTGGTTAAGCATTTGAACGTACTAAACATTTGCCGGGAATGGGACCGGTAAGCCTAGTACCTTCTTGATCTGGTAAGGTATCTATGACCACTAATCTTGGGAAGAGTTCCCTTTGCCTGCAGCAGAGTGGTGCATGTGTGAAGCTGGGCGGCGTGTGTCTCCGTTGCCAGTATGCCGTGTACCAAAGACTGTAGAAATGGATCCTGAGTCGAGGACGGGTGGGAACCGCCTGGTTGGTGCACATCCACCCCCTGTTGGTTTCTAGTTGGATTATTTTTGGGGTGTGCATTCTTCCGTGTGTTTAGGTTTCCCTTGCAAGGTTAATAATCGATCGAGCGTCGGCCTCTCACCGTTACCCGAGATTGCTTAACCATACACTCTATGTCCCTTAATGGTGGAATTGAGATTTAATTTGGATATATGCTTAATTATTTGCACAACTTATGCTTGCAATAGTTGCGTACTTAGTAATGGTTAATCAACTAGAATTTTGAGCTAAAACTTGAAAGTAAGGACCTACTCTTTGTTGCTTTTCAACAAAACAACCCACTAGCCAAAGAGCCTTGCATGTTTAGAGAGTTGGTGATTTTCCATCACCCGTCGGTTAAGTCTTGCTGAGTATTAGTATACTCAGCCTTGCTTTTGATGTTGTTTTCAGGTGATATGAATGATGATGGTTTCCCGTGGCCTGGTTCTCTCCCACCCGGTTGGGAAGTGGAGTGGGAGGATGACAGTGCTTAGTGACGTCATGGATGGCCTCCTATGACGTTACTTATGACGTATAGTATTTTATTTCTGCTGTGTTTCGAACTCTGAACTTTTTATCTTATACAAAGGACTTGGTTTGTAATATTAAAACCTTATGGAGCTTGATGTAATAATTTGTGAAATGTTGACTCTGGACTCGCCGTCGTGTGAGTTTTAATGTACAATTCTTCGATCCTGGTTAAAGTGATTTACCGAGCTTGACCCGGCAGAGGCGACCAGTTACTTCTGTATTATTGCTTAATGACCAAATGGAGTGGTTTAGGCAATAATATGGAATAAATTTGGCCGGTTCTGTCACAGCTGGCATCAGAGCTCAATTGTACACCAGAGATCTTAATACACCCTTAATAACATGATTTTGGAATAAAACTTGCAAGATTAAGGTGTGTTTGCAAAATGTGTTAGGAACGCTAAGGATGAACTAATCCGAGAGGCCCTAGATGGATTTTGGGTTCTTTCAGGTGGATAGTAAATTATGGTGTATTTAAGCTAACTTCCAGCACTTCTTAAGCCACGTGTTTCATACGTGTGCTGTGCCGCATCACGAGTATGCGAGGGTTGATAGGGCAATCTATTCAACGGATCCTATCTTCTCGGTTGGATGCCCACGTGTTTTATACGTGCGCTTTCCATATGCAAAGCATGCGAAGGATGGTATGTTCTATTCCACATGAACATATCATGGGTTGTGATGTCGCCACGTTTTGCCATACGTGTGCATGATTCCGCATTACGAACATGCGAAGGGGGACACCCTCCATTCAAAAGGGGCGTGTCTCAGGTTGGACGCTGTCCATGCAGCGCTAAACGCATGGGTGCCGTTTCTATAGTGAACGGTAATGTTTGTGGACGCTTCCATGACGTGCTGGCACGGAAGGTTCTTTCTTTTGCAGGTACACTAACCACGTTCCCGTAGATCGAACGGTTAGTATCCGACTAGCTATTATAGGGAGAGACGTATACTTGTGCCTTGCCACCGGCACTAACCACGATTCCTGGGCATGGATTTGCCTTGTGAAGATGTTTAGGACGCTTTTGCATCATGCTAAAAGTTGTTAAGAAATGATAAATCACTTCATAATCTATCCTAAGGCACCTCACCAAAACACTTTCACATCATCCCAATCTCATAACTGTCTCTGTTTCACAAGTTTTGGATGCTCTGTTGGTCTGAATTTTTAGACCCTTTGAACAGAGTTTTCTGGAGAAAAGTTAGATACAAAAGTTGTGTCAAATCTTGTCTAGATCCTGCTGCAAAAATTTCAGAATTTTGGAGCAAGGGAATCTGGAGTTATGCTCAGTTTAGTTCCTGTCTACTTGCTGTTTTTCCTAGGAGATAAAGAACTAAACCTTGCTCTATTAGGGTATCTTCCTTTTGTTTTTAGCCCAACTTTTGAATACCAATTTTGGGTCAAATAACATCACCGAGTAGCTTTGGCCTACCAGAATATGATCTATATGCATTTTCGTGCTTTGGACAGAATCTGTTATCTTTTAACTCACACTAATCGGTGGGAGTTTTGTTGATACAGATGGCTGGACCGCTCTTCTGGGAGGTACGTCCTGACGGGATGGTCCGCACCAACGGGCTACACCTTGAGGGGTTTGCCCGCATTTTGTGGGACACTCTTCGCTCGTCAGGGTACACCACTCCTCCGACGTACGAGGCTTTGGAGACCACGCAGCTTGGAGTGCCTCGCTGCTATGTTCGGGTGACCGTGCCACTTCATCCTACTCACCCGGAGTGGCAGGACCTGAGCATGGACGTGTCAGGTGTCCGCATGATGGAGACACTTGAGGCTGCTGCTTTGAGAGTGTTGAACTCCTTTGGTGACCAGCACCCTCTCGAGGTTTCTTCGACTCCGGTGGGACTACTTCCGACCGTGGACCCCGCGGATCCCGCGTGGAGGAGCCGCGTGGGGAACATGGTAGCGCTTCTGACCGAGAGGACCCCACTGGACGTACTGCACGAGATGTCACGGTGCATAAATGCACTGTACCGTCTTCAGGCTCTCCGCAGTGTGGCTACCACAGACGTGTCCACCTTTGCTCTCGACACTGCTGGAGTGTTGGGGGTACGGAATCACCACCTGCGCTCCATCTCCTGTGGCTACATGGGACTGGAGCGAGACCTTGCTGAGGCACGATTGAGGATTGTTGGACTGCAGGCTAGAGAGGCTCACTGGGTGACCTGTATAGTTCAGTGGGCACACCAGCTCGCTGATCGCCTTCAGACTGTTACAGGACTCCAGGAGCAGCGAGATCAGATGCAGGTTGAGATGGATCAGTTGAGGAATGAGCGCTTACAACACATACAAGCACTAGCACAAATGGAAGAGCAGCTAGAGTTGATGGACGAGGATCTGGGCAATGCCCATGGCATGATTGCTATGCTACAGCAGCCGCCACCACCACCAGTTCCGGAAGCTATGGAGGATGATCCGGATGACACTCAGTCCATGATAGACAGTGAGAAGGAAGAATCACAGACAGAGCCGATGGAGATTGCTTCATCTGCTTCTAGCTCCTCCTCAGTAGGCAATCTAGATGACTTCTAGATGGTAGTAGTTAGTGCAGCATGTGTACTCCTACGATGGCCTAAATTTTGGTCTGTGGAAGGGATAGGCTAACAAAGATGGAGTATTCTTTTGTATGGTTAGAAGCTACATATTAACCACTAGTATGTTGAATGAGGACCTAGCTTGTGTTGTAATCATGTGTTGTAATCAAGCTACAAGACTTTCTGCAGCAGCTCTAGTAATCTGTAATTTGAACCCCCTTATGATCAATTATGAGCTGTGTAATAAGAAGGAAAGTTGTTGAAAATTTTATTTTGTGCATGCTCACAAATTTTCACCCTTATTGCTCTTTTGTGCTGAGAGTTATGAATATTTTTGTAACCCTCGGCTGCCTGAAAACAGCCAGGACAGAGAGTCGGTAAATGAATTTTTCAAGCATGATAACATCAAAATCCGTGTATCGGTTGAATACCAAAAACGTAGTGCACGACATGATGCTCCTACTGACCAAAATTTTTGCACCATCCGTTGATCGAGCCAGGAGATATGAATTTTTCATTTCAGTGTTGTGGCTGACCCTCCTGAAAAATTTTGCAATGAATGGATTGTTTCACATATTCTACTTGTGCATAAATCTATCTGCAAGCTTGTGAATGTGTGACTAATCTATATTCCAACAATTTTTCAGATGGTGGGTCCCACTCGCAATACTTCCCATGGTTTTGGTGATGCCAGTGGCAGCAACCCACTACCACCGCCACCTCCCATGACGCCCATGGAGACCTTCCTATTGGCTCAAGCTGATATGATGCGCTAGATCCTGCACAATCAGCAGCAGCAGCAGCAACGCGGCCATCCGCGTGATGACCAGCCACAAGTGGCCAAGAATGAGCATTCACGACCATGAAGCCACCAATTTTCACCAAAGCAGAAGAACCACTGGAGGCAGATGCTTGGATTCGAGCCATTGAGGCCAGGTTCGATGCTCTCACTCTGCCCTGCTCAGAGGAGCGCAAGACTAGCTTTGTAGCATTGCAACTTCGTGGTCCTGCTTTGATCTGGTGGGAACACTTCAAGATGACGCAACCTGCTGGACATGCTATTACTTGGGATGAGTTAAAGACAGCATTCAAGACTCATCACATTCCCCTGGGAATGGTCGATCGGAAGATCAGTGAACTACTGGCATTAAGCCAAGGTTCGGATTCTGTGTACCAGTATGCACAGAAATTCAACAATCTTTGTCAGTATGGGGGATATCATGTGGATAATGATGCGAAGAAGATGGATCGTTTCCGACGTGGTCTTGATCCTGAGCTTTATGAAAGGCTGAACCCCATCAAGACTGACACCTACCATGAGATAGTGAATCTGGCTATTTCTCAAGAAGATGCTATGAAGAGAACGCAGAATGCGAAGAAGAGAAAGGCTGCGTTCAACTCTAACAACGCGCCTAATCGGAAGTTTCGCCTTGTGAAGAAGGTTTCCCAAGATGCTCAGAGGAACCAGCGGTCTGGACGCTGGGTAGCTAAGCCGTCCCAGAGTCAGCAACGTGGAGACTATCGTTCTTCTGCTTCCCAGCAGAATTACAAGTTCAATGCTTCACAGCCTAACCGGAATGCTAGGGATGGCAAATGCTACAACTGTGGTGAGACGGGACACTATGCTAATGAGTGCCCCTGTCCCAAGCAGCAGAGCCAGCGCAACCAGCAGAACCAAGGACGTGGACCTACTCAGGACAACAAAGACAAGGGAAAGAAGCAGACCGTGCAAGTCAAGCAGGGTCGCCTCAACTTCACCACAATGATGGAAATTCCTGAGGGAGCAGCAGTCATGACGGGTACATTCTCTATCCAAGGCAAACCTATTAAGATTTTGTTTGATTCTGGTGCTACGCACAGTTTTATGAACAAGCAAACACAAATCAAGTTGGGTTTAAAGGAAACGCACACTAGGAGTATCTATAAGATTGCTACCCCAGGAGGAAAAATTTCTTCCAGTACCCTAAACATTGGAGTACCTTTGGAGTTAGGTAGCAAGGTCTTTCAGACAAATCTTATAACCTTGGGTCTTGATGGAATAGATGTTATCCTAGGAATGGACTGGATGACCATGCACAAGGTGATCTTGGACATTTCTGAGCGAAGAATAGAAATCAACTCCCCGAGAGTAGGAGCATCAACGCTCTACTTACCTTCTAGAGTATCTATGGATTCTTGTGCCTATGTGACCATAGCCACCCAATTAGAAGAGATTCCAGTGGTGTGTGAATACCCGGATGTTTTCCCTGATGATCTGCCGGGTATGCCACCAGACCGAGACATTGAATTCGTTATCGAACTTCAACCCGGTACGGCACCTATCTCAAAAAGAGCCTACCGCATGCCACCCAAGGAACTGGCCGAGTTGAAGACCCAGCTTCAGGAACTATTGGATAAGGGTTTCATTCGTCCGAGTTCTTCTCCTTGGGGATGTCCTGCTCTCTTCGTTAAGAAGAAAGACGGTAGTTTGAGACTGTGTGGGGACTACCGGCCTCTCAATGCGGTGACTATCAAAAATAAATACCCCCTTCCCGCATTGATGTGTTGTTTGATCAACTACCAGGAGCAAAGGTCTTTTCCAAGATTGATCTTAGATCAGGATATCATCAGATAAAGATCCGACCTTGTGATATTCCTAAAACTGCCTTTTCTACACGGTATGGGCTATATGATTTTTTAGTCATGTCCTTCGGGCTGACTAATGCTCCTGCTTACTTCATGTACCTCATGAATTCGGTATTCATGAATGAACTGGATAAGTTCGTGGTGGTCTTCAACGACGACATCTTAATTTATTCCAAAGATGAAGAAGAACATGCCGAACATCTCCGCATTGTTCTGCAGCGTTTGAGAGATCACAAGCTTTATGCTAAATTCTCCAAATGTGATTTCTGGCTGGATAGTGTGAAATTCTTGGGCCACACTATTTCTAGTGATGATATCTCGGTGGATCCAAGTAAAGTGCAAGAAGTGATGGATTGGAAACCACCCAATTCCGTTCATCAGATTCGAAGCTTTCTCGGATTAGTTGGTTATTATCGTCGCTTCGTTTCGGATTTTTCCAGAATCGCCAAACCTATGACCGAACTTCTGAAGAAGGGAGTCAAGTTTTTGTGGGATGATAATTGTGAAAAAGCTTTCCACACCCTAAAGCAATATTTGACTTCAGCACCTGTCTTGGCTCAACCAGGCAACTCTAAGCCATATGAGGTTTATTGTGATGCCTCGGGTACTGGTCTTGGTTGTGTTCTCATGCAAGACAATAGGGTCATTGCTTATGCTTCTCGAGCACTTCGACCCCATGAATTAAATTACCCCACTCATGATCTTGAATTAGCAGCGGTTGTTCATGCTCTCAAAATTTGGAGGCATTACTTGATGGGAACCCGTTGCAATATTTTCACTAACCATAAGAGTCTCAAGTATATCTTCACTCAAGCCGATTTGAATATGCGCCAGAGGAGGTGGTAGAGCTTATTAAAGATTATGACTTGGAAGTACATTACCACCCTGGTAAGGCAAATGTCGTTGCCGATGCTCTTAGCCGAAAAGCCCATTGCAATTGCTTATCCGTGGACACCTATAGTGACACACTATGCCACGAGATGAACAAACTCAATTTGGAAATTGTTAGTCAAGGTGAGTTAAATGCTATTGGCATGGAGGCAACCTTGTACGACAAAGTCTTAAATGCTCAGTCCAACGATGAGGATGTTAAGAAAATAAGGCAAAAGTTGTCAGAAGGTGATCCTAAATACAAATGTTTCCACCAAGACGCAAAGGGTACAGTTTGGTTTGGACAATGTCTTGTTGTCCCAAATGATACTAGTCTCAGGAAAGAAATTTTGGATGAAGCTCATTTGTCCAAATTTGCAATTCATCCTGGGAGTAGCAAAATGTACCAAGATGTGAAGGAAAACTTCTGGTGGTCAAATATGAAAGTCGAGATTGCCAGATATGTGTCCGAGTGTGACACATGTCAGAGAATTAAAGCCAGTCATTTGAAAGCCAATGGTGTTCTTCAACCATTGCCGATACCTTCGTGGAAATAGGATGATATAAGTATGGATTTCATAGTGGGACTGCCTCTCACATCTAAGCACCATGATTCTATTTGGGTTATTGTGGACAGACTCACCAAGACTGCACACTTTATTCCCGTTCATACCACATACTCAGCAAAGCAATATGCAGAGATTTACCTCGAACGCATCGTGTGCTTACACGGAGTTCCTAGAACCATCGTTTCCGATAGAGGTTCTCAGTTCATGTCACGTTTCTGGGAACACCTACATACCTCAATGGGAACCAAGCTACTTCACAGTTCCGCTTACCACCCTCAAACAGATGGTCAGACTGAGAGAGTCAATCAAGTCCTAGAGGATATGTTGAGGGCTTGTATTATCCATTTTGACAAGAATTGGGACAATTGCTTGTCCTTGGCTGAATTCTCATATAACAATAGCTACCAAGCTAGTTTGAAAATGGCACCATTTGAAGCTCTTTATGGAAGGAGATGTCGAACTCCTCTGAACTGGTCACAGACCGGGGAAAGAAAATTCTTTGGTCCAACTTTAGTTGAAGAAGCGGAAGAAAAAGTAAAAGTAATACAAGCAAATCTGAAGACAGCTCAAATGAGACAACAACGTTACCATGATCAAGGAAGGAAACCTAAGCCGTATCAAGTTGGTGAATATGTCTATCTTAAGGTTTCACCAACAAAGGGAATTCAAAGATTTGGAGTGAAAGGGAAATTAGCACCATGCTATATTAGCCCTTATGAAATCATTCAAATTTGTGGACCGGTTGCTTGTCGTGTTCAGCTTCCTGAATGGCTTTCAGCAGTCCACAATGTATTTCATGTATCACAACTCAGGAGATGTGCAAACAAGCCGGAGATAAAGGACATCATCGAATCCAATGCTTGGATCGAACCCGACTTATCCGTGGTTGAGCACCCTCTAAGGATTTTGGATCGCAAAGAGAGGAAGACTCGACGGCATTCGGTAACAATGTATAAAATCCAATGGAGTCACCATAATGAAGAAGAAGCTACTTGGGAGACGGAGTATTATCTCAACACCAAGTATCCGGGTTTTCTACAATCTCGCAATCGCAAGTGTTTCCCCCTACCTTCATCTTTATTTTCCGAATCTCGGGACAAGATTCTTTGTAAGGGGGTAGGCTGTAACATCCCTGATGTTTAAGCAACAGTGATCACCCTCATTAACAAGGCTAAGTATGGTAGTTAACTTGGTTGACTTGGTCAAACCCCTAACCCAAGGTCAACCCTTCCAAAACCCAAGTCAAAACCCTAGATTCCTATACTCTTCATCGATAATCTAGCGCGTTCTCCACTTTTCATATAACAACTTCAAAATCGGATAATATGAAAGTTGTTCATCTTTACATGGGACACATTTCATTCAATTGGCGGCATTTGAGATTCCAAGTGGAAGATCCTCAAAAGTTTGGTCAAAGTTCAGAGCTGTCTGTTGACCTAGCCGAGAAAAATAGCATTTTCAAACCACTTTATCTCCAAATCCGTGAAGAATTTCCTAGGACGGCCTTTGCAAAAGTTGAAGCTGGTTAAGTCCTCTACATCTTTTGTATTGACGGATTTTTAACTTGTATTCAACTTTGAATTGTTTGAACTGGTCAAACATGCCTAGGCTGAATTCATGTCGCGCCGGAACGTCGACGTGCGCTCCAGAGCGCCGTGCGCGCGCCGAGCTGTGCCTGTACCGCGCCCGACGTCCGTGCCGCCGCTCCGTGGGTCCCACCGCGTCACAGGTCACATCGCGCCCAGGCACGCCTCCCCGAGGCCCCGCCGGCCCGGTCAAGCCGCGCCAGGCGCCACGCGCCCCGCGCTCTGCGCCGCATCTGGGCCGCGCCTGCGCGCGCCCTGCCTCCCACTTGCGCGCGCTGGAAGCCGCTTCCGCGCCGTACAGCCTTCTCGTCAGCGCCGTCGACTATAAAGACCGCGCCTCGCATCGCGCCGCGCCGTCCGCCCATGCTCCGCCGCCGCCATCTGTGCGCCGCCGAGGAGCTTCGCCCTCCGCGCTACCCCGCACCCGTCCGAGCCCCTGAGCAGCACCACACCACCCCACGGAAGCCTCCACGACCGCTTGTCGTCCAACCCTGAGACCCTGTTCGCCGGAGACCGAGCCGCCGCGGCCGCTCCGCCCTTGCTCCGCCGCAGCACCCCGCCGGAGCTCCCTCCGTGGAAGCAAGTGCGCCGGACAAACCCTAGGTGAGCACCTCAGCCTCCCCGCCGCTTCCCTGGCCAGGACCGGCGGCGAGCTCGCCAGAATTCCGCCGGCCGCGCCGCCGGGGACCGCATTGTGATCCCCAAGTTTTTCCCAGGGGTGAAAAAGAGAAAGCGAGGACCTATGTGTAAATGCGAGGGCAGAATTGTTAATAGAAATCTTCAGCCAGGGGTCTATCGGCTAAATAGATTCTTCAAGTTTTGAATGGTTTTGCTGAATCTTGTAAATTCGAGATCAATTCACAGAGAAATCAAAAAAATGCAAACTCAGTTGTGCTGTGATCCTTGTGAATAGTAGAAACTTTTCTATAAAGGGAGTTTTCAAATTTCTGTATAGTTTTAAAATAATTTTGAATTTACCAGTTTGAGTAGATCTGAAATGATTCAAATTCTATGCAAGATATGAGGCTAATTTTTGGATATGTTGTTTGCCATGTCATGTTGGTCTTCTGGTTCAAATTTGGCACAAAGTTATTGATTAGATCTTTATTTATGTATTAAAGTTTGTTTTCAGCATTATTCCTGTTTCTGATTTATATAAATTAATATGTTGAGCTTTTGGACCCAATCTCTTTGCTATGATCCTGTTTCATAGTGTTGCACCCATGATAAATAGTATAGATGTTTCTACCATGTTTTATAGGGTCAAGTACTTTTAGCACAAATGATCCTTCCTTCATAAATTTAAATTAATTTAAATTTTCTTTGCTGAGTAAGTGCATGTCTCCTCATGATTAGGTGTTTTGTGCTTCCACATGAATTTCTAGCTCAATTTGTGGTATAATTATTTTTGTATGATTTATTATTGTTTTTAATGATTGAATCTAGTTGCATTTTTCATGCTAGCTATATATCTTGGATTGATCTAGATTTTTGGAAGTAGCGCCTGTGTAGTATGATGTGCCTCTCTGCAAAGTTTCACGGTCTTCTTGTTTGTATTTCTTCTAGAATGAATTTTCAAAGTAATTCAAGCTTAATCGATGAATTAAAAGAAAAATAGAAATCACCTTTGTTTTGTTTTCAAATCTTTTGGGTTGAGCTTCACCAAATCACACCATGAACAACACCCATAATTTGGTGAAGAAAAATTAATTAAGTAATTTAGATATGCACACAATCACCATCAAATAAGGGGGTCAAACCCCACACGCATACCTCTTTCTTTGATAGGAAGAGTATGCTGGATATATCCTTATCCAGGTGAATGTGGCCACCCATACACCCCCACGTTTACCCTTCAATTCTAAGCTATGTCTCACTACTCATTCATAATTACATGAAGTTAATGCATATGCATATCATGTAGAACTTCCGGACGGAAACTACGAGTTGGTGCCGGAATCCGAGGGAGATCTCGCTGAAGGAGAAGTGAACGTGGTGGGAGTGCAGCAAGACCCGAACCAAAGTTCGGAGGACTTCGTCACTGACTTTGCTAGTGAAGGTAAGCCCCAGAGCATAACCCAGTTTTCTAACTTTTACAATTATGTTTGTCTATGTTTGTGCATTTACGTTTCAGGAGTTGATTTGAAACCCTAGATGCATTACCATAGGCTCCTATGCTCAAATACTAGCATGATAGGTCGCTAGTTGCCATGCTGTAAGGACACGGTAAAAGTCAAGTGATGTTCGTCACTCGCGAGCTATAGGTCTCTTATGTTGGAATCATAAGATTTTGATAAATGGATATACTCGTGTGGTAAGAGCATGGGACCGGCTCCGGCCAGTAGGTCTGTGGTTAAGCGTTTGAACGTACTAAACATTTGCCGGGAATGGGACCGGTAAGCCTAGTACCTTCTTGATCCGGTAAGGGATCTATGACCACTAATCTTGGGAAGAGTCCCCTCTGCCTACAGCAGAGTGGTGCATGTGTGAAGCTGGGCGGCGTGTGTCTCCATGGCCAGTATGTCGTGTACCAAAGACTGTAGAAATGGATCCTGAGTCGAGGACGATTGGGAACCGCCTGGTTGGTGCACATCCACCCCCTGTTGGTTTCTAGTTGGATTATTTTTGGGGTGTGCATTCTTCTGTGTGTTTAGGTTTCCCTTGCAAGGTTAATAATCGATTGATCGTCGGCCTCTCACCGTTACCCAAGATTGCTTAACCATACACTCTATGTCTCTTAATGGTGGAATTGAGATTTAATTTGGATATATGCTTAATTGTTTGCACAACTTATGCTTGCAATAGTTGCGTACTTAGTAATGGTTAATCAACTAGAATTTTGAGCTAAAACTTGAAAGTAAGGACCTGCTCTTTGTTGCTTTTCAGCAAAACAACCCACTAGCCAAAGAGCCTTGCATGTTTAGAGAGTTGGTTATTTTCCATCACCCACCGGTTAAGTCTTGCTGAGTATTAGTATACTCAGCCTTGCTTTTGATGTTGTTTTCAGGTGATATGAATGATGATGGTTTCCCGTGGCCTGGTTCTCTCCCACCCGGTTGGGAAGTGGAGTGGGAGGATGACAGTGCTTAGTGACGTCATGGATGGCCTCCTATGACATTACTTATGACGTATAGTATTTTATTTCCGCTGTGTTTCGAACTCTGAACTTTTTATCTTATACAAAGGACTTGGTTTGTAATATTAAAACCTTATGGAGCTTGATGTAATAATTTGTGAAATGTTGACTCTGGACTCACCGTCGTGTGAGTTTTAATGTACAATTCTTCGATCCTGGTTAAAGTGATTTACCGGGCTTGACCCGGCAGAGGCGACCAGTTACTTCTATATTATTGCTTAATGACCAAATGGAGTGGTTTAGGTAATAATATGGAATTAATTTGGCCGGTTCTGTCACAACGGCCCAGCGGCAGCCTACACCAAGAAGGCCCGCTTGACCGCCTCGCTCGAGGGCTCCGGCTCCTCGAGCAAATTTCCGTCTCGCTCAAGGGCTCTGGTCCCTCGAGCGGATTTCCGCCTCGCTCGAGGGCTCCGGCCCCTCGAGCGGATTTCCGTCTCGCTCGGGGGCTCCGGTCCCTCGAGCAAGTTTCTGCCTTGCTCGAGGGGTTCGACCCCCCCTCGAGCGGGCAGCCGTCTCCACTCCACCCGATAGCGGCATTTAATGACCGGTCCCACGGCGGGACGCCAAAGTCAAGGGTGAATCTCCCCCCACGCCGCGCGACTAACGCAGTCAAAGCGCCTGACACCGCCACAGTGCGGCCTAACCCGCCATTGTGCATCCATCCCTGGCCCTGTGCGGGTGCTGCGCGGCCCTGTGCGGACAGGCAGGCGTCATTCCGCGACGCTGTGCTACCTGCTCCCGTCCACCCCCTACGGCGAGACCTTCGAATGAACATGGGGGCACCCTTGAAGGGTTTACGGGCGGAGAGCGAGCGTGCGCTCCGACTGACGCCGCCGTACGAGCGACGTGCGCCACGTCCCCTCCGCCAACTCCGGCGCCGCACGACCATCCCGGGCGCTGTGCGGCCATCCCCGGCACTGTGCCGCCACTCCTGCCACTGTGCGACGGGTCGTGCAGTACTGTGCGGACAGGCTGGTGACGCGCTGCAACCCCCGCACCACCAACTCCGGTCCTTCCCCCGGTGGCCAGACCCTCGATTCAGCAGGGGCGGTCCCTCGAAGTCAAAGCAGGATGGGTCACAGTGACCACCACGCCGCCCGCAGAAGCCGGAGGACGCTACCAACTCGCGCCAGGAACCATGACGTGCGGGGACAAGACCGCCGGCGCCATACCTGTTAGTACATAGCCACTATGCTGGCTGCCGAGCAGCATCATTGTAACTGCCCTCCCTTGGCCTATAAAAGGGAGAGGCAGAGCCCCCTGCGCGGGGACGACTCTCACTCACTGGCACCAGCACACCGCCACGTTCCAGATATTGGCACTTGCCTCAATCATCTCAGTAGGGACTTGGGGGAATTTCCTCCTCTCCCGCCTTGCTTGTAGCCCCCCTCTACAGGCACCACCGGTGCAAGCTAATACAGTGCGCAAGCACACTCTGCTGGACGTACGGCCGCGTGGCCGGAACCAGGATAACTCTCGTGTTTCCTTAGCTTAGCACCACCCATCGAGAAGCAGATCCCAGCGCAAATTACTAGTTGGTGCCGGTGCTAATCCGGACACCGACACGGGTCAACCCGGTAGTATAGTAAACTAGGCGCCAAATCTCCCTAGCATGAGGACAGTCAAAGAAGAGATGTTGTATCATCTCATTATTATTACAAAAGCAACATTTTTGACTGCCCTTCCAGTTCTTCCTCGCTAAATTATCCTTTGTTAGACTTACCCTTTTATTAAGTAACCAAAGAAAATTTTTTATCTTTAGAGGAACCTTTAATTTCCAAATCCCTTTGTTACGGTACGGCGCACTACTATCCAACCTATGAAGGTACATAGAGCGCACTGAGAAGGTTCCATCCCTACGAAGGTTCCAATTGAACCTATCATTTCCTTCTTGTACCTGGAAGTTGGAAATCATAGTTACCAGGTTATGCCAATTTAAGAGTTTTTCATGTGTCAACACTCTCCTAAAGGAAACGTTGATCGGTACGGTGGACATAACATTTGCCACTGTAGCGTGTTGATAATGTGCAATATTATATAGAGCGGGGAAAATCTCTTTGAAAGGCCTAGTGCCTGCCCATGCATCCTCCCAAAACATCGTTTGCGTCCCATCCATTATTTGAAAGGACCCACAAGCTAACACTTCATCTTTAACCTTCATCAAACCTCTCCAAAAATGAGAATCGGTTGGTTTTGCTTTAACTTGTGTTAGAGATTTGTTACTTAGATATTTGTTTCTAAGCATAGTTTGCCACAAGCCTTGTGTATTAAGTAAGTTAACAATCCACTTACTTACCAAACATCTGTTTTGGAGTTGTAGGTCGATAATTCCTAGTCCTCCTTGATCTTTAGGGCGGCACAAGATATCCCATTTAGCAAGATGATACTTTTTCTTTTCTTTACCACCTTGCCAGAAGAAACGAGATCTAAATTGATTTAGTTTTTCGAGAACACCTTTTGGTATTTCAAAAAAGGACATCATGAACATGGGTAAGCTACTAAGCACTGAATTTAGGAGTATTAATCTACCTCCATATGATACGTGCTTAGCTTTCCAGCAGCTCAACTTCTTTTGGAAGCGTTCTTCTACCCTACTCCATTCCGCATTAAGGAGTTGCCTGTGATGCATCGGAATCCCCAAATATCTGAATGGGTATTCTCCCACATCGCAGCCAAAGAGTTCAACATAATCATCTTCAAATTCTTTAGCTTGTCCATAGCAGAAGATCTCGCTCTTGTGGAAGTTGATTTTGAGACCAGACATTAGTTCGAAGACAGTAAGCAAAAGTTTCAAATTTCTTGCTTGCTCTAGGTCGTGGTCAAGAAAGATAATAGTATCATCCACATATTGTAGGATAGATAAACCATCATCTATTTGATGTGGTAGTATGCTGTCCATCATCCTTTGCTCTTTTAATTAGCAGGGAAAGCATATCGGCGACGATATTGAACAGAATAGGTGACATAGGGTCCCCTTGACGAAGGCCCCTCTTAGTTTGGAATAACTGGCCAACATCATCATTTACTTTGATGCCAACGCTACCTCTAGTAACCATTCCTTCTATCCATCTACACCACTTGGGTGAAAACCCTTTCATACGCAGTGTTTGTTGAAGGAAAGGCCACTTAACTTTGTCATAGGCTTTCTCGAAGTCGATTTTAAATATAACTCCATTGCGCTTTTTCGTATGTAGCTCATGAATAGTCTCATGTAAAATTACTACCCCTTCCATTATATATCTACCAGGCATAAAAGCTGTCTGTGAGGGGCTGACCACTGTCTGAGCTACCTTACTTAATCTGTTTGTGCCAACTTTGGTGAAAATCTTGAAGCTGACATTTAAGACACAAATCGGTCTATATTGTTGAATCATTTTGGCCTCCTCTATTTTGGGGATTAGCGTTATCACACCAAAATTTAGACTAAAGAGATTGAGGCTCTCTTCGTGAAAATCTCTGAAAAGAGCCACTAGGTCTACTTTTATGATTTCCCAGAAGACTTGGTAGAACTCTGCTGGCAAACCATCAGGTCCTGGTGCTTTATTATGCTCCATTTGGAAAATAGCTTCCTTTATCTCCGCTTCTGAAAAGTCAGCAGTCAGAAGTTCATTTTCCAAATCTGAGACCTGTGGTATGTCATCTCTTTGTGTTTCGACCAAATTTATGGGAGTGTCATCTGGTTGGCCAAACAGGTTTTTATAATAATTGGTGATGTATTTCTTCAGCTCAGTGTCCCCGACCACTACCCCATCCTCTTGGTCTAATCTGAAGATGTGTTGTTTGCGGTGTTTGCCATTGGCCACTAAGTGAAAAAAGTGTGTATTGTCATCACCATAGAGCAGGGTCTTCACCTTGGCCCTCTCATACCATTTGATCTCTTCCTCCCGCAGGAGGAGAACTAATCTCTCCTTCAGATAGTGTTTTAAATTTAACTCACTATCCGTTAAGGTACTAGTTTCGGCTTTTTTGTCTAAAGCTTCCAGCTTAGAGATCAGCCTTTTCTTCTCTTTTTTTATATATACCCGCAGTATGCCTAGCCCATCCTCTTAGGTACTGTCTCAGCCGCCTGATTTTATTTTGCCATCTTTCAAGCGCTGTTGACCCCTGATTTTCAGATTGCCGAACATCAGTAACCACATCAATGAAGCCCTCTCGGAGCAGCCAACCCCTCTCAAATTTAAAAGAAGGTTGTGGGCTTCGGTGAGTGGAAGACCCCGTGTTTAAAACTAGTGGCGTATGGTCTGAGATATTCTATCTCGCGCCTCTACAGTGGCCAATGGGTATTTGTCCTCCTAATCTGTGGAGACAAGTACCCTATCTAATTTTTCAAAAGTGGGGTCATTACCCGGTCCAGCCCATGTGTATCGGCAACTGGATAAATCAATCTCTTTAAGGTCTAGCGATTCTATTACCGCGTTAAAAAGATTTGGCCATTTAGTGTCGAAATTATTTGTGCTCTTATCTTCTGCCTTCCTCATGATGTTAAAATCTCCTTCGATAATATACGGATTTTCCTCATGAGAGCATGTGTTCGCCATCTCCACTAAAAAGGCATGTTTATCATGACTCTGTGCTGGTCCGTAAACCACGTATAACACAAATTTGAAACCATTAGATTTATCTCGAAGGAGGAACTTTACATAGAAGTCTCCCTCATCTATGGCTCCAATATCAAAGTGATTTAGGTCAGTGCCTAGTAGTATCCCTCTCGACCTTCCATGTGGGGTCATGCTATGCCAAATGAAGTCATGGCCACCACACAAGTTTTTTAGAAATGCCTCAGAAAATGTATCTCTTCCAGTCAAGAGTTATAAAATTTAGCTGCTCTTCCTTAGCCAGTTCCGCCAAAAATCTGTGCTTAGCCAGGTCCCCCAGACCTCTGCTATTCCAGAAGACTCCTTTCATTGGAGACGTATTTTTGATGGGGTTTTATGTTTTTTTGGAGGGCGGCCAGTGAAAATCTTCTTGGCCGAATTAGACTTTTTCTTTCTTGGAACAGTAATGAGGTCACATAATTCGTGATCAAATTCCTGTTCATGCAACCCCTCATTTTCATCTCCACAAGCGTGGTTGAGGATTGCATTAAGTCTACCCTCATCTTCCTCCTCACTTTGATCTACCGTGAGAGATGAAGAGTTTTTAAGCCCTTGGTTCCTATTTTTTCGCATACTTCTTAGTTGGTAAAGATAGCCTGTCTAATTCTATGTTCTTGATGGCTACCGTAGCGGACTTAACTACATTATCATCTCTACCGAAAGAAATACCAACATTTTTGAAGAAATGCGAGAATCTGAAAAGGAGGTGAAAGACTTGTTACCGATGGTCTCAAGGTTGCGCGCAGCTGCCATACGTGCTGCTTTGGCCAACGTGTGTTCATCATTCTTTGCCAATGTACGGTTGCTGTGCCTCACGTTCGCCCCGTGCACCACCGTGCTAGTCTTTGCGTGGTGGACTTCCTTGTCGCTAGTAGGATCTCCAGGAAGCTTATTCTCTGCTCCTTCCAAAATGTTGTCGGCTTCAGCTTGCGGCTTCTCCACTCGTGGTTCAAAGTCCACCAAAGCACCCGCATTTCCCACAGCATTGAACCGCGTGCGAGAGCGAAGAAATCAACTAAACAGGGCCATGACAGGCGCGCCTCGCGTCTAGACCTGAGCATTTCACGGGTCGGGCCGGGTTCAGGCTGGGCTGAAAAAAAATTCGGTTTTTTCGGGCCGAAAAAATCCTGCCCATGACCGTCCCATGTGACGTGTCGGGCCTCAGTTTTCGGGCCGGGCTCGGGCCGGGCCCGGGCTTGGGCGGGCCGCCCGCGTATTTTACACTGTAAAATAGCTAAAAACAGCATGTCGGGCCGGGCTCGGGCCAAGATTTTTTTTCGCAGGCTTCAAAATCTCTGCCCACGCCCGTCCAGTAAGGTCCGTGAGCGGACCTGGCGCGGGTCGGGCCCCGGCCGGGCCAGCGGGCCGGGCCGGGCCGGGCAAAAAATGCTCAGGTATACTCGCGTCGTCGTCGCGGCTCGCAAACTTGCTACTGCACTTGCCCAATTTAGCATTTCGTATTCCTTTCGCTCGGCCAACGCAAACGGGGGAAAGAGAAAAAAAGACACCGACCAGAGAACACCGCCGCATATCCCGGCGTTTCCTTTCGCGCCACGGGCCACGGCGATTTGCGCCCGCGCGCTCCTCCCCCCTCGCCGCCCGTCCCCCGCTCCTCCTCCGCCTCCCACCGATGCGGCCACCGCCGCACCTCGCGGCCCCCTCCGCCGCCGCGCCCTCCTCGGCCACCGCCTCCCAAGCCGGACCGTCCCGCCGCCGGCACCGCCATCGCCACCGCGACGCGAAGGCGACGTCCTCCGTCGCCTGCTGCCGCGTCGCGGCGCTCGCGTGCCTCGTCGCGGCGGGCGCGGCCACGGCGCTGCTCACCTTCTCCCTGCCCTCCTCGCCCGGCGTGCCCACCGCGACGCGGGCCGACTTCACCGGACGATCGTCGGTCGCGGACCAGACACCGCCGCCGCCGCCGCCAACGCCAACGCACTTGCCAGCGCCCCCGGCACCCGCCAGGCTGCCCCCTCCTCCGCCGTCCCCGCTGCCCACCGTGAGGCGTCGAAAGCGAAAGGTGAGACAGAGCTCGGTATTCCAAGCGTCCGTTTCTTCGATCATGGTGGTCTGATTCCGTTCGCCCGTGCACCGTGCTGTTTTTGCCATCAGCCGTCGTACTGGAGGATGGCGCCGGAGGAGGCGCTGCGCTACGCCAAGAGAGAGATACGCGACGCCGAGCCGGTGGTCGACGACCCTGACCTGTACGCGCCTCTGTTCAAGAACGTCTCCCAGTTCAAGAGGTAATCGACGCATGCGTTGCTCCTTCCCTTCCTCCGAAAATGTTGGAATTTCCAACTTTTTCGCGTGTTTTTTTGTTTGCATGTTCCCTGCATAATCGACGCGGAGTGAGAAGCATGATCTCACACCTGATACGCCTGCCAGTGATTCCATTTCATTTGCAAAACCTATCGTGAATGAACTTTGAATTTTCTACGCATTGCAGCATTTTGTACACCGTGCATCGACAAAACGCCCATCGTAATTGTAGCAAATGTGATCATCATCCAGGAGCTATGAACTGATGGAACGGATACTCAAAGTTTAGATTTACCAGGACGGCCGGAGGCCCATCTTCCACACGCCTCCACTCAGCGGCATCTACGCCTCCGAGGGCTGGTTCATGAAGCTCCTCAAGGAGAGCCGCCGGCACGTCGTCGCCGACCCCAGTAAGGCGCACCTCTTCTACCTGCCCTACAGCTCCCAGCAGCTGAGGCTCACGCTCTACGTGCCCGACTCCCACGACCTCCGGCCGCTGTCCGTGTACCTCAGGAACTTCGTCAGAGGCCTCGACAACAAGTACCCCTTCTGGAACCGCACCAGAGGAGCCGACCATTTCCTCGTCGCCTGCCATGATTGGGTAAGCTAAGCTCTCACTCTCTCGATCAATAGCACTAGGATTCGAGTAAGCTAAAGAGCTGATCATGAACCTTCTTGTTTGTTGCAGGGACCTTACACGTCGACCGCGCACCGCGACCTCCGACAGAACACCATCAAGGCGCTGTGCAACGCCGACAGCTCGGAGGGGATCTTCACTCCGGGGAAGGACGTCTCCCTGCCTGAGAGGACCATCCGGACGCCGAAGCGGCCGCTCCGCTACGTCGGCGGGCTGCCGGTGTCCCGCCGTGGCATCCTGGCCTTCTTCGCCGGCAACGTGCACGGCCGGGTCCGGCCGGAGCTCCTCAAGCACTGGGGCGACGGGAGGGACGAAGACATGCGGGTGTACAGCCTGCTGCCGACCCGGGTGTCCCGGCGGATGAGCTACATCCAGCACATGAAGAACAGCCGCTTCTGCCTGTGCCCCATGGGGTACGAGGTGAACAGCCCCCGGATCGTGGAGGCGCTCTACTACGAGTGCGTGCCGGTGATCATCGCCGACAACTTCGTGCTGCCGCTGAGCGAGGTGCTGGACTGGAGCGCCTTCTCGGTGGTGGTGGCGGAGAAGGACGTGCCGGACCTGAAGCGGATCCTGCAGGGGATCCCGCTCCGGAGGTACGTGGCCATGCACGGCTGCGTGAAGCGGCTGCAGAGGCACTTCCTGTGGCACGCCAGGCCGATCAAGTACGACCTCTTCCACATGATCCTCCACTCCATCTGGTTGAACAGAGTCAACCAGGTGGAGCTCGAGGGCTGAATTACAGAGGTCGCTTAGGTTCTTCACATGTTTGGTTGAGTTTGGTCTAGTACAAAGTCTGGAACAGAGGCAGATTACATTTCTTGCAACTTCACTGCATCAGGGGAGTACAGAAATGCATGCAGCACTAAGCAGCAGTACGCAATGACCTATCATCTGATATGCTATGCATACCTCGATCCGACGTATTACCGATAATGACTGGTTAATTTCTTAAAAAAAGGCTGGTTAAGCACAGAAAATTGACATTGGAGATATCTGACATGAACTAGTGTAGAAAAGCTCAGTACTCTATTAGCCCTTGATGTCCCAGTACCAAAAGCAGCGTGTGCGATGTATACCTCCGTCTAATCCGCAGCAATATATTTACTCCAAAATTTACAACCGGTGCTGGGCTCCACCAAATCAACAATGGCGTGCCAGGCGTGGCATGATCACCCTGTCAGGCTCAGAGCATGCTGAAGAGATTGGCCGTGGAGATGAGCGCGTTGAGAGCGAGCATGAGGAACCCGATGAACGACAGCCACAGGGCGCTGCTGATCTTCCTGTTGAAGGCGTCCGTGCCGAACCTCGACACCCACAGGTCGTTCCGCGACGCGGCCGCCGACGCCGCCGACATCAGCAGATACGCCAGAACCTGCGCCAAGCGGCACGTCGCCGAACACGAGCAGTTTGGACGGGCGGTTCAGTTAGTCCCTTGTACATGAGCAGTTTTCAGTTCAGGAATGGATGGGGACGCACTACACTACACTTGCCTGGTCCAGGAACAGGCTGCAGTAGTAGCTCGGCCTGCTCTGGAATATGAATGTGGGCGAGATCAGGCGGCGGATTTCGCCGAAGGACTGCGCGAGCGAGTAGGCGCAGACGATCACGTTCACCGCGACCGCGTACCTGCCATGAATTTGCCAATAACAGAAATGTAACTTTGTTATTCCAAAAAAAAAAGAAATGTAACTTTGTTACTTTGCCTTCAGAGAATGGAAGAAGGGAAGCATCTGTACGGACCCGGCTACGAACTTGAACCCGATCAAGTGGTATGTTAGGTAGATAGTTTTTTAAATATTCAAAATCATTACCCAGTTGCTCGATTTGGTACCAGTGTGTAGCGATCACTTAAATTTTCTTTATTTTCTTTTTTGTTTTTGAGAAAGAAAATATATTCTTGTTCGAGCAACTACTCCCGTAACCGTCAGGAACCGGACACGTCCGACGGAACCGGCAAAAAGAAACCGAAACGGGACGGAACGTGTGAGCAAGTGGCGATCACTGACCTGTACTGCTGATGGCGCGCGTAGGAGTCGCCGGCCCACCCGGACGTCCGGGCGCTCAAGATGACCGAGAAGGCCGCGAGGCTGATCGCCGCTGTGGCCAGCCGCAGCGTCACCGACAGCGCCCTCCTCTCCCCGACCGCGGCCACGGCCGCCACGTCCGAAGGCACCGAGCCCCCGTTCTCCGCCGCGGCCGACGCCGCGTGCTGCTGCCGCCGCTGCTCGCGGCGGTCGAGCTGCGGCTTGCCGAGGCGCAGCGGCGACGTGGCGGCCTCCTCGTCGGGGTCGAAGTGCGGCACCGCGATCCCCTGCACGGCTGTGGGCGACATCGGCGGCTTCCAGCTCTCCGCGCGCTGCTTGGACGTGCTCTGGCCGCTCTTGTTGTTGCTGTTGGGCACGGGCGCGGGGGTCAGAGGCGAGGGCGGCGTGGGCGACGGCGACGGGGACGGAGACTTGGTCGCGAGCGACCCTTGCGACGGCGTCCGGACGAGGCCCGACAGCCGGAGCTGCGGGCGGACCGGCGTCGCTGCAGCGGCCCCTTCCTTTCCGTTCTTGGCGGAGGGGGAGGCGGGCGGCGGCAGGAGGTGCGGCGTGGGGAGGTGCACGGGTGAGAGCGGCGGGCTCTTGGCTGGCGCTCCACCTCCTCCCGTCCCGTCGCGGGGCAACCTGGCCTGCTCCTCCCGCGGCGACGACGCGTCGCGCGGCGGGCTCTTGGCGGGTGTCCCTCCTCCTCCCCTCCCGTCGCTTGGCAAGACGGCTTGCTCCCGTGGCGACGCGTCGCTCGACGGGGTCTTGGGGGGCGTCCATCCCTTCCCGTTGCTCGGCAAGGCGGCCTCCTCCCGCGGCGACGCGGCGTGCGGTGGGCTCCTGATGGGGGGCGTTCCTCCTACCTTCCCGTCGCTGTGGAAACTTGCCTGCTCCCGCGGTGACGCGTCGAGCAGCAGGCTCCTGGTGGGCGTTCGTCCTCCCCTCCCATCGCTGGGGAAACTTGCCTGCTCCCGCGGCGACGCGTCCAGCGACGGCGGCGGCGTGTGGTACTCCTCCCCGGGCTGCGACGAGGGCGATGGCGACGGCGACGGGGGCGTCTCCAGAGGCGGAGGAGTTGCGGGAGCGGGCACGGACACGGGCACGGGCGGCGGCGGCCTCTCCGGCGCCGGCGTCCGCGGCGTCGACGGCATGGTGCGACACCGCGCGCGGCGGGTGGACGGACTGGAAGGAAGGAAGGGATCGATCAAGGGAGAGCGTTGTCAGGGGAGGAGTTGCCGCGTTATGTATGGGAGGTTACGTGTAGCTTTCCCAATTTTATGCGCTTCCTTCCTTCCGTCGCCGGTCGTCTCCTCTCTGCAACTTTTTCACCGCTGCCAATCCATCGGTTGTCTTGCCTCCGCGGCGCGCAGAGCACAGTGGCAACCCACACTCCACAGCAGCAGTTACCGTCTTGTCAGTGGCGATCATCTCGATTGCGTCGGCAAATCAAATCATGGCCGTTCCCCTTCCCCTGATTTCGGGTTCGTGCAAGATGACATGGATCGAGAGGAGACACGCGTGTGATGCAAGGCAATTAGAGACGTTTGGTCGCGACATCACGCTTGATCTTGTTGGGCTGGCATCGCAAAATCATGCTGCGATTGCCATTCTAAAAAAATAATTGCGGCGTCCAGTCGACGTCGCCGGTAGGCGGCTGGGAACCGTCGTCTTCGCATGACAGCCGGGGGGCACGGCACAAATGGGCGGGGCAGTCAACATTTTATATTCTTTGGCGGCTCTTGTTCTTGACTGCTCTCTAGAACAAATCAGCACCCGTCACCAACTAGCAACTAGACATCGATATTTTTCTCGCAGAACAAATCAGCACCAGCCAACACCAGGCAGTCTTAGGGTAATCGAACCGCGTACAATGAGTAGATGTCGATTCCCTTCTTGCTGGCTTGACATGAACGCTACGGAGCTTGAAAACTACATCCGTCCTGCGGAACCCCACTGGTCTTTAATGTGGAACACCCAAATAGCATCACCTACTGTATTCTTGGGTAAGGGAACAAAACCTATCTGCACAGGAACAGCATATATGCAGGAAGTATGTATAGGTGCCTTGAATGAGATTTCGTGGAGGATATATCTTGGGCCATGAAAAGGATGCGCGACACTTGATTTAGGCACAAGAAAAGAATTAGGTTCAAACTTCAAACAAAGTGGGACCTCACGACTGATGTTTTTAGACCATCGCAGCGAATTGTTTGTCGTAACGAGGCAGCAAAACATTCTCACTACTAATGTCGGTTCCCCGCTGGTTTCGAACGGGGACGAACTCGCATGGATTTCGCAGAAAACAGCAATCCATTTTACACGTGAACGTGTCGTGCGCAAATATGTCTACAAAGATCTCCCACGAAAAACCCAAAAGCATCATGCAATCAGCCCGTAGTGCGGTGTGGCGGACCGTGGAATATCCGGGGCTCCCGGTAAAGGCAGGGCGCGATCGTGTGGCGTGTCTACTAGTTTGGCAGCAGCTTAGTGCTAAAGACGCCCATGATGTGCAGCGTGATGGAGTTGCTTTTGGGAAAAGGATCGGAGGCGCTTTGATCCGGTGGGGGCTTCTGCTAGATTTCTCCGCTTTCCTTTTGGCCAGGTGAGTTGGTGCCATGCACACCTTAGTGGTTAAGGTATCTCACTCAAGCAAGCCAAACCTTGTAGGACTTCACCAGATTCTTTGCTGCCATTCCTGATCACCGATCGAAAGGTTCATCCCATGCTTTTCGAATCACCGGTAGCAACAGAATTTAACTTTGGCGACTCAGATCGCAGAATGGGCTACGCGGAAACGCCAAATGTCACGCACCCAAAGCTGCACGACGCAAATGCTTTTGTAGCTTTAAGCTTTCTTGAGTCGGACGGTGTTGGCAAGATATCAGAGTGCCAAGTGCAAAATATTTGCTACAATCTTGCAAGCTCAACCAGCTGCCAGAAATACCCAGTTTATATTCTTATCAAATGCTCGATTAGGATACAGTGATGATACACCACGGGTCAGCAGAAAGCATCATGTGAAAATGTGTTCTTACGTACCCAGGCTCAGGCTCAGATGAAGACCTGCCACATTGATGGAATTTCGAGAAATCAGGCCAGTCTCCGGAGATTGCATAACTTGTAGTGACTGCATCCGCATCATCGAATATTCATCCCGGACCAATTACTTGTGTTCATCAAGTTGCTAATGACTGTACTACTGTTTAGCATCACAAGGCGACCTGGAATTTCTCCGGTACACGGAGCAGAGGTAGCTGGTAGTCTCCGGGTTCTCCTAGCTGCCCACAGGCAGCCATCTGATCATCCCCTCTGCTGAGCCGAACAAAAACTATAAGGCCACCTTGAATTAAAACGTTGCGGAACTCGAGAATCTTCTCATCGGGTGTGGGCTTGAATTGGGAACCACTGTGGGGATTGAAAGATATGAGGTTAATCTTGCAAGGGATCCTTTGGACAAGCTCTATAAGCCTCTTCGCATCATCCATGCTGCAAGTACAGTTAAGCCAGCAGAAAGTGTCTAAATTAGGGGAAGCAGAAACTTAGTTAACTGTGATAGCTTCAAAAAGGCTCGCACTAAAAAACGATTCAATATGCCTATGGATTAATGGTACCACTAGGTTAATACAAAAATAAAAAGATCCAATGTTTCACTTTGTCTACCGAGCTAATGATTACAAAAACAACACTAACTAGAGACTGTGACTAGTAGGCCTAAATGTATGGTTTAACCAAATAGTAAAAGAAAACTTTCTGACTAAAAGGAAAATCGTTGGCCTTTTGCAAGTGTTAAAGACAAAGCAGACCTTAACACTTAACAGAAAGGGGGATTTTATACGTAACCTATGCTCGTAGATTCATAATATAACTGAAAGAGATTGAATTTGTGTAGAAGTGTAGATTGATTATTGAGAGATACAAGGGTTACAATATATGGGGGTGAGGAGAACTTGGGGCAAAAGGAAACCCATAATCAAGATCTCCTCAGGACTCTCTAACCATTTATATCTCTACAATATCAGGGGAGGCCAGCCGGCTATAGAGCCAGGCCCGGGCCCACATGGTCTGCCCGGCTAATAGAGCCTGGCGCAGGACCTCTATACATACAAGAATACATCAGTTATCTAACAATAACAGTAAGCCCTAAAACCCACTGCTTAACAGAACGGGGATTTATATGCAACCTAAGCTAGTAGATTCATAATATACCACTAAGCCCCCATAGCCGGAGATTCAAGACACACTGCTTAACAGAAAGGGGATTTATAAGCAAACCTATGACAATAGATTCATAATATACGACTAGACAGATACCTTCAGCATATTCTCACCTGTCGTTCACTCCAGAAAGCATGACATATTCAAACAGAACTCTGTAATTCTTTCTGAGGCAAACTTCCTCCCTAAAGGTGCCAAGAAGCAAGTTAAGATTGTACTTTCTATTTATGGGCATTATCCAGTTTCTAACCTGCAAAACAAGTTTATTTTTTCGAGAAGGGAATTTTTATTAATCTCAGACAAAAAAATGGCAAACTGAAAAAAAATCACCCTAACAGAATAACCACTACCTCATCTGTTGTTGCATTAAGACTGACAGCCAGGGAGCAATTGGATTCACGGAGGAAGCGTTTTAACTGAGGGACAAGACCACTAGTGGAGACAGTAACCTTGCGAGGACTAAAATGAAGACCTTGATCATCAACCATTATTGCTGAGGCTTTTAGTACATTGTCAATATTGTGAAATGGTTCTCCCATGCCCTGAACAAATTAGATGCAAATGAAAGTGAACCATCAAATCAGCAAAAAAAAATCAAAATCAAAATCATGTAGCCTACACAATGAGATGTTATTAGTGGTTAACTGCAGCAGGTAAAGATAAAAAAGATGTTCAAATGACGAATACATAGCTGAACAACATAGAAGCCTAACAACTGAACAAGGAACAGAAATAAATATTGTTGATAAGGACAAGGGCAACTAATGAGAGATGTAACCATATATAGGTCAACACCTTTCTAGAATAGCACCAAATAACTGAACATGCCATCAAAGGAGATGCAAAGACAATGTCAAATTTACAGTACTGTAGCAAACAAAAGGGTGCTCTTTGAACAGCAGCAATATGAATTGACTTGAAAGTGATAGTTTAAGATACACTGTAGGCATATTTTTGCTACCATTTTAGGAAGAACTGAAAGGGAAAGAAATGAGGATTCAAAAGTATAAACTACCAATCATATGCTATTAGCTAAACAAGATGCTCAGTTAATCATTGCAATACAGTCAAAGCTATAAGGTACTTGAAGAGAATGCTTACCATAAATACAACATTTGTAATTGCTCCAAATTCATCAGAGAATAGTCTACGAGCAAACACAGCCTGCTCAACAATCTCAGCTGTTGACAGATGCTTTCTCAAACCCATCCTATTTAAGTCAAAGAAAGAGAGCAAACATAGAATCAGTGCTGACAAAGCGAAAAAAATGGCTTGCAATAGAATTAAACAAACCTTCCAGTGAAGCAGAATTGACAGTTCATGGCGCAACCAACTTGACTTGAAACACAGACAGTTGTTCTACCCCTGGCGCAAGGAATGATAACTGTTTCAATCACTGGACCATCTTCAAGAGAGAACAGTATCTGTAACATCCTGTGTTCCAAAATCAATCACATTCTGTAAATCACTACAAAGATATCAACAACACTGAAAACTACCTTACGGGTTCCATCTGATGCAGTGAGAGTGTCCTTCACGGTTAATGCTTTGAGATCAGCACGCTCGGTTATCACCTTCCTGAAGTCCTTGTTTAAACCTGAATGATTTTAGAGGTAAATTGGTCACATCCATTAAAATCCTGAAAACACATCAAATGACACATATCTTTGATAAAGAGAAGAATTGTTAGCAGATTTTATCCCCGTTGGAAAATGAAAAATGGTGTCAATTTAGCAAGACAACGATGCCGCAGAACTAAAACTTACGAAGGTGGAGGTACCAGACCATTAAAGTTAGTTTGTTTATCTGAAAACAGATTCTACATGATAGCTGATAGTACAGTGACGGCGTTGTGGATGACACAAACTGGAAATATGGCATCCTGCAATCATTAACTAATGCCAAACATGGCCCTGAAATTGATGCATTACTCGATTTCATATAGTTCTAAAATAATATCCTATTTTGGAACGAACTATATTTCTAAAACATTATTTTTGTCAGTTACTAACACACTAGTACTGAACAGATGGATTCCACAAGATACAGTCAAAATACTCAAGGCTAACTATCAGGAAGAAGAAACAATTTACCAGTTAGCTCGTCGTGGCAATGAGCCCAAACGTTGTTCCCGTATAGGCATTTCCACAGCATCATGGCCTGGCCGGGCCGAAACCCCTGCGCCTGCACCCAATTCTGAACAAAGCCAGCGCTAAATAATCTCCGCATGCTAATGCCACGAACCAACAAACTACACAGAAACCCACGAATCGTGGGCCCATCCCTTACCTCGAGTTCCGAGTAATCCATCCCCTTGAGCATGACCTTGGAACCGGCCTCGAAGCGGGCGGCGGCGGCAGGCCGGCGGAGGGCGGAGAAGAGGCGGCGCGGCGCGGCTGTGGTGGAGGAGTGCGCGCGGAGGGAGCAGGCGCTCCGGCTCCACCGGAGGAACGGCAGCGCTTGCGCCGCCATGGGGATTTGCCTGGCAGCCCTGGCTTGTAGGGCTTGTTTGGTTTGAACCCTGAGATGAAATTGCCTGGGCGGAGTGCTACCTGTGACTTGCCTACGTCCTGTTTGGTTGGGTCCTGAGCATCGACGGAGCTGCCTGTGCCTGGATGGAGATTAGCGCCAGTTGCCTGGCTCCGGCACTCGTTTTTGAACCCCTAGCGCAGGCAAGCAGACTAGCCTGGCACTAATGAGATCACTAACGCACAGGGTTTTTCTTACCGCCCGTTACCGCACCGGTAACCGCGGTTACCGTTTATACCGCGCCGGTGCGGTAACGGTACCGTGCGGTAGAAACCCCTAGGGTTTTTCAAATTTGAATTTGAATTCAAAAAAATGAAAAAATCAATAAAAATCCTCTAAAAATAGTTCATGATTTATAGAATCTGATGGTGTCAAAAGTTTTCAAATTTGAGTGCATTTAGTATTTATTTCGAGGTTTAGAAGTTATAGAAAAAAAGAAAAAGAAAAAAAGGGGCCGGCCCGTTAAGGCCCATGAGGCCCAAAGCGTCCAAAGGACCCTAGAAGCATCTCCAGGCGGTCGCCCGTGACCCTCAGCCGCTCAGAGCCTCCCGTCCGCAGCTCCACTCTTCCAGTCCGCCGCCTGGAGGGTTCGTCCGCGCCGCTGCCGGCGGTAAGCCGCGGCCCGGGCGCGGTATACCGCGCGAGAGCTGCGGTAAGCCGCCCCGCGGCCGGATCCGCTCGCTCCCGCTCGGCCGGGGCGGCTTACCGCGCGGGAGCGACGGTATACCGCGGTAGGTCCGGCGGTAGACAGCGGCTTGAGGTGAGTTTGCCCTTTTTTTTTGCATTTGTGTAGAAAGTAGGTTTAGGATTTAGCCATTTAGGTAGAAATTAGCTGTAGGTATCATTTACATGTATGATGTATCTAACTATATGTACTAATTATGATCCATGGTTGACTGTAGGGGAGACTCAATTCACACATGCTACTCAGGATCGCGACCATGGAGCACCGCAGTCGCAGAGGAGAACGGTTGGAGCGTCGCAATACGACCCAGTGTATTCTTCTTCCTCCCACAGTGATACCTCCCAGTCCTAGTCTTTTTATCCCATTCCTGACATAAACGCGCAGGCACAGACGACATGGGTGTATGAATGGGAAGACCCCCATTTTTACAACATGTTAGTCAGTGAATGGCAGACAACATCGGCGTGGACGGGCCTAACTTGGCAACAGTACAAGGCTGAGTTGCTTAGGGTGAGAGGCTTGAATGTCATGTCCATCGCCGAGTACAACTCCGCGTCCCAAATGGGGGTCTTTCCTTTCTACCATTGAACTTTTATTGTGTTGTATGACTTGTATCGAATTATTTGTATTTGAACTATCAACTCACTTATGTACGCCTAATATTATTGTGTTTGGTGTGGTATTTCTATGCATAACTATAAATTATTGATTGGGGGTGGTATTTAACACTACTTTTGTGCCAACATCATGCCAAAATTTTCATTTCTTTCAAGCCGGAGACCCTTTTTCATTGGAGCGGTATTAATGCAATCCGTAGCGATTTTAATTCGTACCGCAGCGGTATAAATAATTTATACCGCGGTATACCGCTGCTTACCGTTTGTATAGCCCATTTTGGTTTGGATTTTGAATTCGAGCGGTAAATAGCGGTATACCATTTATACCGCTGCGGTATACCGTTACCGCTGGGTAGCGGTATAAATATACCGGTGGGTAAAAAAAACCCTGCTAACGCATGCTACCGTGTCATTTACCCTTTTCATTCTTTTCCTTTCATAAAAATGCCATGTCACGATTCATTTGTTCTCATGCAAAGCCAATTAGCTACTGCTGCTTCCCTTTTCTACCGTAAATATTGAATAAAATTTTCAAATGTCACTTAAAAAGGTAAATAATGAATACAGAAATACTAAAAATAAATACTACTTGTTAAAGACATGGAGGAATTGATTTATTTGGTAACTACACGTCACATTAATCTTCGAACACTAATTAAAAATACTAAATGTGGATTAATGACAAAACATATTCCATAACCCCTGTAAAATCACGAGATGATTCTAACAGGTCTAATTATGCCATGATTAGACAACATCGTGCTACTGTAAACAATCTCTAATGATGAATTAATTAGGCTTAATAGATTCGTCTTGCGATTTCCCATTCATTTCTATAATTAGTTTTGTAATTAGTCTATGTTTAGTCCTCCTAATAAGCTTTGAAAGGAGCTCCAAAATTATTTGCCCAAAAAAATTGGCCAATTGCACGGGCGTTAAGATGCAATATAATGCTATTAACATTCTCAGGCACAGGACTCCAACCAAACACATCTTCTTTAAACTTGCCTCATCAGATAAAAAGCATCAACTTTACACGCAACTCTCAGGGAGCATTTTTCACCAGGCAACTCCTCCAGCCTCCAACCAAACATGCCCGTACTGCCTCGCGAGTTTGCAACCTCTCACGGAGTCACGACGGGTGTGGTGAATTTTCTGGCGAGTCAGGTTGCCGATGGATAGAGAAGGGCTGAGCTGGGCTGGTTTTCTTTCTTTTTGGGCCTTTTCTCCTCATTTTTTTGTTCAAGCAAACGGGCCAGATCCGGTAAACTATTTCACTGCCTCAGTAGTGGTGGGCTGGAGCAGCTCCAGTCTTTTTTTCCCCTCAGATTTCAAACATAACACTATTCTAAATATAAGACCGTATTATTCCTAATTACTCATACTTGTTATGGAAAGCTGTGTTATTTGTTTGGTTTTGTAGATGCTAAATAACTATGCATGCATTGGAACTGAAAATAACAACAATTAGGACATGTACAACAGTGTAGACAACTGTTGTCTATTTGACACATATAGACAGTTAAACCGACAGCTTATACAACATGTTGTCTTTTTAGGTGTCTACATGATATTTAATAGATCTCTTGACACAAGATACTATAATGATCTATTGTGCATTGGATGATTGTAGCCACTTTTGTAGTTATAAGAGAGAACACAATCATATCAAATGATTGAAATGTCATTTCTATGTTGTTTATATCCTTCTTACCTAGAGGATTTTCATTTTCATTTTATTTCAGTCCTACTTGCCTATCTAAAGAATATCTATGTGATTTCTTTATCTATTGAGGGCCACATCATAAAATGCAAGAACCTTATCTGAACTAGCATCTCCCTCCCGTTGACTCTCGTATCTCTTTCTCTATCTCTCAATCCAATCTCTCGATCTGCTCACGGAGCATAGATCGTCCTCCGGCAGCTCTTCTCCAGCGGCAGGCACGAGCACGATGTCTAGTGTAACTCATCTCTGGTGCCAGGTGTAGAACCGCACGGGCACCGCAGTGCGTCGGCGGCGGCCAGCGTAGCTCCCCACAAGCATCATGGTGCGGCAGCTTGGCGCATGCAATCGACGGACGGCGCGGAGCAGCTCACCGGCAGGCAGCACGATGCAATCCGTCCAGATCCTCGTCCAGGAGAGGCAAGTTCTTCTCTGTTCTTCCTCTGGCTTCTCGACCTCCTCGCAGAGCATGCCGGTGATGGAGATGGATTTGAGGGCGAAAGCCAGGACGCGGGGAGATGGAGGTGGAGCGCGCCCAAATCAGCTGCTGTCCGCGCGCGGGATCCGAGTGTGCGGTGGTCGAACCGTACAACGGTGCTGCGGCGTCGCTTCCTGCCTCGGAGCACGAGTCGCGGCCGTCCTCTTGCGAGACGACGGCACGCCCGTCGCCTGGTTGAGAGAGGGACTTTTTCGCAAAAATGCCGGCTCGCAGACGACTTGTAGACGCCCGTTGTATGCCCTTAGCGATATGGATGGCTCTGCCGGATAATATCAATCTTAGTGCACATTTTTATGGCACAACTACCAAGGTTGAAAACTTGGTATGCCTGTTGGGTTTTATGGTGATGAAACTTTCTCACGTGTGATGAAAATTTCTCTCCTTTCTTCTCATAATGATTTTTCCATGCAACAAAAATGTTGATGTGACATGTTATTTAATGATTATGGAACACTTGATGAAATTTCACTAGAACTGGTCTAAAAGGAGTTCTTTTTTTTGAGATGGATGGAGTACCTATATTAGGTAGTAGTTAGTGAACAACATAAAGTGGCTGGATGCAGTGGAGAAGGCTTTGTGAGATTTTAATTATCATTTCTTTTTCGGCATAGCCTAATTTTATTTTGTTCATGCATCTTTTTTAAATAATCAGGTATAAAAAGCCTTTCCGACATCTTCCGTGTGAACACGTCTTGGAGAAAAAAACATGTTAAGAACGTATCCAGGGCACACCATAAGGAACTTTTGATCGGTATTGCTATATATATCCAGTCTCATAGATCATCTCATACGATGACATGTATGTTTTCACATGGAGGAAAGAGAGCAAGATAAGAGAAAGATGTCATTGTTTCGCGAAACAACCGTCTCCTAAACTAACATTTTAGCACTACGAGGTAATTCCACAATCGTCTAGAAATTCTTATTGTCATGCAACTCATAATATTTTTCATATGCTCTTTACTAGACACTTTTATTAGACCCTCTCCAATGGAAATGAACAACACTACCTCATAGATTTGTTTAATTGATGAACAATAGTAAAATGAAGAGCTAGTTCGCTCGCTTCTTGACGACTCCTCTCAACACACACGTTTCAAAGCTTTTTTTTTCCCTCTCCCTCCCGTAAGAGCAAGCATGTGTCTAAAGCCAGCATGTTGGAAAAGGCCTGTGTTCTAGGCTTTCCTTCACCGCTGGCCATGCCTTATCCTCGTGATCATAACTCTATTTTGCCAACCTTAGCCTTGCTTTTCTTTCTTCTTAAGAGAGCCAGGAATCTTATCATCTAGTATGAGTTAGGTTTGTTTATGAAATCGGAATTAGCCATGATGAAAAGAAAGGTACAAACTCTGTTCTAGTGATTCTCTTCTACGGGTGCGAAGGACCACCCGCAGGCCCGCAGTCAGCTCGTCAGCACGTCGAGCAGCCACAAAACGAAACCTCCTGATGGGCTGAGTGCCTGAGTGGCTGACGGGACGGCCCCTGGTGGGGTCCGCAACACGAGTCCTGGGTCAGTTGCGTTCCCGTGCCTACTCTACTTGGCAACCCGCTCGCTGCCCCATGCGCTCACATGGAGACTCCCGCACGAACTCGAACCACCCCCGCCTCGCCACCTCTTCCCCTTCCGCAGTAGCCGCCGCCGCCGCCGCAACCACCCTCTGCGGCAGCCAAACCACGTGAGCAGCTCCGCGCGCGCTCGCTCCCCACCGCGTCCCCCCGCCGCAGCCGCCGCGCGCCTCATTCCCCGGCCCTCCCAAGTCTCGACGCCACCGCGCGCTTCAAGCATGAGGCAGCAGGCCACCAGCGCGGGCGGGGACGCGGGGTTCGTGCGCGCGGACCAGATCGACCTCAAGAGCCTGGACGAGCAGCTCGAGCGCCACCTCGGCCGCCCCGCGGAGCGGGGCGTGGGCCCAGCGTCCGGGACGGGGAGCCGCCGCGGCGAGTCCGCGAGGCTGGGCCCGGAGGAGCTCACCCCGCTGCGGCGGTGCCGGGAGGACTGGGAGATCGACCCCGCCAAGCTCGTCATCAAGGGCGTCATCGCGCGCGGCACCTTCGGCACCGTCCACCGCGGCGTGTACGACGGCCAGGACGTCGCCGGTATCGTCCCATCATCCCATACTACTTCCATTCCATCACACTGCTAGCACATACAGTACGCGTGCAATAGCTAGCAATGGCAAGCCAAGTTTCGGTGCCCATGACATGTTCGATGAAATTCGCCATGCTAGATGCTATAGTTGTCATTACTTCTACTTGCGTGCGCTGGACTTTTGGTCCTGATTCCCGAATCCGATCGATTTCTCCCTAGGAAACTCTGATTCATGTATCATTTTCTGTTCCATGCTTGTAATGGTTAGCAGAATTGGTCGTTCGATAGCAATGCCATTTGCGATACGTGGTTGTTCTGGATGGTTTGTCTTGCAGGTTATTTTCTCCCCGTCGTGTCACCGGTGCTTTTCCTTGTCAGCAAATTGCTAAAGTTGATACCTCTGCTTTTGTCGATTCCGTGGTGTATTCCGTGACTTCTGTTAGATAAGTCTCCTTAGCTTTTTGCTGTCTCAGTGTAACCTCCTCATGTGATCCGAACCAACCAACAGTTAAAGTTTTTGCTAGGCGTGATCCATGTGTTCATGTCATGATGATCCCCTGGAAGTCAGGAGGCTACAGAATAAAGCGGCTGATTTTTTTAGCCAAGGGTCACAACTTGCAATTGTCGTTGCACTTTTCAGGGGACCAAGGGAAACCGGAAAGCATTTGGACCGGGTTAATGTTTCACAAAAAGAAAATTGCACTGAGTTTTGCTGCCAGGAATATAAATTAACGGCTTGACATTGTCCTGCTAAAGCCTAAAGCATAATCACATGACTCACGGAAAAGCAGATGCAATTTGTATGTCCAGAACTTTATCACCATTTGCATGCTGCCCTCTCGACATGGTTGGTTCACAAGCTAATTCAATTCATTTCTATTCTTAAAGTGTGAGTAGAATGTCATACCAAAGGCCTCATAGGCATTCATAATCTCACTGAAGTTCTTGTTTGGCTTATTTCACATTTATTTGCTTTCTCACTCCATAAAGTACTTCTCAGCTATCACACTCTACTTCCCTAGGTGCTTCATGCTCTTGCTAGGCTCTTAAGAGGTGTCTTACTGTTGTTCCATTACAATAAAGTACCCCTTACAAATTGTTGTTTGACATGCACAACAAAATGCATCTTGTTCGTCAAGAATGTGATACCTTTGGTCCCCACCAAATGCCAGCCTACACCTTTGAGATTTGGAATGTTCTTTGTCATATGTATTCTTTAAGCAGTCACTGTTGTAATTCATACATTGTCACCAATATGGAGTAAAATGCACTTTTCAATAATAACTCAGTGAGTTTGTATTAAATGTTTACTGTGAAAAACTTCATGTTTACTGTTGGTACTTCCATTTTTCATCACTGATTGTTAAATGTTACCATTTTCCAGTAAAATTGCTTGACTGGGGCGAGGACGGTCATAGATCAGATCAAGAAATTGCTGCATTGAGAGCAGCATTTGCACAAGAGGTTGCTGTCTGGCACAAGCTTGATCATCCAAACGTTACCAAGGTAACAGTTTCCTGCAGAATTCATTTTCCCTCACCTTCAAACTTCATAAGTCACTCTGCTGATATGTGATTCTCTTCAATAGTTCAATTCAGTTCCTGTTTATCTCTGGTTCATAGGACAGTCTAGAATTGCTGTCTTACCAAGTTACCATCATATGAGATATCTATTGCAGCATGCCAAAATATGCTGTCGATCATCCCTGTGTTGTCGGTCTTCATATTATTGTTCGGGTATCTGACAGCATAGTGATGTGCATTTCAGTACTACCAGCTGTCATGATGCTCTCACTGTCTTAATTTATTTCAAAACATGTCATATATGTCAAAGCTAGTCATGTGACCACTGGTAAGGAATGCTAAAACTATTCTTGTACCATCAGAAAGAGACTAATTTTTAAGAACAGTAGAAAGTTGGACTTGGTTTATGAGTTATTAATCTGCCTGCATATGCTATGAAAATTGATGTCGACGTGATAGTAAATTTACCTGGTAGTACATGAAGCTTTATTTTTTCATCTGTAGAATTCATTGTGGATTATTAATTACTATTATAACTTATTCCAGTTTTGGTGCTGAATGTAGATATCTTTCTCATTGCAACTAGCTTCCCTAACAATAACTTGAACTTCTATCTCACAGTTCATTGGGGCTATAATGGGTGCAAGAGATTTAAATGTACAGACGGAACATGGACATCTTGGCATGCCTACTAACATTTGCTGTGTTGTTGTTGAGTACCTTGCCGGAGGTGCACTGAAAAATTTTCTGATAAAGAACAGGAGAAGGAAGCTTGCCTTTAAAGTTGTGGTCCAAATAGCTCTTGATCTTGCCAGGGGGTAAGTAGTTGATTGTTTTTGTCTAGGGATGTTGGCCTGAAACTCTGTTGTTTTGTGTCTTCACTCTTCAGTCTTGGAAAATATAATTGTGATCTCTTTTGTTCAACAGATTATGCTACCTCCACTCAAAGAAGATAGTGCATCGTGACGTCAAGACTGAAAACATGCTTCTGGACAAAACGAGAACTGTGAAGATTGCTGATTTTGGCGTTGCTCGAGTTGAGGCTTCAAATCCTGGTGATATGACAGGCGAAACAGGGACACTTGGTTACATGGCACCTGAGGTACTTGATCCTTAACAATCCTCTTTGTTTCCCAACTCTAAAATTGAACATCTTCCTTGATCATTTTGCATGAAAACTATCTAGTTGAGTAGGAAAATGTGGCTGCTGTGGTACAGCAGTATGTATATCTTGCCGTGAGAGTTGAAATTGCAAGATTGTGTCGCCTCTATTCTCTTTGCTATTTTCTTCTCGAAACCTCACTTGACCACTACTTCAAACCGGTTTATCACATGTACGGCAGCAGGCTTACATTGGCATATACTTCTATGCAGGTTCTCAACGGTCATCCTTACAACAGGAAGTGTGACGTTTACAGCTTTGGGATCTGCCTGTGGGAGATATACTGCTGCGACATGCCGTACCCGGATCTTAGCTTCTCAGAAGTAACTTCTGCTGTTGTTCGCCAGGTAAGAAACGCAATGCCTACTTGCAGCTGGTTTGTGGAGATCGTTCCTGAAATCCTCAATTCACTGGAACAGAAGCTTACCGATTCTTGGTGTGTGTATGCAGAACCTGAGGCCCGAGATACCGCGCTGCTGCCCGAGCTCGCTAGCGAACGTGATGAAGCGGTGCTGGGACGCGAACCCGGACAAGCGGCCCGAGATGGCGGAGGTTGTGTCCATGCTGGAGGCGATCGACACGTCCAAGGGCGGCGGCATGATCCCGACGGACCAGACGCAGGGCTGCTTCTCCTGCCTCCGCCAGCACCGAGGCCCCTAATAACGCCGTGATCTGGTCGCGCGTACCCGGTGAAGTGACGCTATTATGGATCGGTAGAACTCGGTGTAAAATCTAGTTGCAGAACAGGGTACAATGGAGAAATTTCTCATGGGGTGTAAATGAATGGGCTGTTCGACGACGTCCTTGTATGTTCGCTGCAAATTCTAGATGCTTGCTGCACGTTAAGGTCAGGCTTAGAGAGGATTACTGTGGCCGAGGAATTGAATTTCATGGCCGTGACGTGAAGCAAGCCTATGTACTGTTGGATTCACCATCTCTTGACATAAATGTTGATATAATGAATGAATAACATGAAATCAGATATGAATCATCATCCGGATATCAGACTGGAGCAGAAATGGAGAAACTTTTGCTGTTTAGTTGGTGAAAATTGGGTGAAAACGGAGCTGCTAGCGCCCGGACGTCCGTTCCGGGCGCTAGCATCGGACGGGTCCCCGGCCGCACGATTCGAATCATGAAACGTATCGGCCGTCATGTTGCGAAGCATATTGATGTTGCGAAGCATGTTGCGAACAATTTTGAAATGTTGCGAACTATGTTGCGATCAACATTCAACCTCGGAGGCCCCCTCCCTAATGCCCGAGCGATTCACCGATATTGCGAGCATGTGGTGATCATGTTACGAGCTTGTGGCGAGCATGTTGCGACCAACATCCAAACATCAGCGTGTTGGGCCATGTTGCGAGCTATGTTGCTTGCAACATCCAAGCACCAGTGTGTTGCGACCGTGTTGCGAGGTATGTTGCTTGCAACATCGCGGGACACTTGTTCATCCACGGGACGCGACGCTTCTTCCTCCGTCTCGGCCGCGCTCTGAACCGAGGGGGGCGGACTCCAGGCGAGCTCTCTTCCCCGAATCCTTAGATCCGCCCGTGAGGAGTGCTGATGGCGCATATCCTCCACAAAATTGAGTGCCCCCATCGGATCAACCCTATGTCGGCCGTCCCGGCGCCATTGTTGCAAGAAATTCTTCAGATCCTGTCATGGTGTCCCTCACGACCCGCCCAGCTACGTCGAGCAGCATCCCTGGAGCTTTGGACTCCGGGTCAAGGGTTCTAAGGCGAGTTGCATCCGCAGAGCAGGTTAGGTCCCCCTCCCCCTCCCCTCGATGTTGCTCCGCAATGTTGAGGATGTTGCTGCTTCTGTACATGTTGGTGGGCTATTTCCATGATATGCATGATGTTGGGTTGTTTCTAATAGATTTTGCTACGTCTTTTCGATCGTTTGGCTTTAAAAGTTGCTGCTGCATAGTGTTTGCATGATCGAAACATTTGATTATAGGATTTGCAGCATGTGATTGAAACTTCTGCAACATGAAAAATGCAGGTGCGTCTTCCAAATCTGCTGCCCCAGAGTGCTGCCAACTCCAGCAACAACAATGTCGGCCACCCCGATGTTTCAGCAAACTCGACTAATCGTGTGCAAGTAGAGGTCGGCAACATGAAAAAGAAAATTCGCTACATCCGCAACATTCAAAAATAATATCTGCAACATTCGAAAACAACATTTACAACATCGAGAATCAAACGTTGCGGTGAGAAGAATCAACATCCGCAACATCTAGATCTACATTTGCAACACTCGCACTAAACACTCAACATTCTTTTGAAACATCTGAAACAACATCCGCAACATCTAGATCTATATTTGCAACATCCGCACGAAACACTTGCAACATTCTTTTGAAATATCTGAAACACGTAGAACACACGCTTGCAACATGCGCCAAAACTCTACCGCACGCCATGGATGTCTCCTCTTCGCCGCGGCTGCTAGCCCGCTTCCCCAAACCGTCCCGTCGCCGCAACTCAGCGCCGAGGAAGCCGCGTCGCCGCGACCTCCTGAGCTCCGCGAGCGGGCGCCGCCACGGGAGCTGCGCGCTGCTGCGTGCCGCGAGATCCGCGTGCGAGCGCAGCCGCGAGCTCCGCCGTAGCACGCGGCTCGCGCGCCCATGCCACGGTGGAGCGGCGGCCGGTGCCCGCCCCTACCGCACGACAAGCCCCGGCCGGCCGGTCAACGGGGCTCTCCCGCCCTTCCTTGGCACGCGGGGGCCGGAGGCATGGCGTAGGGAAAGAGCTGCCGCAGGCGGCTCGCCCTCGCCCCTCTCTGCGGGGAATAGAGCAGGGCAGCGCCACGTTGGAGGCCGGACGATGGCGGCGTTGCCTGGGCTTGGAGCTGGGATCCGATGCAGAGGGAAACCCAGCGGATCTGCTCCGGCGGCCACGCGAGCCCGCGCTTCGGAGCCTGAGCTCAGGCAGGCGGGGCAGCGATTCAACACGGCTTGGCGCCCCCTGCACCTCCAAGCGAGCGGAGGGAGGACTAGACACACCAGGCGAAGCGGGAGGGCGGCGGCCTGGCGCATCTCGCCCCCCGGGCAGCGGCGGCGGTGGACGGCGGAGTCAGAGAGAGAGAGCCATACCAGGGTGCAGGCGCGTGAAGAAGAAAAAGAAAAAGGCGGACAGAGACGGAGAGGAATGAGTGGATGAGAGTAAACGGTGTGGTGCTGACCCGTCCGATATTTCGGATCCCTTCGGACATATATTTAGGAGCATTACCAAAATTTTTTTCATTCAACTGCGTACGTAGAGAGAATAAACGAATTGACACGATCCTCTAGGTGAGAATTTTAAGGAAACTTCGAAGAGCCGCGAATTGTGAATGAATGTGTGCTTGTCTTGTGTTTGCTATACTGACTACGGACGGTCGGATGATCACGAGAGGTACGGAGGGGACGGGCGTCCGATCCCACCACCACCACCACCCTCGCGGCCAACCCTGCCCGTCTGGCGTCTGCCTGTTTCCCCAGAAGCAGGAGAGCCGCAGAGCAAAACAGGAAGGCAGAGCCGCCGCCCGCCGCCCGCCGCGTTGATCCCTGCCTGCCCTTTCCGATCCAGAACCCAAGCCTCCCCGTCTACCGGAGCTCTCCCAGATGGCGGTGAGCTCGCAGGTGCCCTCCCAACCCGCGGCGCGGGGCCTGCTGCGCCGCACCCCGCCGCGCATCCTCCCCGTCGAGCGCGCGCCGCGCCGCCTCGCCCTGGGCGTCCGCGCCGTCTCCGGGGGCCCCGGGTCGGGTGGATCGCCCGTGCCCAGGCGGTCCCCGGCGCCGGCGGACGCCGCGGCCGTGGCGCCGACCTCCGCGCCGTCGTCGGCCGCCTCGGCCATCGATTTCCTCACCCTCTGCCATCGCCTCAAGGTACTTCGTCATAATTAACCGCCCTTTGATATGTCCTCGAGGGCTGCGCTTTCCTCTAACGCATATCCTGTAGGATCAGACTACCGATACTCCATTTTCTGTAAGAAATTCTCAGGGCATTTGATTATTTCCCACTCTCTCAGAGTGCGTCGTTCCGAATTTCGGGGGAGTGCAGAGAAAGTATTAAGTAATTGCGCTGGGCTGTGCGTGCGCAATGATTTGGAATAATTCATGCCCCCTCGTTTATTTTATGATAAGAATGCCCCTCGTTTCATTTATGCTTAGATCCATCATATTGCGTGATTCTGATGTTATTGCTTTTGTTTATTCCTCAGACCACTAAAAGGAAAGGGTGGATAAATCATAGCATCAAGGGGCCTGAGTCTATTGCTGATCACATGTACCGTATGGCCTTGATGGCTCTGATTGCTGGTGACCTGCCTGCTGTGGATCGAGAAAGGTCTGTTCCTTCAAATGATTGTTTTGTTTTTATCAGCTTTGGTATGCTTCGGATTTCCTATTTGTCATTTGTTAGTTTTTTACTTGGTGTTGACGATCTCTATACTTTTCTTCTTTAAACAGGTGCATCAAAATTGCTATTGTGCATGACATTGCTGAAGGTAGGTCGCATACACCGTTCATTACACAAAACTCTTGCTGTGTTGTCTATTCAATGCAATTATGAACGGCGCTCATCTACCAAATAGCTTATTAGTTTGAAATGCCTAAATTCATCCCCAGTTGTGGATCTTCATCTAAGTAGTTGCAACTCAAATATTCAAACTATTTTGTTTAACAGCTATTGTTGGTGACATTACCCCATCGGATGGTATACCTAAGGCTGAAAAAAGTCGACGTGAACAAGCAGCTTTAGATGAAATGTGTGAAGTTCTTGGTGGTGGTCCAATAGGTGTGTCCCCACTTTTTTTTTTTGTTAAAAATATCATTTCATGTAAATTTCCAGCTCAAAAAAATTTGAATGATCTATAATGTTGTTGTTTTGCAGCTGATGAGATTAAGGAGCTGTGGGAAGAATATGAAAACAATTCTTCTATTGAAGCCAATCTTGTAAAAGATTTTGATAAAGTAAGCAGATAATTTTTTTCCCAGAAATGGCTACTCATTTCTTTTCTTCAAAACCTCAATGTGATCTACAAAGAAAAAAAGATAGACAGGAATTCTAGTTTATGTGCAATCGTTATCAAATTTGTATCTTGAACATCATTTCTATAAATAAAGAAGTTTTTAGTAGCTACCAGGATTGCCATTTTCATCAACCATTGTAGGGTATGATCTCTTGGGTAAACTTATTAAAAAACCCCTGTGTAAATCTCTTGTAATCAGTTTGTTGACCTAAACTATCCATTCAAGACTTCGCTTAAATTGCTGCACATGTTAGATGATCTTGAATGGCCCTGTTTTCAAGTGGGAATTTACATAAGTTTGTCAGGTTTTGGGGTTTGGTCGTCCAAAGTACCAATCTTTCAAAGCTTACAAGTTAGCTATTGAACAATTACTATTATTTGCTACTGACATTTTGTTAGTACAACATTTCACATGTAGTATTAAAGTTAACTTAAGTGAATTTTATCCTTTTTGTTGTTTGTTATCTTCTTTCTGGTGCTTGGGATTTGAAATTTACACTACCATTTTTTTTCCAGGTGGAAATGATTCTTCAAGCATTAGAATATGAGAAAGGTATGTGCTGTCAAACAATGAGCTAGTCATCATTTGGCCTAATCGCATATACTATGATATACATTCAAGTATTCAACCATAGCTTAAATTACCAGTTGGTATGAAAATAAATTGGTATTATCAAGTATATAGTTTATATTATCATAATATTTTTAAGACATTGTTCCTGATTTATCATCATGTTTCTTTATGGTGTTAATAATTGTGCAAAATATGATCATCTGGCTTGGGGAAATAATAGAAGAATGATGAATGCTTTATCACGTTCTCCATACCACCAAACTTTGCACCTCACGTTCTTAGGGCAACTTTAACGTATGGTGAACAAAATATTGCTAAGGCAACACCACGTCACTAAGTCTAGTCTAGCAAAATTCACTCTAACGTGAGAAACAGTTAGCACTCTCTACGTGAGACTCATGGAAGAATAAACAAATATGCAATGATACTTGTTCTCTCTTTCCTATGGCCAGCAGTCACATCTCCTGACACATTTTTCTCTCGCACTTGTTGCTTTCTCCAGCTCCTGGTGCTTTGCTCGCACCTCTCCTGGTAACTGCTCCAGTGTATAGTACTACTCTGATTCTTTTCTCTCTTCGTCGCACCACCTAAAATCTAACACTGGAGCTGCCCTTACCTTTCCTATGTTGGCATTCTACTCGAAATAATAAAAGAATGATGAATTCTTTATCACATCCTCCATGCCACCAAACTTTGCACTTGACATTCTTCCTTTTCCTATGTTGGCATTTTATTCACCTTGTGCATCGGATGTGCTAATCTATTTTTTCTGCTTTTCTCGTATCTTGAAAATTTGCAGAACATGGCAAAGTGCTAGATGAATTCTTTCTCTCCACTGCTGGTAATTTCATTGATATCTGTCACATAACTCGTTTCCAGCTGTCTCCTTTGTGCTAAACATTCCCTGAACCTGTATTTCAGGCAAGTTCCAGACAGAGATCGGTAAAAGCTGGGCTGCCGAAGTGAACGCTAGGAGAAAAGAGGGATGCGGAAAGCAGAAATAGGATCTTCTGGTCGCTTTCATAGAAGTTCCACGGAAACATGTCGTTGGGACAAGAAAGAGGGGTGGTGTGGCCAATTGCGGACTGGAGGGTTGAAGCCAACCCCAGAATCACTCTCCAGAAGCCAACTTCAACAGTAGCACCTAACTGATTACCATGGCAGTCCAGCTTTAGTAAGGAATAATATTGATCGGAGGGGTATGGAGGAAAATCTACCGATGTTAGTTTGGTTAGAGCTGAAAGGCTCGAAATTGCAAGACTTGTGTAGTAGTAACACTGTAATGTTTCGTTCTAGCGAGGGATAATGTACGTTTTTTTTCAGTTAGCCCAGGGAATAATGAAAAGGTGATGGTATTTGCTCCTTCTGATGTTCACTTCCCTCCCCGCATGAAACTGATCTCGATTTCTTTTTTCTTTTTTTTTTGAGAAAAACTGATCTCGATTTCTATTGTGCTATGTTTGCCCGCCCCAAGGACACCAATGCTTTTTACCGCCTGGCGCTTGGCGTTTCAGCTTGGACGGGCAGGCGCAGGCAGCTGGAGTGCTTGCAAGACCGTGCCGCGCCCATCCACGTTTTCCGCTGTAACGCCGGTTTTCAAAAGCGGAAAACCCAGCATTCTGTTTTGTGATAGTCTCTGGATCAGATGCTATCACGTACAAGTATTCATCACAGATAAATATCACAGTCATACAACGAAATAAAGCTTCAGAGTACGAATAATAATCTGATTATTACATGTCTTGAATAGTCGGAGTACATCAATACACGCCTCTTGGCGGAATAACAGAAATAAGAGCATACGCAGCGGTAGCTAGCTTCCAAAAGGTGTCACCATCTTCAGTCATCTCCCACAGGCATCCTTGAGCGAAGCAACGTGCCCCCTTAGTCGTACCATCCGTCGGCGTTGTTGTCGAAGTCTGACTCGTACCCTGCAAGCTCAGGGGCTATCCCCAAGGATCGGGATAGGTCCACGTCACCAACCGTATGCAAGCTTTAAGTAGCCTACTTCTAAGGGTAAAAGATAAGATCAAGGTGGAAGCTGGGTTTCCTATGCAGCATCAGCAATATACATATAGAATAATATCTCCATAATCCCACCAATTCCCATATCTCTCATCCGCAAACGGATGCATCTGGTCACCCAGATCTCCGTCACCATTAGACCAGAGCATTCCACAGGCCGGGCCGGGCCGAAAAAAACCCGGGTTTTTCGGGTCGAGAAAATCCTGCCCATGATCGTCCCATGGGACGTGTCGGGCCTCAGTTTTCGGGCCGGGCTCAGGCTGGGCCCGGGCTTGGGCGGGCCGCCCGCGCATTTTATAGTGTAAAGTAACTAAAAACAGCATTTCGGGCCGGGCTCGGGCCAAAATTTTTTTTCGCGGGCTTCAAGATCTCTGCCCACGCCCATCCAGTAAGGTCCGTGGGCGGGCCTAGCGCGGGTCGGGCTCGGGCCGGGCCAGCGGGCCGGGTCGGGCCAAAAATGCTCAGGTATAGTCACCATCACCTAACTCCATCTAGGGTCGGTGCGAGAACTCCCACTCCTCGCACTTCAATGGTTGCACCCGGATCCGCGAAGCAGAGGGAGCAACTCTCCTCTCCCCGAATACAACCACGGCTCACCATTACACTCTCATCCTATAAGGGGGAGGTAGAAATCCCAAAACGTAAGAGTCGGAAAAACGACGGGCATGTCCATAACCGAGGACGCGACTATACGTTTAGATCTAAACTCTGCAGAGCGTGTACACCAGTACCCAACTCGGAATAGTACCCGGACGGTGTACGGCCGACCGAGCCTACCCTACCGAACGAACACCTAGGAGTTACGATTCCATCCTACATCCGGGTCTCGCTGCGGTCCTTCGCAAATGACCACCCCAGAACTGTGAAAATGCCCCCGTGTAGCCACACGGGGAGCGCCCAAAGGGAAGGGACTTCACCCTAACCCTCTCACTGATACCCTCTATCCTACTGGCAGGTATGGCATCGCACTTGCTAGGGTCGAACGGCCCTATCCCCACTCCCGGCGAGGTAGTGTGTACGAAAGTCCCGTGTAACTGGCGACCCACTCGGTTTCAGACCGGGGCGAGCTCCTATCCTCCAAGTCATTACAAAAATCCCAACACCTGTGCTCCTAAAACAGTATACCCGCCATAGGCACCAAACTGGGCAACGTCCGAGAAGACGATCCCTGGCCCCCGATCCCAGATCGGGTTGTCTTGAGCTATCTGTAACGCCCTGGGTTTTCAAAAGCGGAAAACCCAGCATTCTGTCTTGTGATAGTCCCTGGATCAGACGCTATCACGCACAGGCATTCATCACAGATAAATATCACAGTCATACAGCGAAATAAAGCTTCAGAGTACGAATAATAATCTGATCATTACATGTCCTGAATAGTCGGAGTACATCAATACACGCCTCTTGGCGGAATAACAGAAATAAGAGCCTACGCAGCGGTAGCTAGCTTCCAAAAGGTGTCCCCATCTTCAGTCATCTCCCACAGGCATCCTTGAGCGAAGCAACGTGCCCCCTTAGTCGTACCATTCGTCGGCGTTGTTGTCGAAGTCTGACTCGTACCCTGCAAGCTCAGGGGCTATCCCCAAGGATCGGGATAGGTCCACGTCACCAACCGTATGCAAGCTTTAAGTGGCCTACTTCTAAGGGTAAAAGATAAGATCAAGGTGGAAGCTGGGTTTCCTATGCAGCAGCAATATACATATAGAATAATATCTCCATAATCCCACCAATTCCCATATCTCTCATCCGCAAACGGATGCATCTGGTCACCCAGATCTCCGTCACCATCACCTAACTTCATCTAGGGTCGGTGCGAGAACTCCCACTCCTCGCACCTCAATGGTTGCACCCGGATCCGCGAGGCAGAGGGAGCAACTCCTCTCCCCGAATACAACCACGGCTCACCATTACACTCTCATCCTATAAGGGGGGAGGTAGAAATCCCAAAACGTAAGAGTCGGAGAAACGACGGGCATGTCCATAACCGAGGACGCGGCTATACGTATAGATCTAAACTCTGCAGAGTGTGTACACCAGTACCCAACTCGGAATAGTACCCGGACGGTGTACGGCCGACCGAGCCTACCCTACCGAACGAACACCTAGGAGTTACGATTCCATCCTGCATCCGGGTCTCGCTGCGGTCCTTCGCAAATGACCACCCCAGAACTGTGAAAATGCCCCCGTGTGGCCACACGGGGAGCGCCCAAAGGGAAGGGACTTCACCCTAACCCTCTCACTGATACCCTCTATCCTACTGGCAGGTATGGCATCGCACTTGCTAGGGTCGAACGGCCCTATCCCCACTCTCGACGAGGTGGTGTGTACAAAAGTCCCGTGTAACAGGCGACCCACTCGGTTTCAGACCGGGGCGAGCTCCTATCCTCCAAGTCATCACAAAAACCCCAACACCTGTGCTCCTAAATTAGTGTACCCGCCATAGGCACCAAACTGGGCAACGTCCGAGAAGACGATCCCTGGCCCCCGATCCCAGATCGGGTTGTCTTGAGCTCACCCCCGCCAAAATATCCCAAAACACCTTCTCCTGCCGGTTTTCCCCACACACGCCAAGAAACTACCACAATAATCCCAACACATGCATTGCAAGCTCAGCATATCAACTCACATAAGTAAAGTAGTAGTAGTAGGTCAATCAAGGACAAGTATGTAAAAATGGCTATGCACGGGTTCATCTCATCCATCACTATGCAAAAAAATAGAGCACTAGCAGTTCTAATAGCCATGCCTAATGGGCATTCAAAGAATGGTCGGGCGTGAACCTGGGTGCGAGTAGTCGTCGTAACCGAGGTCGTCGTCGTAGTCCTGGTTCAGCTCTCCGGCGGCTCCTAGAATCGTATTTAAATAAATAACTCGGCAGCTAATTGCAATAAATCCAAGAGAAGGAACAAATAAGACCCAAAAAGAGGCAAACTCTAGCCTAGCGCGGAGTTTGGATTTTTAGAAGATTTTCAGAAGAAGTTTTGTATTTTTCGGAGTTAAAACAGATTTAATATGATTTTCCAAAGATTAAATAGATTTCTGAAATTAAAATACGTATACACAATAGCATTAACTTTAGGCTATCTAAAGGCTAACTCGAACAGGCTTTAGGGGGGCTCGAGGCCGGCTGTAGGCCAGCTCATACCGCACACGTGGCGGTATACCTGAGCATTTTTGGCCCGGCCCGCTGGCCCGGCCCGGGCCCGGCCCGGGCCCGCCCACGAACCTTACTGGACGGGCGTGGGCAGAGATCTTGAAGCCTGCGAAATTTTTTTTGGCCCGAGCCCGGCCCGAGCCCGGCCCGAAAACTGAGGCCCGACACGTCCCATGGGACGGTCATGAGCAGGATTTTCTCGGCCCGAAAAACTCAGATTTTTTTTCGGCCCGGCCCGAACCCGGCCCGGCCCGTGGAATGCTCAGGTCTACGTGGCGGCCACGTCGCGGCTTAAAGCCGTCGCGTGCCTGCGTGGGCGGCCACGTGGCCGGCTCGCGTGGCGGAGCGCGGCGGATCCCTGGCGATCCGCTGCGGCTCGGCGCGGCGCGGGCGAGCGTGTGGCCAGGCCGCGAGTGGCCGGCCGCACGGGATCCGCCCGGATCCTCTGCGCGCACGTGCGCGTGTGTGCGCGCGTGGGGTGCAAAACCCCAGGGGTTTGGGGTCGCCGGCGGTAGGTGCTCGGTGAAATGCTCCTAAGGAGCAGCGGCGCGGGCCAGGGCTCGCCGGCGGCGAGGTGTGCCCGGCTGACCTACAAACGGCAGGGGGCTAACGAGGTGCACCAGGTGGTTAAGATCGTGCAGAAAAAGGACGTCCTTGGGCCGGGGTTCGGTGCGGCGGCGTGACAGGGGACCACGGCGGCGACGAGCTTGCGCGGGCGCACGGCGGCGAGCTCCGGCGTCGACGCGCGGGTGCCCCAAAAGCCCGGACGCGTGCGTGCGTGCGTCAAGGGGTTACAAGGAAAAGAAGACCGGGGCTTTTAGCCCCTTTGCCTGTGCGCTCCACACCGGCGCAGCCATGGCGGAGCGGCGGCGAGGGCGACACGACGTCGGCGCGGTGCAGGATGGGTCGTGGGCGCGCCGACGGGTTGACGGCGGCCGCGTGCGTGAGCGCTCGAAGCAGTGCGTGAGCACACGAGCTCTGGCTCGTCCGCGGCGCAGGGGAGGACGGCGACGGCGAATCGGCGATGTGCGTGACCTAAGGGTATCACGGCAAGCGGCGGAGGTGAGCGCGTGCACGTGGTGAAGGCGGCGGCACCTGCAAGATATCCCAGCACGGCACGAAGGCCGGCTTCACACAGCGGCGTGCGCGGCGGCGGCGGTGACACGGACTGGGCGTTCCCCCTCAGCTCGAAGGCCGGGACCTCAACAGATGAGCGGGAGAGCGCGGCCTCACCTCGGTGGCCACTGGCTGAAGTGCAGGCGTCGGTGTAGAGGGGCGGAGCGGGGTCGTCGGCGAGGAAGAAGACGGGCGGCGCCGAGCAAAGGAAGAAGATGAAGTAGGGGCGTCGCGGTCCTTGGCTTCCCGGCGTCCCTGGGCTTCCACGGGCGGTCCTCCGGCTTCGCGGCGGCCCCGGCGTGTTCGCGGACGGCCTCCGGGCTCCCTTCTTTTCTCCCCCCTTCTCCTTCTCCTCCGGCGGGCTCTGGTGGGTGGCGAAAGGGGACACTCCTCGGCGGCTAGGGTTGGGAGGCCCTGGGGCTGCAGCGGCGGCCTATTTATGGGGCAAGGTGCGGAGCGGGGGCACGTGGACGGCCGGGATGCAAAGGAGGGCGCGGGGGCGCGTCGCGACGGTGGCCATGGGCGGCGCGGCGTCAGCCAAAGGGGAAAAGAGGAGGATGACAGGGTGACGTCGGGCGTGACGCGAAGTCGGGCCCGCCTGGCAGCGTCTTGGCGCGAAGAGGTAGGTGGGGAGCGGGCCGGCGCGTTCATGGGCCGTGTTGGGCTGGACCGGGGGGAGTGCGGGGGCGCGCGCTGTTTCCAGAAAAAGAGAAGGGGGACCTCGTGTAGACTAGATAGCGGGTTCGAGGCCCAACAGGGTTAGACCCCTTTCCTCTTTTCTTTTCTCACTAAACCCTTTTCTATTTTTGGTTCAAATTTGAATATAAATTCAAATTTGAAACCCACACAAATAAACTCCAAATAAAGCCAAATGAACTCCAAGTTTCTCACACTAACATTTTATATTTCCTAGAAATTTTATTTGGTTCAAAAAATAAATCTAGGAATTATAGGAGAGAAATTGGAAGACATCCTTAATTAAATTGATAAGCACTCAAATATATCACCGAAAATTTTAAATTCTCATTTTCATAATTAACATTCCGTAATGAAAATTGCGGGATGTTACATCCACTGCTCAACTGCTGCCTGCCTCGTCGGCCGGCCTATCTACTATCGACTGACACGGCATGGCCTGGTTGGCGCGGCGAACCGCTGCCGTTCGATGAGCTGTGCTAGCGCTAGACGTGGGATCGAATGAATCAGATTCAGGAGCCAAGCGCTGGCATATGCAAGCAGGAATGTGATGTTTCTGAAATTTCAATGGCCCATGATGCTATTACAAACAGGAGTATGGTGTTTGTGTCGATAAAGACTTCAATAGCTGATTGCAAAAGGCAACCCCTCACTCTCACAAATTCGTGTTTCTCCTAAAGCTTGCAACATGTGAACTACTTTGATAACACATGGATTTCATGGTGAAAGAGTATACAAAGTAATGCACAAAAAAGTTTCCCTTCCGCAATAAAACGAGGTTAGGAATCACTGAGGTCAAAAGGGCAATGACACAATCATGAGCTACCAATCTAATTTTAGTTCATGACAAACAGGTCATAAGCTCAAGATCTCTGACTAGTTACAGGAGTCGCACTGATCATACTAACCAAAAATTATCATCAGCCAAAGCTGCAAAACGAACTAATAACACATTGCTCACAAGCTTCAACTATCTATTTAAACGGTTAAATGTGAAATGTTGCCAAAGACATACTTTTGCCTCTTTACATGATTACCCTTAACGGTGGGTGTGCCTCATTCATCCCTACCTGAACCACCATCTCATGCCAGCATTTATCGGGTCATGAAGGAACGGGGTGTACCGGTGGATGTAGGGGTTAATTGTCCGCCCAATTTTAAGCCAGATAGCTCTATGGTAACCAGCAGTGAAGGGAGAATGGTACATGAGCTTTAGCAACTGCAGCACCAGGAAAAGAAAATGAGATTCGAACTTAGTAAATCATCACAATCTGCAAATGTTATAGGACCAACAGGTAAATTTATCAGACATCCTAAAATGTGGTCAATGTAACAGAGTTCAGCCATGCAGAAGCAATGGTTGTTGCCTATCCCTTCAAATTGCTAACGGGTATGGTTACATTCGAGAATTTGGCATAGCTATTGAATTATTTCTCTGCTCCTACCATCAGATTCTTAGCTGTAGGGGATAGATTTGTAGCATATTTGAAAGTTTGCATGCATTACAAAATTCATCTGATAATTAGTATTCTAATATTTTTTCCATTGGTCATAGAATCCAACAAGCATTAGCTGTAGGGGAAAGATTTGTAGTATCTATAATATCATTGTGCCAGAGGTCAAACGTATAAGCCAGTTGGGGCCAGCCATGCAGAGGACCATACACACTTATTGTGTCATGACAAATTAACACATCTTTATAAAGCAGGTGGATCCCCATTAACTAACCTGCCAATACATGAATGTTTGCATAGCATTTCGTTGTCGCCTGCACAGGTAGAGAAACAATAAGAATTGGAAATCAAGTGATTAAATAGGAGGGGAGGGGGTGAAAAATAAAGGAAAAGGTTATGGTCAACTCACGAGAACATAGATATGATTAAAAGAAAGCCCAACAAAATCTCTGCATTCGAACGTAGAAAGTGGACTGCAGTTGTGTTCGCCTCAACCCATGTACAAGGCTGCTCCAAGTATGTCCTACAAATTAATGCACTCAGATGTGATAAATTTTACCAGTCTGATCAAATGTCATTCTCGTTAAAAAAGGGACATCCATTGCAATTTATGTTCTGTTTCTTATTAGCCATATAAAACTTTTACATTTTGCATTTTATAACTATGGATGGGGGTGTTAAACTACTGTAATTTCCAATGCATGAAAAAATCGTCAAGAGAATAAGTACACGACCGGACTGCAGAAACTGCTATATTACGAATTTATAGAAACTAAAAGCTCAGAAAAGATGAAAGTAATCTGGTAAATTAAGCAAGAAACCAAGTTAGCAACACAAAGCATGACTAGGTATAGCATATCCAATCTATGGTTCTTTAATTTTAAAAGCATGAACAATGAATCTATGTAAATCCAGAAATACATCAAGTTCATTTTACCTGTATAAAGATGAGCTAGTAAAATGGCGCCGTAAAAATCTGGCAACATGTTCAAGTGCCCAACACATTACAGGTACCAAAACAACTGCCACAAAAGAGTAACTCATTATGCGCAAGAAAACTCAGATGGTTGGGTAATAATGTGACTGAACTTCATATTAATGTAAACAGCTTATGCTTACGCTTCAAATGCAGTTTAGATGTAACAAACATAAGGCAGTACATGAATGGTATAAAATCCTTTGACGAAGTTACATGGTGACACCACGCCTGAACAGCCTGCAAGTTCCCTGCTCGGGGTAGCTGATAGGTAGATAAATGGTCTATCAGCATAGCACATTTGATTTAAATAGTAAAAGACATCAAAGTCGAGGAGGATTAGATATTAATTAAAAAAACACAATTTCATGTCACATACCCTGTAAAGAGCAAACAAAGCATAGCCTGTTGTACATGTTGTGCCAAGAAGTGACAATCTGTATCCCTTGTACTGAAGAGATCGTGGTGCCAATGGAAAGATGCCAATCAAGGCAACAATAAGGACCTATTAAAAAAAATTATGATCTATGATCCAGATAAACTGCCAATATAGTAGCTACATTATTTTAGGCAGATCAACTCAAAACATTATTACAGCTCAAGAGACTAACCAAAAAGCATTCATAAATGAAATAGGCATGTTGATATACTGATACTGATACCGGAGATAAAGAATAGAGATTACTGAATACATATATAATATGATAGATCCCATAGAAGTATGTACTGTAGCTTGCAAAGAGTAGTCAAAGAAATCATTACTAGGATTAAGTGGTGTCGATTTTGTCATTAAGTCTATGTTTAAGTGAGAATAACAACTTCTATGTACATTAAAGTTCACAATATCCTCTAGTACTTCAACTATAGAACATAAACAAAGTGGCTGCTGCACATAGAATTTTTTGTTCGTCCAGTATGATTTAAGTTTATTACTTGACAACATTATCAATGAATCCTGACCGTCGATTTAAGTTCATTATTCAATAACATGATTAATGAATCCTGACCGTCTATTCACTTATGAAGAGTTCTAAAATTGGATTTCTATCAGTCAAAAGAGAGCTTTAGATGAAGATATTTTCTCACTGAATGCTGATTGGCAAACTGGCTAAAATAAAATATTCATAAACACAAAGAATCTGTTATTAAAACCTTTCCAATAAGCTTAATTTTTTTGGTGTAATATCGTTTGCAAAACTGAGATCATCAATCGAAAGAAAAACAGAACTTTCAGAGATTATTTTCTATGACAATACAGTTGCTGCCAAAACAAGTTTATCATGTAAGAATGTTTACCCAAGCATTGACAGAAAAATGTAAGGACCGCTGGTCTAACTGTAATGACAGTCTGCTTCGTGCTGGTCCAGCAGAATTAATGCCTAAAAAACCCATTGTCAGATGAAAAAAAACTTGAGGAAAAGGAGAGACCATAACTCATAAGTTACAGTGATATGCTTTTTTCACCTATATCAGGAGGCCTTGCATTTTCACCAGCTGAAGTAGATGCGCCACCTGAAGATAGTGAGGGCTGGGTAGAGGTGGTCGAGGACATTCCTTCAACAGGAAGATCAGGATTCTGTATCCAAAGTCAGCAGATAAGCTATCATAGAACCATGTCATGGGTATCAAATGCAGATATATCCCCAAACGAAGACAAAATATATAAAATTGTTCATGACAACTGTGCAGTAATGCCCATACTATAGAATTTTGTTGAAGAGGGAAAGGTTGATACATAGTCCTTAACAAATGAGCAGTCATCAATCAAACTGTTGCTGACTCAACCCGTTAGTTGACAATGAGAATTGACGCAATGTAACGCACGACAGAACAGCATCAGATATTCTGCTCTGTCGCTGAAAGATGAACAGATGGTTTCAATAATCCGTGGCAAGATTGTACAGTGACCCAGAGTCCAGAGATACTATGTGGAGCTAATCAAATGTCTGGAACCATAACGAGGAACAGGTACCAGCCGGAAATAGAACCAAAAACAGCCATGAACCTCTGGAGCAGTGGGGTGTAAAGTTGTCACCTGCTGCCGTTACAGTTCAGGAAAACTTGACCATAGAGCATGTCCCAAAAAACATATGACCAGAGGGCACACAGAGGATGACTCTGGAAGTGGAAGATACCCACAGCAACGCAAAGACTGAATGCGCCAAATCGCTCAAAGAAAAGAGAGGAAGGGGGGCTATTTTCTCCGCCCTTCCCATCAAGTACAAGACGGATCGCCTGCTCCTCCATAAGCTGGAAGCTGGGTAGCGACCAAGAGGATGGCCTCGGAACAGCAAAACGAGAGTCTGACGCCTCCCCCACCCAATTCTATCTGAAAAACTGCAGTCTCGCTCAAGATCCCCCTCCCGCATCACCATCCCCAGCTTCGTTGCAGAAAAAATTATGGGAAAAAGAACTGAGACTCATGCGGCGACGGCGGGAGCAGCGGCGGCAGTTGTGCGCAATGCGGGGAGCCAAATCAGATTTGGGGATTTGCACCCGCCGAATACAAATAAAGGCAACCAGAAGTGCAGAAGAGGGAGAGATAACCTGCGTAAAATAATTTCGGCCTACACTGTCGGAGGAGAGCGCCAATCGCGGCTTCCGATGCAGGCCGCCAAGGCGAGAAGAGAGAGGGATAGGGGGGCGCCCCCTCCCCGAATCTAAACTTGGCAAGACTCTGAAGCAAAGGCGCAGGCAGCACGGGGACAGAGGAAGACGACTGACCCCCTCCCGGTTTCTTCTTCTTTCTCAATTCCGCCTCTGAAATTTCCTTGGCAATGCAGGGCGTTTATTATTCGTTGGTGATGGCCACAGTTTAGCCCCACAGGGGCACAGCCGCACAGGGCACGAAAGCAACAGGAGCGCCGGGAGGGCCCCGTGATTACGGGCAGCTCAGAGGGTGCAATCGCAAAACGGATAGGGTTCCGAGATTCCTCTTTTTTTATGCCTTTTTGTGTGACCGAGAAAAGAAGCGAAGGGGATCCGAGTTTGAGTGGGACGCAGCGACGAAAGCAACCGCGCCGGATCTCGAAAATTCTCTGGCGGGCGAAGTCCAGGCAGTGCGGCGCCATGGCAGGCGCGGATCCGGATCCGCAATGCGGATCGCACAAGCTCCTGGATGGAGCAGAAGGACGGGAGGAATGGTGGTGTGGAGTGGGGTGGGAGGGGTAGTGGGTACGTACGACGAAGCGGCGGTAGAACTTGTGCTGGAGGTGGGAGCGGACGTAGGGGTCGGTGAGGAGGTGCGGCGGCACGGCGGAGCTCGCCCGGTACTCCGCCCACCGCGGGTCGCGCTCGTAGTCGTACGCCGCCGCCGCTGCCGTCACCGTCGCCGCCGCGGTCCTGGATGGCCAGGACGAGGAAGACGCCTCGCCCATTCGCTCCCGGGTACCGGACAGCCCAGGGGGAGAGGAGGCTGGCCAGTGCCAGTGGCCTGCGGCAAATTCTGGTGGTGTGCGCCGCCCGCGGGTAACACGCCGCTCGAGGTGCCCATATTCCGTGCAGGCGGACATCTCGTGGGTGGATTTTCTTTTTCTCCAACTTTTCCTTTCTTTTGGCCAAGTGACAGCAACCCCCTTCCGTCCCATTTTATAATTCCACAAATTCTTTGATTTAATTATATCCTTTTGCAGCATGGTGGATTAAAATATTTCCTGATCACTCGCTCGGATCAATGGAGTCCACCGTTCTCTTTAACGTCTGCTTTTTTCGTCTCAAATTACTGGTAACTGTTGATTTTTTTTGTCAAATATGTGATAAAAAGTCAACAATGACTGTTAATTTGAAACAGAAAGAGTATACTATTAATTGATTGGGGACTTCAGGATTTCAATTCACCTCTACCATCGGACTGTCTCCGTTATGTTTTCTCTTCTCACGGCAGTCACACTTTTTTTTTTTGAAAAGTAAAACCCGCAGAGATTACGGGATTTGTCTTAATCAATAAAGGAGTGTACAAGGCTTAGACGGAAGCAAAAAAGAGAAGCACTATACAGATTTTACACTCCAAAATTGGTGATCGCTCCCAGGTGTTTGGCCCCGGCCAGGACCCAGCTTCGAGCCTTCTCTTTGATCTTACGTACAAGCTGATCCGGTCGAAGGAATTTGTGTCGGAAAACCCTTGCATGGCAGTCACACATGACACACCTTCAGCTAGCCATCGCGAAATTCAGCCAGCCATCACGAAATTCACAAGTTTCTTTTGCGATTACAAATTGCTACATTTTCAACATTGTTAAAGTCTTTGTTTCGCACCTCTCTATATATTTGGCACAATTTCGAACTTTTAACTTCATTAATGTAGAATCCACAGAGTTCACACGGGATAATAAAATCAGGATACGCGAACCATTGCAATGGGACAATGGCGTGCCCAACTTCCCATACTGTTAAATGTAAATGGATGGAATGAAAATGACAGAAGCAATGGATGATTGGATTGATTGAGGGAGTGAACCCCACTATTTATGTACAAGGAAGAGGCACGCAGGCACCCTTTTGTAACGACCCGCCTCCCCGAGGCCGGGCTCGCCTACCCCTGGCAGCTCTCTAGGACCAGGGATGATTGGATTGATTGAGAGGGAGTGGACCCCCACTACTTATGTACAAGTAAGTGGCACGCAAGCACCCTTTTGCAAGGGCCTGCCTCTCCGAGGCCGGGCTCGTCTACCCCTGGCAGCTCTCTAGGACCCTAAGAATATCCTCACAGACCAACACATGTCTTTTCTGCGCACTTTGTCCTCACTCATGCGCACCCGGGAAGGACTTCCCGGTCAGTCACCCATCGCTCCAGGCCAAGCACGCTTAACTTTGGAGTTTTTTGGTGATGGACTTCCGAAAAATAAGTTGCAACTTGTTAGTATGAGTATCCTTATCAATCCTATTAAGCTTTAGGCCGGGATGTCACACCTTTCGGGGGGATAAAGCCCCTCTGATGAGGCGACAGTTGCCTCCTAATTACATTATTAATTAATATACTAATTACATATTAAGTTAATTGATCATTAACTAATATTTCATAACACTCCTTGATCAATTGCTTCATATGATCTTGATGTAATTCTTCTTTAATCATCTTTGAGTATTGTCTTGTAAAACTCCTTCAAAAAAAACCTTCAGGAAAAATCTTGAGGAGAAAGCAATCTGTGTGTATATGCCACTAAAACTCCTTTTAAATCCAGTGGGAAAATATAAGGAGAAAATGATATGACATATTTGATTATTGTCTCATTAGATACTTATATGAGAAAAACCTTTGAGAAGGAAAACTCATAAGTTTAGAGAACAATGTCGTTATGATCTGAGAATCATATTTAAATATCTTTCTCGAAAAACCCGATGAGAAAAATATGAGAAAGTATTATTATATCTTGAATATTACCCTTAAAACCTTTAGAGGAAAAATAAGCTGATATGATATGTGATCTTGTATTGATATTATCTCATTAAAACCTTTATGAGAAACCTTTATAAGAAAAACTCATATAGGGAAAAGAGTACAATATTCATAATCAGAAGATTATGTATAGGTTATATTAAAGGGTATCTCCTCTTGATTCTTGCAAATCTTTAAGCTGTCGCATACCAATTCCGGAAACATATTTGTGGAACAATGATGTTGGTAGTGACTTTGTGAATAAATCTGCAAGATTATCACATGATTTAGTTTGCAAGATTTCTATCTCTCCTTTCTTTTGTAATTCATGAGGATAGAATAGTTTACGACCCATATGTTTTGATAGGTTGCTTTTTATATAACCTGCTCTCATTTGTGCAATACAAGCAGCATTATCTTCATACATCATGGTAGGATTCATGATTGAACCTATACCACATGATTGTTGTATGTGTTTAATCATTCTTCGAAGCCATATACATTCACGTGACGCTTCAAATAATGCAATTATTTCAGAATGATTTGTGAATGTGGCTACTAGAGTCTGTTTTGATAACTTTCATGATATAGTCATTCCACCATGTAAAAATACAAAGCCTGTTTGAGATCTGGCTTCATGGGGATCAGATAAATAGCCAGCATCAGAATATCCAATCAATGTTTTATCTTGGTTAAATTTGTAAAATAAACCAAGATCTATAGTGCCGATGAGATATCTGAAGATATTCTTAACTCTCGTCCAATGGTGTTGTGTTGGAATAGCGCTGTATCGAGCTAGCAAGTTTACCGCAAATGCAATGTCAAGCTTTGTGCAATTTGCGATATACATTAGCACTCTAATGGCACTGAGATATGGAACCTCTGGTCCCAATACCTCTTCATCTTCACCTTTAGGTCTGAATTTGTCAGGGACGGTCATAAGAGGTCCCCTGACTAAGGGGATAATCACCCTCGTTAACCGCAAATCACTTACGATCAAATCACCGCGAACCCAAAAAGGGGACAGGGCGCACGTCAGGCCCACGGCCTACTACGGCCCAACAGCAGCTCGGGCCTCCCCATCGAGAGCGCTTGCCCATACGCCCCATCCTCTGCCTCGCTTGAGGGTCGTGGCCCCCTCGAGCAGGTTTCCGCCTCGCTCGAGGGTCACGAGCCCCTCGAACAACTTTCCGCCTCGCTCGAGGGGCTCGACCCCCTCGAGCGGATATCCATCTCCGCCTCGCTCGAGGTCGTTCCTCGACCAACGGCGCCCCGCCTCTCCGCTCGGCCTGACCAGGGCACTTAATGCCTAGATCCGCGGCGGGACGTCAAAGTCAAAAGCAAATCTCCTCCCACGCCGCGCGGCTGACACGGTCTGAGCATCTGACGTCGTCACTGTGCGGCCATCCCCGGTCCTGTGCAGGCGCTGCGCGGCCCTGTGCAGACAGGCTAGCGTCACTCCGTTGCACTGTGCCGCCTGCTCCCGTCCTCTCCCTATGGCGAGACCCACGAGCGGGTATGGAGGCACCCTCGAAAGGTGTACGGGCGGCGAACGGACGCACGCACCGACCGGTGCCGCCGTACGGACGACGTGGGCCGCGTATTATCCACCAACTCCGGCACTGTGCGGCCATCCCCGACACTGTGCGGCCATCCTCAGCGTTGTGCGGCCATCCCCGTCGCTGTGCAGGCGCTGCACGGCCCTGTGCGGACAGGTCGGCGTCATTCCACAGCCCTGTACTGCCAACTCCCGCCCTTCCCTCGTGGCGGAACCCTCGAACAAGCAGGAACACACCCTCGAAATCGCTCCCGGACAAGTACAGGAGCCGCCACGATGCCCGCGGAAGCCGGAGCTCACCATCAACTCGCGCTAGAGAGCAAGGATCCGCAAGGACGACGATCCCTGGCACCACGCTTGCCAGTACACAATCACTGTACATATCACTGTGCGGCACCCCTGTAACTGCCCCTCCTTGACCTATAAAAGGATGAAGCAGACGCCCAGTCGCGGGCACGTCCACGTACGCACACGCATTCGCACAACTCACACGCTCGTTTGCACTCCACCATCCACGATATTGGCACTTGCCTCAATATCCTTAGCAGGGACCTGGAGGGCTCTCCTCCTCTCCCGCCTTGCTTGTAGCCCCCTCTACGAGAACCATCGGTGCAAGATAATACAGTGCACGTGCACACCTTGCTGGACGTACGGCCCCGTGGCCGGAACTAGGATAAACTCGTGTCCCTGTGTTAGCATTCACACCGACCATCGAGAGACAAATCACAGTGTGATTCACTAGTTAGTGCCGGAGCTAATCCGGACACCGACAGAATTGATCTTTATCAACTTCAAGAGAGCGAACGACCATAGGTGTTTTAGATGGATATGATTTATCCATATTGAATTTCTGTAGAACTTTTTGGATATAAGCAGACTGATGTACTCAAATCCTTGTTGGGAGGTGCTCAAGTTGTAAACCTAAGCAAAATTTGGTTTGACCCAAATCTTTCATTTCAAATTCCGTCTTAAGATGGTTGCGTGCTTCATCTATATCTTGTAGAGTCCCAATGATATTGAGATCATCAACATACACAGATATAATGCAAAATCCAGTTGAGGATTTCTTTATGAATACACATGGGCAATCATCATTGTTGGAAAAACCATTCCGAAGAAGGAATTCCTTTAGTCGGTTGTACCACATTCTTCCCGATTGTTTTAAGCCATATAATGACTTTTGAAGTTTTACACAATACATGTTGCGTGAATGATTCTTGTTCGGGATATCAATTCCTTCCGGAACTTTCATGTATATATCCAAATCTAGTGACCCATAAAGATATGCTGTCACTACGTCCATGAGATGCATGAATAGACCTCTTTGAGCTGCCAATGATATTAGATATCAGAATGTTATACCACTCATAACTGGAGAATATGTTTCATCGAAATCAATTCCGAGTTTCTGTGTGAACCCTTGTGCTACAAGTCTCGCTTTGTATCTCACCACCTCATTATTTTCATTCCTTTTACGGACGAAAATCCATTTTGATCCCACAAGAAAAATGTGATGAGGAGTAGGCAACACTGCGGAGAATACCTCTTGTTTCTTGAGCAAGTCTAATTCTGCCTTGATTGCTTCCTTCCATTTGCCCCAGTCAGAGCATTTGATGCACTCTGCCATGGACTTAGGTTCTGGATCAATGCGAAGGTCATTGGAAATCTTTGTGGCAAAGTAAATGTCGACATTTGTAGTCTTTCTGTTGTATGATTCTTCAGAATCAATATAATTAATGGAAATTTCTTGTACCCCTTGTGACTCATCTTGATTTCCCCCAATAATCGAGTCTGGGACTTCCGATGTCCTAGCACTTATATTATTGTGTGCACTTGTGCTAGGTATGTGATGTATCTGTTGAACATTCATATTGTTTGGATTTCATTATCCAATTGGTGTCTATCAACTTGATGTTGATCTGCATTTACCGCTTTGGAAGTGACCTTTCTTGTTTTCTGCGGAGGCTTTGGTGTAGCCTTATCCTTTGTAATAGTACTTCTCCCCCTCTTATTTTGATTTGGGAGTTCTCGAGTAGGAATTGCTACTCTTTCTGGTACATCAGGATTATGTTATTTAGTGACACCTTTGTAGTAGTAAATGCTTCTGGCATATTATTTGTAATGTTTTACAAATTGATGATCTTCTGAACTTCACGTTTAGATTCTATAGTACGTGGATCATAAGACTGAATACATGTGGTATTCCAATTTATTTCTTGGCATTTTGTTTGGTACTTATCTCCCTCTAATACCGAGAAATTGTCCTCATGGAAGATGCAATCAGCATACCGGGCAGTGAATAAGACCCTGTTTGGGAGGGCTTCAGCCGGCTTCGGCTCCAACACTGTAGCGTCACTGTAGCATGGAGCTGGCGGAGCTACCCAAACCAGGCTTCATGAGCTCCAATGAATAGTGCATGTGTCAGTGAGAGAGAAAAAGAAGGGAGAGTGAAGCGGCTCCTGTGCACAGTGACGCTACAGTGCGAGTGGAGCCAGAGCCAAAGCCGGCTGGAGCCTTCCCAAACGGGGCCTAAATCCCCTGTAAGAGGTTCGAGGTACTTGATGATTGACGGTGATTTGTACCCAACATATATCCCCAATTTCCTATGGGGGCCCATTGATGTACGTTGTGGTGGTGAAATCGGTACGTATACAGCACAACCGAATTTTCGCAGATGGGAAATACTTGGTTGATTTCCACGTACTAACTGCAACGGGGAAACCGTATTGTATGCATTAGGTCTTATTTGAATCAAATCAGCGGCATGTAAGACCACATGACCCCAACATGATGTTGGTAGATTGCAATTCTATAGTAATGGTCTAGCAATTAACTTTATTATCTTGATAAGAGATTCGGCTAATCCATTTTGTGTATGTACATAAGGAACATAATGTTCCACATTTATGCCTAGAGCCATACAATAGTCATTGAAGGCATGTGAAGAAAATTCAGCAGCATTGTCCATCCTGATAGTTTTAATAGCATATTTAGGATGATGTGCTCGTAATTTGATAATTCGAGCAATGAACCTTGCAAAAATATGGTTTCTTGTGGATAATAAACATACATAGGACCATCTAGTAGATGCATCAATAAGTACCATGAAGTACCTAAATGGTCCGGTTGATGGATGAATAGGACCACAAATATCTCTCTGAATGCGTTCAAGGAATTGTAGTGGTTCAGCCTTTATTTTAAGATAAGAGGGTCTTAAAATTAATTTTCCCGTGGCACATGCGGTGCACACAAAGTTTGATGGCTTCAGAAATTTTGAAGTATTTAATTTGTGACCAATTGAATTGCCGATAATTTTTCTCATCATCCCAATGCCGGGATGACCAAGGCGATCATGCCAAATCTTGAAGACATCAAGATTTTGAAAAATTACCTTGTATGCAACATGTTGTACAGGTTTGATGTATGTGTAATACAATCCAGATGATAGTTAAGTAATTTTCTCAAGTAGACGCTTGTTATATCCGTCATTTTTAGTGATGAATAGATATTCATTTTTGTTGTCACTATTTGTCTCCACATGGAAACCATTGCGACGGATGTCTTTGTAACTCAATAGGGTATGAGTTGAATCGGGATACAGGAGTGCATCCTCAATTACTATTTGAGTACCCATAGGGAGAACAATTGTGGCCTGTCCGGAACCAACTATTATAGCATCACGGCCCGCGATAGTTGTGATATTTCCTTTACTCTTTTTGAGAGTTTGGAAATATTTAAGTTCTCTTAGTATGGTGTTAGTTGTGCAACTATCCACCAAATAAAGTTCTTCCTCCATTTGGATTGTCCCCGTAGGATAATCTAGAATGAGTAATTTAAATTATAAGATTTTGACTCATAGATTATATAATACATAATTTATTCAATAGGTATCATAAGTAGCATATGTCTTACAATACTTTGTGACAACAAATATTTACAACACAATTGCTGACGGTCGACGGATCCCTAGGCGACGGTCGACGGCAGCGACCCTGCCAAAGAAATGCATCGGGGTGGGTCCCGCCTCCTGAGTCGTCGCCGAGGACGCGGACAGAGGCTCGCCGGCAGCGTTGAAGAAGGGTGGCGCTCCCCGGTGAGCCGCCGTAGAGGATCCAGCGATGCCGGGTGACATGGCGGCGGCCGTGAAGGAGCGGATGGCCGGCGGACCAGCCTGAGGGCCGAAGCCGGTGTTGCCGGTCGTCTCCCCCGTCGCCGACGCGGGTAGGTTCATGTCAGGGATGACCCCAATACCTCTACAGTTGATCCAGGGTGACGGATGCGAAGGACCAGAGGACGGTGAGGCAGTTCCTCTGGCAGTGTCGGGTTCGGAAGACGCGCCGTCGCCGGAGCGAAGCGAGGAACCAAGCCGGCGGTGTACGGCGACGTCGCTGTACAGGTACGCTCGGAGGAGCGAGTGCTGCTCACCGCCGGCGAGGCTTGGTGTGGTGGAGGAGAGCGACGTCCCCTGCGGCGTCCACGACGTCTACCACGGTGACCAAAAGGACGACGGCCATGGTGTGCACCGCAGGTGCAGAAACAACAGCGGCCCCGGTGAGTGTCGACAGGGATGACCAGGTAGGAAGACATTGGAGTCTCGATGAAATGGAGAGTGGGTTCCATTCTTACCCAGGGATGGATGCCGGCGTCGTCGCCGGCGAGGCCCTGGGCCTTTATCTTTTGTGTGGTTTTTCGCTCGGTAGAGCAGTTGCTGATAACGTGTTAAATGTAAATGGATGGAATGAAAATGACAGGAGCAATGGATGATTGGATTGATTGAGAGGGGGCGGACTCCACTATTTATGTACAAGGAAGGGGCACGCAGGCACCCCTTTCGGGGGGATGAAGCCCCTCCGATGAGGCGGCAGTTGCCTCCTAATTACATGATTAATTAATATACTAATTACATATTAAGTTAATTGATCATTAACTAATACTCCCTCCGTCCTGATTTGATCTGCATATAACAAAATAAAAAGTGTCCATGAATGATATGTGTATTTCCAAGTGGAGCCAATCGTGTCATGAGTTGCTTAGTTGGCTGGCTCGTTTGTTGATGCATCATAGAGAGAATTTAAAGTTCTCCTTGGTCTTTGTGTTACACAGTTAGACGCATATCATAACTGGACGGAGGGAGTATTTCATAACACATACCACGATAGGAGTTTGTCACTCTCGTGTCTTGTCCGTGTCGATGAGTTTGGCATGTTACATATCTGTCGGTCTAATTTGTGAATACTATGTATTTAAATAAATATTTTTTTAAGAAAAATGCTTAAATCAAGGAAAAATACATTGGTCGAGAAAAAGATGAATGAATAGAGGTGGTCAAAAATTCACCGAAACTGATTAACCGAACCGATTTAACCAAAATGTCGGTTCACCGAATTTTTCATGATCTTATTCGGTTAAGACTTTGCCACTATTTGATTAACCGAAATTTATTCGGTTTTGAATTAACATTAACCGAATTAACCGAAATTCTTTCTACCTTGTTATATTAAACACTAAAATTGTCACTATTCACATATTCAAATGTATTTCTAGTAGACTTTATTTGTTAGAAGCATTATTTGTTGTTTTTGTCCTTTTGTTTTATTGCATGATCGATGTTTAGTTAGGTGCATTCCAATACGATTATGCTATAACATTATCTTCTATTGAACTATAATATGTATTTCGGTTAAGAGATTAACCGAACCGATTTAACCGAAACTGATTTGTGTCAGTTATTAATTTTCCAACAACAAATTCGGTTAACACCTCCATAACCGAAATATTTGATAACCGATTTAACCAAACCGAATTAACCGAATGCCCAGGCCTATGAATGACCTGGTGAATCATTCTAGGTTGGTCCCATAGATTTGGTTAATAATGGGTGACATATATTTTGTATATTCATTAGTCAAATTTGCTCAGCTGGTAAGGTTTGTTGTGGTGAAACTTGTTCATCAGGATTTGAGTCCTCGACTCAGCACTAGTGCTCGTATTTATTTTGAATTTAACCAGCGTTATTCTTTCAGTGGTAGGCGATGTGTCTCTTGATAGCGAGGAACCAGTGGTGACTTCATCAATCTCGAGGATTTGTCAGCTCAATCATTTCAGATGTGCTCATAGAGTTTAGATCTGGTGTTGTTCCACAACGATAGAGTTCCCAAAGCTGCAGAGTTGTCGAGTGTAGACAACGCCGGTTGCAAAGAAGATGAATGATAGAGACCTAGTGACATGCTTCCATGCAATTTTACTTTATATTGAGATCTCACTTGTAAAAGAGAATATATTTTAATGAAATATAATCCTTTTGAAAAAAACATGAAACTGTAGACAGACGAAAGTATACCTAAGAATTTTTGGCCCGGCCCGACCCGCCCGCAGACCTTACTGGACGGGCGTGGGCAGAGATCTTGCAGCCCGAGAAAAAAAATCTTGGCCCGAGCCCGGCCCGAAATGTTGTTTTTAGCTATTTGACACTATAAAATGTGCGGGCGGCCCGCCCAAGCCCTGGCCCGGTCCGAGCCCAGCCCGAAAACTGATGCCCGATGCGTTCATGGGACGGTCATGGACAGGATTTTCTCGGCCCGAAAAAACCAATTTTTTTTTCGGCCCGGCCCGAACCCGGTCCGGCCCGTGAAATACTCAGGTCTAGACCAAAGACAACAAAAGGCACGTAGCATACTTTTATCTTACCTCACTTTGCCAAGCTTTGCCTTGCCGGCAGCGGAGAGACATTTTTTTGACAACAAGCACTTTATATATATTAAGGCAGCAGACGAATTACAAAGAGGCCCTTGGAAAAGGACCAAATCACAACTAAGTCCTTCAACTTCATATGCCATGGGAGATTACGAAGACGCCGGAGTCGGAGAAGTCTAGGTCGCCAGCGTAGGGTTGCAGGGGCATATGAGACGCGTGCACTCAGATGGAGGGACCGCGCAAAGCGTCGGTTGTAGCTGGGACAGGTGAGCTTGCAAAGGCGGTGAACACCGGCGGTCGACGGATAATGGTGGAGAAGACGCCAGAGGTAGATGAAGATCACACCTAGATCCCAGTGGATGGCGATCCTGACGAGCCGATGCCGGATCTGGATGTTCCCATTTGAAGAGAGGAGCATCAGATTCAGGGGCTGCTGAGGATTGCAGAGCCTTGATGCGTTCGACGACGGCAAGGTGACCACCATAAGTGGATATAGGACCGACGAAACAACCATCAAAGACACGCAGAAGAGAGGAAACATCGAGCGACGGCAGAAGAGAAGCAGCAGAAGGCAAATCAATGGTTCTAGGTGCGTTCAACAACACCACAAGCACCTCAACTAGGGGAGGAGGGGCTATCGGAACAACCACCGAACAGAGTAGATCTGCCAAGGAGCAGGGCAGCAGTGGGGGAGGAGGGGTGCGTGGCAGATCGAGGTACCTAGGAGCGTTCAACGATGGCGCGGACACCTTAACCATGGGAGGCGAGTCCAACGGAACAACCACCGAGGTACCGTGGTGGGGACGGGATCGATCTGCCGAGAAACAGGGCGGAGGCGGAGCAAGGCGAGGCGGCGTGAAGAGAAAGAGGGAAAGAGCCGCTCGAACGAGAAGGAGAGGTAGTTTTTTTTAGGCATACTGGATCCTTGGAGTCGACGGCGACGAGCAGGCCAAGAAGACCGGCGACGACAGCAGCAGCTGCAAAGGCACGGTAGCAATATCCACAGTGGGAAAAAGCCATGAAGGTAACAAGCAAGAAAAACTACTATACTACTAGATCTACTAGAGGCGGGGACCCCTACCCCTTCTCGCCGCCGGTAAGGTCGCCGGAAGGGACGAGAAGAAGTAAATGAACCATGACGAGATTTGATGATTAATTAGTGTAGCTGGGCAGCGGAGAGACATTAATCGGCTCGTATGCTTTAACGGGCTCAGGCAGCACGTCAAGCTAACCAAACTCATTTGCTGCTCCGGCTTGTGCGATGCGAGCAAGCCGTCTTTTTTTTTTCTCTTTTGACGAAAGTTGTTCACAAATACATTTTTAAAAGAACTATTTAAAAAAACGAACATTTATCTCGGTGTCATAAACCATGGTGCCGAGCTTACACGTTTCAGTGACATGAATTTTGGCCGTAACACTTCTCCGAGCTCGGCACCGAGCTGGCTACCACGTTTGCAAGAAATGAACCTCGACGTCACAGCTCACGGTGCCGAGGCATTGACATGCAAGTTCGTTGTCATGGTCTGTGACGCCAAGGTCAAGATTCATATTTTGAAATATTTCTTTCAGCACAAATTTGTGAACAACTTTCGTAAAAAGGAAAATAATTCGGACTAGAGGCTAGGTTTGCCACCGAATTCAAACGCGCCCAAAATAAGCTCCGCAATCAGCATGACGATGAGGTTGGAGGCTGATCGTGAAGATAGACTAGAACAATCGGCACGCGATGCGCGCCCTATCACAATGTGATAATAAAAAATGAATTTGCAAGCAATAAAAATAAGCTTACATAACGTTAATTGAAATGATGACATTTGTCCTCAATTTCTCAAGTATCAAATTACAATCGCATGGACAACTAATTTGCTTTATCAAAAGACGATACCATGTCACGTGCGCAATGGCAGCAAGAATTTATATACAATCACACGCACCCTATAATGACTACAGCCAGTTGCCGAGCCATGAATTACTGATATTGTATACGTAAGGTAGAAATGAATCCACTGCATATGTCCTAATTTGGTAGCAACAAATGCACTGCAGATGTCTCAGCATGCGGCCTCCATTTCATATGACCGATCAGGATCCTTAGCTATAAAACATTCCAACCATTAGTTTGGAATATAAATCCATATAAGCATATACAAGTACTAAAGCAGGTCGAGGAATCCAAAGCGAATAGCACACAATTTGCAGCCATGAATTTCCAAAGTACATATATCTGTTTGCAGGACGTGGGAATGGAGACCCTGGAAGACAGGCTACAGATCTTCCCTTTTCATGCCAAGCTATCTTTCATAAAATAAGAGAGCAAACACTCCAAGATTAGAAAACATTCTTAATCATAATTATCTTGCTGGACAACATCGTCGATTTGGCTAGACATTATTAGTAAATTGCTACTTTTTTTTCTCATTATGGGGAACCAGTTTGACATGAATGAACGGTACCGGATCAAAATGTTCGGTAATGCATTTTCATCATTGCCTACTTATTCTTCTTTTCCCTACATGTTTGAAATCGTTTCGGTATTAAGCTTCACATGTAAAGTCTAAAGTGATTCTAAACCTGAGTTCTATCCTGCTATCCACCAAATAAATTGCAGAGATAAACAAGCAGTCCTGAATTTTCTTAGGAAGAATTTACCATGCAAATCAGCTAGCTAAACTCAAAAGCATATAATTCTAAACTGATCATATGGGGAGAAAGCCAAAAAAGAAAGAAATGATCAGCTGGTTTGACCTTTTTGTCCTTGTAGGGCTTGGCAGAAAGAATGGGCACCTTGAAAAGGTCCTCATCTTTCTTGGATTGCTCTGCGAAGAAGGCTTCCAGCCTGGAAGTTTTGAGTGATCGATATGTCATCCCATAGTAGGTTCCAGTCATCAAACGTCAAGGTCTCATTACCTGTTAGTTACAAATACATTGGTTCCAATTCATGCAGGCAAGAGCAATGGCTCATTCTTGTGCTGCAAGAAAGTCAAGAGCATCAGTAGACAACTATGTGTAATTAGAATTTTAAGCAAAGCGTAGGTTTTGCTCATCCTGCCTATTATTTCATCATTTTCAATAACGTTCTCATTTCTCCATCAGGTAGTACTCAATAACAGTGCCACGGCCTAGAACATCAAAGATCAAACCGCAATAGCCAATAATATGATGACAGATCTTAGCAGAAAGCCTCTAACCCAACCATTCCTCTGTTGTAATAGCAGGTACAGTGAAAGAAAAAGAACGATGCATTTTACATTTGCACAACATCCTATAAGCAGCAACCAATTATTGTAACCCAGATGTGATTCACAACTCACTCAGTGAATGAAAAGGAACATAAGACAAATGGGGAAAGAAAACTGCATTACGTGACGGACCATGAATCAACCGCTATAATTACTAATCAGGGAGCACCAGAAAAGGCAGTACGTACACACAGTCGATGAGGATGAGGATGGGCTCGAGGCGGCACTGCCGGCACTAGAACACTATTGCCGCTGCTGGGAAATCGGATCCCCATTGCCCCATGATGCGAACATGTCCTCGTCTGGGAGCTCGTCGCCGGGAGAACAGGAGGGCGGACCACGAGAGGGGCAGCAGCTCCTTGCGTCGGATCCGGCCGCTGCCGCCGGAGAGGAGCCGCCTCTGGTCCTGCAGAGGAAGAGCCGCGGGCCCCCAGCTCCTCCGCCGCCGTGAAACTGCGCTCGGCTCTGCTGCTGCCGGATCTGCGGAGGGAGGAGGAGGGGAACTCAGCCTTGTTCGGTCCGCCTCGCAGCTACTCGAGGAGGAGAGCTCTGGCGCAAGGAGCTCCTCCCGCCGCCATAAGAGCAGGGGCGCGGGCGCGTCCACGTCCAGATCCACCACGGGAGTGGCCTGCTGGTTCTCGTCGCCGTCGATTCGCGGCCTTCGGAAAGGGAGGCATCACCGCCGGAGCTCCATCCGCACCCATCTCCACACGATGCTGTCGGAGTTCCCCCTCGGCTCCTCCTCCGGAGCTCTGCCCGCCCGTAGGTGGACCCGCCGCATCCGGAGCTCCGCCCGTCCGCAGCTAGATGCGCCGCCCGCAGAGCCGGAGGAGATGATGGCGGTGAAGGCAACCTCCGTGCAGCAAGGGGCCTCGCCTCGCGCCTGCTACGGCTAGCCAGGGGCCCCGCCCTTGCTCCTCCCGCCGCGGAAGAAGCGAGAGAGAAGGAGGAGGGCGAGTACGAGCCGATCCGCCGACGAGCTGGCGGAGGGAGGCCGCCGCCGGGCCGACCCTCGGGGTGGGGAAGCAGAGGACGGCGTGTGGGGGACAGATAGGAGAGGAGGAGGGGCCGGGTGGGGACTGGGGAGGGCGACGGGGTGGGGAATTGGGGATAAGTCTTGCACGGGGCCCACGAACGTGGATGGAGACGCGAACGCTCTGCCACGCACGATCCTTGATCCTACCGTCTCAATCCAGCTCCCACACAACTCTCGTGCCACCACGAGCCTGGCAAGTAGGGACAAGAAGAATTTAGGGCCCACAAGTTTGTGGAGGATGGCCAGGTGTAGTATGGTGCAAGGAAAAACGTTGAGAGCTTATCCTTCCTGGACCTGCGTGCCTCTCCAATTGGCGGAGCTCAGACGTTCCCTCCAAGATACACTTCGCTAGGCTTGTTCCACTGTGAACGCAGTGCCGAAGCAGACGTGTGGTCCATCGACATGGAGAAGGAGCACCATAGATCAGGTGCACGGAGAATGGAAATCTCGGGCCTCGTTCGCTGCGTTCTCACGCACAGAGCGCCCGCGCGGGCTCCCGCCTGGAGCGACGTGTCGAGCAACGCGAGGGCCACCGATGCCTGAATTAATCTGGTGCGAGGAAAGAGATGTAGCTTTTCATATCTCCGACTAGGTAGAGTACAGGACGGCATTTAGTGTGACTAGGAAAAAAATAGGGAAGAATGAACATGGAGACTGACAGAAGAAGGGGCTGTTTGGTTGCCGCCGTCACCTACCACGTGCAAACTGTGGCCGCAACGTTGAATTCGTCCGCCACACTCAAATCACTGTTTCGTGGTGGGGAGGCACGCGGTGAGGCGAGCTGTGGTCTCGAACCAAACAAGTCTCGACTCACGAGTCGCGACCGTCAAAAGGTGAGGTAATTTCAATGGCTTCTGTTACAGCATGCTCAATTTGTTACTCTAAACTGCCCTTGGCGCAATCTGTAGACTGTAGATTGCAGTGCTTTACACGGCTGCTGCCTGGAAAAGAGGCAAAGAAATTGTCTGCAGTCACCAGGTCAACTAGTCAACACCCAATCAACTCATAAACCCCCTTGGTAAGGCAGACAGTGACAGCCTGACAGCGAGTGATGAGTGATCCAATACCAACTCCTTCGAACCGACTCTGCACACGTTGACGAATCGGGGTCTCCCTTCTCCCCTCAATTAGTGCAACCAATCCCAAGCTCCGAGCAGAGCTTAATCAGAGATTCAGAGTACCACGGAGATCAGATCCGCGACAGCAACCGCGCGCAATGGGACCACCGACGAACGGAGCGCTGGAGCGGTGCAAGAGCGCCATCACGGCCGCCACGTCCGTGGTGGGCGCGGCCTTGCTTCTGCGCCGCCTCGTCGCCGACGTCCTCCCGGACGGCACGCCGCCCCTGGTCGGCACGCTGCTCCTCCTCCCGCCGCCCTCGGCACGGCGCCACGCCGTGGTGATCGAGGAGTTCGACGGCGCCTTCTACAACCGCGTCTTCCTCGCCGCCAGGGCGTACGTCTCCACGCTCCTCGCCGCGGCGCGGGCCGGCGGCGCGCCGGCCGTGGTCAAGGCCAGCCTGCCGCGCGGCGCCGGCGCGGAGCAGATCACGCTCGCCATGCGCCCCGGCACGGCCGTCGTCGACGTGTTCCGCGGGGCGGACCTGACGTGGCGCCTCAGCGGCGGCCACAGCGCGCCCGGGCGGCGACGGGCGGACGGCGGCGCCGGCGCGGGCGAGGCGTTCAGGCTCAGCTTCGACGGGCGGCACAAGGACCTGGTGCTCGGCGCGTACCTGCCGTTCGTCATGGCCCGCGTCGAGGCCATGGCGCGGGAGCAGAGGCAGGCCAAGCTCTACAGCAACGAGTGGGGCAAGTGGCGGCCCGTGAGGCTCCGCAACGCCTCCACGTTCGCGACGCTGGCCATGGACGCCGCGCTTCGTCAGGACGTGGTGGGCGACCTGGACATGTTCCTGGGCCGGAAGGAGTACTACGAGCGCACGGGGCGGGCGTGGAAGAGGGGCTACCTCATCCACGGTCCACCCGGCACCGGCAAGTCCAGCCTCGTCGCCGCGATCTCCAACCATCTCCACTTCGACGTGTACGACCTCGACCTCAACGCCGTCCGGTCCAACACCGAGCTCAGGAAGCTGCTGATCCGGATGAAGAACAGGTCCATACTGCTGGTCGAGGATGTCGACTGCGCGTTGGCGGCGGCGCCGAGGAGGGAAGCTGACGGAGGCTCCGATGGGAACATCCCAGCTTCCAAGCATCACAAGGTTAGTCCATTCAGTACCCAGGAGGAACAAGGCGTAGTACAGTCATCCACAGTTAGCACGATACCTCCAACGTGTTTTTTAAAAACAATCGTAGAGAAGGATGCGATTTTAAGTAGGACTTTAGGCAATATAAGTGCCTCTTTAGGCAAAGAACTTTGGTTGAGAAGATAACATTTTAAACACAATTTTATAAGGTGAAGCCAAACTTTTAAAATCTGGTCGTGGCGCTCGCATGCGTAGCTTTATGAAAGAAAGCAGCACCAAAACCAAAAGTAACACAAATTGCCGGCGAGGCGTTTATATTTTACAATCATTTCATAGTCACTGCCCACTACAATATGGATCTTGTTTAGTTGGTGGAAAAATTTATCTTTTCAACTTTTGGAACTCCTGTAGCACACTGTATCACTTTCGTTTGTTTGTGGTAAATATTATCCTACCATGGCCTAACTAGGCTCAAAAGATTCGTGTCGTGAAGTACATCAAAACTGTGTAATTAGTTATTTTTTTACCTATATTTAATACTCCGAACATATGTCTTTTGGCGTATTTAATGTGATGTGATGGAGAGAGTAAAGAAAACGTTAGAAACTTTAGCAAACTAAACAAGGTCATGGTAGAACAACAGAGTGCACGTCTGTACTTGCTAGAAACAAATTATTGAGTGTACCAACAACAACAACGCTGTCGCTCACCAACACCGCCGTGTACCGCGCGATATTATGCAGGTCACCCTGTCCGGGCTGCTCAACATGGTGGACGGTCTCTGGTCGAGCAGCGGGCACGAGCGCATCCTCATCTTCACCACCAACCACATGGACCGGCTCGACCCCGCGCTGCTCCGTCCGGGCCGGATGGACAAGCACATCCACATGGGCTACTGCAGCTTCGGCGCCTTCAAGGAGCTCGCGGCCACGTACCACGGCGTCGCCGACGACGACGACGGCCACCCCGTGTTCCCGGAGATCGAGGCGCTGCTGCGGGAGGTGGACGCGGCGCCCGCGGAGATCGCGGAGAGGATGCTGGCGACGGACGACGCGGACGCCGCGCTCGAGGCGGCCGCGAAGCTGCTGCGGGACCGGAAGGCCGGGGTCGAGGAGGACGGCGCCGGGTACGTCAAGCAGAAGCTGCACGTCGGGCCGAGGCGACCCCGCCCGCGGCCGGCGCCGGTGCCGGCGCCTGGGCGGGGCGCGAGTGCCGCGAGGCGGGTGGTGTTTGACGAGGAGATCTTGCTGGGTGTCTCGCGGCGACAGGGGCGTCGCGGCCGCGGTGGATTGCGCGGGCCAGGACGTGGCCGGCGGTGAGGCACGCCTAGTAGACAGTAGCACGTGTCTACTGACTACTACAGTAGTATGTCAGCATGAAAGGTTCTGTTTAGGAGTCCAACTTCCCAAAATACACTTTGTAAAAAGAAGATTCTCCATCACATCAAACGTCACATCAAAAATGTCGGTACATGCATGGAGTACTAAATGTAGATGAAATCAAAAACTAATTACACAGTTTGGATGTACTTTGCGAGACGAATCTTTTGAGCCTAGTTAGGCCATGATAGGACAATATTTACCACAAATAAACGAAAAGTGCTACAGTGCTTTTCAATTCGGAACATTGCTTTTCAGTCCGAAATCCGTGCAAAATCTCCCAATTTTGCATCCCAATTTTGACTTCTAAACACACCCAAAATTTCTGTGGACAAATAGCACTGGCACGTTTGATCCCCCCACGTGAACTCTTGACTTTGGGTGCGGCAGATGTTACTACAGTACAGCTCACGTTTTGCATGAAGAAACACGCGTTGTTTTGGATAAACTGGATCAAGATTACTCTCAGTAGGTATAAGGTCGCACCGACAATATCAACGGAAAATTCATGGTTAGGTAAGAAATGAGCATACTGTAAGTTTGTGACAATATTTCGACACGAAATTGCAAATCACTACGTGTTTGTGCGCAAAGCTTTTGATCGAAAATTGGAGCATGAAAACAAAGAAGAGCTCTGACTTTGATCTCGTTAGATGTTACCACAGCTCGGCAACGATGCAAAAATGTGTTCGATCTCATAACCTCTGTTTTTCCCCTTCGAGAACGATTTCCCTCTAATGGTCTGTTCTTTTGCTTCGAAATGAATAGTGAATGGCACTATTCACTTATCACATCTATCACATCTTCTCTCACAAAAACACTATTTCAACACTATTTATTTACAACTTCATTATTCTTTTTCACCCAGAAGAAGACCCTGAGTACGAGCCGAAACAGAGCACACGCGACTACATCAAATGGAGCAAACATAAAAGAGTGCAACTAGAATGGCACGTTTTGCACGAATGGACACCTGATTCGATCGAAGATTCTCTCAATAGTATAAGGTGGTACCGACAATTTGATCAGAAATTAGGATTTTATTAGATTATTATACTGGGAATCTTGGAATAATATATGCGCCACGAATTGCAAAGAACCACGCGTTTGTGAGCATGGATTTTGGATGGAAACCGAGCATGACAACGCAGCTGGTTCTGCGGATCGGCCTGGTGAACCAGTCCGATCCAGAAGTTCAGCACGTTCTCCCTCCACAACATTTTCGATTCGAAAACGTGTTCACGGCAGGGTTCACATTACCTGTCGCGACCGGATACCGCCGGCCTTCGGTTTCCAGACCAATAGGAACGGTTACTGGTAAAAAGGTCGAAATCAATTTTTTTAAATTTAAATGCTAGTTCAGTCGGTAGCCACGGCCAGTACCGCTACCGATTCTGATCGATTTTACCATTTACCATGGTTTTTCAGATGGTTTCCACCGGTAATAAAACCCTTGGTTCACGGTCCGGCACGAGGGCACGACCTAAGACCATCTGCACTGGGCTACGGCATCGATTGCTCTAAAGCTGCATGCTGTAAAAAACAGCTGCAGCGCAGCACGGTACCACATACGCTCCGAGAGCGTAAGGCCGGATTCACGGTGAATCTGCCGTAACGCTCTGCGTTACGGCAAGGACGTGCGTTACGGCAAGGACGGAAGGACAACCGCCCCTCTCCTCGCGGGCACGAACGGAATCACGGAAGGAAGGGCAGGTAGAGAGGGGAGGAAGGGCGCCGCTGCTGGGAGCCGACCGCCGCCGCCGTGAGGCCCTGCGGGGACCCTACTCCTCCGCGTCGCACCGGCTGCAGTCACTCACCACAAGATCTGGCGCCCATGGGCCAAAGCGGAGGAGGCGGCTGCACCGGACGTGGAGAGAGAGAGAGAGAGAGAGCGTCGGCCGCCGCAATACGTCGCCGCCGTCGGGGGAAGGAGGCGCGACGTAGGGTGGGAGGCGTCGCCGCCGTCGGGGGTAGGAGGCCCGGCCCTGGGGAAGGAGGCGCGGCGCGGGGTGGGAGGCGTCGCCACCGTCGGGGGAAGGCGGCGCGGCGGTGGGGAAGGAGGCGCGGCGCGGGGGAGGCGTCGCCGGGGCCGCCGCCGGAGCTGGAGATGGAGAGATATGGGGAAGCGGGGACCTGCGGGAGAGATCCAGAGAGAAGAGAAGAGAAGATAAGGTTTGGTTTTGTTTTCATTTTGCCCCTTTCCTTTTCTATTAATTATACTCTAGTCCCTAAAAAGTATATGTCCTCACATTCTAGTCCCTGTAACTTATATTTTCTCACATTTTAGTCCATAAAACTTATAGTTCCACACGTTTTAGTCCCTATAGAGATAACAAATGTATTTTTAATTGGAGATGGTAGTTGGAGATGGATGAATAAAATATATGGTTGTTGAATATAGAGCAACCATATAGAGTAACAGAAGTGCGAGAGAAGTTGATGTAGAATAAAAATTCTTGCTGACGTGGCTGGAATATTCTTTTAGAGCAGATGTATAGAGCAACGCCAGTTGCCAGTGCGGATGGTCTAACCAGCCGTGCTCGCTGCCCTGTTCGCTCCCATCGAAGTCACTTTGGGCCCTACGTGTGGCGCGGCTGCATCCGAGCGGTGGTTTGGGATGACGGCAGCCGCGTTCAGCGCCGCAGCCTAGAGCCAGCTAATTCCGCGCCGGCCACGAACACCACAGAGCAGCCAGCTCCAGAACCTGCGAGATTCTCATCCTGTCTGACGCCGCAGCCTACATTGGCGACTTGCCGGCGTAGCTCCATCAACCATTCTCGCCCATACAGAGCGGCAGAATAATATCGAAGGCAGAGTGGGCAAAAACACCCACCTCTTCGGTACAAGTTCGGTACATCATCAATCCAATTATTTTTGATTGATGATGGACCGAATTCGTACCGAAAATATTATTTTGACCACTAATTAAGAATATTAAATAAAATTAGTTTCAAAACTACCTTCACAATCCCGAGCAAAATCGCGAGACGAACCTAATGAGATCTTTGACCGCATGATTAAAGTATGATTACTGTAGCAAATTACTAATTAATTATACTCATTAGATTCATCACGCAAAATTACATTCATCTGTGAAAATATTTTGCAAATAAACTTCATTTGGTACTCCATGCGTGCAAAATTCTCTTTGCACGAAATTTTTTCACGGCAACCAAACACGGGCGAAACACAATTTCGTGTGCTGGTGGTGCCCAGGGCTCTCGCGGCCTCCTGCCTGACTGCCACGTGTCCACTAGCACTGCCCGTGGGCACACGTGTGGCGTGCCCGTTCGCTATTCCAGAGACCCCAGGAGCGTATCAGGGTAGAAGTACAATTTCAACCTGACAAGCTTACATCACCCAGTATCGAGCCCAAACTTGTTTTCAAGATGCGACGGCCGACGGGCATATTTGAAACGGAAATACGCGAGCACCGAAAGCCCCCGGCCCTGCCGGCTGCCGCCCCCACCCAAAAATGTCCGTGCAGCCGAGGATGCGGATGCCGGAAGCAAGCAACACAAAACTTTTGCGCACTCGCCATGTGTTGTGCTCGCGGCGCGCCCCCAGTGCCCGGACGCGTGACGCGTCCCTCGTCGTGCCCGCCCGGCCGCGCCCGCGCGTGCCTCCGCGCTCCGCCCTCCCCTATTTAGAGCACCACCACCACCACCAGTCCACCACCTCGCGCCTCCGTCGCAACTCGCAACGCCCCCGCTCGCCCGGCCAAAAGAGAATTCGAATCTCCCACCACACCACCACCACCGCGGCGCGCGGCGGCGCCTCCTCGGCTCCCGGCGGGGAATCGCAATGCGGGCCTCCGTCGAGGAGGCGGGCGCGCTGCTGGCGCGGAGCGACTCTTCCGGCAGCGGCCGCCGCCGCCACCGCTCCGCGTCGCCCGTGCAGTCCGCGCCCCCGAGGCCCGGGAGCCTCAGGCGCCAGTCCTCGTCGTTCCGCGAGGACGTCGGCCACGCCGCCTCCGAGACGTACCTCGTCTCGCGCCTCACCTTCACGCTCCTCCAGTTCCTCGGGTAATTCCCGCGCGCTCTTCTCCTTCCGCTCCCCCAGGTCCTTCCCGTCCCCGTTCCGACGAGTTCCGGTAGCTGTCGGATTGTCAGCTCGTCAAACCCGCCTCGACCCCGAAAGCAATTTTGGTTAGCTAAGTCAGGCGCTGGCGACGGATTGCGCGATGATGCTGCGCGCGCGCGTTGCCGATGGTTTCGACGCTGCGCAGCGGCGACGGCCGGAGTTATTAACTTGCTATTTTAGAAAAGCCGCCTTCGTTGGAGAGGCTCTAGTGGCTGGGTCGAGAAGGCTGTTTTTCGCGAGAAGCAAACATGCGATTGATAAGACTGGATGACGCAGTTGCGTGCCGAAGCTTCTCGACAAGGGGGCGTGGGAGCAGAGTAGTTTTGCTGAGATTAAGCTAGGGGGGCCACACAATGACACAACCCCTCGACGTTTCTGGGTTTCCCTTGCGTGCAGGCTATATGCTGTTACCCAGCAAATCTCGTATTATAATTCTTGATCTTAAAATCATGTGCATGCTGACACAGTGTGATGCTGCTGTACAGTTAACTAGTCATGCAGCCCACTTGCTTTTGTCCTAATAACAGCTAATCAACCAATCATTGAGCTTGATTATAGACTTATAGTATTGGATTGGATAAATGGGGGGCAATGAAGTAGGCATGTTCCTGATTGCCTGAATCTGGCGGCTGAATTTGGTGATATAAAATATTGTTTTCTTTCCATGGAAACCCATTTCTACATCTTGTTCAGAAAATTACATCTGCTGACTATGAAAATTACATCTCGTGATAGAGGCCTAGAGGGTCTCACAGGTACAACTAGAAACATGTTAAGGCACTAAAAAAATAAGAGTACAGATCCAAGTTCAGAATTGTAAAAGTACACAAGCTCCAATATTGAAAATGAGATTACTATATACAGGAGTAAGGACCTGTACACTCCCTGTACTGGATACCTTCGTGTGTATCTTGATATGATGAGACCCATTGACAGTGTTCATATATATCAGAATCGTAGAAGTACTGGATAACTTCGTATGGTATGACAAGACACATCGATAGTGTTCACCTTTCGCCGGAATGCTTTGATACATAGCTTTACTGTTGTGTTTTTAACTTTTTATATTCTTTCTTATCTCTTTTACTATTTTTCAGGATAGGCTACCGATGGATGTCACGACTTCTTGCACTTGCAATCTATGCAATTTTACTCATGCCAGGATTCCTACAAGGTATACTGAAGCCAACCTGTTAACATATCATATTCACAGAGTATGTTTTGTTGTTTCAATATATATGCTTGCGGTTGCCTCGAAGGGACCATACACCTCTGACTCCTTTCAAAGTAACATGATATCATTGTAGTTTCTGAAAATCTTTTTCTTGGTTTACAGTTGCATATTACTATTTCTTCTCAAGCCAAGTTCGTAGAAGTATAGTCTATGGAGAACAACCCAGAAACAGGTAATAGCATCATGAAAGTGCCCAAGCTGAAAGAACAGGTAAATATGTTCCCTATACATGGTTGAATGTAATGATTATTACACTATGCAGGTTGGATCTGTACATACCAGAAGATAATAGTAGGCCCTGTCCAGTGGTGGCCTTCATAACTGGTGGGGCATGGATTATTGGGTTAGTATTGATGATTCTGAAAGAAAAAAAACTATTGTAATGCTATGTTGCTATGTTTATTGATGAACTTGGCTTAAATTTAGTTACAAGGCATGGGGTGCTCTTCTTGGACGACGATTGGCGGAGAGAGGAATAATAGTTGCTTGCATTGATTACAGGTATTGATTGTTTTAACTTTATCACTATAGTCTTGTATTACCAACGTGGGACTATGGATTTTTCTATCTTATTTGCTTGACACGACATTTAAATATTCCTTCCAGAAATTTCCCCCAAGGTACAATAGGCGACATGGTTAATGATGCTTCTCAGGGGATTTCTTTTGTGTGTAACAACATTGCCAGTTATGGAGGAGACCCTAATCAGTAAGCGAGCAAGTTCTTTAATTTCTCTATTAAACTCAGCATGCAATTTTTTATAATTTTATTTTGAGATTTGTCATGTATGTAACTTTTGAAATTTGTCATTCACACTTTAGTGCCAGCGGTTATCGATTGAAATTTGGTTGATAAAATAATTGATGGTCACCGAGGAGAAAACCTGACTTCATCTATTGATTATAGAGCCTTACTCATTATTATGCTCTAGCTTTAAGTAGCAGAAGTAGTTACCTATCCTTGTTATGTTAAGGATGCACCTTTATATCCTTCTGTGTTTAGTTGGTTAACTTCGGCTATATGCACATTCAAATTCTTGTCCCTTTTTGACACTTAATTATTATTTATGGTGAATCTGTAGGATCTACTTGATGGGCCAGTCAGCAGGTGCACATATTGCAGCTTGTGCCCTCATGGAGCAAGCAGTAAAAGAATCTGGGGGGCATCCTGTTTCTTGGAGTGTTACCCAAATAAAAGCATACTTCGGTTTATCTGGAGGGTGAGATCTTAGGTTCCATCCTTCTATTGCATGACTACTTTGAGTCCTGCAGAGAGGCATGGGCTAATACAACTGTCCAAGGCTTCTGGCAGCTGAGCTGCTGTTAAGATATTCAGACTTTTTAGGATGATGCCTTTTGAGCTCTCCTTGAAATCTGTAGCCAAAAAATTAGATACTCCCTCCAAATCCAAATGTTGGTCATTTTAGAATTCTAGTTGGCCAAACTTCTTAATTGGACTCACCAATATACAGGAAATTATATATATTTTCATCATATGGTTAATTTACTAGATTTGCCATGGACAATACTTTCATAATATATAACTTTCTCTATTTCAAAATATTATGCTTCTAAAAAAAATTGCAATTCAAATTCTCATATTGGAGACGGTGTTGATCTCCTAAATGACCTGCGTATGAAATCAGAGGTAGTAAACATATTGTCCTCACTCAGCATATTGGGTATCTTCTTCAGAAGGTATTATTTGCAAAGTAATGCTGGGCAAACATGCAATTGCCCTTTTTGAGTCTTCAAAATGTCAATGCATTGAGAATCTTCTCTCTTTTTCCTTGTCATGTGAACTATATACGTAAGAACTTCCTAAAATCTGAAAACATCAGTCTCCGAAAATCATCATTGCATTGCATCTGGATGACTTGGCTTTATCACCAAAAGTGTTTTATTCTTGCAGATACAATCTCCATAGTTTGGTTGACCATTTCCATGAACGTGGTCTTTATCGCTCACTATTTCTCAGGTATTAAATTGACTATGCTATGGAAGTGGTAAATTTATCTAGTAATGGTCATAGATAACACTAAGAAAGCATATGAACTGCAGTTTCAGCATAATGGAAGGAGAGGAATCATTGTCACGTTATTCTCCTGAAATCATCGCCAAAACATCAAGTGCTGAAACCATAGCTCTTCTACCACTTATTGTTCTTATGCATGGAACTGGAGATTATTCTATACCATCATCTGCTAGGTTTGTTCATATTCCTTCTACAAATGTTTGTTTAGGAAACTGAAGGACAATACTCAAGTAAAGCTTGAGTTATGGTTGACATGATTTCTCTATGCCTTGCCATACTGTGGTGTCGAAAGGAAGTCCTATATCTGTAGCACTTGAATTTAACAAAGGAAACTTCTCTGCAACTGCTTAACTAATTGGTGCCTGTTATCCCAATCTGAATTAATCAATTAGTAGTTATTGACCTAGGGCAAACCAGTTAAACAGAATTTACTTGTTAGATTACATGAAGCCATGTAGCAAGGTGAGGCAGGACAAAAGTACCCTTTTAAAGTGTGTAAAATATACTGGAATGTTGTGATGCTCCTTCAATCTTCTTTTTACTTTTACAAATTTTAACATTCCTTTTCCTGTACACCAAAATCATGTTTATATATACTGACTGTAAGGTTGATAGACATCAAGTGCAACTTTTCTCGATAAAAAAACGACATAGAATTTCCCATAACACTACAAGGCCAAGTCCCTTTGTTCTCTACAATCAAAATACAGCTAAACTACGATTTTATGAGTATTGTTTGGCTAGAATATCTATTGCCGAGTTGTATGAGAATATTGTCTTCTCACATATGGCATCAGGGGTCAAATTTTCAGGCAAAACAATCATGATAAGATTTCTTGCTACTTGTTTTTCTCTGTGGTCAACTACTCTAAAACCTCCCTTTTTTGTACATTTCTCTGCTTCTGCAGTAGGATATCTTTGGCTGTAATCTGTTGCTTGAATTAATCATGTAACAATTGTAATCCTTTCTCAATTTCATGTTACCAGTTACTCTGTTTCTTTTTTCGCAGTCAAACTTTTGTCGACGTCCTCCATCAAGTTGGTGCTCAAGCAAGATTATTGTTGTATGAAGGGAAAACACATACAGATATCTTCTTACAGGTTTATAGCATGAACTTTGATAGTGACTTAATTTTGTTTTGTACATGTTTCTGACTTTTTAAGCTCTGTTAGTATTTGAAAGTATGTAGATGTTCAGTAAATTCAACTAATACTGTTACTTATTGATGCATTAATGGTTCCTTTTTTGCAAATCGGTTCACTGTTTATTTCACTAAGCTTGCTGGATATCCTTTGGATGTTTATGTGTGTTGGTGTTACAGCCATTTCTTTAATTCACCCCTCTTTAGTGTGTCAGAATTGATCTCACTGGGCTCAATTATTTTATATGGGAAGAAAGCAGTCGGCAACCTAATTCATTAATAAATGGCTCGCCAACACTTACACGAAACCTTTCCTCAGTAGGACTTTCTTGTAATGTGATCAAATTAAAATTAAAGGTTTCTTGACTTTAGGGTGAGATTCATAACACACCTCTCCGCAAGCAAACTATTGCTGATTTTAGGTTAATTGATCATCTTATGACGATATTTATGTCATAGACCATGGTTCATTGTGAACTACTTTGATGAAAACACATGCTTGAAAAGTTGGAGGGAAGCTTGGTGTGCCGTACAATGCTATTGGTTTCTTTTCACTATGAACATCCTTCTACCCTGGAACCTTAAAAGAACATGTACTGACTGCTATTTGGGACTTGGGTTTGATGAATGCCAAAACTTTCTCCAGGGATATGCATGTAGCGGGTTTATTGCCATATTTCTTATTAATTGGTATTAACAAGAAGATCTTATTGTATGTTTTCCTTGAACTTTATTTAATCAGTATAGTCAGAACTAACCCAATTGCCTGGAAATAGCTGCAGAAATTATTCTATTGTGGTTTGCTAGAGCATTGTTATAACTGTATCTTGTTTCCTTATTTCTTTCTATAGGATCCTCTTAGGGGCGGAAGAGATCCATTGGTTGAAGATGTATTGTCTGTTATTCATGCTGATGATGCAACTGCACGTCAAAAGGTTGCTTTAGCACCAACTCCAAGGCGCTTGGTTTTTGAGTGACAATTAAAGTTGGCGCGCCAAATAAGTCCATTCTAGTAGGTACTTGCTGCCCTCAACTCAAGCTTTTTCCGTATGCCCTTTTCTCTCTGGCATACATTTCTCACGGTTATGATTTTTTGTCTGTAAGGTTGACAAACAATTTCTGAATATTTGATTCCTCATTAGTAGATGAATGCCAGATTTGCTTTTATGTTATCATATTACTACCTCCGTCCTTAAATATATGACGTTTAGGACAAGAAAGTTAGTTCATTTTGAACTAATTTTCTTGTCCTAAATGTCATATATTAAAAAACGGAGGGAGTATTTCAATATGCTAGCTGTTTCTGTATATGAAAGTGTCAACCTAAGTGCTTTGAACCACATACATATTTAGTGAATAAAGATCAAGATTTAGATCAATTTCCTCATTGACTACTACTACTACTTATACCTGAAAGACTTTGTTTCCCTTTTAATGAGACTTTTTATATTTATTCAAAAGGTTTGGATATATACGGGTATATTGTTAAAAAGGCTTGTGTGTGCAAAATATCTAGTATGAAGGACGGCCAAGCTTGCATCTGTGGGTTTTGTGCCTTCACGAGGAAAGGGCGCCCAGGGCCGTCGATTTGGATTGGATCAATCAAGGAAAGAACTCTCCCCTCATCTTTCCTTGCACCTTGGTCCAGTTATGCTCTGTGGAACTTGTAGGCTGTAGCTGGTGCGCAGTATGAGAAGAAGCTAACATGATTGGAAACCACATCCTCCTCTCCCTTTTGCAACTGTACATAATGATGTATATTGTATTGCATACAGGCTTGTAACGTTGTTTCTGTAATGTCGTGAATGTGCGATACACAAGGACACCAGTACTAGAATATTTCTTCACAGGGAAAGGTTGCTCTTGCTTGGGCGAGCTGTTTGATTGGATTGAGGCAAAGAAAATCCTCATCTTTCCTTTCCAGGCATTTCCCCCCTGTGGAGCTCTGTGTAACTTGTAAAAGGAATGCAAGAGGAAGCAGCTCTCTGATCGGAAAAAACATCATGTTCTAGATTCCTTTGTTTATTTTCCCACGTTGCACATGGTTCTGTGTTTATATCAGTCATAAAGGCCTGTAAGCTGTAAGCATGTACAGTATATTGTAATATTCTAGTTTGTGCAAACTGCCAAACACTGCTAGAATATTAGTCCCTGGCTAGACTTCACGATATACTGAGATATACTTTGTAGCAAGATATATTTTCACTTTTTTTTAATGTGTCTGGCTATTGTTACAAGTGCGCAGCCGAATATTCCATTTCAAGTTACTGGTCTTCCAGTTCTCTCTTTCTTTTGGAAGCTACTCTAGTGCATATTCTTCCTTTTTTTTGGCAGTATGGTTTGCTGCGTATGTATCATGCCGTGCTAGTGTTTGTTTCTGATGCATGCTTGGCATTTCCTAAGGATTTCTATGGGTTCTTGCGACTTCATGAAGAATCTTTATGGGGCTTTTGCAACGTATTGATAAATTGGTTTTGCTTCTTTTATTGTTCTTGATTATTTTCTACTTTTCTTTCACATGTAAGTATGCTTAATACTCTCGTATCATATTTTGTGTTTGCTTTCTTGTGTAGTTCTACTTCAGTTATGATATACGCACCTTTTCGAAAAATCTCAAAAACTGCAGCTCAAACAAACAGGCTAGTATAGCGGTGAACCTCAAACTCGTTTGGTACACGGTTAAAGGCGTCAGCCGAGGTCATAGTAGTAACGAAAGTATTTGTTGGAACTCGAACAAAACCAGCGCAGGTCAAAAAAACATCATTTGGGATCGGGAGAGGAGAAAGATGAATGCGACGCCATAGTTACACCTGTCTTATTTTTAGTATTCATCACATGAGGTCGTGCACACACAGTCAAGGACCTGTCCGACTAAGTGCACAAGTTCGAGACAGAGACCATGAAAGATAGAAGAAGGGAAAGACTGGATTCGTAATTCATAACAATAACATAGCACGGAGATTGGAGCCTCGCTCAAGCTCCATTTCTCTTCGCTTCCATTGTCACTTCTTGGATGCCGCCGGCTTGCTGCTCTTCACCTGGTTTTCACGTGAAGCCAGCTAGTGATCATCACGGAAAGAGCAAAGGTAACGGCAGCAACACGTACGATGCTATGACAGGTACAGTGCTAAATACCTTCTTCTTGGGCTCCCGGGGCTTCTGCTCGGCCTTCTTCTTGACGCCGTTCTTGGCGGCTGACGGCTTCGTCACCGTCTCGCTGAGCTTGGGTGCCGGCTCCTTGGCTGCCGCAGCTCCGGTGATCTTCACGGCCTTCACGGACGCCATCGATCGCTGCTGTGCTACCGCACTCTGCTCTAACACTACTGCTTGAACAAATTAAAGCTAAGCTTGATGCTTTAATCCTGACGGACTGGGAGCGGATGGCACGAGGTATTTATAGGCCGTTCCAGTGTCACTGTATCAGATTGCCGGAGCAGCAGAATATATGTCCTTGATATGCAAGGGAATAAAGGTGGCCTGCATTATTTCGGCTTGTTTAGTACGTCGAAGCAAGTGATGGTATTCTCAAAAAAAAAAAAAAAAAGCAAGTGATGGCAGGGTGTATAGCAGCTTGGCTGCTGCTGATTCTTTTACAAGAATTGGATGCCTGAGACGACGCGAGTTACCGGCCGGACTTCAAGCTTGCTATTGGAAATGCTTCATACACATTATTCGCTGAGTCGATTGCGCACATTGGTGCCTGAAAGTTCAAAAGGAGGATGGAATGCTACAAAGATTTTTCTGTTTAGATGGAAACGCTACCGAGAACTGATCATGCATATGGTTATCCCATTTTCGTGGTTGCTAATGCAAGTCCTTCCAGGTGTTCGTCGAAAATAAGTTCATCTCCCTCCGTCCGGGTGTTTCGACGTGTCGACAGCGAGCGAAGGCCCAAGTACACTCTAACTAAAGGAGGACAGGAAGCCCATCAATATTCCACGCGGACTGGCCCAAGTACAGCAAGCCCGTCTATATCTCTTCTTTTTTGAGATTATCCCGTCTATATCTCTTGTTTATATACTTTTGGTTCTTGTCTTATCTATAAGAATGGGAAGATTTAAAGTTGTAAAACTATCGAAACTTCACCATTATGCATTTACCAGAACTATACCTTGACTATCCTCCCATCAACAAGACCTGCGATAACTTTTGTGCACTAGGACTTGAGTATGTTTTTAAAATGGGAAAAGTCCAAACTACTTTTCTCAAGTATAACAAAAGTATGAATAACCCCTAAAGTATTTTCTTTGTTCAATTTACCTTTTAAACTATTTCATTTGGCTCAATTTATCTCTTAACACAATTTGTCTTTTTTAAAAGTTTCCATGCACAAGTAGAGTTTTAAGTTCAAATTTTGCAAGATGATAGCAGATAATATAAAACATGTTTAAAAATACATCATGAATTTTTCATCACTATTTTGATAGGGTAAGATGTTTAATAATAAAATTTATCTTTGAGATACAAAATTATACAAAAACAATGATGAAAAATTCACAATTTTTTAAATACAGACTATGATGTCCACTACCACCTTGCAAAGTATCAAATTAAAATCCAACTTGTGTACGGAAAAATTGACAAATTACATTATGAGGTAAGTTGAACTAAATAGCATAGTTTAGGGGTAAATTAAACCAAAACATAATTTAAACTTAAAATTAGAAGAATAAACAAAATGAAAGAGGAGAACGCTCAACAGAGCCGGAGATTTTTTTTGTAACGAGCCCAAAACCTAGCTTAGTAAGGACATGTTGGGTAGTTATGGATATGCTCCCTGCAACACCCTGGAACTCCATTATTGTCCCTTCTCTTTGATTCCATCCACCCAAAACGAAGTTGCTTTTCAGTACGGCGTGGTTCAGGGTGTTTTTGCATGAGGTAATGTCATAAGGGAAGGGGGAAAATATGCAGATGCAACTAGGTTGGGCACTTCGAATATATCTAGACGTTAAAGAGGTCTAGGAATTTGATTCCATAATTCCATTCACGCGTTAATCCTTCTCCGCAGTCCTCCAATTCCCATCAGATCTGTCGAGAGAACATATCCAGCTCTCTCTAACGGTCTAACATCCTGTTTAGTTTCAAAAATTTCAAAAAAATCTTCACCTAGAGAACCATGCCAGTTCATTTCTTTTCTCTATGCACGCAACCTAATGCAAAAATTTTACCACTTTTCACCAAAAATTCCATCAACTAAACAGGGCAAGCTGGTCGACCTTGCAAGCAGGATCTGGAGTTTCTTTTTCTTGACGCTGGCGGATAATAAACGGGAGTGGATGGAACTCAGCATGCAGCGATGGACGTCGTCGTCGTGCCAGTGCCATGGCTCCCGGCTCCATGCATCGACCATCTAGCGTGTGGTTCCCTCAACCTCAAGAAACACTAGAGCGTGCGCCATTCGTCAGGCTAACCTCTCAGTCACATCGTGCCTGCCCGGTACCGTTAACGTACACAAAAGTAAACTCGTGACAGGGGCCGGGTGTGCACTCGATCGGGCTCTTTATCGAGGTCCGCGCGCGCGCAAGGCCGAAAGATGCACGCAGCCGCAGTACTACACACCACGTTGGGCACCAATCATGTCGGGCGCACACGACACAAGTGACAGCGATAATAATACTATAATCATGACGGGTCCGTCAGCCTATTTGCGACTTGCGAGGACTGAAAGTTTTCAGGAGCTAGCACAAGCCAATGGCTTCCACTTCATCAATCGCAAGCAGGCTGCCGCTTGCTGGTTGCTGCAGGTCTCGATCTGGCGCTCTTCGGGCAAAGGGCCAATGGCGCCGAGGCCCCAGGCAGCCAGTGCCGCCCTGCACGGCTACCTGCACGCGACAGAGCAAGAGCAGTCGATCGGGGCGCGGCCAAGGAAAGCATCACGCCTCGTTCAGTCACTCTGACGACCGAGATGCCAGCATTTTTATCTCCATTAGGAGTGCTATAACGCGATAAGGGAGGGAGAAGATTAGGCACATTTTGCTCCTGCTAACTGTCCTAATTCAGCAGCTCATGCGGGCCAACATGTATCTGCAGGAGTCGCGCGCAGGTACTAGCGTGCCGCTCCCCGCATGATTACGGCTGCCGTTTTGCGCCACCAAAACCCCCTGCTTTTTGCATAGAAAACGGCCGGTGATTAGCGGTGTCCTATCTTGCCGATCCGTAGATGCTGTCGAGCCGGCCCGGGGAGCATGGCTTCATGGGCAGAGCCATCGCATGCAGCGCAAGCCTCGTCTGTCGTCTCCAATGATAGCAGGAGGTCCTCACGTCTCTCATGGTTACCATCATTCACCGCCGGCGTGTTTTGGCACCAATCCATCATTCCTACTGTAGTTAACTGGGATCTAGATTGATTGCTGTGCGGGATGTCTTGTCTTGCCTGGCACAGATACAAGGCTTTGGCCTGCATGCCGCGATGGAAAAAGTGACACAACTGAGAACGACTATCAGGAGTACCCTGCCTGTGCCTGCTGCATTTCGCTGTAAATTTGTGTTTAGCCTTGGCCTTGTTTGCCATGTTTAGTTTCCCAAAAGTTCCCAAAATTTTCGCATTGCAGACCGTGTCACTTCTCACAGAACACGTTTTCTAATGCAAATATTTTATCACATTTACCAAAAATTTCACCAACTAAACAGGTCTAGTTTCTCCACTTACCACTCAAATACACTATTCATCATCACATCGAGTTACATTTGTTTTCACAGCAAGCATCTCGAGTTCACAACTTTACACTCCAATACACAAGGTTCGTCCATGCATGTAGCTACGTACACATGTGTAATTAGCCACCCTCAGTGGTTAAGATCGGTGTAAAGTCAGGCATTTTCAATTCCAACCTACTATTAGCAAGTGTTAGCACGAAATTCCGTGGCTATTGGTAAAGAGAAGGGTGAGAAATGCGGGTAGCTCGCTGCAAAAGAAGCGAGTAGCTGTCCGTAGTCAACCAGGAGGGTCTGATTCTGATCTCTGGATGAACAGGAGGCAGAAGCTCAGCAAACGAGAAAGGGATCTCGCCTGTGCCAAAATCCTGCATTGGCATCTGACATCATGAAGGCATCAGTCACTTGAGGGCTTGAGGCCGCCAGGCCGGGGCAGAGGCAGAGAGCAGCGAGCCAGCGACCTCGAGCGCCTCCATAGAGTAGGCACGTCATACCAGAGGCCGTCCTTTGCATGCGCCATGATGTAGCTCATCAGCCATGTTTGAGAGACAGGAGTTTGAATTAGAGAAAGAATTAGAAAAAAATTAGTATAAATGCACATGAATAGTGAGAGGTGATGTGAGGTGATGTGATAGATGATAGGATGTTTTTTAAAACTTTTTGGGATCTAAACACACCTGTAGAAACGACAACACCCAGTCACCTCACCGCCTGCATCTTCCATGTACCGCGCTGTACTACGTATAGGTATGGCACTGCTCCATCCAACAGTTGCTGCAAGATGAACGCCTTCTTTACGGTATTTCTCTCTCACATTGGAACCGGTTTACCAAGATTTTGCCGGCAATGCAACCACCCGTCTGAATCTGAACTAATACGATGCTTTTGTCCATGTTTAGTTTCGTGAAATTTTGATAAAAGTGGTGAAATTTTTGCATTAGGAAGCGTGTTCTGTGAGAGGTGACACGGTCTGCAATGCGAAAATTTTGAGAACTTTTGGGGAACTAAACAGTCCACTAAAAAGTACTATTCTCACTTGTTATATTGTATGGTTAATACTATGTAGGAGTATTAAAAATAAATTAATGACAAAAATCTATTTCATAACCTCGAATTAAATCTGAAGATAAGTTTTTTAAGTCTAATTAGTCCATGTTCCGACAATATTGTGCTACAGTAAATGTGTGCTAACGACAGATTAATTGGACATAAAAAATTGATCTCATGAAAATCAAACGAGTTCTATAATTAATTATTTATTAGTATTGTAACACCTCTTTCTCACATCCCATGTAACATCTGATATGATATCGTAAAATTTTTCACCACTCCAACTAAAACAAGACCTAGGTGCCGTTTAAATCCTAGTTTGTGGTTTGTCCTAAATTATTAGTCATTTTAATTTTTTTGCTAGATTTATAACTTTTGCTATACATATTATGTTTAGATATATAATAAAATGCACGACTAAAAAGAAATAATCATTATCCAATCCAAGCCGTTGAATTCTAGCCAGGATTGAGCTTACAAACCCAGGTAACAAGCACTAGGTCCTTGAATTGGAATGAACTAATTTATATTTATGTGAAGTTGGTTTAAAAGTTTATCCTAACTTTTCCTAGTATTATCAAGTTTTACACGGTCATATATCTCGACTAGGTGATTCCTCGCGTGTTGCTACGGGATTTGAAAGAGTTTTTCGATAAACTATGAATCACTGTGATTGCTTAGTTGCTTGTAAAAATAGTGAACTTGTAGAGATAACCCCAAGAGTCGCTATGATTGTTTAGTTGCTCGTAAAAATAGTACATTTGCAGAGATTACTCCGAGAGTCACATGAGCTATCTCTTGATGAAAATCATAAACTTTTGTATTACTTTCGAATAGATAAAAAAACCTAATTTAGAATTGAAGATGATGTGCACCACCTAAGAGAGAAATACAAATTAATGCATCTTAGCGGGAGGTGATGATGTGAATTCATAAGAGTTGAGAGAAATTCTTAGTGGGGTGTTCCTATATAGTTATACTAGGTGATACCTCGTGCGATGCTGCAGAAATTTTTTAAACAAAATTTTAAGGTGCAATGTGAAAGTAGGAACACCAAAGTGATTTCTTGACAACATTCTTTTGTAAACAACATTATACATGGAAGCATGATAATCTTTTTTCAAAGACAACCATTCTAAATTATTGATCATACATTTTTCTACTACGGGAATTTTGTCGTATTCTACTCACAAAGGTATGGTATTAACCACAGAAAATCGGCTGAAGACATGAATATATAATCTAGTGGAGGTTGACGTAACGTACAGTGGATGGTGACGTGAAATGCTTACATGTTGAGAGAAATTTATGCATAATTTTTAATAAGTCTCACCTATGTAGTTGTTATATATGATGATTCGTCAGCTACTAACAAGACCCGCATCGAAGCTCACCATAAATGGTGGTTCATCAAGGACTCAAGAGGTTGGGATTGAGGAAATCCTAACTCACGTAGAACCATACTCTCAAAGATTAGTTGAGTGATGCTCTAAGCAAAACACGTTGCATATAGATGTATTTACACATATAAAGAAACCATTTATTTGCATATATAGCAGATCGAGTTACAAAGCATACCATTTTACTATTACTAATTGGACCCTTACATATAGCTTTACAAGACACGCTATATAAATGAGAGAAAATCTAAAGTTGATTGAAAAACAGAACATCTTACCACACTTTTACATAAACTCAATCGTTGTTAACTTCGGAGTAGTAGCTATTGGACACAGTTTGGTTCTAAATTACTCGCACCTGTCATTATCATTGTAACATATAGATTATTAGAGCAACTCCAAGAGCTTCTTTAAATCACACTAGCTAAATTCTCATTTAGCTAGCGATTTAGATAGCCAATTAACTTTTGAAGGGACGGAGATCCAACAGACTAGCAAAAACCCCTCTCTTCATATTCAACTGTCTTTCACTGTCGTGTGGACCCCGCTTCTTCTTCTCCTTTCTCTCCATGGTGCGCACCGCTCCTCCTTCCTGCTCCTGTGCTCTCCATGAAGCCATGGCGGTAGCAGCCCACATCACCTTGCCGGAGCCCGACCACCCCGCCGCTAGACGCGAGGCTCCGCATCGATTCGCCGCCGCTGTCGATGCTTCGCCGCCGCAGCCTGTAGCGTGGCCGCGGCCACTGATTCGCCGCCTACACCTGTAGCGCCGCTGCCGTCGCCGATTCGCCGTAGCCGCCATCGATTCACCGCCGCCGCAGCCTCCAGAGCGAGTTGATTCCACTCCGCCGGCGCACTGCAGACTCCAGCGCGGCCACGTGCGCCGATTCACCGCCGCCACCACAGCCTCCAGCGCGGCCTCGACCGGCGATTCGCCGCCGCCGCCACCTCCAACGCTGCTACCGCCCCCGATTCCTCTCCACCGCAAGCCCGCAGCCTCCAGCGCGACCTTGGCCGCCGATTTGTCGCCGCTGTTGCCTCTAGCGACATCGCCGCTGCCGATTCCGTCCCCGTCGCCGCGGCGCCTGCTTCGTGCTCAGGGCTGCGGCACCTGCTTCCTGCTCGCGCGGGAAGAGGAGGGGCAGGCGCGAGAGGTTGCGGGGAGTTTTGCGAGCGGCTCCGCTCGTCATCTATTGCGAGCGAGGAGGAGGATATTGCGAGTCGTATAGCGAGCGAGGAAGATAGCTAGCCTGTTGGATCGTTGTTTTTGAGATTTTTTTTAAAATTTAGCTAGTCAGATGTTTTTAGAGAATCTGTTGGAGTTGCTCTTACCCAGTGTTCTCCATTTTGAAAATAACCGCAATACAACTAAAAAACTTTATAAATTACACAATCTATTTGCAATCATAAAAAAATTCTAAGTAGAGCTACACATGCGTGCTTCTAATTTCAAGAATGGATGATAACATAAGCGTGAAGAATGCATGAAGCATGAAGCGATGAGCACATTACTATCCATGGTTTTAGCAACCAAGGAAAATATTTCTTTAATTAGTCTGGTGCAATAGAGAATAACAGTCTATATTAAATAGTATGATAAATCATTATGTTTTACCGATAATATTATAATATATCTATGTTAACAATTTAATTGTAGGCACTTTGATTTATTTAAAAATATAAACGACATATAAGAAATTCGGCTTCTCAAATATTGGTGCACGCTCTTATACCTATAATGTAGGTTTCTTAATAAGTTTGAGTTGTAACTTGACAACAAAAAAGGCAATAAAGTCTTGATGGATAGGCTGCAACAAAAACCATTATACATTTAAAACACGCGTCGAAAACAAAGAACTTTATGTTAGAAAAATAAACAAAATGAGAAAAAAATTAATTAAATAATACAATTGATTAATCCTGGATGTTAAACTTCCTTACAACTTTTCCAGTCAAATTATTTGAAGTTTGACCAAATTTATAGTGAAGAGTTATAATATTTATAATATCAAATAGATATTGTTATAAAAATATATTTCATAATGAATCTAATGAAACTTGTTAGACATAAAAAAACATCGATATGTTTTTATATAAACCTGGTCGAACATAAAAGAGTTTGATTTAGGACAAACTCAAAAGCACACTCTTTGAGAGATGGAGGCAGTATGTTAGAAAATAAACAAAATGAGAACAAAAATAAATAATACAATTGATTAATCTTGAGCTTTAAACTTCTTCACAACTTTCAAACTAATGACCCTTAACATAGTGCCGATTGATGCACTTTTTGCGTTAACTTCATTAAAAGTTTCTTATTTTACTCTCTTTTCAGTTACTACATACTCTTAATCTTAAAATAGTGCGAGTTCTCCACTGAAGTAAAACAAATTTACGGCAGGACATACTCATTTCATTACTGCATACTCTTAATCTTACAACACCATCACCTCAACTCTTGGAACTCACTCTCACAACTTCACTATGATCTTACTGAGTTGAGGTGAGTAGAGCGACCAACCATCAAGTCCCAACCATCAAGCAAAAAAGGCCACTCCGTTTCATTTTGCAGCGGTCTAAACGGGCATCATCTTTTTTTCACAACAAACACACCATAAATACGAAAGACAGCACAAGGAAATGACAGCAGCTTAATCCGGGCAAGATCACGGTGGTTGGTGCAGCAGCGTAGGTGAACGTGCGATCAAACTCGAAGGAGGTAGATGCTAAGCTCCGGGCCGCCATTGCCGCTAGTGCTGCTGTCCGGGTTCATCATGTAGAACGCCTCCGAGTCGCGGGAGCCGACGACGCGCTCGAAGCGCGCGCGCATGTACATGACGTCCCCCTCGCCGCCGCCGCACGCCGCCGGTATGACGCCGGCGCCCATGGACACGGCCTCCAGCGCGCGCAGCACCCGCCAGTCCGCGGCGCCGCACTCGCGGCGCACCGCGTACCCGCAGCCCTTGCCGTTGCAGTACGCGCGCCACACCTTCTCCTCCACCAGCTTCCTGCCGGCGCCGGCGCCGCTGCTGGAAGCGGCGCTCGGGAACGCGCAGGCGGCGGCCTTGGCGCGGTCGCACTCGAGCGCGATGCGGACGAGGCCGGACGCCATCTCGCGCACCAGCGACGCCGTGGGCGCGGCGAGCTCGAGCAGCAGCGCGGGGCACGCGCGCGGGTCCACCTGGAACGCGAGGTGGACGTGTCCGCGGCGGTGGCCGTAGAGCGTGCCCGTAAGCCGCGAACCGAGGCCGACCTGCCGGTGCCGGCCGGCAATGGCCGCGGCCAGAGCCGTGCGCAGCCGGGAGACCGCGGTGCGGCCCTTCTTGCCGCGTTGCTTGGGCGGCGGCGGTGGTGGAGGCTGCTGCTTGGGCGGCGGTGACACGAAGTTCTCCGAGCGGAACGACGGGCAGCTGGAGGAGAACGCCATGGATGCTTCGTCCTCGTCGTCGGCCTCCGAGCCCTTGCCGGAGCCGTCCTCGACGCCGGCCGCGGCGCCGTGGCTGCTGCTCTTGCCAAGAATCGGCCACTTGAAGTTCCTCCGGGAGAAGGAGAAGGAGGACTCGTGGGGGCTCCTCGCCATGATGGTCCTCATGGTTCCTTGCTGTGAGAAGGAGCGAGAGTGTGGTCTCCGAGCTCAGGGAGGATGGAGGCTTTGTATACTGTGAGGGAGACTGGTGAGCAGAACCCACCAAACTGGAGCAGCAGACAGGGGAGGAAGAGAAGAGAAGAGCGAGAGCTTCTCTGCTCTGTTTTGTCTTGTCCCCGGGCTCTCCTCTGTTGTGTTTGATGAGGGAATGGAAGACAAGCTGCAGATTCTGGCAGAGTGTGAGCAGGGTGAACAGCCAGTCCGGCAAGAGAATTAAACAAACGATTATGGAGGAGAGATGGCGTGCCTGCCTTGATGGTTTGGCATGCTTTTTTGACATGTGAGTTGTTTACTGAAGATGTTCTGATGCTGCAGTTGTACATGCTATACTCCTAATCGCACACCTTACCAAGCTGAGCTGATCGCAAGCAAAGACCCCAACGAGTGTTTTCCCATAATCACGGTCCGTCCTGATTAGCTCGTGGTGTTTAGCATCGTGTGAGTGTTGAGAATGAGTGGATTTATTCATCGGGGTGTTGGGTCGTCAGACTAGCCGGGTTTGCCGGCGCTGCTCACTGTGCAGTGCGTCATTCTCCAGAGTACCTGGTTTATGGCCGCCATCAGCAAGCAGCACGTCGTCGTCTCTTGCGAGCTTTGAGCATGAGCAAACAGCAAGTCTGCAGGTGGCGTCATCACGTCGACTGACACAGGCTAATTCATAAAAAATCTTTTTTTTGAAAAACCAATTCATAAAAATCCCAGACACTACACACGAAATGTGGTAGCAAAAGAACATAGAATACTACTACTAGCGATTCGGGCAAGAATGCAGGTGAATTCCAGGTGAGCATTGAGCGACGAAATTCGATCAGTTTGGTGGCCAGGTGCTGACTATCGCATTCGGGTCGTTTGAAACTTTGAATGAACTGTACAAGCTAGGTGCCGTAGTATCTTTTCTAGGGGGACACACTCCTTAATCCTGGTACGGACGTAATTATGCAAGCATGTGTCGCTCTCTGAAAAGCAATTCCACACATGGTGTGCCTTCGAGTGTGCTGAGATTCCTTGTCAGTTCCGATCAGCAGCAGTAGCCTGACAAACCAGTTAACTAGGTTTAAGAACCCAGAACCAAACAGATACTGTCAGCAGTCAGTTGAGCGAGACTGATGAACTAGTTAGCGATAGGTTATGGATTGAAGTGTGAGCACAGCTGGTGAGAGATTCCTTTGGCATTCCAAAGGCACGCGCAGGTCGAACTCCGGCTGCCCGTGTCCGGAGGCCCAAATGCGGCCAAGCTGCCCCCCCTGAGAAAAGAAAGGGTAGGCAGGCATGGGGGCAGCAGAGTACGACACCGCTTGTCGCACAGTGCCGCCGGAAACATGGCCGGACGGAGCTTGGATGTGGATAACGTTACTACGTAGCCGTTTTGGTGCAAATTGCTGGTTAAAATTCAGAAAACACTATCACGCCCGATTGAGAGCAATCCTTCTTTCAACGAGTTAAACAACGCCGGTGATAAGGTGGAAGTTAGGCAAGCAGCAGGACAGACAAGGGGTGCTGTTTTTTTCAACCCTCGGGATTAGCGCACTTGCCGAAGAGGGGTCAAAGGTTCCCTCTTGCCTGCCGGGATGGTGGCCGTGGCCTGGACAAGATGGAGCGTTTTGCCACGGCAGCGCGACGAGCAAGGCAGGCACTACGGCGTAGGAGTATTGCGCTGCGTGCGCAAAGCCCGTGGCCGGTGAAGTCAAGGGCCCGAAGCGCCCAACTGACCGACCGATAACCTCACGAGCCATGAGTCAACGGGTGTGTTTAGTTCTCTGAATTGGGATGTAAAATTCTGGATTTTACACGGATTTTAGGCTGAAAAGCATTATTCCGAGCTGAAAAGTACTGTAGCACTTTTCGTTTATTTGTGGTAAATATTGTCCTACCATGGCCTAACTAGGCCCAAAAGATTCGTCTCGCAAAGTACATCCAAACTGTGTAATTAGTTTTTGATTTCATCTACATTTAGTACTCCATACATATACCGGTATTTTTGATATGATGTTTGATGTGATGAGAAATCTTCTTTTTTATAGTGAATTTTGAGAGAAGTTGGACTTCTAAACACACCTAATGACTCATGACACGAGCCACACACACTGCTTTGTCTGCTGTCCCGCTCCCACTCTGCTACTAGAGTAGCAGGTAGCGCAGCAAGCTGCAAGCGTACTGTTCCGACTGGGTGTCCATGACTCTATGTCCACTCGGTCACTCTTTTAAGCACCGTTTAGTTTCGTGAAATTTTAATGAAAGTGGTGAAATTTTTACATTGGAAAGCGTGTTCTGTAAGAGGTGACACGATCTGCAATGCGAAAATTTTGAGAACTTTTGAGGAACTAAACAGAACTTTATTCGCAGTGAGCAAATTGATTGATGGTTATAGTGTTGAATTGAATACCATTCTCTGAGGTCAGGCGAAATGCAAGTCTGCGACGGATTGGAGAGCAAAATGAGCAAGCGGAACGAGGAGGAAAAAAGTTCGCCGGATCGGATGCGCGCATGGCGCAAGGAACATACCGACCACCATGCGTGAAGGTGAAGCCGCCGTGAGAAAAAGAATTAATAAAGCTACACCTAAAGATGAATATCCTATGCCTATAGCCGATTTTTTTGTTAATGCTGCATCCGAACATAGAATCCTTAGTTTTCTTGATATTAATGCTGGTTACAATCAAATCTTTATGGCTGAAGAGGATATATCCAAAACGGCCTTCATATGTCCGGGTTTTGTTGGATTATTTGAATGGGTGGTTATGACCTTTGGATTAAAAAATGCAGGTGCTACTTACCAAAGGGCTATGAATTTAATCTTTCATGATTTACTTGGCATCATAATAGAAGTTTATATCGATGATATTGTTGTCAAATCAGCTGGAGTAGATTCTCATTTAGCTGATTTAAGATTTGCATTTGAGAGAATGCGTCGATATAAATTGAAGATGAATCCACTCAAATGTGCTTTTGGTGTATCGACTGGAAAATTCTTGGGTTTCGTTGTACATGAGAAAGGCATAGAGATAGATCCTAAGAAGATTGAAGCTATTAAAAATGTAAAGGCTCCCACTTGCAAGAAAGACTTGCAAAAGTTCTTGGGCAAGGTAAATTACTTAAGAAGGTTCATTTGTAACTTGTCTGGGAAGGTGAATGCTTTTACTCCTTTACTTCGGTTGAAAAGCGATGCTGATTTTACTTGGAGGGCAAAACAACAAGAGGCATTTGATGAGATTAGGCATTATTTATCTTCGCCGCCCGTTCTTCAAGCGCCCAAGAGTGGTATTCCTTTTAAATTATATGTGGCAGCTGAGAAGGATGTCATTGGAGGTGTTTTGACTCAAGAGACCGAAGGGAAGGAATATATTGTTGCATATGAAAGTAGAAGACTATTGGACGCCGAAACAAGGTACACTCCTATTGAAAAGTTGTGTTTATCACTATATCATACTTGTACCAAATTGAGACATTATTTGTTACCTAGTACTTGCATAGTAGCATGTCAGACCGACATTATTAAATATATGTTGCATAAACCAATTTTGAGTGTTAGATTCGGCAAATGGGCTTATGCTTTAGTTGAGTACGATTTGCATTGTGAGCCATTAAATTCAATGAAAGGTCAAATTGTTACCGACTTTATTGTTGGACATAGAGTAGATAAGCAACTTAATTTAAATGTCGGTTATGTTACTCTTACTCCATGGAAATTACATTCTGATGGATCGGTTTGCAAAGATGGTTGTGGTGTTGGAGTTATCATTTTTTCGCCAAGTGGGGTTGTTTTTGAAGCTCTTAACCGATTGGATCATAAGTGTACTAATAACCAAACCGAATATGAGGCTCTTCTATTTGGATTGGAGATTTTGCATGGCATGGGAGTAAAACATGTGGAAGCTTATGGTGATTCTTTATTAGTGGTGCAACAAGTTTCCAAGATATGTCAATGTTTAAATGGCTTTTTAAATGCATATCTTGATAAATGCTCGGACATCATATCTTGCATGGATGAATTTGTTATTTATCATGTACCACGAGAAGAGAATCCAAGGGTTAATGCTCTGGAACAACAAGCATCTGGTTATAATGTTCGAAAAAAGAATTTTCAAGAATACAAACCGATGCTTATGGCCGAGTGTTTTGCTCTGGAGGCACCGGTCCAATCGGTACCTCTGACTGGTCTGACCGGTGACACTGGTCTGACCGTTGCGACCGACCGGTCTGACCGGTCCCCTAGTCAGGAATCTTCTTCGGCTATTATTCATTCTAAAAATAATAAAGACGAAGTAGATGATTGGAGAAGGCCTCTGGTAAATTATTTACAGGATCCTAACAGTTGATAAAAAAAGTTCGACGCTGGGCTCTCAAGTTTATTCTTGATGGTGGTGAATTGTATCGTCGGTCAATGAATGATTTGCTTCTCAAATGCTTAGGTCATGATCAAGCTAGATTGGCTATGGTAGAGGTTCATGAAGGGATTTGTGGTACTCATCAATTGGTTCCTAAGATGAAATGGCAACTTAAGCGAGCATGCTTTTATTGGCCTACTATGATAGCTGATTGTTTTAGATACTACTAAGGATGTGAAGAGTGTCAGAAATATGGAGGTGTTCAGTTGGTGCCTGCTGCGTTAATGCATCCAATTATTAAGCCTTGGCCTTTTAGAGGATGGGGTTTGGATTTTGTTGGTAAGATTCACCCTCCTTCGTTGAAGGGACATTGTTTTGTGATTGTGGCGATTGATTATTTTACCAAGTGGACTGAGGCAATTACTTTGAAGAACATGACACATAGAGAGGTGATTGAGTTTATTACAGAGCATATTATACATAGATTTGGCATTCCACAAACTTTGACTACAGATTAAGGGACTTCGTTTGTTTCAAAAGAGGTGCGTGAGTTTGTCAATTCCTATGGTTTTAAATTACTCAATTCATCTCCATATTATGCTCAAGCAAATGGTCAAGCCGAGTCTAGTAACAAGATTTTGATAAAGCTCATTAAGAAGAAGATAGAGGACAATCCTAGAAGGTGGCATGAGGTATTATCTGAAGCTTTATGGGCTCATCGTATTTCTAGACATGGTGCTACTAAAGTTACTCCTTATGAACTTGTGTATGGTCAATAGGCCGTTTTTCCCGTTGAGGTAAATCTAGGCGCATATAGACTTGCAAAGCAAAATAATTTGGATGTTGAAACATATAATACTTTGGTGATGGATAATATTGATGAGGTGACCGACAAGCGCTTGGAGGCTTTGGAGGAGATTGAAAAAGATAAAAGACGAGTTGCTAGAGCGTATAACAATAAGGTAAAGGCCAAATCTTTTCAGGTAGGTGATCTGGTTTGGAAGACAATTTTGCCTATTGGGATTAAGAGCAATAAGTTTGTTAAGTGGTCTCCAAGTTGGGAAGGTCCATATAAGATTGTGAAGGTGTGCTCTGGGAATTCTTACATGGTGGAGACTTTGCAAGGACAACAACTTCCAAGGGCTCTCAACGGGAGGTACTTCAAGAAATTTTACTCAAGTGTTTGGCAAGATGCTTAATAGGGCTATGACCGATTTATGCAAAAATCGCCCTTAGAATAAAAATGGCTGATGAAATCTGTCACATCGACCTTAGAAATATTTTTAATACGCAAGCTTTACAAAAAAACAGGGGGGCATATGTTCGCACCCAAAATTGGCACAAGGCCGACCAGGCTAACGCCATCGGTCAGACAAGTGCACATGGGCGGTCTGACTGGTCAGGCCCTGTAGCCGATCCGGCAACGGCCACACCGGTTTGACTAGTGGGCCTGACCGGTCTGACCGGTGGACCCCGAGTCCGAATAGAATTGAGGAGTTCTAGTCGTTTTCGAGTTGTAAAGGACTTCCTTGCGGGGCAATACCTCCCCACCCTATAAATATAAAGGGCCACGGCCGGTTGAGGAGCTATCACCCAATCGATCATATCATTTTACAACTTTTATCTCTCAAACCCTAGCTTTTCCAACCCCTTTTGCTTTCCTTGTTTGTCTCGACGACGATCAAGGACGTTCTGAGTGGGCTGCTGATCTCAGAGCAACCCTAGGCGCGCCACCTCCGACGAGGTCCCTCCCGAGGCGGTGCTCGTAGGTTTTCACCGGCACCCTGACACACACCGGTCTGGCCGGTCTAGACAGGAGCTCCGGCTAGTTTAGTTTCCTGCTGCAGTGCGATCTAGCGCTCCCGTGTTGTTGGCCAAGAAAGCGCCAACAAATATGTTCACACCCAAAATTGGTACAAGGCCGATCAGGCTAACGCCACCGGTTAGATCGGTGCACCTGGGCGGTCTGACCGGTCAGGCCCTGTAGCCGATCCGGCAACGGCCACACCGGTCTGACCGGTGGGCCTGATCGGTCTGACCGGTGGACCTCGAGTCCGAATAGAGTTGAGATGTTCTGGTCGTTTTCGAGTTGTAAAGGACTTCCTTGCGGGGCAAGACCTTCCCACCCTATAAATATAAAGGGCCACGACCGGTTGAGGAGCTATCACCCAATCGATCATATCGTTTTACAACTTTTGTCTCTCAAACCCTAGCTTTTCCAACCCCTTTTGCTTTCCTTGTTTGTCTCGACAGCGATCAAGGACGTTCTGAGTGGCCTGCCGATCTCAGAGCAACCCTAGGCGCGCCACCTCCGACGGGGTCCCTCCCGAGGTGGTGCTCGTAGGTTTTCACTGGCACCCCGACGCACACCGGTGTGACCGGTCGAGACAGGAGCTCCGGCAAGTTCAGTTTCCTGCTGCAGCGTGATTTAGCGCTCCCGTGTTGTTGGCCAAGAAAGCGCCAACAAATATGTTCGCACCCAAAATTGGCACAAGGCCGATCAGGCTAACGCCACCGGTTAGACCAGTGCACCTGGGCGGTCTGACCGGTCAGGCCCTGTAGCCGATCCGGTAACGGCCACAACGGTCTGACCGGTGGGCCTGACCGGTCTGACCGGTGGACCCCGAGTCCGAATAGAATTGAGATGTTCTGGTCGTTTTCGAGTTGTAAAGTACTTCCTTGCGGGGCAAGACCTCCCCACCCTATAAATATAAAGGGCCACGGCTGGTTGAGGAGCTATCACCCAATCGATCATAACATTTTACAACTTTTGTCTCTCAAACCCTAGCTTTTCCAACCCCTTTTGCTTTCCTTGTTTGTCTCGACGGTGATCAAGGACGTTCTGAGTGGCCCGCCGATCTCAGAGCAACCCTAGGCGCGCCACCTCCGACGGGGTCCCTCCCGAGGTGGTGCTCGTATGTTTTCACTGGCACCCCGACGCACACCGGTGTGACCGGTCGAGACAGGAGCTCCGGCAAGTTCAGTTTCCTGCTGCAGCGTGATTTAGCGCTCCCGTGTTGTTGGCCAAGAAAGCGCCAACAAATATGTTCGCACCCAAAATTGGCACAAGGCCGATCAGGCTAACGCCACCGGTTAGACCAGTGCACCTGGGCGGTCTGACCGGTCAGGCCCTGTAGCCGATCCGGTAACGGCCACAACGGTCTGACCGGTGGGCCTGACCGGTCTGACCGGTGGACCCCGAGTCCGAATAGAATTGAGATGTTCTGGTCGTTTTCGAGTTGTAAAGTACTTCCTTGCGGGGCAAGACCTCCCCACCCTATAAATATAAAGGGCCACGGCTGGTTGAGGAGCTATCACCCAATCGATCATAACATTTTACAACTTTTGTCTCTCAAACCCTAGCTTTTCCAACCCCTTTTGCTTTCCTTGTTTGTCTCGACGGTGATCAAGGACGTTCTGAGTGGCCCGCCGATCTCAGAGCAACCCTAGGCGCGCCACCTCCGACGGGGTCCCTCCCGAGGCGGTGCTCGTAGGTTTTCACCGGCGCCCCGACGCACACCGGTCTGACCGGTGGACTTGATCGGTCTGACCGGTCGAGACAGGAGCTCCAGCGAGTTCAGTTTCCTGCTGCAGCACGATCTAGCGCTCCCATGTTGTTGGCCAAGAAAGTACCAACAAATTGGCGACTTCGCTGGGGAAGAGAGATCTGGTTGCTCAAACTGTTCTATCGATCCCTGGCCTTTTACCTAATTGATCTATTATTTTGATTCGCCGACTATAGTTGAATCTGGTCTTTCGAGACTGATTGCATCTATAATTGTGATTTTGCATCAGGCTGCTCAAGCCGTTTGCATTGTGTCTTGCTTGCTATTACATATTGAAGACTAGAAGAGAAGTAAGATTTGGGTCATTGATTGCTTGGATTATCAAGGTTATTTGGATTTATCTATATTACAAGATCTGAAGCATCAAGACTTATTATGGCGGGCTGTCCATATACTTCACATCAATTCATCTACAACGAGCCCAAGGTACAATTTGCAAATACATTACCTATGTCTAATGTTAATAATTATTTTGCAAGTACCATGAATCCTTATGTTGATGTTGCTAGATTTGATACTAGTAGGCATATTACATCGGCTAGTAATTGTTGAGATGGTTTTACTTATGCAAATTATAATTTTGAATTTTGTAAGCAAAAGCCATTGTTTAAAAATTTGCATGCTTTGAATTTTAATGATACTAGCAACATACAACATTACTCTCACACACCAGTTGTACAACAAGTTCAAAAGTCGGTTAACATGTATCAAGGCCAAACTAACATGGTGAGTTTGGCCAATTCTTATGGAACACCACATGCTAGTAATTCTACTAATTTTCAGCGAGGTGTTTCACCTATTTATTCATAGGTAGAAAATTCACAATATGTGATTAGATCGCAAAACATGCCGGTGAATGAGAAAATTGGACATGCTAATCTTAGCTATCCGGCCAGTTGTTCTCAACCCTCATATGTTATACAACATGCCACTCAAGTTGAGATTGCATCTACTTTTTCAACACCACATGAAAATGCTAATAATCGTGATTTGGCTCCAAATGTTTCTTATAACTCTAGCCAAATTAATGAAAATTCAGCAAGGACAGATGCACCTCTTGAGGTTGGTTCTAATGCTTGGTATGCTGAAATTGCTAGCATTAAAGCAGACATGGATGCATTGATAAAAGGGAGATCTGATCTTCATAAGCTTATTGCCTTGTCACATTATAGTGAAAGTGAAAACAATTCAGATTTGAGCAATTGTTTGGTTATTACAAAAGCTGAACCAAGTAATGTACATTCTGAATCGATTACACCAAGAGAGTCAGGTATAGCTGCACAAGAACATGTGAAACATAACAAAACAACCATACTTGATTTTTCTAAAGCTGAAGGTGTCGTGCATTTGTCAAGTGATTGTTATGTCATTAAGCGGTAAGTTCAGGCTGAAAAAAATATCAGAACATCAAACTGTTGAAAACCAAGATAGAGGAGGTAAGAAGGAATCAGTGGCATGTCGATGCGAGGTGATTTCCAGCAACCCTGGAGGCACCGGTCTAACCGGCCCCCTACACCGGTCTGACCGGTCCTGGCGGAGTATGACTATGGGCTTCTGTCAAGAGGAGAAATGCGACATCATCCACATCAAGGTTCCTCGCCTCTCCAATTTATTTGATAAGGTATGTCTTACAAGTAATTCCCAATCAGATTGTGTTTTTTCAGTTAATTCATTTATTAGTGATTCTATCACAAATAATTCTAGAAGATCGATTGAGGATGGTAATTTACTTGTTAGCAACAGTATACCTTCAGATTCTATCAGCCAATGCATTGTAAAAATTAAAAAGGCTGATCATAAAAATACTTTGACATTTAAATTTTCTACATCATCATTGTCAAAGTTTTTCTCTTCATGGTGTACTTATGGATATTCTGCACTTAAAAGTAAGAGATCAAAACTGAGAGCCATTGTGAAGTCCGATGTTAATATAACAACCAACTCTAAAGCATCAGGTATGAGAAGTGCAAAGAAAGTTATAGCCGAATGGGTCGATGAGAAATCTGAACCGTTCATTTGCTTGGCCTTAAAGCCTTCTCCACAAAAGCATCGATGAAGAAAATTAAGTATACATTTGATTTAGCTTTGTGTGGTGATTTGTTTGACATCTTGCTAGAAAATAATTTCATTAAAATCTCTGATCACAAAGTTAGTTCTTTACCTCTTGAGTTAGGAGATCGAAAATATTGCAAGTGGCATAATTATTTTGATCACAATACTAGTGATTGTAATATTTTTTGCCAATTTATACAATCAGCTATTAATACTGGACGATTGAGATTTTCTCAAACACAAGAGGATGACTAGTTGGATACAAGTGGTTTAGATGGCAAGGGATTATTAAATCGGTTAGCATCAAATGGTTTATCCAAATATCCGAATTTAATTGCCAAAGAGGAAGATTCAAAGCTCCCAAGTGTTGAGAAGGACATCGTCCATAACTTGCAAGATCAAGCGATTTTCGAGGACGATGAGCCTATCAAAATTCCAGAATTTACTGGGGGGGGCAAAAGGATTTTTCTTCATCGAGACAGGATCCTATTACTCTTCCTGTTCTGGAGTCACAGGTCAGACCGGTGCAACCCAAAGGTCTGACCGGTGACCCACAGGTCATACCGGTCGCCCAAACCGGTCAGACCGGTGCAAGTCTGAAAAAATCAGGGATGTCCAAATCTGAATATCTTGTAGTTAATGGAGGTAAAGACCATGTCAAGCACAATGGTAAAAGGCTGAAGCTAACATTTGACGAACTTCTGGCTAAGTATCAAAAAGAGAATGAGGCCAAGCATGCTAATTGGTAGAATAATGTTAAGTCATCAAAATTGCCTCCTAAACATAATTCTGGAAATTGGAATCGGCAAAGAAAGGGTTTTCAATCAGCAGCAACATATTCTCCTTTTGAGCCATCAATGCCGGTTTCATATGCTCCATATCCCACTAGTGCTCATCCTTATTCATCATGGGGGTGGAGTGATTCATGGACACATACTCCATATTTCAAACCATATCATGTTGAGTATGCAGTTCTGTCACACCTGTTTTTCCAAAGAAAACCAAGTGCAAACCTATATGCATGTCAGGATCAAGTTTCATGCATATAGTAGACATAAGTGAATAACAGAAACAATATCTCATAAGACAAAGAGAGATCATCAGAGTATTACGCTTAAATCCTGGAAACAAAGGCACCAAACATCCACAAGCAGTCGACTGGGGGTTGTGTACGCCTAGCACCAGCAACATCTTCACAACGACTTCAAAGCAGCTTCCTCTTTCTGAGCAACATTGTTTATAGCAAGGGTGAGTACATGTCGTACTCAGCAAGTGTGGGGAAAGTATGAATGCAGAGGCTTGACAAGGAAAGGCTGACAGGTTGACTACATTAAGCACTTTTAGTTGATCAAGTTTTATTAGCACCTGATTACTAATAAAGTATATGTATATACCAACCCACAACTAACATGTAGAGATACGCTATAAGCATATGGCTAGCAAAACCAGAAACCACGATTTAAGTCCATCTTCAAGTTTAATTATCATGTGAGGGTCCAGGCCGCTCTTGACCGTGAGCACGGCTAATCGATTAGTTTTACACTCTGCAGAGGCTGTACACTTTCACCACAAGTCGCGTAAAAGTCCCGAAGAACTTTGAACCCAACCATGCGATGCCGGGCAAGCATCATACCACACTACCTAGGTGTGATTGCATAGGGACGCTACGAGGCCTTTATAAAGAGTCCTCCTATGTGTATTAGTCCATAGTAGCATATGCCATAGAGGCTATCTTTCGTACCTCACTTCTATTCACGGACGGTCAGCCATAGAGTACTTCCGTTCCAATACGTATCCGGAATAGAAGAGCCTTAAAAGCATTCCTCCGTACCCCAGCTACTATGCGAGTAATGGCCACACAAGACTTCCCTAATTACTCAGCCAAGACTAGAGCCATTTAGTCCTTGTGGTTGCACTGTTATCCTGGGTGGTTCTCCATGTTCCAATTAATCATTATGATCTTGTATTAACCAGATATATATAGCATCAAAGTAAAGCAAGTTCATCATTAAGTTCAATAGAACCACCATAACCCAAGTAGAGCAACTAAGCAATGCTACCCAACATAAAGATAAACCCAGGTTGGCAAGGAATGATATTAAAAACTAGGATAAACCTTAATAGGACCCACAAATTAAATGCAAGCATATGCAATGTGATTAAACACAGTTATTAGGACAAAAGAACAAGGACACACTTGCCTTTATCCAGAGTAATGTTGTTGCTCAGAATTCTTCAACTTCTTGCTCTCCAAAGCTCTCGAACCACGTTCCTTCTACTCGCATCAGTCATCGGGCACAAGCATACAAAGCAAACAAACAAGCAACTAAGAACAATACCGCAATCAAAAGAAAAGCTTTAAAAGAACACACTAAAGGATAGGCTCGATGCTATGGATCACTGAAGCACACAGACCGTGCTGAGAAAAGGAAAGGCTTGGTTAGCTTTATGGAAGATCTAGGGTTTGAGCATGAACTAGGGTCAAAAGATCTAGAGCTTGAAAGAAGATTAGCTCTACAACAGACACACTGAGACAGAGCTTGATAAAGAACGGCTAACGTTTGATTTGCATATGTGAGAGATCAAACTATGAGTTAGGTTTATTTTATTTAGTAAAAGATATGTAAAAGATATTTCATAAGAAAATACCCTAAATTAGAATTAATGCAACATTATATTTTATTTGCAAAAGACCGAAGTAAAGAACTAGTTAGATTTTATTTATAAAGATTCATATATACATTATACCAATTAAACATTTAACTTAGAAAAGATAAACTATATAAATAATCTAAACGTAACTTTATAATTCGAGTGGGTCATATTATTATTGCAAACATCATGGCATAGATATTAATCAAATTAATATTTATTTATAAAACCAGTATAAAAAAACCTATCAACTTTTAATTAGAAAAGTTGATTAAATATTAATCAAATTAACATTTGATTTACGAAAAACCGAGGTAAAGATCTAATTAGATTTTATGTATAAAGCATGTGAAATAATTATTAATCATATTAACATGAATTATGAAAAACAGTGTATGGCACTATTTTGCTTTTATTTATAAAAGGCATGTATAACTAAGCATTAAACAAAATTAATATTAAATAATTTTTCAGAAAACAAATATGAAGAAAACACACCACTAACGCGTACTTTACATTATTATGAACCTAACACAATTTGAACGGATGAAAACAGATCTAAAACGTGTATTTTATGGACTAAACAAGATTATAGGGACTTAAACGAGATTAACCATAGATCTGAGGGACTAGCAGAGAAGATTCCCGAAACACACAAAATAGTGCTCGTGAATAGATCTAAGATCAGGGTTAGATCCATAAAAGGCTCAGGTGGGGTTCATGTGCGAAAGGTGGGATCTTCCTATGGGGTTTTCCACAAAAGGTACAAGACACATATCTTTGGTGGGGATTTTCTTTTTCTCTATGATCTAATCGCAAAACAACCATCTCATCTTCAACCTTGGTTCGATCCACGACTGGAGCGTACAGGAGCGGACCGGAGCTCCTGGTGCTGGCGTTGCCGGGGCTCCGGGAGGCTAGAGGCTCGTCTGAGTAGTGAAACGGAGAGAGGAGGTCGAGAGGATCGAGAGGGGCTACTCACCCGCGGCAGGGAGATGCAGAGGCGGCTGAAATCGAAGGGGGCGACAGACTCCGGCAAGCGTAAGGCGACGGGGATGGCCGGCGGGTGTGCAGCTTGGTGTTGTGGACCTCCTGGTGGTCGTGACCTCGTCCGGCAGGCAACGGAGCCGGCGAATCGGCGACGGCCAGCGGCGAGCTCTACTCAAGCGGCGGCGGCGGTGCTGTGCAGGTTGACACGCGACGAGAACGTGCTCGCCGGACGTGGCTCGTCGTCGCGGAGCTTGGGGCGGCGATGGTCAGCTCCAGCGTGCACTGGAGCTGGTGATACGGATGACGGCGGCCAGCGGCTCGGCGCTCCGGCGAACTGCAAAGACGGCGGCGTTGCGTGGCACCGAGGCGAGGTGGCGAGCTTGCGCAGGACGACATAGGCAGCAGGGCACGCGGGCAGCCGTGGCGCGCTAAATAGGGGCGCGGGCCAGAGGAGGTCGTGGCGCGCACGCCAATGGCGACGGCGGCGGTGTCCCTGCCGCACCCGGAACGAACTGCGGCGCCGGGCCCGGATGGGCTCCGTGCGGGCTCGTGATCGGGCCGAAGTGGGCTGTGGGAGCGGGTCGAAGCGGGTTGGAGCTGAGCTGGGCCGGGGTGAAAGGATGAGCAGGCCGAGGAAAACGAGGGGCGCGGGCGGACTTTGCTGACGGGCCGTTGCGGGCCGTGGCGGCCGGCTGGCCAGCGATGCTTGCTGGGCTGAGAGGAGAGGCGGGCCAAAAAGGAGAAGGGAGGGGAGAAGGAGAAAAAGGATTTTTTTTATTTTCAGATAATATTTTCGTGAATAGAATAATCTTAGATAATTCATTAAACCACGAAAAATACTCGAAAAATCCCAAAAATTCAAGGAAAATTCCCAGAGATACATTGGGACACGAACAATCCAAATAAAATATTTGGAGCTTATGAAAAAGATTTTTGAGCCTTCTAATAAATAGAAAACGCTCAGAGAAAAAGAGAATAAATCCCAGAAAAATCGGGAAAATTCTCGGAAGGGTTTGGTCAGCACCTAAGCGCATTTCAAACCATTTTGCACTTCGAAAACACCAGATGCATCAGCATGTATGCAACACTCACATAATCTTTTTATTTACTTTTAAAAAACAATCAAAGGATTTTTCCTATACTATATTTCTTATAAAGAAAATAAATGTTGGAAAATTTTTAAAATTGTGTGAAAATGGTTGCTTAATTATTATTTCTATTCACATCCTGAAATTGGAAATTTCGGGGTGTGACAAGTTCCAAGACGACCATCACATGCAAGATAGCCATATGTTGAAAGTGATAGTTTTGAGCATAAAGATCAGTCTAGTGTTCAAAATAAGAAAAAGGCTGTCAAGCAAGTTTACCGAGTGAAAAGAGATGGTCAGAAGGATAAAAGTTCAGATCTGAATTTAATTAATGAAAAACCGATTAATGTGTTCAACACTTCGGCTACTAGTGGCAAAGGGAAGGAAAAATCAGTTGTTGATTCTCCAAGTGCCAAATCTGGACAAAAGAAGGTGAAGAGGCCAGAAATCAAGACTAAAGCGCTGCTGTCCAAAACTGAAGCAAAGCCAAGCCATCCGGTTGGTTTATCAAATTGGTGGAAGAAGGAGTTCCAAACTCTTAGTGCTCAAGAGCTGAGGAAGAAAGTCATGGCTTGGATTCCTAAAGGAAGCATTCAGACTCAAGATACAGGTGATGATCAAGAAAAAGGTGCGGCACAGTTGAAGGAGAAGAAAAGATATGAGGGACGATATTCAAAATTGAGGTTTGCACCAAATCATCAAAATTATTGGTCATTACCTACTCCATTTGCTTTACAAATGCCTCATATGCCTATGTTTTGGAATTCATCCTTAGATATGCTTGATTATCCTCCGTACTCTTATTTTGATCCTTGGGTTCCACATGGATCATCTTTATATCATAGAGGGTTATCACCAAATTACTATGAATATTGATTAATTTGCAAAAGCCGAAATTTTAGTTCTTGGAGATGATTTTAATTTCTGAATTTATATATCTCTACTCTTCTATTTCGGTTGTGCATATTCTTATGGATGGATTCTTTATGGATGATTGAATTATCGTCCTTGACAACATACATGGCTGATGAATTTCTTAGATCATCGTCCTAAAGTGATAGCTTCCCGATGAGAGGTTGATTATAACCTTTTTGGTGCCTTAAGTGATCGGGGGGCAAGACTTTAACAAAAAAAGAGTAGTTTACTACTATGGAGTTTCTATTTACTAAATCAGCTTGCAAGATTTCTCAGAATGTTGGTGCTACCCTTATTTCACTAGATAATGGTGTTTTGATTTTTTTAGCCGGTTGATGTATTTAGCTTCAACTAACAAGCCGAATATGAATTTTTTCTATTCAGGCTAGATTTGAGGATCCATGGTTGTAAAATCATACATAGACATTCAGTGATTCATTGTTTAAGGTGCAACAAGCATTTATGTTTAAATGGGTCACTAAATGTATTCTTAATAAATGTCTAGAGAAATATCTTAATTTTATATCCACCATGTATCTAGACACAAAAGTTCAGGAACAATATTCTGAAACAATAAACATCAGGTTGCAATGTCCAAGAGGGCATTTACATGCGAGAGGCCGATGTTTAAAGAGTATTGGGGCACTTCCTGGACTAGCCGGTCTGGCCGCTACTGTGACCGATCTAACCGCGTGCCACCAGTCTGACCGCCATTGAGCACCGGTCTGACCGGTGTGGTTACGACTTTGGCTTTAAAGTTCTGCACTTGGTGAGGCCAAGATAGGTAGCTGTTAGAATTCATTGTTATATATTTGTATAATCTAAGATGCATTAAAAGACAAGCAAGAAGAATACAAGAGTAATTCAGCTGTCCATCAATTCCGAGGTAATCGTGTCATATTGTCTTTTGTGGCTGATTACTCATCCTACCCTATTTATGGTAAAAAATAACTTGTGAATGCATTTCTGAATTGTTCTATACTTCATAATTGTCAATTTAGTGAGTATTGCAAAGACCAATTGTCATTATAGAGATTTGGTCGATTTATGCATTCACAAAAGCTTACAAGTGTGAGAGTGACTTTGGAATAATATTTCAAGGATCCACAGCCGAGGGAGTGTGTACTCAGGCTTGTTTCAGTCACACAATGTGTATAAATGGCAGCAACAAGTTGAAATCTTCATATTGGACAAAGTCAAGTAATATGGTCGATAGATGCTATCGTCCTTTAAAAGATGAAACTTTTTTGCTACACTTGTGCTCAACATTGTTCTTGTGCAGTTTTGGGGCTGCTAGGTATTTCTTGGTACACAAGCTTTACCAAGAAACAGGAGGGCATATGTTCGCACCCAAAAGTGGCACAGCTCGAGATATGTGAGGCTAAGGCTAGAATTGCCAATTTAGTACTAATCCTTTATATTTTGCTACTTTGGCTTGGATATGCATTTTACAGGACAAGAGGCTCATCTTGGGTATTCTGGATGTAATTTCATTGAAAGGGACTAAGAGACACTTGTAGCAACGTCGATATGAGGTGAAGTCACCTAGATGAAACCTTTGCCAAGATGATCAAGAAAGTCATGTAGATCAAATAATCATGGTCAAAAGTGGCTGATCTTGTAGTATGAGAAGGCCAACTGATCTGATTCAGTTATTGGTCATATAGCCGATTCAGCAGCCCTGACCGGTCAGACCTTTGACCTTCACCGGTCAGGTCGGTCAAACCAAAGTGCTCTGAATGCTAATTGGACTTCACCATTGCGTAGATCTTGTCGAGATGATCGAAATGCATATGTGGAACGTCCAATTCGGAGTCCAGATGAGGGAGTTATGGTCCTGACAAGTTTCAGCCATACGCTGACCGGTCTGACCGGTGGGGCCCGACGGTCTGACCAGTGTGTGCAGCGAAATCTGAGTTAGGAGTTGTATTTTGACACGGAATTTGTATAGGCTTCGACTCCTACTGGGGCAACCCTCCCCACCCTATATTTATGAAGGGTCACAGCCGATTGAGAAAAAGACAATCGAATCAAACATTACATTTACTTTTTATCCTCAAACCCTAGCTTTTCCAACCTCCATGCTTCTCTTCTCTTGATCTCCACGACCAGAGATGGCGTCCTAGGGCCTGTTGGTCGACCTAGGGCACGCCGACGACGTCCACGCCCTGACGGGGTCCCTCCCGGACGAGAGTTTCAACGGTCTTTGCTAGTTTGCTCGTAAACTAGTCGTTCTTCATCACGTAAGTACTTTGTTTATCCTTTTGCTGGTTTGCTCGTAAATCTAGCCGTCCTCCATCACGTAAGCATGGTAGTTACCTTTCCGAACGATCATCTTGAGCCAAACCCTAGGACACCGGTCTGACCGGTGGCCTTGATCGGTCTGACCGGTCACGGCGTCTTCGCTCTTCGGCTTGTTCGCGACCCGCACACTCTAGTGCTCTCGTGTTGTTGACCGAGAAAGCGTCAACAGGCTTGTTTCCAAGGGCGGCAAAATCGCAGTTCGGATCTTTCAACCGGGTACGCTTAATATCAGATTTGTTACCCACTTGAACCACTTCCACAACATACTTTCAGCTATGCGGGGTATTCGAATTTCCCCTCGATGTTACTAGCTTGTTTCTCTCAAGATAGAGATGCAGAATCAGCATTAGTGGTGAGTTAAAAAAAGAAAGGAAAACAGGAAAAATGTGTACTTTCGCGATTTGGTACCCACGCGGACCGTGGCATAGATCCCCAGACGCGGGGCTCACGGGGCTCGGGCGGCGCATCAGGGTAGGTGTATAAGAGTATGGAGAGTGCAAGGTATGTCGGATGCGATCATACCAGCACTAAAGCACCGGATCCCATCAGAACTCTGAAGTTAAGCGTTATCCAAATGGTGGTGAGTTAAAAAAGAAGAGAAAATAGGAAAAATGTGTACTTTCGTGTTTTGGTACCCACGCGGACCGTGGTGTAGATCCCTGGACGCAGGGCCCACGGGGCTCGGGCGGTGTGTCGGGGTACGTGTATAAGAGTATGAAGAGTGCAAGTTTTGTAGGATGTAATCATACTAGCACTAAAGCATCAAATCTCATCAGAACTCCAAAATTAAGCGTGCTTGGGCGAGAGTAGTACTAGGATGGGTGACCCCTGGAAAGTCCTCATGTTGCATTTCTTTTGCAATTTTTTTAAATCTCTATGGACGAAATTTCACGTTTTGGGTGTCCAAATGGTGGTGAGTTAAAAAAGAAGGGAAGACAGGAAAAATATGTACTTTCGCGTTATTACCCACGCGGACCGTGGCGTAGATCCCCAGACGCAGGGCCCACGGGACTCGGGCAGCGCGTCGGTGTACGTGTATAAGAGTATGGAGAGTGCAAAGTACGTCAGATGCGATCATACCAGCACTAAAGCACCAGATTCCATCAGAACTCTGAAGTTAAGCGTGCTTGGGCGAGAGTAGTACTAGGATGGGTGACCTCCTGTCAAGTTCTCATGTTGCATTCCTTTTTGCAATTTTTTAAACCTCTATGGACGAAATTTTGCGTTTCCGGTGTCCAAATGGTGGTGAGTAAAAAAAGAAGGGAACACAAGAAAAATGTGTACTTTCTTGTTTTGGTACCCACGCGGACCCTCGCATAGATCCCCAGACGCGGGGCCCACAGGAGTGGGCGGCGCGTCGCGGTACATGTATAAGAGAATGGAGAGTGCAAGGTATGTCGGATGCGATCATAGTAGCACTAAAGCACAGGATCCCATCAGAACTCCGAAGTTAAGCGTGCTTGGGCGAGAGGGAAGTCCTCGTGTTCCATTCCTTTTTGCGATTTTTTAACCTCTCTGGACGAAATTTCGCATTTCGGGCATCCAAATGGCGGTGAGTAAAAAAATGAAGGGAAAATAGTAAAAATGTGTACTTTCGTGTTTTAATACCCACGCAGACCGTCGCGCAGATCCCCGGACGTGGGCCCACGGGACTGGGCGGCGTGTCGGGGTACATGTATAAGAGTATGGAGAGTGCAAGGTATGTTGGATGCGATCATACCAGCACTAAAGCAACGGATCCCATCAGAACTTTGAAATTAAGCGTGGTTGGGTGAGAGTAGTACTAGGATGGGTGACCTCCTGGGAAGTCCTCGTGATGCATTCTCTTTTGCGATTTTTTTAACCTCTCTGGACGAAATTTCGCGTTTCGGGTGTCCGAATGGTGGTGAGTTAAAGAATATTTTTTAACCTCTCTGGACGGAATTTCGCGTTTCGGGTGTCCAAATGGTGGTGATTTAAAAAAGAAGGGATGACAGGAAAAATGTGTACTTTAGTGTTTTGGTACCAACGCGGACTGTGGCGTAGATCCCCGGATGTGGAGCCCACGGGGCTCGAACGACACGTCGGGGTACGTGTATAAGAGTATGGAGAGTGCAAGGTATGTCGAATGGGATCATACCAACACTAAAGCACCGGATCCATCAAAACTCCGAAGTTAAGCATGCTTGGGCGAGAGTAGTACTAGGATGGGTGACCTCTTGGGAAGTCCTCGTGTTGCATTTCTTTTTGCGATTTTTTTAACCTCGCTAGACGAAATTTCACGTTTCGGGAGTCCAAATGGTGGTGAGTAAAAAATAAGGGGAAACAGGAAAAATGTGTACTTTCGTGTTTGGGTACCCACGCGGATGTTGACGGCTGTTAAGTGCCTACTTTAGCCGTCAATATACTCATGAATAAAGGAGCATAAGGCATTTCTTACACGTATTTAGTTAAGAATAATGTAGTTCCACTTGTCCATGGAGATTATTTGATTGCAGGAAAATAAGTAAGAAAAGAGTGGCAAACTCACCTTCTATGATCCATGCCACATCACATCATCCTAGGAGGGCTGCCAACAAGGATGCCATGCATGCAAAGCTCCAACAATGGCGCCATGCATGCATGCCATGCAAGCAATCCAAGTGAAGCACCCCCCGACGAATCAGAGCGTGACACGTGGACGTCATATGGATCCATGGGCCACAAAAGCATGCAATCCGCGCCAAAACATGGTGGACACCGGGAACCGACCTAAGGACCCACAGGACAGTCACCTGGAGAAAGCACAGGCCAGGGGGGCCCACCAGGGTGTCGGCCGACCCCACAGGTCGACCGAACCGACCTTGGCTCGGCCTATCCTGGCCCTCCACGTGGTGCTTCCCTATTGGTCCTAGAGGCCACTCCCGAGGTGTTTGCATCCATTCCTCGCCGGTGCTCGGGCCTACAAATAGAAGGCGAGGGGGCTCACTTAGGATCATGCACACTTGCAACACCTCTCTCACTTTTAGTCTTAAGGCTAGGAGGTAGGCTAGAGTAGTTCTATTTCAGGTTCCAAGTCTACTTTAGGATCTAGGTATGAGTCCTCTTGTATCTTATTTCATTTGTATGACTTTGATCTACTTCAGTTATTCAGCTATTTCATATAAAGTCATGTTATTATACATGGGTGATTTGTTCATGCGTTCTTCACCTGTTCATCATTTAGAGGCTGCTGTTCTTGATGAACAAGGCCTTTCGATACACTTGACGGGTGACTTTCACATGTTTTCTGTGTTTGTTCATAAGTTAGAGGCTTGTGTTCTTCGCGAACACGACCCTTTGATCCAGTTGAACAGACATAGGAAAACACAAATATGTTTGTGTACCTAACCTGGTTTGATCTAATTAGATGACAAGACTGTGTTATATGAAGTCTGTGCTTAAGCTACGGTACTCGGTGTAATTGGCTGGTTTATTCGGTGGCTTGACCTGGGTCACAATAGCCCGGGCAGGTCAAGTTCGGCTAACAACGTAAGCATGGTGCTTGGGTTGCATAGCTACCTTACTTATGAGTTTATCCCACGGTTTGTCTTGGGGTAGGCTGCGGTAGTGACGGCCGTTGGACCCTCTGAAATCCCCCACGTTCGGATAAGCTGTAGGAGTCTAAAATCTAACAACCGGAGTTGTGCGGAAGCAACACGGGAGGTTAGCTCCCCGTGGTACCTGGGTGCTTAAGTCAATGTTTTTCAACGCTAGTGTATCTAACTCGTTCTTACCAGCTTTATGTGTATAGTACATAAGAACCTAGAACTAACTCGTATGTTGCCTCCTATGCCTAGGACCCTTTAGAGAGAGAGAGTGAGTGTGTGTGATCACACTACCCCATTATCATTTCTTACCCCTGCACTTGAGTGTCTGATTTATTTCTGTCCATGATCTATACTCATTGCAATAGTGTTGAGCTTGTTAATCCATCAAAGCCTTCCTTGGATTCGATACCCTTTGGAATACTCCTTTGGGGAAATGCTACAATGGTACTTCCATGCGCTTGCGGACTCCTGTAACGTTAAGAATTACCAACCAATATTTCTGGCGCTGTTACCAGGATGGGTTCCAAACCTATTCTTAGGTGATTGCGTTAAGAAATGTCAACAAGCATTTCTGGCGCCGTTGCCGGGGAAGGCTTAAGGATGACACATCAACACTTTGCATATGTTTATAATCATGACAGGAATAAAACAGTTCTCAATGCAGGCTAACTTGGATTGTCTTCTTTGTCTATTGATGATGAAGACCGGTAGTGTATGACTGGTTTCGACTTACCGCCGAATTTCACTGAAGATCCTGAGTCACTCATAAGGAAGTGGATCCAGCTTCCTTTGTGCCATCCGCATCAACTTCCATGGCCAACACTATTGTCGAGAAGACTCTCCGCGAGTACTCCGCTCCCTCTGCTGACCAGGTGCCGACAGGCCCTGAGATCGACACCGGGAATGGAAACTTCGAGATCAAGACTGGCTTAATCACGATGGTACAGGCTAGCCCATTATGTGGCAAGCCTAATGAAGATGCGAGCGCCCACCTGCAGCAGTTCCTGAAACTGTGTAGTACCTTCACTATACGAGGAGTGGTGGAAGATGCTATTCGTCTGCGACTGTTTCCCTTCTCACTCTTGGGAAAGGCGAAGCAGTGGTTCTATGCTAACCGTGCAGAGATTAACACTTGGGCAAAGTGCTCTACAGTATTCCTCGCGAAGTTCTTTCCGTTGGGAAAAACCAATGTCCTTCGGGGGTGAATTTCAAGTTTCCAGCAAGCAGCAAATGAGACTATCCCAGAAGCTTGGGAGAGGCTCCAGAAGTACATCCTGGGTTGTCCTCATCATGGGATGGACAACTGGCTTGTCCTTCAAAGTTTCTATAATGGGCTGACTCCGACAGCCCGATGCCATATTGATGCTGCAGCTGGAGGAGCCTTCTTCTCTCTTACTATTACTGAAGCTACTACTCTGATTGAGAAGATGGTTACCAACCAAGGGTGGAGTGATGATCGACTCCAGCCATGTCAAAGGGGTACACATACCGTCAAGGAAGCAAATATGCTGCACGCCAAGATGGACCTAATGATAAAGAGAATGGATGATCTAACCAATGAGAAGGCCGCCTTGGCCACCACTACTCAAGCTATGGATGCTCGCATGACTTGCGAAGTCTGTGGTAATATTGGGCATTTAGGGAATTACTGCCCTGCTACTCAGGAGGATGTGATGTACATGAACGACAATAACAACAGTTATCATCCACAAGGAGGTCAAATGTGGAATCAATCGCGCCCTTATTATAAGGAGGCAATCAAGGTAATTCTTTCAACCCAAACCAACCTTCCTTGAAAGATCTAGTCTTTGGGCAAGCTAAGATTAATGAAGGCTTTAATAAGAAAATAGCTACCTATGATAAGGCTTTTGAGAGCCTTAATGTTAAAATTGATAGCCTTTCATCTACTTTTAAAGACCAGTTGAGTTTTAATAAGATGATAGAAACCCAGTTAGCTCAATTAGTCGCTGTGGTTCCACCAGTTGAAAATGCAAAAGCGGTAGTCACGAGAGGGGGTAAGACCACTCGTGATCCGCCCTATCCTAACCATGCAGGAATGAGGAAAAGCGCAAGAGGGGATGAAGAGCCGAATGGAGAACCACTTGGCATGAGGGAGCCCTCACAAGCAAGAGCACCTGAAGACAGGACAGATAAACCTGAGTTTATTGAAACAAATATACTACCATTCCCTCAGCGAAACAGGAAGACAACAGTGGATGAACAATTCACTCGTTTTGTGGACATGATTCAAAAGGTATATATCAATGTTCCACTCCTTGAGGCAATGCGTGTACCCATGTACGCACGTTACCTCAAGGATATCCTCACAAAGAAGCGAGCTCTACCCATCTCGGAGGTGGTGAAGCTCACAGAAGAGTGTAGCGCAGCTATACTCAATCGTCTTCCAGAAAAGAAGAAGGATCCAGGGTGCCCCACGATCACATGCACAATTGGAACACAGAGATTCGACCATGCCCTCTGTGATCTTGGCGCCAGTGTTAGCGTCATGCCAAAGGTAGTCTTCGACCAACTCAACTATACGGAATTATCCCCAACTACCTTGCAGCTGCAGCTAGCCGATTCATCAGTCTGGTATCCAGCGGGGATAGCCGAGGACATCCCGGTGAAGGTCCAAGATTGCTTCATTCCAGTGGAATTTGTGGTACTTGACATGGACATTGGTAATGAAGTACCACTCATTCTGGGACATCCATTCCTGAGCACGGTTGATGCACAAATTGATGTTGGTGCTGGAGTAATCCGTCTCCACATCAATGGCAAGGAAGAAAGGTTTGAATTTCGCCCACGTAAGGAACAATGCTCAATGGTTGAAGGCACACCAAGAACGGGCTCTCCTGCCCAAGGAAGTGAATCTACGCAACCACAAGTGGACAACCTCATTGCCTTTATGAAGACTTTCTGGAAGCAAGAGCAAGAGCAAATGAGTGCGGGGCAGAAGCTATATTGGAAATCCAAGTCCCAGTCCAAGGCGCCACTCCCCGCACCTCATAAACCACAGACGACCAAGAAGGTGTGGAAAAGAGTGGACAGGGAGCCGACTCCCTCGTCTCCAAGAGCGGCTGACCCTACACTAAGGTAAGTAATGTGGGAGACAGTCTGGCTCTGGAAGACTTAAAACAAAAGAGCCCTTCGCCGACAGGTAAGATCGGTAAGTTATCCTATTCAATAAAAGGTCTGACCTCTAAAAAGAATCAAGACATCCTTGCTTCATCCTGTTTGCTCTCTGTCGAAATACGAGCTCATAGATGAACTCCATCCGAAGAACTCCCTTGAGTCTAAACTGTACAAGACACAGCAGCAACAGCTGGAGGAGCAGAGGGCTTACTACACGTGGATGGGATACCACCCTCCACAGCAGTGAGCCTGAAGCTAGCTTGGGGGAGGACCCCCATTCTGAGGTAACTTGTATCTTCTATTGTTTTCAGAACCCCATATGGTAAAAACACAAAAAATCTGAAAAGTTAAAAAGACCAAAAAAACATTTATTTGCTTTCTTAAATTAGTTTGTTGTTCATATGCGCGGTAAGAGTGTTCTTATTCTCCATGGTTGAAATGATGAATAGTTGCTCTGTTTATTCCTCTTGTATGCCTTGTTTACAGCTTAGTACCCTATTTAAGTTTTGAGTTTGTTGGCTAGTATGATCGAACCTGAGCTTGAAATTTGTGGGTAGCAAAAGCATGATCCTTGCCTAAGTTGTTGTGAGGTATGATATGGTATAATACAGTTGCTATGAGCTAGTACTAAGTGATGTTTGATATCCAGAGTTTTCTTTTGAAAAATGTTAAAATGATAAGTTCCTTAATGATAAGAAATTCCTATCCAAGGCAATATGTAGATTTTAGCTTCTGTTAACCTCCACATATGCTATCTGATTTCTTCATTGAGTCTTGTCGAATTGTTGTGACCCTCAGCGAGTAAACTTGTCATTTCTCCCATGATCAAGATCACGTACACACCACCATATGCGAAACTTCTACACTGGAAGTTAGCACCCATCATTTCATCCATCCCCCATCCATTCTACAAAATAAAGCTTCGTGCATTGTTTCATGATTACTCTCCCTCCAAAAATATTTAGTAAGGACTATGGGCTATGTAAAAAAAACATGCTGAAGGGCATGCATAAAAAAAAGAGAGAAAGAGAAAAAATAAAGAGACATAGCCCAAGTCTCAAAAATTTCAAAAAGGAGGACAGTAAAATCATGCAAAAAAGGAGTTCATCATCCATCCACCATACACACACTTTTGCACATCTTGATCAGGTTGTATGACTTGTTTTCCCAAGGATCCGGTTTTCGACTCGACAATACATGAGAAACAGGTATGCCACATGTTTTCCCTACCTACAGCTCCACATATTAGCTTATTAGAAGTAGGTGGTGAAAGAAGGCAAAACAATGCCTTGGTGAGGAATCATACACATTGAGTGATCCGAGAGTATCATTTGAGGAACTTTGATTTCTTTTTGAAAAACCTGCAAAACCTCCGGATTGATAACTGATCAAGGTACATGTGATTGGTAATCTTTATACAACCATTCTATCTTTCTACCGCCCAAGGTAGGTGAAGCTACACGCCCCATATCAATCGAGTGTAAGGTAAGATCAATGCCAACTTCTTCAATCCTTGATAGAGTACCTAGCTGTATCTTGTTATACATTAGGAATACAACATCGTAACAACTCCTGATCAACCAACCTAAGTCCTTAATCTCTTGCTCGGGACGAGCAAGAGGCTAGCTTGGGGGAGTTGTTGACGGCTGTTAAGTGCCTACTTTAGCCGTTAATATACTCATGAATAAAGGAGCATAAGGCATTTCTTACACATATTTAGTTAAGAATATTGTAGTTCCACTTGTCCTTGGAGATTATTCAATTGCAGGAAAATAAGCAAGAAAAGAGTGGCAAACTCACCTTCTATGATCCATGCCACATCATCTCATCCTAGGAGGGCTGCCAACAAGGATGCCATGCATGTAAAGCTACCAACAAGGGTGCCATGCATGCCTGCCATGCAAGCAATCCAAGTGAAGCACCCCCTGACGAATTAGAAGCGTGACACGTGGACGTCACATGGATCCATGGGCCCACAAAAGCTTGCAATCCGCGCCAAAACATGGTGGACACCGGGAACCAACCTAAGGACCCACAGGACAGTCACCTGGAGAAAGCATAGGCCAGGGTGGCCCACCAGGGGGTCGGCCGACCCCACAGGTCGGCCGAACCGACCTTGGCTCGGCCTGTCCTGGCCCTCCATGTGGTGCTTCCCTATTGGTCCTAGGGGACACTCCCGGGGTGTTTGCATCCATTCCTCGCCGGTGCTCGGGCCTATAAATAGAAGGAGAGGGGGCTCACTTAGGATCATCCACACTTGCAACACCTCTCTCACTTTTAGTCTTAAGGCTAGGAGGTAGGCTAGAGTAGATCTATTTCAGGTTCCAAGTCTACTTTGGGATCTAGGTATGAGTCCTCTTGTATCTTATTTCATTTGTATGACTTTGATCTACTTCAGTTATTCAGCTATTTCATATAAAGTCGTGTTAGTATACATGGGTGATTTGTTCATGCGTTCTTCACCTGTTCACCATTTAGAGGCTCCTGTTCTTGATGAACAAGGCCTTTCGATCCACTTGACGGGTGACTTTCACATGTTTTCGGTGTTTGTTCATAAGTTAGAGGCTCGTGTTCTTCGCAAACACGACCCTTTGATCCAGTTGAACAGACATAAGAAAACACGAATACATTTGTGTACCTAACCTGGTTTGATCTAATTAGATGACATGACTGCGTTGTATAAAGTTTGTGCTTAAGCTACGGTACTCGGTGTAATTGGCTGGTTTATCTGGTGGCTTGACCCGGGTCACAATAGCCCGGGCCGGTCAAGTCCGGCTAACAACGTAAGCATGGTGCTTGGGTTGCATAGCTACCTTACTTATGAGTTTATGTCACGGTTTGTCTTGGGGTAGGCCGCGGTAGTGACAGCCGTTGGACCCTCTGAAATCCCCCATGTTCGGATAAGCTGTAGGAGTCTAAAATCTAACAACCGGAGTTGTGCGGAAGCAACGCGGGAGGTTAGCTCCCCGTGGTACCTGGGTGCTTAAGTGAATGTTCTTCAACGCTACTGTATCTAACTCGTTCTTACTAGCTTTATGTGTATAGTACATAAGAACCTAGAAATAACTCATATGTTGCCTCCTATGCCTAGGACCCTTTAGAGAAAGAGTGAGTGTGTGTGTGATCACACTACCCTATTATCATTTCTTACCCCTACACTTGTGTGTCTAATTTATTTCCGTCTATGATCTATACTCATTGCAATAGTGTTGAGCTTGTTAATCCATCAAAGCCTTCCTTGGATTCGATACCCTTTGGAATACTCCTTTGGGGAAATGCTACAATGGTACTTCTGTGCGCTTGCGGACTCCTGTAACATGAAGAATTACCAACCAGCATTTCTGGTGCTATTACCAGGATGGGTTCCAAACCTGTTCTTAGGTGATTGTGTTAAGAAATGTCAACAGCGGACCGCCGCGTAAATCCCCGGATGCGGGGCCCACGGGACTGGGCGGCGCATCGGGGTATGTGTATAAGAATATGGAGAGTGCAAGGTATGTCAGATGCGATCATACCAGCACTAAAGCTCCAGATCCCATTCAGAACTTTGAAATTAATCGTGGTTGGGTGAGAGTAGTACTAGGATGGGTGACTATTGACGGCTGTTAAGTGCCTACTTTAGCTGTCAATATACTCATGAATAAAGGAGCATAAGGCATTTCTTACACGTATTTAGTTAAGAATAATGTAGTTCCACTTGTCCTTGGAGATTATTTGATTGCAGGAAAATAAGCAGGAAAAGAGTGACAAACTCACCTTCTATGGTCCATGCCACATCACTTCATCCTAGGTGGGCTGCCAACAAGGATGTCATGCATGCACACCTTCCAACAAGGGAGCCATGCATGCATGCCATGCAAGCAATCCAAGTGAAGCAACCCCCGAAGAATCAGAGCGTGACATGTGGACGTCACATGGATCCTTGGGCCTACAAAGGCATGCAAACCGCGCCAAAACAGGGTGGACACCGGGAACTGACCTTAGGACCCACAGGACAGCCACCAGGAGGAAGCACACCCCGAGTGGGGCCCACAGGGGGTCGACCGACCCCACAGGTCGGCCGAACCGACCTTGTGGCCGCCACTCAGGGCCTTCCACGTGGTGCTTCCCTATTGGTCCTAGGCGCCATTCCAGGGGTGTTTGCATCTATTCCTCGCCGGTGCCCGGGCCTATAAATAGAAGGAGAGGGGGCTCACTTATGAACCATCCACACTTGGAACACCTCTCTCACTTTTAGTCTCATGGCTAGGAGGTAGGCTAGAGTAGTTCTAATTCAGGTTCCAAGTCTACTTTGGGATCTAGGTATGAGTTCTCTTGTATCTTATTTCATTTGTATGACTTTGATCTACTTCAGTTATTTATCTATTTCATATAAAGTTGTGTTAGTATACTTGAGTGATTTGTTCATGTGTTCTTCACCTGTTCATCATTTAGAGGCTCCTGTTCTTAATGAACAAGGCCTTTCGATCCACTTGATGGGTGACTTTCACATGTTTCTGGTGTTTGTTCATAAGTTAGAGGCTCGTGTTCTTCGCGAACACGACCCTTTGATCCAGTTGAACAGACATAGGAAAACACGAATCCGTTTGTGTACATAACCTGGTTTGATCTAATTAGATGACATGACTGCGTTGTATGAAGTCTGTGCTTAAGCTACGGTACTCGGAGTAATTGGCTGGTTTATCTAGTGGCTTGACCTGGGTCACAATAGCCCAGACAGGTCAAGTCTGGCTAACAACATAAGCATGGTGCTTGGGTTGCATAGCTACCTTACTTATGAGCTTATCCCACGGTTTGTCTTGGGGTAGGCCGCGGTAGTGACAGCTGTTGGTCCCTCTGAAATCCCCCACGTTCGGATAAGCAGTAGAAGTCTAAAATATAACAACCGGAGTTGTGCAAAAGCAACGCGGGAGGTTATCTCCCCGTGGTACCTGGGTGCTTAAGTCAATGTTCTTCAACGCTAGTGTATCTAACTCATTCCTACCAGTTTTATGTGTATAGTACATAAGAACCTAGAACTAACTCGTATGTTGCCTCCTATGCCTAGGACCCCTTAGAGAGAGAGTGAGTGTGTGTGTGATAACACTACCCCCATTATCATATTTTACCCCTGCACTTGAGTGTCTGATTTATTTCCGTCTATGATCTATACTCATTGCAATAGTGTTGAACTTGTCAATCCACCAATGCCTTCCTTGGATTCGATACCCTTTGGAATACTCCTTTGGGGAAATGCTACAATGGTACTTCCGTGCGCTTGCAGACTCCTGTAACGTTAAGAATTACCAACCAGCATTTCTGGCGCTGTTATCAGGATGGGTTCCAAACCTGTTCTTAGGTGATTGCATTAAGAAATGCCAACAAGCATTTCTGGCGCCGTTTGCCGGGCAAGGCTTAAGGATGACATATCAACACTTTGCATATGTTTATAATCATGACAGGAATAAAACAGTCTCAATGCAGGCTAACTTGGATTGTCTTCTTTGTCTATTGATGATGAAGACAGGTAGCGCATGACTGGTTTCGACTTACCGCCGAATTTTACTGAAGATCCTGAGTCACTCGTAAGGAAGGCACGGATTCATTTCGGCTCTCCTTTGCGTGAACGCTCGGAAGTCGACCCAGCTTCCTTTGTGCCATCCGCATCAACTTCCATGGCCAACGCTGTTGTCGAGAAGACTCTCCGCGAGTACTCCGCTCCCTCTGCTGACCAGGTGCCGACAGGCCCTGAGATCAACACCGGGAATGGAAACTTCGAGATCAAGTCTGGCTTAATCATGATGGTACAGGCTAGCCCATTATGTGGCAAGCCTAATGAAGATGCGAGCGGCCACCTGCAACAGTTCCTGGAACTGTGCAGTACCTTCACTATACGAGGAGTGGAGGAAGATGCTATTCGTCTGTGACTGTTTCCCTTCTCACTCTTGGGAAAGGCGAAGCAGTGGTTCTATGCTAACCGTGCAGAGATTAACACTTGGGCAAAGTGCTCTACAGTATTCCTCACGATGTTCTTTCCATTGGGAAAAACCAATGTCCTTCGGGGGTGAATTTCAAGTTTCCAGCAAGCAGCAAATGAGACTATCCCAGAAGCTTGGGAGAGGCTCCAGAAGTACATCCTGGGTTGTCCTCATCATGGGATGGACAACTGACTTGTCCTTCAAAGTTTCTATAATGGGCTGACTCCGACAGCCTGATGCCATATTGATGCTGCAGCTGGAGGAGCCTTCTTCTCTCTTACTATTACTGAAGCTACTACTCTGATTGAGAAGATGGTTACCAACCAAGGGTGGAGTGATGATCGACTCCAGCCATGTCAAAGGGGTACACATACCGTCAAGGAAGCAGATATGCTGCATGCCAAGATGGACCTAATGATAAAGAGAATGGATGATCTAACCAATGAGAAGGCCGCCTTGGCCACCACTACTCAAGCTATGGATGCTCGCATGACTTGCGAAGTCTGTGGTAATATTGGGCATTCAGGGAATTACTGCCCTGCTACTCAGGAGGATGTGATGTACATGAACGGCAACAACAACGGTTATCGTCCATAAGGAGGTCAAACATGGAATCAATCATGCCCTTATTGTCAAGGAGGTAATCAAGGTAATTCTTTCAACCCAAACCAACCTTCCTTGAAATATCTAGTCTTTGGGCAAGCTAAGATTAATGAAGGCTTTAATAAGAAAACAACTGCCTATGATAAGGCTTTTGAGAGCCTTAATGTTAAAATTGATAGCCTTTCTTCTGCTCTTAAAAACCAATTAAGCTTTAATAAGATGATAGAAACCCAGTTGGCTCAATTAGTTGATTTGGTTCCCTCTACTGAAGACGGGAAGATTCCGGGGCAACCCGTATCTTCCTGTGAAGATGTTTGTGTAGTGTCCACCAGATGGGGTAAGCCATCTAGGCGGGCACAAGCCACTGACTATGCAGGGAAGCCTATACAGCAGGTACTTGACCCATGGGAATCTTCAACAATCACACACAAGAAAGATCCTGTTTATCTGGCTATCACCTGCAAGATATATTACCAGAAGATTAAGCATACTCTCTGTGACCTTGGTGCAAGTGTTAACCTTATGTCCAAGGCCATGTTAGAACAATTGGGATATCTAGCTCTAACTCTAACTGCGACGACCGTCCAACTTGTTAATGCATCGATCCAATATCCAGAGGGGATAGTAGAGAACTTATTTGGTATTCGTCCAAGGTTCATGCATCTTTGCAGATTTCGTGGTCCATGATATGCAAGATGATGAGGGAATGCCCCTCATTCTTGGGAGACCGATCCTGAGTGATGCCAACGCAAGGATCAATGTCGGAGCCGAAACGATCCGATTCCGCATTGGGAAGAGGAACTTGATGTTCCGATTTCAAGCAACAGAAGAGAAATGCTATACACTGCAGGGCAGAAATGAGCAATCAGGGGCAGGGACGGAGCCACAGCCCCCGCGACTCCCCACCACTCCAACAAAGCCTAAGAAAACAAGAAAGGTGTGGCGGGAAGTACAGAGGTCATCTCCATCTATTTCTCGGGAATGGGGTGACGATTGGAATTGATCGCCGAGAAAAGTCTCACTCTCAGACTTAAAAATATGAGTCCTTTTTGCCAAAAGGTAAAATTGGTAGTTATCTCATATTTCTCTTTAAAAATTTTAATTGATTTTTCCAAAAGCATATTTGAATTTTCCAACCTAGCATCTGCATGCTAGATTTTTTCTAGCCAAATTTCCCTTTTCAAATAAAAATTCCGAAAATAAAATTTTGAGTTGGAAAATCCTAGAAAAATTGTTCGAGCAAAATTTTGGGCGAATCTGGACCTAGACATCTGGGCAGGACATCAGGTGACCGTTAGAGAGCTGTTGCAAAAAGTTGGAAGTAGGCGGGCCCGGCAGGGGTTCGACCGACCCCAGGGGACGGCCGACCCAGGCCAACGGTCATGTGGGCCCCGCCTCCTCCAACGGATCCTAGCCGTTGCCCCTGTCCTCTACCCCGGTGCCTGGCTCGGTTGCCTATAAATAGAAGGGGGATTGAGGGGTTTCTTCACCCATTCACTCATTTCCATCACCCTCTCTCCCTCTTTGCTCTTGCTCTTTGGTTTTCTTGGATTTCTTGCTCAGGTGGAAGTGTCAAGCACTCTCTCCAATTTGTCGCTGAATACTGAATATTGGTGGAGCAAGCTCGGTAAGGATTTCATTTCGATTTCACTAACCCATCACCGAGTTGCTCGTGTTGTCCCATTGTTGTGCAAGATGAGTTGGATCGCCGGTGCGTACCGGAAGGTGACCCGCTCACGCCGTTCTAGAGACGGAGAGGGCTCATCTCACCACTCCGGAGCTACACTGAGTCCAATGTCAACCGACCGTGAAGAAGAGGAAGAGGAGGAGCTACCCACGCCACAAGCCGAAGGAGTGTTCGACGCCGATGCCGCCTTCATCGACTTGAGGGACGACCGGGAGAGACAAGCCTACGCTCTCATCAAGGATCGAGTCTTCGCCAACACCAAGGAGTTCGACTCGGCCCTTCTCGAGAAAACAGGTATGGACTCCGAGTTCGATTCCATTTGGCATGCTCTTGGTTGGGAGAACTTTGTTCCGGTGTGGGAGATCGGTTCTAGGCCTCTCACCATCCAGTTCCTTTGTACTCTTTGGGAGGATGAGACCGGTATTATGTTTCGTTTCCATGGAACGTCGTATTGAGTCTCATGGCCCGATCTCTGTCGCGCTCTCGGTTTTCGTCGTCGTTGTGCTATTTCTCTCAATCAAGCTTGCAATGATTTTATTCGAGATAGTTTTTGGGAAGAGCTTTCTGGTCGGCCTGTCCATGGCAAGTTAGCACCTCGGTGCAACAATATCACGCATCCCACTCTCCGACTGTGGCACAAGTGGCTCGCCATCACTCTCTTTCCAAGGGATGATGTTCGGACCGTGTGCACAGACGAGATGAGGATATTATATGCCGCGGTCAGACAGATCAAAATCTCCCCAGTGCAAGCTATGATTCGGCAGTGGTTGACAAATTTTAGGATGACGGGTTCTATTGAGTGTACATCTTTGATCACACGTATCATTTCGAGTCTCGGGATTACACAAGGGGCTAACATTCCCTACATTAATTCTCCCCGGGTTGTGATAGATGAGGCGTATTTGATTCAAGGACATACTCTTAAGAAGGGCCCGGATGATTCTTTGGTTTTCTTTTACCCTGGTCATGCAAACCAGATTCGGTTACTTAACCCGGATTTCCGTTTGTACGGCCAAGGGCCACTGACCGTTCTTCTTGATGAACCTCGTCGTTCTAGTGTTTCTGGAGACAGGGTCACTAGGAGTGCATCGAGGAGGGCAGCGACAGCACAGCAACCGCCACAACATCCGCCGCCACAGCCGTCACCATAGCCGTCACCTCAACCACAGCCTCAGCCTACCCCACCGCTGTCTGGCGCATGGGCCTCGGCCGGGTACATGTCTGGAGTTACACACGGATATGCCCTTGGTTGGGACCAGCCCATGAGTCAGCCGGGTGCGAGTGGCTTGACCTGGGCTAGTGCAGGGAGTGGTGAGTGGGTTAGGCCCGCCGGTGCTACCTACGGGGACTCGTCCTCATCGTCCGGGTTGCGCTCGTCATCTCGTGGGGCCAACCTCACTCAGCAGATGAGCGAGCTCAACATCCGTGTCGGTACCGTGGAGGAGACGATGCACCAGCTGGAGGACTGGCAGCGTATGACTGGCGAGAGACTTCACACCATGGAGCAGAGACAGCTGCGATAGCTGAAGGAGCAGAGGGCTTACTACGTGTGGACGGGATACCACCCTCGGCAACAGTGAGCCTGAAGCTAGCTTGGGGGAGGACCCCCATTCTGAGGTAACTTGTATCTTCTATTATTTTCAGAACCCCGTATGCTAAAAACACATAAAAATCTGAAAAGTGAAAAAGACCAAAAATATTTATTTGCTTTCTATAATTAGTTTGTTTTCATATGTGCGGTAAGAGTGTTCTTATTCTCCATGGTTGAAATGATGAATAGTTGCTCTGTTTATTCCTCTTGTATGCCTTATTTACAGCTTAATATCCTATCCAAGTTTTGAGTTTGTTGGCTAGTATGATCGAACCTAAGCTTGAAATTTTTGGGTAGCAAAAAGCATGATCTTTGCCTAAGTTGTTGTGAGGTACGATATGGTATAATAGAGTTGCTATGAGCTAGTACTAAGTGATGTTTGATATCCGGAGTTTTCTTTCGAAAAATGTTAAAATGATAAGTTCCTCAATGATAAGAAATTCCTATCCAAGGCCATATGTAGATCTTAGCTTCTGTTAACCTTCACATATGCTACCTGATTTCTTCATTGAGTCTTGTCGAATTGTTGTGACCCTCGGCGAGTAAACTTGTCATTACTCCTATGATCAAGATCACGTACACACCACCATATGTGAAACTTTTACACTGGAAGTTAGCAACCATCATTTCAATCATCCCCCATCCATTCCATAAAATAAAGCTCCGCGCATGTTCCAAGATTACTCTCCCTCCAAAACTACTCAGCAAGGACTATGGGCTATGCTAAAAAAAGAGAAAAGAAGAGAAAGAAAGAAAAAAAGAGAATAAAGAGACATATCCCAAGTCTCAAAAATTTCAAAAAGGAGGAGAGTAAAATCATGCAAAAGAGGAGTTCATTATCCATCCACCATACACACACATTTGCACATCTTGATCAGGGTGTATGACTTGTTCTCCCAAGGATCCGGTTTTCGACTCAACAATATATGAGAAACAGATATGCCACATGTTTTCCCTACCTACAGCTCCACATATCAGCTTATTAGAAGTAGGTGGTGAAAGAAGGCAAAACAATGCCTTGGTGTGGAATCATACACATTGAGTGATCCGAGAGTATCATTTGAGGAACTTTGATTTCTTTTCGAAAGACCTGCAAAACCTCCGGATTCATAACTGATCAAGGTACATGTGACTGGTAATCTTTATACAACCATTCTATCTTTCAACCGCCCAAGGCAGGTGAAGCTACACACCCCATATCAATCGAGTGTAAGGTAAGATCAATGCCAACTTCTTCAATCCTTGATAGAGTACCTAGCTGTATCTTGTTATACATTAGGAATACAACATCGTAGCAACTCCTGATCAACCAACCTAAGTCCTTATCTCTTGCTCGGGACGAGCAAGAGGCTAGCTTGGGGGAGTTGTTGACGGCTGTTAAGTGCCTACTTTAGCCGTCAATATACTCATGAATAGCATAAGGCATTTCTTACACGTATTTAGTTAAGAATAATGTAGTTCCACTTGTCCTTGGAGATTATTTGATTGTAGGAAAATAAGTAAGAAAAGAGTGGCAAACTCACCTTCTATGATCCATGCCACATCACCTCATCCTAGGATGCATTCTCTTTTGCGATTTTTCTTTTGCGAAATGTCAACCGTGACCTCTTGGGAAGTCCTCGTGATGCATTCTCTTTTGCGATTTTTTAACCTCTCTGGACAAAATTTAGCGTTTCGGGGGTCCAAATGGTGGTGAGTTAAAGAATATTTTTTAACCTCTCTAGACGAAATTTCGCGTTTCGGGTGTCCAAATGGTGGTGAGTTAAAAAAGATGGGAAGACAGGAAAAATGTGTACTTTACCATTTTGGTACCAACGCGGACCGTGGCGTAGATCCCCAGACGCGGAGCCCACAGGGCTCGAACGGCGCGTCGGGGTACGTGTATAAGAGTATGCAGAGTGCAAGGTATGTCGGATACGATCATACCAGCACTAAAGTACCGGATCCATCAGAACTCCGAAGTTAAGCATGCTTGGGCGAGAGTAGTACTAGGATGGGTGACCTCCTGGGAAGTCCTCCTATGTCATTTCTTTTTGCGATTTTTTAACCTCTCTGGACGAAATTTCGCGTTTCGGGAGTCCAAATGGTGGTGAGTAAAAAAAGGGAAAACAGGAAAAATGTGTACTTTCGTGTTTTGGTACCCACGCGGACCGTCGCGTAAATCCCCGGACGCGGGGCATACGAGACTGGGTGGCGCGTCGGGGTACGTGTATAAGAGTATGGAGAGTGCAAGGTATGTCGGATGCGCTCATACCAGCACTAATGCACCAGATCCCATCAAAACTCTGAAGTTAAGCGTGCTTGGGTGAGAGTAGTACTAGGATGGGTGACCTCTTTGGAAGTCCTCGTGTTGCATTCCTTTTTGTGATTTTTTTCAGCCTATCTTTGGACGAAATTTCGCGTTTCGGGGGTCCAAATGGTGGTGAGTAAAAAAAATAAGGGAAAACAGGAAAAATGTGTACTTTCGTGTTTTGGTACCCACGCGGACCGTCGCGTAGATCCCCGGACGCGTGGCCCACGGGACTGGGCGCCGCGTCGGGGTACATGTATAAGAGTATGGAGAGTGCAAGGTATGTCGGATGCGATCATACCAGCACTAAACAACTGTATCCCATCAGAACTCCTAAGTTAAGTGTGCTTGGGCGAGAGTAGTACTAGGATGTGTGATGTAACAACCCAGAAATTTAAGCTATGAAAATGTGAGGAAATTTGAACTTTTTATTTATTGATGATGTGTCACCATAATTTAACCCTTTTCTAGCCCTTCCTTTAATCTTACGTAAATAAAACCCAAAAATATAAAAACATAAATTCAAATTATGGTAAAGTTAGTGATTTGGGTTTTATGGATTTTATTTGGAGTTAATTGATTGTGTTATGTATTTGAATAAATTCAAATTCAAACCTATGGTTTAAACTTACTTCAAAACCAATTCAAAAATCCTTCTTATAACATGGGCCTGCTAACAACCCCTGAAGTCTATCTGACCACCATCAACTCTCAGCCCAGGATCTTTTATACCCCCGACCTTTTTACATCTCAGCCGAAACCGGCCCGTTTACCGGCCCAACCCAGCTCGGCACTGCAACACCCTGTTCTTCTTCCTCCTTCGCCGAGCCGCCCCGCCCCGCCGCACCGCACCGCACGCACGTGCGCCTGGCCGCACCGTCCTGCTCTGCTGGCACGCACGCCGAGGCGGACCTACGCGCTTTTCCCCTCACGAAACCACTGCTTTGCCCCTGCAGAACCGCGCGCGCCAGGCAAGCCAGCATCCCGCGCATTGCTCCTTCGCCGCCAAGGCAAAGGGAGAGGGGACAGCCCTGGCCCACGCTGTTACCCGGTTCCCTTGACCACCGCGCGCAGCAAAACCCCCGGGCGAGGCCCCTGGGCAAGCCAAATCGCATTTGGGGATTCTCTACCCAAGTCTCGATTCCGCCGCCGGGGAAGTAGAGGAGGAGAAGGGGGAAGAGGGAAGGTTGGAGGCGCTTCTCCACCGCACCGTGAAGACCAAGCCAAGGATCGGGAAGCCGGAGCCGCCCGTGAACCGGAGGAGGCTGTCCGCTTGCGAGCCGAAGCCGGAGCAGAGGGAGAAGCTGCGCCGCCGCATCACCTCGCCGTCGCCGCCGTGATCTTCATCGACGCGTTCGTCACAGCTACGCCTACATCTCCACCCCGATGTGAGCCATCGTTCCGTCCTCTTCACCCCTTTCCTTTATCTTGCCTCGGGAGCGCGCCCTTGTGCCGCGCCGACGGCCTTCGTGCCGTGCTCTGTCCGCGAGATCACCGCTGCGACGCACCCCTGCGACGCGCCGGCCCTCGCCATTCTGCATCACCCTGGTTTTCGCCATGTCGCCGTTTGTGCCTTGTTGTGCACGCTGGCCTTTGCACCGCGTCCTTCTGTGCAGGAGCTCCGCCTTTTTTTCACCTGTCCTGCATCGCTGGCCTTCGCGCCGTTCCGTGGAGTCGCCGTCGTGGCGCACCCTAGCGTCACACCGTGCCCACCGTTGCTGATCGCTTGCTACCACTTGTTTATTTGCCTGAGAACCGGCCATCGAGCTGTTGCCGTCGCACGGAGTTCGTAAGCCGCCGTTCTTGCTCCGCCGCGTCGCAACTCCGGATTGCCGAGCACCCCCGCTCCGGACTCCCGAGTCGCACTGGTGTAATCTGTTTCACACTCGCGCATGCCCGGCGCACGGATGCATGTCTGGTCATGCACACTCCCGTGCAAGGTGGCCGCGCAGCGTAATCGCACCGCACGTCGCGTCGCCGCCACAAGGAGTCACGCCGCGCTGGGAACTCCTCCGTGTCGCGTCGCGCGCCGCCACCTCGAACCCAATCTCAGGGCAGTGGCCGCGTCAAGCTGGACGCGGAACCCTATGGAAAACCCCCGTGCGCACGTTTGCATGCTAAGGCCACTGGCGCCGCAGATCGCCGTCCGCCGTCGCCGCCGGCCGCGCGACAAGGCGTGCCGATGCGCACGGGAGCGGCAGGGAGCACGGTTGAAATCCAGCGAAGCTCGAGGTGCATCGGTGGACTTCACCCCTGTGAACGAAAAGGAGCCACTGATGGGCCTTAGCCCATTAAGGCCCGTCGCCAGCCCTCCTTTCCTTTTTTCCTTTGAGCTCAGAAATTTAGTCCAGGGAGGACTATTGGACTTGGCCCTCTTGGCCCAATGGGCTGAGTCCGGTGGGCCGTATTCGGCCCACTGACCCTTTCGGCCTATTTACGGCCCACTAACCCTGCTGCTGACGTCATGCTCACGTCATGATGACGTCATCAGCTATTTTCAAAATAAAAATCCTTTTCTGTTTTATAAATGAATTTTGGAAATTAATTTATAAAACCTATAACCTTTGAAAATTCATAACGAATTATTTACAACTCCGAAAAATATGAAACCAATTTCTATATTTTTCTAAAAATGAGACGGTGCTGTTTGTAGGTAGATTGGTTCTGTTTGGATCTTTTAAAATTGGGTTTCCTTGGATTTATGCTTAGTTGTTTGCTTGTAATTTAGTGTCTCGTATTTCGTGCTGTACAGACCCGAGCTACGACCAGGAGGAGGCTTACGACCCAGACTACAACCCAGACCAGGACTTCGGACGCCAGCCAGGTGTCATGTCACTCCCAACCATTTAGATCCTATGCATGCTTTAGATGCTAGTGCTTAATTACTTTTGATGCATGTTTTAAAAAATGCATAGACAATTGATGAGCCATACCTTGGAATTGTTAATCCTTTCCTTGGAATACCTACTTTTGGAACTAGCTACAGACCCCTAGCTAGTTTCTCGGCTCTATTCATCCATATATTTTACCCTAGGTTATGGATGGATCTCATGTTTGGACCGAGGTTGGGATACCTCGGAACTCTTGCGTGTGTTTTGGGTGAGAGTGTATCCTTGATGTGTTACCGTGGGAGCGAGCCGCTTTGGTTACTTGTGAATGCCTATCTAGGGGAGATGCGACCTGGCCTCTCACCCTAGCGGCGTGTCAGACGGTTGGAGTTGGTGATTGCTCGCTCTTGCAATTAAGGACCGATCGACAGTTTAATCGTGATCTTTGGGCTATTTACGTGCAAACCGTTCGCCTTGTTATGGGCGGGGTTCGGTCTGAGAACTAGTATGTGGATGGCATCCAGCCTGTAGGCGGACTGGTGTGGTCGTGTGAGGGGGACGGGTTATACCCCCCGAGTAGACGTCACCCCGGTTCCTCCGGGGATGGTTTCACAGCTTCGAGGCCCTGCTGGCAAGTTTTGCGCCCCAGTCAGGATGAGTCAGGCTCGAAGAGGCAGGAGAGTGCCGTCCATTGCTAGGTCTCCGGCCGTTAGGTAGAGAGGTGGATCGGGGGCACCCGATTCTGCTCTACTCGGCGGGTCCAGTTGTATAACCTCTGCAGAGTGTTAAACCTATAGCTATAGTCAGTGTCCACTAGTATGGACAGCCCACGGGTCTGTTACTCTGGCTAGTCTCTTCTTGTGCTGCTTTCTCTCCCCTGTGTGTATGTGAGCCCGGCTTCGTGCCGTTGAGACGTGGGGATAGGAGATGGTGACCCCACGTCGCAGATGAGAGTGGGATGCTGTATCTTGGTTGAGATCTAGTTCTTGGTGTTCTTTCCTTGTTGGGAGTATTGACCCCGGAGGCGTTGTCCTCGGAGGTGTGGATCTCCTCGGAGATGGAGACCTCTCAGCTATTCTGCTTACCTTGACGTTACTACCGCTGCTTGCATAACCTTCTACAGCCATAAATAGGATTACTCATGCATATTAGAATTATTCTCTTTTGCTTATGCTCTTTGTTGGGAAGCTGACATGACCTACTCGCTTATCGAGTAGATGACGGGTTTTCAGACCAGGAGTCGGACTACGACTTTGAGCACGATGGATGGGAGGACTGAGGCTTGCCCTACACTCGAGTTGCATGCGGATATGGAGTCTACTTTGCTACATGAGAGACGCTGCGTAGATGTTTACTCTATTTGATTCAGTCCCGTTGGACTTGTACCCGGCATGTGCCGAAATGATGTACTCAGATGCTTAATTATTATAATTATGTGGATCTTCATGTATTACTTTCTGTTGTACGGATATTCTTTACTTTCTGAGACAGGGATTTGCACGTGATAGCCTCCTGGGACTATCACAAAGGTGCAGGGATCGGGTTCCCTTCTTTGGAAACCCGGTTCGTTTCATGTGACCTCCTGGGAAGTCCTCGTGTTGCATTCCTTTTTGCGATTTTTTAAACCTCTCTGGATGAAATTTCGCGTTTCAGGGGTCCAAATGACGGTGAGTAAAAAAATAAGGGAAAACTAGAAAAATGTGTACTTTCGTGTTTTGGTAACCATGCGGACCGTCGCGTAAATCTCCGGACGCGGGGCCCATGGGACTGGGCGGCGCGTCGGGGTACGTGTATAAGAGTATGGAGAGTGCAAGGTATGTCGGATGCGCTCATACCAGCACTAAAGCACCAGATCCCATCAAAACTCTGAAGTTAAGCGTGCTTGGGTCAGAGTAGTACTAGGATGGGTGACCTCTTGGGAAGTCCTCGTGTTGCATTCCTTTTTGCGATTTTTTTCAACCTATCTTTGGACGAAATTTCGCGTTTCGGGGGTCTAAATGGTGGTGAGTAAAAAAAGGGAAAACAGGAAAAATGTGTACTTTCGTGTTATGGTACCCACGCGGACCGTCACGTAGATCCCCGAACGCGTGGCCCACGGGACTAGGCGCCGCGTCGGGGTACGTGTATAAGAGTATGGAGAGTGTAGGGTATGTCGGATGCGATCATACCAGCACTAAAGCACCGTAGCCCATCAGAACTCCTACGTTAAGCGTGCTTGGGCGAGAGTAGTACTAGGATGTGTGACCTCTTGGGAAGTCCTCGTGTTGCATTCCTTTTTGCGATTTTTTAAACCTCTCTGGACGAAATTTCGCGTTTCAGGGGTACAAATGATGGTCAGTAAAAAAATAAGGGAAAACAGGAAAAATGTGTACTTGTGTGTTTTGGTACCCACGCGGACCATCACGTAGATCCCCGGACGCGGGGCCCACAGGACTGGGCGGCGCGTCGGGGTACGCGTATAAGAGTATGGAGAGTGCAAGGTATGTCGGATGTGCTCATACCAGCACTAAAGCACCGGATCCCATTGAAACTCCGAAGTTAAGCATGCTTTGGTGAGAGTAGTACTAGGATGGGTGACCTCCTTGGAAGTCCTCGCGTTGCATTCCATTTTGCGATTTTTTAAAACTTCTCTGGACGAAATTTCGCATTTCGGGGGTCCAAATGGTGCTGAGTAAAAAAATAAGGGAAAACAGGAAAAATGTGTACTTTCGTGTTTTGGTACCCACGCGAACCGTCGCGTAGATCCCTGGATGCGGGGCCCACGGGACTGGGCGCCACGTCGGGGTACGTGTATAAGAGTATGGAGAGTGCAAGGTATGTCGGATGGGATCATACCAGCACTAAAGCACTAGATCCCATTAGAGCGTCGAAGTTAAGCGTGCTTGGGTGAGAGTAGTACTAGGATGGGTGACCTCCTGGGAAGTCCTCGTGTTGCATTCCTTTTTGCGATATTTTTTAAACCTCTCAGGACGAAATTTCGCGTTTCAGGGGTCCAAATGGTGGTGAGTAAAAAAATAATTAAAAACAGGAAAAATGTGTACTTTCGTGTTTTGGTACCCACGAGGACTGTCGCGTAGATCCCCGGACGCGGGGCCCACGTGACTGGGCGCCGCGTCGGGGTACGTGTATAAGAGTATGGAGAGTGCACGGTATGTCGGATGTGATCATACCAGCACTAAAGCACCGGATCACATCAGAACTCCGAAGTTAAGCATGCTTGGGCGAGAGTAGTACTAGGATGGGTGACCTCTTGGGAAGTCCTCGTGTTGCATTTTTTTTTGCGATTTTCTAAACCTCTGTGGACGAAATTTCGCGTTTCGGGAGTCCAAATGGTGGTGAGTAAAAAAATAAGGAAAAACAGGAAAAATGCGTACTTTCGTGTTTTGGTACCCACGCGAACCGTCGTGTAAATCCCCAGACGCGGGCCCCATGGGACTGGGCGGCGCGTTGGGGTACGTGTATAAGAGTATGGAGAGTGCAAGGTATGTTGGATGCGCTCATACCAGCACTAGAGCACCGGATCCCATCAAAACTCCGAAGTTAAGTGTGCTTTGGTGAGAGTAGTACTAGGATGGGTGACCTCTTGGGAAGTCCTCGTGTTGCATTCTTTTTTGCGATTTTTTAAAAACCTCTCTGGACGAAATTTCGCGTTTCGGGGGTCCAAATGGTGGTGAGTAAAAAATATAAAGGATAACATGAAAAATGTGTACTTTCGTGTTTTGGTACCCACGCGGACCGTCGCATAGATCCCCGGACGCGTGGCCCACGGGACTGGGCGCCGCATCAGGGTACGTGTATAAGAGTATGGAGAGTGCAAGGTATGTCGGATGCGATCATACCAGCACTAAAGCACCGTAGCCCATCAGAACTCCTACGTTAAGCGTGCTTGGGCGAGAGTAGTACAAGGATGTGTGACCTCCTGGGAAGTCCTCGTGTTGCATTCCTTTTTGCGATTTTTTAAACCACTCTGGATGAAATTTCGCGTTTCGGGGGTCCAAATGATGGTCAGCAAAAAATAAGGGAAAACAGGAAAAATGTGTTCTTTTGTGTTTTGGTACCCACGCGGACCGTCGCGTAGATCCCCAGACGCGGGGCCCACGGGACTGGGCGCTGCGTCGGGGTACGTGTATAAGAGTATGGAGAGTGCAAGGTATGTCGGATGCGATCATACCAGCACTAAAGCACCGGATCCCATCAGAACTACGAAGTTAAGTGTGCTTGGGCGAGAGTAGTACTAGGATCGGTGACTTCCTGGGAAGTCCTCGTGTTGCATTCCTTTTTGCGATTTTTCTAAACCTCTCTGGACGAAATTTCGCGTTTCGGAGGTCCAAATGTTGGTGAGTAAAAAAATAAGGGAAAACAAGAAAAATGTGTACTTTCGTGTTTTGATACCCACGCGGACCGTCGGGTAGTTCCCCGGACGCGGGACCCACAGGACTGGGCGCCGCGTCGGGGTACGTGTATAAGAGTATGGAGAGTGCAAGGTATGTCGGATGCGATCATACCAGCACTAAAGCACCGGATCCCATCAGAACTCCGAAGTTAAGCGTGCTTGGGCGAGAGTAGTACTAAGATGGGTGACTTCCTGGGAAGTCCTCGTGTTGCTTTCCTTTTTGCGATTTTTTAATCCTCTGGACGAAATTTCGCGTTTCGGGGGTCCAAATGGTGGTCAGTAAAAAAATAAGGGGAAACAGGAAAAATGTGTACTTTTGTGTTTTGGTACCCACGCGGACCATCGCGTAGATCCCCGGACGCGGGGCCCACGGGACTGGGCGCCGCGTCGGGGTACGTGTATAAGAGTATGGAGAGTGCAAGGTATGTCGGATGCGATCATACCAGTACTAAAGCACCGGATCCCATCAGAACTCCGAAGTTAAGCGTGCTTGGGCGAGAGTAGTACTAGGATGGGTGACTTCCTGGAAAGTCCTCGTGCTGCATTCCATTTTGCGATTTTTCTAAACCTCTCTGGACGAAATTTCGCGTTTCGGGGGTCCAAATGGTGGTGAGTAAAAAAATAAGGGAAAACAGGAAAAATGTGTACTTTCGTGTTTTGGTACCCACGTGGACCGTCGGGTAGTTCCCCGGACGCGGGACCCACGGGACTGGGCGCCGCGTCGGGGTACGTGTATAAGAGTATGGAGAGTGCAAGGTATGTCGGATGCGATCATACCAGCACTAAAGCACCGGACCCCATCAGAACTCCGAAGTTAAGCGTGCTTGAGCGAGAGTAGTACTAGGATGGGTGACCTCCTGGGAAGTTCTCGTGTTGCATTCCTTTTTGCGATTTTTTAAACCTCTCTTGACGAAATTTCGTGTTTCGGGGGTCCAAATGATGGTCAGCACGGGACTGGGCGCCGCGTCGGGGTACGTGTATAAGAGTATGGAGAGTGCAAGGTTTGTCGGATGCGATCATACCAGCACTAAAGCACCGGATCCCATCAGAACTCCGAAGTTAAGCGTGCTTGGGCGAGAGTAGTACTAGGATGGGTGACTTTCTGGGAAGTCCTCGTGTTGCATTCCTTTTTGCGATTTTTCTAAACCTCTATGGACGAAATTTCGCGTTTCGGGGGTCCAAATGGTGGTGAGTAAAAAAATAAGGGAAAACAGGAAAAATGTGTACTTTCGTGTTTTGGTACCCACGCGGACCGTCGGGTAGTTCCCCGGACGCGGGACCCACGGGACTGGGCGTCGCGTCGGGGTACGTGTATAAGAGTATGGAGAGTGCAAGGTATGTCGGATGCGATCATACCAGCACTAAAGCACCGGATCCCATCAGAACTCCGAAGTTAAGCTTGCTTGGGCGAGAGTAGTACTAGGATGGGTGACCTCCTGGGAAATCCCCGGTGCATGGCTTGATTTGGTATCCGAGGTGGACCCTTTGATCCATGTGAAGTCCATGTGGCGTCCTCTGATTCGTCGGTGAGTGCCTCCCCTGGATCGATGACGTGGATTGCCATGTTTCCCTTGGTGGCAGCCACCTCCTCAGCTGAGTTGGCATGGTTCCTTCATAGAAGTTGAGTTTCCATCTCTTTTAAGGGGTAAATCACCTACATACAAATAATCTCCAAGGACAAGTAGAACTACATTATTCAAACCTAAATGCTAGTAAACAATGCATATGCCTCCTTTTATGTGAGAGTATTGAGGGTTGGAAATGGTGAATTTCCGCCGTCAACAAACTCCCCCAAGCTAACCTCTTGCTCGTCTCGAAGCAAGACATTAGAGACTTAGGTTGGTAGATCAGGAGTTGCTACAATGTTGTATTCTAAACTTATGGCAAACATACAACAAAGTACTCTACCAAGAGTTGAACAAGTCGGCAATGTTCTTACCTTTCACCTGATACGTGGGGCATATAGCTTTACCTGCCTTGGGTGGTTGAGAGACAGAATGGTTATATAGCATGTGCATAATCACTCATACCTTGATCAGCTATCAATCCGGAGGTTTTGCAAGTTTTTCAAAAGAAAATCAGAGTTCCTCAAATGATACTCTCGGAGCACTCAAAGGTGTATGGTTCCTCACCAAGGCATCAATGTTGCCTTTCTTCACATCCTACTCCTAATAGGCTGTATGTGGAGCTGTAGGTTGGGAAGATGTGGCATACTTGCCTCTCATGTTTTGCTAAGTCAAAGACCGGATCCTTGGAACAAACAAACACACATCCTGATCAAGATGTGCATATGTGTGTGATGGATATGAGCATGGCAAGGTGGATACTAGGCCCGGAAGTGGGTGCTAGATATTGCCATGTTTTATATGAGGAAACGAGGTATTGATGGTAAGGTGGACACTAGCCCTGGAGTAGGTACTAGTTATTACTATCTATATGGTGGAACTCTTTCTCTTGCACATATCAATCCCTTTTTCTCCTTTGAAATTTTTCGAGACTTAGGCTAGCTCTCTTTATTTATTTTTTTCATGCTTTTGAGCATGCTTTTCTTTTCTCTCCTCTTTTTTTTAACTAGCCCTTGGTCTCTATTGGAGATATTTGGAGAGGGATGAATAATGCAAAGATACATAGAGTTTTATTTGAGAAAGAATGCATAGGAATATGGAACAAATGATGAATGCTAACTTCCAGTGTAGAAGTTTTAGCATGAACGTGTACGTGATCTTGATCAGGGGAGTATGAGTTCTAACAAGGGTCACAACAATTTGACAAAGCTCAATGAGAGAACAAGCTGCATATGTGGAGGCTAAGAACTAGAATCTATATATGGCCTTGGATGAGAAATTCTCATCATTGAGGAACTCATCATGTTTTGATTTTTTCAAAAAGCAAAACTCCGGATGTCAAGCATCACTAAGCACAAGATCATAGCACTCTATTATACCATATCATGTCTCACAACAACTTAGGCAAGGATCATGCTTTTTGCTACCCACAGTTTTCAAGCTAAGGTTTGAACATACAAGCCAACAAACTCAAAACTTAGGTAGGATACAAAGTTGTAAGCAAGACATACGAGGAGAATAAACAGAGCAACTATTCATCATTTCAACCATAGAGGCAAAGCATTCTTATTAAGCATATCAAAGCAAACTAAGCAAATGATGATGATGAAAGCAAATGAATATTTTTGGTCTTTTTATTTTGCAGATTTTTTTGGATTTTCATTTATAAGATATTCTGAAAACAAAGGAAGATACAAGTTACCTCAGAATGGGGGTCCTCCCCCAAGCTAGCTTCAGGCTCACTGCGGAGGAGGGAAGAAGAAACCCTGACTCGCGTAGTAAGCCCTCTGCGCCTCCATGTATTGCCACTGATCTTGCCACATGGCTGCTATCCTCTCACCAGCCTGACGCCGCCACGCTGAGGTAGACTCGACATGGGTGTTCAGCGTCTCCTCCAATCCTGTGACCTAGACGGTGAGCTCTCCCATCTGCTGCGCGAGCTGAGCATCGCGTGCATAGGCTGAAGAGTGTCGCTAGAAGGATGAAGACGGAGGTGGACCATCGGAGCTAGAACTAGCTGGTGTGGCCCACTGAGCTCTGCTCGCGCCTGCCCAAGCTGTGCCACTCGCACTCGGCTGGTAGGTGGGCTTATCCCAACCAGGTGCATATCCAGGGGTAACCCCGGATATGTACCCCGCAGGGGCCCCTCCTGCCACCGGTGGTGTAGCAGGCTGTGGCGGAGGCTGAGGCTGTGGTGGTGGTGTTGGATGTGACTACTGCTGCTGCTGCTGCATGTGTGCTCTCTTCGCCGCGCTCCTGGTGGACCTGCCTGAAACACTTGCACGACGGCTTTCCTCTTGTGTAACAAGGGGAATGGTTAGTGACTCCGAATTATACAACCCAAACCCCGGGTTAGGTAACGGGATTTGATTTGTATAGTCCGGAAAGAAGAAAGTCAAAGAATCATTTGGGCCCCTCTTGAGTATATGCCCCTGGATCAAGTATGCCTCATTAATGAGAACTCGGGGCGTCCCGATGAAGGGTACGGGATTCCCGCTAAGAACCCCGAGTCTGAGAGCAATACGAGTCACCAAAGCCGTACACTCAATAGGTCCTATCATCTTGAAATTCGTCAACCACTGTCGAATCATAGCTTTAACGGGACAGACCTTGATCCGGTTCATAGCGGCGTATAATAGCATCATCTCATCGCTGCGCACAGTCCGAACATCCTCTCGTGGAAAGAGTAATGGTGAGCCACTTGTGCCACAGACGGAGAGTGGGATGCACAATATCGTTGCACTGAGGTACAAACTTGCCACTGTAAACAAGACCAGAGATATCTGCCCAGAAAGATTCCCGAACATAACCCTCACAAGCTCGCTTCAAAGAGATAGCACAACGAGGACTAAAACCAAGAAGACGACTAAGATCCTTCCAAGAAAGACGATAATCGACCCCGAAAAGACGAAACTCAATGCCATCCGGGATCTCGGTAAGAGAGCAAAGAAACTGGATGGTGAGGGGCCGAGAGCCAAGCTCTGTGACCGGCACAAACTCCTCCCAACCAAGAGCATTCCAAATGGAAGCAAACTCGAGATTCATACCTGTCTTCTCCATGAGAGTCGGGTCGAAGTCCCTAGGCTTGCTCCTCTTGATCGCCCCGCAAGCTGAGGTAGGGGGTGTCGTCGACGACCTCCTCCGTGGCTTGTGGCTCGGCTTGCTCTTCTTGCTCTTCTTCATAATCCATCGTTGATGGGCTCGGCGTCGGCTCGGCGGGGGTGGATGCACTCATGCTTACCCGCGAACAGGAACATGTCACCCTCCGGAGAGTGTTTGCCGCCCAATTCATGCTAGCACAACAACAAGAGACAACAAGAGCAACTCGGTGATGGATTAGTGAAATCGAATGAAGTTCTTACCGAGCTTGCTCCACTAATAACAATATTTTCAGCAACACAATAGAGAGAGTACTTGACGATCCAATCTCGAGCAAGAAATCCAAGAAAACCAAGAGAGCAAGGAGTAGAGAGGGGAGTGTGAGTGAAGAGTGTTGAATGGGTGAAGAACACCCCCTCTCCCCCTGCTATTTATAGGCAAATGCGCCGGGCATTCAGACATAGCCGTTGGGCAACGACTAGGAGCCGTTGGAGCAAGGTGGGGCCCAGCAGCCGTTGGGCTGCTTCGGCCGAACCTGGGGTCGGCCGAACCCAGGCCGGGCCCACCTGCCCTCTGCCCTTGTTAGTGGCTCCGCAACGGCTAGCTGGGGGCCTGCCTGAGTGCCTCGGCCCAATTTCCCTCGAAATATTTTTCAAATGATTTTTCTTGAATTTTCAAACTCAGAAATTATTTTTAGAAATTTTATTTGGAAAAAGGGAAAAGGGCTAGATAAATCTAGCATGCAGATGCAAGGTTTTTGGGAAATCAAATATGCAATTTTGAAAATAAAATTTGGAAAGGGAAATATGAGATAAGTACCAGCTTTAACCTTTTTGGTAGAAAGGATCCATCATTTTTAGTCCGACGAGTGGGACTCTTCTCAGCAATCAATTCCATTCAGCACCCCACTCCTGAGAAGTAGAGGTTGGTGCCATCTCAATCTTCTGCCATTCTTTCCGAATTTTCTTTAACCTCTTCGACGGAGATTTCCTCCTTGGGGGTGAAGGCTCCGTCCTTCCCCCAAGCTGCTCAACACTATCTTGCACCAAATAGCATTGTTCTTCTTTGTCCTGAAACTTGAACTTCAAGTTCCTCTTCCCAATGCGGAAACAGATGATTCCGGACCCCACATTGATCCTAGCTCGGACATCACTGAGAAATGGTCGCCCAAGGATGAGCGGCATTCCTCCCTCGTCATCCATATCAAGGACTACGAAGTCCGCGAAGACATAAGAGCTCTTGATTTTGACCAATATGCTCTCAACAATTCCTTCTAGATATCATATCGTTGAATCTGCGAGTTGGATAGTTCGTGCTGTTGGAGAGAGAGCTGGATATCCAAGTTGCTCGAACATGGCTTTGGACATGAGATTAACACTTGCACCAAGGTTACAAAGAGCATGCCTGATCTGCTTGTAATAGATTGTGCAAGTGATAGTCGGGTAGCCTGGATCTTTCTTGTGCACTACTACTGATTCCTCCCATGGATCAAGAATTTGTTGTATGGGCTTTCCTGCATAGTCAGAAGCATGTGTCTTCCTAGGTGGCTTACCCCACCTGGTTGACACTACACTAACATTTTCACAAGAGGATATGGGTTGCCCCGGGATCCTCCCGTTATCAGGAGATGGAACCAAAGTAGCCAGCTGAGCCAACTGGGTTTCTAACATTTTGTTGAAACTTAGTTGACTCTTCTGAGCAGAAGAAAAACTATCAAGCTCAACGTTGAGGCTTTCCACAGTTTTATCAAGGGTAGCTAACTTTTTGTTAATACCTTCATTAATCTTAGCATGCCCAAAAACGAGATCTCTCAAGGAGGGTTGGTTAGGATTGTACGAGGTACCTTGGTTACCTCCTTGATAGTAAGGGCGTTGTTGATTCCATGATTGGCCTCCTTCTTGAGGTGGACGATAACCGTTGTTGTTGCCGTTCATGTACATCACTTCCTCCTGAGTCTCCGGACAATAGTTGCCTGAGTGCCCAGTGTTGCCACAGACCTCACAGGTCATGTGAGAGTCCATAGGCAGAGTAGTGGTGGCCATGGCAGCCTTCTCGCTGGTGTAATCATCCAATCTCTTCATGAGAAGATCCATCTTGGCAGTAATCATGTCTGCTTCCTTAACAGTATGAGTACCCCTCGGTCGTGGCTGGAGTCTTTCATCACTCCACCCTTGGTTGGAGACCATCTTCTCCATGAGTAATTTAGCATTATCAATAGTGAGTGAGAAGAATGCTCCTTGAGCAGCAGCATCAATATGGCCTCGGGCTGTCGGTGTCAACCCATTATAGAAGCTTTGAAGAATAAGCCAATCCTCCATCCCATGGTGAGGACAGGCCAGGACATACTCCTGAAGCCTTTCCCAAGCCTCTGGAATAGACTCACTTGCTGCTTGATGAAAACCAGAAATCCTTCCACGAAGAGCATTGGTTTTACCCAATGGGAAGAACTTCTTGAGAAATGCCTCTGAACACTCACTCCAAGTGTCAATAGCTTCACGATTCGCATAGAACCATTGCTTAGCTTTCCCCAGGAGGGAGAATGGAAATAGCCGTAAACGAACAACGTCCATATTTGCACCCCTGATGACGAAAGTGCTGCATAGCTCTAGGAATTGCTGCAGATGAGCATTGGCATCCTCATTTGGCTTGCCACAGAATGGGCTAGCCTGTACCATCGTAATTAGACCCGTCTTGATCTCAAAATTTTCAGTCCCCATTGCCACCTCAGGGCCTTGCAGCACCTGGTCAGCGGAAGGAGCTGAGTACTCATGAAGTGTCTTCTGAGCCATAGCGTTGGACGTGGATGGTACAAAGGTAGCTGGTTCGCCCTCCGGACGAGTACGACGAGGTGAGCCGAAATGAATTGGAGCTTTCCTCACAAGTGACTCGGGATCTTCAGTAAAATTCCCCGGTAGGTCGAAACCAGTCATACACTACCTGTCTTCATCATCCAAAGATAATAGAAGACAATCAAGGTTAGCCTGCATTGAGAGTTGTCCTAACCTACTCAGAGTTTATAAACAGATGCAAAGCATAGTCATGATAATCCTGTGCCTTCCCCGGCAACGGCACCAGAAATGCTTGTTGGCATTTCTTAATGTCACAACTAACGGCACCGGGTTAGCGTGAACATCAAGACTTGCCGAAGGTTAATCTAAACGATCATGAACGAATCCGCAAGCGCACAGATAAACCATTGTAGCATTTCCCCAAGGAAGGAGAGTATTCCAAGGGTATCGTATCCGTGGAAGGCAATGGCGGATATCTTAGACTTTTGCTCTGAATGTAAACCAAGAGATAGATATAGGGAACAACACGCTCAAAGGCAGGGGTAAGATAAAAGATATAAGGGTAGTGTGACACACACACTCAAATCTACCTCTACTCTAGCACACTACGGCTTAGGGGGAACATACGAGTTAGCTCTAGGTTCTAATGTACTAAACATACAAAGCTAGAAGATACAAGAGATGGGCATGAGCATTGCATGAGAGGGATAAGGTTCAGCACCCAGGTACAAATGGGGAGCTAGCCCGTGACGACCAGCACTCTGCGAAACTAGACTTTAGACTCCTACAGCAGGTACCCCAATGCGGAGGTTGCCCTAGGATCCAACAGGGCTGTCACTACCTGAGGACCGACCTCTCGTTATGGGGGGTATGCTCATAACTATTGTAGCCAGACAACCTAGGCACCATGCCTTCGTTGCTGCTAGACTCCACCCGGCCCGGGCTATTGTGACCCAGGGTGAGAGCCATCAGAAGACTGGTCAACTAGACCGAGTATCGTAGCTTGAACACAGACCTCATGCAACACTCTCATGCCATCTAACAAGATCAACTAAGGCTAGACATACAAACAGATATGAACTCTCTTTTGTCTAATCAACAAGATCAAAGGGTCGTGTTCATGAAGAACACGAGCCTCTAACTTATGAACAAACACATAAGGAAGGAGTTTATTACCCTTCAAGTGGATCAAAAGGTAGTGTTCATGAAGAACACGAGCCTCTAAATGATGAACAGAGGATGAACTCAAGAACATATCAAGAATATGATCTACCATAATTTTATATGAAATAGCTGAATAACTGAAGTAGATCAAAGTCATACAAAGAAATAAAGATAAAAGAGAACTCATACCTAGACTTCCAAGAGGACTTGGAACCTAAATGAGAGCTACTCTAGCCTACCCCCTTGCCTTGGAAACTAAGAGTGAGAGGAGATTGAGAGAGTGGTGTGTGAGAAATAGGAGCCCCTCCCTTTCTATTTATAGGCAAAGGCAAGGCTTGCTCAGACGCCCAAATGGCCCCTAAACACCCGGGAGTGAGGCGATGGACCAATAGGGAGCTACCACGTGGAGGGCCAGGATGGGGCCCCCTAGGTCGGTTCGGCCGATCCCAGGGTCGGCCGGCCCCCTAGGGTGGCCCCACCTGGTGGTTTTCCACTGGGTGGCTGCCCTGTGGGGCCTCTGATCCATCCCCGGTCGCGTAGTTCCCCGGACGTGGGGCCCACGTGACTGGGCGCTGCGAGTTGCACCACTCCTTCTTGAAATTTTTATTCATCCCGAAGAGCTTCCTTATGTTGCGGTTGAGGTACTTGAAGTCATCTTCCGCCATGCGCTCCCAATCCTCAATTCGTTGTTGCATGGCGTTGATGGTGTGGAAACACTCATCAAGGGTTGAGAAGAGCTCTGCAATAGCGTTGCGGCATGCCACGCAACACACATTGTGCTCCTCCTCCGGATCATCATCTCCATGGTCTCCACCGTCCGGATCATTACCGCTGCCTGGGTTGCCTCCTTCGCCTTGCCCTTCCGGATGCTCCTCCGGCTCCTCCTTGGGCACCTCCTCCCAAACGTAGAGATCGTTGTCGTCTCTTCTACCGGCTGCCCACGAGCTAGGGCTTCGATCATCGGAGTAATCACTGTCTCCGTAGAAATCCGCCGGCTCGGGGGTCTTCTCCTTGTAGTCCTTCCTCTTCTTCCCAAGGAGTCTCTTTGAGCAGCGAACGGGAGAAGCGGGCTTCTTCTTCTTCTCAACCCAGGGATTTGGGCTGGTGACGCGCCCTCTTGGACCATGCCCTCCACATTGAATCCTCGCGGTTCTCTTCACTTGCTTCTTGGGTTTTGGCACCTCGCACCGGCGAAGCTCCTCCATCGCCGGGGTTGGAGAGGGGAGGCGTACTTCTTCTTCCATGGTCTCTTTCACCTCCTCCTTGTCCTTGGTGCTGCTCGAGGATGCCATGGGTGCTTGGGTGCTTTCGTGGAGGTTGGAGATCGCAATTGAGATGCAAACCTCAAGCTCCCCAGACATCCTTAAATATACTTGGAAAGATTCGACCGAAACCCTCCCTTACCTATTTTTGTCGCCCCCAAAAAGGGAAGACAGGAAAAGGAAATGCACTGAACTGTGTCCCAGAGAAAAATGAGCGAAAACGGGCGAAATGAGGTGGTGGGCCGGTCGGCCTACCCCCTCCTTTGGGCCCCCGCGGCCCAACTTTCGTGGCCCTCGGTGTTTCGTGAATACTAGCCTAGGTGGTGGTAGGGTCCAACTAAAAATTATGAAAAAGGACTCGAAATCAGTACGAAAATAAAAATGAAAACATATTTACAGAAAATTTACCTCGTTTTACGTCTTAGGCTTGACGCTCGGGCTCATCCTCCATGTGATATATATCAATGTAGTCGATGGGCACGATGTCTTGTTCAAGAAAAACCTTTAACCGTTGACCATTAACCACATATTGATCTCCTTTCACGTCCATGATTGTGACCGCTCCACTTGGCGAGACCGAGTGAACGATGTACGGTCCATCCCATTTGCTCTTCAATTTTCCTTTCCCGAATATTTTGAACCTGGAATTATAGAGGAGAACCTTGTCACCTTCTTTGAATTCCTTTGCTCGAAGCCTTTTATCATACCATCTCTTCATTCTTTCTTTGTAGATGGTTGCACTCTCATAAGCTTTGAGCCTCATCTCTTCTAATTCACTTATTTGAATTTTCCGTTTGATTCTCGCGGCATCAAAGTCAAGATTCATCTCTTTGATTGCCTAATATGCTTTATGTTCTAACTCCAAAGGTAAGTGACATGATTTACCATAGACAAATTGATATGGTGTCATACCTATGGGTGTCTTGTATGCCGTCCGATATGCCCACAATGCTCCAACCAATTTCTTTGACCAATCTTTACCTCCCTTTTCAACGGTCTTGTTAAGAATGCTCTTGAGCTGCCTATTTGAAGTTTCCGCTTGACCATTGGTTTGTGGGTGGTAAGCCGTGGCCACTCTATGCTCAATCCCCAACTTGGACAAGCATTTTCTGAAGCTATTTCCTGTGAAGTGTGTTCCTCCATCACTTATCAATACTCGTGGGACTCCATAGCGTGGGAATATAGTATTTTTGATCATGGATATGGATTCTTCAGTTGAAGCTCTTCGACAAGGGATAGCCTCCACCCATTTGGATACATAATCAACCATAACCAAAATATGCTCATATCCATTTGAACTTGTGAAAGGCCCCATGAAGTCAGTCCCCCATACGTCGAATAGATCAATTTGCAAGTTGTAATTCAAGGGCATAACATTTCATTGATTTATATTCCCCGTTCTTTGACATTCCGAACAAGAAGCAACATACCTTTTCGAATCTTCATGCATCTCCGGCCAATAAAATCCACTAGCCCATACCTTTGCTTGAGTCCTAAAATGTCCATAGTGTCCTCCATATTCGCCTGAGTGACACTTTCTCAATATTTCACCTATTTCATCTCTTGGTATACACCTTCGTAAGACTCCATCCGCTCCAAGTCTAAAGAGGTAAGGTGCATCCCAATAATATTTTTGGCTCTCGGCGATCACTCTCCTTTGAGCGTTCCTATCCAAATGATCAAGTGGCATTTTTTGTATGGCTCGAATAATGTTGATCATCCAAGTATCTTTGTCAAGGATGTGATAGAGATGATCATCTCTCATATTATCTTCAATAGGCTCTTTATCATCCTCACGATTCATCCTTGATAAATGGTCGGCCACAACATTTTCCACCCCCTTTTGTCTCTAATTTCCACATCAAATTCTTGTAAGAGAAGGATCCATCGAATCAACCTTGGTTTGGCATCTTTTTTAGACAAGAGATACTTGATCGCCGCATGATCGGTGTAGACAATCACCTTAGAATTCACAATATATGATCTGAATTTTTCAAAGGCAAAAACTACGGCGAGCAATTCCTTCTCCGTTGTTACATAATTTAATTGAGCTCCGTTGAGGGTTTTGCTAGCATAGTAAATAGCATGTACCTTGCCTTCTTTCCTTTGTCCCAACACCGCTCCAACGGCATAGTCACTAGCGTCGCACATTATCTCAAAAGGTTGATTCCAATTGGGCAGTTGGATGACGGGTGCGGTTACAAGAGCTCTCTTTAATGTCCAGAATGCCGCCAAGCACTTCTCATTAAAATTGAATGGCACATCTTTTTGGAGAAGATTAGTCAATGGCTTGGTAATTTTTGAGAAATCCTTGATGAACCTTCTATAGAATCCCGCATGGCCTAAGAAACTCCTCAAAGATTTGACATCCGTTGGGGGTGGAAGTTTTTCAACCGTTTCAACCTTAGCTTTGTCCACCTCAATCCCTCTCTCGAATATCACGTGTCCCAACACTATACCTTGTTTCACCATAAAGTGACACTTCTCCCAATTTAGCACCAAATCAACCTCCGAACATTTAGTGACAACTTTATCCAAGTTTGCTAAACAATCCGCAAAAGATTTACCATAAACGGAGAAATCATCCATAAATACTTCAACAATTTCCTCTATGAACTCCGAAAATACCGCCATCATACATCGTTGAAAAGAGGCTGGATCATTGCATAAACCGAAAGGCATTCTTCTATACGCAAATGTTCCATAAGGGCATGTGAATGTTGTCTTATGTTGATCATCCGGGTGAATAGGTATTTGCATGAACCCCGAGTACCCATCAAGAAAGCAAAAATATGCATGATTTGCTAACCTCTCAAGCATCTCGTCGATGAACGGTAGGGGGAAGTGATCTTTCTTCGTTGCTTTGTTCAATTTTTGATAGTCAATACACATCCTCCACCCGGTCACGGTTCTTTGCGGTATCAATTCATTCTTCTCATTTTTCACCACGGTCAAACCTCCTTTCTTAGGCATACAATGTACGGGGCTCACCCATTCGCTATGTGGCACCGGGTAGATGATTCCGGCGTCCAACAACTTGACAACCTCCTTCTTCACTACCTCTCGCATGGCATGGGTTAACCTCTTTTGATGGTCCACTACAGGCTTGCATTAATCCTCCATAGGTATGCGGTGAGTGCAAAATGCTGGGTTGAGTCCTTTGATGTCATTAATCGAATATCCCATCACTTTCTTGTGCTTCTTCAATAAATTCAGCAACATATCATTCTCCTCGGGACTCAATTCATCACTCACAATCACGGCATAAGTCTTGTCCGGCCCCAAAAATTCATATTTCAATCCCTTGGGCAATGGCTTAAGATCCACCTCCCGTGCTTGTGGTTCCTCATGTACAATTTCTCCAAGATCTTCAAATTTATCCTCCTCTAAGCTTCCGTCTTGCGGTTCTAGTCCTCTAACTCTTCATCCAACTCATCATTAGATTGATTCTCCATAGCTCTTTGTAGCGGATCCCTGAAAGTTTCAACAAAATGAAGGCTCCCTACCTCTTCGTCATCAAGAGGTAGGGGTGAGGCAATTCTAGAAGCGGGAAGGAAATTTTATGTGTGATTATTTCCATCAAGATTAATAGTTACTTTTCCTTTTTCGGCATCTAAAACGACATTAACCAACTTAAGAAAAGGTCTACCAAGAATTACATGATCATTCTTATCATAGTAGACATCAACAACGAAGAAATCGGTTGGAATACATTTTTTAGAAAATAAAACTTCTAGGTCACGAGCAATTCCTAGAGGTTTAACAATTCTACCATCTCTCATAATTAATTTAGTAGAGGTTGGAACTAGGTCAATGGTGTGATCATGAATTTTACCAAAAATCTTAGAAGACAAGACACTTACTTGTGCTCTAATGTCGCATAACGTCTTACAATTAATGTTGTTAACCTTGCAATCTATACATGGCGATGTCTTCTCTTCTTCATCGGATCCTATGGCAAAAATTTCAGTGAGGCGGGCGAATAGTGACGCCTCGGGCTTGATTCCCATGATTCTTTTATCTTTGACCACATGGTCCGGATCAACTTCTTCTTCGCTAAAGAGTTTTTGAAGGACCTCCCCGATTGTCTCTATGTTGTATGAATGTTCCACTTGTTTTTCCGGCGGAAAGTCTATCTCCAAAGCTTTTGCCATCCCTTTTTGATTAGGAAATGGTCTCCTCTTGTCAAAGACTTCTCCAAAATCTAGTGGGATCCAATCCATTTGCTCGAACTCCCTTAGTGGCTTTGCGCTTGACATAGTCCTTTCATTTGCTTTGCTTGTCTCGGCGTGATCACTCTCCGGGACAGTTCTAGTTTCCTCATGTTTGGCTTCTTCAACCTTTCTTGGGATTGGTTCCTCTTTCTTCTCTTCTGGGGCCGTATTTCTGAAAATTGCAGCAAGGGGTGCCACACTTGTGTCGCATTCCGGCTTTCCCGAAAGTCGTATTTCCCAATCTCTTCGCATGGCTGCCGCTTTACTTATTTTTTGTAGAAGTTTGGCAGCTTCCGTGAGTGTTTTCTCCATGAGATCCTCTCCTGCACACATTTGAACGTATTCCATGCAACTAGGGGTTAGGGAAAAAAGAATGTATGTAATAGTACGTCACCCGAGAATCCGAGTCTTGGTCCTTGTTCAACTAGTTTGTTGAATCGATTCCATGCTTGATCGATCCCCTCTTCTTCTCCTTGCTTGAAAGTCATCACTTGCATTCTTATGTGTTGAACCTTGGTTATAGGGAAGAACTTGGCACAAAATTTCTTTACCAATTGATCCCAATTTCCCTCGGCTTCGAAAGACGCAAATGAATACCACTTTGTTGCTTCATCGGCAAGTGAGTAGGGAAAAAGATTCCATTTAAACCAAGTGTCGGGAACTCCCTCTTGTCGCACCGTATTGCACAATGTCGTGAAGCGCTGGATATGTCTATATGGATTGTCCGTCTCCATCCCTCGGAACGGATTAGTTGCTGCCATCTTGATGATTTGAACTCTAATTTCGTACCTTGTCACTTTGAGAATCGAATCCGACTCTTGTACCTTGATGTCCTCACATCGAGGGCTGGCATAGTCTCTTAGTGATTTTTCCGGTTCCTCCAAAGGATTTCCAATGAGCGCCATCTAGACAATCAAAAACAAAAAAACAAAAGAGTGTGTTTTTCTAGAACACAAAAGTTAGATGTTAGTAATCAACAAAATCAATGAGAGATTAAACGAAGTAAACTGGCTTGCTCCCCGGCAACGGCGCCAGAAAAAGGGGCTTGTTGACAGTTCAAAACCGCGTTCAACTTCACCGCAAGTCCACGGAGTGACTTGGTGCCTTTTTCACCAAGGGAGGGGACCCCCTAGGTTCTTGTCAATCCACGGAGCAAGGGAATTACTTGCGTTTAACCTAACACTAACTTAGTCGATTAGGGACTTTATGATGTAAAGATTAATCTATAAAGTAAAGGCAAACTAACCCTAGATTATGTTAAAGAGAAAGACAAAGGTGTTCACGAGTATGAAAGACGTATGCCCATGGAGTCTAGGTACTTGAGATGGAATCACCCTAAAACATGGTAAAACCCCGATCCAATCTATCTAAGGATGTGAACAAAGAGTTAAGTGTTTCCCTTCCCTCGTACTTGTCACTACGCGAAGGTAATCGTCTCTAACGCTAATGAACACGGTATGTTGATGTGATCTACGGGAGCAACCCCGATTGGCAATGGTAGCTAACCTTAAACATTATCAACATGAAGATATGATAGATAAAGATCCAAACAAAGAGTGAGTGACTACATGTCAAGATCCATTACAACTCCATGGACAAATGATTACTTTACCCCCATCAAGATGCTAGGCATGGCACCATTGAACATGGTGGATGCCTCCGATGGAGTCCGTCTCTCGGTGTCCTTCAACTCCGGCGGCGCCGTGGCAAGGCCCCGGTGTCCTCCGTTGATCTTGGTGATGATCCTCGTGAATCTTCACCCTCTCGATCAACTCTCTTCCTTATGTTTGATCTCCTGAGGCTTCTCTGGTCGTCTTTCACGAATGGCTCCTCCCCTCAAACAATTAGGGTTCCGCGAATATATCACCGAAGAAAGGCGGCAGCGAATCGAGGCAGAGAGGGGGTGGGCCGACCGGCCTGGGCCGGCCGGCCTGGCCCACTTTCGGCCCAGTTCGCCTCCGTCTTTTGCCACATGTTGTTTCTTGCACTTTGGGGTTTTTCCTCCTTCGGATATGGGCTTTGGACGTCGTTATCTCCGCGACCAAGTTAAGGGGTGTTTATGGATGATCTTCCGGTCTTTTCATCTTGGTCCTCGGAGATTCTTCTTTGAAGCTCATTGGTCCTTGCCACCTTTGGAGTCAAGTTCACGCACGGTCGGAGCCTCTTGATCATCATGTAAATCGTCCTCCGAACTGAATGTATTTCTTCTCATTTAGTGCATGAATTCCTGCGTAAACATCATACTCCAAAACACACATCCAACGATGAACTTGTTATAGCATTAGTATGCCTAGTGGCGGGTTAGTTCCAAAATGAAATCCAGAATATAACATAACAAGTGTTCTTGGTTGACGGAAATCGACCGCCAACACCCATCAAGATTCCGGACTTTACTAAGAGCTTCGGATTAAAACTCGAAGGTTTATGGATTTTGTTTTGTTTTCTTTCATTTTTGGTTGCTTTTGTATACTATGCTTCCTTATCCTGCTTTTTCCTTATCGTCCTTCGCATTCTTTCAGATATTGATGTTCTACTAATAGAAGATGCTGCCAATGAAATTCTTGGCCCTGCCAGCCTTAAAGAGGATAATGATATCATTAACCGAATTGGCGGTCGCCGCGACAACCGCGTCTTTCAATTCTTCGATATTGCTGCCGGTGATCGTCAAGTCTCCGTCACACGCCGTGAAGCTGCCGCCAAGCACGCCGCGAAGAAGGGTTCCGTCACTGTTGCGAAACCCTCGGTTGTTGCCGCGCCTTCTCGCCCAGGCAAAAGACGTGCGAAGGCTGCAAGTAACCGCCAACCTAAGCGCCGTCGCAAGCAAAGGTCCGCTTCTCCTGAGACCGTTTCATCTAGCCCCGATGGTAGTGATGGCAATAAAAGTAATGAAAATGTTGGTGATCCTGCGTTGTGTGGGCGGAGTACCTGAGTGTCTGACCAGGGGTATATAGAAGAACAAGTTGATGTGACTTCGCTGTCACCACCTCAGGCTACAGCTGCTGGTACCCTTGCTCGGCCCTTTGACATTGATATTAGTGATCGTGAACCGGAGAGTGATGAAGAGCCGACCTCTCTTCCTAAAACTAGTGCCAAAGCGCCTGTCTCTGTCGAAGGTGCTCCTAAAGATTCTGTACCTGCTGAACGGCTTGCTCCTTCTTCTTCGCGCAAGGTTATTGCCGTGTTTGCTACTGATGCCGGTGAAAGTGACAGCAGCTTTGATACTGATTCTGACAGCGGTCGATGAAGTGCTAGTGTTTTTGTTAGCGTCGATTCTCCCACTACTGTTGCACACCGTATTGGGATTCCGCAGGGTTCCAGACTTCTCAGAGATCACAAGAGAAAACTGCTTCAATTTTGCAGCGATGACCATGAGCGTGCTTTACTTCAAGAGGCTGGCCAATCTTTCAGTTTTCCTATTGTGGAAGAAGATTTGGGTCGAGAGGGTGCTGATGAAGTCTTAACGCAAGCTCAAGATCTTGCCATGAAAACCTTCGTGGCTTGCAGAGCTACTCAGCATCGTTGTCGTGCTGACATTCATCAATTGGATCTTCATAATCAGACTACCTCTTCTGCCCTTGAGAAGGAAATTGCTATGGTCAAGAACCTCCAGAAAGATAAGGATGACCTTGCTACTGCTCTAGAAGATGAGAAAACGAAAAGTGTAGCCTTGTCATCGAAAATAGCTTCTCTTTCGAAGAAAAACAACTCTCTTCAAAGCGAAGTTACCAGATTGAAAGAAGCTGTTGAGAGCGAAAGGAAGAAAAGTGAGGGAGTTAAGGGTCTGTACGAAGGTAAGCGGAAGGAGCTTGACGAGCTGAAAACCACTCATGCTGCTCTTATCAAGGAACACGATGAATATTGCGATGAAGTGCAAAAACATATTGTTCCAGTTTGCAAGAAGGTTCATGATCTTCTCGTGGACTTCGGTGTTGGCATTTCTTAATGTCACAACTAACGGCACCGGGTTAGCGTGAACATCAAGACTTGCCGAAGGTTAATCTAAACGATCATGAATGAATCCGCAAGCGCACAGATAAACCATTGTAGCATTTCCCCAAAGAAGGAGAGTATTCCAAGGGTATCGTATCTGTGGAAGGCAATGGCAGATATCTTAGACTTAAGCTTTTGCTCTGAATGTAAACCAACAGATAGATATAGGGAACAACACACTCAAAGGCAGGGGTAAGATAAAAGATATAAGGGTAGTGTGACACACACACACACACACACACTCAAATCTACCTCTACTCTAGCACACTACGGCTTAGGGGGAACATACAAGTTAGCTCTAGGTTCTAATGTACTAAACATACAAAGCTAGAAGATACAAGAGATGGGCATGAGCATTGCATGAGAGGGATAAGGTTCAGCACCAAGGTACAAACGGGGAGCTAGCCCGCGACGACCAGCACTCTGCGAAACTAGACTTTAGACTCCTACAGCAGGTACCCTAACGCGGAGGTTGCCCTAGGATCCAACAGGGCTGTCACCACCTGAGGACCGACCTCTCATTATGGGGGGTATGCTCATAACTATCGTTGCCAGACAACCCAAGCACCATGCCTACGTTGCTGCTAAACTCCACCCGGTCCGGGCTATTGTGACCCAGGGTGAGAGCCACCAGAAGACTGGTCAACTAGACCGAGTACCGTAGCTTGAACACAGACCTCATGCAACACTCTCATGCCATCTAACAAGATCAACTAAGGCTAGACATACAAACAGATATGAACTCTCTTTTGTCTAATCAACAAGATCAAAGGGTCGTGTTCATGAAGAACACGAGCCTCTAACTTATGAACAAACACATAAGGAAGGAGTTTATCACCCTTCAAGTGGATCAAAAGGTAGTGTTCACGAAGAACACGAGCCTCTAAATGATGAACAGAGGATGAACTCAAGAACATATCAAGAATATGATCTACCATGACTTTATATGAAATAGCTGAATAACTGAAGTAGATCAAAGTCATACAAAGAAATAAAGATAAAAGAGAACTCATACCTAGACTTCCAAGAGGACTTGGAACCTGAATAAGAGCTACTCTAGCCTACCCCCTAGCCTTGGAAACTAAAAATGAGAGGAGAATGAGAGAGTGGTGTGTGAGAAATGGGAGCCCCTCCCCTTCTATTTATTGGCAAAGGCAAGGCTTGCTTAGACGCCCAAATGGCCCCTAAACACCCGGGAGTGAGGCAATGGACCAATAGGGAGCTGCCACGTGGAGGGCCAGGATGGGGCCCCCTAGGTTGGTTCGGCCGATCCCAGGGTCGGCCGACCCCCTAGGGTGGCCCCACCTGGTGGTTCTCCACTGGGTGGCTACCCTGTGGGCCCTCTGATCCATCCCCGGTGCATGGCTTAATTTGGTATCCGAGGTGGGCCCTTTGATCCATGTGAAGTCCATGTGGCGTCCTCTGATTCCTCGGTGAGTGCCTCCCCTGGATCGATGACGTGGATTGCCATGTTTCCCTTGGTGGCAGCCGCCTCCTCAGCTGAGTTGGCATGGTTCCTTCATAGAAGTTGAGTTTCCATCTCTTTTAAGGGGTAAATCACCTACATACAAATAATCTCCAAGGACAAGTGGAACTACATTATTCAAACCTAAATGCTAGTAAACAATGCATATGCCTGCATTTATGTGAGAGTATTGAGGGTTGGAAATGGTGAATTTCCACCGTCAACAAACTCCCCCAAGCTAACCTCTTGCTCGTCTCGAAGCAAGACATTAGAGACTTAGGTTGGTTGATCAGGAGTTGCTACAATGTTGTATTCTCAACTTATGGCAAACATACAGCAAAGTACTCAACCAAGAGTTGAACAAGTCGGCAATGTTCTTACCTTTCACCTGATATGTGGGGCATATAGCTTTACCTACCTTGGGTGGTTGAGAGACAGAATGGTTATATAGCGTGTGCATAATCACTCATACCTTGATCAGCTATCAATCCGGAGGTTTTGCAAATTTTTCAAAAGAAAATCAGAGTTCCTCAAATGATACTCTCGGATCGCTCAAAAGTGTATGGTTCCTCACCAAGGCATCAATGTTGCCTTTCTTCACATCCTACTCCTAATAGGCTGTATGTGGAGCTGTAGGTAGGGAAGATGTGGCATACTTGTCTCTCATGTTTTGCTAAGTCAAAAACCGGATCCTTGGAAGAAACAAACATACATCCTGATCAAGATGTGCATATGTGTGTGATGGATATGAGCATGGCAAGGTGGATACTAGGCCCGGAAGTGGGTGCTAGATATTGCCATGTTTTATATGATGAAACGAGGGATTGATGGTAAGGTGGACACTAGCCCTAGAGTAGATACTAGTTATTACCATCTATATGGTGGAACTCTTTCTCTTGCACATATCAATCCCTTTTTCTCCTTTTGAAATTTTTCGAGACTTGGGCTAGCTCTCTTTATTTATTTATTTTTGCCATGCTTTTGAGCATGCTTTTCTTTTCTCTCTCTGTTTTTTAACTAGCCCTTGGTCTCTATTGGAGATATTTGGAGAGTGATGAATAATGCAAAGATACATAGAGTTTTATTTGAGAAAGAATGCATAGGCATATGGAACAAATGATGAATGCTAACTTCCAGTGTAGAAGTTTTAACATGAACGTGTACATGATCTTGATCGGGCGAGTATGAGTTCTAACAAGGGTCACAACAATTTGACAAAGCTCAATGAGAGAACAAGCTGCATATGTGGAGGCTAAGAACTAGAATCTACATATGGCCTTGGATGGGAAATTCTCATCATTGAGGAACTCATCATGTTTTGATTTTTCAAAATGGAAAACTCCGGATGTCAAGCATCACTAAGCACAAGATCATAGCACTCTATTATACCATATCATGTCTCACAACAACTTAGGCAAGGATCATGCTTTTTGCTACCCACAGTTTTCAAGCTAAGGTTTGAACATAGAAGCCAACAAACTCAAAACTTAGGTCGGATACAAAGTTGTAAGCAAGACATATGAGGAGAATAAACAAAGCAACTATTCATCATTTCAACCATAGAGGCAAAGCATTCTTATTAAGCATATCAAAGCAAACTAAGCAAACGATGATGATGAAAGCAAATGAATATTTTTGGTCTTTTTATTTTGCAGATTTTTTTGGATTTTCATTTATAAGATATTCTAAAAACAAAGGAAGATACAAGTTACCTCAGAATGGGGGTCCTCCCCCAAGCTAGCTTCAGGCTCACTGCGGAGGAGGGAAGAAGAAACCCTGACTCGCGTAGTAAGCCCTCTGCGCCTCCATGTATTGTCACTGATCTTGCTGCATGGCTGCTATCCTCTCACCAGCCTGACGCTGCCACGCTGAGGTAGACTCGACGTGGGTGTTCAGTGTCTCCTCCAATCCCGTGACCTGGACGGTGAGCTCTCCCATCTGCTGTTGACGGTCGAAGAGTGCTGCTTTTACACTGTCAATACCTGCATAAAATAAATGTAAAAGGATCATCAACACTAGAATAGGGCTTGATACTGATGATTTCCACAAGTGTTGGTGTTTCTAGCTTTTGTTGCAGAATGCACCGAAATGCGTGCCTAATGGTACAGTTGAGAGCAAGTAGTCCAATGGCTATTAAAGGACATCATCATAAACATCCTCAAATGCCAATTTGGACTGCACCATTGCGACGGGCTCGTCGAGACGATCGAAATGGACATATTATATGCCTACATCGGAGTCTGGATGAGAAAGATATGCACAAGACAATATATCTTGTGAGCTCGGTGGGACCCACACCAGACCATGTGGTGGCATGTGCCACATTGGATGCCATGTGTCCATGACACTTCATCAATCCATGTGAAGCAACTCCCGACGAATCAGACACCGCCACGTGTGCAGCACAAGGATCCAAGGGCCCACCAGGGACCCAAACCACCTCCAAACTCGGCATGCACCTAGAACCGTCATAAGGGCCCACATATCAGTCACCCAGAGAAAGAACAAGCCAGAAGGAGGTGGGCTAGGGTCGGCCGAACCCAGGTTCGGCCGAACCCTTTTTGCCACCGTTCGCCATCTGCTTCCACGTGGTGCTTCCTGGTTGATCCCTTGCAACGCCCCGGGGTGGATTGGTGACATGGCGCCTGTTTATTGGCCGAAAGAAGGTCGGTTTGGTTCCTTCCCCTGGAAGCTAGAGAAGAGTGCATTGAAAGATTCTTTGCCATGTGTCACTCTCCTATTGGTGGCGCCCAAGGATGGCTGAAAATGTGGAGGCAAATGGTGCCAAAGGCAAGCCTCTCCCTCCTCTATAAATAGGAGGGGAGGGGCTCCATTTTGGAGCACACTCTTCTCCTCCTCCTCTTCATTTTGGCTTGGAGCCTCTCTCTTTAGGAGAGGAGAGCTCTTTGTATAGGATTAGTGCTAGGAAGTGAGGTGGGAGGCTTGAGGCCATGTCATGATTCATGACATCTTCCTCAAGAACGATCCTCAGCGGTGCCTTTGTTCTTCAACTAGACTAAACTGAGTATTTCGATATTTCCTATTTAGACTAAAGTCGTATGCATGCTTAGATTGCTGTGTTCTTGTGTTCTTCGTTTGTTCTTGGTTTAGAGGCTTGTGTTCTTCAAACACAACCCTTTCGATCCAGTAGTCTTAGATCATAAGTTTGCATCTAGTTTGCCAGCTTGTCTATTAGAGTAAAGTGAAGCTCCTGCATGTCTCTAGTTAGATCAAAGTGCATTCGTGATCTTGCATGAGTGATAGAGCATACCTTGAGCTAGTGTCAGTATCTCCCTCGCGGATTCGTAGGAATAGTGAATGGTGTAGACGAGGTGTCTGGACCATAAGCTACCCTTCGAAGACCACGTACGATCGTAGCCTAGAGGTAGGCAGCAGTGGTGACAGCCTGTTGGACCCTTTGTCAACCCTCTTACGTCGCGTGCCGAGTTGGGCTCGAGCCAGCACAAAGGCCTTGTGCTTGGTGCCCTAAGTGAGTGTTATACCTGAGAGAACGTAACTAGACTCTGCGCCTGGTCCGAGCAGATCCTTTCTACCTATCCTATCCATCAGAGTTGTGTCCTTGGATCATCTATACTAGAGTAGGAGATAGTGCACACTGTTCCTTGGATTTGATTCCCTTGGAATACTCTCCTTCCTTGGGGAAGTGCTACATCGGTATTTTCGTGCGCTTGCGGTATACCCGGTCATTCTTATACACCCCCTCTAGGTGTATAACTAGTGGTGACGTTGAGAAATGCCAACAAGCATTTCTGGCGCCGTTGCTGGGGAACGGTTGCTGTATCTATCTTCGAGCCTAGTGGTCCTCGTATTTATCTTTTTCATTTTCTTCTACCTTCACCCCCGTTACCCATCGAGTTATCCTTTTTGTTTCTTTTCTTCTACCTTTACCCCCGCTACCCTTTGAGATGCCTTCCTTTTCAAAGCTTCTCTACCTCAAGGGGTGAGTTCGAAGAGCCATCATCATCTTCATCATCTGGCTTTGAACTCCCCCCTTGGCTTTTTAGCCATGGTTCAAGATTGACCATTCTTTGGAGCAATCAATGAAGACTCCTACCTCCATTTGGAGGAATTTGAGGAACTGTGTTCTAGTCTGGCTATGCCAGGCATGACACAGGGCACCGTGAGGTGGAAGTTGTTTCCTTTCTCCCTCATAGGAGAGGCAGAACAATGGTACGCCCGCACTATAGAAAGTGTGAGCGGTGATTGGGGAGAACTCCGAGGTAACTTTTGCCACTCGTTCTCTCTCATGGAAAGGACGGAGCAATGGTACACTCGTGTAGCTTCTCTTCCAATAAATATCCTCGATTTCGAGAAATTAGAGGAGGAGTCCCTAGGAGCGGCATGGGCTAGGTTCCTACACCTTTTGGTGTCGACACCTGGTCCGTCTTTACCCATGGATGTGTCATTATACATCTTTTGTGTGGGTCTAGACATGGATTCTGCCCTCGATCTAGACGTTATTACTGGAGGTTTGTTTGTGGAAAAAACTCCAATGGAAGGAAGAGAGATTCTAGATTCCCTCTTAGAAAACTCTTCTGTCCCTATTGATCACAACGAACCCAACCAAGAATCCGAGTCGAGCGATGAGGGTCCCTCAACATCCAAGTCTGAGTCTTCATCTTCTGAATCCTAAGTCTTGTCTGATGAGCCCTCTCATGAACCCCGAACACCAAAGGAAGAAGAAATTCAACCTTCGGTGTTCACTTGCAAATTCGAGGATGACCCATCTAGAAATCTTTCAGACACCTCGAATTCTTTTGGTGCCCAATTAGGGGAGGATCCTTATTCTGTCCATGCCGATCATTCTAAAAATCTTCCGACAGAACCTTCCCTTAGGCCTGTGGTGCCACCTCTACCTCCTGATCCTCCTGACAAAGCATATCCTGAGGAGGCCATGAGAGAGGAATGGTCAGAGAGAGTGACACGATTTTCCTAGGCAACTTGGAATAGCTCACCTTCTCTGGTTGTCTCTTGCTCTATTAGAGGCACTGTCGTAGAGGCCCATTGTAACCCCATCATGGAGGTTAACATTTTGCCATGGCACTTAGCGGAAACTCTTTTGGGTAGAGTCCCGCTAGCACCATCCGACAAACTCCTCAAGACCTGTCCGTTTGGACGTGTTCTTGAATGTCGGGGGATTGCAAGTGCCGTGCCACTTATCATAGACGGGATCGAGGCTACCTTAGACTTTCACATCTTCGATGTCCTTGATCTCGATCTTCTCCTGGGCTCCCCTCTAGAGCAGCTCTTCGATACATCTTTAGGGAGCCTAGATGATAAGCTTAGGGGAGTCGCTTCTGCCACTGCTACCCCTTGTCCGGGACATCTTATGGCGAAGCCTCTTCCCCAGTAAAACCCGCTCGAGAAGACGACGCATACATCTCCGTTCACATCATCCGAGCCCGTTCTCATTAAGGTTGTAGAATGTTCTACCCCTCGTGAGGATGACTCGGAAGACTCTCTTCACTTTTGTGAAGGCGAACGATCGTCACCCCTCTTGACCGAGTTTTAGCCTCTTCCCGATGGCCCATATCATGTTGCTTTCGATCATGATCGAGAGTCAACATCGAGCTTCCACGATGACTCTCTTGAGATAGAGAATTCATGGGCCATGGAACCTTTTGAGGCACTGACTCTGGAGTCCGGAGGAAAGGGTCCCACACACGAGCATGGTAGCTTCATTCTTGATTCACCATACAGACCATGCTCGCATCATGTCCCTCCAGAGTCAGACTTGCTTAGTGCGCTGAGCACACGTGAGGGCTGCAATCACCTTATGGTCCTCTTTTGTAGAAAGTTCAGAAGGTTGGTTGTAGATGTATATGTCTGCCATAAGCATATCAGATTTCGTGTGTGCACTGTGGCACTAACCTTGCAGCTAAAGCTTTACTGATACATCAAGGATTGGTGGTGAGACGGGAATGACACCACCAACAATAGCTGCAAGATGAAATTCCCATGGTCGAGCTTATGACCTTAAATAAACAAAGCACTCCCAGGAGATAGCCAGGATTAGGTTAGGTTTTATTTTCCTTTTCGAATAAAACCAAGAACATGTTTTTAGGATAAGTTGTCCTTCGGGTATTTTTGGTCACTAACCTTTTAGGTGGAGATTGAAAAGAAAGATGGACAGGTGATGCCTACGAACATGTGAGCCACATCAGCTACAACATCTAGATACGCTTTGGTGAGGGAACGGTTACAAAAGGAAGCTTGATCGCCACACACTTGAGTTTTGTTGCCGGGCAATGCAAACTTCAAGTGTGGGGGAGGTATGTGAGCATCCTGAGTAAACTACCTCCTCTACCAAATCTTATCCTGGTGTGGAGATGATGTCAGCTCTTGCATCTTGCCCACTAGCTAGGTAAGTCCTGCTTTTGACATTAAACAAAGCCCTTCCGGGAGGTTCCCGAGATTCACCGTCTTATGCTCATGCTTATGTCCCTTGTTGATGATAGCTTGATCATGCTTTTATGCTTCCTTTATCTTTTGTTCGTATGCTCTGGTTTGAATGTGTGTTTCACAAATATACATTCATAGGTTGTTTTAGATTAAGCATGGTGCTTAGGTTAAAACTGTCTTCTTCAATCAAAACAAGACATGGTGTCGAGTTTTGATTGATGAACCTTAGAGTTATATTTTCATAGATCTTGGTTGCATATATTCCGACTAACCCCTGCAGAGAATTGTCAAATTTGAATGGGTAAGTCATTGAGCTAAATTCAAATGGGAAGGTAAGATGAGGTGTCAGATTCATGTTGCACATCATGCAAAGGTGGTACATATGACCTCTCGAAGGTCCAAGGTAAGTATATTCCCCTTTGTTTATGGAATGCAATCTTGATCTAACCCTTCTTGAGCAAATGACATGGTGACAATAAAAAACAAAAAATATTTGAATTTGAATAAAGGCTCTATGGTTCTTGAACCGGTAGAGTCCCTCTTTTGTTTCCACTTTTTGTTTGAAGAATAGCACCAGGATCAACCACCAGTGTGGGGGAGTTCTCTCGAACTCATCATCGACATATCCACTCGAGAACTCCCACACAGGCGCTGCACAACATTGACTACGCCTTCATGACAAGAGCAAGGTAAACTAGAGTGACCCGGCTGCCCTCTGGTCAGCCGAATCACCACTGGTCTTCCTTGATCTCTTATCCTTCAGAAGCGATGGTATGTACATGCTTTATCTCACTCTATCTTATCCATGAGTTTGATTGAATTTCAATTCATATCCTTTATATCAAACTCAACAATTTGTGCTATGCTTGCTCTACATGATTCCTCTGGTTGGCTTGCATATGTTTTATTCCTTACTTGTCATCTTGATGCTTGTGAACAAATATCATTAGGGAACTCATGCTTATCTAAGTAGTTGACATTTGTGATGAGGTTTGATGATATGATCTTCGCTCTGAATGTTTGAGTGCTTGGGAATTTTATTTGAAAAATCATGAAAACCCTTTGCAAAGCTCCTCTTTGATATGCCACCGTCCCACTAAAGCCATATGATATTCATAGTTGAAAACCTTCTACTCATATGCTGCTTGTTGTTGCATTGAGCTTTGTCAAATTCTGTGACCCTTGTGAGAATTCTTTTCATTACTTTCATGATCAAGATTCATGTGCACACCACCTATATCCCCTTGCTAAGCTTCTACACTGGAAGTTAGCATTGTACCCTTCATCCATTTCATAAAAATAAGGCTCCATATGTGGTGTGACATCTCTCTCCAAAAGTATCCTTCAAAAGAGACATGGGCTATGAAAAAAAAAGAGAAACACACATGCTCAAAGCATGATGAAAAAAAGAGAAGAAGAAGAAAGAATAGCCCATGTCCAAAATAAAGGACAAATAGGAGAGAGATGAGATCATGCAAAAAGGAGTTCCATATCATAGATGGTAATAACTAGTATCCATTCCGGAGCTAGTGTCCACCTTACCATCACCTCAGCTTCCATCATATATGTATGGTAATATCTAGCACCCATTCCGGGCCTAGTATCCACCTTACCATACTCACCATATCCATACACATGCACATCTTGATCTGATTGTATGATTTGATCTTCTCCGTGGATCCAGTTTTTGACTTTGCAATATATGTGATGCAAGTATGCCTTATCCTTTATCCTACCTTGAGCTCCACATATAGCCATCATTAGAGGTAGGATGAAGAAAGGCAATCTAATGCCTTGGTGAGGACATGTACACATTGAGCGATCTGAGAGAATCAAATGAGGAGCTAAGCAAGGTTTGTTTTGAAAATTTATTACAAAACCCCAAGTTACTTAACATCATGAGTAGGAGTGATTCGATTCATGACCGTTCCATTCCTCAACTGCCCAAGATAGCATGATAGACACATCAGAGTTCACAAGTACAAGCCATGGTTTGGAATATCTCTTATGCTCGCTTCATACCTTTGGATATCATGTCTCACCTTGACCAGACTCCCTTTACTCGGGACGAGCAAAGGTCAAGTGTGGGGGTGTTGTTGACGGTCGAAAAGTGCTGCTTTTACACCGTCAATACCTGCATAAAATAAATGTAAAAGGATCATCAACACTAGAATAGGACTTGATACTGATGATTTCCACAAGTGTTGGTGTTTATAGCTTTTGTTGTAGAATGCACCGAAATGCGTGCCAAATGGTTCAGTTGAGAGCAAGTAGTCCAATGGCTATTAAAGGACATCATCATAAACATCCTTAAATGCCAATTTGGACTGCACCATTGCATGCTTAGATTGCTGTGTTCTTGTGTTCTTCATTTGTTCTTGGTTTAGAGGCTTGTGTTCTTCGAACACAACCCTTTTGATCCAGTAGACTTAGATCATAAGTTTGCATCAAGTTTGCCAGCTTGTCTATTAGAGTAAAGTGAAGCTCCTGCATGTCTCTAGTTAGATCAAAGTGCATTCGTGATCTTGCATGAGTGATAGAGCATACCTTGAGCTAGTGTCAGTATCTCCCTCGCGGATTCGTAGGAATAGTGAGTGGTGTAGACGAGGTGTCTGGACCATAAGCTACCCTTCTAAGACCACGTACGATCATAGCGTAGAGGTAGGCCGCAGTGGTGACAGCCTGTTGGACCCTTTGTCAACCCTCTTACGTCGCGTGCCGAGTTGGGCTCGAGCCAGCACAAAGGCCTTGTGCTTGGTGCCCTAAGTGAGTGTTATACCTGAGAGAACATAACTAGACTCTGCGCTCGGTCCGAGCAGATCCTTTCTACCTATCCTATCCATCAGAGTTGTGTCCTTGGATCATCTATACTAGAGTAGGAGATTGTGCACACTGTTCCTTGGATTCGATACCCTTGGAATACTCTCCTTCCTTGGGGAAGTGCTACAGCGGTATTTTCGTGCGCTTGCGGTATACCCAGTCGTTCTTATACGCTCCCTCTAGGTGTACAACTAGTGGTGACGTTGAGAAACGCCAACATCTGCTGCGCGAGCTGAGCGTCGCGTACAGAGGCTGAAGAGTGTCGCCGAAAGGATGAAGACGGAGGTGGACCACCGGAGCTAGAACTAGCAGGTGTGGCCCACTGAGCTCTGCTCGCGCCTGCCCAAGCTGTGCCACTCGCACTCGGCTGGTAGGTGGGCTGATCCCAACCAGGTGCATATCCAGGGGTAACCCCGGACATGTACCCCGCAGGGGCCCCTCCTGCCACCGGTGGTGTAGCAGGTTGTGGCTGAGGCTGAGGTGGTGGTGTCGGCTGTGACAAGTTAGTACCATGGTACAAGCTCAAGGAATGTCCAGACGGACATCACTCCTGAGCTCGCCCCAGTGAGAATGCAGAGAACACAAAATAGAAGTAGATTGCTTTTCCTAGATCAGAATTTTATTGCAATGGAAAATGAGGATAACTTACCGGACTTACATGTCGGTGCAGAGCTCATTATTTTAAGTCTTTAGAGCTAGACTTGGTTCCAAAGTTCTCACCTGGGCAGTGGGGCAGCCGTTTCCTTCGGAGGAGAAGTCGGCTTCCTACTCACCCTCCGCCACATCTTTTGAGTGTTGTGTGGGTTGTGATGTGTAGGAGGTGGTCTCTTGGACTGGGACTGAGACTTCCAATACTGTTTCTATCTCGTGCCCATGAGTTGGCATTCTTCCTTCCAAAAATTCTTCATGAATGCAATGAGGCTGTCTACTTGCCGTGTTGTCACTTCGACCTCTCATGCCGGGGTGTCGAAAGTTGGTAAATCCTTGATCATCGAGCATTGTTCTTTTCTTGGACGAAACTCGAACCTCTCCTCTTTGCCATTGATGCAGAGACGGATCACACCAGCCCCCACATCAATTTGTGCATCAGCTGTACTCAGAAATGGTCGCCCAAGTATGAGCGGCACCTCCTTGGCGATCTCCATGTCCAGCACCACAAAGTCAACGGGAATAAAGCAATCTCGGACTTTTACTGGAATGTCCTCAGCTATCCCCGCTGTGTATCGGACGGAAGAATCGGCCAGCTGCAGTTGCAAAGTGGTTGGAGATAAACTTGTGTAGTTGAGTTGATCAAAGACTACCTTAGGCATGACGCTGACGCTGGCCCCTAAGTCACAGAGAGCATGGTTGAAACATTGGGTCCCAATCATACAAGTGATTGTGGGACACCCTAGATCCTTCTTCTTCTCAGGAAGGCGGTTGAGTATAGCAGCACTGCACTCCTCTGTGAGCTGTACTACTTCGGTTGTTGGAAGAGCCCGCTTCTTGGTTAGGATGTCCTTGAGATAATGCGTGTAAGTGGGTACGCGTATTGCCTCAAGCAATGGAACGTTGATATAAACTTTCTGAATCATATCCACAAAGCGATTGAACTGTTCATCTATTGTTGCCTTCCTGGCCTTTTGAGGGAACGACATCACATTGGCTTCTATGGAACCCAGATGTGCCGTCACTCCTACAGGTGCTTTATCTGTTGGTGGCACCTTCCTTACCTGGGGGAATTCTTCCAAGTCAGATGAATCCTCATGGATATTCTCAACTTCTGTTATGTCTTTCTTATCTGTCCCTGCAAGGTTAGGATACAGTGGATCCCGAGTGGATTTACCTCCTCTCGTGGTTACCGCATTTGCATTCTCAACAGAGGGAACAGAAGCGGCCAGCTGGGACAACTGAGTTTCTAACATTTTGTTGAAACTTAGTTGACTCTTCTGAGCAGAAGAAAAACTATCAAGCTTAACGTTGAGGCTTTCCACAGTTTTATCAAGGGTAGCTAACTTTTTGTTAATACCTTCATTAATCTTAACTTGCCCAAAAACGAGATCTCTAGAGGAGGGTTGGTTAGGATTGTACGGGTTACCTTGGTTACCTCCTTGATAGTAAGGGCGTTGTTGATTCCACGATTGGCCTCCTTGTTGAGGTGGACGATAACCGTTGTTGTTGCCATTCATGTACATCACTTCCTCCTGAGTCTCCGGACAATAGTTGCCTGAGTGCCCAGTGTTGCCACAGACCTCACAGGTCATGTGAGAGTCCATATGCAGAGTAGTGGTGGCCATAGCAGCCTTCTCGCTGGTGTAATCATCCAATCTCTTCATGAGAAGATCCATCTTGGCAGTAATCATGTCTGCTTCCTTGACAGTATGAGTACCCCTCGGTCGTGGCTGGAGTCTTTCATCACTCCACCCTTGGTTGGAGACCATTTTCTCCATGAGTAATTTAGCATTATCAATAGTGAGTGAGAAGAATGCTCCTTGAGCAGCAACATCAATATGGCATCAGGCTGTCGGAGTCAACCCATTATAGAAGCTTTGAAAAATAAGCCAATCCTCCATCCCATGGTGAGGACAGGCCAGGACATACTCCTGAAGCCTTTCCCAAGCCTCTGGAATAGACTCACTTGCTGCTTGCTGAAAATCAGAAATCCTTCCACGAAGAGCATTGGTTTTACCCAATGGGAAGAACTTCTTGAGGAATGCCTCTGAACACTTACTCCAAGTGTCAATAGCTTCACGATTCGCATAGAACCATTGCTTAGCTTTCCCCAGGAGGGAGAATGGAAATAGCCGTAAACGAACAACATCCATATTTGCACCCCTGATGACGAAAGTGCTGCATAGCTCTAGGAATTGCTGCAGATGAGCATTGGCATCCTCATTTGGCTTGCCACAGAATGGGCTAGCCTGTACCATCGTAATTAGACCCGTCTTAATCTCAAAATTTTCAGTCCCCATTGCCACCTCAGGGCCTTGCAGCACCTGGTCAGCGGAAGGAGCTGAGTACTCACGAAGTGTCTTCTGGGCCATAGCGTTGGACGTGGATGGTACAAAGGAAGCTGGTTCGCCCTCCGGACAAGTACGACGAGGTGAGCAGAAATGAATTCGAGATTTCCTCACAAGTGACTCGGGATCTTCAGTAAAATTCCCCGGTAGGTTGAAACCAGTCATACACTACCTGTCTTCATCATCCAAAGATAAAAGAAGACAATCAAGGTTAGCCTGCATTGAGAGTTGTCCTAACCTACTCAGAATTTTTAAATAGATCTAAAGCATAGTCATGATAATCCTGTGCCTTCCCCGGCAACGGCGCCAGAAGTGCTTGTTGGCATTTCTTAATGTCACAACTAACGACACCGGGTTAGCGTGAACATCAAGACTTGCCGAAGGTTAATCTAAACGATCATGAATGAATCCGCAAGCGCACAGATAAACCATTGTAGCATTTCCCCAAGGAAGGAGACTATTCCAAGGGTATCATATCCGTGGAAGGCAATGGCGGATATCTTAGACTTATGCTTTTGCTCTGAATGTAAACCAAGAGATAGATATAGGGAATAACACACTCAAAGGCAGGGGTAAGATAAAAGATATATGGGTAGTGTGACACACACACTCAAATCTACCTCTACTCTAGCACACTACGACTTAGGGGGAACATACGAGTTAGCTCTAGGTTCTAATGTACTAAAAATTCAAAGCTAGAAGATACAAGAGATGGGTATGAGCATTGCATGAGAGAGATAAGGTTCAGCACCCAGGTACAAACGGGGAGCTAGCCCGCGACGACCAGCACTCTGCGAAACTAGACTTTAGACTCCTACAGCAGGTACCCCAACGCGGAGGTTGCCCTAGGATCCAACAGGACTGTCACCACCTGAGGACCGACCTCTTGTTACGGGGGGTATGCTCATAACTATCATAGCCAGACAACCCAGGCACCATGCCTATGTTGCTGCTGGACTCCACCCGACCCGGGCTATTGTGACCCAGGGTGAGAGCCACCAGAAGACTGGTCAACTAGACCGAGTACCGTAGCTTGCACACAGACCTCATGCAACACTCTCATGCCATCTAACAAGATCAACTAAGGCTAGACATACAAACAGATATGAACTCTCTTATGTCTAATCAACAAGATCAAAGGGTCGTGTTCATGAAGAACACGAGCCTCTAACTTATGAACAAACACATAAGGAAGGAGTTTATCACCATTCAAGTGGTTCAAAAGGTAGTGTTCACGAAGAACACGAGCCTCTAATTGATGAACAGAGGATGAACTCAAGAACATATCAAGAATATGATCTACCATGACTTTATATGAAATAGCTGAATAACTGAAGTAGATCAAAGTCATACAAAGAAATAAAGATAAAAGAGAACTCATACCTAGACTTCCAAGAGGACTTGGAACCTGAATAAGAGCTACTCTAGCCTACCCCCTAGCCTTAGAAACTAAAAGTGAGAGGAGAATGAGAGAGTGGTGTGTGAGAAATGGGAGCCCCTCCCCTTTTATTTATAGGCAAAGGCAAGGCTTGCACAGACGCCCAAATGGCCCCTAAACACCCGGGAGTGAGGCAATGGACCAATAGGGAGCTACCACGTGGAGGGCCAGGATGGGGCCCCCTAGGTCGGTTCGGCCGATCCCTGGGTCGGCCGGCCCCCTAGGGTGGCCCCACCTGGTGGTTCTCCACTGGGTGGCTGCCCTGTGGGCCCTCTGATCTATCCCCGGTGCATGGCTTGATTTGGTATCCGAGGTGGGCCCTTTGATCCATGTGAAGTCCATGTGGCGTCCTCTGATTCGTCGGTGAGTGCCTCCCCTGGATCGATGACGTGGATTGCCATGTTTCCCTTGGTGGCAGCCGCCTCCTCAGCTGAGTTGGCATGGTTCCTTCATAGAAGTTGAGTTTCCATCTCTTTTAAGGGGTAAATCACCTACTTACAAATAATCTCCAAGGACAAGTGGAACTACATTATTCAAACCTAAATGCTAGTAAACAATGCATATGCCTCCATTTATGTGAGAGTATTGAGGGTTGGAAATGGTGAATTTCCACCGTCAACATTCGGCACCGCTCCTGGCACATGCAGCATCAAAGATCAATACATCAGTGATATCTTTAAGTGGTTGTCTGATGGTGTTTCCTCTCTAGCTTCGGCTGGCCGCTCTTTCTGTGAATTGAGTGCTGGAGTTGCTGCTCGAACTATTTGCCATTCTGTGTACTCTCTTCTGAGTACTCCTTCTGACGGATCCGAGCCAGCTGTTTCCAAGTCTGCACTTCGACAGATGCGCAATGGCTCCTTTGCATGGCCTCAAGAGACCAATGTTGATCGGATACCTTCTCTTCTGAAGAATATTGCGAAAAACTTTGTCAAAGAGTTTTATCGTAAGTTTAGTTTTGGTTATGCGGTTGCTGAGGCCCACCGTGTCTTGCGCAAGGTTATCGTATTATGCTGTTCGCAAAATTTTATGTTTGTTGCGTTTCTGTCTCTTACCTTTGTTTGTTTTAACACACAATTTTTCTTCTCCAGACGAGCCCCAGCCCCGCTGCTTCTGAGCAAGTTGGTGTTATCTCCGGTGCTGCGACGGCTCCGCCGTCCTCTACTCCTTCGGCCACTGCTGCTGCTTCTACCGCGCCCTCATCTTCGGCTGGCGGTACTCAAGGTGCTACTTCTTCTACCGCGCAAACTACTTCGGCCGTTCCCCATACAAGCGAAGAGGTGTGAAGACTAAGGCTGTGATGACTAGTGTTAGGCTGGGAGTGTTAGGACATATTTTGCATGTGTAACTGAACTATTTTGCGAATCTGCGCAGGTGCCGGAGTTGTGCCCTACGCAGATAGACGAAGATGCCTGCCCAATTGTTATAAACCGTGGTGACTATTTTATGTCTGGTTCCATTTGGCGAAAAGTTCACTCGAAATTTCCCCACGTGTCCTTCGACGAGTTTTGGTCTTATAAAATTAACCGATACGATGAACGCAATAACGCGTCTAAGAATTTCTTCGAACAGTATACCCGGAACCGACTGATTCATGGTTCAACTTCGCAGTGACTCCTCCGTGGAAGTGATTCTTCGCTTGATGTGCAACCTTCGACAAACTCTCTGTCTGGTGGTGGCTCTTCTATTGCTATTCCTAAGGTTGAGATTGTTGATCTTACCGAAGACGACATGCACAAATATATCTACAAGCGTTGTAACGGCTGAGTTAGCAGACTGCTTTGTTCGTGTTGGATGTAACGAGACAAGCTGTTGTATCTGTAACTCTGGTACCGCTTGTACGTTTGTTTTTTGTAATAAAAACTCGTTTCTGCGAAGTCCTTGGTTTTGGAACTTCGGAAAAAGGGAACTCAACCTGCGAAGCGCCTCCCCCTAGTTTCCTTTTCCGTGTTTCACAACCAGTCTTGGCATGTAAAAGAAATTTTTATGTATTGCTCCTTGTTTAACGATTATTGTATTTTTTCTTTCACGTGTTGCCTTCGCACGGTTTTGCGCTCTGTAGTGCTATAATGTGACATTTTTTGTTGTGCTAAAGAAGAATATTTTTACCCTCGAGATGACTCGGCAGCCAGATCTCGCATTTTGCTTTGCGCATACGGTGCCGAAGGCTTCTTTCCTTGCCAGAGAAGGAGTTGATTTGCGACTACGCCGTTTAACGAGTCGACTTATCCCTGCAGGTTTTTTCCCTAGTGGCTTCGCGCATTGGCCGCCGAAGACTTTTTGTTATTTTGTGCTCGACTTTGATGCGAGCACCCTAAGTGAACCAATTATGTTTTCCATTCTTCTCAAAATCCAAACGTAATTGTTCACTTACGCGATGTATGTTTTTGTGACCTTTGCCGAAAGTGACAACTCATTTCATTTGAGTTGCGTCACTTCGGACTTCCTGATGCACGCCAATGATATTTTGGGGAGTCCTTGTTATAATTTCCAAGGAGATATTACACAAGAAGACCACCTCATTGAAAACCTCAGATCCCTGTTGTGTCGATGATTACACAACTAGGGACTCTCCCCGCGAGGAAAAGAGTACGGCTTCAGGAACTTAAAATGTATGTTACAAAAATGCGAAACAAAAAGAAACTATGAAAAATGAGCTAAGATACAATGAAGTTTGTTTCCCCTTTCACAACCAATACTTTTGCAGCATATCTTCGTTCCACGAGTATGGGTCCTCCAGCCCTTGTAGATTGGTCAGTCTGAAAGCCCCTGGTCTTGTTTCTGTCGCTATGAATGGACCATCCCATTTTTCCTGCAACTTTCCCACCCCTCTTGTCTTCTTTCTTAAGACCATGTCCCCTGTTTTTATGTTCCTCCTTCGGATTTTCTTGTCCTTCCATCTTCTGGTTTCTTCTTGGTAACACTCAATGTTTTGCAATGCTTGAAGTCTAGCTTCTTCGCATGTGTCCAGTGCTGGTGCCATGTCTTCATTTCCAGGTGTGTCTTCGGTACGAATGGACCCTAGTTTTATCTCCTCTGGTACCATTGCCTCTTCGTCGTACAATAACTTGAAAGGTGTGAATTTGGTAGCCCTTGATTCTGTTGTGTTGTGAGACCATATGACTCTTGGCAACTCTTCTGCCCACTTTCCTCTTGGCATGCCCGTGATGTTTCTTTTTATTCCCATGAAAATTATTCCATTGACCCTTTCTACGGCTCCATTGGATTGTGGGTGATATACCGAAGCAAAACACAACTTGGTGCCTAGATGGAAACAAAAGTTTATTGAGTCAAATTGCTTGCCATTGTCCACTGTCAACTCGTACGGGACTCCAAATCTGCAGACCACATTTTGCCAAAAGAATTTCTGTATTACCCCCGAAGTAATTGTCTACACTGCCTTCGCCTCAATCCATTTGGAGAAGTACTCTACAGCCACTATTGCATATTTGTAATTTCCTAGAGCCATTGGCAGAGGCCCCACGATGGCAATCCCCCATCTTGCAAATGGCCACACCGAAGGCAAGAGCTGTATTTCATATGGTGAGAACTTGGAGTAATTTATGTGCTTTTGGCAATTGTCGCATTTCCTTACAATCTCTTCGGCGTCTCTTACTGCTATTGGCCAATAAAATGCCTCGTGAAATGCCTTAGCTACTAGCTTTCTTGTTCCTATGTGAGAACAGCACATGCCCGCATGGATTTCTCTGAGCAACTCTTTCCCCTCTTCGCGTGATACGCACTTGGGTAACGGTGCGCACACACCAGCCTTGTACAAATTTTCCCCCCTCAACACGAATGACCTTGCTCTTGCTGCCATCCTTTTCCTATTAGCTTCGCTTTCTGGCTCGTAATGCCCTTTTAAGTATGCGACTATTTGTGTCCTCCAATCTTCGCTGGTAGTTGCGCTAACAAGCTTCGGCTCTGCTTCTGTGAAGTGTGCAGTCATTTTCCTCAATGTCTCATAGAACACGTCAGGTGGTAGTGGTTGCTTTGTAGCCCTTGCTTTTGCTAAAGCGTCTGCTTCCTTGTTCTGCTCTCTCAATATCTTCTTAACTGTGAACCCAAGGAAGTGTTTCTCCATTGTTCTCACTGCTTTCAAATACGAAGACATTTCGCCTTTCTTTGCTCTTTATGCTTTGCCTATTTGGTTTGTGATGAGCTCTGAATCTGTATTCAGCACCAACCTTCGTGCCCCTATTGCTTTTGCCTTTCGGAGCCCCAATAGAAACCCTTCGTACTCTGCGACATTGTTTGTGTACCCGTCGAACTCTAGCCTTGCCACGTATCTCATTTTTATTCCCGAAGGAGATGTAAGGATTGCCGAAGCTGCTGCGCCATCGTTACAATACACACCATCGCAAAATATTTCCCATGATTTTTCTTCATTTGGTAGATTTGCCCCTTCTTCGTCTGCGTGGGCCCATTCTACCACGAAGTCTGCCAGCACTTGAGATTTTATTACTGTTCTTGGTGCGAAGGTTATGTCATATTGAGACAGCTCTGTTGCTCACTTGCCAATCCTTCCCGAGGATTCTTTGTTCTCAAACATTTCGCGAAGCGGAAAACTGGTTGGTACTACCACTTTGAAACTTTGGAAGTAATGCTTCAACTTTCTTGCTGCCATTACCACTGCGTACGCCATTTTCTCTAACTCTGAGTAAAATTTCTTTGCTCCATTGAGCACTTCGGAGACGAAGTATACTGGCACTTGTTTCAAATTGCTGTCGTTCTGCTTCTCCTCAACCAATGCTACACTGACCGCATGAATTGATGCTGCCACATATAACAATAGCTTCGCTTCGGGCCCTGGGCTTGCCATTACCGTCAACTTTTCCAAATATGCTTTTAGGTCTTCGAAAGCCACATGTTCCTTTTCTCCCCAAATTATATTTTTCTGCCGCGCCAATTGCTTGAAGAACGGCAAGCTTCGCTCTGCTGATTTGGAGATGAAACGACTTAGTGCTGCGAGTCTACCGGTAAGTTTCTGGACTTCTTTCTTCGTTCTCGGTGGTCTCATATTTCTTATTGCTTCTATTTTTTCTGGGTTCGCTTGTATTCCTGACTTTGACACCATGCATCCCAATAATTTGCCCCTACTGACACCGAAGATGCACTTTTCTGGGTTCAGCATAAGTCCATACTTTCTCATATTCTGAAAAGTTTTCGCCAAGTCTTCGATGTGACTCTCTTTACGTTTGCTGTGCACTACCCCATCGTCGACGTACGCAGACACATTCCTCTTCAACTGTGGACCAAGAACTATCTGCACCATTCTGTTGAAAGTTGGGCCTGCGTTGCGCAGACCTTCGGGCATTCTTACGAAGCAATATACCCCAAATGGCATTATCAAACTTGTCTTGTCTTTGTCTTGTTTTCACATCCACACCTGGTGATATCCCGAAAAACAATCCAGAAGTGACATCCTTTCAGATCCTGCTGCTGCATCTACCAACACATGAATTCTTGGGAGCGGATAGTCGTCTTTCGGGCAGACCTTGTTGAGAGATGTGAATTCCATGCACATTCTTTGATCTCCATCTTCTTCGGGACCATAACTATGTTGGATAGCCAAGTAGTGAAATGCACTTCGCGTATGACGCCTGTGTCTAGCAACTTCTGCACTTCTCGAAGTGCTGCTTTCTCTTTTTCTGGTGATATCACCCTTAACTTTTGTCTTCTTGGCAGGACCTTCAGATCTAGGTTTAGACTGTGCTCAATAACGTCACGCGGTATGCCCTTGAGATCTTTTTTGCTCCATGCAAAGACATCCTGGTTTTCGCTCAAGCAGTTGAGCAAGTCTGCTTCTTCTTCTTCGCTGAGGTCCTTTGCAATTATGATTGTTTTGTCATCTATATTACCGTTCAACTTCATTCTTTTCGTGTGCTGCATGGGCTTGATTCTATTTTCTTCTTCTTTCCTCTTCTACTTTAATATCTGTGACTCCTGCATGTCATCTTCGGTCTCTTGATTGCCTTCGTCTAATCTTACTAAGTGTACCGGTTTGTGATCTGTGCCTATGTTGTACTCCCTGTCCCATGCATCTTCCTGGTCACCGTAGACTGATAACACCCCATTGATCGTTGGAATTTTCATACACAAAAAGGGCATGTGAATTACTGTTGTGAATTTTTTTATGACTCCTCTTCCGAAGATGGCCTTGTAAGAATAAGGGATGTCCACTACATCAAAGTTGACCATCTCTGTTCTCATTAGAGCCCCTTCCCCCATTGTAACATTCATTTCGATAGTTCCCAGAGCTTCAACCCGCTTGTTGCCGAACCCATACAATGGTTTTGTAGACTTTTGCAATTGATCATCCCTGAATTCCATTTTCCTGAACAAGTCGTAAGTGAGAACATCTGCAGAACTGCCATTGTCTACCAAAATTCCTCCTACATCATTTCCCAGAATGTACTTTGTGTTCTTTCCCAATATTGCTCTGATCACCAACGGATCTTCGTGGGGGTATCTCTTCAATTTCAAATCAGCCTCTGTGAAGGTGATTGGGATATGCGACCACCTTGTGCGAAACACCTTACCCGAAGATAAATGGCTGACCTCTCTTTGATCGTCCTTCCTTTGCCTCTTCGACGGGAAAACAAGGAAGCAGCATCCCCCTGTTATTGCATTTATGACATTCACCCTCTGGTATATGTCATATGAATCGTTATTTATGACGTTGACCCTTTGGTATCTGTCATCTTGTTCTGACCTTCGAGCGTTTTGGTGCTGGGATTGTGATGGGTTTTCTTTCAGCTGATATGGAGCACTTGGCACTGGGCCTTGAGCTGGTGTGTATGCTGGGTGGAACTGTGGTGGATATGGCAGGGGTTGGAAATATTGCGGTGGCGGCTGATACATGGGTTGCCAGTTTGACGCTGAACTATTTGCCACCGAAGGTATGGCAGGTGTCGCTCTATTGAGGAAACCAACTTGGTTCTACGCAGCTTTCTTCTTCTCCTCTTCCTCCTTTCTCTTGATTGCCACCCTGCATTCATATGTCCAATGACCTTTATTCCTTCCATGTATGGAGCAAACTATCAGCGGAGGTGGTGTTGAGTATTTGGCGGACCCATGGTGATTTGACTGCGAAGGTGCCTGGTTGCTAGTGGTCCCCTTGGATGAGATATTGTTCACACCTCCCCTGTTATAAGTTGGACTATTTGTTCTGTTTCTGTTGTTCGTGTTTGGCCTCCTGTTCCATTCTTCCTTAGCCTTCGCTGCATTTTTCCTGGCATGATAATCCTCTATTCTTCTTTGCTTTCCTTGATCGGATAAACAATATGATTGCAAGACTTCAAACAATCTTTTTTTTGACGCTGGCCTGCGCCTATCTAAGTATTCCCCGCAAGGCCCCACCTTGAGCCCGCCTATAACGGCGTCAATTACACTTGACTCTTCGACATGTGGCGCTTTTGCTCTAGCCTTTGTGAATCTCTTTATGTATTCTTGCAATGGCTCTTTTCCCCCTGTTGATGAAGGTCGTTGGCCGTGAGTTCCTGGGGCTGAAACCCTTGAAAGTTACTTTCGATTTTCTCCCGAAGCTGGTTCCATGAACTTATGCTTCCTTTTGGTAGCGACGCATACCATTGCTGAGCAGAGCCTTTTAATGCCATGATCATAGCCTTCGCCTTTGCTGTATCATCACCCCCTCCCGAAGAAATTGCCACACTGTACCGAAGGATGAACTGTTGTGGGTCCGACTCACCATCATATTCTGGTAGCGAAGACGGTAGTTTGAATTTCGACGGCCAATTTGCCTGCTCGAGCTCGAATGTAAGTGGTGTGGACGGCTTGTCCTTGGAAGATTGTGAACCCTGGCTCTTGTAACGTGGTCTACATTCCACGAACGCCTCTTCGTCAGAGTCGAATACCCATGATTCCTCAGAGTCGTACGAAGACTCCTCCACGACAACTGGCATGCTTCGCTTTTTTCCCTGAGGTGACGTTGCTTTGTGTTGCTTTTCCGGCCTTGGTTCAGATCTTACCGATTGTTCCTGCAGAGAATTAAGCTGTGCTTGCAAGATTGCCATCTGTTCTTGAAGCTGAGCTGTCTTCTGTCTGATTTCTTGTTGCTCTTCCTCCTTGCGAAGTTGCTGTAAAAGAGATTTCTTTTTCTGGATGTCTTTCAGCATCTGTTGATATTTCAGTTGTTCTTGGGTTGGATCACCTGCCTGTGGTCCCTTGGCCTTGAGAAATGTCGCTTCTACTTGAGCTCTTGTCCGGACGTTGGACGAACTTGGCATCTGACTCAATCTTGCTGCTATAGTCGCCTCTACCCTTCTTAATGACATGATGTCTTCGTCCAGGATCCCCGCGTCCAACAGGTCCACTTCGAAGTTGCCGTCCGCAATGTCCTCGAGTGCTCCATCTCGACTGCCTGGTGCGTGACTGACAACCATGTCTCTATCTGCGTTTACATTCGCCCCTTCATTGACTGGGCCTTCGAACTCTGCTGCCGACGGATCATCGGTAGCTCTTTGTGGATTGGTATTGGTGTTCCTTGGTGCCCTCTTTGGTGCCATTGAGTTGTGGTGGGACGAAACACGGTGGGCACCAGAAATGTTGGGGAGTAACCCGTCCCCGAAGAGGAGCCAACAAATGCGACTAAAAGTATGCTCAAACACTCATAAAAACCAAAGCATGTCTTCGGGCAAGCTAGGAAAGCTTTTCCTCAGACTCCTCGTGCCCTTTTTCATTCCACTCGGGTCCGTTAAATAGGCCCGTAACATTTACACTTTACACTCTTACCGTTGCTTTTTACATCGTGCGAAGGATCTTCGAGGGCAATACAGTACTTTCACACCAACACGACCAACTACCCCCATTACAACTCAACACTTTACATCGTGGCGCATTCCATGTGGGCCCGGATTTCCTCGTTCTCCTTCGGCGAAACCTTACCACCTCGAAAACTCACTTCACTTTGCGCTGTGGTCGTCGTCGCGACCTTCGCGTCGCGAGGCTTCCCTCTGTCCTCCTGGCGCTTTCTTGCACCTCCTCGGGCCTCTTCGGTCTTCATCCCGAAGGTTACCCTCATCTTCAGGTGGCCAAAACCTTCAGCCTTTCAGCCCCCTCGCGCTCCCGAAGGTGCCATCACTTCGGGCGCTTGAGACTTCAGGCGCCTCGCTTCCCCGAGCTCCGAAGATGCCAAACCTGCACAACCATTAAAACAAGGAACCACTGTTTTTCCCTGACCTGAAGGTCTGCAGTCGAAATGGGAAGTAAAAAGGGGGTTAGGTACGAAATGGATTTCCCCAACAGGCGACATCCGACGCAAGGAGATGTTTGAAGAAGACCACAATGGACTACACACATAAGACAACATCCAATGGCGCGGATATTTTGGGCTCTCACACGAAGGATCATGGAACTACATGAAGACATTTAAGACATGTGTGAAGCCCCGCAAATGAAGAAGAGGAGTGATCCTACACAAAGCAACCTTGACGACATGTGGCTCGAGGAGAAAAGTCTACGTGAGCCACCCCCAATCATCAAGGATTGTTCACTTTCAACTCCGGAGGATCACTCATGATGAAAAGCTCAAAGGCTAAGGTACATATTAACCTCTCAAGATACTTTTGGTGATGATAATATCTCTTTGATTTGATGTCCATCCAAAAGTATGTTTCGATTCTATGCCTTGCATCCTTGATGATCATGTTGATAGGCTAGAATTTCTTGAGAATGATGAAGAGGCTATGATGTGCTTAAACTTTGTTAATTACATGCCTAATGAACCTTTGCCTAATGAGAGTTTAGCGCTGAGCAAGAAACTTATGCTACTGTTAATCACAACTTTCTTTGTTTACCAAATATAAATTGTGGTTGTGGTTGTATCTTGGACTTGCTTGGTTCTTGGTCAAGCTAATGACTTTAAAAGAGCAAATGTCGGGAGAAAACCCGAGTTTCACTAACCATGTAGGGCATGAAGTTTGAATCAAGAGGAGAAAAGCTATGCCCCAAAGATCGGGCAAGCCTCTCATCAAGTAAAATGATTGTGTCAAGCATGGAGAGTGGATCAAAGCTGCATGGACATCTTCAAATCTTACATAAAGGACCATGGCTTCGCGACAACAAAAAGGTACGTAAGAAAGTCAAGCTCTATGACTTTAAATGAAGCGCTTTGCGGGAGGCAACCCGTTTTGTTTTGTTTATGTATGTATATATATATATATTGTGATCTTAAACTGAAATATCAAGTAACATTGTACCATTGCTCTAATAAATACCACAACACCATGTTGTATGATTTAATTTTTATTGAGGGAGCACTTTGTTCTTGATCTTGGAAAACTTGTAGACCTTTTTGTATGCCTATTAGAGTTTAGAGAGTCTTTTCTTTTGTGTCTCTTTTTAGAGAGAGATATGAAGTTGGCACTATCCTTTAACTCTAAACTTGTGGCTAGTTAATTTAGGCTAACTCTTGCATTTGTTTTAGACAACCACCATATCATGTCATTTTGGTCATCCATGTCATATTTCATTGTATGTTTTGTGTTGATCTAACTTTTTGTCCAACCAACCTAAGCCTACCTATAGCCCCACCAAAAACCCGTAGCCAACAAGGGTAGGGTTGACTTGTGTTGATTGGCTTGCACCATTCCGGTTGGCCAAGCCCACCTCTATCTCTTGTGCTAACTAAAATCTTTGACTAGCCCTCCTATGAGGAAATCTTTCTCACCTTCAGCCTTCCTAAAAACCATAGGTTTGTTTTTCATAAAAAAGACCCTTAGCACCACCTTAGATAGAATTTCTATACTTGACTCAATCTCTTCAAAATTCTTATTTTTTTGAGCCAAAAATATAGGATACCCATAACCTACCCTTAAACCTTGTTAGTTTAGTTGTTTGATCTTCTCAACCCTTGCTAACATTTGTTTGCGCTAACTCTTTGCATTTGCATTATGCATCCATCTCATTGTCATCATTCACTTTATGTTGGCTTGGTCTTTCGTGAAACATTATGATGAATGCTTTTATATGTATGCTCCGCGAGCATTTAGATTTTGCAATCTTGTGTAAACATGGTGTTTAGACATGATTGGAGACCCACATCATTCAGTTTTATATACCTTTCTATCATGTTGCATTGGTTGGTTTATAAACTTTGCAATGCGCCCTACTTATCTTACACTATAAGGAATTGTTAATCTTGGGATAAGCATGGTGTTTTGACCTTGGTTAATAAATCTTTATGGTGATGGAGAAGTTTGGCGACCACTTTGTAAGAATGGAGCTTAGAATTTGGTGTAAACATTATTTTGTTTTTATACCATCCTATTGCACACACGTACACCCTTTAGGTTCTTAACTTTTCTTTCACTAGATTAACTATGCCACAAGTTAAGATCTTAGGGGATGTCTTTGGTTTGTCGATATAGAGTGAGTATTCCCGACCATCATCTCGGGGGTACTTTGTGCTTTAGAATTATTTTGCAGGCATTGTGAATCACTCCAATAAGTTCGTGATAAAAAGCTGAAATCAAGATCATCAACACCTCCAAAATCTCGAAAGAAGCGCTGCTGTTTTCATCAAGATTAAGCACACATTCATAAGTGCACAAAAGAGGAAAAGTGGATATTCAGGAGCTCCATTAAGTCTTCTTTCCAATGCATCAAGATTCAACATTTTAGGGAACCCATGCAAGGAGTTACAACCAAATCTTTGGGTGGCACACGTTCTGAAATCAGCCCGGGACAGCTTGCACTCACAGAGTAAAAAGGGCATAACTCCTTTGTTCGAAGTCCGACTGGGATGAATGACTACTCGTTGGAAAGATAATTTCAAGAACTTTGCAATGGAGCAATGGTTCAGTACATGTTCTGTTCTGGAAGTATAAGAAAAATTCGTGGAAGATGAACCAGCAATGCGGGACAACATGGAAGGAGGTGAAGATGGTATAAGAAACGATCGGGACAAAGGCTTGTGACAAAGGGTGGACGTTGGAGGACAATCAAGGCAACAAAGGTGAAGAGTATGATGATCCACACATGGCGGTAGAACTACAAGATGGTTCATCATCTTCCATGCCTAGCAACATGCTAAGCATGGGGGAGGACTTGGGGACAAGTGAAAACCGCGTGGAGTTCGAGGATCACGATTGCCACGCGATGCTAATTTTCTTCTTCCATGATTAGCACAATGCTTAAGCATGGGGGAGGCCACACTACACTTCAAGCATCAAAGGACGGTAACAAATCCTCAACCCTCTTTTTGTCCTCGTCTTTCTATATGCTTGTACATATGTTTATGCCTTCAACAACCTTAGATGCAACCTTCGTATATCTCTCTATAGAATAACATGGCTACTAGGAGTACAACCTAGGTTTGTTTTGTTTTCAATCACCATCACCTTGTGCTCACCATGATGATATCTCGTATGCTCTTGCTTATGGATATATGATGATCGTTACCGCTTTGATCATTCTTGTGCTTGGTTTATATATGATTAAGCTAGTGCTCTCTCTTTAATATGAATCTGAAATTTAATTAATGCTAGCCTAATCTTTTGTGGAGGTCACGATAACTTAAGTCCCATAGTTGTTTTTCATTGCTCTCAATTTTGAATGAGTCAAAGATCATTTATTTTTATTCTTAAAAGATATGCTAACCTTGTCTTTGATACCACTTGCATTTTGCTCTATCTATCCAAAGCCTTACATTCAATTGAGTGCAAAAACCTTAGTTTACAAGATTTATTTTTTGGTGCATTGATTCAAGGCTTGATTTCTCTAGCTCAAGACTAAGAAGCTGGTCATTCCATTTTTGCGTATCGTTCTTTATGCTAGCCTCTTCTATCCGTGCATTGTGAGTTTCCACATTGAGAATTTCGCAAACCTCGCCGGATATCCAACCACAAAACCCAAATATATCTCTTTTGTGTTCACCTCCTTGACCACAACCCAATATATGAGTATGGATGAATATTTTGAGGAAGATTACAAGGAAGGTGCTTCAAGTGAGTAAGGGAGACTTCCAAAAGGATCCCTAGAAGATTTTTCAAGTATCTCTCTCTAAGAAAATATGAGAGCTTCAATTCCTACCTTGGCACATTTATCACCTCTTTTGCCCGAGGACGAGCAAACGTCTAAGCATGGGGGTTGCCAAGGAAGTGCTAGTATAGTCTAGAGTTCAAGGGGAGCAAATAAAAAAAGAGAGAAAAAGTATGATGAAAAAAATAATGAAAAAATGATAAAGAAAAAGTATGATGAGAAAAAGAAAGAAAGAAGAAAGAAAAAAATAAAGCTCCCCGGTTCTCTAGCTATGTTTAGTGCTTTTTGAGTTTTCAAGAGGATTCAAGATCAAGACCCATACTCATCTTTCCAACCATGTGCAATCCGATAACGAGGACCTCGTTTGTGACTCGGGATCACTCTTTGCCATTTGCACATGTCCACCTATCTAAAAGTGTGTGTTCATCTCTCCCCCCTCCTTGATAACATTATTTTTCCAATGACCTTTTTGACGAGTCTCGGTAAGTCCATGAGAAGCTTGTCTTGTTTTGATAATATCTCAACTATAATATCTTGGTAGGACTAAACTTTCCCATAGCTCCATATAAAGCCTTCCACCATATATTTGAGAGAGGAAAGGAGTAGGACAAGTAGGCTTGAGAGACAAGATGAGATGAGAGTTCATGAGCAAGATGCAAGGAGGTTTATTATTGATCTTGGTAAAGCAATTTTTCTTCATCCCGCACTTTATCTTCAAAACTTCTGAGATTTGTTTCAAAATTTGAGAGCATGATTAATTACTTGTGGAAAGAGCTTAAATGATATCTACCCTCCATAGAGATGAAAGCTAGCTACATTATGAAACTATAACAAATATAAACTTGGAGAGCATTATGTTTTCTCGTGTATGAACAGGGGCGAAGCTAGAAAACCAGGCCACCGTGGTCAGCTCCATTAGCAGCCAGGGTCATTAGCACTATGAACAGTGATTGAACAGTGATTGCCATGGAGTTTTCAAGAATTTATCGGGGTCAGCTGACCCCGTCAAACTAGGCTAGCTTTGCCCCTGTGTATGAACAAGTGCAGGGTATGAACATCGAAGGGTAATGCTGACATCCATTAAAGGCTTACTCAAGGACGAGCAAGGTTTAAGCATGGGGGTATGTTGACGGTCGATTTCCGTCAACCAAGAGCACTTGTTACACTTTGGTTTGAGCTTTGAATTATAACTAACCCGCCACTAGGCATACTAATGATGTAACAAGTTTGCACTTGCATGTGGTTTTTAGAGTATGTTGTTTACGCAGGATTTAAGTGCCTAAATGAGGACTTCTGGGTAGAGTTCATCGAGCACTTTATGAGAAGATCACGAAGCCCGGCACAAGTCAAGAAACAAAGTGAACATGACTCCAAATGACCCGAGGACCGAAGCATGAAGCCGTGAAACTCCGAGGACCTGAACGGAAGATGCGGGAGTTTGCGCACCAAGCACCCTTATCTAAACCGCGGGGAAAACGACGTCAAGGACCCACATGGAGTTCGGCAAATATTCAAGAAATCGCGAGAAGCATCGTGGCAAAAAATGGGGCTGAACCGGGCCAAAAAGGCCCTAGGTCGGCCGGCCCATGCCGACCAGCCTAGCCCTTTTTTGTGCCGGTTCGCGTCCCCCTTTGACCTACATGCTCCTCGGTGTATTAATATCCCCTGCCTCCGACGGTCGCCACATCCATTCATCAGAACTCGGCAAAACCTAGAAGTGAACATCGGAGGGAGACGACGGCTGCCGCAAGTCCTCCAAGTTGTCTAGGAGATGGCCTAGGCCGACCCTAGCCGCCATGGACGCCCTGTGTGGTTGTGCCATGGCGGAGTTCTAGAGCTAGTTGAGGTCTTCGATGGTATGTATTAGGTAGCGATGACCTAAACACATCTACTGTGTGAGTAAAGTACTTCATGTCATCCGATCTTTAGTGACTCGATTCCTCCCTTTATGATCTTGTGCTTTCTTGGGCTTGCTTTATTTCAATCTACTGTTAACATAGATTGCTCGGGGTGATCTCGTAGCCATGAGGGCTAGGGGTTCATACTGGATCCACCAAGGAGTACGACACGCTCCCCGTGAGCGTGCTCTTAGGTTTACCTATACAAGAAACGGGGCATCGTGACAGGATGTCGATCATGTGTACGATGGGTGCCTTAGAGGGTTTGACCGGAGGGTAGTAGTTTAAAGATGGCTTTTAGATGAGATGCTTGTTGCACTTGCTCTTTCGACTAGAACTACAACTAGAAGATGTAGGCCTTAGTTATCCTTGCTTGTTCCTTTATGTTGCCTATGTTATGGGTGTGATCAACCTTGTGCTATAACTCATATTTATCAAGGTTTACTTCTTTTATGCAATCAACGCTTAATGTTAGGTTAGTTTGGCTAGATTAGGTAGAGAACCTTAGCGGTTTGCTTCCGATCCTTAGATTGACAATCCTTGGGGGACCCTCCTTGGTGAAAAAGGCACCAAGTCACACGTACGCTTGCGGTGAACTTCAACACGGTTTTGAACCGTCAACAACCGCAAAGAACCGTGACCGGATGGAGGATGTGTATTGACTACCGGAAGTTGAACAAAGCAACATAGAAGGATCACTTCCCCTTACTGTTCATCGACGAGATGCTTGTGAGGTTAGCAAATCATGCATATTTTTGCTTTCTTGATGGGTACTCGGGGTTCATGCAAATACCTATTCACCTAGATGATCAACATAAGACAACATTCATTTGCCCTTATGGAACATTTGCGTATAGAAGAATGCCTTTCGGTTTATGTAATGCTCCACCCTCTTTTCAACGATGTATGATGGCAGTATTTTCGGAGTTCATCGAGGAAATTTTTGAAGTGTTTATGGATGATTTCTCCGTCTATGGTAAAAGTTTTGTGGATTGCTTGGCAAATTTGATAAATTTCTCACTAAGTGTTCGGAGGTTGATTTGGTGCTAAATTGGGAGAAGTGTCACTTCATGGTGAGACAAGGAATAGTGTTGGGACACGTGATATCTGAGAGGAGGATTGAGGTGGATAAGGCTAAGGTTGAAACGGTTGAAAAGCTTCCACCACCGACGGATGTCAAGTCTTTGACGAGTTTCTTGGGCCATGCGGAATTCTATAGAAGATTTATCAAGGATTTCTCAAAGATCACCAAGCCATTGACTAATCTTCTCCAAAAAGATGTGCCATTCAATTTCAATGACAAGTGCTTGGCGGCATTCCAGACATTAAAGAGAGCTCAACCGCACCCATTATTCAACCGCCCGATTGGAGTCAACCTTTTGAGATAATGTGCGACGCTAGTGACTATGCCATTAGAGCGGTGTTGGGGCAACGAAAAGAAAGCAAGGTACATGCTATTTATTATGCTAGCAAAACCCTTAATGGAGCTCAATTAAATTATGCAACAACGGAGAAGGAATTTCTCGCGGTAGTGTTTGCCTTTGAAAAATTCAGATCATATATTGTGAATTCTAAAGTGATTGTCTACACTGATCATGCGGCAATCAAGTATCTCTTGTCTAAAAAAAGATGCTAAGCCAAGGTTGATTCGATGGATCCTTCTCTTGCAAGAATTCGATGTGGAGATTCGGGACAAAAAGGGGTCGGAAAATGTTATGGCCGACCATTTATCAAGGATGAATCATGAGGATGATAAAGAGCCCATAGAAGATAAGATGAGAGATGATCACCTCTATCATATCCTTGACAAAGATACTTGGATGATCAACATTATTCGAGCCATACGAAAAATGCCACTTGATCATTTGGATAGGAACGCTCAAAGGAGAGTAATTGCCGAGAGCCGAAAGTATTATTGGGATGCACCTTACCTCTTTAGACTTGGAGCGGATGGAGTCTTACGAAGGTGTATACCAAGAGATGAAAGAGGTGAAATATTGAGAAAGTGTCATTCAGGCGAATATGGAGGACACTATGGACATTTTAGGACACAAGCAAAGGTATGGGCTAGTGGATTTTATTGGCCGGAGATGCATGAAGATTCGAAAAGGTATGTCACTTCTTGTCCAGAATGTCAAAGAACAGGGAATATAAATCAAAGAAATGCTATGCCCTTGAATTACAACTTGCAAATTGATCTATTCGATGTATGGGGAATTGACTTCATGGGGCCCTTCACTAGTTCAAATGGATATGAGCATATTCTAGTTATGGTTGACTATGTATCCAAATGGGTGGAGGTTATCCCTTGTCAAAGAGCTTCAACAGAAGAATCCATATTCATGATCAAAAATATTATATTCCCACGCTATGGAGTCCCGCGAGTATTGATAAGTGATGGAGGAACACACTTCACAGGAAATAGCTTCAGAAAATGCTTGTCCAAGTTGGGGATCGAGCATAGAGTGGCCACGGCTTACCACCCACAAACCAATGGTCAAGCGGAAACTTCAAATAGGCAGCTCAAGAGCATCCTTAACAAGACCGTTGAAAAGGGAGGTAAAGATTGGTCGAAGAATTGGACGGAGCATTGTGGGCGTATCGGACGGCACACAAGACACCAATAGGTATGACACAGTATCAATTTGTCTATGGTAAATCGTGTCACTTACCTTTGGAGTTAGAACATAAAGCGTATTGGGCGATCAAGGAGATGAATCTTGATTTTGATGCCGCGGGAATCAAATGGAAGATTCAAATAAGTGAACTAGAAGAGATGAGGCTCAAAGCTTATGAGAGTGCAACCATCTACAAAGAAAGAATGAAGAGATGGTATGATAAAAGGCTTCGAGCAAAGGAATTCAAAGAAGGTGATAAGGTTCTCCTCTATAACTCAAGGTTCAAAATATTCGGGAAAGGAAAATTGAAGAGCAAATGGGATGGACCGTACATCGTTCACTCGGTCTCGCCAAATGGAGCGGTAACAATCATGGACGTGAAAGGAGATCAATATGTGGTTAATGGTCAACGATTGAAGGTTTTTCTTGAACAAGACATTGTTCCCATCGACTACATTAATATATCTCACGTGTCGGACGAGCCCGAGCGTCAATCCTAAGACGTAAAACAAGGTAAGTTTTCTGTAAATGAGTTTTTGTTTTTGTTTTCGTATTTATTTCGAGTCCTTTTCATAAGTTTTAGCTGGACCTTACCACCACCTAGGCTAGTATTCACGAAACACAGAGGGCCGCAAAAGTTGGGCCGCGGGGGCCCAAAGCAGGAGGTAGGCCGGCCGGCCCAAGCCGACCGGCCCACCACCCCCCTTCGTCCATTTCGGCTCATTTTTCTCTAGGACGCGGTTCGGTGCATTTCCTTTTCCTGTCTTCCCTTTTTGGGGGCAACAAAAATAGGTAAGGGAGGGTTTCGGCCGAATCCTTCCAGGGATATTTAAGGATGCCTGGGGAGCTCGAGGTTTGCATCTCAATTGCAATCTCCAACCTCCACAAAAGCACCCAAGCACCCATGGTATCCCCGAGCAGCACCAAAGGGAATGAAGAGGTGAAGGCAACCATGGAAGAAGAAGCACGCCTCCCCTCTCCAACCCCGACGACCGAGGAGCTTCGTCGGTGCGCTGTGGTGCCACAACTCAAGGAGGAGGTGAAGAAGACCGCGCGGATTCGTTGCGGAGGGCGTATCCCAATGAGGCACATGGCTAGCCCAAATCCATGGGTTGAAGAGAAGAAGGAGAAGCCCGCTTCTCCCGTTCGCCGCTCAAAGAGGCTCCTTGGCATGAAGAGGAAGAATTACAAAGAGAAGACCCCCGAGCCGGCGGAGATTTACGGAGATAGCGACTACTCCGATGATCGAAGCCCTAGCTCATGGGCAGCCGGTGGAAGAGATGATAACGACCTCTATGTTTGGGAGGAGGTGCCCAAGGAGGAGCCGGAGGAGCATCATGAGCAAGGCGAAGGAGGCAACCCAGACGGCGGCAACGATCCAGACGATGGAGACGATGGAAGCAACAATGATCCGGAGGAAGAGCACAACATATGTTGCGCGGCTTGCCGCAATGCTATTGCAGAGCTCTTCTCTTCCCTTGACGAGTGCTTCCACACCATCAACGCCATGTAACAAAGGATTGAAGATTGGGAGCGCATGGCAGAAGACGACTTCAAGTACCTTAACCGGAATATAAGGAAGCTCTTCGGGATGAACAAGAACTTCAAGAAACCTCGTGCGGGAAGTTTCACTAGGTGTTGTAGTTAGCATGTTCTCCCCCTTTGTACCTTTTGTAAAGTTACGACGAGGATGTCGTAAGATATAAGCGTGGGGGGAGCTAGCTAGCTACCTTTTTAAAATTTTTGCTTAAAGTGGTGTTAGGTCGAGTCTTTAAATTTGAGTCAAGTGTGAGTTTTGCTTTATCTTTTTAGCTCGAACGTGTCTTAATTTAGCATTGAGTCAAGAAAAAGAAATAAAAAGTGTCCTATGCAAGTCTCTTGTTTCTTTCTTGTTATGTCTTTACTTTATCTTTGTTATTCGAGCATGAACTTGATGATTACTCGTTTACCGTGGTGCTTAGTGGAAATTTACTTTTGTAAAGCACCCATACTCAAACTTTGATCTAGGACTTTGCTTCATCTATGCTTTTAGTAATGCTAACATTGGAGGCTTTAATTTCTGAAAATTAAGAAAAAACACCTTGGTATGAAGGTTAGCAATCTCTTTCTCCAAGTTGAGAGGTAATATCTATCCTATGCAAAGCCTTTATATATATATATATATATATATATATATATATATATACACACACACACACACACACACACTCCACCATAAGTGTTGTTTAGCATGATGAATTGGGTTAGGTTTTTACTCTCTTGGGAGGTCTAATTTCAAGCAATGATCATGTCCTTGATGTATATCTTTTATTGCTAGCCTCTTCATACATTCGGTAACGGGAATTTCACATTGAATGCCCCGTACATCGCCGGATTCCATACCCAAACCCATAAACATCTTTTTATCATCTTACTCCTTGAACACAACCCATGTTCGAAGATTTGTTCAATTTCTAGGCATGATTTTATTTAAAATTCAGATTGGTATTCATGTTCAAAAGATGAGCGAAAAGCTTCGGAGAAGAAGGTAAAGATGTGGAAAGAAGAAAAAATATATATGTATGTGTGTGGTGCGCACACAAGAAAAAGAAAAGAGAGAAGAAAAAAAAAAGAAGAAGAAAAAGAAAAAGAAAAAGAAAAAGAAGAAAAAGAAAAGAAGGAAAAGACAAGGCAAAGCAAGAGAAGTATAGTGAGGGATGACAAGTCAAATGAAGATCAAAAGAAGTGCAAGGAAGGATGCGATGATGTTGAGAACGAATCTTTGATATTCCATACCATGTGCAATCCGACATCGAGGACATCATTAGTGCCTTGAAGTCATTATTCTTTTTCCCCTTGCACATGTCCACCATTCTAAATCTTCTTATCCTTGACACCCCTACATTATGGTTTAATTCTCATGATCATTGGCTTGGGAGGTGAACAACCACTAGAGGATTTTCCTAGCTTGATAATACTTGTGCTAGCTTCACTAGCCACACCTATAGCTCCACCTTACATTATAAATGAGAGACTTGTGGGAGGTGAGAGTTTATGAAATTATCTAGAATAGCCACTTTAAATGAGGGACATGTGAGAACTTGGAGAAGGACTTTGTCTAATGCTTTGTGCAAGAATTTTATTTCTAAAAAGTTTGTAAAAACCCTCCGATGAAAGTAAGAAAGCAAGTATGGATGAAGTCGAAGATCTCTAGTGAAAAGGTATGAGTTGTGGGGTAAGTCTTGAATTGGTAATTTCTAAATGCCCATGTTTACATTATGATCTTTGTTTCATGTCTCTTATATTAAAGATGAATGATTGACTAACTTGAAAGGAAGGAATTGACGAAGCATGTTTCAACTCCGTGGATGAACAATTTTTGAGCAACTTGCTCGAGGACGCGCAAGATCTAAGCGTGGGGGGATGTTGGCGGTCAATTTTCGTCAACCAAGAACACTTGTTATGTTATAGTTTGGATTTCATTTCGGAACTAACCCGCCACTAGGCATACTAATGATATAACAAGTTCATCATTGGATGTGTGTTTTGGAGTATAATGTTTACGTAGGAATTCGTGCACTAAATGAGAAGAGATGTACTTGGTTTGGAGGACGATTTACATGATGATCAAGGGACTCCGACCGTGCGTGAACTTGACTCCAAAGGTGGCAAGGACCAACGTACTTCAATGAAGAATCTCCGAGGACCAAAGTGAAAAGACCGGAAGATCATGCGCAAAGATCCCTTAACTTGGTCGCAGGGATAACGACATCCAAAGCCCATATCCGAAGGAGGGAAAACCCCAAAGTGCAAGAAATGACACATGGCAAAAGACGGAGACGAACCGGGCCAGAAGAGGGCCAGGCCGGTCGGCCCAGGCCGGCCGGCCCACCCCCTTCTGGGGTCGGTTTGCCGCCGCCTTTCTTCGGTGATAAGATCGTGGAACCCTAATTGTTTGGGGAGAGGATCCATTCGCGAAAGACAACCAGAGAAGCCTCGGGAGATCGACCACAAGGAAGAGGGTTGATCGAGAGGGTGAAGATTCAAGAGGATCATCACCGAGCTCAAGGGAGGCCACCACGAGGAAGGAGGATGCCGAGGCCCTGCCACGGCGCCGCCGGAGTTGAAGGACACCGAGAGACGGACTCCATCGGGGGCATCCACCATGTTCAATGGTGCCATGCCTAGCGTCTTGATGGGGTAAAGTAATTGTTTGTCCATGGATTTGTAATGGATCTTGATATGTAGTCACCCACTCTCGTTTGGATCTTATATCTATCGTACCTTCTTGTTGATGATGCTTAATGTTTAAGGTTAGCTACCATGCCTTCGGGGTTGCTCCCGTAGATCACGTCAACATACCGTGTTCATTAGGATTAGCGACGATTACTTTCGCGTAGTGACATGTACGAGGGAAGGGAAACACCTAATTCTTTGTTCGCATGCTTAGATAGATTGGATCGGGGTTTTACCATGTCTTGGGTGATTGCATCTCAAGTACCTAGGCTCCATGGGCATACGTTATTCATACTCATGAACCACCTTTCTCTCTCTCTTTAACATAATCTAGGGTTAATTTGTCTTTACTTTATAGATTAATCTTTACATCATAAAGTCTTTAATCAACTAAGTTAGTGTTAGGTTAAACGCAAGTAATTCCCTTGCTCCATGGATTGACAAGAACCTCGGGGGTCCCCTCCCTTGGTGAAAAAGGCACCAAGTCACTCCGTGTACTTGCGGTGAAGTTGAACGCGGTTTTGAACCATCAACACTCGGGTTCATCCTCCATTGTGAAAATGTCAACACAGTGTAGGGGCACGACATCGGGCTCAAGATAGACCTTTAGCCGCTGACCATTCACCACGTATTGGTCACCTCTTGCATCCATGATAGTAACCGCTCCATTAGAGAACACCGAATGTACCACATAAGGTCCGTCCCATTTGCTTTGTAACTTCCCTTTCCCGAAAGTTTTGAACCTTGAATTATAGAGAAGGACCTTATCTCCTTCCTTGAACTCTTTTCCTTTAAGCCTTTTATCATACCACCTTTTGATCCTCTCTTTGTAAATGCTTGCACTCTCATAAGCCTTCAACCTCATCTCTTCTAGCTCGCTAATTTGGATTCTTCTTTTTATCCTTGCAGCATCTAAGTCGAGGCTCATCTTCTTTATTGCCCAATATGCCTTGTGCTCTAGCTCAACCGGAAGATGACAAGCCTTGCCATATACAAATTGGTATGGAGTCATACCTATCGGTGTCTTGAACGCCGTCCGATATGCCCACAATGCTCCATCCAATTTCTTTGACCAATCTTTGCCTTCCTTCTCAATAGTCTTATTGAGGATGCTCTTTAATTGCTGTTGACATTTCTTAACGCAATCACCTAAGAACAGGTTTGGAAGCCATTCTGGTAATAGCGCCAGAAATGCTGGTTGGTAAATCTTAATGTTTACAGAGATCCGCAAGCGCACGGAAGTACCATTGTAGCATTTCCCCAAAGAAGTATTCCAAAGGGTATCGAATCCAAGGAAGGCATTGGCGGAATGACAAGATCAACTCTATTGCAATGAGTATAGATCATAGACGGAAACAAACCAGACACTCAAGTGCAAGGGTAAAGATATGATAATGGGGGTAGTATGATCACACACACACTCTCTCTCTCTCTAAAGGGTCCTAGGCATAGGAGGCGACACACGAGTTAGTTCTAGGTTCTAATGTACTATACACATAAAGCTAGAAAGAATGAGTTAGATACACTAGCGTTGAAGAACATTGACTTGAGCACCCAAGTACCACGGGGAGATAACCTCCCGTGTTGCTTCTGCACAACTCCGGTTGTTATATTTTAGACTCCTACAACTTATCCGAACGTGGGGGGTTTCAGAGGACCAACGGCTGTCACTACCGCGGCCTACCCCAAGACAAACCGTGGGATAAACTCATAAGTAAGGTAGCTATGCAACCCAAGCACCATGCTTACGTTGTTAGCCGGACTTGACCGGCCCGGGCTATTGTGACCCAGGTCAAGCCACCAGATAAACCAGCCCATTACACCGAGTACCGTAGCTCAAGCACAAACTTCATACAATGCAATCATGTCATCTAATTAGATCAAACCAGGTTAAGTACACAAACGGATTCGTGTTTTCCTATGTCTGTTCAACTGGATCAAAGGGTCATGTTCGCGAAGAACACGAGCCTCTAACTTATGAACAAACACCAGAAACATGTGAAAGTCACCCGTCAAGTGGATCGAAAGGCCTTGTTCATCAAGAACAGGAGCCTCTAAATGATGAACATCTGAAGAACACATGAACAAATCACTCATGCATACTAACACAACTTTATATGAAATAGATAAATAATTGAAGTAGATCAAAGTCATACAAATGAAATAAGATACAAGACAACTCATACCTAGATCCCAAAGTAGACTTGGAACCTGAATTAGAACTACTCTAGCCTACCTCCTAGCCTTGAGACTAAAAGTGAGAGAGGTGTTGCAAGTGTGGATGTCTCATAAGTGAGCCCCCTCTCCTTCTATTTATATGCCCGTGCACCGGCAAAGAATGGAGGCAAACACCCCGGGGAAGGTGCCTAGGACCAATGGAGAGCCACCACGTGGAAGCCCCTGAGTGGCGGCCACAAGGTCGGTTCGGCCGACCTGTGGGGTTGGCCGACCCCCTGTGGGCCCTACTCGGGGTGTGCTTCCTCCTGGAGGCTGCCCTGTGGGTCCTTAGGTCGGTTCCCGGTGTCCACCCTGTTTTGGCGCGATTTGCTTGCCTTTGTGGGCCCATGGATCCATGTGAAGTCCATGTGTCACACTCTGATTCGTCGGGGTTGCTTCACTTGGATTGCTTGCATGGCATGCATGCATGGCTCCCTAGTTGGCAGGTTTGCATGCATGGCATCCTTGTTGGCAGCCCACCTAGGATGAGGTGATGTGGCATGGACCCTAGAAGGTGAGTTTGGCACTCTTTTCTTCCTTGTTTTCCTGCAATCAAATGATCTCCAAGGACAAGTGGAACTACATTATTCTTAACTAAATACGTGTAAGAAATGCCTTATGCTCCTTTATTCATGAGTATATTGACGGCTAAAGTAGGCACTTAACAGCCGTCAACAACTCCCCCAAGCTAGCCTCTTGCTCGTCCCGAGCAAGAGATTAAGGACTTAGGTTGGTTGATCAGGAGTTGCTACGATGTTGTATTCCTAATGTATGACAAGATACAGCTAGGTACTCTATCAAGAGGTGAAGAAGTTGGCATTGATCTTACCTTACACTCGATTGATATGGGGCGTGTAGCTTCACCTGCCTTGGGTGGTTGAAAGATAGAATGGTTGTATAAAGATTACTAATCACATGTACCTTGGTCAATTATCAATCTGGAGGTTTTGCAGGTTTTTTTCAAAAAGAAATCAAAGTTCCTCAAACGATACTCTCGGATCGCTCAATGTGTATGATTCCTCACCAAGGCTTTGTTATGCCTTCTTTCACTACCTACTCCTAATAAGCTGATATGTGGAGCTGTAGGTAGGGAAAACATGTGGCATACCTGTTTCTCATGTATTGTCGAGTCGAAAACTGGATCCTTGGGAGAACAAGTCATACACCCTGATCAAGATGTGCAAAAGTGTGTGTATGGTGGATGGATAATGAACTCCTATTTGCAAGATTTTACTCTCCTTCTTTTTGAAATTTTTGAGACTTGGGCTATGTCTCTTTATTCTTTCTCTTTTTTTTATGCATGCCCTTGAGCTTTTTTTTACATAGCCCATAGCCCATGCTAAATATTTTTGGAGGGAGAGTAATCATGGAACATGCGCGGAGCTTTATTTTGTGGAATGGATGGGAAATGGATGAAATGATGATTGCTAACTTCCAGTGTAGAAGTTTCGCATATGGTGGTGTGTACGTGATCTTGATCATAGGAGTATGACAAGTTACTCACCGAGGGTCACAACAATTCGACAAAACTCAATGAAGAAATCAGGTAGCATATGTGGAGGTTTAACATAAGCTAAAATCTACATATGGCCTTGGATAGGAATTTCTTATCATTGAGGAACTTATCATTTTAACATTTTTCAAAAGAAAACTCCGGATATCAAACATCACTTAGTACTAGCTCATAGCAACTCTATTATACCATATCATACCTCGCAACAACTTAGGCAAAGATCATGCTTTTTGCTACCCACAAATTTCAAGCTCAGGTTTGATCATATTAGCCAACAAACTCAAAACTTGGATAGGATATGAAGTTGTAAACAAGGCATACAAGAGGAATAAACAGAGCAACTATTCATCATTTCAACCATGGAGAATAAGAACACTCTTACCGCGCATATGAAAACAAACTAATTTATGAAAGCAAATAAATATTTTTGGTCTTTTTACTTTTTTTCAGATTTTTATGTGTTTTTAGCATATGGGGTTCTGAAAACAATAAAAGATACAAGTTACCTCAGAATGGGGGTCCTCCCCCAAGCTAGCTTTATGCTCACTGCTGTGGAGGGTGGTATCCCAACCACGCGTAGTAAGCCCTCTGCTCCTCCAGCTGTCGCAGCTGTCTCTAGTACAGTTTAGACTCAAGGGAGTTGTCCGGATGGAGTTCACCTATGAGCTCATATTTTGACAAAGCACGAACAGAATGGAGCAAGGATATCTTGGTTCTTTTTAGAGGTCAGAACTTTTATTGAATAGGATAACTTACCGATCTTACCTGTCGGCGAAGGGCTCTTTTGTTTTAAGTCTTCCAGAGCCAGACTATCTCCCACATTACTTACCTCAGTGTAGGGTCAGCCGCTCTTGGAGACGAGGGAGTCGGCTCCCTGTCCACTCTTTTCCACACCTTGGTCGTCTGTGGTTTACGAGGTGCGGGGAGTGGTGCCTTGGACTGGGACTTGGATTTCCAATATGATTTCTGTCCTGCACTCATTTGCTCTTGCTCGTGAGGGCTCCCTCATGCCAAGTGATTCTCCACTGGGCTCTTCATCCCCTCTTGTACTTTTCTTCGTTCCTGCATGATTAGGATAGGGCGGATCGCGAGTGGTCTTACCTCCCCTCGTGACTACCGCTTTTGCATTTTCAACTGGTGGAACCGAGGCGACTAATTGAGCCAAGTGGGATTCTATCAATTTATTAAAGCTCAACTGGTCTTTAAGAGCAGAAGAAAGGCTATCAATTTTAACATTAAGGCTCTCAAAGGCCTTATCATAGGTAGCTATTTTCTTATTAAAACCTTCATTAATCTTAGCTTGCCCAAAGACTAGATCTTTCAAAGGAGGTTGGTTTGGGTTGAAAGAATTACCTTGATTACCTCCTTGATAATAAGGGCGCGATTGATTCCACGTTTGACCTCCTTGTGAACAATAACCGTTGTTATTGCCATTCATGTACATCACATCCTCCTGAGTAGTAGGGCAGTAATTCCCTGAATGCCCAGTATTACCACAGACTTCGCAAGTCATGCAAGCATCCATAGCTTGAGTAGTGGTGGCCATGGCAGCCTTCTCATTGGCTAGATCATCCATTCTCTTCATCATTAGGTCCATCTTGGCGTGCAACATATCCGCTTCCTTGACGGTATGTGTACCCCTTTGACGTGGCTGGAGTCGATCATCACTCCACCCTTGATTGGTAACCATCTTCTCAATCAGTGTAGTAGCTTCAGTGATAGTAAGAGAGAAGAAAGCCCCTCCAGCTGCAGCATCAATATGGCATCGGGCTATCGAAGTCAGCCCATTATAGAAACTCTGAAGAATAAGCCAATTGTCCATCCCATGATGAGGACAAGCCAGGATGTACTCCTGGAGTCTCTCCCAAGCTTCTGGGATAGTCTCATTTGCTGCCTGCTGGAAACTTGAAATTCGCCCCCGAAGGACATTGGTTTTGCCCAACGGAAAGAATTTCGCGAATGCTGCGGAGCACTTTGCCCAAGTGTTAATCTTTGCATGGTTAGCATAAAACCACTACTTTGCCTTTCCCAAGAGGGAGAAGGGAAACAGTCGCAGACGAATAGCATCTTCCTCCACTCCTCGTATAGTGAAGGTACTGCATAGTTCCAGGAACTACTGCAGGTGGGCGCTCGCGTCTTCATTAGGCTTGCCACAGAATGGGCTAGCCTGTACCATCGTAATTAAGCCAGTCTTGATCTCGAAGTTTCCATTCCCAATGTTGATCACAAGGCCTATCGGCACCTGGTCAGCAGAGGGAGCGGAATACTCACGAAGAGTCTTCTCGACAGGGTTGGCCATGGAAGTTGATGCGGATGGCACAAAGGAAGCTGGATCGACTTCCGAATGTTCACGAGAAGGAGAGCCGAAATGATTTCGTGCCTTCCTTACGAGTGACTCAGGATCTTCAGTAAAATTCGATGGCAAGTCAAAACTAGTCATGCACTACCTGTCTTCATCATCAATAGACAAAGAAGACAATCCAAGTTAGCCTGCATTGAGAACTGTTTTATTCCTGTCATGATTATAAACATATGCAAAGTGTTGATATGTCATCCTTAAGCCTTCCGCGGCAACGGCGCCAGAAATGCTTGTTGACATTTCTTAACGCAATCACCTAAGAACAGGTTTGGAACCCATCCTGGTAATAGCACCAGAAATGCTGGTTGGTAAATCTTAACATTTACAAAGATCCGCAAGCACACGGAAGTACCATTGTAGCATTTCCCCAAAGGAATATTCCAAAGGGTATCGAATCCAAGGAAGGCATTGGCGGAATAACAAGATCAACTCTATTGCAATGAGTATAGATCATAGACGGAAACAAACCAGACACTCAAGTGTAGGGGTAAAGATATGATAATGGGGGTAGTGTGATCACACACACACACACACTCTCTCTAAAGGGTCCTAGGCATAGGAGGCGACACACGAGTTAGTTCTAGGTTCTAATGTACTATACACATAAAGCTGGAAAGAACGAGTTAGATACACTAGCGTTGAAGAACATTGACTTGAGCACCCAGGTACCACAGGGAGATAACCTCCCGCATTGCTTCTGCACAACTCCGGTTGTTATATTTTAGACTCCTACAGCTTATCCGAACGTGGGGGATTTCAGAGGACCAACGGCTGTCACTACCACGGCCTACCCCAAGACAAACTGTGGGATAAACTCATAAGTAAGGTAGCTACGCAACCCAAGCACCATGCTTACGTTGTTAGCCGGACTTGACCGGCCCAGGCTATTGTGACCCAGGTCAAGCCACCAGATAAACCAGCCAATTACACCGAGTACCGTAGCTCAAGCACAGACTTCATACAACGCAATTATGTCATCTAATTAGATCAAACCAGGTTAAGTACACAAACGGATTCGTGTTTTCCTATGTCTGTTCAACTGGATCAAAGGGTCGTGTTCGCGAAGAACACGAGCCTCTAACTTATGAACAAACACCAGAAACATGTGAAAGTCACCCGTCAAGTGGATCGAAAGGCCTTGTTCATCAAGAACAGGAGCCTCTAAATGATGAACATGTGAAGAACACATGAACAAATCACTCATGCATACTAACACAACTTTATATGAAATAGATAAATAACTGAAGTAGATCAAAGTCATACAAATGAAATAAGATACAAGACAACTCATACCTAGATCCCAAAGTAGACTTGGAACCTGAATTAGAACTACTCTAGTCTACCTCCTAGCCTTGAGACTAAAAGTGAGAGAGGTGTTGCAAGTGTGGATGTCTCATAAGTGAGCCCCCTCTCCTTCTATTTATAGGCCCGTGCACCGGCGAAGAATGGAGGCAAACACCCTGGGGAAGGCGCCTAGGACCAATGGAGAGCCACCACGTGGAAGCCCCTGAGTGGTGGCCACAAGGTCAGTTCGGCCGACCTGTGGGGTCGGCCGACCCCCTGTGGGCCCCACTCGGAGTGTGCTTCCTCCTGGAGGCTGCCCTGTGGGTCCTTAGGTCAGTTCCCGGTGTCCACCCTGTTCTGGCGCGATTTGCTTGCCTTTGTGGGCCCATGGATCCACGTGAAGTCCACGTGTCACACTCTGATTCATCGGGGGTTGCTTCACTTAGATTGCTTGCATGGCATGCATGCATGGCTCCCTAGTTGGCAGGTTTGCATGCATGGCATCCTTGTTGGCAGCCCACCTAGGATGAGGTGATGTGGCATGGACCCTAGAAGGTGAGTTTGGCACTCTTTTCTTTCTTATTTTCCTGCTATCAAATGATCTCCAAGGACAAGTGGAACTACATTATTCTTAACTAAATACGTGTAAGAAATGCCTTATGCTCCTTTATTCATGAGTATATTGACGGCTAAAGTAGGCACTTAACAGCCGTCAACAGTTGTCTATTTGATGTTTCCGCTTGTCCATTGGTTTGTGGATGATAGGCAGTAGCCACTCTATGCTCGATTCCCAATTTGAACAAACACTTTCGAAAGCTACTCCTGGTGAAATGAGTCCCTCCATCGCTTATCAAGATTCTCAGAACACAGTAGCGAGGAAAAATGACATTCTTAACCATTATGATGGATTCCTCCGTTGATGCCTTACGACATGGCATAGCCTCCACCCACTTGGACACATAATCAACCATGACAAGTATATGCTCGAATCCATGCGAGTTTGTAAATGGTCCATGAAGTCGATTCCCCAAACATCAAATAAATCGATTTGCAAATTATAATTCAAGGGCATGGCACTCCTCTGAGAGATGTTACTGGTTCTTTGGCATTCAAGGCAAGAGGCAACATACCTTTTACCATCTTCATGCAATTCCAGTCAATAAAATCTGCTAGCCCATACCTTTGTTTGAGTTCGGAAATGCCCATAATGTCCTTCGTACTCCGTCGAGTGACACTTCCTTATTATTTCTTGCCTTTTTTCTCTTGCCACACATCTTCTCAAAACTCCATCGGATCCAAGTCTAAAAAGGTAAGGTGAATCCCAAACATATTTTTGGCTCTTGGAGATTACCCTTCTTTGTGCATTCTTGTCTAAGTGATCAAGTGGAATTTTTTGAATCGCTCGAATGATGTCGATCATCCAACTATCCTTATCGATTACTCAATAGAGGTGATCATCTCTCATCTTGTCTTCAATGGGCTCTTTATCATCCTCACAGTTCATCCTTGATAGGTGGTCGGCCACAACATTCTCCGACCCCTTTTTGTCTCGAATCTCAACGTCGAATTCTTGTAAGAGAAGGATCCATCGAATCAACCTTGGCTTGGCATCCTTCTTTGACAAGAGATAATTAATTGCCGTATGATTGGTGTAGACAATTACCTTGGAGTTCACAATGTATGATCTGAATTTTTCGAAGGCAAACACAACCGCAAGCAACTCCTTCTCTGTTGTTGCATAATTTAATTGAGCTCCATTTAGAGTTTTACTAGCATAATATATAGCATGTACCATGCCTTCTTTTCATTGTCCCAAGACGGCTCCAACGGCATAGTCGCTAGCATCATACATTATCTCAAATATGGCTGACTCAAATCGGGTGGTTGAATGATTGGAGCGGTCACGAGAGCTTTCTTTAGTGTCCGGAACGCCGCCAAGCACTTCTCATTAAAGTCAAATCGCACATCCTTTTGAAGAAGGTTAGTTAATGGCTTGGTGCTCTTTGAGAAGTCATTGATAAATCTTCTATAAAATCCTGCATGGCCCAAGAAGCTCCTCAAAGATTTGATATTCGTCGGTGGCAGAAGTTTCTCGACCGTCTCGACTTTGGATTTATCCACCTCAATGCCCCTTCCGGATATCACGTGTCCCAACACTATACCTTGCTTCACCATAAAGAGGCATTTCTCCCAATTGAGCACCAAGTCAACCTCCGCACATTTCATGAGAACCTTGTCCAAGTTGGCTAAACAATCCATGAACACCTCGACAATTTCTTCAATGAATTCCGAAAACACCGCCATCATGCAACGTTGGCAAGAAGCTGGAGCATTACACAAACCAAAAGGCATCCTTCTATATGCAAATGTTCCATATGGGCAAGTAAAAGTCATCTTGTGTTGATCTTCTGGGTGAATAGGAATTTGCATGAATCCCGAGTACCCATCGAGAAAACAAAAATAGGAATGATTTGCTAACCTCTCAAGCATCTCGTCGATGAACGGTAGGGGGAAGTGATCCTTCTTCGTTGCTTTATTCAATTTCTGATAATCAATGCACATCCTCCATCCGGTCACGATTCTTTGCGGTTTTAATTCATTCTTCTCAGTCTTCACCATGGTCAAACCTCCATTCTTAGGCACACAATGTATGGGGCTCACCCATTCGCTATGCAGCACCGGGTAGATGATCCCGGCATCCAACAACTTGATAACCTCCTTCCTCACCAACTCTCACATGGCATGGGTTAACCTCCTTTGATGGTCCACTACGGGCTTGCAGTGATCCTCCATAGGTATGCGGTGAGTGCAAAATGCTGGGCTAAGTCCTTTAAGGTCAGTTATCGAATATCCGATCACCTTCTTGTGCTTCTTCAATAAACTCAGCAACATCTCATTTTCTTCGGGGCTCAACTCGTTGCTCACATTGGCGGGATAGGTCTTGTCCAGCCCCAAAAATTCATACCTCATCCCTTGGGCAAAGGTTTGAGGTCCACCTTCGTCACTTTTGGCTCTTTGGGCTTAATTTCTCCGATATCCTCAAATTTTTCCTCCTCCGTGCTTCTGTCTTGTGGTTCTACTCCTTTAGTTGCTTCCTCCAATTCTTCATCTTGCTCATCATTAGGTTGATTCTCCATTGCTCTTTGTAGTGGATCCCTGAAAGTTTCAACAAAACGAAGGCTCCCTACCTCTTCGTCATCAAGGGGTAGGGGTAAGGAGTTCCTAGAATCGGGAAGAAAATCGTATGTATGCTTATCTCCGTCAAGATTAATTGTTACTTTCCCTTTTCTGACATCTAAAATAGCATTAACCAACTTTGAAAAGGGTCTACCAAGAATTATGTGATCATGTTTATCATAGTATGCATGAACAATAAAGAAATCGGTTGGTATGCATTTTTTAGAGATGACAACTTCAAGATTGCAAGCAATTCCAAGAGGCCTAACAACTCTACCATCTCCCATGATTAACTTAGTAGAAGTTGGGACTAGGTCTATGGTATGATTATGAATCTCATCATAAATTTTAGAGTACAAGACACTTACTTGAGCTCCGATGTCACATAAAGCTTTGAATTGAATTCCATTAATCGTGCAACTTAAGTCAGGGTTGTCTTCTCCTCTTGATCGGGCCCTATGGCATAGACTTCAGCGAGGTGAGCGTATGGCAATGCTTTGGGCCTGATCCCCATCACTCTTTTCACCTCGGCTATATGGTCCGAATCCACTTCTACTTTATTAAAGAGCTTTCGAAAAATCTCGCCGGTCGTTTCAAGATCATAAGAATTTTCTGCTTGCTTCCCCGGTGGGAAATCTACCTCCAAAGCTCTTGCCACCCCCTTTTGGTTGGGGTATGGTCTTCTCTTGTCAAACACTTCCCCAAAATCAATTGGAACCCAATCCATTTGCTCGAACTCCCTCAATGGCTTTGCGCTTGAAATGCTTCTTCCATTCACTTGGCTTGACTTGGCGAAGTTGATGTTTGAGGAAGTTCTTGCTTCCACGTGTACTTCTTGTAATTTTTTCGGGATTGGCTCCTCTTTCTTGTCTTCCGGGCTGCTTCTCTGAAAATTCCAGCAAGTGTTCTCACATTTGAATCACATTCTTGCTTCCTCGAAAGTCGTGTTTCCTAATCTCTTCGCATGGCCGCCGCCTTACTTATTTTTTGTAAAAGTTGAGCGGCTTCCATGAGTGTTTTCTCCATGAGATCCCCTCATGCACACATTTGAACATGTTCCGCACAACTAGGGGTTAGGGAAAAGAAAAATGTATGCAAAAGTACATCACCAGAGAATCTGAGTCTTGGTCCTTGTTCAATCAACTCGTTGAATCTATTCCACGCTTGGTCCATCCCTTCTTCTTCTCCTTGCGTGAAGGTGATCACTTGCCTTCTTAGATGTTGGACTTTACTTATCGGGAAGAATTTCTCACAAAACTTCCTTGTCAATTGGTTCCAATTCCCTCCAAATTCGAAGGGTGCGAATGAGTACCACGTCTTTGCCTCACTGGCAAGTGAGTAGGGGAAGAGATTCCACTTGAACCATTCGTCGGGGACTCCTTCTTGTTGCACAATGTCATGAAGTGCTTCATGTGTCTATATGGGTTGTCCGCCTCCATCCCTTCGAAAGGATTGGCCGCCGCCATCTCGATGATCCGCGCCTTGATCTCATACTTCGTCGCTTCAAGCTTCGAATCTAACTCTTGTACCTTTATGTCTTCACATCGAGGCCTCACGTAATCCCTTAATGATTTCTCTGGGTCTTCCAAAGGACGGTGGGCGAACGTCATCTAGACAACAAAAACAAAAAACAAAACAAAAGCGGGGGTTTCTAGGAAACAAAGGTTAGATGTTAGTAATCAACAAAATTAACACAAAATCAATGTAGCAAACTGGCTTGCTCCCCGGCAACAGTGCCAGAAAAAGGGGCTTGTTGACAGTTGATTGTCATTGCAAACTTTGATCCACAAGCGTACGGACCGTATGGGACCCTTCTTCCCTTGAGTGTAAACCCAAGGTTCTTGTCAACGCAAGGAGCAAGGGGATTGCTAGTGTTCGATCTAAAGCTAATCTAGTCAATGAAGACACCCTTTAACTAGAGATTAATCTAAGAGCAAAATAATCTTAAAACAAAGAGGTATGTGAGGTGCACAAGATGTAAAGGACACTTGCCCATAGGGTCTAGGATACATGAACATGCAACTGCCAAGGAAGATAAAAACCAATCTAATCTATTGAAGGTGTGACCGCGGCTTCACCCTTTTCCCTCCTCTCACATTGTCACTAAGTGAAGGTAATCATGGCAAAACAACGAATGATCACGGTATGTTGAAGGGATCATCGGGAGTAGTGAGATCTATACACCCGAAAAGCATGGTAGCTAGCCTTAAACATCAAACATCATCAACACGAAACCAATAGATAAAAACCATAAATGACTCGGCGATTACATGACATGAGCCGTTACAACCCCACGGACAAATGAGAAGATTACCCCATCAAGACGCTAAGTATGGCGTCATTGATCATGGTAGATGCTTCTGGCGGTGCGTCGTTCAACTCCGGGGGTGCCGTGGCAGCACCTCGACGTCCTCCTTCGCTTGTGGTCGCCTCCTTAGACTAGGTGAATATTTCTCCAAAGTGCTCTCCTCGAATCTCTTCCGATCCAACCTCCTTCTCTTGTGGCCGACCTCAGGGGTATTTATCTCTGTCTTTGACGAATGGCGACATCGGCATCCACTTAGGGTCGAAAGATCTTCACGCACAAGAAATCGAGGGCCGAACCGGCACGGGAATGGGCCAGGTCGGCCGGCCTGGGCCGACCAGCCTGGGCCCAACCCAGCCCGGTTCGGTCGCCCCTTCCTCCGAGTGGCCCGTCTTGACATTTTGGACTTTGGCCCCAATATTTGTGTCTTTTTGGCGTCATCGAACCTATGATAAATATAGGGGGTCTTCTCGTATGAAATTTGATATTTATGTCTTGGTCTTCGGAGATGTTTTGTCGTAGCACCTGGGTCCTTACACCTTTGGGAGTGAGTTTTCCTTGCACTTGAACACGAACGAAACTCCTCATTTACTCCTTTGAACTCGATGTGACTCTGTCCCTTTAGTCCATGTTTTCCTACAAAAACATCACATTTCCAAATGCACATACAAAGTTGAACTTGTTAATGAGGACCAGGAGCGTCCGAAGACCAGTGGAGGGTCGCTCCTCAGTGATGACTGATTGACAACGTGGTGTGGACTGATGCTTGGCTCAGTGTGCAGGTACAGGTTGCGGCTTGACTCGTGTTGGTGCAGGTGAAGAACAAGCGCGAAAGGCCTATGTTGTGGTGGCCTCCGGGTGATGGAGGGGCAAGTAGGCTTGGTTCGATGGACCTGGTGGCCGATGGGGTCAAGTGCGAGCCGTGCGGTGCACGAGGAGCAAGTTTAAGTCATGGACATAGGCCGGTGCAAGGTAGTGGTTCGAGGCCGAAGCTTGCACGCGAGGTTTGGTGGTTTGCTCACAAAACCATCGGAGGACGATTTCTTGGTTTGTGCCTCAAAACCAAGCCTGAAGGCCCAACGCGACGGAGATGGTGATCCGGAAGTGTCGAGAAGCTTCGAGGCGGGGGGCACGTTGCGTGATCGCGGGGCTTACGTCGAGGCTAAGCGAGTCCGCGGTGGAAGCGTGTCCGCTTGATGGGAATATCCAAAGACTTGACCAAAATGCCCCTGAGGGGTGTGTATCTTAATTTTAAGTTGTAGGGGTAGCGTGGTCATTTGCCTCCTCCGGTGGACTTCATATATATAGTGGAGAGGTGGATGGCATCTCTCTCTCTGGCTCTAGGTTTTCCTCCCCCGAGTTAACCGCTCTGGACTGCTTCTTTTCCCAGTATTTCCTTAGGCTAAATTCTTGTACAGACTCTAACCTCTGCATGTATGGAAGCATTCAGCGTTGTGATTCCTTCCCTCTCCTAGCTTTTTGTGATTTTTGTATCATTTTCGGAGCTATTTTTGGTTGCTTTTGTTCTTCACTCGATTCGTTGATTTGAGGGTGTTTTTCCTCGGATTTCTTTGAGGGGGTCATGGGTGGATGCCTTGTACATCTTTGGGTATGATCTTGACCCCTCAAACGCCGGGAAACCCCTTCGATTTGCGAGTTCTTGGAGGAACCTGAGTTCATGGAGGTGCTTTCACATGATCCGCGATTCCCGTCGGTTTAGTGAGTTAAAGCTCGAGATTTTTGGGGCATAGCTTCACCTAGTGACGCTTTTCATCTCCCCAAAATCTTGTCTCAAGAGCTCAAGTGGTTTGGGAGATCTGGTGATGGCTTGGAGGAGGTTACTTCGTGAGTTCCCCGGTTCTGTGTCTGTTCGTGGCTCGCGGACAGTCCGCCAGGCCGCCACGAACAGTCCGCGCGTCTAGGGTTCATCGCTGTTCGTCGCGTGTTCATGCGAGCTCGTGTTTCGATTCTTCGAGTGCCTAGGATTTTGTTGCAGGAGGTTTTGCGGACAGTCCGCCGGTCAATGACGGACGGTCCGCGTAGTCGAGTTTGAGTGAGTTTTGCTTGTGCTTTGGCCGTACGGTCCGCAGGTCCTACACGGACAGTCCGCGACACTGGCGGACAGTTCGCATGGTTCGACCGAACGGTCTAATTTTTCGAGTGCGTCTCTGGAGGTTCTATTGAGGTTTTCGGATAGTCCGCGTGGTCCCCTCAGACAGCCCGCCCCTGTGCTGCGGACGGTCCGCCTGTACCATCCGAACGGTCCGCACTTAGGCTGTCCAGATTTGGCTAAGTGCTTTGATTCTTGTCTAGTGCTTCCGCTCTTTGATTCGTGGCTTGTCTCTAGGACTTGTAGGCTTGTTTGTGCCTAGTCTAGAGTTTCTTCAGTGTGTGCGAGTGATCGGAGTGGCAATCAGGGTATAGGTCGAGTTCATCCTTCAGGAAGAATTTTTATCGGCTCCCATTCACTCCCCCCCCCCTCTCTGGTCGCCTATTCGGTCCTTCGATTGGTATCAGAGCCGGTTACGGATCTTCGTGATTCTAACCAGTCTAAGATCCAAAGATGGGCAACTACGGTAAGGGTTCAGGTCCTCCGCACTTCGATGGCAAGAATTACCAGATGTGGGAGAGGCACATGGGTGTGTTTTTGCATGGGAAAGATGCACTGATCTGGGAAGGGACACAAAATAGTCATTATGTCATTCCCGACAGTTTCCTTCTCCCTGGTTCATGGGACATGTTTGAGGCCAACAGCAAGGTCGTGGATTACTTGTTCCGTGCTCTCTGTGCCTCGGAGTTTGATCGAGTGTATGGAGAGGATGTGGCCAGACAGATTTGGCTGAAGCTCAAGAATGCTCATGTTGGGAACGCTCATGTGTAGGCTCGTTCGTTTGCCACTCACCGGAGAGAGTACAAGAACTTCACTCATCTCCCCGGTGAGTTGATTGATGTGATGTTCCAGTGCTTCACCTGTATTGTGAACAACATAAGGGCCAATGTGACAGTGCTCCCAAACACGGATCATGATAGAGCTATCAAGCTCTTGTACTCACTTGACAGATCCATGTGGAGTGCCAAGGTCGAGGCCATCTTGGAGTCGGGCGTGTATGAGACCCTGACGGTGGATGAGCTATTTTCTAAGCTCAAGTCTTCGGAGGTTGATCGTGGCTTGAGAGCCAAGAGCGAGAGCCCCACTGATCCACATAGTTTGGCTCTTGTCTCAAGATCGAGGACTAATGCTAACCCTGCTGCCATGCAGTTTTCTTTGTCTTGTCTTGTGTCCATGTCAGATGAGGACTTTGAGGTGCTGAGCGAGGAGGATCTCGCCTTGTTGAGCAACAGGTTTGGGCGGATGTACGAGAACTGCAAGAATGCGAGGAGGAGCTCGGGGATGTGCTATTAGTGCGGGAAGCACGGGCATTTCATCGCCGAGTGTCCGGAAGCCATGGAGATCAAGAACGACTACAAGGGCAAGCCCAAGCATGACTACAACAACAAGCACCACTCCCGGAACGACTACAAGGACAAGCGCAAGGACAAGGGCGAGAGAAGGCCAAGGAAGAGCGAAGGGTACAAGAAGAAGACGGCTCGAGCGATGGTTGCCGGAGCGAGCGACATCGACTCCACTTCAAGTGACTCCTCATCCGATTCGAGCAGTGAGGAAGAGCAAGATCAGTGCATGATGGTGTAGGCGCATGACAGTGTAGGCAGCAGTCGTGGCCCAGCGGGAGCAAAGATTAGCCAGGCGCACGACAGTGTAGGCGGCCCATGGGCCAGGCGCACGACAGGGTAGGCAGCGAAGCCGTGCACGTCCGAATTATCCCATCTTGCTTAGCTTGGGAGGAGGAAGCCACCTTAAATGGGAGAGTCACCCTTCCCCTAACGGACTAATCTTTTGGGGTGATTGGGCCTTTCCCCGAGGGGTGTGCTAGGCCGAACTTATCATTTGGTATCAGAGTTGGGCCCTTATTAAGAAAGGGAGAATGATGAGGACATCCTAGGGCACGATTTGGCCAGGCGCACGACTGTGTAGGCGGCCCATGGGCTAGGCGCATGATAGTGTAGGCGGTAGTCGTGGCCTAGCTGGAGCAAGGATTAGCCAGGAGAACGACAGTGTAGGCGGCCCATGGGCCAGGCGCACGACAGTGTAGGCGGCGAAACCGTGCACGTCCGAATTATCCCATCTTGCTTAGCTTGGGAGGAGGAAGCCACCTTAAAGGGGAGAGTCACCCTTCCCCTAACGGACTAGTCTTTTGATGAGTCCGGCCCAGCACACCCCTCGGGGGAAGGCCCAATCGCCCCAAAAGACTAGTCTAATAGGGGAAGAGTGGCTCTCTCTTTTAAGGTGGCTTGGTCCTCCCAAGATAAGCAAGGTGGGGGGAAGAGTGGCTCTCTCTTTTAAGGTGGCTTGGTCCTCCCAAGATAAGCAAGGTGGGATAATTCAGACGTGCACGGCTTCGCCACCTACACTGTCGTGCACCTGGCCAAACCGTGCTCCACGGCTGCCGCCTACACTATTCTGCGCCTGGCTAATCCATACTCCCGATGGACACGACTGTCGCCTACACTGTCATGCGCCTCGCCAAACCGTGCTCCACGGTTGCCGCCTACACTGTTGTGTGCCTAGCCAAATCGTGCCCTAGGATGTCCTCATCAGGGGCTGACGTGCGCGTGGGGCTGGCATGGGCCTCACATAGCACTAACATGGGCGCCATCTGGTGCGCCGGACTGACACAGCAGCACGGGTGGCCTGCGCGTGTGTGCGTACGTGGACTTAGTGCACGGGGCGCGTGTGAGGTAGCAACGCCGCCCGGGGTGGGCACCAGAACAGGGTGCGCGGCAGGAGACATCTCCGGAGTTGGCGATTCTGGCCACCGCGGCCTTCCGAACGGGTTGAAAGTCCGCCGTGAGGCTAGCACAGGACACAGCGGATCGAGGGATGGTGACTAGGCTGATGAGGGTGGTCCGCGGCAGTGCGCGAGCTCGCCAGAGCAGAGCAGCAGCGTGGCCGCAGACAGAAGATGCCCTAGGATGGGTCAGGTGCCTAAATAAAGGTGCATGTGTGTGTGCGACAACTCAGTGAACGCAGCGACGCATCTGGGAAGCATAACGGGGCTATAAGGGATGGCCGGCGGTGAGCACAATATCGTCGGGACGACGGCAATAGCGTGGGCATACTACAGCACTGTGGCTAAGGAGGCTAGGGCAAATTCGGCAGCGTAACGATGCTTACCAACTATTTCCGGCGGTGGCACAGCGACGACGACGAGGATTTCACATGGCGGCATGCGGCGGCGATGGGGTTGAGCGACAACGAACTAAGCAGCAATGGGGAGCTATGGCGGAGCTCCTCCGTGCTAGGGCAGAGCTTTGCTAGGGAATTTAGTGGCTACCGCCGCGCAGAGCTCCTCGACTTCGGCCTAGGCCGGCCCGGTCAGGCGAAGGCGCTCAGGAGGAGGAAGAGGCGCGCCAGGGTCCTATGCCGGTGAGGTGATGGGGAAAGTGGTGAGGGGTGAGGCTGCTAGGAGGGCTAGGGGCTCTATTTATAGGCCGGAGGAGGCAAGGGAGCTCGAGCGCAGTCGTGGTGAGGTGGCAGGGTGCGAGCTCTGGCGGTGACACACGGCTCCGGTGACGGAAGCAGATAGGATCAAGGAGGAGGGGGAACATATGGGGATAAGTTCGGCGGAGGTTCTCCTGGTGCAGGCGGATGTGGTGCTCGCACCAGGGATGTGGTTGCGGCGCTGGGTGAGGAGATCAAGCAAGCATGCTAGCGGCGGAGCTCTGATGCGCAGCGCGGGTGTCGGCATGGCACCGGTAGCGTGCGGCCACTGAGGCTCGTGAAGGTGTTCAAGCAGTGCGGGGAGGCTGCGGCGGTGTTGGCGGTCAATTTTGGTACTCCTAGGGCACTTGTTACACTTTGGTTTGAGCTTTGATTAGGAACTAACCCGCCACTAGGCATACTAATGATGTAACAAGTTCACCTTTGCTTGTGCATTTGGAAGTATAATGGTTTTGCAGAAAATCATGAGCTTAATAGGAGAAGTTGCACCAAATTTAGAGGGTGCATTGCAAGATAATTAAGGAGCTCCATTCGTGTACGAATTCACTTCCAAAGGTGGCAAGGTCCAAGGTGCAATGATGAAATATTCCCGAGGACCAAGACGAAAGACTGGAAGTTCAAGCGACAAGACCCCTTATCTTAATCGCGAGGATAATGACGTCTAAAGCCCGCATGCGAAGGAGCAAAAAGTCAAAATGTCGAGAAAAGCGGCACGGAGGAAGACACGGCCGAACCGGGCTGAAGTGGGCCCAGGCCGGCCGGCCAGCCCCCTTCTCGCAATCGGTTCGTTCTCCCGTTTCTTCAGCGTCAAGTCAACAAAACCCTAAATGTTCTGGCCATGCCGCCATTCACCAGGGACATGGATAAATTCCTCCGAGGTCGACCACAAGAGGGGGAGCCGATCGGGAGAGAATTAGATATGGAGCACTCAAGGGAGATATTTGCGCAGTCCACAACAGCATGATCTTTCGATGCAGATTCGGAGACTTGAACAGCCTCGGCAAATCATTGAATACCAAAGTTGTGGGGCCTTGTTGAGAGCTTCGATTTAAACATATGGAAGGTCCAATTCGGATCAGGGAGCTAGGAGATATAGCCCCCGAAATACCTGCTGCGTAGACAAGTCCGAAATCAGACATATTATCTTCCTAGGCCATTTTGGGGATCTTATCTTTGTTTCCAAGGAAAGTAATGAATACCAAAGTTGGAGATAATTTCGTGCCACACAATCTAGACACCGAATTTGCAATATTTGGAGTCGGGACATGAGAGATATGACGTCAGCAAGGAAGGGCTATGAAATAGGAAAATCTGGACAAGGCTGATCTGGGCAGCTCGGTGAACATAGCAGCGCATCTGGGCAGCATAACAGGGCTGTGAGGGATGGCCGGCGGCGGGTGCAAGATCGTCGGGACGGCAGCGGTGGCGCGGGGGTACTACGGCGCTGCGGCTATGGAGGCTGGTGCAAATTCGGTAGCATAACGGTGCTTACCAGCTATTTCTAGCGGTGAGGCAGTGATGACGGCGAGGATTTCGCACGGCGGCGACGGGGTTGAGCGGCGGCGAACTAAGCAGCGACGGGGAGCTACAGTTGAGCTCTTCCGCGCTAGGGAATTTAGTGGCTATGTTGGCGGTCGATTTTGGTACACCTAGAGCACTTGTTACACCTTGGTTTGAGCTTTGTTTTGGAACTAACCCGCCACTAGGCATACTAATAATGTAACAAGTTCACCTTTGCATGTGCATTTGGAAGTATAATGGTTTTGCAGGAAATCATGCGCTTAAATAGGAGAAGTTGTACTAAGTTCGGAGGATGTTCTGCAAGAGAATCAAGAAGCTCCGACCGTGTACGAATTTGCTTCCAAAAGTGGCAAGGACCAAGATGCTATGGTGAAATATTCCCGAGGACCAAGATGTAAAGACTGGAGTTCATGCAACAAGACCTCCTATCTTGCTCGCAGGATAATAACGTCTAAAGCCCGCATGCGAAGGAGCAGAAAGTCAACAATGCACGAAAAGACACGTGGTGGAAGACAGGCCTGAACCGGGTCGAGGAGGGCCCAGGCCGGCCGGCCCACCCTCTTCTGGCCCCGGTTCGGTCCTGTAACACCCGCGTTTTTAGCCTTAAGGAAATCACCCTCTAAAACACGCGTTTAATTTTAAATTTTCCGCTGAGCTCGACCTTATCCTAAAACCCTGATCATCAACCCTTTTACCCGACGGTAACTTCCCATTTTACCCGAGTTACCCGACCGTAACTTCTCTTTTTACTCGGGTCAATCGGCCATCGCTCGACACCATCATTCTCCCATCATCCTTATTATCCAACCCGCGTCCCGGCGAATGCCTCGGGTTCCCCCGGACCGCCCGACATCATCATCAACCCGCATTCCGACGCTCGACACGGATTCGCTCGCCCCGGCACGAATTCGCTCGTCGCGCGATTACCGCAGATGGCGAGATTTGTCCGGTAGCGTGACGATTCGCGCGGACGACGGGAAAATCCGGGAAAAGTTCTGCCGAAAATCCTTTTCTACCTTTCTCCTAATTTTCTAAAACCTTTCTTTTCTCTCTTCCTTTTTCTTTTTCCTATTTTTCCCTCAATTTTTCTAACCCTTTTTCCCTCTTTTCTTTTCTCTTTCCTTTTTTCCTATTTTCTTCTTTTTCCTTTTCTCCTTCTCCCTTTTCCTTTCCTCATTTTCCTTTTTTTCCTATTTCCTTTTTCCTTTTTCTTTTTCCTTCCTTCTTTTCCTCCTCCTTTCTTCTTCCTTCGGCGCCGCGCACCTACTCCCGGCCCCGCGCCTCTGCTCCGCGGCACGCCCCCGCGCCGCTGTTCCGGCCTCCTCTGCCCCCCTTGCTCGCCGCGCCAAGCCACCGGCCGGCGCCACAGCACCGCGCGCGGCCGGACGCACGCGCCGCACGCGCGCGCACCGCGCCAAGCCGCCGGCCGCACCAGCCGCTGCCGCGCCGGGCCCCGCCCCACCCCGCCACGCTGCGACGCCGGCGCACCGCTGCCGCGCCGGTCCTTCACCGCGGACCGCGTGGCCGCCGCGTCCCTCGCCCACGCCTGTGCCTCGGCTGCCGCTGTCGTCACGCCAACAGCGCAGCCACACACCGTCGGCCGCCCCGCAGCACGCCGCGCCTGCCACTGCCTGCTCGCAAGCCATCACTGCCCGACGGGCCTTGTCCGCCGGCCGCCTTAACTCCGCCTGCCCGCCTCGTCGCCGGCCCCGCACCGCTGCCCGAGCCGTCCTGTCACCACTGCCGCGCCAGCCCGCGAGGTGACCACGCACTGCTGCTAGACGCCGCTGCCGCCATTACTTCACCACACTGACCCGTCACCTCCACACCAACAGCGCCGCCGCACACCGCCGGCCGCCCCGCAGCACGCCGCGCCTGCCACCGCCTGCTCACAAGCCGACGCTGCCCAACGGATCCCATCCAACAGCACCGCATTTACTCCCCGCCGCCTTCTCCGAGCACCACCACAGCCACAAGCCGCCGCCCGCATCACGCCACCGCTCATTGCTGCAGCTCGACTCGCCTTCCACTGCGTGACGCAGCTGCCCGACGGGTCGAATCCAACAGCAAGGTCGTAGCGACGCCAGTAACTCCGCCCTAAATCACGGCCGCGCCTCGCCGGCCGAGCCGAACCGCCATTGTAGGCAGAGCACGAGCTCCGTGTGCTCGGTTCCAGGCCCTTCCACCGCCTTCCCCGCGGCTATAAAGGGGCCTCCGCCGCTCCTCGTCGCACCCCGCACCTCGCCAGCCTTTTCCCTCCCACTCCCGAGCCTCCGAGCACCGCCGCCCCTAACCACCACCGCCGAAGCACATCGGCTGCCGCCCGCTCACGTGGAGCCACCTCCACCGACCACCTCAGCCCAAGGTGAGGAAGGGAGAAGAACCCCCTCATCACCCTCTCCGTTTTCCCCATCTCCAGGTCGCCGCCGTGCCCTGGTGCGCCGGCGAGTACCCCCCCCCCCCCCGTCAGCCGGCCGCCGGATCAACCCCCCCACCCCTCCTCTGCTCTGTTCGGGAGGAGGGAGATGACCATTTAACCGAAAACCCCCCCTGCCTTTTCTTTTATCACCCGAGCCCCCCCTCTCTATTTCCCTCTCTCTTTTATTCCTTCCAAATAAAACCCTAGGCCATAAACCAATTTACGAACCAGCCCTACCTTTCCAAAGTCAATTACAAATAGGCCCTTAGGCTATTCTATTTACACCTCACCTTATTCATATTTTACAACTGAGTCCCTCTTCTATTAAACTTATTTACAACTAGGTCCTTAACCTTGCCTAATTAATCCTAATGACGCTTTTAACACGTCATTTCATGTCTATATTTCCGCCTGATCAATCCTAACTCTTGCCCCGGCCTTTTCCTCTACATTTCCGCCGAGCCACCCATCCCTTCCCCCTAAATAATATTTATTCCTCCTTTTCTATTTATTTTCTCCTCGAGCTCAGCCGGTAAATCTTTGTGTGCTTGTATTGATTGCATGCTTGCTTGTGTGTGCGCTATAGCCGACGGAGTAAACGAGGAGGAGTACCGTGAGCCGGAGCTTGGAGCTGAGTACTACGAGCAGGAGACCGAGGTCCCGAACCGCGAGCAGGAACTCCCCGAGGACTTCGAAGACGGCAAGTTCAATCTCATCCTTTGATGCATGCTTTGGTCCCAGTTTTATGAACACAACCCTATACCCGTTTTATAAATTGCATATTGTTTTACTGTTAAAACCCGGTAGGATAGCCACCCTTGATTGCTATGATTGAACTTTGTTTGGCCTAAATGATTGCTTTAAAAATGTGTGAGTGCTTTAAAAACGGGAATGGGATATTTTGGAAAATGAGTAAAGAACTGGGTAGACGAGATGGACGCGTGTGTCAGGAGTATGGGTGAGCTCGTACCTTTGTGGTTGAGCGTGTTGGAGATGTCCATCTTGTCGTTAAGGACCGGGTTGCGTGACATCTCACCTGACCCAATTATCGTACTACCACTCGACCGTTGTATGTGGCAACGGCTTAGCATAAATCCCACTAGCTAATCTACTTGCCATCGGGAGTGCGGGTGAGCAGCGGGAGATCAAGGAGTAGGGGTACGATCTGTGTGAGGTACGCCCTGCTTATGAAAGATAACCCCTTGGTTGCTCCCGTGGTGGCTCGTAGGGTTAGCTAAGGTGGGTAATGGCTTTGATAGGATCTGCGCCGACACTAAGGTGTTCGTGTGGCGGTACCCTACTTGTGGGTAAAGATGTACAACCTCTGCAGAGTGTAAAACCTATTTGAATAGCCGTGTCCACGGTATTGGACGAGTCACGGTGGGGTCACAAAGCCAGTGTTTGGGTTTGGTATGATTTCCATGGCGTGAGTTGATTTCTGGAAAAGTGTGTGGCTGTGTGCCTGGGCTACTGCGGACGGGGAGTCTGGTAGTCCTCATTTGGTTTTCACAAAACAACTGAGTCACTTGAGTTATAAAAACTATTTGCGAAAACCTTTTTGAAAACAAACCCTTGCATGAGTGAATGCGTTTGAAAATAAACCTTATCCTGATCCTTGATATATCCTGTGCATGATCTGCTTATTAGCCCCCCCGTGGGTGGGGTTGAACTTGTTGAGTACGTATGTACTCACCCTTGCTTGATTAACTGTCCTTCAGAGGAGGATCCCGACCTTGTCCCTGAAGACGTCGAGTAGGTTGCTGTCCTACACCCAACCCGTGTCTGTGGATTCAGGGTCTCCACAGGAAGCTTCCATGGCGCAAGACTCTGAAGATATCATAGATGCTGTTGCCATCGTAGTTTGGTCTGTAGTTCTTATGTTGCTTCTCGTGGCAGTGGCGCTCCCATGCCCACAGCCTCAACGTGTTGTACGATAATGAACCATCTGATGTAATAAATGTGTTACCAGCCTCCTGGGACTGGTATTTGTATCACATTTAGTCACCTCTGATGAGGGGACGCTTCAGGTGGTATCAGAGCCGTAGGTTGGCCGTAGGACGCGACCCCTAGGACTCGAGACCCTTTTCTAAGCCTTTCTCTACTAGATCTTCCTTGCTTAGCACACCTTCCACACAAAGCACTCACCGTGGCTTTGTCGGTCCCAGATGGCTGACAATGAGTGGAATGGAGGAGTCTGCCCCCCAGATCCTGGCCTCCCTAAGTTGCTACTGCTCAGCTTGGAGCGCATCGAAGTTGCGAGCCCACCGGAGTACCTCTATCGGGAGTATGAACTCAGAAGCACCTTTCGGTGTGATGTGATGATTTTCGTGTCTAGGAGCACGTTGTACCCCGATGTGAGCCCCAGGTACATCAAAACCACCGGGTATCGCTTCGCCGACACCTACCACAAGGCCGCCCGAAAAGCCCTTCGCCGTCTGAGAGTGATCTATAAGCACCACCTCCGTCAGACTTGAGAGCCAGTTGTGGTTCGAGGACCGGTGGATGGTCGCTTCCTGGTGTGATGAGTGATTGACAACCTGGTGTGGACTGATTCTTGGCTAAGTATTGCAGGTGCAGGTTGCGGCTTGACTGGTGCAGGTGCAGGTGAAGAACAAGCGCGAAAGGTCGTTGCCGGTGAGGCCTCCAGGTGTGGAGAAGACAAGTAGGCTTGGTTCGAGGGACCCGGTGGCCAGCAGGGTCAAGTGCAGGCCGCATGGTGGCAAGAACGGCAAGATGAAGTCATGAACGGTTTCTTGGTTGAGCCTCGAAACCAAGGTCGAGCCGGGTCTACGTGGGAGCCGAGTCATGAGTGGTGATTGGCGGAGGCTACACCGAGTTCGCGGGGTTTCCGGTGGTTCACCAGAAAATCACTGGGTTCCTTGGTTGATCCACAAAGCCAAGACCGAAGAACCGAAGATGGAGGTGCAGCAGCTCCAGACCGGTCAGACCGGTGGGTCTGACCGGTCTGACCGGTGGGTATCGGTCTGACCGGTGAGGACCACCGGTCTGACCGGTGTGCGACGACGCAGTCTGGAATCTTCGAAGCGGAGGACACGCATCGGGATCGCAAGGCTTGCGTCGAGGCTAAGCAAGTTTGCGGTCGCTGGGCATCCGTCCGATGGTGCGAAGACAAAGACTTCCAATTTCGCCCTCGAGGGGCATGTATCCCTAGTTAGCAAGTAAGGGTATTTTCGTCTTTCGGTTGCCTCCATATAACCCAAGTGATGAGAGGATGGCAGCCATCTCTTGGAACCCTAGCTCATTTGGTTTTCCTATTTTCCTTCCTATTTTCCTTAGGATTTTCGTAGGACTAGCTTGAGAGATTCATGGTGAGATCTTGTGAGAGGGAAGGATGATCGGGCGGCAAGTTAGACCTTGTATGAACCTCTTTGCTATGTATAGATGATTCGGCGTGGTTCCTCAAGGCTTGGATGTGTCTTTCCCGTTTCTCTTTTTTGGTGATTTTCGGAGGTTTTTCTTGGCGAATTTCTTGTGGCTGTTTTGAGACCTTTCTCTTTGGGATTTGGTGGGGGATGTATGCATGAACCCCTCGTGGTTCTTTTCTCTTTGATCTCCCTCCCAAATCCGTGAGTAAAGGGGCTCAATTTTGGGGTTTTCGTGGTTCTAGAGTTCGTGGTGTTCTTGGCGGAAATCCTTCGATTCCTCTTGATTCAACAAGTTTTGGTGGACCAAATCTTGGCTATGGAGTACCCATGAGGTGTTCCTACTATCCCCAAAGTCTTGTGCGAATCCGTGGAGTGAATCGGGAGATCGGGAGTTGGATTTGGGGGAGTTGACTCGCGGGCGCTGTTCATCCCGAGCTGCCCAGGCACGACCGGTCTGACCAGTGCTCTTAACCGGTCTGACCGGTGCTAGCCCTTGGTGGGGTTTTGTCTCGGGGAACAGCCTTGTCCGTGTGGTTTTGTCCCGTGGTTCTGCTGGTCAGTTCTTGGCGTGCTTGGAGTTGTTTTGCTAGGTTTTGTGAGGGGTTCTTCTTCCTCACAGGTTGTGTTTCGTGGTGGTTTTTGTTCCAGGGCCTAGAGGAGTCACTGAGGCTTCCTGGAACGTTTGCTGTGCGGCTGCTGTAGCCACCGGCCTGACCGGCTCTGTCCACCGGTCTGACCGGTGTCACCGGTCTGACCGGCGCAGGCCATCGGTCTGACTGGTGTAGCACAGGCAGCAAGCCGTGCAAGTTTCCGCTGTGTGGTTTGGTGAATTTTGGCTCGGAAGGTTGAGTGTTGGTTCCTAGGACCAGTAGCACTCCAGTGGCTGTGTGGTCTTGACCAACTTGGGTAGTTGAGTCGGAGACGTGTGTTGGAAGCCGTGTTCATCTTGTTGGAGTTCCCATCTCCTTCGAAAAGAATTTTTATCGGCTCCCATTCACTCCCCCCCTCTCTGGTTCGCCAAATCGGTCCTTCAATTGGTATCAGAGCCGGTTCGGGTCTTTATTGACTCTTACCAGTCTAAGATCCAAAGATGGCGTACCAGGAACGGGGTTCGGGTCCTCCGCACTTCGATGGGAAGAACTACCAGATGTGGCAGAGGCGGATGGCAGCGTTCCTCCGTGGAAAGGGTCAGATCCTTTGGGACGTCACGGTGAACACAGCTTATGTTCATCCGATGAACTTCCTTGCTCCAGGATCGAGGGATATGTTCAAAGCCAACAACAAGGCTGTCGACTACTTGTTTCGTGCTGTGTCAGCCTGAATTCGATCGGGTTCAGACAGAGGACTTAGCTTGTAGGATTTGGGAGCAGTTGAAGGATGCTCATGCTGGGAATGCTCAGGTTCAGGCTCATATGTACGCGACTTACCGGAGAGAGTACGAGAACTTCACTCATCTTCCCGGCGAGTCCGTCGATGCCCTTTTCCAGCGGTTTACGGTCGTTGTGAACAACATGAGAGCCAATGTGGACGTCCTCCCATACAATGATCATGATAGAGCTGTGAAGCTCTTGCACTCGTTGGATCGTACCGTATGGGACGGGAAGTTTGAGGCTATTGTTGAGTCCGAGAAGTATGACACCTTGACGGTGAACGAGCTGTTCTCGAAGCTCAAGTCGGCTGAGTTGGACCGTGGTATGACAGCCAAGATCGAGAGCCCGACTGATTCTCATAGTCTCGCTCTCGTTAGTGGCAAAGGAGCTAAGTCTAACGCTAACGCATCCTCCAGGATGTACTCTCTGTCTTCTTTGATGTCTTTGCCAGACGAGGAGTTCGACGTGCTTGGAGAGGACGAGCTGGCGTTGCTGACCAGGCGGTTCGAGAGGCTGCACGAGAATCGGGTGAACACAAGGAGGACAGCACGGACGTGCTTTCAGTGCGGCAAGCCAGGACACTTCGTCGCCGACTGCCCGGAGAAGACGGAGAACAAGGACGGCTACAAGGACAGCTACAGGCACCAGTCGAGCAAGGACGGCAAGTACCGATCGAGGCGCGATCACAAGCACAAGAACAAGCACAAGGACGAGCGACGGTCGAGGAAGAAGGACGGCCGCAGCAGGAAGGCCCGAGCGATGGTCGGAGCGAGCGACGTCGACTCCAGCTCCGCCTACTCTTCCTCGAGCTCGAGTAGCAGTGAAGATGAAGGTGATCGGCGCAAGAACAAGAAGTCATCCAGGAACTTGAGCGGGTTGAGCTGCTTCGCGGGAGATGGCTTCTGTGGCATGGCTCGTAGCTCCGGCAGCAAGAAGAGTCACCAGAGCGACTCGGACTCCGACTCCGAGGATGAGGTATGTGATGAGCTCTCCTCTTTGCGCAAGGAGAATGATGAGTTGGTTGACTTGCTTGATAACCGCGATCACATGCTTAGAGAGGCCAAGAAGATGAGGAAAGAGCTTAGGGCCTCACTAGAAGATGCTAGGAACCGTGTGGCTGAGCTAGAAACCCAGAACCTAGATGCTAAGCTTGAGATTGATTCGCTTAAGGCTTCTCCTGTGGTTTCTGATGAGATTGATTGCTGTGATTGCTCTGTGTACCTAGCTGATCTTACTACTCTTAAGAATAAGCATGCTTCTACTTGTGATGAACTAGAAATGCTTAGGGTTGAAGTGGCTGAGCTTAAGTCTAGACCTGCTTTGCTAGGTGCTTGCACTTCTTGCCCTGTTTTGCATGGAAAGATTGATGAGATGCATGCTTACACTGTTTCGCTTGAGGCTAAGTTGAAAGAGCCTATTCCCACTTCTTGCTCTACTTGTGAATTGCATGCGGTTAAGAATTTGGAGCTTGCACATTATGTTGATCGCTTGCAGGATGAGAATGATGAGCTGAGGAAATGTATGAGCTGGTTGTCGGGTCAGGAGCCTCAGCTTGGTATCATGATAGCGGCCTTCAAACGCTATGATGGTCAGGCACTTGGGGCTGACAAGCTTGGAGAGAACAGTGGTGAGGGAGTTGAGAGAGTTGGAGAGATTCCTATCCCACCACCAAACAGATACAAGAACAAGTTTGAGCCCAAGCCTAACCATCTCAGAAACAAACTTGACACTACTCCAGATCCACCCATATTCCCTCACCCAACAAATGATTTCCAGAAACCGATGAAGTTTGTGAGCCCAAAGGGAGGTGAGGAAGGAGAGAAGAAGGGTGAGAAACCGAGTGGGCAGCCACAACCTAAGCCTAAGCCTAAGCCACAGCCCATAAAGTTCCATTGTGGGTATTGTGGGAGAGATGGTCACAAGGATGAGTTTTGCTTCAAGAGGAAGCGTGAGGAGAGAATGGCTAGAGAGTGGGCTAACAAGGACAGGTACCACCCCTCTAATGGTGTACCTGAGCCTCGTATGCAGATGCCCAGGGCCAAGGCGATTGTGAGGACGGTTCCGGCTTGGGGAGACCGGAAGGCTGCAGGTGCTGCTGCTGGCCGAGCTACACCGGGCAGACAGCGAGTCGGGTTTCGCGCTCGTGAGGATGCTCGGTTTGGTTCTGGTGGTTGTGGTTCTGGTGGTTGGTCTGAAAAGTTTTCAGGTGGTCAGCTTGCTAGGCGTTCTCCACCTCATGCTAAATACGGGGGTGAGAGGAGTCTTAGCTTTGAGACGGAGAGGAGGTCCGATCCACGGTTTCCCTTTTGTGGCTTTCGTCCTCCTCGAGCTAGAGAGGTTGGTTTCCTCGTAGTGGTTACCGTGGTGGCGTTCGTGGTGGTAGCTTTGATAGGCGTGATGATTTGGTTTGTGCTAACCCCACTTTGGAGCAAATGGCTCGGCACTGGTTTTACTCTTTTGGTACTAACCCCAGTGCTGAGTCGTTTGTTCACTCACGTGCTCGCTTTTGAATTTCAGGTGGGAGACTTGAAGAACATTTGGTTGATTGACTCCGGTTGCTCGAGGCATATGACCGGAGACAAGGGGTGGTTTTCAAGTCTCGTCCCGGTGGTGACAAAGAAGTACATCACCTTTGGGGACAACGGGCGAGGGCGTGTGCTGTCAGAAGGTGAGATTAAGGTAAGTGACAAGATCACTCTCAGGCATGTTGCTCTTGTTCAATCGCTTGGATACAATTTGCTTTCTGTGTCCCAGTTGTTGGATGAGGGCTTTGAGGTGTTGTTTCGACCTGGTGGTTCTCGGATTTTAGATTCTCGGGGGGATCTTGTTTGCATGGTCGTTCCCGAGGGTCAAGTGTTCCGAGCTGATTTCTCTCAGTCTTCTGGTGTGGAGCGTTGCTTTTTGGCTGGTTCTTCGAGTGAGTTGTGGAAGTGGCATAGGAAGTTGGGTCACTTGAGCTTTGACCTTTTGTCTCGCTTGAGTAAACTCAATTTGGTCCGAGGATTGCCACGGTTGAGGTTTGAGAAAGAGTTGGTTTGTGCGCCGTGTAGGCATGCCAAGATGGTAGCCTCTTCTCACCCGCCTCTCACCGATGTGATGACTGAGCGTCCATGCGAGCTGCTCCATATGGACCTTGTTGGCCCAGCTCGTGTGCGATCTGCGGGTGGGAAGTGGTATGTCCTTGTTGTGGTGGACGACTACTCTCGGTATGCGTGGGTGTTCTTTCTTGAGGAGAAGGGGGAGACGTTTGGTTTTGTTCGAGATCTTGTCTTGAGGTTAAGAAACGAGAGGCACGGAGATGCCATACGAGCGATCCGCAGTGACAATGGCTCGGAATTCAAAAACTCTCGTTTCGAAACCTTTTGCCATGACTTGGGTCTTGAACACCAGTTTTCGAGTCCGTATACGCCTCCCCAGAATGGCGTGGTGGAAAGGAAAAACAGGACCTTGTGCGAGATGGCTCGGACGATGCTCGACGAGCATAGGACTCCGAGAAGGTTCTGGGCTGAGGCGGTCAATACCGCGTGCTATGTGTCGAACAGGATCTACCTCAGGGTTCACAAGAAGAAAACCTGTTACGAGTTGATGCACGGTCGCACACCCAAGGTGAGTCACTTCCATGTCTTTGGTTGTAAATGCTTCATTCTGAAGAAAGGGAAGAAGTTGGACAAGTTCGAGGCTAGGTCTGTCGATGGCATTTTCTTTGGTTATGCATCTCATTCTAGAGCATTTCGTGTGCTCAATCTTGAAACTAACCAAATCGTGGAGACTTGCGAGGTAACCTTCGACGAGACACAGCCACGTAGTCAGCTTGTTTTTGAGTGTGCAGGTGACGACGAACTTGGCGAGGAGATCTTTCAGGAGGAGGAGCATGAACATGGAGATGATGAAGATGGCGGTGTGGTGCCCTCAGCTGAACATGTACCTACTACTTCAACGACGATCGAGAACGGACCCTCTCCCACACCTACAACGACAAACCCAGATCAAGGCGAAGCTGCTGTTGAGGGGGAGGTAGCATCAAGGCGAGAACCTCCCCGGCGAGTGCAAGTGGATCACCCAGCTTCGAGAATCATCGGCGACATGAATGAACGCACTACACGGTCGAGGGTTCGGAATAATTCTCATTTCGCTCATGCTGCTTTTGTTGCCACCTTTGAGCCCAAAGACGTTGGACACGCGTTATCTGATCATAATTGGGTAAATTCGATGCATGAGGAGTTGGAGAATTGTGAGAGGAACCAAGTTTGGGTGTTGGTTGACCCTCCCCCAGGGTGTAAGCCGATTGGGACAAAATGGGTGTGGAAAAATAAAGAGGGAGAGAAAGGAGAAGTGGTGAGGAACAAGTCGAGGCTTGTTGCTCAGGGGTACAGTCAGAAAGAGGGGATCGACTACAAGGAGACTTTTGCTCCTGTAGCTCGTTTGGAGGCGATCAGGATCCTTCTAGCCTTTTCCGTGGCTTAAGGGTTCAAGTTGTACCAGATGGATGTGAAGAGTGCTTTACTGAACGGTGTGTTGGAGCAAGAGGTGTTTGTGAGGCAACCACCAGGGTTTGAGAGTGAGAAGTACCCCCACCGGGTGTACAAGTTGAGGAAGGCGCTGTATGGGTTGAAGCAGGCGCCTAGAGCTTGGTATGGTAGGTTGAGGGGGTTCCTGTTTGAGAGAGGGTTTGAGATGGGGAAGGTCGACCAGACCTTGTTTCTCCTCAGGCAGGGCAGAGATATCCTGATTGTGCAGATATACGTGGATGATATTGTCTTTGGTGGCTCGTCTAACTCTCTTGTTGCAAGGTTTGCAGAAGACATGAGCAGAGAATTTGAGATGAGCATGATGGGCGAGTTGCAGTTCTTCCTCGGGCTACAAATCAAGCAATCAAAGGAAGGAACATTTGTGCACCAAGCTAAGTACACCAAGGACATTGTGAGGAAGTTCAAGATGGAGGACTCCAAGGCCATGGCAACGCCTATGAGTACGACTACAGCTCTTGATGCGGACGAGGAAGGTGAACACGTGGACCAGAAGGAGTACCGGAGCATGATCGGGTCACTCCTCTACTTGACGGCGACGAGGCCGGACATCCAATTCTCGGTGTGTCTGTGCGCTCGTTTTCAAGCGTCTCCGTGGACTTCGCATCGGCAAGCAGTCAAGCGCATTTTCAGGTATTTGCGACACACTCCCGACTTCGGCCTTTGGTACTCTGCGTCTTCTTCTTTGGCGCTTCATGGATTTTCAGACGCGGACTTTGCCAGGTGTCGGTTGGATAGGAAGTCCACTTCTGGGACTTGCCAGTTCTTGGGTTCTTCTTTGGTATCTTGGTCTTCCCGCAAACAGTCGAGTGTTGCTCAATCCACTACCGAGGCAGAGTATGTGGCCGCAGCTAGTTGTTGCTCTCAGCTCCTTTGGATCACATACACCATGAGTGACTTTGGTGAGGAGTATACCCATGTCCCACTTCAATGTGACAGCACCAGTGCCATAAGCGTGGCAAAGAACCCAGTGCTTCATTCCAAAACCAAGAACATAGAAGTGAGGTATCATTTTCTGAGAGACAACGTAGAGAAAGGATAAATCAATTGATCCATGTACCCACACATGACCAACTAGCCGATATTTTCACCAAACCCCTAGATCAAGCAACTTTCACTCGTTTGCGGGGGGAGCTTGGTGTTTGTCTGATTTCTTGAGTTGGCGTGTGGGAGCTCCTTTGTAGCATATGTATAGCTTTCCTTTGTGCATTTCTTGCATTTGGCATGACATATGTAACATGATGTATAGGCATCTTTGTATCTTAGGTTGCATGCATTGTTTAGGAAAGGCTTCTCCTATATACATTGTTCACCATGGAATGATATATATATGTCTTTGTGAGCTAATTTGGTAAGCTATGGTTAGTTTGGCTTAGCTCTTGATAATCTTGGTTTGTATCCATGGTTGATGGCTATGTTTTTGAAAATTTCATATGTATGCTCTCTTGTGAGTAAATGCCTTTACATGATCTTGACATGTTTTTGTGGCTTGGCTATGCTTAATTTGTGGTTGGATAGCTTATTTTGATCATATGGGGTCAAAGGCTCATTTGCCATCATGAATGTTTAGCCCCCATGCTTCATCTTGTGGAGGGGCATAAGTTCCTTTTTGTCGCAAAGACATTTCATGTACCAATTATAAATCTGAAAAATGAAATGTAAATTGCTTGGAAAATGTGCTCTCATGTTATATGTGCTAATTTTACTTTGCTTTGGGTGCTAAACTGTTGCATGTTGCTTACCAATGAGAAGTCTCATATATAGAAGTAGGCACATGGCTCGGTGGCTTTGACATGACATGAGGTGCTTGTGGGTGTTTATGATGGTCATATGCTTAGAATGGTTGTCCTAGCATGAAGTTTGTGTGGTTTTGCCATTTTGACATGTTTTGCTCATGTTTAGGACTTTGCTCATGAGAGGGTGATTTTTTGCAAAATTGCTCAATTCTATCCTAGCTTCGCCTAATGGTTATGAAACTTGGTGATCATGAAGTTTATGTCATTACGAAGCTATAGAGTATCTAACTTGCTCATTTGGATATGTGTAGCATCCTTTGTTGAATTTTGTCTATTTGAGAAGCTTTTGGTTGCATTTTTTGTATTTTTGGCTTGATTCATGCATTGTCAACAAGGGGGAGAAGTTTGAGCATGTTTTGGCCTTCTGAATGCATCTAGAAGGTTTTCAGGTGGTTTCGAGTCCTTTCTGGGCTCTGTTGTGCACCGGTCTGACCGGTTGAGGTCACCGGTCTGACCGGTCAGAGTGCTGGTCCTGTTCACATGTTGAGCACCGGTCTGACCGGTGGTGTCGACCGGTCTGACTGGTCAGAGCTGAGCTGTTGCAGCTGCTCTGTTTCGTGAAGTGGTTTGCATGCATTTGTCCAGGGGGAGTTGCATTGGTTCAGGGGGAGCTTGCATGTGTGCAGGGGGAGCTCTTTGTGGTTTTCGAGCTTTGGTTTGTTGGTTTGTGCTCTTTGCTTGAGCATGTTTTGTCTCGGATGTGTCGAGCCATTGCCCTTGCCTAAGGGGTCCGAGACTTGTCTTCTTCAAGTGATCTTACTCTTTGCCTTTTCTTTGGCTTTTGATCGCTTGTTGGAGTTTCTTTTAGTCGTTTCTTTTCTTTTCCTTTTCTCTTGGTTACCAAAACGTGTGTGTTGTCAATGCACTCATCAAGGGGGAGATTGAGAGCCAGGTGTGGTTCGAGGACCGGTGGATGGTCGCTTCCTGGTGTGATGAGTGACTGACAACCTGGTGTGGACTGATTCTTGGCTAAGTATTGCAGGTGCAGGTTGCGGCTTGACTGGTGCAGGTGCAGGTGAAGAACAAGTGCGAAAGGTCGTTGCCGGTGAGGCCTCTAGGTGTGGAGAAGACAAGTAGGCTTGGTTCGAGGGACCCGGTGGCCTCCGGGGTCAAGTGCGGGCTGCATGGTGGCAAGAACGGCAAGATGAAGTCATGGACGGTTTCTTGGTTGAGCCTCAAAACCAAGGTCGAGCCGGGACTACGTGGGAGCCGAGTCATGAGTGGTGATTGGCGGAGGCTACACCGAGTTCGCGGGGTTTCCGGTGGTTCACCAGAAAATCACTGGGTTCCTTGGTTGATCCACAAAGCCAAGACCGAAGAACCGAAGATGGAGGTGCAGCAGCTCCAGACCGGTCTGACCGGTGGGTCTGACCGGTCTGACCGGTGGGTATCGGTCTGACCGGTGAGCAGCACCGGTCTGACCGGTGTGCGACGACGCAGTCCGGAATCTTCAAAGCGGAGGACACGCGTCGGGATCGTAAGGCTTGCGTCGAGGCTAAGCAAGTTTGCGGTCGCTGGGCATCCGTCCGATGGTGCGAAGACAAAGACTTCCAATTTCTCCCTCGAGGGGCATGTATCCCTAGTTAGCTAGTAAGGGTATTTTCTTTTTTCAGTTGCCTCCATATAACCCAAGTGATGAGAGGATGGCAGCCATCTCTTGGAACCCTAGCTCATTTAGTTTTCCTGTTTTCCTTCCAATTTTCCTTAGGATTTTCGTAGGACTAGCTTGAGAGCTTCATGGTGAGATCTTGTGAGAGGGAAGGATGATCGGGCGGCAAGCTAGACCTTGTATGAACCTCTTTGCTATGTATAGATGATTCGGCGTGGTTCCTCAAGGCTTGGATGTGTCTTTCCCGTTTCTCCTTTTTGGTGATTTTCGGAGGTTTTTCTTGGCGAATTTCTTGTGGCCGTTTTGAGACCTTTCTCTTTGGGATTTGGTGGGGGATGTATGCATGAACCCCTCGTGGTTCTTTTCTCTTTGATCTCCCTCCCAAATCCGTGAGTAAAGGGGCTCAATTTTGGGGTTTTCGTGGTTCTAGGGTTCGTGGTGTTCTTGGCGGAAATCCTTCGATTCCTCTTGATTCAACAAGTTTTGGTGGACCAAATCTTGGCTATGGAGTACCCATGAGGTGTTCCTACTATCCCCAAAGTCTTGTGCGAATCCGTGGAATGAATCGGGAGATCGGGAGTTGGACTTGGGGGAGTTGACTCGCGGGCGCTGTTCATCCCGAGCTGCCCAGGCACGACCGGTCTGACTAGTGCTCTTAACCGGTCTGACCGGTGCTAGCCCTTGGTGGGTTTTTGTCTCGGGGAACAGCCTTATCCGTGTGGTTTTGTCCCGTGGTTCTGCTGGTCAGTTCTTGGCGTGCTTGGAGTTGTTTTGCTAGGTTTTGTGAGGGGTTCTTCTTCCTCACAGGTTGTGTTTCGTGGTGGTTTTTGTTCCAGGGACTAGAGGAGTCACTGAGGCTTCCTGGAACGTTTGCTGTGCAGCTGCTGTAGCCACCGGCCTGACCGGCTCTGTCCACCGGTCTGACCGGTGTCACCGGTCTGACCGGCGCAGGCCATCGGTCTGACCGGTGTAGCACAGGCAGCAAGCCGTGCAAGTTTCCGCTGTGTGGTTTGGTGAATTTTGGCTCGGAAGGTTGAGTGTTGGTTCCTAAGACCAGTAGCACTCCAGTGGCTGTGTGGTCTTGACCAACTTGGGTAGTTGAGTCGGAGATGTGTGTTGGAAGCCGTGTTCATCTTGTTGGAGTTCCCATCTCCTTCCAGAAGAATTTTTATCGGCTCCCATTCACTCCCCTCCTCTCTGGTTCGCCTAATCGGTCCTTCAGGACTCCAATGGGATTCTTTCCGCCTACTGGAGGAAGAGGTCGCTCATGGATCGCCTGGATGAGGAGACTTGGACGCGAAGAAGAAGAGCTAGAGGACACAGTTTCTCACCTATCCATCTACCTCACCGGCCTAGATAAGCTTTACCGTGAAACAGCAGCACAATTGAAGGAGCAAACTCGCAGAGCAGAAGGAGCAGAAAAAGCATTAATAGCGCAAACAGAGAAGGTAAAAGCCGAAGAAAAAGCAGAGTTCGACCAGAGAGCCTACGAAGGTTTATGGCAGGCCTTTGCTAAAGCTCGTGAGGAAGCACGTCAAGCCGAGGAGCGAGCTGCACGAGCTCGAGCAGATCTACGGAGCCTAATTAACTCAAGTGGAACCAAAAATGGGTGGATATCGGAAGAAGAAGAAGAAGAACCCATGGAGACCCATTGGGACAAAGGCACCCAGACGGAAGAAGAAGTACTAGGGCAATGCCTTCCACTCAAGAAACGCCCCATCCGCAGCGAGGAAGAGTCTCCCTGAAGAGGACAATAGTACACCTAAGTTAGAGACATCACCCTAGTGATGTACCCTTAATAAGTGTACCCCTGAGGAGTGTACCCAACCTTGTTGGTAAATAAAACTATCTATCTTTTGTACCCTGCCCTTTGCACAACTTGTTCAACTCTACCCTTGTTTTCAGATGGCCGAAGATGGATGGACCCAAGGCGTGTGCCAGGAGGAGCCTGGTTTTGCTCGCCTTCTTATCAACTCCCTGGTGCGCCTCGGTATCACTGAGCGCCCAAGGTACTACAGTAGAGAGTACGAGCAACTCGACACTCTTCGCTGTAGGGTGGTCCTCTCCATCGCCAGAAGCGCCCACTACCCCAACATCGAGCCGTGGCGCGTGACCGCCACAGGTTTTCGACATCGGGATACCTATCCCTTGGCCCTCCGGAAAACTCTCCGTTACCTGTGCAGGATCTACGAGGAGCACCTTGTCTCCACACCGATGAGGCTTTATCCTCCCACCATCCGGACTCCAGTCTGGCAGGCCCGCATGAGAAACCTGGAATGGCGCCGTCACCAAGAAGATCTTTTGTACCATGTAGTTGCCTACCTCGTCTCCCTGGATAAACTCTTTGATGATCAGGCCAAGTTCCTGAGAGAGCAAATTGGTCGGGCTGAGCAAGCGAAAGTCACAGTAAGGATACACCAAGTTCGAGTAGCCCAAGCTGAAGCAAGGACTGCGGCCGCCATAAGCAGTGAAGCTGTTGCCCATGAGAGCCTCAGGCGGATCCAGGATCAGCGCATACAGGAATGGACCAATAGTGGAACACCCGTCCCGGCCATTAGAGAAGCACAAGTCCTAGTTGGGACACCCCTCATAGGATGGGGAGGAGTTCCTGAGACCCCAACACCGTCTGTAGCCGCCGAGCAACCAACATCAACCGCCGAAGAAGGAACTTCCGCCCAGCCCCAAGAGAACGGGAACCCCCAGGATGATGACGGTGATGAGCTGCTCATTCCACTGGAAGCACACTCCGCCCCAGAAGATGGCTCGCCCCGCGAATAGCATGCCGCAGAAGCTCTTGCCTAGGAATGAAGCCGTAATGGTCCAAGCTTAGAGTCGCACCCTTAGCTTTTGTCGTGGTACCAAGTCGTGTAGTGTACCAGCGTTGTACCAGTCGAGTAGTTCGGGATGTATCCTCCTCTCATGGTTGAAATAAAGTTGTTTGTGTTTGTTTGTCATGTGTGCTTGTTGTGTGCTTGACGGCAGGAATCAGATCCTGTCTTTTCAAAAAAAACCCCGTCTTAATCAACTTAAACATCACATAAAATCTAGTGGAAACCCGCTCCCCTACAGATGGTTTCAAGGCGTCCCGCCAGGAGCTTCCAAGGCTCCGGTCGTATGGACCCAAACGCGGAAGGATCGCATGCTGAACGAAGGGAGCGCCCTAACGACCAAGAAGTGAATCAGGGCGAAGATGGAGGAGAAAACATGGTTCCGCCGCCACCACCACCTGCCGTAGACCTGGCGTAAGTGTTGGCCAACCAGACCCTGTTGCTGGAAGCCATAGCCAATGCCATCAACCGCCCAAAGCCCCGTGTTCTGGGCATGAATGAGAAACTGATAGAATTTCTCCGGACAAAGCCACCCACGTTTGGCGGATCCGTGAATCCCTTGGACGCAGATGACTGGTTGAGGGCCATCCTAAGGGAACTAGAGCCATTCAACTGTGAGTATCGAGACAAGGTTCTTTTGTCCACTCACCAGCTCACTGGAACAGCCTTAGCCTGGTGGGAAAACTACTGTGCAGCGGCCAAAGATCCCTCCACCATCACCTGGGATGAGTTTGTGGAGGAATTTCGTCGCTACCACATCCCAAAAGCCACACTGAAGCGCAAGGCAGACGAGTTCTGTGAACTTCGCCAAGGCAACAAGTCCGTGGAGGAATACACCTACCAGTTCATAGAGTTAGCCCGCTATGCCCCCGAAGAAGTGGACAAGGACTCGAAGAAGCAGGACATGTTCAAGAAGGGCTTGACTCCGGAACTGAGGACTCTGCTTACCCCTCAGATCTATCCGGATTTCAATACCCTCATGAACATGGCCATCCTCACCGAGAGAGCCAGGGCAGAAGAGAAGAAAGAAAACAAGCGCAAATTCATGGAGAACAAGGCTCAGCAGCAAGAGCGTTCCCAGAGACAGAGAAGCTTCGGTCACCCCATGTCCAGGTTCCAAGCCCCCATGCAATACAGAACCCAGTCACAAGCCACGAGCTCTCAGGGCCCCAGAAACCAGTTCAAACAATACAACAACCAGGGCACCATGAAGCCCCCACAAAACAACACTAGCCAGGTCACTGTCAACAACAACAACACCCGAGTATGTTTCAACTGCCGTGAGACCGGACACTTCATTGCCAACTGCCCATACGCCAAAAAGCCAGCAACTTCAGCCTTCTCCAACTCAGTGAATGGGCCGAGACCGGTTGTATCTGGAGCCAACCGCGCACCGGTTCGCAGCAACAACAACTTCAGCAACAACAACAACAACTCGCAGATGAGGCAGCCCCAACAATCTTATGGACGAGCCCGCGTCAATCACATGAACGCGCAGGAGGCTCAAGATGCACAAGGCATAGTGCTCGGTGAGTTCCTGGTCAGCTCAGTCTTGGCAACCATATTATTTGAATCAGGAGCATCACATTCGTTCATATCTTCAAGTTTTGTGGAAAAGCATAATATACCTACAGTACTACTAAAAAACACCCCTGGTAACCCGAACGCCCGGAGGTGACATTAAGTATCAACTGGGTTGCTCTCGGTTTAAGTGGGGTAGAGTTTCTAGCAGACCTAGTAGTACTGAAGTCCAAAGGGATAGATGTGATTCTTGGATGGATTGGTTAACCCATCACCATGGCCTTATAAGTTGTGCTGATAAAGTAGTACACCTAACCAGCCCAGATGGTTTACAAGTGACATGCCCAAGAAAACAGATCAGACATAATGGTTTTTAGCATGGAAACCAGATCCATAGATGAAGTCCCAATAGTGAGGGAATATCAGATGTGTACCCTGAGGAACTCCCCGGAATGCCGCCCGATAAGGATATAGAGTTGTCTTTGACCTTATCCCCAGAACCTCTCCTATAGCCAAGAGACCCTATAGGATGGCAGCCCCTGAGTTGGCAGAGTAGAAGAAGCCACTTGGGAATGAGAGGACACGCTGAAGAAAGTGTTTCCCCACTTGTTCAGGAACTAGCCGAATCTCGAGGACGAGATTCATTTTAAGTGGGGTAGGTTTGTAACACCCACGTTTTTAGCCTTAAGGAAATCACCCTCTAAAACACGCGTTTAATTTTAAATTTTCCGCTGAGCTCGACCTTATCCTAAAACCCTGATCATCAACCCTTTTACCCGACGGTAACTTCCCCTTTTACCTGAGTTACCCGACCGTAACTTCTCTTTTTACTCGGGTCAATCGGCCGTCGCTCGACACCATCATTCTCCCATCGTCCTTATTATCCAACCCGCGTCCCGGCGAATGCCTCGGGTTCGCCCGGACCGCCCGACATCATCATCAACCCGCATTCCGACGCTCGACACGGATTCGCTCGCCCCGGCACGAATTCGCTCGTCGCGCGATTACCGCAGATGGCGAGATTCGTCCGGCAGCGCGACGATTCGCGCGGACGACGGGAAAATCCGGGAAAAGTTCTGCTGAAAATCCTTTTCTACCTTTCTCCTAATTTTCTAAAACCCTTCTTTTCTCTCTTCCTTTTTCTTTTTCCTATTTTTCCCTCAATTTTTCTAACCCTTTTTCCCTCTTTTCTTTTCTCTTTCCCTTTTTCCTATTTTCTTCTTTTTCCTTTTCTCCTTCTCCCTTTTCCTTTCCTCATTTTCCTTTTTTTTCCTATTTCCTTTTTCCTTTTTCTTTTTCCTTCCTTCTTTTCCTCCTCCTTTCTTCTTCCTTCGGCGCCGCGCCCCTGCTCCCGGCCCTGCGCCTCTGCTCCGCGGCACGCCCCCGCGCCGCTGTTCCGGCCTCCTCTACCCCCCTTGCTCGCCGCGCTAAGCCACCGACCGGCGCCACAGCACCGCGCGCGGCCCGACGCACGCGCCGCACGCGCACGCGCACGCACCGCGCCAAGCCGCCGGCCGCACCAGCCGCTGCCGCGTCGGGCCCCGCCCTGCCGCGCTGCGACGCCGGCGCACCGCTGCCGCACCGGTCCTTCACTGCGGACCGCGTGGCCGCCGCGTCCCTCGCCCACGCCTGTGCCTCGGCTGCCCGCTGTCGTCACGCCAACAGCACAGCCACACACCGCCGGCCGCCCCGCAGCACGCCGCGCCTGCCACTGCCTTCTCGCAAGCCATCACTGCCCGACGGGCCTTGTCCGCCGGCCGCCTTAACTCCGCCTGCCCTCCTCGTCGCCGGCCCCGCACCGCTGCCCGAGCCGTCCTGTCACCACTGCCGCGCCAGCCCGCGAGGTGACCACGCACTGCTGCTAGACGCCGCTACCGCCATTACTTCACCACGCTGACCCGTCACCTCCACACCAACAGCGCTGCCGCACACCGCCGGCCGCCCCGCAGCACGCCGCGCCTGCCACCGCCTGCTCACAAGCCGACGTTGCTCGACGGATCTCATCCAACAGCACCGCATTTACTCCCCGCCGCCTTCTCCGAGCACCACCACGGCCACAAGCCGCCGCCCGCATCACGCCACCGCTCATTGCTGCAGCTCGGCTCGCCTTCCACCGCGTGACGCAGCTGCCCGACGGGTCGAATCCAACAGCAAGGTCGTAGCGACGCCATTAACTCCGCCCTAAATCACGGCCGCGCCTCGCCGGCCGAGACGAACCACCATTGTAGGCAGAGCACGAGCTCCGCGTGCTCGGTTCCAGGCCCTTCCACCGCCTTCCCCGCGGCTATAAAGGGGCCTCCGCCGCTCCTCGTCGCACCCCGCACCTCCCCAGCCTTTTCCCTCCCACTCCCGAGCCTCCGAGCACCGCTGCCCCTAACCACCGCCGCCGAAGCACACCGGCTGCCGCCCGCTCACGCGGAGCCACCTCCACCGACCACCTCAGCCCAAGGTGAGGAAGGGAGAAGAACCCCCTCGTCACCCTCTCCGTTTTTCCCCGTCTCCAGGTCGCCGCCGTGCCCTGGTGCGCCGGCGAGCACCCCCCCTGTCAGCCGGCCGCCGGTTCAACCCCCCCCCCCCCTCCTCTGCTCTGTTCGGGAGGAGGGAGATGACCATTTAACCGAAAACCCCCTGCCTTTTCTTTTATCACCCGAGCCCCCCCCCCTCTCTATTTCCCTCTCTCTTTTATTCCTTCCAAATAAAACCCTAGGCCATAAACCAATTTACGAACTAGCCCTACCTTTCCAAAGTCAATTACAAATAGGCCCTTAGGCTATTCTATTTACACCTCACCTTATTCATATTTTACAACTGAGTCCCTCTTCTATTAAACTTATTTACAACTAGGTCCTTAACCTTGCCTAATTAATCCTAATGACGCTTTTAACGCGTCATTTCATGTCTATATTTCCGCCTGATCAATCCTAACTCTTGCCCCAGCCTTTTCCTCTACATTTCCGCTGAGCCACCCATCCCTTCCCCCTAAATAATATTTATTCCTCCTTTTCTATTTATTTTCTCCTCGAGCTCAGCCGGTAAATCTTTGTGTGCTTGTATTGATTGCATGCTTGCTTGTGTGTGCGCTATAGCCGACAGAGTAAACGAGGAGGAGTACCGCGAGCTGGAGCTTGGAGCCGAGTACTACGAGCAGGAGACCGAGGTCCCGAACCGCGAGCAGGAACTCCTCGAGGACTTCGAAGACGGCAAGTTCAATCTCATCCTTTGATGCATGCTTTGGTCCTAGTTTTATGAACACAACCCTATACCCGTTTTATAAATTGCATATTGTTTTACTGTTAAAACCCGGTAGGATAGCCACCCTTGATTGCTATGATTGAACTTTGTTTGGCCTAAATGATTGCTTTAAAAATGTGTGAGTGCTTTAAAAACGGGAATGGGATATTTTGGAAAATGAGTAAAGAACTGGGTAGACGGGATGGACGCGTGTGTCAGGAGTATGGGTGAGCTCGTACCTTTGTGGTTGAGCGTGTTGGAGATGTCCATCTTGTCGTTAAGGACCGGGTTGTGTGACATCTCACCTGACCCAATTATCGTACTACCACTCGACCGTTGTATGTGGAAACGGCTTAGCATAAATCCCACTAGCTAATCTACTTGCCATCGGGAGTGCGGGTGAGCAGCGGGAGATCAAGGAGTAGGGGTACGATCTGTGTGAGGTACGCCCTGGTTATGAAAGATAACCCCTTGGTTGCTCCCGTGGTGGCTCGTAGGGTTAGCTAAGGTGGGTAATGGCTTTGATAGGATCCGCGCCGACACTAAGGTGTTCGTGTGGCAGTACCCTACTTGTGGGTAAAGATGTACAACCTCTGCAGAGTGTAAAACCTATTCGAATAGCCGTGTCCACGGTATTGGACGAGTCATGGTGGGGTCACAAAGCCAGTGTTTGGGTTTGGGATGATTTCCATGGCGTGAGTTGATTTCTGGAAAAGTGTGTGGCTGTGTGCCTGGGCTACTACGGACGGGGAGTCCGGTAGTCCTCATTTGGTTTTCACAAAACAACTGAGTCACTTGAGTTATAAAAACTGTTTGCGAAAACCTTTTTGAAAACAAACCCTTGCATGAGTGAATGCGTTTGCAAAATAAACCTTATCCTGATCCTTGATATATCCTGTGCATGATCTGCTTATTAGCCCCCCCCCCGTGGGTGGGGTTGAACTTGTTGAGTACGTATGTACTCACCCTTGCTTGATTAACTGTTTTTCAGAGGAGGATCCCGACCTTGTCCCTGAAGACGTCGAGTAGGTTGCTGTCCTACACCCAACCCGTGCATGTGGATTCAGGGTCTCCACAGGAAGCTTCCATGGCGCAAGACTCTGAAGATATCATAGATGATGTTGCCATCGTAGTTTGGTCTGTAGTTCTTATGTTGCTTCTCGTGGCAGTGGCGCTCCCATGCCCACAGCCTCGACGTGTTGTACGGTAATGAACCATCTGATGTAATAAATGTGTTACCAACCTCCTGAGACTGGTATTTGTATCACATTTAGTCACCTCTGATGAGGGGACGCTTCAGGTCCCCCATTTCTTCGGTGTGAAGTTGATCGAACCCTAAGGGTGTGCCGATGCTGCCATTCGCCAGAGATGTGGATAAAAGCCTCTGAGGTCGACCACAAGAAGGAGAGCTGGTCGGGAGAGAATTGGAGATAGAGCACTCGAAGGAGATCTTCGCTAAGTCCAAGGGAGGTTGCCACAAGGGAGGAGGACGCCGAGGCTCTGCCACGATGCTGCCAGAGTTGAAGGACAACGAGGATCGATCTTCACAAGAGGTGTCTACCATGATCAACAGTGCCATGCCTAGCGTCTTGATGGGGTAAAGTCATTGTTTGTCCATGGAGTTGTAATGGATCTTAATATGTAATCGCCGACTCTTGTTTCAATCTTAATCTATCACCTCCATGTTGATGGTGCTTTAATGCTTAAGGTTAGCTACCATGCTTTTTGGGTTGCATTGTCCGTATCTTGCTCCCGTAGGTCACATCAACATACCTTGTTCATCTAGGGTAGCATTGTTACCTTCGCGTACTAACAGTATGAGGGGAGAGAAAAGGTTAATCCATGTTCACTTGCCTAGATAGATTAGATCGGTCTTATCTTGCTTAGACGTTTACATCATTAAGTACCCATAGACTCCATGGGCAAATGTTCTTCATACCTTGTGCATCTCACATCTCTATTTAAAGTAGATTAGATTGCTTTTGGATTATATTGTCTTTAGTTTATAGATTAATCTTTCATTCAAAGGTTTACATCAACTAGATTAGTACTTGGTTAAACGCTAGCAATTCCCTTGCTCTGTGGATTGACAAGAACCATGGGGGATTCCCCTAGGTGAAAAAGGCTACACCGATCCGTGCGCTTGCGGTGAACTTTGACGCGTTATTGAACCATCAATAGGCTACCGTCACGCGGAGCTCCTCGACTTCGGCCTAGGCTGGCCCGGTCGGGCGACAGAGGCGCGGCGGGGTCCTATGCCGGCGAGGCTGTGGGGGAAGTGGTGAGGGGCGAGGCTGCTAGGAGGGCTGGGGGCTCTATTTATAGGCCAGAGGAGGCAAGGGAGCTCGGGCGCTGTCGTGGTGAGGTGGCGAGCTCTGGCGGCGACAGGCGGCTCTGGCGACGGAAGCGGATAGGATCAAGGAGGAGGGGAAGAGATAGGGATAAGCTCGGCGGAGGTTCTCCTGGTCCAGGCGGATGTGGTGCCCGCGCCGGGGAGGTGGTTGCGGCGGCGGGTGAGGACATCGAGCAAGCATGCCAGCGGCGGAGCTCCGATGTGCGGCGTGGGTGTTGGCGTGGCACCGGCGGTGTGCGGGCGCTGAGGCTTGGGAAGGTGTTCAAGCGGCGTGGGGAGGCTGCGACGGCATTGGGGATTGCGGCGCGCGCGTGCTCTTGGCGGCGGAGCGGTTGGAGAGGGCAGTGTGGCGGGTGTCGCGGCTAAGGCAGGGGAAAGGGTGATGGATGGGAGGAGGAAGACGGCGGTGACGTCGGCATGACATCATCGGGGGGGAAGCTGTCGGGCCGAGCTGGGCTGTGTGGGCCGTGTGCAAAGGGAAGAGGAAGCAGGCCAGTTTCGCCCGTGGGCTAAAAAGGAGGTTGCTGGTCCATCTAGGTTTAGAACGGTTTAACTATTATTTGAGCTATGGTTTGAATCTAAATTTGAATTCCAGATTCAAAATTGAATTGATCCTTAGACTAGGGTTAAAACTAGATAATCTTTAGGACTAGTTAGATAGAAATTTGGGGTGAGAAAGGAAAGTTGGCTCAAACGAATGCATATGGGTGAATAGGAAAGGAGAATTTAAATGCAAAATTCAAATGCAAATTCTAATGCATTGAGATCCTATGGGTTTCTTGAAATGAAATTTTTAAGGACCATTTTTAGAAGCCTAGAAAATCGGGATGTTACAGTTGGCGCGTTCATATGAGGCCCTGTTTAGTTCATGGGGTGGAAAATTTGGGAGTCACTTTCGAGGTTTATTAGAGGTAATAAACGTATACTACTTACAAAACTAATTACATGGATGGACGGGAATTCCCGAGACGAATCCATTAAGCTTAATTAATTCGTCATTAGAGATTGATTACTGTAGCACGATGTTGTCTAATCATGACATAATTAGGCTCGTTAGATTCGTCTCGAAAATTAAGGTAGGGGTTGTAGAATGAGTTTTATCATTAATCCACCTTTAATACTTCTAATTAATGTCCGAAGTTGATGTGACGGATAATTAGTGAAATATTTGAGAACTAAACAGGGCATGAGAGGAGGGCGGGAGAAGTTAGGCTGTGTTTTCAGACTCAGAAACGTATCCTGTAGGCCTTGGACCAAGTTTTGTATACGACGAATTGGGCAGTTAACTTCATTTCGAGCTAGCAGCCCATGCCCTCAGGAGGGCCCATCACACATCACAGGAACAAAATAGAAAACTAAATTGGAGTACCAAAAAATATCTAGAAAATCAAAGCCCATTGTGCAGTGCTAACTCGCAGTCATCGTCGACAAAAACCGAGGACAGCAGTGACAGTGAGTACAGAGAATCTTCACCAGCTTGAACCAATTGATATACCCTGGCTCCGTTTGGATGTCAACATTGGGAGCCTTGGCATTGAATTGGATCCAATATCAAATCAGAGTAGTATTAGCATTGAGTTACAATACCAAAGCCATTGTTTGGGTGTAGAAGGAATTTGTACATGAAAATTTTATGAGACAGACAAATCCGATTCTCGTTTGGGTGTGCATGTCCGGAAATTGGGAGTTGACTGTTGCTCTTCCAATCTTCCTTGCACGGCGCATCCAGGGTAGAACTATCCGCCACGCCTTCCGCACCGGAGAAGAAGATGACACAACACGTTACACAGAAAGGAAGGGAAGTGCCGCGAGACGAGGACGAACCGGAGGGCGCAACACCGGGAAGGCGATGCACGAGTCCAGGGCGGAGCTTGGCCGTGCCGCCCTCACCTCGCCGGGAAAGGGGCACCGCTGGAGTACCAGAGGTACAAGAGGAGGGCGCTGCCGCCGGAGTGGAAGGGGCGTCCCACCAGATCCGCCCCGCAGCCGCGTAGCCAGCCGGCCAGGATGCACAAGAGCTGCGCAGGCAGCCGCCCATGGGCAGTCAAGCAGGCCAGAGAGGAAGATGGCGCCACCCGCGGAGGAGGGCCGCGTCGGAGGTTCGTGCTCCCGCCGGCGGTGGGAGATGGAGGGGCGGCGCGAAGGGAAGGGAGCGGGCGGCGTGGCTCTCGCGAAGGGGAAGGGGGCGAGCGCGACGAAGCAATGCGGGGGCGAATGCGGCTCAATACGGAAGCTGGAGGCTCTGAATTGAACGAAGCTGCTGGTAAGGGAAACGAATGCTGCTCGGTTTTCACCCGCAATTCCATTTCCTAATTCCTTTAACATCCAAACGGTGGCATTCGTAGCAGCAAATTCCAATTCCGAATTCTAGTGTCCAATGCCAACATCCAAACACACCCAAAAACAATGGCGGATATCGCCGTCTTGCTGCCCAATTGCGCATCACTGCTTCGAGAAAAGAAGAAAAATCTTCGCCGTGCTCCTACATCAACCGTTAAGTGAAAAATCTTCGCCGTGCTCCTAAGTTGTTAACTCGTTATTAGCTACGACAGCCAAGCAATGACGCCACATAAGAGTCAAAGTAAACGCCAGCTGGAGCTGGGTAACACACCGTGCGCCCATGTAAAGTCAGCCTTACTGACGCCACTCGACTGGGGTATTTCTGTCGTTTGCGCTGGTAGACAAGCACTTGCAGTTGCAGTTACGGAATTACCCTAGTCAGAGACACCGATATATATGTACTCCAGCACAGGGGAGTCCAGCAATACAGTCAAGCCCGTGAATTTGATATCATCCGTGGCGCCTACGAGACCTCGTCCCTTGGGCAAGCTCCTGCCATGCCTTCTGCTGGCGTTCTGCGTGCACGGGCCGCTGTCCCATGCGTCGAGCACAGTTTCCCGGGATCAGCCGCTCTCCGGCGGTCAGAGGCTGGTGTCTCAGCGCGGCAGGTTCGCGCTTGGCTTCTTTCAGCCGGGGTACATCTTTATTACCTCCATGTCCTATCCTATTTAATTTTTTTTACAGCATGTAAGTTTAAGGATTTGGCTATTGTTAACCTGCACTATGTGAGTTTAAATGATAAATGACTTTAATTTAGTTCCAAACCTTTGCTTGCCGAACTTTCAGATGTGATACAGGAAGATGATGAGTTTTAGGCTCCACCTGACATACGGGTGGTTTGTTGACCAATTTTGGATCGTGAAGTACGTTTTTAAGTAACGTTCGTTGGCTCCTTTAGTAAACCTGCGACAACTTAGCCAAATCGTAGAAAGTCTCCGCAAAGTTTAGGACGGAAATCAAATTAGATTAGATTTTGATTAAATTGTTTTGCCTACAAAGGTGAGTCTGAATGCTTATAGACGGGCTACACATGATATAGGTGCTATTGATTATTATAAGTAGGTGATACCCCGCGCGTTGTTGCGGGAATTTTAACAAAATTTGAAAATGTAATTTGAAAGTAGAAACACTAAAATGATTGCATTGCAAATATTTCTTTTGCAAACAACAATGTCAATGAAAACACATTTATTTTATTAAGAGAGAACTACTTAAAAATTTGTAGCATGGTACTCGCAAATGCTAACACAATGCATAGCCACAGAAAATCGATAGACGACATAAATTCATGATTATAGTGAATGGTGATGTGGACAGCTTGCATGTTGAGAGAAGATCTAGTGAATGCTGACATGAATCTCTTGCATATTGAAGAGAAGTCTATTCATAACTTATAATGGGTCTCACTTATATAGTTGTTATAAATTTAATCAGACAATGTCTAAGGGTATTGCTTCGCCCATCACAAATCTCTCCCAAGGCTGATAAAGATGTACCCGGCTTGGGGAATTATATTGTGTTTCTAAATGTTTGTGTACAAGGATCTCGTTGGCTTAGGTACCCACACATGGGAGGGTATCCTTGTCTCATGGGGCATGGCATTTCAGTTCCCTGATTCTTCCAAACCAAAATTGCAACAAGAATGTGAAAGTATTGTATTACCAAAGCTACTCTAGTCTGCTTGGTTAGAGGGCTAAGGTGTGGTCGTAACCAGGAGACCCAGGTTCGATTCCTTATTAGAGCGAATTATGAAGCTGGTTTTAAAAAAATCTCCTCACTGGTGAAATCGGGATTCGGGGCTTTTCTAGGTCCGAAGAAGATTCCTTCTTCTTAATGAAAACCCGTGGGGTGGTCTTAACCCATCGGGCCTACTTTAGTTAAAGTAATGTATTCAATATCTTATTTCATTCCTTACGGTTATCAATTGTTGCACATGTGAAGGTATTTACATCACAATGACTAGTTGTTTTCTAGACATTTTTGGTCTTTGAATAAATGGCAGGCTTTTTTGTCTATTAGTTTGAACTGCTAGTATCTGGGTGATGAATCATATTTTAAGAAATAGAGGGGGTGCCCCTACTGATTATATACGTATTAAAAGAAGAGAACAGTCTAATTTTCAACCTCCAACTATAACAGAAGTCTGGTTTTCAACCTGCAACTACGAAACCGGACAAGTGGGGCCATCGAACTGTTAAAACCGCGCAACTTTGGCCATTTGGGTGGTTTTGCAATTTCTAGAAATTTCAGTTCTTTTTGATTTGGTCAAAATCCATAACTAATTCGTTTCAAATCCAAAAAAAAAAATATGAAGTTGATATCTCTGAGTTTTCTAAAAATGTAGGCCATTTGTTGGTACTCTATTTAGTGCTATTTACATAATATTTGTTGCTATTCTAGTATTTTATTGCTTGTAATAAAACACAAGGAACATAGAGAACTAAGTTTCAAATAATGCCAAATAGAATACCAATAGATAGGATACATTTTTAGAAAAATTTTGGCACTGATTTGATATTTTTTGATTTGAAATGAATTAGTTATGAATTTTTGCATTAAATCTAGACTTTTAAATAAATGCAAAACCACTCTTCAAAACCACCCAAAAGGCCAAAATTGCCCGGTTTTGACAGTTCAATGGCCCTCTCTATCCGGTTTTGTAGTTGCAGGTTGAAAATCAGACTCGTGCAATAGTTAGAGGTTGAAAAGTAGACTTTTCCCTAAAAGAAGGATAAGAAAACAGTTCAGAGTTGTCTCAAGAATCAAAATAATTGAGGAAAATTACAAGAGAGATTATCAATTGAACAATTAGTCTTTTTGCTCTGAGAATAACTAGAGCAAATTCTCTTTTGAAGTGCAGTTCGCAAGCTTAAACTACAGGTTGAACACCTTTAAAAGTGTGTCATTGCAGGTCATCCATATGTGCCAGTTCATAATAATCATCCATATGCTTCAACTACAGGGTGATGAATGATTAATCATGTTTCTCTTTCATTCTCAGATGACACCGCACCTAAAAGATGGTACCTTGCCATCTGGTACAACAGGATCTCGAAGCGCACACCTGTTTGGATAGCTAATCGTGCAAGACCTATCTCTGATCCAAACTCATCAATGCTAACGATATCAGAAGATGGCAACATGGTTTTGCTTGACCGCCTCAAATCCCCTATCTGGGCAACCAACATCACCATGGATATCTCCAACTCTACGGTTGGCATCATCCTCGACACAGGCAACTTTGTGCTGACGCCTGCATCCAACACCACCTATTTCCTCTGGCAAAGCTTTGATGAACCAACCAATGTGTGGCTTCCAGAGGCAAAGCTTGGATGGAACAAGATCACAGGTCATGGCACCCGCTTCATCTCATGGGAGAGCTCTGTTGATCCATCACCAGGGTATTATACACTTGAGATCGACCCAGATGGCAGCAACCAATTTATCCACCGATGGAACGACTCTAATATCTACTGGGAAACAGGCAAGTGGACTGGGACCATGTTTACAGGAGTTCCTGAGATGGCGTCATACCCTAAAGCCTCCGTAACCTATGAATTTGTGGTTAATGATCAGGAGAGCTACTTCATGTACCATACTAATGAAACCACAACTACAGCCATGTTTGTGATGGAGGTCGCAGGTCAGGTCAAGTGTGTTGTATGGATAGAGAGTGTGCAAGATTGGGTGCCATTCTTGGCAATGCCAAAAGCACAGTGTGGTGTGTACTTTGTTTGTGGTTCTTTTGCCATGTGCACTGAGAATGCATTTGCTTTCTGCAGCTGTATTCGGGGCTTCAACAAGCAGTACGACGGAAACTGGGTATATGGTAATCCCAGACGTGGGTGCACGAGAACTACTAGACTGCAATGTGCTGCAAACAGTTCTAGGAATACAGAAGTTGATGGTTTCTATGCGCTTGCTGTTGCTAAGCTGCCTGATAAGACCTGGAGTGTCGTAGCTGCTACTGCTGATGGATGTAAGCTGGCTTGTCTGAGCAATTGTTCTTGTGTTGCTTATTTCTATGATGATAAATGTTCTCTATGGTATGGAGATTTAATCAATCTGGTGGAACCTACTGATGGTTCAATAAAACATATTATTTATGTGAGACTTGCTGCATCTGAGTTCTTTTCAGGCTCAAGAAAGACAAGCAAGGCATTGATTGTCTGGGTTTCAACTGGTGGAACTATACTTGTGATATTAGGCATACTTTTGGTTCTCACAAAGTGGTTCTGCAGTAAGACAAACAAAATTGAGGGTTCTTTGGTTGTATTCAGATTTAGGAACCTACGATCTCTAACCAAAAACTTCTCAGAGAGCCTGGGCAAAGGATCTTTTGGTTCATTGTACAAGGGAATGTTAACTGATGGAACACTAGTTGCTGTGAAGAAGCTTGATGGTCTTTCACAAGGGGAGAAGCAATTCCGAGCTGAAGTTAGTACAATAGGCACCATTCAACACGTGAATTTAATCCGATTGCTTGGCTTTTGCTCAGAACAGTCAATGAAGGTGTTAGTGTACGAGTATATGCCAAATGGGTCCTTGGATCGAAACATTTTTGGAGGCACTGCAACACTTAGCTGGAATGTTAGGTTCCAAATTGCTCTTGGTGTTGCAAAGGGGTTATCTTATTTGCACGAGGAATGTAGAAGCTGCATCATACACTGTGATATAAAGCCAGAGAACGTGCTCCTTGACGCCTCTTTCGTGCCAAAAATAGCAGATTTTGGGCTTGCCAAGCTTGTTGGGAGGGACTTCAGCAGGGTGTTGACGACCATGAGGGCTACTGCGGGCTATCTTGCTCCTGAATGGATAAGTGGTACGGCTATCACTCCAAAGGCCGATGTTTTTAGCTATGGTATGCTACTTTTCGAGATCATGTCAGGGAAAAGGAATTCAGCTTGGCACCAGCAAAAAATGGAGAAGTTCTTCCCTGTGCTTGTAGCAACAAGACTACAAGAAGGTGGCGACATCAAGGCCTTGTTCGATTCTGAAATAATTCAAGATGCTAACTTACACGAGGTTGGGAGGACATGCAAGGTCGCCTGTTGGTGCATCCAGGATGATGAGAACACAAGGCCAGCGATGGGAGAAATTGTTCAGATACTGGAAGGATTACTAGATATCGACCTGCCACCCGTCCCCTCCTACTTGCAAGTTCTTGCTGAGCGTTCCAAGTTCTCTTCTGAGGCATCATATTAGTTCAATGGCGGATGATATCTATGTGAGTAGATCTATAAAAGGTGCAAGTATATTGACATATGTTTCGTGTGTGTGTGTGTGGATCTCATGAAAAGTTCTCCTAAATCCCCTACAAATTTGAGAAAGAAAAGAAGAGAGAAGATAGCTGGAGGAAGAAGGAAAGAAGAACCCTCCTGAAGTCTGTTGTTGAGTCCTAACCAAACTGGAGTATAGCTCGCTGGCTAGCACCCTCCATGTACAGCTCGACGCGGCTGACAATTCTAGCAGCCTCTACAAACGACTGGTGAGCATAGCCACACGTAGGGATGCAAGTACAAAGAGGGTTTTACCTGTATGCCATTAAAAAAGTTGGTCTAGACCTGTGTGCCACTAGAAAGTTTGTTCGCACCTCTATGCCATCACTCTAAACTTTTATGACCTCTACGCCATTCCGTCCATGATCTGTTAGTTTTTTGCCGTTTGAGAGTATTGACATGTGGGACCGGGCAGGTAAAATGTCCATCTTGCCCTTTGAGCCACTGCGGAGTGGGCCCCACCTGTCATTGCTTTTATTTTTTTCCCTCTTACATTCATCGTTCGTCCACACCACGCCGGCCATCTCCTCGAGCTACCCCGCCGGCCTGGTCCCTCGGGAGCGGCTCCCCCGCCTGGAGCTCAAGCAGATTGACTCCTCGGCGTCCGTGGCGGCCGATTCCTTCGACGTCTGCGGCGGGACCAGGCCGCCGTGGCGGCGGTGCGCGGATTCGGTGTCGGTCGTCGACGCCGAGGAGCAGGAGAACTGCTCCGCCACCGTCCCGGTCGAGACCGCCGCCTTCTCCTACAACGTCCCCCTCCCGCGCCAACGTCCGCGCCACCACCATCGCGGAGCGGCTCTCCTCGAGCTCCCCCTCCCGCGCCCTCGCGGCGGCCAGGTCTAGCTGCTTCTCGCGCGCTTGCGGCGACGGCGTCGTCCGGGGTGGAGCCGTGGAGCAACCCGCGCGCGCTCGCGGCGGCGGCCGCCGCCGGGGTCGAGCTCTCCCTCCCGCGCTTCGCGCGCGCTCGCGGCGTCGGCCGGGGTGGAGCTGCCCGTGCGCGCTCGCGGCAGCGGCGGCCGCCGGGGTGGAGCGGCCCCGCGCGCGCTCGAGACGGCAGCGGCGGCCGCCGGGGTGGAGAGGCCCCGCGCGCGCTCGCGACGGCGGCGGCGGCCTCGTCCCGCTCGGCCTCCGTTTCCACCCTACCGGCGCCCCATTACTCCGGGCATAAGACAGAGGAAGACGAAGACAAAGAAAGAGGAAGATTGCTGACAAACGGACCCCACCTAAGGGTAAAATGGTCCTTTCGCTCCTCCATTTGACGCCGTCGGTTGGAAAAATAGACGGAATGGCGTAGAGGTCACAAAAGTTCAGGGTGATGGCATAAAGGTGCGAACGAACTTTCTAGTGGCATACAGGTCTAGACCAACTTTTTTAATGGCATCATGTAAAACCCTCAAGTACAAACTGTTTCGGGTCATTAAGTCTATCTTTTTTTTTTTGAAAAATTGTCATTAAGTCTATCTAAAAAATTGATTATCTGAACAAAAATGGTATTTCGTAATTTGAGAGAAGTGAAAAAATAAACTACAATGACATATTGACATTTGATCATCATATATTTAACATGGATGCGCCAATGGACGCTACGCATGGTTATGGCATGATGCTTCGTACCTTCTCACACCATATATTAGGAAAAAGGAATGATATATCACAATGTATACTGATCACCATACTCGATGCTGAGGACAGGTTGCGGGTTGCCTAACCTTGTAATATCGCTTTGAAAAAAATGAACTGTAGTGGGCTTTCTAAGACTCTTAGAGCAACTCCAACAGTTTGACAAACCAACTTGGCAAAAATAGAAACTTGGCAAAACTCCCCTCGCCACGCGCATATATGCGCGCGCGGATCGCGGTTGCCATCGGCGTTTCCCTGTAGGTGGGAGGGTGAACAAAAAAATAAATAATAAAGAAGGATTCTTGATGTAAGTTTTTCAAGAGGTGGAAGGACATAAACATAATTTTGTTTCTCTCTGGATTCCTGATGTAAGTTAGATCTGGATTTGACAAGTGAATTATGCCAAATTGTTGGAGATGAACTCATTTTTTACTTGGCATATCTTTTTAGAAATTGGCAAAACACAAGATTTGCCAAGTAAATTTTAGCAAACTCTCGGAGATGCTCTTACAAAAACAAAAAGGAAAAAAAAGAAAAAGGAATGTAGAAAAGCGCACATGAATAATTGACATATACTTGCCCTCTGTCCAAAGGTGCCTTCATGTCCCAGGACATAGATCTATCCACTCAAATGCACATGAGCTTGAACTTGGAATACCTCTTCATCCCTGAAGAATGCTAAAATTTATCACAGTACAAATCTAATGGCAAAACATCTGTTTAAAACAACTAAGAACAGAAAGGTAGAAAGAAATGACTCCATAAAGCGAGTCTGATGTTAAATTAAGTTACACACCCTACATGCTGCTGCTCAACAATTATAAGGCATCTACATGATGTCGAGAGCTTGAGGAAAAGAGAAATCTGATAAATTTAGCGCAGCAGAAGACTTTAATCTCTGCCGAAGATTTGGTGGTTCACTCTCAGACTTCAATAATATTGAGCAAGTTCCACACCACTGATACATCCATCCCAGTTGACAGCATCAACTGGTATCATCAGTTAAACAAAAACCAGTATCAGAAGTAGCCGACACCCTTGACTTCACCCACCTTGGGACCATTTGCATCATTACCAAGAAACAAGAGGCGACCTGTTACACAAGCGAGTCATAATCTGGTAGACAAACAACACAACAGTGCAAAAACTCAACATAATCTATCCGTGTGCTAAGAAACCAAACACACATGAAACAAGAACCAAATAAACCAAGTTCTGAATGCTATGAAAATGCCAGCACAAGGGTTTATGGTTATTAAATAATTAAAGCATAGGAGGATATTGTTTAACCCGGATAAAGAACATATGATTTTACCACATGAAACATTAATTTTGTTACCACATGAAAGAATTAATGAAAATTCAGGACTCAAATTCCTAATATATATGTGTTTCTGTGGTGCTCTTAAGGACAGTACTGCCACCCAAACTACTACCAAACTGAAAGAGGGAAACATTTCCAAAAGACTTGCATCTGAGTATTATTAGCAACAGATTAGTTGGTCTACAATCTTTATACTAGCACATTTGGGACAGACTGAGGCATGCCCCAGCACCACCATCCAAGCATTATAGTATTCACCATGTCTTGTTGTTAAACATTGGGAACATGAGGACACTCATAAAGAGCTCAACATTGCAATATTTTTGCTGGAAGCTAACAGAACATCTAGGCAAATGCTTATACCGTGCTTGCAGCTAGCATTAACATGATGTAGACAAACTTATATGATGTAGACGAACAAAGCGGTGGACAGCACACAGCCTGTAATATCCTCAATTTGCATTACACACATTGATTAATAACATTCACTGGGGCTTCTACACTGTGTCCCTTCTATTCAATAGGGAACTGGTACCTAAAACCGAGAGAGGAAGCTAAAACAGAGGAATGGGCAATAAATATGCTGAAAATGCACTGATGAACTGGTAATATAAGTTAACAATGTAAATCAATAGTGTAAGGGACAAGCATACCATTTGCACGCACAGCTATTTCTCTTATGCGTCTAACCAGCCCAGTAATTGGATCACAGAACACTTTGGTCTCCAGATTTCCTTCCAAATAGAGAACAGTACTGAAATGTTGCAATTGATGCATAGTTGTATGTATCAGTAATTCTCAATGGGCAGAAAATAAATCAAACAAATAATCGAAATCTCAAAAAGAATTGCACATAGTTTAAAGAAATAAACAAAACTGAACAATGTTGCAGTTGCACTTCAGCAAACAGACATGAAATCCACCTAAAACATCAAAGTGTCCACCAAATCATGTCAGTGAAAACTTAAGAAGTGAATAAAAAAATGGCTAGATACAATTATCTACAACGAACATATGGTACAGAATCAACTAATGTAAGTTACAGGTGGAAATGGATAACAAAGGACTTGTTTGTGCATTAGTCTAGAATGTAAATTCTAACCCCGCGCAGCTACAAGGAGGCGAGGCGGGGCTCACCCGGTCTTGACGTGGTTGAGCGCGAGGGTGCCGAGGCGCTCCGGGTAGACGCAGACGCGGTGCCACTGCACGGAGCACCGGTCGGCGTACTGGTGCGGCTCCTCGCGGTCCAGCGGGCGGCGGTTGTTGCGGATGCCGCCGGTGCCGAGCGAGAAGAGCACGACGGTCCTCCCGTTCCGCAGCCGCTTCTGCATCGGCTCCTGCCCGACTTTCCCCACCATTACCGCCTTCGCATCCACCGCCAGAGGAGAAAAAACATCGCGTCATTTCGAGTGAAATCATCAAATCAGAAAGAGGGGGATGAGAATCAAGAGCTCCAATCGAACCTTATAGATGCCGGGGTCGAGGCCGTTCTCGAGGGGGCGGGTGGTGTTGGGCGGGCGCGGGCGATTCTGCGCCTGCTGGCGATCCTGCTCCCCGGGGGCCTGGTCGTGCTCGAGCTCGGGGTCCGACTCCGCATCGGATCCGTTAGACGTGGGGGAAAAGGTCGAGGAGGAGGGCGTCGTGGTGGTGGAGAAGGGGCGGAGTGGGGACGAGAGGAAGCGGCGGGAGAGGAGGAGGCGCCGGGCGAGGAGGGATGCGGAGGAAGCCGCCATGGGGGAGGAGCAGAGGGGAACAACTGTGGAAAGAGGAATCGCCTGCGCCGCTAAACCCCACTCTGCAAAGCCGCAAAGCCCTAGTTAGGTCACGGGTTTGGTGGGCCGGCCCATTTATTATTGGGCCAGATTTGCTCCGATTTCATTTCATCTGCGGCCTTGGCCCTTTTTTTTTCTCGACTCCAGCGATCAAACTGGCCTAACTGATGGAATATATATATATATATATATATATATATATATATATATATATATATATATATATATATATATATATATATATATATATATATATATATATATATATATATATATATATATATATATATTCGTTGATTTTTGAAAAATAAATGAAAACAAAAATTACGAGAAATATACCTCTGCCGCCGTACCACACGGTGGCAGGAACTTCTACCGCCGTGTGGCACGGCGGCAGGGGTGCCGCCAACGGTCGGGAGAGCTGACTGTGGGGCCAGCTTCCTACCGCCGTGCCACACGGCGGTAGGAGCCTACCGCCGTGGGGTACGGCGGCAGCATCACCCCTATATAAGGGGGCGACGGCTGCCGCCACCCCCTCCTCCCTCCCCCTCTCTCCTCCTAAATCTTCGGCTTTCAACCCTTCGGAGCACTTTTGACTCAGGTATGTTTCTAACTTTAGTGTAGTTTAGTTAGTTAGTGTAGTTAGTCAGTTTAGTTAACTTAGTTTAGTTAGTTTAGTTAAGTTAGTTTAGAAATTTTAGAAATAGTTATAATTCAAATAAAATTAGTAGAAAATAGTTATGATTCAAATAATTCGTTTAAATTGATATAAAACTCCTAAAAAATGGTTATAATTCAAATAATTTGATTAAATGGACATAAAATCCTTAGAAAATAATTATAAATCACATAATTTGTTTACCTTCATATTAAATTCATACAAAATAGTTATAATTCAAATAATTTGTTTAAATTGATATAAAATTCCTAGAAAATAGGTATAATTCAAATAATTGGATTAAATTGATTTAAAATTCTTAGAAAATAGTTTTAATTCACATAATTAGTTTACATTGATATAAAATTTGTTGAAATAGTTATAATTCCAATAATTAGATTAAATTGATATAAAATTTTTAGAAAATATTTTAATTCACATAATTTGTTTAAATTGATATAAAATTCGTAGAAAATAGTTATAATTCAAAAAATTCGATTGGATTGATATAAAATTTCTAGAAAATAGTTATAATTAACATAATTGGATTACAATTGATTTAAAATTCTTAGAAAACAGTTTTAATTCACATAATTTTGTTTAAATTGATATAAAATTCCTAGAAAATGGTTATAATTCCAATAATTAGATTAAATTGATATAAAATTTCTCAAAATAGTTATAATTCACATAATTAGATTACAATTGATTTAAAATTCTTAGAAAATAGTTTTAATTCACATAATTCTTTTAAATTGATATAATTCAACTAATTGATTAAATTTTGTTTTTTTGCAGCTATGGCTCAGGCACCGTTAGAGTATGTACGGCCGGAGTTGTTCGACCGGAGTTGTTCGAGGAGGTGGTGGACCGGCATCACCGCTCGTACGTCTCGGTCGTTCTTGGACAGACGCCCGGCAGTATACGTTGCCGGACCACCCGCACGTTGATGCTGATACACCAGCGTTAGATTCCGAAGTACGTAATTCATTTTTAATATTTATTTCTGTTTTTTACAATAGTAATTGCGTTAAGTAAATTATTTTTATTTTTTTTGTTTCAGGCTACGCGCTGTAGGACTTCTGCCTTTCGCGCGGTTGGTCGAGGGGGACAAGCTACGAGCTGAGGTTCCCTGGGCAGAGCGGTTGACGCGGTTCAGCTACGACGCCCCTCTGATCGCCGCGTTTATGGACCGGTGGCGACCAGAGACGCACACCTTCCACTTCCCCGTCGGCAAGATGGCGCTCAGTCTGGAGGACGCCGCGTTGTTGGGAGGACTCCCTTGTGCTGGCGAGGCGATGGGGCCGATCGACATCCCCGCGACGTGGCACGCCGACTTCCTTGCTCGGTTCGCGAACGTTCCTCGAAACGATCACGCGCCTCAGCCGTATGTGCCTTTCGCCAACACCCACGGTCCCACCTGGACTTGGATCAAGCAGTTCAGCGTACGTGCTTCTAACTCTTATTTTCAACGTTTGTATGCATTTTAAACAAATGTGACGATGGACCTTTATGTGTGTGCAGGCTGACTACATGGCGGACGAGGCCGACGACCAGACGCCGGACAGGTTTCTGGAGGTGTACCTGCTCTGGCTGTTCGGGTGGGTGATGTTCTGCGAGTCAGCGAGAGACTCGGTGTCGAGGTACTTGCTCCCCTGGGCTCAGAGGATCGCCGACTCTCCCCTCGACGAGATGCCCCAGATCAGCTGGGGCAGCGTTGTTCTGGCCGCTACCTACAGGGGGTTGTGTTCGGGCGTAGTGAAGCCGGCGAGTAGGGAGGGGATACTCCTGGGTTGTCCTCTCCTGCTGCAGATGTGGATCCACGAGCGGTTCGACATCGGTCGGCCCAAGGCCGACCTCTCGAAGTACGAGCTGCTGCCAGCTGACACCGACCCAGCGAACCTCCCCACCATGGGTTCTCTGTGGTGCCTCCGGAAGGTAATGACCGCCCCCTTATCGTTTTCTTCGCTTAATGAGTTCTTTAGTTCGATTCAATTAACTTTTCATGTTCTGTGCAGCACGTTTGGGCTGGGGAGCAGGCGAAGAAGGCGTACAAGGACTTCGTGGGTCAGATCGACCGGATGGTCGATGCCCAGGTTTGGTGGACGCCGTACACTCCTGCCATGGTCGCTGCCCGCGCACCACAGGGCCTCTCGTCGCTGTGCTTGCGAGACCAGGCGTACTGGATGACGCGGCGACGATTGGTGTTCGACGTCTACGTCAAGGAGTACGCGGTCCACTGGGTGATGAGGCAGTTCGGCCTCTACCAGGAGTCGCCTGTACCTGTTACGCCACGTCTACCGCCCACAGCGCACAGGTGAACTACCATTAGCCAGTTATAATTATTTTCCGTTACAAGTAGTCAGTTGCAAATAATTTTTTTGTTTCATCTATGCTAGGTGGACGCGTAAGGGTGTGTCTGCGGTGACATCGTTCGTCGACAGGTTGCAGCCGTACGTGGACGAGTGGACATCCACGGCGCATGAGGATAACGACGTCACCAAGCACCGCCTTCACGACGGCGTGACCTGGGTAGCGTACCTTAAGTGGTACCTCCCGAGAACGCGGACGCGGGTGACGTACGTCCCTGCTGCCCCGCCACCGCCACCGATCCCGGACCACGACAGGCTACTGCCGGACGCCATGTACCCGGTGCGACGAGACCAGACCGCCGACACAGCGGTAAGCTATGATACTGCAATCATATTTACTACGCCGGGGCCGCAGACATTCCTCTTCTTCCGCGCCCTCAGCGTCGTCCTCGAGCTCCGTCTCGACAGCTCGTTCGCAGCCGGCGCCTTCCACCTTTGCACGTGCGACTTTCTCGGCTCCGACGGCACAGCAGCAGCCACAGCCGCAGGGCCTGCACACCTACGTGCGGCCGTTGGTTTTCCCCGGCACAGGTACTTTCACCGGACCTTATTTTCAACTAATGCACGGAATTGTTGGGTGTTTTTGTTATACTATATTCTAATCGTACAGGGCGACCGCCGGTCTTTCCGACGGGACCAGGAGGTTTCACCGGGGCTCGACAGCCAGAGACGACGACACCTAGACCGCCGGTCTTTCCGACGGGACTAGGAGGTTTCAGATCGCCGGTCTTTCCGACGGTAGATATTCCTTTCTCGTCCACTCCACCTGTCTTCCAGCATGGTAACGACCTTAACTATTACAGTAAAATTCGATAAGTACGATACGTGGAAAACTAATACTATTCGTTGCAGGTTTCAACCCCACCGCGGTTGCGACGGAGTCCCCTGACGACCAGCTGGACTGGGACGAGTTTAGGTTCAACGACTTTCTCTCAACCATGGATGGGGCGGAGGGCGAAGAGCTTGGCGCGTCACAGTTCACACAGGCACCGCCTGTTGGGACGTAGGAGACACAGCTGGTGGGCGGAGCGACCCCGACGGCCGGCGGAGCGACACCGGCTGGTGCAGGGTCGTCACCGGCGGGCGGAGCGACACCGGCTGTTGCAGGCTTGTCGCAGGCAGCCATGGCGACACCGTCTCCCAACCAGCTCGAACCCCGGGTCATCAGGCCACTTGACCCCTTGACGTACGCCCGGGACCACACCTGGGCTGGTGCTAGAGCTGTTAGGCCGAAGAGACACCGGCGGATTTAGATGTACTAGTGTTTTCTGTCACAGCAGTACTTTTACCATGATCTTGTATAAACTATTTTGCATCTACTCATTGATTATGATCTTGTGATTATGTTTAAATTTATCAGTTTCTTGTTTTTAAAAAAATTAAAAAGTGTTTTACAAAATAAAAAAATCTCAAAAAATTAAAAAGGTTCTTACCGCCGTGTGGCACCGCGGCAGGCCCCTGCCGCCGTGTGGCACGGCGCTAGGGTGCTGCCGCCGTGCCACGCGGACGTGCCGCCAGACCTGCTCTCCTGCCGCCGTGTGGTACGGCGGCAGATGTATATTTCTCGTAATTTTTGTTTTCGTTATTTATTTTTCGAAAATCAACAAAAAAAAATATTAAAAAAATCAAACTGATGAGTGATCCATGTGACCATGTCTGATGTGCGCGGATCAAAGACATGTATCTGTATGTTTACTCCATGTGCGGATGTGTCGCCTATACCTCTGTGCTCCATTGGGGAGGACAACTTAAACATGATGCATGACTCACTCCTCGCTGAATAGTGTCAAGACTAATGCAGGCGTACGCGCGGACACAACGAAACAGTCCCATCTTGTCCTCCCTCTTTCCCGTTGTCTCCGACTTCGGCGAACCTTCGCCAAGGCCAACAGGGTCGGTTGGTGCATGTACACGGTACTTGAGAATATTACACGGTAGCCGCAAGACACTTTGATGACCTCGTCGAAGCTGCCTTCCTCGGCCAGGTCGGCTTTCCAGATGGAGAGCCCCTTCACTGCCCCGGGAAGTTCCGATAATGGCTTCATCTTTGTAATGTTGGTTGGGAGTCTGGGAAGAAGACAAAACAAATCAAAATTTGCAGTCGCCAAGTAGATCCAAGCCGGGACACTAACATCGGCCTAGAGGAGTTTCATAACGAGCCAGGAGCCGAGGAAGCCCGATGCCCCCCCACCCCCCACCGGCCCTTTGGCCACTGTCGGGCTTCCCTTCTTCATCATCTCTCCCTTTACGGCCACTACCATCCACCACCACACATCCGGATGGCGGCGACATTGTGGATGGTGGCGTCGTGGAAGGAGCGAATACAACGAGCGATGGCGCCCCGAGTGCTTTGCGGGCTTGGATGTCTTCAGGCCGAGCACACACCAGTACGCCGATCCAGCTCCATGTCCATGAATTCATGAATTGGTTGATTTCCATGGAGAGCATAAATTAGAACATAAATGTACATAATCCTATGGTTCAAAAGTAAATTCGTACGGAACTCACCGAACTTAGAACAATGAAACAGGTGGGAGAACATCGATCTCTTACTCTTGTTCGAAATTCCAGGTACCTCCAGTTGTTTACTTCATGGAGACCACCCCAGTAACAAAGATCTCTTGGACTGTCGATGGTGATGAATGTAATACAGAAGGACACATGCAAGAAATAATGATGCCCCATTTCTCTTCATCTAAACCCAGGGACGGAGCCAGGATGAGAAGCTTGGGAGGGCTCAATCTTTTACTCTTGTTCGAAATTCCAGGTACCTTCAGTTATTTGCTTCGTCGAGACCACCCTCAGGTACAAAAGTCTTCTTGGACTGCCGATGGACATAATAGAGTATGTCACAAGCATGAAATAAACCAAGAATGGAGCAGACAACTAAAATGATGCCTTGTTTCTCTTCATCTTAACCCATGGACGGAGCCAGGATGAGAGGGTTGGGATGGCTCCCTCTTCTCCTTTGGGGGGCTTCAGCCCCCCCCCCCCCCTTTGCCCCACTGCCAGATTGCTAAACCATGATTCGTCGAAGATCCATTTGTCATGGCTACTTTGGATGCATGTCTGAGTAAGGCTCTAAGCTTCTCTAGGTGAGGTTGAAGGGGTGATTTTATCTTTAGTCCCTTTTCTTTGAACAGTCGGTTCAGCAAAGAGTATCGAAAGAAATCACATGTGACCTGTATAAAACTAAATCGGCAAAGTTGTGGTCTTCTCACTGCCCGTCTGACTTTGCTTTTTGTGAAGTTTACAATACTGGTTTGAACTTTGAAGGAAGAATTACGTTCTTAACCATATGAAGGACAACGTATAAAGTCTAATAAAGCCAATTGTTCTCATATGTCATTCAGGGCGTTGAGGGAACTAATTAGGCTCCGTTCAGCTTGTCTTATTTCGACTTCTTGTGCAGTATTTTTCTCTCACAACGAATGAATCGAATTGAATTTCTCATAGAGTAACTCTCTCTAACCCATGGATGAATTGAATTTCTCATAGAGTAACTCCATGAAATTGACTTTTCCCCTTTCCCCTCTATCATCCTACAGGGGAATCAACATTCATGATTTCATAATTTTGAGGACTAAGTTCTACTAAATGTCATTCTTCTCTTTCTTCTCACCTGACAAATGAAATCCACCCATCAATAGGTCAACAAGTCTTTCTTTCTTTCATCTCCCTCTCTTCTCTCCGACGTGGATCGATTTCCGTCGGTCGGTGCGGTGGTCGATTCCCACCGGCAGGCGGCCTCCGATGCGGCACCCCCTTTCCCCTCTTTTCCTCTCTCCACCGATGTTTGAACCCACCCACGACCGTGGGCACGGGCCGCTAGCCGACAAACAACCTCCAATGTGGATGGCGGGGACGGGCAAATGTCTAGGATGGTGTTGCGGATGTGTGGGGACCCCCCTTCAGGATTCCCGCTAATACCTGTGTTAGTCTCTGGATCAGGTAGACTAACACAGTTATTATCAGAGTTAGTATATGAAGCAATAAATGACGTAGCGAAAGGGAAGCACAGGTGCCCATCCACTTAAGAGATGGTCTACAACACCCAGAATCCTCGAGACAATTTATAAATGATGAAAGCAAGGCTGAGTACACTTATGGTTGGTACTCAGCAAATCCCAACTTAACTAGTTCATTAAATGCAATGTAGGCAGTAGTCAAGGTAATGGCTGTAAGGTAAATCATATGCCTAAAGCATCTCACATATGCAAGGTGGATTTAAAAGGTGAATATGCAAAAACTCTCTAGGGAGTTCACTATTATCCTATGAAAATATGTGTTGTGGTCCTGGAGGAGGAAACTACCTCCCCTGCCAGTCCCCAAGTTTTAAGATGGCTTCCGATCTATTGACCCACCATCTAAACATCCAATCTCTATTTCCCACCCAAAAGTTCAATAGGACTAATCATCAGGGGCTTTGACTTAGTGGGCTCTTAACCGCAAGCCTCGGCTATTCGAATAGATTTACTCTGCGCAGAGGTGTACACTTTACCCATACGCTCAGCCAGCCCATACCTCGTCCGCAAGCGGTACTGGCCTACGAGAACCATACCCACCAGCATCTATTCATGGATTACATTATCATCCAATCCTAGATAACATTCCCTAGCTCCACCCACGTCTACACTGGGGTCTAAACAGGGGTCATTCCACCACCATCCACTACACAGATCCAGTTTCCCGAGAAAAAGATGCATCAATATAAAATGTGGTATACAATACCACCACGCCTCCCTGACACCATAGCATACCCGATGACCCGTGCCGACAAGACCTGAGACTCCGCGAAGGTCCTACTCCAGCATATATGTTGCCCACCATGGCCCCTTGGGGTGGTTTACTAGGTGCAGTAGTGGGGTGTGATCCAAGGCCTCACATTAATGGGTATTCCCGATAGGCCATACCCTTTTGGCACGTACGGTTGGACAGATCACAAGAAAGACTCAACCATTGAACCGATCCTTATGTGACCGGAGTAAGCTCTTGGGACAGTGCGTCCTCCACTAAGGTTGTCCCCATACTCCCAAGTCCATTTCATTCGCTAGGGGTTCTCATTACTATCAGCATTTCCTTCAATTAATCATTATCTATTCATGATTACCCAAAGAGTAAAACCCTTCCTAGTATTCTATTTAAAAAGTAAAGTGTGGTTGTTAGATTCTCCCCATGGAGTATCTAACGGCATATTATCCCCTTTCACGAGGCGTGACGTGACTGCTTAGCTTTTCTAAAATAGGAAGGCTTATGAAAGTGGGGTTCCCTAGGGTTGGCATGTGGCATTTCAATAGCAAAAAGGAATAATCTAGAACATATGTACAGATCTTAAGAGAAAAACAATGCAATTCAAATTAAGTTGGCAGTATTGAGTAACTCTCACACTCAATAGGATAAAAGTATGTGCTATGTGTTGGGACTTGCCTTCATCGGAGATCCTTAACCATTGTTGCGTCAACCCGGCTTTGGCTCGGTGTCCTTCTGGATCCTTGATTTCTGAGCAGAGCCTGATCGTATTACCGGCTACGCGACTACATAAAATATAGCAATCATTATAGCAATTCATCAATCAATACTTATAGAGGTGATTGGAAGGAGGTGAGGGCTATCCTATGAGTTTTCGGGATTATTCGGACAAACGATGAACGATTTGTGGAAACTAGTGCACGTGTATAGGATTTTCCTATTAAAGATTGGTTGAGGCTATGCTTTGGGTGTCCTAAGGGTGAACAATGGCAAAGGATGATATGATTAGGCTTAGGTGGCCCTAAGGTATTCTTAGGAATTTATCTAGGATTTTTGGAATTGAAACATGCAACGGGCGGATTCCTGGGTGCACTTTCCGGGGATTTTCTATTTACCGGGAGAGGGGCTGAATTAGAAAGGGACTCTAATAGTGTGATCTATGGCAAAGAAGGGTATGAATAGGTTTAGAATAATCCCTAGTATTTGAGAAACCAAGTTGATATGTGCCTTGGTTTGTATATGATGAGCGATTGACCAGATGTTTTGAGGCTTTGTGTTGAGTGTGTTTCGTCGGGTTGTGTTGTCAGTTGTGTATCTTTCTATGTTTATGTGGTGTGTTGTCAATGCACTCGTGAGGAGTGGTTGACAATGTTGTGTGGACTGACTCTTGGCCTAGTATTGCAGGTGTTGGTTGCGGCTTGGTTTGCGTTGGTGCAGGTGAAAAACAAGCGTGAAAGGTCTATGCCTGTGTGGCCTCCGAGGAGTGGAGAGACAAGTAGGCTTGGTTCGAGGGACCCGGTGGCCGACGGGATCAAGTGCAGGTCGCATGGTGCAAGAAGAGGAAGACGAAGTCGTGGACATGGAGCCAGTGCAAGGTAGCGGCTAACGACCGAAGCGTGCATGCGGGGTTTGTTGGTTTGGCCACAAAACCAACACCAAGCCGGTGCAAGGTAGCGACTAATGACCGAAGCTTGTACGCGGGGTTTGGTGGTTTGGCCACAAAACCATCAGGAGGAGGGTTTCTCGGTTTGGGCCTCAAAACCGAGCCCGAGGGCCCGGCGTGACGGAGACGGTATCCAGGTGCGTTGGGAAGCCTCGAAGCGGGGGACACGTGGTGTGATCGTGGTGCTTGCGTCGGGAGGACGCGAGGCCCGGTGGATGTGTGTCTGCTCGATGGGTGTATAAACGTGTTGACCAAAATACCCCTGTGAGGGCTTGTGTTGTAACTCCTAGTGTAGGGGCACTTCGGTCATTTGTCCAGAGGGCCTATATATAGGAGGAGTGGCTGGTTGGGCAGCCAACTCTTTGGCTTAGTTGGTGGGAGTGCTCTTTCATTTTAGGGTGCTCTTAGGGAGAGAGAGAGGTGTGAGTGGCTCTTTGTTTGAGCTTTTTGCCATCTAAGATTTGTGATTCTTGTGAGTGGCTTGTATACGGATTTGGCTAAGATATTCATAGTGAAATCTTCCTTCTCAATCTCGTGCCGAATCCTTTGCTCCCGACGTTTTTCTTTTTTTGCGATTTTCGGGGTCTTTTTGGAGGATTTTCGTTCGTCATGATTCGTCAATTTGAGGGTGTTTCTCTCCGAAATTCTTTGAGGGGATCATGGGTGAGTGCCTTGTGCCTCTTTATGGATGATTTTGACCCCTCAAACACCGGATTTGGCCTTCGATTCGTTGATTCTCAGATGAACCCTAGTTCATAGTGTTCTTGGCCAAGATCCGTGATTCCGGGAGTTCTAGGATGTTTGAGGCTGAGATTTTTGGGGCATACCATCTTCTTATGGTGTTCATCTTCTCCCCAAAATTTCTTCTCAAGACTCCAAGTAGTTTGGGAGATCCATCGATCGAAAGTTTGGGGCGATTCCACGGGCTGTTTTCTGGGCTGTCCCGGGTGATCCGGCCCAAGTGACCGGATGATCTGGAGTGGTAGGATGATCCGGCCACTTGTGACCGGGTGACCCAGAGCGGCTCTGGAGGCCACAGGGTGATCCGCCCCAAGTGTCAGGATGATCCGGTAGGACTCAGCCTTTTGCTTTGTTGCTCGAGCTCTTTCGTGTTTGCTTCTGCCTTACTTCCTAGCCTTCCGAGCTTTGTTCCTAAGGTCTCGAGAGAGGTTTGATTGTGCTCCCACTTGATCGTGTGTGACCCTCGGATTTGCGATTGGGACATAGGCCGGGTTCTTTTGAGAAAGAATTTTTATCGGCTCCCGTTCACTCCCCCCCCTCTCTGGTCGCCTAATCGGTCCTTCAATTGGTATCAGAGCCGGTTGCAGATTCGTGTGACTCTAACAAGTCTAGGATCCATAGGGCGACAGAGAAAAGGGCGCTTTTGCTTGCGGATTTGATTTGCGTGGTTTGAGCTTGTATTTGGCTAATCCTAACCGGTGCTTTGAGTTATGGCACCAAGCTCTTCCTCTTGTGTGTCTTTGCTTTCTGAGATTGGTGTGAAGGAGAGTGCTTCGGGAGATGACCACAAGTGGAGGAGAAAGTGCAAGGAGTTGGAGAATGACAAGGAGGCGTCGGCATTGATCCGGCTTTTGGTGGCTCAAGATGATGATCTCCAAGACAAGCTCATGAAGAGAAGCAAGGTCAAGCTCACCCATGGTATCATTAGCTTGTTCACCCGCCTTTATGCCTACGGTGAGATGAATGTTGAGTTAAAGAACTCTCCTTTGCCATGCAAGTCATGTGATGCTTTGCTTGTTGAAAATAAGATTGTTAGGGGAGAAACTCTTGAGTTTGCTAATGATGTTAGTACCTTGCTTAGAAAGAATGAAGAGTTGAATTCTTCTATTGCTTGCTTGATAGATGAAATTGAATTGTTGAAGTCCAATGCTTCTATGCCTTGCAACTCTTGTGTTGCTTTGAATGATGAACTTGATATGGCTAGGAGTAAGATTTTGTTGCTAGAATCAAGCGCTTCCTTATCATGTGTTTCTTGTGAGTCTTTGCATGCTCAAATTAACAAATTAAAATTGACTCACACCACATGTGCAGATGAACTTGAGCATGCTAGGGATGAAATTTGTGATATGAAATCCATGCCTTGTAGCAAGTGCTCTTTGTTGCTTGTAGATGATGCTTGTCATACTTCTTGTGATGATGATGATGCTTTGGTTGATGTAAATGATGATACTTGTTCATGTGGTCTCATTTGCACATCATGCATTGATTTGAAAAGTGAAGTGTTGGTTTTAAAGAAAATGCACGATGATATGAGCGCCAAGTTGGTTGTGCATGATGAGATGAGTGCCAACCTTGAGAAAGAGAATGAACTCTTGCGTACCACATATGCTAGATGCATTGAGGCGGAAATTGAGAATTTGAGAAATATGACATGTGGTACTTGTGAGTGCCTCAAATTTGAAAATGAGGTTTTGCGCACAAGGTGCAAGAGTCATTGTGCCAAGGGTTTGGATTCTCGTATTTCTTGTCACTCCGATGTTGATGCTTTTACAATTGCTTCTTCTCAACCAGAGTTGACTTCTTCTCTTGAGCGTGAGTCTTTGGATGGTGGCACGTGTGGTGGTGCTTTGGATAGCTCTTTCATGGCTACTCCTAAGCTTGTTGCTTCTTCCGGTGTTGCCTAGGATGTGTCGGATGGCAAAGGTGCTTCTCACATATTTGGAACTCATGCTCCCAAACTGACGTTCCAATGCACCTTTTGCAAGAAGGATGGGCATACCGTGGAGTTTTGCTTTCGCCGTGTCAAGCATGAGCGACGTGTGCATGCCAAAGCTTTTAAGAAGCCACGTAGCCTTTCTCATGGCACGTGTGATTCTAATGTGGGCACCAAGTCGGATGTTGGGGTTGATGCTTCTTGCTCTAAGTCCCAAGGGACTTCTCACTTACAAGAGAATGGTGATTTGTCCACTCGGTCTGTGCCTCCCGATAGGTCTTTGTACCATTGCTCTCATTGTGGGAAGGATGGGCATCAAGGGAGCTTTTACTACCGCTGGGCAAGAAGAATACGGCGAGGAGGTGCTTCTAGGCCTTTGGTTGTTCATAGCCCTTTTCATGGAATGAACACTTGTGAGCCTAAGAAGGCACAATTTGTGGACATGTTTTATGATACTCTTTGTAGTGAGTTAGTCCATGCTCGTGGACATGTTTCTAGTGCTTCTTGTGTTGGTCCGCGACATGTTTCCCGTGGTGCTAGTATTGGTTCTTCTCCTACGACCCCGAAGGATCTTTGCCTTTTTGCTTGTGGTAGCACTCGGTTTTCTTCATGAGTGGCTCCTTTGAGGCATGGTTCTAAGGGTGTTCGAAAACCTTTTCATTCGAACCGGCATTTGCATCATGCTTACCCACATGATAAGTTGAGTGCATCGCTTACCCGTGTGACCAAGTATTGGATTCCTAAGTACGTGCTTGCTAACCCTTTGGGATCCAAGGCTCGGCCTTTTTCGTCTCCTTGTGTGTAGGTATGGAGACGCGGTTGGAGAACATGGGTTGGATGGTTCTTGATCTTTGCTCGTGAGGTGATCAAGACAAGATGGTTCTCCACACCGCTTTGGATGGCTCTTGAAAGCCTTTGTACACATGTATAGTGAGTTTTCTTTTCCCCTTGTGCTCACTTGTATATACTTGTGTCTTGCTTGTGTGTAAACCCTGGTAGGCTAGCCACCTTGTTCATGATAGCTTTGTGATATTGTATAAAAATCTTGCTATTTTTTGTATGATATTGTGGTGGATGATATATATGAACATCATGTCATGCTTTATCATTACTCTATGGTTGTTATGTCATGTTGTTCATCTATATCATTTTTATCTAGCTCTATGGTATCCTTTCTTGTTAGCATGTTTGTCCCCCATGTATATCTTGTCATGCTAGCTTTGTAATATTTGTTGGTGGATGATCCATATAAACTTGTATCATGCCTTTGTTTAGTTCTTGTATCATGTTTGGCATGTTGTTCTTTGGTATCATTTTGGTTTAGTATCCTTGTATAGGGTTGTACCTTGTTGACATGCTTGCTAGCCCATGCTTATATTCATATATGTGGAATCATGTTACAATACTTTATTTATCTTGATTGGTATTGTCAATGCATTGTGTAGCATGTTTTGAGCTTGCTTTGGGTTTTGGGCTTGCCTTGTCTTCGGGTTGTGTTTTTGTTCCTCCTTTCGTTTTCTCCCTTTTCGATTGGTTTTAGAGCTTCTCTTTTGCTCTTTCTTTTCCTAGCTTTTGCTTTGCTAGTTGTCTTTGATTGAGGGGGAGCTTGGCTTCATTCGATGGGGAATTTGTTTTTGAGGGTGTGGCTTTTGGTAGCCATTTGTGATCCTTCAATTGGTATCCTTTCTATGGTATTCAATTGGGATCTTTGGCGGTCATGCAATTGGTACCTTTTCTATGGTACTCAATTGGGATCTTTGGTGGCTCTTCTCTCGCTTGGAGCAGTTCTTAGTTGGTGTGTCCCCTTGAGAGCCTTCTTGGTGTTAAGTCAAGTTCCGTGTCTCCCCATGCATTGCATTTTGCATAGCATATGTATTCATATATCATGATGTATATACTTTGGTAGGTTTGACATTCGTGTCTTGCATTGTGTCATATATCATGTTGCATTTGATGTACATATCTACCTTTGTTGCATTTGTATCATATGCATGGTAGGTTGAGCTTCTCCTATATGCCATGAATACTATGATATGCTATTTCTAAGCTTTTGAGCACGTATGATATGATTTGGTGATGGATAGCTATGCTCTTGATAGTTTTGCTATATGTGCATGTTGAGATGGCTATTTTGGAAATGTTAGGATAGGCTCTCTCTTATGAGTTTAAGGCCTTGCATGATCTTAGTGTGCTTTGATGGTCTATATCATGCTTAATTTGTGTTTGGATATCATGTGCTTTTCACTTGGGGTCAAAGACCCGTTTGTCATTGTGAATGTTTAGCCCATGTGACACCTTGTGGGGGAGCATAAGCTTCTTTTTGCCGCAAAGGCACTTCATGTACCATTTTGTGCTTAAATTTGAAAAATGAAATTTGTATGTATGAAATACCTATGCTTGAAGTTATGCTCTCACTTATTCCATATCATAAAATGCTTTAAAATTGCAATAATTTGGGTGCTAAACCGTTGCATGATATCTACCATGAGAAGTCTCATTTTAAGAAGTAGACACATGGCTCGGTGGCTTTAACATGACATGAGATGCTTATGGGTGTTCATAATGATCTTTTGATGAGGATATGTGACCTAGCATGAAGTTTGTGTGGTCTAGATTCACTTTGGCATGTTTTGCTCATGTTTAGGTCTTTGCTCATGAGAGGGAAAATTTTCGCAAAAATACTTAATTTGATCATGCCTTTGTCATATGCCTATATAGCTTTACTATCTTGATGGCTATGCTTTTTACGGAACTATGAACTATCTTGCTTGATCATTATCTCACTTGTAGCATTTTATAGTGCTCTTTGTATATTTGAGAAGCTAGTTGTTGAATCTTTTGCAAAATTGCCTTGATTCATGCTTTGTCATCAAGGAAGAAAAGTTGCATTTGGGGGAGAAAATGTTTCAGTTTTCATGCATTTGTTGCATCCAGAGGGATACTCAGTTCGGGGGAGAACTTGAGTTTGCATGCACATTTTCAGGGTAAGTATGCATTTGTGTAGGGGGAGCTTTGGTGAGTTTCCTTTGTTTGCCAGAGTTGTGCTTTGGTTTGGTGTTTTGCTCTTTGCTCTATCACATACATTTAGGGTGAGCTTTGTATGCTCTTTGACCCTAGTGCATGTGCTTAGGGGGAGCTTGTGAGCTTGGTGTGCTCTTTGCTCTATCACATGTGTTTAGGGTGAGCTTTGTATGCTCTTTGGCCCTAGTGCATGTGTTTAGGGGGAGCTTGTGAGTTTTGTGCTCTTTTGCTCTTTTGCCGGTGGTGTTGAGCCCCTTTGCCTCTTCTTGAGGAGCCAGCGGTTGATTTGAGTTTTCGATCGTCACATGATTGGTGTTGAGCCCTTTGTGCCTCTTCTTGAGGGATCGTGTGCTTTCGTTTGTCCATGATCGGTGTTGAGCCCTTTGTGCCTCTTCTTGAGGGATCATGTGTTCTTATCTCGGTTGTGTCGAACCGTTGCCCATGTCTTTGGGGACCGAGATATTGTTATGGCCTTTGTGGTTTGTCTCATGCCAAGTGACTTTGTTCTTTGCCCTTGTGTGGTTTTCGTTCACTTGGATGAGATTTTCGGCCTTTGCCCTCTCAAACCATTTCTTTATGCTCGCATGTTGTCAACCCACTCCACAAGGGGGAGAAATTTTGAAAATCAAGTTGATATGAACCTTGATTCGATGGTGATGAGCGGTTGACAAGTGCTTTGTTAAGAGCTGAAATTGGTTTGACGGCATTCGGGATTGCTTGTAGCTCTTGTGGATTGCTTGACTCTTTGGTGGTGTTTAGCCTTTGTGCTTCCTTTGGTTCCGAGAGTCTTTGGTTGGAGCTCTTTCCTTTTCAAGTTGCCTTGTGTTTGCTTTTTGTTGTCTTCTGGGCTCTTGAATGAGTTTTCCTTTGCTTTCAAACCATCTTTTGTCAATGCACTCATCAAGGGGGAGATTGAGAAACCAAGTTGATATGTGCCTTGGTTTGTATATGATGAGCGATTGACCGGATGTTTTGAGGCTTTGTGTTGAGTGTGTTTCGTCGGGTTGTGTTGTCGGTTGTGTATCTTTCTATGTTTTTGTGGTGTGTTGTCAATGCACTCGTGAGGAGTGGTTGACAACGTTGTGTGGACTGACTCTTGGCCTAGTATTGCAGGTGTTGGTTGCGGCTTGGTTTGCGTTGGTGCAGGTGAAGAACAAGCGCGAAAGGTCTATGCCTGTGTGGCCTCCGAGGAGTGAAGAGACAAGTAGGCTTGGTTCGAGGGACCCGGTGGCCGACGGGATCAAGTGCAGGCCGCATGGTGCAAGAAGAGCAAGACGAAGTTGTGGACATGGAGCCGGTGCAAGGTAGCGGCTAACGACCGAAGCTTGCATGCGGGGTTTGTTAGTTTGGCCACAAAACCAACACCGAGCCGGTGCAAGGTAGCGGCTAACGACTGAAGCTTGTACGCGGGGTTTGGTGGTTTGGCCACAAAACCATCAGGAGGAGGGTTTCTTGGTTTGGGCCTCAAAACCGAGCCCGAGGGCCCGGCGTGACGGAGACGGTATCCAGGTGCGTCGGGAAGCCTCGAAGCGGGGGACACGTGGCGTGATCGTGGTGCTTGCGTCGGGAGGACGCGAGGCCCGGTGGATGTGTGTCTGCTCGATGGGTGTATAAACGTGTTGACCAAAATGCCCCTGTGAGGGCTTGTGTTGTAACTCCTAGTGTAGGGGCACTTCGATCATTTGTCCGGAGGGCCTATATATAGGAGGAGTGGCTGGTTGGGTAGCCAACTCTTTGGCTTAGTTGGTGGGAATGCTCTTTCATTTTGGGGTGCTCTTGGGGAGAGAGGGAGAGAGGTGTGAGTGGCTCTTTGTTTGAGCTTTTTGCCATCCAAGATTTGTGATTCTTGTGAGTGGCTTGTATCCGGATTTGGCTAAGATATTCATAGTGAAATCTTCCTTCTCAATCTCGTGCCAAATCCTTTGCTCCCGACATTTTTCTTTTTCTGCGATTTTCGGGGTCTTTTTGGAGGATTTTTGTTCGTCGCGATTCGTCAATTTGAGGGTGTTTCTCTTCGGAATTCTTTGAGGGGATCATGGGTGAGTGCCTTGTGCCTCTTTGTGGATGATCTTGACCCCTCAAACGCCGGATTTGGCCTTCGATTCGTTGATTCTCGGCTGAACCCTAGTTCATAGTGTTCTTGGCCAAGATCCATGATTCCGGGAGTTGTAGGATGTTTGGGGCCAAGATTTTTGGGGCATAGCATCTTCTTAGGGTGTTCATCTTCTCCCCAAATTTCGTCTCAAGACTCCAAGTGGTTTGGGAGATCCATCGATCGAAAGTTTGGGGCGATTCCGCGGGCTGTTTTCTGGACTGTCCCAAGTGATCCGGCCCAAGTGACCGGATGATCCGGAGTGGTAGGATGATCTGGCCACTTGTGACCGGGTGACCCGGAGCGGCTCTGGAGGCCACAGGGTGATCCGGCCCAAGTGTCAGGATGATCCGGTAGGACTCAGCCTTTTGCTTTGTTGCTCGAGCTCTTTCGTGTTTGCTTCCGCCTTACTTCCTAGCCTTCCAAGCTTTGTTCGTAAGGTCTCGAGAGAGGTTTGATTGTGCTCCTACTTGATCATGTGTGACCCTCAGAGTTGCGATTGGGACATAGGCTGAGTTCTTTTGAGAAAGAATTTTTATCGGCTCCCATTCACTCCCCCCCTCTCTGGTCGCCTAATCAGTCCTTCAGTATTTTTAGGAATTTTTTGAAGTGGCTAAATACTCAATCTAGGTTTTTTTGTACACTTTCGGGGTGTACGTAGTAGAAAGGATGAAGCTGACACAGGCGGGGTGGGCTGCGATACTGTGCTGTGAGCCGGTGGTCCACGGGCCGTGGACTGGGGCGCGAGTTGTGCGGCTGGCTCATGTAGACCAGGTGCACGGGGGCTAAGGTACAGGAGCGGACGGTGCGGCTACGGTGTGAGGCTAAAGACCGAAGCTTGCATGCGGGGTTTGTTGGTTTGGACACAAAACCAACACCGAGCCGGTGCAAGGTAGCGGCTAATGACCGAAGCTTGTACGCGGGGTTTGGTGGTTTGGCCACAAAACCATCAGGAGGAGGGTTTCTCGGTTTGGGCCTCAAAACCGAGCCCGAGGGCCCGGCGTGACGGAGACGGTATCCAGGTGCGTCGGGAAGCCTCGAAGCGGGGGACACGCGGCGTGATCGTGGTGCTTGCGTCGGGAGGACGCGAGGCCCGGTGGATGTGTGTCTGCTCAATGGGTCTATAAACGTGTTGACCAAAATGCCCCTGTGAGGGATTGTGTTGTAACTCCTAGTGTAGGGGCACTTCGATCATTTGTCCGGAGGGCCTATATATAGGAGGAGTGGCTGGTTGGGTAGCCAACTCTTTGGCTTAGTTGGTGGGAATGCTCTTTCATTTTGGGGTGCTCTTGGGGAGAGAGGGAGAGAGGTGTGAGTGGCTCTTTGTTTGAGCTTTTTGCCATCCAAGATTTGTGATTCTTGTGAGTGGCTTGTATCCGGATTTGGCTAAGATATTCATAGTGAAATCTTCCTTCTCAATCTCGTGCCAAATCCTTTGCTCCCGACATTTTTCTTTTTCTGTGATTTTCGGGGTCTTTTTGGAGGATTTTTGTTCGTCACAATTCGTCAATTTGAGGGTGTTTCTCTTCGGAATTCTTTGAGGGGATCATGGGTGAGTGCCTTGTGCCTCTTTGTGGATGATCTTGGCCCCTCAAACGCCGGATTTGGCCTTCGATTCGTTGATTCTCGGCTGAACCCTAGTTCATAGTGTTCTTGGCCAAGATCCGTGATTCCGGGAGTTGTAGGATGTTTGAGGCCGAGATTTTTGGGGCATAGCATCTTCTTAGGGTGTTCATCTTCTCCCCAAAATTTCGTCTCAAGACTCCAAGTGCTTTGGGAGATCCATCGATCGAAAGTTTGGGGCGATTCCGCGGGCTATTTTCTGGACTGTCCCGGGTGATCCGGCCCAAGTGACCGGATGATCCAGAGTGGTAGGATGATCCGGCCACTTGTGACCGGGTGACCCGGAGCGGCTCTGGAGGCCACAGGGTGATCCGGCCCAAGTGTCAGGATGATCCGGTAGGACTCAGCCTTTTGCTTTGTTGCTCGAGCTCTTTCGTGTTTGCTTCTGCCTTACTTCCTAGCCTTCCAAGCTTTGTTCGTAAGGTCTCGAGAGAGGTTTGATTGTGCTCCTACTTGATCGTGTGTGACCCTCAAAGTTGCGATTGGGACATAGGCTGAGTTCTTTTGAGAAAGAATTTTTATCGACTCCCATTCACTCTCCCCCCCCCCCTCTCTGGTCGCCTAATCGGTCCTTCAGTATTTTTAGGAATTTTTGGAAGTGGCTAAATACTCAAACTAGGTTTTTTTGTACGCTTTCGGGGTGTGCGTAGTAGAAAGGATGAAGCTGACACAGGCGGGGTGGGGCTGCGATACTGTGCTGTGAGCCGGTGGTCCACGGGCCGTGGACTGGGGCGCGAGTTGTGCGGCTGGCTCATGTAGACCAGGTGCACGGGGGCTAAGGTACAGGGGCGGACGGTGCGGCTACGGTGTGAGGCCACGGGCCCACATGGTGGCGAGCGGGTGCGGTAGACGGCTGACGGGGCTGACGGTCACGGTGGCGCCGCCCAAAATAGGTCGTCGGGCCGCCGCGGGGAGCAGAGCTCCTCGCCGGACTTGGCTACGCCCGGTGATGATGGGCTCGGGGAGAGGCGGGGAGTGGCCTTGGGCCTAGAGTGGATCACGGCGAATCTATTGGGGTGTCGTGGTGGCCGGAAAGGGGTTGGAGGTGGCAGCGCACCGATGGGGGCGGACTGGGAGTTCGTCGGCAACACGTCGTCGTGCAAGGGAGGGGCTTGGGACAGAGCAAAGCTCAGGGGAGCATTAGGACAGCATGACGCCTCTACTCGCGCGACTTCTACGGCGGCGGAGCGAGTGGAAGACCATCGGCGGCGAGCGCACACGGCGGCGGAGCGCAAGATCACCGGCGCTAAGCGGCAGCGCTACGGGACGGTGAGGGAAGAGGCTACGGTGAAGATGGAAAATCGAGCAGCGTAGCGGCCATACCTGTAGTGAACCTACGGCGGCGGAAGACCTCCACTTGGCCGGCGGCGAGCGAGCTGCGGGTTGCCTACGGTGGTGCTACTATGGCCGGCGAGGAGCGAGCACTAGGCGAATTTGGGTGGCTAACCACCACACGACACCCTTGACTTCGACCCCGGCCCGTCCTTGTGAGAAAGGGAGTTGGCGTCGCGGGTGGAGGGGGTGGTGGTGTTCCTATTTCGGCGAGGGAGGGAGGTAGTGGTGGTGGCGTTCTACGGTGGGGCTCGGCCCTATTTATAGTCGCGGGAGGTGTTGAAAGTGCATCTAGGCCCCTAATTATTTTGGTGATAATGACAAGTATAATTTGGGTATTTGATGGTTTATCTAAGATGTGTGCAGGAATAAATGAGACAAAATTTCATATGTGAAAGGAAGGACCCCAATTTGTTACATTTGTGTTGAAGCTCAAAATGGCGATTTAAATTTAATTTCTATTTCGAATTTAAGTTTAGGCAACACCGTACTATAAAGAGGGACGAGATCAATCAATCAAAGTTTGCTACAAGTGCTTATCTTCAAGAAACTAGCCACAAAAATCTAGCCAAAACCTTGAACCCCTTTAAAAAGAGTTATCTCAGCTAACTGTGGCCTGCCGGGTCATCCGGCCCATCTGGCCGGATTACTCGGTACGCCTCTGGTGGGTGCCGGGTGACCCGGCCCCGCCGCAGCAGCCAGTCAACTGCTCTTTGAAGGGAGGGGGTATTTATACCCCCTCAATTCTTCTTCCTTGAGCTGCTGCCTCCAACGAAAAGAACACCTCCTAAAGCTCCATTCCCCCTCTCTCCACTCCTCTCCAAGCCACTCCAAGCAAGGATCCTCCTAGGGTTTGGGTGTGAGAGAGATTTGAGGTGCTAGTGTGTGCTCCTTGAGCTAGCTCTTCACTCGTTCATCTCAAGAAGCACTTGTGGCGGCCAAGATCGATTGATTCTCGTTTGTTACTCTTGAAGCTTGCTTCTAGACGGTTAGGCGTCGCCCGTTGAGTGCCCTCTCCGTGTGGAGCACCCGGAAACGTTTGTATTACCCATCCTTTGTGGATTTCTCTTAGTGAGCACCAATCTTCCTTTGTGGGGATTGGGTGAGGCAAGAGGCTCTTGGTGATAGCCCTCCCTTTGTGGGATCCTCAACGAAGACGTAGCTTCCTTTGTGGGAGTGAACTTCGGATTAAATCTCTTGTCTCTTGCTTGTTTGAGTTCATCTCCTTTTCCCTCTAACCCTAGAAGCTAGGTTTGGATCGATCTACATATTTGTGTTGTTTCTTGTGAAATCCTTTGTTGCAGGTGGTTACAAGCTCTTATACGCAAGTTTTGATTCATATACTTTCTGCAAATCCAAGTTTTATTAAGCTCTTTATACTCTATCTTCGCGCGTTGGTTGATCCGGCCCAAGTAGCAGGGTGACCCGGACCCCCCCCGGGTCATCCGGCCAGTTGAGCCGGGTCATCCGGCCCCTGATCCGCTGCTCAGTTTTTGCATAATTTTGAAGTGATCCTATTCATCCCCCCTCTAGGCATCACAAGATCCTTTCAATTGGTATCAGAGCCTAATCCCTTGATTTAGGCTTAACCGCTAAGGGATCAAGATGTCGGGGAGTGGTGGAGACCTCTCCGCTCAAGAAATCGCCGCTCAAGAACTCGCCGCCAAGGAAGCTCAAGAGAGAGAGCTCAAGGCAGCTCAAGATCAAGCTAAAGCTCTAGAGCTAATGGGGAAGGCCCCAAGCCGTACACCATCTAACATCGCAAGCTCCGATGATTCCGACTCCGATTTGGACTCGGACTCTGACTCAAGTGATGAAGATGTCAAGGATGGTGACGATGACCCAAAGAAAGCGGCGAAGAAAAGAAGAAAAGCCAAGAAGAAGAAGGAAGCAAAGAAGATGGCCAAGAAGCTCCTCAAGAAAATGATCAAGAAGGAGGAAGCAAAGCATTCCCACTCCGGCTACTATGAAGTGCCCTTCCACTACGGACAACTTACGGGCAACAATCCTAACGAGAAATTCTATTCCGTACATTTGGGAAAGCCTCCCCACTTCGATGGGAAAGACTATCCCAAATGGGTTTATGATATGCAAATGCACCTTTACGGGCTTCACCCTTCTCTTTGGAAGATTGTGTGTGTAGGTGTGACAATACCCGTCGAAGGTGAAGCCATGACTATCGAGCATGAACAAGACCTCCACCGCAACGTTCAAGCAACAAGAGTCATCACATCATCCTTGTGTGTTCAAGAGTTCAACAAAGTCCGAAACATCCAAATTGCCAAGGTGATTTGGGACACACTCAAGGAGGCACATGAGGGTACCGATCATGTGAGAAGAGGCAAGATTGACTTGATTCATGGAGAGCTTGAGCTTTTCGTCATGAAGGATGGAGAGACCGTGAGGAAAATGTATGATAGGCTAATACTTCTTGTCTCGGACATCAAAGCACTAGGAAGCAATGATTGGGATGATGAGAAGGTCACAAAGAAGTTGCTAAGAGCCTTCACACCGAAGAACCCAAACCTAGCAACTATGATAAGAAGAGACCCAAACTACCACAACATGACTCCCAATCAACTTCTTGGTGAGATCTTGCATCAAGAGCTAGTTGATCAAGACGTGGAGAAGTCACTTACCTTGAAGGTGAACAAGAGTCTAGCCCTCAATGCTAGCTCTAGTGAAGTGGTGGATGTAAAGCCCAAGACTTCCAAAACTAAGAATGAAGATTCAAGTGAAGAAGGAAGCATGGATGAAGAAACCGCCTTTGCCATAAGGAAGTACAAGAAGTTCTTGAAGTTCAAGGCATCAAGAAAAGGCGGTGATGATAGAAAGAAGAAGTCACAAAGAAAGTGCTATGAGTGTGGAGAGAATGGACATTTCATTGCCGAATGTCCCAAGAACAAGAACAAGGACAAGAATGAGGAAGAGAAGAAGTACAAGGAGAAAAGCAAAGAGTACAAGAACAAGTACCAAAGGCGTGCTCACGTGAGTCAACAATGGGACTCAAGTGATGAAGATGAAACACCAAAGTAGAAAGGCATGGCAACACTTGCCATGGCACAAGGAGCATCTTCACCACGCCTCTTCAACAACCTCTCCGACGATGAGGACAACTCTCACTTTTGCCTCATGGCAAGAGGGAGCAAGGTACAAGAGTCAACCACCTCATCCTCTCTCACCTCATCATCATCCACACCTAGTAGTGACATAGACAACCTAGATGAGGAAAAAGAAATGGAGGCTAACATGATAAAGCAATTTGGTAAAAATGGCCATAATGAAATTAAAAAGCTTTTGGACAAATTAGAGGAAAAGAAGGAGATTCTCCATGAGCAAGAAGACTTGCTTATCCGTGAAAAGGAAAGAAACCTTGCTCTAGAGAAAACCCTTGCCAAAGAGAAAGCTAAGGTGGAGAAGTTGACCGTAGGCTTATCCTTGGCCAATGACTCCAACAAGAGGATGCTAAAGGACTACTCTTTGGCAAATGAATCTTTAGCTTCCCTAAAGGCCACTCATAGTGAGCTTCAAACAAGCTTCTCATGCTTGTCGGAGAAATATACAAATAAAGAAGCAAACTATAGTGCTCTTTGGGAAAGCTCCAAGGCCGACCCTAAAGCAAACTTTGACCCTAATGCCTCCACTAGCAAAGGTTGCTCCATATGCTCTAATATTGATATAAATGCTTTTAAGACTAACCTTGCAAGGGTAGAAGAAACAATTAAGAGCAAAGATAAGGAGATTGCCCGGTTGAACATGTTGATCAACCAAGGTAAGTTGGGTGCCAAGTCCATTCCCAAGGCAATTGACACAAGAGGACTTGGGCACTACAAGGACAACAAGGTCAATGGTAGAAGGGTGGTGAAAGGGCATGAGATCCCCTTGTGGAACAAGGGTGGCTACCTCAACACTATCATGGATATTACCCATGGAGTAACCATCTCTACCACAACAAAAGAGAAGCCAAAGGTTGTGAACACCACAAAAGGAAATGGTGGGGTTAAGTCTCCACCAAAGGCATCGAAGAATGTGGTAGGACACAAACCTTCTCCCAACTACACTTGTGATTATATTGTGACCTTGGACCACAATGGTAAAATGGTGGTCAAGTATGTTGGAGCCTATGCCAAGAAGGCTATGAGGAAGAGTGTGTGGGTTCCAAAAGTTTATGCTTCTAACCTCCAATGACCCAAATCTTTTTGGGTACCTAAACCAAAAGCTTAAACTTGTTTTGTAGGCCTACTCCTCCGGTGGAACCGCATGGCTAATTGATAGTGGTGCCACTAATCATATGACCGGAGATGAAGGCTTGTTTGCATCCCTTGAGCATTATGACACCCCTACGGAAACTATCATATATGGAGATAATGGTCAAGGAGATGTGGTTGGTTTAGGTAAAATTGCTATCTCAACAACAAATTCAATTGAAGATGTTTTTCATGTTCAAGGTTTAGTGTACAACTTGTTGTCGGTTTCACAACTTTGTGAGAAAGGCTACAATTGTCTCTTTACCAAAGAGGGTGTGACCGTCTCGAGAGGTGAGGATTCCTCTATTGTCTTTGCGGGTCACCTAAGGGTAAAGCTTTACTATGTGGATTTCACAAAAGTAATGGTGGACCCTAAGGCTTGCTTAGTGGCAAAATCTGACATGGGTTGGCTATGGTATCGCCGACTAGCTCATGTTGGCATGAGGAACTTGGCCAAACTTCAAAAAGATGAGCACATCCTAGGACTAACAAATATTGTTTTTGAGAAAGATAGGTTATGTAGTGCTTGTCAAGCGGGAAAGCAAGTTGGAGCACATCATCCCGCCAAGAACATCCTTTCAACATCAAGACCGTTGAAGCTTCTACACATGGACTTGTTTGGACCAATTGCCTACATAAGCATCGGTGGTAACAAATATGGTTTAGTAATTATTGATGACTTTTCCCGTTTCACTTGGGTATTCTTTTTGCAAGATAAAAGTGAAGCAAAGGGAGTGGTCAAGAAGTTCATAAGAAGAGTTAAAATGAGTTTGAGCTTAAAGTCAAGAACATAAGAAGTGACAATGGCTCGGAGTTTAGGAACACTCAATTTGAAGAATTCCTCGATGAAGAAGGCATCAAGCATGAACTCTCCGCTCCATACACTCCTCAACAAAATGGTGTTGTTGAGAGGAAGACCCGTACGTTGATTGAAGCGGCAAGAACAATGCTTGATGAGTACAAGACTCCAGACTCATTTTGGGCGGATGCCATCAACACCGCGTGCCATGCCACCAACCGCCTCTACCTCCACAAGTACTTGAACAAGACTCCCTACAAGTTCATCACCGGTAAGAAACCTAGTGTGCACTACTTTAGGGTTTTTGGGTGTAAGTGTTTCATACTTAACAAGAAACCCAAAGCCTCAAAGTTTGCATCCAAGGTTGATGAAGGTTTTCTCATTGGTTATGGAACTAACGAACATGCCTATCGTGTTTTCAACAAAACCACCGGTTGTGTTGAGACCACGATAGACGTGAAATTTGATGAATCCAACGGCTCTCAAGGAGAGCAAGTTAGTGAAAACCTTGTAGATGATGAAGAACCTCCAAGTATCTCCATCTTTAGAATGGGCACCGGTGAAGCAATGCCTAGGGAAGTTCAAGTTCAAGCTCCGGTTGACACAAGAATTCAAGATCCACCATCATCAACAAGAGTTGAACCACCTAGTTCTCAAGTTCATCAAGATGAAGGTCAAGCTCATGGTGACGATCATGGGAGTGGCTTTGATCAAAGAGAAGAACAAGGTGGTGAAGCTCATGAACAAGCACCTCAAGTTGAAGAAGATGATGATGGACCCATTCAACGTCGATCTCAAGCACCACATCCAAGAGTCCATCAAATGGTTCAACGGGATCACCCCGTTGACAACATCCTTGGGAGCATCCAAAGAGGGGTAACAACCCGCTCAAGATTGTCAAACTTTTGTGCGTTTTACTCGTTTGTCTCTTCTTTGGAACCTCTTAGTGTGGAACAAGCTCTTGAGGACCCGGATTGGATTATTGCTATGGAGAAAGAGTTGAACAACTTCAAGAGGAATGAAGTTTGGGAGTTGGTGCCAAGACCCAAGCAAAATGTGATCGGCACCAAATGGGTTTATCGGAACAAGCAAGATGAATTTGGTGTCGTCACAAAGAACAAGGCAAGGCTCGTGGGCAAGGCTATACTCAAGTTGAAGGCTTGGACTTTGGAGAGACTTATGCTCCGGTAGCAAGGCTTGAGTCAATTTGCATACTCTTGGCCTATGCTACTCATCATGACTTCAAGCTTCATCAAATGGATGTGAAGAGCGCATTCTTGAATGGACCTCTCCAAGAAGAAGTTTATGTTGAACAACCACCAGGCTTTGAAGATCCAAACTTCCCCAACCATGTGTACAAGCTCCATAAGGCGCTCTATGGGCTTAAGCAAGCTCCTAGAGCATGGTATGAATGCCTTAAGGATTTTCTTCTCAAGAACGGTTTTGAGATAGGCAAAGCCGATTCTACTCTCTTCATTCAAAGAAGTGGAAAAGATATCTTTGTTTGTCAAATTTATGTTGATGACATTATCTTTGGGTCTACTAATGATAAATTTTGTGAAGAATTTAGTAGGATTATGACCAAGAGATTCGAGATGTCTATGATGGGTGAGTTGAAGTTCTTCCTTGGATTTCAAATCAAGCAAATGAAGGAAGGGACTTTCTTGTGTCAAACCAAGTATGTGAAGGATATGCTCAAGAGGTTTGACATGGCCGATTCAAAGCCCATCAAGACTCCCATGGCATTAAATGGACATCTAGGTCTCAATGAACAAGGGAAGTCGGTCGACCAAAAGGTATATCACTCCATGATTGGCTCCCTCCTTTATCTTTGTGCATCTAGGCCCGATGTCATGCTTAGTGTGTGCATGTGTGCAAGATTTCAAGCTAATCCTAAGGAGTGTCATCTAATGGCCATTAAGAGAATCTTTAGATATTTGGTACACACTCCTAACCTTGGCTTATGGTATCCCAAGGGCTCCACTTTTGATTTACTTGGTTATTCCGATTCGGACTATGCCGGTTGCAAAGTAGATCGAAAGAGTACAACGGGGACTTGCCAATTTCTTGGTAGGTCTTTGGTGTCATGGAGTTCTAAGAAACAAAATTCGGTTGCTTTATCCACGGCCGAAGCCGAGTATGTGGCGGCCGGTGCGTGTTGTGCACAACTCTTGTGGATGAAGCAAAAGTTGAGTGATTACGGTTGTATGTTTAGCAAGATTCCGCTCTTGTGTGATACTGAGAGTGCTATCAAGCTAGCAAACAATCCGGTGCAACACTCTAGAACAAAGCACATAGATATTCGACATCATTTCTTAAGAGATCATGAGGCTAAGGGAGATATTGCTCTACGTCATGTAAGCACAGAGAGGCAACTTGCCGATATCTTCACTAAGCCTCTAGATGAGCAAAGGTTTTGTGCTTTGAGGAGTGAACTAAACATCTTGGATTCTCGTAACTTGGCTTGACATGTTGCACATACTTGTTTGTTGCCTAGATAGGTTGAAAAAGTTTTATTTTCCTTCATTTGTGTGAGTTTTTCAAAGATTTAGTTTTTGAGATCCTTGGATCAATCTTTAGCCCAAGTGACTATTGTTATGGATTGTTGATTGTGGCTAGTCACTTGTGGTTAAAAGTTTATTATATGTCCACTAGCTATATCTCTATATATCTCAATCTCCAAATCTATCAAATTTTCCATATCTCTCATACCTAAGCTTTTTGGGCGTCCTCTGGGCTCGCCGGATGACCCGGCCCAACCAGCCGGATGACCCGGCACGGCTCTGGAGGATGCCGGGTCATCCGGCCACTTCCGGCCGGGTCACCCGGACAGGTCGCAGGAAGTATAAAAGGCCCGTGGCCGGCGGCTTAGAACCCTAACTCCTCTACTCTTTCCACTCAAGCCGCCGCCGCCGCCCCTACTCACTTCTTGGCGATTTTCAAGCTCCTCCACGGGATTTGGCCGTGTTTGGGGGCATTGGATTGCCCTCCTCCTCAAGAGCTCCTTACTCTCCGGATCATCCGGAAACTTCGTGGGAATCCAACGGTAAAATCCATTCGAATCCCCGAATTTCCGATCTCTCAATGTGGTTTGTTCTAGATGATTTCCTTCGGTCAAATGCTTCCATATAGACCCTAGAACACACCCCTGTGATCTTGTTCCGTTTCAACAACTCCACCCATGCCGAGCTCAGATTAGGGTTCATCCCGTCCGGCCGGGTCACCCGGCCCCCTCTGGCCGGATGACCCGGGCAGGACAGGGACGACCCAATGAGCTCTGACTCATGTAAGTTCTTTTGCTTTCTCGTCGTATCATCTATCAATCTTAATTCCCTATGCATTCTTACTTCACAGATGGGTAGAGAAAGAGGAAGCACTCGAGGCAAGGAAATTGAATCGGAAGAAAGTGAGGAAGAAGAAACTCGTGCTAGTGATGAAGAGGAATATCGTGCTTCCGATGAGGAGTACGGTATTCACTATCATACCAAGAGGTCCAAGCTACAAGCTCCTCCCGCTCGTGCACAAGGTCTTGGCCGTGGACAAGAAGGAAATCCAATCCTTAAGAAGAAGACCACCTCCATTGGTGCAAGGATGAAGAGAGCAAGCTCTAGTGAGGTTGGGGACAGCTATGATGCGGATATGGACATTTCCAACTATGTGAACATGGTGGTTCCCGTTCACGCCCCATAGCGGTGTAGGCGTGATCCTCCTATGGTAAATTACATGAGAAGCGGAACCGACATGAGACCCCATCATTTTCAAGACCCAAGGCGGCTTCAACGGTCTTTCTTTGGTGATGATCGTTTTTGGCATGCTTATCAAGCAGATTGGTATGAGTCAACAATCTTGAACAAAGGGCGTGTGACCACGGAGATGAAATGGATTGATTGGCAGTTCTTGCTTGATTTGCCTCCTCCTCTTCAAGAACTCACTCAAGCTATGTATACACGCTGCCGCCATATGGGAGTTTCTTATCTCATGGGTTTGTCTTGTGATTGGTCGGAGGAAGTGGTGGCTTAGTTCTATGCAACTCTTTATGTTGACAACGATAACAACACCATGCACTTCACTCTTTGGGGTAAGAGATTCTCCTTCTCAGTTTGGGAGTTTGCCAATATCTTCAAACTTAGAGGTGCCACATCTACAAACTGCTGGTCTAGTGATCTTATGCGCATTCATAGTGGAGATGAGCTAGAAGTGACAAAGATGAAATTCATGTATGATAGAGCCTATGGGAACATCAAGTTTGGTCATACTAGTGGTCTCACTCCTTACTATAAGATGCTCAATCTACTTTTTAGGCACACTCTCACTCCTAGAGCCGGTGACTCCGACAACATCTCCCATAGAGCTAGAAATTTGCTTTATCAAATGGCTCCGGGTTTACCACAATTCAATGCTTGTCATTATCTTTGGACGGAGATTATTACATGCTCTTACACCACTTCTAGTGGTTGCCACTATGCTCCATATATCTTCATGCTTGTAAAACATGCCACCAAGCTTGACCTTCCAACCGACACTCATCATGAGAAGTATCAAACTAGCAAGGGCAAGCTAATTCAAACCTTCAAACTTGGCAAGCATCAGACAGGCATTGACCCTAAGGGAGATTATCCGGGCATTTATCCTATTGATGGACCCGGTGATGTGGGTGCCTCATCTTCTCAAGCTCAACCTCCTAGGCGCTCATTTGATCCCCTTCCAATGGAAGGTGCCTCTCACTCTCAGGGGGTCCCTAGAAACAAGAAGGGCAAGTTGAATTTTCTTGCAAAAGGGATCTTTGCTTGCTTCAACCTTGGTCGTCAAAATGCAAGAGAGCGTGAAAGGGATAGAAAGTGGCACGCCGAGGAGTTTCATAAGGCGGAAGTGGAGAGAAAGGCCCTGATGACAAAGTTGGATATGCCACACTCTCCCGTTCGTGAACTTAGAATTTTTGATCCTCCCTCTCCCATTCCTAATCCTTGGGAGGACCTTGGTTCTTGGGTTCCGGCGGATGATGAAGAAGAAGAAGAGGACTATGGTGGTGAGGAGGAAGAGGACTACGACGACGAGGAGTAGCTTCCCTTTTTGGTGCTTGTTGCCAAAGGAGGAGTGAAATTTGAAGGATGGAAGCCCTCACAAAAATTATCTATCTATCTATCTATCTTTATGCTATTCATGTAATAGTCTAGTGGACATGTAATGAACTAAGTTGTGTGATGGTGTGATGGATGGTTGTGCCAAGTCAGACCTTTATTTATGTAAGACTTATTTGTGGTACTCTACTTATGCTAGTGTGATGAAATGAATCTTATTTATCGTGTGTGATGCATGTGTTGGTTGATGATATGCTTTTTCTCACTTTGTTGTTGTGATATAGCTTGTCCTATGCATCACGGTTTATTGCTCATCACACTTATGCACTATGTGTTGTATGCAATGATTTAGGGGGAGCCCACTCTAAATATGTGCAATTGACATTTGAGGCCATTCTAGTTGATGAAGCACATATTTAGGGGGGGTTCTTTTCTAAATAATTGGACACAATTCTTGTATTTTACTCCTATCTTGTGAGCTCAAATTATGGTTGTCATCAATCACCAAAAAGGGGGAGATTGAAAGTGCATCTAGGCCCCTAATTATCTTGGTGATAATGACAAGTATAATTTGGGCATTTGATGGTTTATCTAAGATGTGTGCAGGAATAAATGAGACAAAATTTCATATGTGAAAGGAAGGACCCCAATTTGTTACATTTGTGTTGAAGCTCAAAATGGCGATTTAAATTTAATTTCTATTTCGAATTTGAGTTTAGGCAACACCGTACTATAAAGAGGGACGAGATCAATCAATCAAAGTTTGCTACAAGTGCTTATCTTCAAGAAACTAGCCACAAAAATCTAGCCAAAACCTTGAACCTCTTTAAAAAGAGTTATCTCAGCTAACTGTGGCCTGCCGGGTCATCCGACCCACCTAGCCGGATCACCCGGTACGCCTCTGGTGGGTGCCGGGTGACCCGGCCCCGCCGCAGCAGCCAACCAACGGCTCTTTGAAGGGAGGGGGTATTTATACCCCCTCACTTCTTCTTCCTTGAGCTGCTGCCTCCAACGAAAAGAACACCTCCTAAAGCTCCATTCCCTCTCTCTCCACTCCTCTCCAAGCCACTCCAAGCAAGGATCCTCCTAGGGTTTGGGTGTGAGAGAGATTTGAGGTGCTAGTGTGTGCTCCTTGAGCTAGCTCTTCACTTGTTCATCTCAAGAAGCACTTGGGGCGGCCAAGATCGATTGATTCTTGTTTGTTACTCTTGAAGCTTGCTTCTAGACGGTTAGGTGTCGCCCGTTGAGTGCCCTCTCCGTGTGGAGCACCCGGGAACGTTTGTATTACCTATCCTTTGTGGATTTCTCTTAGTGAGCATCAATCTTCCTTTGTGGGGATTGGGTGAAGCAAGAGGCTCTTGGTGATAGCCCTCCCTTTGTGGGATCCTCAACGGAGACGTAGCTTCCTTTGTGGGAGTGAACTTCGGATTAAATCTTTTGTCTCTTGCTTGTTTGAGTTCATCTCCTTTTTCCTCTAACCCTAGAAGCTAGGTTTGAATCGATCTACATATTTGTGTTGTTTCTTGTGAAATCCTTTGTTGCAGGTGGTTACAAGCTCTTATACGCAAGTTTTGATTCATATACTTTCTGCAAATCCAAGTTTTATTAAGCTCTTTATACTCTATCTTCGCGTGTTGGTTGATCCGGCCCAAGTAGCAGGGTGACCCGGACCCCCCGGGTCATCCGACCAGTTGAGCCGGGTCATCCAGCCCCTGATCCACTGCTCAGTTTTTCCAGAATTTTGAAGTGATCCTATTCACCCCCCCCTCTAGGCATCACAAGATCCTTTCAGGTGTCCGGGGTGGTTTCCTTCGGTGCGAAGCAGGGAGAGGGAGGATAAGATCGCCAGCACGGCTGAGGTCACCCGATGCTCTGCTTCCGGCCGGGGAGTGTACGGCGAGGAGAAAAATTGTTGCCCAACGGTTTGGGAGAGGATGGCGAATTGGAGCTGGATTGCGGTGCTTGATGAGGAGAAGAGGAGGGAGTGGTTGGCTGTGGGCATCCGAACCGAATTGCGGCGGCGTACAGCGATTTTAGCTTGGGGGGCTCTGGCCGATTTGGTGAAGGCGCGCGTGCGTGCGCGGGAGAGTGGGTGAGGTACAGCGGAGAGGGAGGAATTATTGGGGGCCGAGGAGAACGTCACATTGTGCTGGAGTGGATGGAAAAGGCTCGGCCGGCTCTGGGGGAGATAAGCTCGCCGGCCAGGCATTAATGGCCATGGCAGGCAGGGTACGGCGAGGATGGGCTCGGGGTGGCCTAGAGGCTAAGAAATCGGCGGCCAAGGCGGCAGGTGGTCATAGCGAAGCAGGTGACGGCAGCAGAGGTGATAAAACGGCGACGCAAAAAGGGAGGAGATGTGTGTTCGGTTCGCGGCGGGGCTGCGGCTGCGCCCGGTCGTGGAACGAGGGAGGCACCTAGGGATGTGGCCGGGTGGATGCAGCGCGGCAAGGCGATCACGGCGCGCCTACCATTTAGGCGGGTGGTAGCCGGAGCTCGTAGATCGAGTGCGCGGCGGTCGGCTGCGGCGGTCGTCTGCGGCGTTCTTGGTGTGCGGCGTGACGGCGGACTGCGGACAGTAGCGGAGGAAGGGGAAAGGCCAACCGTGGGGCTTCCTGACCGCGGTGTGTCAAGGCGGAGGTGGTGCGCGTCCTACCGGAGGGGAGACGGCCGGAGACGGGAGATTGGGACAACGGTGACCGGCGGGCGCGGCGAGAGGCGAGGAAGAAGAAGAGGGGAGGAAGAAGGAGGTGGTGTCCGCGGCTGGGCCAGTAAGTGGGTCGCGCTGGGCTCTGTGCGCGTGAGTGTAGCTGGGCTGCGTGGGTGCATGTGTGGGTTGGGCTGCGCGTGTGGGTTGGGCTGAAAAGGGCGCCGGGTTGGGCTGCTGGGTGAGAATGGATGGAAATGGCCCATTGGCCTTTAGAAAATCCTAAGGTTTGAATTTGAGTTTCAAATTTGAAATGGATTTCAAATTTTAAGAAGTTTTGGCATGGGTCTTCGTATAGAATTTAAACTAAGTTTACGAGATGCCAATTTGGTTATGGAAATTACTCAAATATATTTTGAATATTCTCCGGGTCTCGGAAGAATATTAAAATTAGAGATCCTGTCTCCATAATAAGCAGGGATTCTAAAGAGCAACAAGATGCAACACATATGTTGGTTAAATGCAAAGTATATCTATCAACTACTTAGAATATCTAGAGGAAAGAATATTAATCCTGTAATTAGAAGAAAAAATTTAATAAGTTTATATTTTTAAATGCTCTAAAAACCGGGATGTTACAAGATGCCTCTAATGCAAAACTCTAGGGTGATGTTGCGGACGGTGAGGAAGCCCGTAGCCGATAGTAGCACGAACAGACAGCGAGGTGATGTTTGACAGATCGTGCGGCTTGTACATTGTGCGGCCTGGCCTGGGGTAGCAGCACTCGGGATTACTCCTTTCATCTCAAAAAAGAGGTGTTTTGAATTTCTACTGACCGCGCTTTGACCATTCGTCTTATTCAAAAAATTTATAAAAATATAAAAATAATTGTGATATATTTAAAATATATACGATGGTTAAACATGTCATAAGAAAATAAATAATATTCTCACAATTTTTTTAATAAGATGAATGGTCAAATAGTGGTCAACAGAAATCCAAAACACCTCTCTTTTTTGAGACGGGGGAGTAAGTGTCAAACAGGTGGTGGAGAAGGGACGGAGTGGGGACAAGAGGAAGCTGCGGGAGAGAAGGAGGTGCCGAGCAAATCTGGAGAAGGACAACTACGAAGCAAATCTGGAGTTGCTACTGAAGCTGTCTTTTAATCTTTCTTTCTAGTCTTTTGCTCCTGTTCTTTCTGTTGTCTTTTGTTGGGGCTTGTTGAAACTTATAGATCCTCTTTTGTTGTTTGCTTTGTAAGCTTGTTGGTAGAGTGAGGCTTTTGAGAGAGGTTGTTGCCTTAATTGGCTGGTACTTTTGTCCTTGTAAAACTGGTAACCCCAGTCCTATTCTAGCTTTAATCAAAGCTGGGCCCGCTGTGGCCTTTTTTTTTAAAAAAAGGAGGTGCCGAGCGAGGAAGGAGGCGGATGAAGCGGCCATGCGGAGAGGAGTAGAGTGGAAGAATTGTGGAATCACCGGCGCCACTAAACCCCTTTCTACAAAGCCGCAAAGCGCCCTAGTTAAGTCACGGGTCCGCTGGGCCGGCCCACTAACGTGCCGAGCTGTGTGTTCCCTCCCTCCCTCCCTTCCTTAGCGAAGCATATTTCTTCTTGGGCCAGATTCGCTCCGGTTTCATTTCATCTGCTGGCCTGGCCCTTTTTTCCGACGCCAGCAATCGGGAAGACCGTCGTGCGAATTATATATATATATATTTTCAATTTGCAAAATTATACTACCGTTTTGAAATTTTACAAAATCATATCACCAACACCGTGGGCCACGGCGTTTAGGCTTTACCGCCGTGGGCCATGGCGGTAGGAAGCCTAAACGCCGTAGCCCACGGCGGTTGGGCGTACCGCCAACGGTCAGACGAGGCTGTGGGCCCGCGGCAGCTTACCGCTGTGGCCCACGGCGGTACCGCCGTGGCCCACGGCGGTAGGTCCTAAACGACGTGGGCCACGGCGGCTGGCTCCCCTATATAAAGGGGCGACGGCGGCCGCCGTCGCCCACCCATACTGCCGCCGCATCCTCTCTCTCCCTCTCCCACGTACGTTTCTTCCTTTCTTAATTAGTTTAATTACTGTAATTAGTGTAGAAATTTAGATTTTAGTTTAGAAAATTTAGATTTTAGTTTAGAAAATTGTAAAAAATTACTTTATGTTGTTTAGAAATTGTAGAAAATTATTTTTTGTGTTTTAGAAAATTTAGAAAAATAGTTTCCATGTTGTAGAAATTGTAGAAAATGATTTTATGTTATTTCGAAATTCTAGAAAATTATTTTTTTTGTTCTAGAAACTATATAAAATTTAGAAAAATAGTTTGCATGTTGTAGAAAATTACTCTTTCTGTTCTAGAAACTATAGAAAATTTAGAAAATAGTTTGCATGTTGTAGAAAATTCTAGAAAATTACTTTTTTTATAGAAATTATAGAAAATTACTATTTCTTTTCTAGAAAATGTAGAAAAATAGTTTCCATGTTGTAGAAATTGTAGAAAATTATTTTATGCTATTTAGAAATTTTAGAAAATTACTTTTTATGTTCTAGAAAATGTAGAAAAATAGTTTCCATGTTGTAGAAATTGTAGAAAATTACTTTATCTTGTTTAGAAATTCTAGAAAATTACTTTTTCTGTTATACAAAATGTAGAAAATGTAGAAAAATAGTTTATATGGTTTTTTAATTATTTAATTAATTTCTGTATGTAGCTGCAGCTATGGATCAAGCTCAGGATCAGGCTCTGGCAGAGGCTCAGGCTCAGGCTCGGGCTGCGGCGTACGTGACGCCCGAGTTGTTGGAGGCTCAGGTCGACCGCAGGCACCGCTCGTACCTGTCCACCGTTCTCGGAAAGGACCTTGGACACGTACGTTCTCGCACTACGCGGACGTTGTTGCCGATCCACGACCGTTGGGTTCCCAAGTACGTGAATTTACCTTTGTTATATGTACATTTATTTATTCTTTTGTTATTAACTAATAAATTTACCTTATTTGTTTCAGGTTACGCGTTGCAGGACTGCTGCCTCTAGCGCGGTTAGTCGAGGGGGACAGGCTGCGGGACGCGATTCCTCGTAAGGATCGCATCACGCAGTTCCAGTTCGACTTCTCCCTCCTCTACGCGCTTCTGGACCACTGGAGGCCGGAGACCCACACGTTCCACTTCACCGTCGGCGAGATGACGGTGACGCTTCAGGACACGTCCCTGCTGATGGGACTACTTTGTGAGGGCGAGCCGATGGGGCCTGTGGACATCTCGGCGGACTGGCGTACCGAGTTCCTTGCTCGGTTCGCGAATGTTCCTCGGAACGATCGCGCCCCCGCCCCGTACCACGAGTTCACGAACGCTCACAGAGCCACCTTGAGCTGGTTGCACCAGTTCAGCGTACGTACCTTGACCTTATGTTTTTCTTCGTTTTTGAATATATGAAGACAATGTTACTAACGTTTGATTTTGTTTGTGTAGGCTGATTACATGCCAGATGACGCCGAGGACGAGACAGTCGACAGGTTCTTCGAGGCGTAGCTGCTATGGCTGTTTGGGTTCATCTTGTTCTGTAGTTCGTAGGGAGACGCGGTGTCGAGGTACTTGCTCCCCCACGCTCAGAGGATCGCCGAGGTGCCCTTGGACACGATGCCCCAGATCAGTTGGGGCAACGCTGTTCTTGCCTGCACGTACAGGGGCCTGTGCTCGGGGGTGCTGAGGGGTCGTTCTGACCAGGCGATCCTTCTCGGCTGTCCTCTTCTTCTTCAGCTCTGGTGCCATGAGCGGTTTCGTATTGGTCGACCCTGCGTCTCCCACGACCCGCACAAGCCCCTGCCAGAGGGTCACGACCCCAGCGACCGTTTCACCATGGGATCGCTCTGGTGCCTCCGGACGGTAATTTCTTAATTTTCATTTTTCATTTGTCTCTTCATGTTGTATAGTTTGGTCAATTGACATTTTGTTTGTATGCAGACCTCGTACGCTCACAGCAGACGAAGAGGGCGTACAAGGACTTCGTCAGACAGTTCGACTCTCTGACGGACGCGGACGTCAGGTGGACGCCGTACTTAGAGGCGCTTGTCGCGGGCCGCACACCACAGGGTCTCTCTTCCTTTTGCTTCCGAGACCAGCACTACTGGATGACGAAGACGCCCCTGGTGTTCGACATGTACGTGGAGGAGTACGCTGTCCACAGGGTGATGAGGCAGTTCGGCCTGTACCAGGAGTCGCCTCTGCCTGTGGTGCACACTGTTCCGGCAGACGTCCATAGGTGAGTTCTCGTCAATTTCTAAATTTCATTCCGCGTTCAAAGATTTAGCCGCTGACGAATTTGTTTAATTTGTGTTAGGTGGTCTCGGAGGGGAGTCCCGGGACGTGTCTCTTGGGTTGCGAGGGTCTAGCCGTACGTGGACGCTTGGGCTACCGCGGTGGAGAACGTCGTCACCGAGGACCGGCCGCACGACGACACGGCGTGGGAGGCGTACATCCTGTGGTACACCCCGAGGACTCGGACGCGTGTGATGTTCGTTCCACCACAGCCAGCAGCGCCGGTTCCGGACACGGCGAGGGTGATCATTCCTGCTGCCACCTACCCGGTGCGACGGGATCAGCACTACGACTCCACGGTGAGTTTGAAAATGCAAGTAATTATTCTTACAGTACTAAACATTATAACATTTACTAATAACATCTTTTGCAGTACGACGTGATTGCGAACCTCTCGCATATTCTAGCGGAGTCGAGGACGAGGCTGCACCTCATGACCCACCACGATATCGAGCAGACGTGGGATAGGATGCAGGGTATCACCACGAGGTTCCTTACCGCGGTAACCCGGCGCTACCACTGCTTCCACGGTACCCCCAGTCGTCCTCCAGCTCCGCCTCCACTGGTCGCTCGCACCAGGCACCGTCGTCGTCGTCACGACCACCCTCCCCGGCCACTTTCTATGCGCCGCGCCCTCCGGTGCATCCTACCCCTGGAGGATGCATCCCAGAGCAGCAAGAGCACCAGTACCACGAGGACCCACACCAGCACCAGTACCACGAGGACCTACAGCAGCACCGGTACGAGCACCACCAGTAGTAACACCAGCAGTTGTTCCTTCCTCGTCCACTGGCACTGCTGTTCGCACAGGTAATGACCACAATTATATCTCTAACTATATAACAATACAAAAATCTATTAATTATGATTCATGATTTAATTATGTTATTTGTTTCGGATTTCGTCGACACCGGCGAGCCTTCTGACTCCACCCCAGATGACCTGACGGGAGGGTTCGACGACTTCTACCATGACGACTTCAACTTCTTGCACGGTGGGTCGACGCAGGAGGAGCTCGGAGGGTCGCAGCTGGGAGGCGCGCCAGCCACGTGGACACAGGAGGAAGGATGCACGCAGGCAGGAGGGTCGCAGGTACGAGGCGCAGGACCCACAGGCATAGAGGCGAGCGGGTTGCCAGGGTCGTCCCACCAGGTTGCAGGGTCACCAGCGGCGATGGCGACACCGGATGCCGCTGCTGATGCTAGGCGTCGGCAGATCCACCCACCTGACCCGTTGACGTACCCTCGCGACCAGACGCGGGCCGCAGCGCGAGCAGATAGGCTGCACAACAAGAAGAGGCGTTGCTAGATTAGGATGACTACTTTGTATTATGTCAACAGCACTCTTTTTTGTGATGATGACTACTTTTTATTATGTCACTTTGCTTTTCGTTATTACCTCCTCGTTTTCTGTGTCATAAAGTTATAAAAAAACTTTGCGACCGCCGTGGGCCACGGCGGTAGGTTCCAACCGCCGTGGCCGACGGCGACTGCCGCGCTTATATAAAGGGTGATGGCACCAGCCGTCCCGCCCCACCCTACCGCTGCCTCCCTCTCCCCACGGGCTGCTACTCCCTCTCAGGTTAGTTTCCTCTCTTTATTTATTTTATGTAATTAGTTCAATTAGTTTTGAATAGTGTAATTAGTTTAGATATTTTATAACAGTAACTAGAGGTGTCTACTGCTACTGCCGGAGGGGGTGAGGATGGTAATGGTGATCGTGATTCGTCACACCACAAGGGGAAAAACAGAAATACACCACCTGATCCGAAGAAAATGAGCACGTTGGAAAGAGGTATGCTTCGTTATTTGCAAGGAAAAACTGCAGATGCCATTGCAAGAGGAGAGAAACCTCCTTGGGATGCTCTTTATGCTCCACCAGACATACATCATTATTTGCAAGAAAAAACTGCAGATGCCATTGCAAGAGGAGAGGAACCTCCTTGGGGTGGTCGTTATGCTCCACCAGCAGACCCGTGTGTTGCTAATCCACCTACTATAAAAGCTACCAAGAAAGTTAAACCTTCGTCGTCACATCGCAACAATGGTTGAAGTTTGTCATTTTGTATGATGTTGTAGTCTTTTCTGCATTGCTGTAATATTTGAACTATTTGAATCATGGTACTGTAATATTTCAACTGGATCTTATTATAGTTGTGTTCTCAATAATTCAATCAATATTCCTTAAATTTCTTTTTTTTCTTTCATAAAGTAAAAAAAAATTGGCACTAACCGCCGTGGGCCACGGCGGCTGGTCCTAACCGCCGTGGGCTACGGCGGCTAGGGCGAAACGCCGTGGCACGAGGCGTTTAGGTCTCGCCGCCGTGGCGCCCCCCAAACGCCGTGGACACCCTCCAACCGCCGTGGCCCACGGCGTTGGTGGTATAATTTTGTAAAATTTCAAAACGGTAGTATAATTTTGCAAATTGAAAAAAAAAATATAAAAAAAATTCCCGTCGTGCGGTACTACGGTGTCCCCTGCTGCGAAACGACGGCCTGTTCGCTTGGCTGGTTGCTGGTGGCTGGTTTGTTCTGAGAGAAAAGTACTGCTGGCTGGTTGCTGGTTTTTTCTGAAAGAAAAGTACTGTTGGATGGTGGCTGATAAGCCAGACGAACAGGGCGCAAACTGATGACCATGAGTGATCCATGTCTGATGTCCCTCCCCCTGCATGTTTACTCCATGTGCCGCCTATACCTCTCTGCTCCATTGCAGAGGACAATTTGATCCATGGCTCACTCCTCCCTGAACAGTGCCAAGAATTATGTAGGCGTACGTGCGGCCAAAACGCAACGTTACCGTCTTGTTCCTCCCTCTTCGCCGTTGTCTCCGGCTTCGGCGAACCTTCGCCAGCGCCAACAGGATCAGCCGGTGTGCACTCCTATGTGACTACTCCTACCTCGCATAGTACTTGGAGAATATATATTACTAGAACGGTCGGTGCGCGCCCTACAGTGCATATAAGTAAATGGTAGAGACTGAATGCAAATAAAAGTGAGTACCATACAAAAATATGAGATACATTATAAGTATAGAATCATGGAATGGCAACATATAAAGAAACACACACACTATTGTGTTAGCAGCGCCTGAAATTAAATGAGCTTGCTTTCACTGTGACTGGATAAGCACAATCGCAGAAACATTGATACAAAGTGCAATATACTACCAAAAATCAATAGAGATGAAAATAGGTAAACTAAAGTTCATTGAATATCATTCATGGTAAATGTCCCACCCATATAGCTCATTTGTTTTACATATATACTCTTGCAGATGTGTAGTGCTTCAAACAACAACCAATTTTTGTTTTGTAGGTTTTCGACAAACAACTAATTATAGGTTTTGAACAAACATCAGATGCCACAGCCTATGTGTATCACTATATCAGTGCTCCAAAACCCTCTCATCCATCGCGGAAAAACACTTGATATCCTTTCCAGAGAGATCTCTGCTCCTAGCATCCTTTCCAGAGAGATCTCTGCTCCTAGCAGCTCCAACAGCTCGCTGGTTGTGGTTATATACTACATTTCAATGCAATTAGTCACAGTTCATCCAAAATGATAACATTTTTGTATATCACATGTTGATACTAAAATAAAAAACAAGGCCATATCTATTTTTCGTTCCTTCACAAGAAGTTCAGAGTCAAGTGTTCAACACAACCAACGTAGAATGGAAATCTCACTTTCTAAAAATGCAAGGACAAATCCCAGCAATGATCCTCACCACATTATTCTAAATAAACCATGATGCACTAACAGGATCTGTGTGCAACATGTTTACAATGTATAGACAAATTATGATGTTTATCTTTAGTACTAATAACACACTGTCAAATAATACTAATTGATCTTGTTATTCAAGCTAACTATACCATATAGTGTTTTTACAAATATTGTTTTGTTACGTAACGGCCTACATATGTATACCCCCATCTCAGGATTCCAAAAAGTTCTAAGGCATCATAAAAGAAAAGCACACCTTCATATCCCTTTCAATGCAGGGCTAAAAGTCAGAGAGTTAAAATCCATTAAGAGGCTAAAATGAGATTCATTCAGATGGTATAGGTTGCAATAATAAGTCCCCTGCCTATTTTCTGACTACTTGTGGACAACAGTAAAACTGTCACAAGAAAATATACACAGAAGGTTTTTTTTCATATTTTTTTGTTCCTTCCTTTCGTAGCTGAATGAAAGGGACTACCTAGGCAAATTAACATACCAGCACATGTATCCTTCTCCTGCGCATCCTGTTCATTTACTTCTCCTACATTCCATCTGCCATGAGGAAATGATTTTCCTTGTGAGATTGTAATTTTCTATCAGAATATAAATTAATAATCAATGCAATGAAAGAAATGCACCTTACATTCATCTGTTCAAATTGCCATTTATCTGCGAACAGTAGCGAGTCGATGACAAATCCGATAATTGACGACCATATGGTTTTATAGGACAGAAAGACAACATTAAGCCATTGCAATGAAAAGAAAGCAACACTAATCATCATTTTGTATATGCCTTACAAATCCGATAATTGACGACCACATGGTTTTATAGGACAGAAAGACAACATTAAGCCATTGCAATGAAAAGAAAGCAACACTAATCATCATTTTGTATATGCCTTCATCATTCTGCCGAGATGGGTTTACATGGTCACAGAACAACTTATGCATAGGAATCATGGAGCATTTGTGCCATTCTGGAAGAACCTGAGATGGATGATGTTGTGCCATTATGAGGAATAGGATACATAAATTTGCTACACAACAGATTCTTAATCATACATCCTTATTCATCTGAGGATTAATTAATTTGTTCACTTGGAATGAGCAACAACCTGTCCCATGGCCTCTGTGTCCATGGCCTAAAATCGGCCAGTCCCCCACCTCTGTGTCCCTGTCCGTGAGTCCAGCACCTCCGATTCTACATTTCCAACCCTACCGGCACTACAACAGACTGCAGACGGCGGCGGTGGTGAGTCCAGACGGGCGGATGGCGAGCCGGCAAGGGGATTCCGATTGCGACAACTGCCAGCGGTTGGTGGCGGCAGCCGGCTTATCCTTGGAGGCGCGTCGCGCGCAGCGCCGCAGCGGCCCTGCGAAGCTGCGCCTGTGCGTGCAGCACCACAGCCGACAGATGGCGGTTGGCCGGCGGCCCGCGGCCGCACCACGATGGCCAACCGACGGTCAGTGCGGGACCAGGACGGGGAAAATCCATTTCTTGGCTTCTCTGTTCTCCCAATCTCCCTTCTCTTCTGAAATTGGGACTGACCGATTTATGTGGGCATTCCTAATTTCCTATTATTTGTACAATTGGGATTGTATAGCATGATAGCAATCTGCTAAATTAGTCGATTTGTTGATGCTTGTGGATTCATGACATGACAATGTGACCATCAGGCAACTTGCCATCAGGTGTAGGTCACAAACATGAAGAGGAGGAAGAATGCTACTGCTGATTTGAGATCTTTCTTAGCAAGAGCTGTTGCAAAAAAGAGACAACCTGAACCGGAGTCGTATTGCAATGAAAATCAGATGCAGATGGTGGTGTTTTAAGAGCACAGTGGTAGTGGACAAGTCTCTGTTAGTAGAACAAACACAGTATCACCTAAACCAAACACTGAATCAATGGCGCTGCTATAATTCTGTGTTATCAAACTACAGTATAATTTAGGTTGTCAAAAACATTTTGCTGCATATAATTTTGAATACGCATGGGCCAAATCCTGCGCCCGCCTCTGATCTTAGGCACAACAAGATCCAAGAGTATGAGAAGCAGTATTAAAAGGAAGCGAGAGGACATGGAAGGTACCTGCTAGAGTGGGATGCAACCAAGGGGCGCAAGCCATCGGCATGGATTGGGAGAGGGCAAGGAAATGCTCCTCTAGCTGGAGCTGGGTGCCCGCCGTCCCCGCTCCTGCGCTGCCATCCGTCTGCAGCCACACGTGAGGCCCACACATATGGAGGTGGGGGCGAGACGAAAGCCGGCATCGAGATCCATGGGAAGGACCTCGCCCCCTCCACCCAATCGACCACACACGCCCACCTCCTTGCTCCCCGGCTGCTACAGCTCCACCGTGGACTCGGCCTGCTGGTGCGCGGAGACCGGAGAGCCGCTCCTCATGTTGGTCGGCGGAGACCCCGCAGGAAGCAGCCTGTCGCGGCCACCGCCGCCCGCGCTATAGCAGCCTGTCGCGACCACCGCCGCCCGCGCTGTAGCAGCCGCCGCTCCCGAACCCTAGCAAGAAAAAAGATGAGGGGAAAGGAAATAGGAGGGGATGAAGTAGAGGAGATGGAGGGAGGGGAGGAGGAGACATACCTGCTGGGATGTGCCACCGTTGGCTCGCCGGGGTTGCGCCGCCGGAGAAATGGAGGGGAGGTGGCGGCGGCGGAGAGCAGGGAGGGAGAGGGGCGAGAGGGGGCGGCGGGGGAGGGGGAGTGAGGGCCCGAGGGGTTAGGGTTCGGGGACCTCCGGGGGGTATTAGCCGGGGGTGGAGTGGTGGGAGGGGGCATTCGCAAAATTGGCTGGGGGTATTTGCAAAATTGTAATTTCCTCTTCTTCGCGTAGAAAAATATTATAGTTTGAGGGCATTTGTGCAGATGTTTTGAACATTGATCCTTTGTGATAGGGACTTTATGGACTGAAACGCAATTTCTAGAAAAGAGGAGGGCTTTTTTTAAAACGACCAAACACACGCCTAGGCGACACGTCGGCCCGGAAACACGGAGAGGAGGGGAAGGGGGGTGAGCTTTTAAGAAATCTGATTACACGGTAGCCGCAGGACGCCTTCGACAGTTTCGCGTTACGGTTCGCCACAAACAAACAGGAACGGATACGTCTTGAACTCCTGCTAGAGCATAAGCACATAGCACGTGTTAGAATAAATGGGCCTAGAGCCATTTATTACAATAATGAAACAATTAAAAGTCCATTTATTTAATGTTAGGGAAAAGAGATAAATACCAAATGGGTATTAGAGGAGTCTCCCATCCAACTTATGAGGTAGCTTTTCGGTACACCTCTTGTGAAGTTGAATAAAGGAGATAGACGTGCCACACGCGCGCGCGCTCGCTCGCCTCGCCGAGGCCGTGACGGGCAGTGCGGACGTGATGAGTTGCGGGACGGGAGCATCTTTTTGCTGTTGGCTGTTGGAAAGGAATAATGGTTGTGACCGTTACTGGGCCTTAACCGCGACCGTTACTACCAGAGGAGCCTTAACCGCGACGTCCAGGTTCATGCCCCTCCGCACCTGCTCGCCTATATAAGGAGGCCCTCCTCCTCCTCAACTCGCCAATTCACACTCAGGTACTCCTGTTCATGAGACATCTCCCTCTCTTCCTCTGTTTGCTGCTTCTTTTGCATTCCCATCGCTTACACCGCGCGCGGTACCGGCGAGAGCAGAGCCTCCGGAACCTCGTCCTGCTACAGAGATCCTGCTCGGGATAGGCAGGCGATAAGGTTTTTGGGTAGCATCTTCACGCGACTACTTCCTCTACGTTGATTCCGTACGACTACTTCCTCTACATCGACTCTATCATGTCAAATGAAACTTGGGAGGTTGTTGAGTGTCCTTACGGGTGCAAACCCGTGGGATGCAAATGGATGCTCAAAAAGAAGCTTAGGCCTGATGGTACTATTGATAAGTACAAGGCTAGACTTATGGCCAAGGGTTACACCCAAAAGGAAGGAGAAGACTTCTTTGATACTTACTCACCAGTCGCTCGATTGACTACCATAAGAGTACTACTTTCTCTGGCAGCCTCTCATGGTCTTCTCGTTCATCAGATGGACGTTAAGACAGCTTTCCTAAATGGAGAGTTGGAAGAGGAGATCTATATGGATCAGCCGGAAGAATTTGTAGTAAAGGGTCAAGAAAGAATGGTGTGTAAGCTAGTGAAGTCTCTCTATGGCCTCAAGCAAGCACCTAAGCAATGGCATGATAAGTTCGATAGAACTTTGACATCTGTTGGCTTTGTTACAAACGAAACTGACAAATGTGTGTACTATCGCTATGGTGGGGGCGAAGGAGTGATTTTGTGTCTGTATGTAGATGACATACTTATCTTTGGCACGAGCCTTGAAGTGATCAAGGAGGTCAAAGACTTTCTATCTCAAAAGTTTGAGATGAAGGATTTGGGAGAGGCTGATGTTATCCTTAACATAAAGCTGATAAAGGGAGAAAATGGTGGGGTGACTCTATCACAGACTCACTATGTTGAGAAGATGCTAAGTCGGTTTGGCTACAGCAACTCTAAACCCGCACCAACTCCTTACGACACCAGCTTGGTTCTAAGGAAGAACCTGAGGATAATGGTGGATCAGTTGAGATACTCCCCGATCATTGGTTCGCTGATGTATCTGGCTAGCGCCACGAGACCTGACATTGCATATGTAGTTAGTAAACTGAGCCGGTTTGTTTCAAACCCGGGCAGTGAACACTGGCATGCTCTCGAGAGGGTAATGCGCTATCTAGTGGGCACAATGAACTATGGCATTCACTATTCCGGAGACCCCAAAGTCTTGGAGGGATATAGTGATGCAAACTGGATTTCTGATGCTGATGAGTTAAAGGCCACAAGTGGATATGTGTTAACACTTGGAGGTGGTGTTGTTTCCTGGAAGTCTTGCAAGCAGACCATTCTAACCAGGTCAACAATGGAAGCAGAACTCACAACATTGGATACTGCCACTGTCGAGGCCGAGTGGCTTCGTGAACTCCTAATGGACTTGCCGATAGTTGAAAACCGATACCGGTAATTCTAATGAACTGTGATAATCAAACTATGATTGTTAAAGTGAACAGTTCAAAGGACAACATGAAGTCATCCAGACATGTCAATAGGCGGTTGAAGTCTGTCAGGAAATTGAGAAACACCGGTGTCATAGCTTTGGATTACATCCATACGTCTAAAAACCTGGCAGATCAATTTACAAAGGGTTTATCACGTATTGTGATAGATAATGCATCTATGGAACTGGGCTTGAGACCCACGTGAGTTTTTCCATAGTGGAAACCTGTCTTATGTGATCGGAGATCCTGTGAATTAAGATGGTGAAACAAGATATGGTCTGACTGAGAGAAGAGAACCTTTGAGAAGGCTCGGTCCATGAAAAGATGCATTTCTCTTCAAAACTGTATGGCAGGCTGGTATGTATACCTTAATGTGCTCCAAGTGGCTTTCATGAAACAAGGTAGTTGTTTCTCTAAAGCAAAGACATAGTTCTACAGTATGTCTTGAAGGAACACACCTATATGAGTATCGACTACTGGTCATAGTCTATGAGATTTGGGTGATCTGTAGAAAACTCATGAAGAGGCACGGAGTGTGACCCATAAGCTCCAACCCGCGAGGATGCTATGTGCAGCCAAGTATCAGTAAAGGGTTCTAGCCAAGCTTAGATGCACAAAACTGACAATTCAAGGTATAGTCCATTGTTCAGTTGCAAATAAGTGTAACTTGAGTTCCTGGTGGATGTTCAACTTAACAGTCTCCATCGCAGTGCTGGTATATCGAAAACAAAAGGGAAGATGAGAGCATTTCCAATGTGGCTTATAATTCTTGGTGGGGATTGTTAGAATAAATGGGCCTAGAGCCATTTATTACAATAATGAAAGAATTAAAAGCATATTTATTTAATGCTAGGGAAAAGTGATAAATACCAAATGGGTATTAGAGGAGTCTCCCATCCAACTTGTGAGGTAGCCTTTCGGTACACCTCTTGTAAAGTTGAATAAAGGAGATAGGTGTGCCACACGTGCGTGCGCGCTCGCTCGCCTCGCCGGGCCGGGCCGGGACGTGACGGGCGGTGCGGTGCGGTGCGGACGGACGTGAGGAGTTGCGGGGCGGGAGCATCTTTTTGCTGTTGGCTGTTGGAAAACGAATAATGGTTGTGACCGTTACTGAGCCTTAACCGCAACCGTTACTACTCAGGTGTCTTAACCACGTCGTCCTGTTGGCTGTTGAAAAGGAATAATGGCTGTGACCGTTACTGAGCCTTAACCGCGACCGTTACTACTCAGGTGTCTTAACTGCGATGTCCAGGTTCATCCCCCCTCCGCACCTGCTCGCCTATATAAGGAGGCCCTCCTCCTCCTCCTCAACTCGCCAATTCACACTCAGGTACTCCTGTTCAGGAGACCTCTCCCTCTGTTTGCTGCTTCTTTTGCATTCTCATCGCTTGCACCGCGCGCACGGTACCGGCGAGAGCAGAGCCTCCAGAACCTCGTCCTGCTACAGAGATCCTGCTCGGGATAGGCGGGCGATAAGGTTTTTGGGGAGCGTCTTCACGCGACTGCTCGCTCCCGTACGACTACTTCCTCTACGTCGACTCCGTACGACTACTTCCTCTACATCGACTACGAACGACTACTTCCTCTACAGCCGGATCTTCACTGCGATCATCTTCCTGCACTGAATTCGTACGGCTACATCGACTGAGGTCACTCTACGATCAGTATGACTGATCCAAGTGATATCGGAACTTCGGGTGACGCCGTCACCCGACCTTCTACGGGGTACATTCTTAAACTAGTATTCATGCTTATTAGTTGTATTCATGAATAGGTTTGTGTTTAATCATTGTTTAAACATGAACATTTGCACATGGATTGTTTCACTCACAGCAATATTGAAATGTCTATTTAATTATGGAATTAAAATATACCGGAATATTGCCTATCATCTAACAATCCAAAAACCTTATCATGTTGATAGGAATATGTTTGGTGTCACTAGCTTTGCAAATGCAATTAAACCAAAGCCTTTTGATAGTTCCAACTTTAAGAGGTGGCGTGAGTTGGCCACCCTGTGGCTCACTGCCATGAACGTGATGTACGTCATCACCGGAAAAGCTCCCGAGGGTGTCTCGAGGGAAAAGTTCAATTCAGATGATAATCTGTTCCGGGGTGCCGTCATCAGCGTTCTGATTGATAATCTGGTGGATACCTATCTCCGTTACAAAACGGGGAAGGACATTTGGGAGGCTCTTGAGGCTCAGTACGGAGCTTCGGCGGTGAGCTGTACGTAATGGAACTATTCCTAGACTACAGGATGGTCGAAGACCGTCCTGTGGTGGAACAGGCCCATGAATTACAGGTGCTGGCTAAGGAGCTTGAGAACTACAGCAGAGAGGTCCCTTGTGTGTTGCCCGAAAAATTTGTGGCTGGAGCTATTATCGCTAAGCTGCCACATTCTTGGAGAGACTTTGCTACCTCTCTAAAACACAAGAGAAAGGAATTCACTTTTGATGACCTTGTTGTGACTCTTGATGTTGAAGAGAAGGCGAGAGCAAAGGACACACGTGGAAAGGCAATAGCCGGCTCCTCAAGCGCAAACTTTGTGCAGAGGGGCAATCCCAAGTTCCAGAACACCCAGAACAAGAGAAAGAAGCCTTCACAGAACCCGCCCAAGGCTAAGCAAGCCGACGGGCCTGATAAGAAGAAGAGAAAGCCGGGGGGCACTTGCTATACATGTGGCAGTCCGGATCACTTTGCTACAAAGTGCCCGAATCGCAAAGATCGCAAGGCCCCTAAGACAGCGAACATAGTTGTTAGCGAGGGTGGAGGAACATCGGGGTATGGTAATTTCTTACCTACAGTTCTTTCAATATGTTCTTCACCAGAGTGGTGGATAGACACCGGTGCTAATATTCATGTATGTGCTGACATTTCTATGTTTTCTTCTTACCAGGTCGGGGGGACTACATCCTTGTTTATGGGGAACGGTCCCCATGCGCGTGTTCTTGGTGCTGGTACGGTCACTCTGAAGTTCACTTCGGGGAAGACCATACAATTGAAGAATGTGCAGCATGTACCTACCATCAAGAAGAATCTAGTCAGCGGGTCTCTACTGTGTAGAGACGGTTTTAAGTTAGTCTTTGAGTCGAATAAATGTATCATTTCCAAGTTTGGTACTTTTATTGGAAAAGGCTATGATAGCGGAGGTTTGTTCCATTTTTCTTTATTGTTCGATGATAATGTTGTGAACCATGTGATGAATGATGAATAAGATGTTTGGCATTCGAGGCTTTGTCATGTTAATTTTGGTTGTATGATGTGCTTAGCTAGTTTGAGTTTAATTCCAAAGTTTACCTCTGTCAAAAATTCTAAGTGTCACATATGTGTTGAATGAAAACAAACTCGCAAGCCACATAAGGCTGCTGAGGCGAGAAACTTGGCACCTCTAGAATTAGTTCATTCCGATCTGAGCGAAATGAACGGTGTGTTGACAAATGGTGGTAAAAGATATTTCATGACTTTGATAGACGATAGCACTAGATTTTGTTACATCTACTTATTAAAATCAAAAGATGAAGCGTTACATTACTTTAAGATCTATAAAGCTGAAGTAGAAAATCAACTTGAGAGAAAGATTAAACACCTAAGGTCTGATCGAGGTGGCGAATACTTCTCTAATACTTTTGATTCATTCTGTGAGGAACACGGTATCGTTCATGAGAGGACACCGCCTTATTCACCCCAATCCAATGGGATTGCCGAAAGAAAGAACCGCACGCTGACTGACCTGGTGAATGCCATGTTAGAAACCGCGGGACTATCTAAGGAATGGTGGGGTGAGGCGATACTGACGGCCTGTCATGTCCTGAACCGTGTGCCTATGAAGAATAAGGAAGTAACACCATTCGAGGAATGGGAGAAGAGGAGGCTAACTCTTTCATATTTACGCACTTGGGGTTGCTTGGCCAAAGTCAGTGTGCCAATCACCAAGAAATGTAAACTTGGACCAAAGACAGTGGATTGTGTTTTTCTGGGGTATGCTTTTCACAGCGTCGGATATAGATTCTTGGTAGTAAGATCTGGAGTGCCTGACTTGCTTGTCGGCACAATTATGGAGTCCAGAGACGCTACATTCTTTGAGAATATCTTTCCAATGAGAGATGAAACAAATTCATCTAGGCAAGAGTCTGTCGAGAAGGACAACTCCACCAAGCCGATGGAACTCAATGAACCTACACTTATTGAGCATCCTGAGGAGGATAATGATGAGGCTCCTAGGAGGAGCAAGAGACAAAGGACAGAGAAATCCTTTGGAGATGATTTCATCGTATACCTCGTGGATGACACTACCAAGACCATTGCAGAGGCCTACTCTTCACCTGATGCTGACTATTGGAAGGAAGCAATGAGGAGTGAAATGGACTCTGTTGGGGATCGGATTTAAAACATCGTCCTCGAAACTTTCCAAAGGAAACACGCATCGGCTTTTCGGGAATCTTCTGAAGGTTCTTAAGTTTTTCAGATCTATGAATGAGTCTGAGGAAGTCGTTTTCTTATGATTAGAGAAAGTTTTCCGAAGAACCAAATGGATGAATAAGATATTATTTTATGTATGAACATATTGCTGACCCTCGGAGTTCCGAAGATATTACGGTTCCTCTCTTTCTTATGTTTTGTGGCATTCAGGAATTCGAGAATTCTGGGATTTCTTCCCTGCAGCGATAAACCAAGGAAAGAATAAGGGAACTGTGCAGCGAAGGGATGCTTGCCCGAAGCTGCTCTTGGAGGATTTCCGAAGATAGAGAGCCATTCCAAAGCTGGTTGAAGAGGATTTCCGAAGATTACATGAAGATTCTTGGGAACCGAAGCTGACCTGATCAAAGGCGTAGCAAAGAAGATACAAGGAGACGTAAGAAGCTTGGCTACGGAAGAAGAAGGAAGCTAGAACACACAATGGCACACTTGTAAATTAAGAAGGATCTCCGTGATTACCGCGGACTTATGTACCCTCAACATTTCCTTGTATTTGTAACTTTACGAAGGGTAGTTTCGGAATGTAAAAGTGACCCTCGGGAACTATAAAAGGAGGCCCTCGACCTCCGTGTAAAGGGATCAGCTTTTCAGAGTGAAATCAGAAGCTTTTGTCAGTTCGCTTCAACCTTTTGTCTGGAGATTCTCGAATTTCCAACATTGGCGCGTGTTCTTAGCCGTTAGAAACCCACGATGGCTCCACCGAAGAAAACCAAGAAGCCCACAGCGCAAGACTTTGAGAGCGAGGACAACCAAGAAAACACAGAGCAAGGCCTCGTCCTTCACTCCAAAACCAACACCGCACAAGATCCAGAACAAGTCCAGGATCCACAACACAACGAAAAAGAGGAAGGCAAGGAGCCGGAAGAAATCCCTGAAGCCAGTGATGAACGCAATGAGCACGATTTGCCCGATGAAGAGTAACAAGCGGCCCTAAAACAAATTCAAACTCCAAAAAGACAGAAAGACAAGATAGCCATGCAACTCAAAGCCAAGAAACAGGCCACAGATAAGCTGCAAAGACTAGAGCAGGCAAAGAAGGAAATAATGCAACTTCAGAAAGAAATTGATGATTTGGTCGAGGGAGAGGACGATTCCTACAAGCAATTCACACCAGACCCAGAGTCTGCAACCAAGAACCAGCGAATCAAGCAGAGCCTCACTTCTCCAGAAAACACAGAGCACATAAGTAGCGGGATTGCACAGTTCAACGACCTCAACTCTCCACTTTCTGTAGGCCTCCAAACAGCTCCATGGCCATCCAAATACAAGCCAGTTTCGCTTCCAAAGTTCAATAGCTTCGGCAATTCCAGACAATTCCTGATGAGTTATGAAGCCGCAGTAGCTTCGGCAGGAGGAGATGATGTCGCTTTAGCAAAATCCTTCATTATTGCATGCGAAGGCCCATTGCTTAATTGGTACTCACTTCTACCTCCACATTCAGTGTACAGTTGGCTCGATCTAAAATCCAAGTTCCTACAAGTCTTCCAAGCTTTCCACCATACAAATACAAGAACAGCAGATTTGTATCAGTGCAAGCAAAAAGACAAAGAGCCGCTAGCAGAATTCGTGAGAAGATTCATGCAGCTAAAGTCTCAAACTCCGGAAGCAGATGACAAAGCAACCATCTCAGCTCTCATAAGTGGTTTGATTCCGGGACAAACAGCTGGTCATTTCAATAGACTGAACCCCAAATCAATGGATAAATTATTCGAAGAATTGGAAAAGTATTGTAAATCAGATGAAGACCACAGAAGAAGAGTGGCAGAAAGGTACCAGCAAAGGCAATCCCAGATAAACAACAACTATGGGAATCAACCTGTCATGAATGTGCAAGACAATTCCTCAAACAATCCGCCACAGGCTCAGAGTCACAACAACCAGAGCTCTCAGCGGGGCGGCTATTCCGGAAGAGGAAGAGGTCGAGGAAGAACACCTTCAACGCTCCAAAATCATGATAGCAGAGATCCACACTTCCAATGCATATATCATGGAAGGGGCCACAGCACGGAAGCATGCCCAGAAACCCAGAAAAACTTCCAGAGAATCCAAGAACAACAACGCGTAGCCCAGATAACAGCCGCACAACCTAAACAAGTCCAACACACTTATTGGCAACAACAATCCTTTCCTCACACCCAGCCTTTTATCCAACCACATCAAACGGTTTGGCAACCTTCGCCACAATTCTACCCACAAACTCATTTATCGCAACCACAACCTTCGCACCAATCTTTCCAACAAACCCCAATTCCGCAAAACCAAACTACGCAGCAAGCCTTCCCTCAAACCCAAGCCATACAAGTCGTTGAACAACCACAGCCGATTCAAGCAAAAGAAGCATTGCCACCACCACCAGCCCAAGTCCCAAAGACCGAGCAAAATAATTCCCAAAACACTTCAAGGGCACTGCCATCCTTTGGCATGATCTTGCCAATAACCGGAGGCTCATCTATGGAATTTGACACCAAGAAGCAAAGAAATGATTATTATAGACAGATCAATGTAATCATTGATGATGGTCCAGCAGCAAGGCCAGAATGGGCGAAAGTTCCAATAACTTTCACTGAAGAAGATTTCAGACTGAAATCAGCTTCCCACAATGATGCAATGGTCGTCGAAGTTAATGTTGCTGGCCGGGTCATAGGAAATGTCTTGATAGACAATGGAAGTTCAGCAGATATCATCTTCACTAATACCTTCCAACGCATGGGCCTCGCTCCTCACATGTTAGCACCACCAGAGAAGCCATTAGTTGGTTTCGGAGGAAAACCAATTAGATCCAGAGGAAAAATCTCTCTACCAGTATCATTCAGAGATTTGGACAACGCAAGAACGGAACACATCATGTTCGATGTTGTTGATATGTACTATCCATACAATGCCATCTTCGGAAGAGGATTCATCAACAGATTCGACGTTGTATTCAGACAACTTTTCCTATGCATGAAAATCCCAGCTCCTCACGGAGTAATCACTATCTTCGGAGATCAGAATGAAGCAAGAAGAATAGAAAAACGAAACACTCCCGGACAACAAAACATCCATCATCTGGCAGATAATCAAGAAAGGCAACAGCCATACTCCGAAGCAAAAAGAGATAAAGAAAAAATGGAAGTAAGCGCGGATGGAGAAACAAAGAAAGTATTCCTAGATGGCATGCCAGACAGAGCAGTAACAATCGAGGAAGACTTAAGCCCTCAAGAAGAAGAAGAACTAATATATTTCCTGAATCAAAATAAGGATGTCTTTGCATGGTCAGCTAAGGATCTACAGGGTGTTGACCGGGACATCATTGAACACAAGCTTGACACATATGAAAAGATTCATCCAAAAAAGCAAAAACTCAGGAAAATGTCAGAAGAAAAAGCAAAGGCGGTGGAAGTAGAAGTCCAAAGATTACAAGACGCTCAGGTCATCCGAGAAGTAATCTATCCAGTATGGCTGGCCAACACGGTACCGGTCAAGAAAAAGAACGGAAGATGGAGAATGTGTGTGGATTTCACGGATTTGAACAAAGCTTGCAAGAAAGATGACTACCCACTGGAAAGAGTAGACAGAGTGGTAGATGATGCTGCAAACAGTGAAATGTTGTCACTCCTGGACATGTTCTCCGGGTATCATCAGGTCAGGGTAAGAAAAGAAGATGAGGAGAAAACTAGTTTCATAACTCCATTCGGAACATACTGTTTCGTGAGAATGCCAGAGGGCCTGAAGAACGCAGGATCCACATTCTCAAGAATGATAGCAATTGTGCTACATTATCAGCTTCGAAGAAACATTTTAGCATATGTTGACGACATCATTGTCAAAAGCATTAAAAGATGCGATCACATCAGAGATTTGGCAAAAACATTCGCAAATCTAAGGGCAGCGAACCTTAAACTGAACCCAGAGAAATGCGTATTTGGCATTCAGAAGGGAAAGATTTTAGGATGCCTAGTGTCAACAAAAGGCATTGAAGCTAATCCTGACAAGATCAAAGCAATTGTAGAAATGCAAGAACCAGCTTTGGTCAAGGATGTACAAAAGTTAACAGGAAGAGTGGCAGCACTAAACAGATTCATTCCCAGAGCAGCGGAAAGAAGCTTACCATTCTTCCAGCTCCTCCGAAGTTCCAAGAATTTTCAGCGGGGTTCACACCTTTTCGCCTACTGTACGGTATCGAGGCCATGACACCAGAAGAAATCAAGAATGAAAGCATAAGAGCAAGCAAAAAAACTGAAGATTCTCAAGAAAAAGAAAAATTAGAGAAAGACATGATCGAACTAGACATCCCGGAAGCATCCCAGAACTTAGAGAAATACCAGCAGGAAACCAGGAAGTGGAAAGACAAGAAAATTGTAAGGAAGAAAATCAGAGTCGGAGACTTGGTCATCAAAAGGAAAAAGAATTGGGAAAATCCGGGGAAACTGCAAGAAACTTGGGAAGGACCATACATTGTGAAAGAAAGCAACAGGCCCGGTTCCTTCCGCCTAACCGATGAACTGGGAATGGAATTACCACATTCATGGAACGCGGAAACCTTAAAAAGGTATTATCCTTAAAGAAATGATAGAATTTTAGTTAGCCTGCATTTAAATTAAGAAAAAATGTAAAAAACCTCAGTCTGTGGATCTATAAACAGGCCGAGGGAGGAAAATAGATTTACTTTTCCACAATTTTACTTTACCTAAAGGGACCGTACTCTTTTCCTTGCAAGGGGAACTCCACCATGGAGGCAAGGTTTTTAATGAGGCGGGTCTCGTGTAAATTTCCTTTCTGTCCATAATGAAAGAAGTTTCCCCTAAATATTTTGCATACATGTTGATATCACTTCTTTAGTATTACAAAATCCAAACAAATGAAGGCCGAGGGCCATGTGAAAAAAAGAAAGAAAGAAACCTGTGATTTTCCAAGAAAATCACGAGGGCCGAGGCAACAGAAAAGTTGCGGCCTTATTCCAAGAAACCCGTGATTATCCAAGAAAATCACGAGGGCCAAGGCAACAGAAAGTTGCGGCCTTATTCCAAGAAACCCGTGATTATCCAAGAAAATCATGAGGGCCGAGGCAACAGAAAAGTTGCGGCCTTATTCCAAGAAACCCGTGATTATCCAAGAAAATCACGAGGGCCGAGGCAACAGAAAAGTTGCGGCCTTATTCCAAGAAACCCGTGATTATCCAAGAAAATCACGAGGACCGAGATAACAGAAAAGTTGCGGCCTTATTCCAAGAAACTCATGATTATCCAAGAAAATCACGAGGGCCGAGGCAACAGAAAAGTTGCGGCCTTATTCCAAGAAACTCGTGATTGTCCAAGAAAATCACGAGGGTCGAGGCAACAGAAAAGTTGCGGCCTTATTCCAAGAAACCCGTGATTATCCAAGAAAATCACGAGGACCGAGGCAACAGAAAAGTTGCGGCCTTATTCCAAGAAACTTGTGATTATCCAAGAAAATCACGAGGGCCAAGGTAACAGGAAAGTTACGGCCTAATTCTAAAAAATTGTGATTATCTAAGAAAGTCACTTAAACCAAGGCAACGGAAGATTGCGACAACGTCCCGAAAGGTGTTCGCACAAATATACAAAGGCATAACGCCAATTGGACAAATTCGCACAAGATTGTTTTCGTCAGAAGCAAAAAGTTCCCAAAGGCATGTTGAACACAACCAAGAGTTGTCATATCAACACATTTTTTCTCCTTAAGTCCATAAAACTATATACCAAGTTTTATCGACTTATATTTAGAAAATCTATCTAAGTAAACTTCAAAATGTATCCTCTCCTAGAAAAGGACGACACTCCCTCGTGCTACGAAATGCAACCTAGGGAGGGTGACGTTTTTTGCAAAAACTGTTCATAAATTGCTTTTTCGCATCACAAGGGACAGCGTCTCCTTACAACAAACTTTTATAATGCAAAAGATCAGAGCACAAAGGGAGTTCTAGTACATGGCCAGGTTTCGACCCTCGCTGTTCAGCAATATCACAAACATAGGCGAAATCGTCATCCGCGGCTAAGGGGCTGAGGGGCTCCGTCTTCACGAAGCATGGTGTGTTTTCTTCAAGCGTCGCGACAGCAAAATCATCTCGAGAAGTAAAAAACCAGCCCACAGGAAAGCTATGCATTGAGAAGTATTCGCAACAAAACATCCAAAAATCTCTGAAGGATTTTTCAGGAAAAGGTTCTTTGTACAGACGCCAGGAAGCGCCGCTGGCCATCACACGTTGATAGTACATACGAACAGGGATGACATCCTGCGCAGGCCCTCCTTCAAGGACCTGCGCAGGAATAATATGTTACAAATCTTTTACAAATTGTCTCAAAGTCCTCAAATCAAGAACATCCTAAACCTGCTCTGATTCAATCGGAGCCGCGTCAGGATCAGCAACATTTACGTCCTCGGCACTTTTTTCACCAGTTTCGGCAGCAGCAACATCGTCGGAATTCAGCTCCAGCGCCGCTCGAAGCTCTTCTTGGGCCTCGTCCTCCAAGATCTAAAAAGACAAAACAGAAGATGACTATAAGCGAACAATGGCACAAGCAGACAAGGAAGCCAAGTCATTCTCAAGAATATCAAGAAGAAGGAAAATACCTTAGCAAGCTTTGCGCGGGCAATTTCCTTGGCAAATTCTTTGCCGCCAGCCATCCAAAACTTCTTAACAAAATTCTTCTTAATGTTCTTTACATCCTCGTTTGCACGAATCCTAGAAACACTTGATGCCTCAGGAAATTCAAGACCGGAAGAGCAAAATTTCCCAAGATCCGCACAGTCTTTTATCTCTAATAATTTTAGAAGACCCTCGGAGCAAAATGTAGCAGCAAAATCACTGGCAGAACCAATAAGTTCGGGAAGACTTTCGAATTCCTCAACAAGCCAGTTGATAATTGCTACTGGATCCTCAACATCGGGGAAAGGATTTGGTCTAGCCCCATACTTGCCAAGAGCTTCGCTATACTTTTCAAATAAAAACTCAAAGTTGTTCTTAATCTTCTTCTCTCCATCCCGCATGATTTTCAGCTGCTCAGCAAGATCTTTCTCCAAAGAAATAATCCTAAGATCTTTTTCGCTGTTGGCTTTGGCAAGATCCGCATTCTGCTTCGTAGCCTCGGCATTTTTGCCCTTGAGTTCTGAAATCTGATTAGCATCACGCTCAATGGTGTTCCGTAATTCTTCAATGATTTTCAAGTCATCTTCACAAGTTTTCTGAAGCTTCGCATGTTCAATTTCCAAACTTTTATAAGCATCGTCAGCATGTTTTCTTCCCTCTTTGGCAAGTTCCACCATCTCTTTCAAAGTCTTATTATGAATCTCTAGTTCCTCAGAAAGTTTCTTTGAAGAGGCCAAATCTCTTTCAAGATTAAGAATCTTGCCTTGTAGCGAAAGAGCATGATTCTGATCAGCACGAGTCTTCTCAGAAGAAATCTTGCCTGCGATCATAGATTTTAGGCCGAGAGTGGTACTGATCATAGACAAATCTCTGGCAGGAAGTTTCCGCAAGGCATCTTCAAAAACTGCCAGTAGCAAAAGGAAAAATAAGCAAAACCAAAGAAGAATAAAGAAAGAATAAACAAAAGTCAGAACCAACATACCTGCGGGGTCAAAATAATTACCAACTTCTTCATGTGCGGACGTCACAATTGCATGAGCATCATCTTGAACCGTCTCAATCTGAGACTCCGGAATTTTCTCTAAATCTTGAGGGGAAAAAGAAGGCTTCTTCAAGGCTTCACCTCCAGATGAATTCGCGAAGGAAACAAGCGTTCCTGGGGCATTCCACAGCATTTCAAAGCTATAAGGATCATCATCCCTCCCAATCCCAGCACCACCAATGAACATTAACTTACCCTTCAAGTTCGTTCCAAAGGTTTGATTGTATCCGTAAGTCTCGGCCGAAACTCCCCCATCTTCGAAAATATCTTGACGACCTTGAATAAGAAGTGGAAGGTGAGAAGGAGGACCTCGCTGCACTGTTTTGTCAAGATCAGCCAAGAATTTAAGAGAAGCTTCACCGTCATTTGTCTTGTCTTCCAAAAGAATAACTCCCTTCTCCAAAGATGGCGTTCCGGAGACTTTGAACACCTCAAGTTTCTCGGCAGCCGTGGGTTCTTTATCTGAAAGAGATTCAATGTCAACAAAGGTATTCTCCGACGAAGGAGAACACACTACACGGCCCTGAATCACCCCACAGGAAAGCAAAGAATCACCTGATTTCTGGTTATCGTCATCATCATCGTCAGACAAAGCAGGCGCGACCCGAGCAAGAGGCTTGGAGGAAATAACCTTTTTATTCCCTTTCTTTTATTTCAAATCTGCCAAAGCGGCTGCGGCAGTCTTCTCAACCTCGGAACTACGAGACGGCGAGGACGAGCTCCCGGAAGTCATCTTTCTCTTCTTGGAAATTTCTAGAGTTTTCGTCTTCTCGGAAACCTTGCCGGCTGCAGAAGATTTCTCAGAAATCACCACAACTTTAGGGCTCTTTCTCTTCCGGGACTTCGTAGGAGCCCCAATGGCAATCGATCCAGTAACACCAGGCGCTTGGATCAACCTTTTTGGACCAGGAGGCCTTGCCCGAAGAGCCGGATCCGCGCCAAGTTCCGAAAAAACGCGGTTCACACGGCGTTTATGCTTCACAATATTCTTGAACTATTTATACTCACTCAAATAGCACTTCCCGACCATATCAACCACCAGCTCCTCAACAAGGAAGATAAAATCATCCAAAGTTTGGCCTTCAGAGAGGCGAAGATCAAATCTCGGAAAGGGAACGGGGCACAGGGCCCAATCCACAGAAAGATGAAGAATCTTCTTGGGTTGCCACCCATAAGACAACGGCCATACACTGGCAGCAACATATTCCTCAATCACGTCTCTTCCTCCAAGGATAGTGCAAGCAAAGTAGAACTTGTCTTCACCCTTCTTAAAATCTTGAGATTTTCTATTGAAAGAAGCGGTGGAAACAGCCGTCATCGGTCCGATGGACGAAGAGAAAGGGTTCAGAGGGCCACCAACACCGATCTCTTTCGACATGTCAAATTAACATAAAACCAAAACTTCTGCCAGTCATCTGCCCATTTCTCATTGCTACAAGGAGCTAGCTGAATTCTCTCAATCTTCTGACTAGCGTTCTTTCGACGAGTGTTGAAAGTGCTGCAACCATAGTGAGCTTCGTACAAGTTGCCATTGTCGAGTTTGATAATTTTTCGCTGAATATGAAGCTCAAAAAGTCGAGCGAAAACATCTGCACTTATATGACCTTCGAAAGTCTTCTGGATCCAGAAAAATTTCGATAACTCCAGAAAAGAGTTAGGAGTAAGCTGATGCATCTTCACTTGAAATCGATTAAGGATTGCTGGAAGACGTTCATCGCATGGAAATCTGAGACCAGCAGTAAAGAAGTCTCTAAAAACAACTATCTCATCAGCTTGAGGTTGAGGAATTTCTTCATTTGTTGGCGGCCGACCACAACCAGGAGGAAAAAATTTCGCATCCTCAATATCCTTAATCAGCTCAGGGGTCACTAGAGATTTTCCAAAAACAAAAGTTGGAGGATACGCCACCTTCGGAGGCATCAACTCTTCCATCCCAACCTCAACCTAAGAAATGTCTTCTTCAGTTCCGGAGTCCTCGCCCGAGTTCACCTCTCCTTCCTCAAGAGTCGTATCCCCAGGGCCCGGAACCAAGGGAGCGCTGCTTGAAGCGGGAGCTTCAGTAGATTGTGGAACTTCGGAACCCAGGACGGCAGCCTGGGCAATTTCTTCCTCCGTCATCTGCTTGGCAGTATGCCTCACTCGAGCCACCTAAAGACCAGAGATATTAGAAAAGTACATAAAATTTTCTCCAAAAACCAAAGAACAGAACTACGAAAATAAGAAGAGCGAAAAAATTACCTTCGGAGAAGAAGAAGAGCAGAATTCAGGACGCAAACCGCCAAGAGAGCCTTCAAAAGAATTCAAGAAGAAATCCAAGAAGATTCAAAAGCAGCCAAACGGTGAAAGCGAAAGTCACCACAGGCCCCCAATTTATAGGAACGTGCGGACGCATCGAGAAGACACCTCGATAAACGAACCGTCACCCTATAGAGAGCCAACGCGTGTCTCCTCCGACGCCCGAGGGTGACGTTTTTATCCAACCCTTAGAAACTTTTTCGCGGAAACGAGTCGTCGGAGTCAACCCGCTTTCCCGAGGGGCTACTGTTGGGGATCGGATTTAAAACATCGTCCTCGGAACTTTCCAAAGGAAACACACGTCGGCTTTTTCGGGAATCTTCCGAAGGTTCTTAAGTTTTTCAGATCTATGAATGAGTCTGAGGAAGTCGTTTTCTTATGATTAGAGAAAGTTTTCCGAAGAACCAAATGGATGAATAAGATATTATTTTATGTATGAACATATTGCTGACCCTCGGAGTTCCGAAGATATTACGGTTCCTCTCTTTCTTATGTTTTGTGGCATTCGGGAATTCGAGAATTCTGGGATTTCTTCCCTGCAGCGATAAACCAAGGAAAGAATAAGGGAACTGTGCAGCGAAGGGATGCTTGCCCGAAGCTGCTCTTGGAGGATTTCCGAAGATAGAGAGCCATTCCGAAGCTGGTTGAAGAGGATTTCCGAAGATTACATGAAGATTCTTGGGAACCGAAGCTGACCTGATCAAAGGCGTAGCAAAGAAGATACAAGGAGACGTAAGAAGCTTGGCTACAGAAGAAGAAGGAAGCTAGAACACGCAATGGCACACTTGTAAATTAAGAAGGATCTCCATGATCACCGCGGACTTATGTACCCTCAACATTTTCTTATATTTGTAACTTTACGAAGGGTAATTTCGGAATGTAAAAGTGACCCTCGGGCACTATAAAAGGAGCCCCTCGACCTCCGTGTAAAGGGGTCAGCTTTTCAGAGTGAAATCAGAAGCTTTTGTCAGTTCGCTTCAACCTTTTGTCTGGAGATTCTCGAATTTCCAACAGACTCTATCATGTCAAATGGAACTTGGGAGGTTGTTGAGCATCCTTACGGGTGCAAACCCGTGGGATGCAAATGGGTGCTCAAAAAGAAGCTTAGGCCTGATGGTACTTGTAACGCCCTGGGTTTTCAAACGCGGAAAACCCAGCATTCTGTCTCGTGATAGTCCCTGGATCAGACGCTATCACTCACAGGTATTCATCACAAATAAATATCACAGTCATACAACGTAATAAAGCATCAGAGTACGAATAATAATCTGATTATTACATGTCCTGAATAGTCAGAGTGCATCAATACACGCCTCTTGGCGGAATAACATGAATAAAAGCCTACGCAGCGGTAGCTAGCTTCCAGAAGGTGTCTCCGTCTTCATTCGTCTCCCACAGGCATCCTTGAGCGAAGCAACGTGCCCCCTCAGTCGTACCATCCGTCGGCATTGTTGTCGAAGTCGGACTCGTACCCTGCAAGCTCAGGGGCTATCCCCAAGGATCGGGATAGGTCCACGTCACCAACCGTATGCAAGCTTTAAGTGGCCTACTTCTAAGGGTAAAGATAAGATCAAGGTAGTAGCTAGGTTTCCTATGTAGCAGCAGCAACATAAATAGAATAATATCTCCATAATCCCACCAAATCCCATATCTCTCATCCGCAAACGGTTACACCTGGTCACCCAGATCACCGTCACCATCACCTATCTCCATCTAGAGTCGGTGCGAGAACTCCCATTCCTCGCACCTCAATGGTTGCACCCGGATCCACGAGGCAGAGGGAGCAACTCTCCTCTCCCCGAATACAACCACGGCTCACCAATACTCTCTCATCCTATAAGGGGGAAGGTAGAAATCCCAAAACGTAAGAGTCGGAGAAACAACGGGCATGTCCATAACCGAGGCCGCGGCTATACGTATAGATCTAAACTCTGCAGAGCGTGTACACCAGTACCCAACTCGGAATAGGACCCAGACGGTGTACGGCCGACCGAGCCTACCCTACCGAACGAACACCTAGGAGTTATGATCCCATCCTGCATCCGGGTCTCGCTGTGGTCCTTCGCAAAGGTCCACCCAAGAACTGTGAACATGCCCCCGTGTGGCCGCACAGGGAGCGCCCAAAGGGAAGGGACTTCACCCTAACCCTCTCACGGATACCCTCTATCCTACTGGCAGGTATGGTATCACACTTGCTAGGGTCGAACGGCCCTATCCCCACTCTCGGCGAGGTGGTGTGTACGAAAGTCCCGTGTAACAGGCGACCCACTCGGTTTCAGACCGGGGTGAGCTCCTATCCTCCAAGTCATCACAAAAATCCCCAACACCTGTGCTCCTAAAACAGTGTACCCGCCATAGGCACCAAACTGGGCAACGTCTTTCACTTCTTCAATCTCGGGACACTTCTTCTGGGCTTGCCTGATCTGGTCCTCTAGGTTGTACTTCACTCTTAACTCGTTGAGCTGTCCCTTCTCGACGATGTCAAGCTGCAATCGCTCCATCTCCTTGTACAACTCTGGCTGTTCCTTCTGCACCATCAGGTTGTTGCAGTAACTTCTTCGGCTCAAAGCATCGGCCACGACATTTGCCTTGCCGGGATGGTAGTGAATGTCGAGGTCATAGTCCTTTATCAGCTCTAGCCACCTCCGCTGCCTCAAGTTCAACTCTAACTGGGTGAAGATATACTTCAGACTCTTGTGATCCGTGTAGATATCACACTTGTTGCCCATCAAGTAGTGCCTCCGTATCTTCAAAGCATGAACCACAGCTGCTAACTCAAGGTCGTGTGTCGGGTAGTTCTCTTCATGCTTCCGAAGCTTCCTTGAAGCATAAGCGATCACCTTGCCTTCCTGCATCAGCACGCAACCAAGACCCTGCCTGTAACACCCTAATTTTCCATCACCAAATAAATGTAAGCAACATGGTGTTTAGTTTTTGTTTTCTAGGAATAAATAAATTATCAAATAAATTTGGCTCTAAAATATTTAAATATCATTTTGAATAATTTTAGAAGCAATAAGTGCTTGAGCATCATATTTTGTTTGCATGGAGTTTATATGTGATGGTGTGAAGTTTTAAAAGTTTTTAAAATGATTTGAAAACTTTGAAAAGAGTTTGAAAAGAATTTAAAATTTGGAAAGGTTTTGAAAAAAAAAGAGAACCTAAACCTCTCCCCTCCCTCCCTTTCGGCCCGCAGGCCCAGCTCACCCCCGCAGCCCAGTATCCTTTCCGGCCCAACTCTCCCCGCGCGGCCCAGCATCTTCTCCACCCCTCTTTCTTCCACTGACCGCCAGGGCCCATCTGTCAGCTTCGCCTCTCACCTCCAGCCGGCCTCCCCTGCTCCGCATCTCGCGAGCCCGCCGGCCGAATCCCGGCGCCCCTCGGCCTTCCCCTCCTTCAATCCTTGTCATCAAGGAGTAATGAAGCGCCGGTCGTTTCCCCCTTCATTTCTCCTTCAGTTACTCCTTTCCCTCCCCCTTAATTTCCATCAAAACCGCCGGCTACCCCCTGGCCATCAATGGCCATTGCACCCCGGCCGCCGCTCCCTTCCCCTCTCCCTGGCCTATATAAGCCGAGGCCGAGCCCTGCCTCGCCCTTTCCCTCTCTTCCCGCACCTTGCACGCCCTGCACCCCTCTCCTCACCTTCGCGCAGCGCCGTCGCCGATCGATCTCCGCCGCCGGGCCATTACCGGCCACCCGGAGCTCCTCATCGTCGGTGGAGTGTCCCTGACCCCCTCTCCCTCCCTCTTCTTCGCGATCAATGCTCACTCGAGCTTTCTTCTGTACCAGGGCGCCTCTCCCGTCGCCGACCGAGCCATCTCCAGGAGCACCGCCGCCCGCCGGAGCCGCCGGTCCCCGATCTTCGCCGTCTCTGCCCCCTCGTCGCTGTTCTTCTCGCCGTAGCCTCACATCAAGGTGAAGAAGTCATCTCCCTCTCCTTTTTCCTTGTCCCGAGGCACCTAGCGCTGTCGTCGGCCTTACGCAGTTCGCCGCCGTCTGCCTCGCCGGACGAGGAGCCACCCTGGCCGCCAGAGCCACCCCCTGGAACCCCTTGTTGAGTTCGCCGTCTCCTTAGTTTCACGTAGGTGCAAACTGCGCGCCAAACGGAGCCTCGTAGCTCGAGTTTGCCTTTTTCCGGCGAAGTTCCGGCGAAGTCGCCGCCGGGCGCCGCCGTCTGCCGCTGCCCCGCCGCCGCGCGCCGCATGCGTGCGTCCGCAGCCGCCCGATCCAGCGGGAACGGATGAGATCGCGTACCCCTTCGATCGGTCCACCATGGACCCATGGACCAGGTCCACCGCCCGGTCCACGGCACCGTCAGCTGCCACGCCAGCGCCGCGTCAGCCGCTCGCCCAATCACAGCGCACCGCGTGGCCTCCAGTCAGCAAAGCCGTCCGATCAGCATCTCTTTTGCAGAAAACCCCCTGCGGTTTTGAATATCACAAAAGAGCCCTTCCACCTCCAAAGATCCTTACAGTTTAGTCCTGGTTTTCACAGTTAGGCCCCTAGACTTCTTAGTTTTTCCCACCAGAGGTCCAATCTTGTCTTTTTGCATTATAGACCTTCGGTTTATACGCATAATCATGTTTTAGCCCCTGGTTTCTTGCAGTTAGGTCCCTGGAAGCCCTGTGTCTTCACAGAAAAGCCCCTGAACCTTGTTTTAGCCATATCTTTTGCATCTTTTATCCGTTTTAAGCGTTCTTGGTGTCCACGCGACCGTCTTTTCAAGCCCGTCAGTTTCAGAACCTTGTTTTGGCTGTATCTTTTGCGTTTTAGCTCCGTTTCTACCGTTTCAAGTTGCGTTAGGTTCATATCAACTCAAACTACGTGTTAGTGCCAATGTTGAATATGTTCTTTGTTTTATAATTTATTTAAATATTAAATATGATTAAATCCTTATATACATATGCTTTTCTAATTAAAATCTAATTAGAGTTCAACACGTGTTTTCATAAGAAAGTTAATATGATTAATACTAGTTAAATATTTCTTATAATTAAAAGCTAATTAGATGTATACCTTGGTTTTCATAATCAAACTTAAATTGATTAATGATTATGCAATTTGCTTCCTAAATAAAAGCAACATAGGCTATATCCCGAGTTTTCTCAATTAAATGTTAATTTGATTAATATGAACATAAATGTGTTTTTGAATTATAATTTGATTAGTTCAACTCGAAATATAAAGATAAACGCCTAGATGCTTTTACATGCTTCTTTTAAATTAAATGTTTAATTTGTATAAATCAAACTTGAATATTTATAAATAAAATTGGACTAAGTTTACATCGTCTTTTAATACAAATATAACTTGCTTAATTATAAATAGGGTATTTCTCCGAAATAACCTATGCACATGATTTTACTTAATTAAAAGATACCTAGCACATAGCTAGCTCTTGTATGTGATCATCCAAAGCTCCCGATAGTTCCGAGTGTTTTTGAGTTCGTGTTCCTAGAGCTAAACCTTGTTCTCTTTTTAAGCTTTTCATGCTTGGTGTATTGTTTTGTTTATTGAATGTCTTTATGTGTGCTCGTAGACATCGTGTCAGTTTCAAGTGAGCAACCAGTTGAAGTGGATCAAGAGCAAGTTTTTGAAGAAGAAGAACCCCAGTGTTTAAGCAAGGAAGGCAAGTGGATTTCCTCCCCTGCATATTCTATTTTGACCCACACAAATTGCATGATAACTAAGTTTACTTTTATTTGTTGTATTGCATAAATTTGATGGGAAATCACATTTTTAAGGACATGACTAGATTTTATCCCCATCACCTTGAACACCCTGGTTTAAAATAAATGTTTTGGGATAGATAATGCTTAGTTGCTTAACTTGGGATGGTTGAAATGGATCTTTATAAAATGTTGATCATGGTAACTTTGGTGACATATAAGGTTAATAACAAGATCATATGATTTAATTGGAACATGGAGAACCACCCAGGAAAACAGTGCAACCACAGTCCATATGGCTCTGGCTTAGCCAATTAATTAGGTGTGTGGAATTTTCTGATAGCCTTATCCGAAAGGAGCAGAGGGGGTCAGAGTTTAAGGGGTATAGCCCGGTCCTCTTGGCCGCAGCCTTTGCTAAGGTGCTGTCCACTAGGGAGGGTTATGGTCCGCTCTGCTACTGTAACTATGCGGGCTGTTGGTCTTCTGCATACCTTTGTAAAGGCTTCGTAGCGTCCCTATGCAATCACACCTCGGAAGTGTGGTATGATGCTTGGCCAGCATCGCATGGTTGGGTTCAAAGTTCTTCGGAACTTTTACGCGAACTGTGGGTAAAGTGTACAACCTCTGCAGAGTGAAAACTGATTGATCAGCCGTGCTCACAGTCAAGAGCGGCCTGGACCCTCACATGATAATCAAACATAAAGATGGAATTAAATTGTGGTTTTCATATGGTTTTGAGATGAGATGTTTTCCTAAATTCTTAAGTGGGTTGGTATGAACTTACACCTAGTAAATAGGTGCTTGCTAATAAAATTTGACAAACATTAAAATGCTAACCGCTGCAAAACCCTAACCTATCCTTGATAGCCTTGCATCTTCCCCCACTTGCTGAGCTCCAACCATAAGTGTGCTCACCCTTGCTTACCCGCTGTTCAGAGGAGAACACTGGAGAAGAGTACTTCAGCGACTACGATGAGTTCTGAGGCTTGCGTGCCCCCAGTCATGTGCCTGTGGAAGCTGAAGATGGAGTTGCTTCGTCTAGTTATCGTTTGTTCGTTTTAAAGACCTTCGAGTCTAACGTCTGAGTGTAATAAAGAGATAATGTAATGGTTTAACTCTTATATGTTTTTATTGCTGTTTATTGATATTTCACTCATGACGTCTATCATATGTGTGTAAACTTGATCCTGGCGCACATATGAGATGCATTTGGTTTTCTTCGGAAAATCAGGTGTGACACTGCCTCGAAGCATCGCAGTACACCACAAAGTCCTTGTTGTCATCGGGAAGCGTCAACACAGGAGTTGTGGTGTGTCGGGTCTTGAGCTCTTGGAAGCTTGCTTCACACTTTTCCAACCACACGAATGGCGTGTTGTTCTTCAGCAACTCGGTCATCGGCTTCGCAATCTTGGAGAAGTTCTCGATGAAACGGCGGTAGTATCCTGCCATCCAGAGAAAACTCCTGATCTCTGTCACTGTCTTTGGCGACTGCCACTTTGACACGGCTTCGATCTTCGAGGGATCAACTGCAACTCCTTCACCTGACAACACATGCCCAAGGAAAGCCACTTCTTCTAGCCAGAACTCACACTTGCTGAACTTGGCATACAACTGATTCTGCCTCAGCTTCTACAGCACAATCCTCAGATGCTCTTCATGCTCTTCAGCAGTTTCTGAGAAGACCAAGATGTCGTCAATGAAGACCACGACAAACTTGTCTAACTCATCCATGAACACCTTGTTCATCATGTTCATGAAGTAAGTAGGGGCGTTCGTAAGACCGAACGATACGACAGTGAACTCATATTGCCCGTACCGGGTCACAAACGTTGTCTTGTAGATGTCCTCAGGGTGAATCTTCATCTGATGGTAGCCGGATCGAAGGTCAATCTTGCTGAAGTACTTGGCCTTCTTCAACTGATCTAGCAGGTCATCAATACATGGCAACGAGTACTTGTTCTTGATGGTCACCGCATTAAGAGCACGGTAATCGACGCACAGCCATTGCGTCCCATCCTTCTTCGGCACAAACATCACCGGTGAAGCCCAGGGTGATGCACTCGGTCGGATGTACCCCTTCTCATGGAGAGCTTCCAACTCCTCCTTCAGCGTTGCCAGCTCTAACTTGCCCATTCTGTAAGGACTTTGTGCCACGGGTGCTGTACCTGGCACCAGGTTGATCACGAACTCCACGTCGCGGTCTGGTGGTAACCCCAGCAGATCATCAGGAAAGACATCGGGGTACTCACAAACCACTGGAACATCGGCCACTGTCTTCATAGTGAGGTTGTACACAGCTGGTACTTCTCGAGACTTCAGCGGCTCGAAAGTGATCTTCGTCCCCTTTGGGTGTATCAGGGTCACTTGTCGGGGTGACGAGGAGATAACCCCTTTGTGAGCGGTGATCCAATCCATGCCCAGAATAACATCTATTCCATTGGACTTCAGCACGGTCAGATCTCTGAGGAACTTGTGACCCTTGATGAACATCTCCACCCCTTTGCATAGCAGGGTGCATCTGATATCTCTGAGCGGTGAGCTCGTTATAATAGGTTTCGATCGGGGAGTCATGGGGAGAGACAGTTTGTTTACAAAGTTAGAGGACACATAAGAACTAGTTGCACTAGTATCAAACAGAATCAAAGCTTTGGCACCACAAACTAAAAACTCACCGATCATGATGTCAGGTGCGTCGGCAGCCTCCTCCTCAGTCAGGAGGTTGAGCCTTCCGCGATCAGCGGCCGGCTGGGGAGCAGCCTGAGGTGGCCTCCCTCCTGGAGCTGGGGCCCTGGCAGGTGTAGCAGCGGTCTTCTTGTTGGGGCACTCGTACGACTTGTGGATTTGCTTGCCACAGGCGTAGCACGTCGGGGTGAAACCTCCGGTGCTGGGTCTCGACGCGCTCTGCTGCGGGCGGTTGTAGCCACCACCCTGCTGCTGGTAGTTACTCCTTCCTCCTGGGTGCGGTGCACGGTTCCCTCCAAAGCCACGTCCGGGTTCATGCGCTCCTCATGCCCCCTCCGCTCTTCCTCGAGCGCGATAGCCCTGTTCACCAGGTGGCGAAGGGACTTGTGCTCGCTAGCCTTCAAGCCCTGGCGGAGACCGTGGTGGAGGCCTCACAGAAACCAGAACTGCTTCTTGTCGTCGGTGTTGGCGTCGTCAGGGGCATAGCGCATCATCTTCATGAAGTGCCTCTCGTACTCCTCCACCCTCATCGCACCCTGAGTCATGGTGCGGAACTCCTGTGCCTTCTGGATCATGAGCTCCTTCGGCAGGTACTGCTCACGGAACACCTCACAGAACTCCAGCCAGGTGATGAACGTTGGGTTCGGGTGACTCCCGGAGTAGTTGTCCCACCAAGACTTGGCAGGACCCTCGAGCTGGTGGACGGCGAGAGCGACACACTCCTCGTCGGTGTAGGCGGTGAGGTCGAGCTTCGTCTCGATCACGCGGAGCCAGTCATTGGCATCGAGGGGATCGTCCGAGTAGCTAAAGGTAGGGGCCTTCAGACGGATGAACCTCTCGATCTTCTTGGCGAAGTCCTCCTCCACCGGGGCGTTGCGGTTCCCACCAACTTGGTTCTCGACGGCGTCAGCCATCCTCTGCATCAGCTGAGTCTGCAGGGCCATCACCTCAGCTAGGTTAGGCGGTGGTGGTGGCGGTGCTCCTCCACGGCCATGACCACGCCCACGACCTTGAGGAGCTGGGTGTGGCTCAGGCTCTCCTTCGGCTTCCTCCTCTTCTCCATCTTTCACAGCGCCTTGTCCGATGGGCGGAGGCGGTCGTGGTGGCACCACAGTGCCTCGGCCACGTCCTAGGACGGGGGCATGTCCACGACCACGAGCACATCCCCGTCCACTTACGGGAGCGCGGCCACGTCCATGGCCACGGACAGGCGGGGCTTGCTCTTCCTCGGCTTCGGCCTCCTCGAGGCGAGCCAACAGACGACCGGACCTCCTGATGGACATCTTACTGAAAACAAGACCAAGGATATAGGAAAGCTTTAGATACGTCACTCACCAACAAATTGAGTCTGATATACAAGCATAAAAAATATTTCTACTAATATAATTCCTACACTAAATAAGAAAAAGCAATAAGAACGAACAACTCCATTAAGACCAAACAATCAGCATCCATTATGAGTACATAAGTGTCCTTGAGGCTGACTCAAGCCTTGGAGGTCACACACACAACAGCGATCTAATATAACATTACATGAACTCAAAAAGGGTGTGCACATCTAGGTGTGAAAAGACTCATAACTCATCATGCACCGGAACAGGCTCTCGGCTGCATGGATCAACTCATGGAAACTACCTATCTTACAACTCTACTCTTATTAGCATGGCCATGCTCCGGCGCGCTACTCGAAGCGGGCCTTCTTGTACCTCACTGGGTAACGGTCCTTGTCACACCCTGAAATTTTCAAATTTCAGGATGTGAATAGGAAGAAATATTAAATCATGATTTTCTCATAATTTAAATTTTTTCCAACATTTATTTTCTTTACGGGGAATATAGTATAGGAAAAAAACCATTGATTGTTTTTTCTAAATTAAATGAATTAGTTCAGTGTATGTTGCATTCATGCTGATGCATTTGGTGTTTCATGGGTGCAAAACGTTTTAAAATGCGTTAAGATGATGACCAAGTCCTTCTGAGAATTTTCCAGTTCTTTCTGGAATTTATTCTCTTTTCTCCAGAGCTAAATCTATTTATTAATAGCAAGCTTTAAAATCCTTTTCATGATCTCCAAATATTTTATTTGGATTTCTCGTGATCGAAACTTTCTTTGAGCCACTGTACTCTCAGAGCCCCCATTCTGCCATGGCCGAAATACTCTGAGCTTCCTCTTTGAGCTCAGTTCTTCACCACCATATATATGCATGTACTCCTTCGTCCAACTATATCCATGTAACTTGAAATCTATGTGTCGGTGTTTCCTGTGGCCGTGCCCTGTTGTTTAATTTGTTGCACTTATAAGCCACGAGGGTTAGTGCAAGGTAAACAGCACCATGCATGCCTGTACGAGCGAGCAAGCCACCGCATCTGTTTTTCCTCTCTATCAGCCTATTCTATTATATTCTTTTTCTTTCCTTCGCAGCCCAGCGAGCTTTGATGTCCATGATGTTTTCCCCTACCGCTGTTAGGCCAGGCGGCCCATTCTGTTTCTTTTTCTCTCTGTACCGCCGATCATTGAAGGCGCCCTGTCGTTGTTCTGCAGGACTTGCTCGTCGAGTCCAACCCGAGCCGGACTCGAGTTCGTGCACCGGCCGCCTCGCTACCCTAGGGTTTCGCGTCTATAAAAGCATCGTCCAAACCCTCCAAGACCCCCTGTTGCCGTCAATCTTCTGCGCGCCTCGCACCCTCCCAGCGCAAGCGCCGCCGCCGTCGAACATGGCCGCTCAGTTCCACCATGGACAAGCCCTGCAGGAGCACATCAACGCCGTTGCTAGGTTGGGACAAATCTCTACCTCCGATCGCCACGTCCGCTCCACCCTCGGAGCACTGCCGGCAGAAACCAGCTTCCAGGGCAGAGAACGCCGTACGTCGCGGCGTGCGTGCAGACCAAGCCCTCTACCTGAGTTCGCCGTGATGGACGCTGCTGGAGCAAACGGACACCACCACAACGATCGCCGTCTCCAAGAGTTTCATCGGGGACTCATGAAGGTCTCACTCGTCATCTGCCGCCGTCTCGATCTGCTGTCATCAGAGCACGTCAACGCGATGGCCGAACCACACCAGTTCGATCTTCGCCCATGGCCCATCGTCATCTTTGGCCATAGCCGAGACGTGAGCATGTCATCCCGTTCTTAGTTCAACTTTGTTTCTGTTTTTCTTCTAAAAACGCATCTCCCTAAATTCCAGCCGTCCATGCCGTCCATGAACCCATGACGCCGCACAGGATTTCTCCACGAGAAGAGCTAGCGAGCTGATCCAGAGGCCCAAGTTGTCGTCCTTTGATCAAAGCAGAAGCATGTCCCAACGAGATCTCGCCGTCGAGTTCTATCTGATCGATCTGCTCGTTGCCGGCCATGCAACGTGGGTGAGCACTCCATCAAATTTCCCATCTCTTCCTTGTTCTCTTTTTCCGCCGACTCTTGCCTTCCCAGTGTCGTGGCCTGATGTATATAGTTGTCCTATGTGCTGTACCTGCAGATCATCATGAACGTCTCCTCTCATGCTGTTGGCATCGATCTGCCGCTCTTTTGCTGTTGCTATCTACGCATCGATCTGCTTAACAGACCTTCCCAAGCTATCCAGCATATAAGCATGGTGAGCAATAGCTTTTCCACCATTGATTGCTGCTGCATGAGTTACGTATGGCCATGCATGTCCAAACGCAAGTTAGTCACAATCAATTCCTTTACCAGGTTATTTTATTGTCTAAGTGGCTTGATGACATCATGCTCACATCATGCTTAAGCAATAATGACTCTGTTTATCTCAAATTGCATTCACGCACCATCAGCATGCAACGTGATTAGTTTTAGCTGCCTGTTCTTTTGCCGTGCAGCCATGCAATGCATGTCTAGTCACCATCATGTTTATTAGTTATCCTTTTATTCTTAAAATCCATATCTTGTTCAATTCAATTCCGATCTCAGTAATTATTTCACTAATATGTTCCTCCTAACGCGTAGATTAGTTTTGTACCTCTTCAGTACGTTTTATGATGATTGGTGTACTGTTTTTAATTTAGATTGTTTGATTGCTAGAATATGTGTGCTCTGGATGTTTTGATTGTGCCGATGATTGATGCGAGTAGAATGAACGTGGTACGAGAAGCTTTGAAGAGCTTGAAGTTGAAGACATTCTGAGCAACAACACTACTTTGGTTAAAGGCAAGTGCGTCCTTGTTCTTTTGTCCCAATAACTGTGTTTAATCACTTTGCATATGCTTTGCATTAATATTGATGGGTCCTATTAAGGTTTATCCTATTCTTTATGATCGTTCCTTGTTCACCTGGGTTTTACCTTTATGTTGGATAGTTATGCTTAGTTGCTCTACCTGGGTTATGGAGGTTTTAATGAACATTAATGTTATACATGCTTTACTTTTATGCTATATTTCTGGTTAATACAAGATCACAATACTTAATCGGAACATGGAGAACCATCCAGGACAACAGTACAACCACAAGGCTATATGGCTCTGGCTTGGCTGAATAATTATAAACCTTGGTGTTGGGGTGACCTTACCTGATAAGGGCAAGGGGGAGCGCCAGTGGGGTATAGACTCGCTCTAGTAGGGAGTTGGGCTTTTCTAAGACACGGTACCTACTAGGGGACTTTATACTCTGCAACGACTCGGAACCTTCGCGGGTTGTTTCACATTGGGGAATCTTTGTAAAGGCCTCGTAGCGTCCCTATGCAATCACACCTCGGTAGTGTGGTATGATGCCTAGCTAGCATCGCATGGTTGGGTCCAAAGTTCTTTGGGACTTTTACGCGACTTGTGGTGAAAGTGTACAACCTCTGCAGAGTGTAAAACTAATCGATTAGCCGTGCTCACGGTCAAGAGCGGCCTAGACCCTCACATGATAATTGAACTTGAAGATGGACTTAAATCGTGCTCTTTGGTTATGTTTGCCATATTCTTATGGTGTATCTTACCTTTATGCTTAATTGTGGGTTGGTATATACTTATATCTTAGTAATCAGGTGCTAATAAAACTTGACCAACTAAAATGCTAAATGCTCAGAGCCCAGTCCACTATAAAGCCTTTGCATTCATCCTTTCCCACACTTGCTGAGTACGACAAGTGCTCACCCTTGCTATAAACAATGTTGCTCAGAAAGTGAAAGATACGATGAAGTTGTTGTGAAGATGTTACTGGAGCTAGGCGTACGCAACCCCCAGTCGACTGCCTGTGATGTTGGAGCCTTCGTTTCCAGGATTAAGCGTAAATCTCTGATAATCTCCCTTTTTCTTACGTGATACTGAACTGTTATTCACTTATATGTCACTATATGTATGAAAATAGATCCTGGCATACATATAGTTATGCACTTGCTTTTCTTTGGAAAAACAGGTGTGACAGTCCTCCTCGGGGAAGTCTCTAGGGAACATCCGTGACAGCCTGCCGTGAGCAGCCCTCACCTCCTGGGTCTCAACCGGAGTGGGCATGTCAGCCAGCGGACACAGGTGAAGCTTGAGGGCGGACGGGTGGAGCCTGAAAGTCTCCTTGCGGATCACCCGCTGGTGCTCGGGGGGTAGCAGGCTGTTGAGCTCCTGAAGCTCGTCCACACGAAGAGAGTCAGCGTCCTCCCAAGTCCTCAGTATCCTCTTGCACTTGTCCAGTAGGAACACAGAAGTCCTGGTGAGTGCAGCGATGTTGGCGGTGTTGGAGTAGTGGTCCTCCACCAGTTCGGCTACTCGGGCTTTCTCACGAACCAGGTTGCGCCCCTGGGCGGTGAACTGTGCATCCTTCTGGTCCAGCTTGGCGAAGAGACGGGTGAACCTGGCCTCCTGCTTGCGTAGATCCTCCTGAGCGTAGATCTTCTCCTCTCGAGCGGTCACCCTCTCAGCCTCTGCCTGCACTGCCAAAGAATTGGCGTGGCGTAACCCTCGCTCGAGCTGCTCGACTTGCTGGCGCAGGGTGAGGTTCTCCACGAGCAAACTCTGGGTACGGGGCTGAAGCTCCTTCAGCTCCAGAGTGGTGTACTCCAGCCTGCTGAAGAGTGCACTCGTCTGCTCGCTCAGTCAGTGGGCGTGAGTGTCGAGGTCCACGAGGTAGCTCCCAGTGGTGACGAGCGTGTCGTCGGACTCACGTAGAGGTCCCTGAACCACCTCCTCCTCGTAGAGTGCTGAAGGGTCTGGTAATCCGTTCTTGATCGGAGCCACTCTGTAGTAGTCCTGGGGGATCAGCCTCAGGTCACCAGTCCTGTAGACGTCGTGGTACCTAGCCAGCAAGTGGCGAAGTACGTGGCTGCAGGCGGTGTCCACAGCGTTCCTGATGTTGAGTCCTGTGCTGTGCTCGAGCATCCCGGGGAAGCCTGGAAGCACCAGGTGGGGTAGGATGGCCACCATGCAAAGCACTAGTGGTCCCGACAGCGTGCGGACGTCCTCAGCGCGGTAGGTGACGTGCGTAGGGGGAATCCCCAACCTGAGGACGACCCGGTCAACCCAACTGGCGAGTCCCTCCATGTGCTCCGGGAGCAACTCCACCTCCTGATGAGCCATCTCCTGTGACACGGAATAAATTTTCTAGTTAGCGCAGGTGAGATACAACTTTTCAAAGAAGGATAAGTTTTTGTAATATAAGTCAAGAATGGTATATAACAAGAAGAGACCGTTTAGAGTCCTAATTTCTATCGACCATTTCTAAGGGCACGTACTACGGTCAAGTACGGCTCTGATACCATCTGTAACGCCCTGGGTTTTCAAACGCGGAAAACCCAGCATTCTGTCTCGTGATAGTCCCTGGATCAGATGCTATCACTCACAGGTATTCATCACAGATAAATATCACAGTCATACAACATAATAAAGCATCAGAGTATGAATAATAATCTGATTATTACATGTCCTGAATAGTCGGAGTACATCAATACACGCCTCTTGGCGGAATAACATGAATAAAAGCCTACGCAGCGGTAGCAAGCTTCCAGAAGGTGTCTCCGTCTTCATTCGTCTCCCACAGGCATCCTTGAGCAAAGCAACGTGCCCCCTGAGTCATACCATCCGTCGGCGTTGTTGTCGAAGTCGGACTCGTACCCTGCAAGCTCAGGGGCTATCCCCAAGGATCGGGATAGGTCCACGTCACCAACCGTATGCAAACTTTAAGTGGCCTACTTCTAAGGGTAAAGATAAGATCAAGGTAGTAGCTAGGTTTCCTATGTAGCAGCAGCAACATAAATAGAATAATATCTCCATAATCCCACCAAATCCCATATCTCTCATCCGCAAACGGTTACACCTGGTCACCCAGATCATCGTCACCATCGCCTATCTCCATCTAGGGTCGGTGCGAGAACTCCCACTCCTCGCACCTCAATGGTTGCACCCGGATCCACGAGGCAGAGGGAGCAACTCTCCTCTCCCCGAATACAACCACGGCTCACCAATACTCTCTCATCCTATAAGGGGGAAGGTAGAAATCCCAAAACGTAAGAGTCGGAGAAACAACGGGCATGTCCATAACTGAGGACGCGGCTATACGTATAGATCTAAACTCTGCAGAGCGTGTACACCAGTACCCAACTCAAAATAGTACCCGGACGGTGTACAGCCGACCGAGCCTACCCTACCGAACGAACACCTAGGAGTTACGATCCCATCCTGCATCCGGGTCTCGCTGCGGTCCTTCGCAAAGGTCCACCCCAGAACTGTGAACATGCCCCCGTGTGGCCGCACGGGGAGCGCCCAAAGGGAAGGGACTTCACCCTAACCCTCTCACTGATACCCTCTATCCTATTGGCAGGTATGGTACCACACTTGCTAGGGTCGAACGGCCCTATCCCCACTCTCGGCGAGGTGGTGTGTACGAAAGTCCTGTGTAACAGGCGACCCACTCGGTTTCAGACCGGGGCGAGCTCCTATCCTCCAAGTCATCACAAAAATCTCCAACACCTGTGCTCCTAAAACAGTGTACCCGCCATAGGCACCAAACTGGGCAACGTCTGAGAAGACGATCCCTGGCCCCCGATCCCAGATTGGGTTGTCTTGAGCTCACCCCAGCCAAAATATCCCAAAACACCTTCTCCTGCCGGTTTTCCCTACACACGCCAAGAAACTACCACAATAATCCCAACACATGCATAGCAAGCTCAGCATATCATCTCACATAATTATAGTAGTGGTAGTAGGTCAATCAAGGACAAGTATGTAAAAGAGGCTATGCACGGGTTTATCATATCCATCACTATGCAATAATTTAAGCACTAGCAGTTCTAAAAGCCATGCCTAATGGGCATTCGAAGAATGGTCGGGCGTGAACCTGGGTGCGAGTAGTCGTCGTAGCCGAGGTCGTCATCGTAGTCCTGGCTCAGCTCTCCGGCTCCGGCGGCTCCTAGAATCGTAATAAAATATAAACACAGGTGCTAAATGCAATAAAACCCAAGAGGAGGAATAAATAAGACCCAAAAAGAGGCAAACTCTAGCCTAGCGCGGAGTTTGGATTTTTAGAAGATTTTCAGAAGAAGTTTTGTATTTTTCGGAGTTAAAACGGATTTATTATGAATTTCCAAAGATTAAATAGATTTCTGAAATTAAAATACGCGTACACAATATTGCAAACTTTAGGGTATCTAAAGGGTATCTATAGCAGTCTATAAAAGAGCTAAAAGCTAGCTGCAGGCCAGCTTATGCGGCCCACGTGGCTGCCAGCCGGGTAGCTTAAGGCTGGCGGCATCCGACGTGGCAGCCCGCGTGGCCCAACACGCGGCGCAGTGCAGCGGATCCGTGCCCGGGCTTCTGCGGCGCTGCGCCGTGTGGCGCGGGGTGTGGCTTGGCCGGGGGTGGCCAGCCGCACCGGATCCTTGCGGATCCTCTGTGTGGAAACGCGCGTGTGTGCGCGCGTGGGGGCAAAACCCCAGGGCTTATGGCCCGGCGCTGCCTCGTGCTCGGCAGAATGCCGCAGAGGGGAGGCAGCGCGAGAGAGGGGCTCGCCGACGGCGAGGTAGCTCGGCCACAGCAACGTGTGATAGAGGGAGGTCGTGGAGCTCCTAGGGTTCATCTACGCAGCACCAAGGTGGCAGCTTGGTCGGGGAAGACGCGACGGCGACGTGACAGGGGCGCGGCGGCGTCGTGCTTGCGCGGGCGCACGGCGGCGAGCTCCGGCGTCGACGTGCGGGAGTCCCAGACGTCCAGAAACGTGTGTGCGTGCAACAACGGGACGCAGAGAAACAAAACCCAGGCTTTCTAGCCCCTTTGCCAGTGTGCTAAGCGCCGGCGCGTCCATGGCGGAGCGGCGGCGACGGCGACACAGCGGCGGCGTGGCGTGCGACGGACCGAAGGTGCACCGGCGGTGTCGACGGCGGCCGTGTGCACGGGTGAACGACCCGGTGCCTCGTCGGGTCGGCCAAAGGCCAGGCCTTCTCTCCTTGTGCGCGCGTGGGGGCGCGCGAGCTCTGGCTCATTCGCGGCGCAGGGGAGGTCGGCGACGGCAAAACGGCGGCGTGCGTGTCTACGGGGGTCAAGGCAAGCGGCGGAGGCGAGCGCGTGCACGTGGTGAAGGCGGCGGCACCTGCAAGAAATCCCAGCACGGCACGAAGGCCGGCTTCACACTGCGGCGTGCGCGGTGGCGCGGCGACGGCGGCAACAGCGGGCTGGGCGTTCCCCCTCGGCTCGAAGGCCGGGGCCTCAACAAATGAGCGGGAGAGCGCGGCCTCACCTCAGTGGCCACTGGCCGATGTGCAGGCGTTGGTGTAGAGGTACGGAGCGGGGTCGTCGGCGAGGAAGAAGACGGGCGGCGCCGAGAAGAGGAAGAAGAGGAAGCAGGGGCGTCGCGGTCCTTGGCTTCCCGGCGTCCCTGGGCTTCCACGGGCGGTCCTCCAGCTTCGCGGCGGCCCCGGCGAGCTCACGGACGGCCTCCGGCTCCCTTCTCTTCTCCCCCCCCCCTTCTCCTTCTCCTCCGGCGGGCTCTGGTGGGTGGCGAAAGGGGACACTCCCCGGCGGCTAGGGTTGGGAGGTCCTGGGGCTGCGGCGGTGGCCTATTTATGGAGCAAGGTGCGGAGCGGGGCACGTGGACGGCCCGGATGCAAAGGAGGGGTGCGGGGTGCGTCGCGACGGCGCCATGGGCCGCGCGGCGTCGCTTTGGCGCGCGCGGCGTCAGCCAAAGGGGCTAAAGGAGGGAGACGGGGTGACGTCGCGGCTGACGCAGGCGTGAGGTCATGCGGGGCCAGCTTGGCAGTGACAAGGCGCGGGGGCGGTAGGTGGTGAATGGGCCGGCGCGCTTGTGGGCCGCGATGGGCTGAACCGTGAGAAAGGTGAGGGTGCGTGGTGATCTCAGAAAAAGAGAAGGAGGTGATCTAGCAGACTTCGCGGTTGGACTCGAGGCCCAGCAAAGTTCTTCCCTTTTTCGTTTTCTAAACCTTCTAAACCCTTTTCAAAAATTGGTTCAAATTTGAATGAGAATTCAAATTTGAGCCCACACAAATAAATAAAAAAAACAAATGAACTCCAAGTTTCTCACACTAACATTTTATATTTCCTAGCAAATTTTATTTAATTCAAAAATAAATTTTGGAATTATAGGAGAGAAAATGGAAGACAACCTTAACTAAATTATCAAGCACTCAAATAATTCACCGAAAATTTTAAATCCTCATTTTTATAATTAACATTCCGTAATGAAAATTGTGGGATGTTACAGTACTATTGATAAGTACAAGGCTAGACTTGTGGCCAAGGGTTACACCCAAAAGGAAGGAGAAGACTTCTTTGATACTTACTCACCAGTCGCTCGATTGACTACCATAAGAGTACTACTTTCTCTGGCAGCCTCTCATGGTCTTCTCGTTCATCAGATGGACGTTAAGACAGCTTTCCTAAATGGAGAGTTGAAGAGGAGATCTATATGGATCAACCAGAAGCATTTGTAGTAAAGGGTCAAGAAAGAATGGTGTGTAAGCTACTGAAGTCTCTCTATGGCCTCAAGCAAGCACCTAAGCAATGGCATGATAAGTTCGACAGAACTTTCACATCTGTAGGCTTTGTTACAAACGAAGCTGACAAATGTGTGTACTATCGCTATGGTGGGGGCGAAGGAGTGATTTTGTGTCTGTATGTAGATGACATACTTATCTTTGGCACGAGCCTTGAAGTGATCAAGGAGGTCAAAAACTTTCTATCTCAAAAGTTTGAGATGAAGGATTTGGGAGAGGCTGATGTTATCCTTAACATAAAGCTGATAAAGGGAGAAAATGGTGGGGTGACTCTATCACAGACTCACTATGTTGAGAAGATGCTAAGTCGGTTTGGCTACAGCAACTCTAAACCCGCACCAACTCCTTACGACACCAGCTTGGTTCTAAGGAAGAACCTGAGGATAATGGTGGATCAGCTGAGATACTCCCAGATCATTGGTTCGCTGATGTATCTGGCTAGCGCCACGAGACCTGACATTGCATATGCAGTTAGTAAACTGAGCCGGTTTGTTTCAAACCCGGGCAGTGAACACTGGCGTGCTCTCGAGAGGGTAATGCGCTATCTAGTGGGCACAATGAACTATGGCATTCACTATTCCGGAGACCCCAAAGTCTTGGAGGGATATAGTGATGCAAACTGGATTTCTGATGCTGATGAGTTAAAGGCCACAAGTGGATATGTGTTCACACTTGGAGGTGGTGTTGTTTTCTAGAAGTCTTGCAAGCAGACCATTCTAACCAGGTCAACAATGGAAGCAGAACTCACAGCATTGGATACTGCCACTGTCGAGGCCGAGTGGCTTCGTGAACTCCTAATGGACTTGCCGATAGTTGAAAAACCGATACCGGCAATTTTAATGAACTGTGACAATCAAACTGTGATTGTTAAAGTGAACAGTTCAAAGGACAACATGAAGTCATCCAGGCATGTCAAGAGGCGGTTGAAGTCTGTCAGGAAATTGAGAAACACCGGTGTCATAGCTTTGGATTACATCCATACGTCTAAAAACCTGGCAGATCAATTTACAAAGGGTTTATCACGTATTGTGATAGATAATGCATCTATGGAACTGGGCTTGAGACCCACGTGAGTTTTTCCATAGTGGAAACCTGTCTTATGTGATCGGAGATCCCGTGAATTAAGATGGTGAAACAAGCTATGGTCCGACTGAGAGAAGGGGACCTTTGAGAAGGCTCGGTCCATGAAAAGATGCATTTCTCTTCAAAACTGTATGGCAGACTGGTATGTATACCTTAATGTGCTCCAAGTGGCTTTCATGAAATAAGGTAGTAGTTTCTTTGAAGCAAAGACATAGTTCTACAGTATGTCTTGAAGGAACACACCTATATGAGTATCGACTACTGGTCATAGTCTATGAGATTTGGGTGATCTCTAGAAAACTCAAAAAGAGGCATGGAGTGTGACCCATAAACTCCAACCCGCGGGGATGCTATGTGCAGCCAAGTATCAGTAAAGGGCTCTAGCCAAGCTTAGATGCACAAAACTGATAATTCAAGGCATAGTCCATTGTTCAGTTGCAAATAAGTGTAACTTGAGTTCCTGGTGGATGTTCAACTTAACAGTCTCCATCGCAGTGCTGGTATATCAAAAACAAAAGGGAAGATGATAGCATTTCCAATGTGGCTTATAATTCTTGGTGGGGATTGTTAGAATAAATGGGGCTAGAGCCATTTATTACAATAATGAAAGAATTAAAAGCCCATTTATTTAATGCTAGAGAAAAATGATAAATACCAAATGGGTATTAGAGGAGTCTCCCATCCAACTTATGAGGTAGCCTTTCGGTACACCTCTTGTGAAGTTGAATAAAGGAGATAGGCGTGCCACACGTGCGTGCGCGCTCGCTCGCCTCGCCTCGCCGGGCTGGGCCGGGCCGTGACGTGACGTGACGGGCGGTGCGGTGCGGACGGACGTGAGGAGTTGCGGGGCGGGAGCATCTTTTTGTTGTTGGCTGTTGAAAAGGAATAATGGCTGTGACCGTTACTGAGCCTTAACCGCGACCGTTACTACTCAGGTGTCTTAACCGCGACGTCCTGTTGGCTGTTGGAAAGGAATAATGGCTGTGACCGTTACTGAGCCTTAACCGCGACCGTTACTACTCAGGTGTCTTAACCGCGACGTCCAGGTTCATCCCCCCTCCGCACCTGCTCGTCTATATAAGGAGGCCCTCCTCCTCAACTTGCCAATTCACACTCAGGTACTCCTGTTCAGGAGACCTCTCCCTCTGTTTGCTGCTTCTTTTGCAATCTCATCGCTTGCACCGCGCGCACGGTACCGGCGAGTGCAGATCCTCCGGAACCTCGTCCTGCTACAGAGATCCTGCTCGGGATAGGCGGGCGATAAGGTTTTTGGGGAGCGTCTTCACGCGACTGGTCGCTCCCGTACGACTACTTCCTCTACATCGACTCCGTACGACTACTTCCTCTACATCGACTACGAACGACTACTTCCTCTACAGTCGGGTCTTCACTGCGATCATCTTCCTACACCGAATTCGTACGGCTACATCGACTGAGGTCACTCTACGATCAGTATTTCTAATCCAAGTGATATCGGAACTTCGGGTGACGCCGTCACTCGACATTCCACGGAGTACATGCTTAAACTAGTATTCATGCTTATTAGTTGTATAATCATGAATAGGTTTGTGTTTAATCGTTGTTTACACATGAACATTTGTACATGAATTGTTTCACTCACAACAATATTGAAATATCTATTTAATTATGAAATTAAAATATACCGGAATATTGCCTACCGTCTAACAGCACGCACGGTCAACTGGTCAGCTGGATCGCGCGGCATTGTGGCACGCACGGTCAGCGCCGCCGGGGCTTGGACGACGAGCGCCGGCGGCGGCGGCTGATGCAGCAAGCCGTACGTACTTGCGCGGATACGGTGTCTGGTGGGGCACACCGCAGATGGCATGAGACAAGTACACGTGCTTGGATTTGGCATCCAACGACGGGTCATCCGGGCACCGCACGCACGTCGAGTTGCTTGATTTGCTTCGCTGCTCTGCTGGATTGGTATGTAGTCATGTGTACAAACTGGAGCGACGCCGACGGTGCTGTTAAGATTAATTAGAGATAATTAATTAGTGATCAATAGATAGATATAGTTAATTAGTGGTAGGATTAGTATTAGTCAAAAGGTATCGTACAAGACAAGAAAACCTCTACCGAAGAGGTATCGTCACCATCAAGTTTAACAACTGCTCCTGGCAGTTCCCAGAACATACACCGAAGGGGCACCGTGTCTTACCGCAGAGGCAAGACACCTTTTCATCTAGCCCCTTAGGCTTGTATATATTTGTAACTACTGTTCAACAATCAATACAATTCAATCATTCTTTCACATTCATTCGTAACACGTTATCAGCACTTTGCCCAACCACCGAGCACAGACAGAGAAGGAAACCGCTGGTGGAGAGGGAACTCGCCGGAAGATCGTCGGAGAACTCACCAGAGTAAGCCTCCACCATGGCTTCGGTTCCTTCTTCACCTTCCATGAACGCGATGGTAGACACCATCACGAACGCGATGGAGAACATGTTCACAAACCGCAATGTCGCTGGCCCTCCACGCTATGTCATCCAGAGCACCGTCCGTCGGGCTCTCCGTGACATCGACGCCGGTCGCGCCCCCCTGCGTCGCTTCAACGGCGTCCGTACGGTCGCCGGAGCCCGACGCTCCTCGCCGCGCCTCATCCAGTACGCCCCGAGCGTCTGCCCGAGGCACATCAGCGCCGCCACGTTCGCTCGGCGCATTAATGGAGCCCCACCGACTCCAATGCCGCAGCCACCGATGTCGTCGCCGAACGTCTTCTCGCTGCCGACGCCGTCTTCAACCGTACCACCGGCAGTTGCTGCCCACTGGAACGGCAGCGCCGCCGGAGCAAGAGGTTGGCCACCGGGCTTCGCCTACGACCTCGACACCGCCCTTCCTCGCGCATCGACTGCAACTCCTCCTCTGCGCTCCTACGGCAACGTCACCGCTGCCGCCCCTCGCCCAATCGGCTCCGGGCGCCCTTCTTCCTCGGTTGAGGGGAAGGACGCTCCCCTTCACTGATTCGTCGGCGTGGGACCGGCCGGGGCGCGCTCAGCAATCCTCTTCAAGGGGACGGCCGAGGCGCATCCTGGCCGGCGGACCCCCATGGCCTGCTCCCCGGGGCCATGGATCAGCGGAAGCGGGGACAGGAGCGCGAGGACGGCGACCGGCGCGGCATCCACGGCAAGCCGGAGGGCGGCGGCCGGCGCGGACTCCACGACGAGTCGGAGGACGGCGGCCGGCGCGGTCCCTCGTGGCGACGGCGAGGCGCTCGCGCGGTTGACGGCGGCCGACGCCGGCGCTTGGCCTAACATCGGGCGACGCCGGCACTTGGTCGACGGCGGGCGACGCAGGCGCACGGCGGGCGTGGCAGGCGGGGTGCGGCGGCGGCGGGCGTGGCAGGCGGGTGCGGCGGCGGCGGCCTGGAGCTGGGGGCGGTTAGGGTGAAACCCTAACCGCTGCCCCTTTATAGCAGGCCGGCGGGCCGGTTCGGGCCGCGCCCGCGCTGCTGGGCCGCAACACAGTTGGGCCGCGGCCAGCGCTGGGCCGGCCGGACCGCCCCCTCCTCCTTTCTATTTATTTTTTTTTCTTTTTTCTTTATCAGTTTCATTTTTTTTTAGTTTTAGTTCCTAATTTCCTGCATAAGTTTGAATAATTGGTACAATTTAATTTATGCTATCAGTGACTTTGTAATATTATATATTTGTGCCTGCATATTATGTTGTAACCGTGAATAATATATTTGTGGTTTGTAATTCTTTCTCAAGTTTTTCATTTGTCTCAAACTATTATTCATTTGTGTTGCAATCTTTCATTTTGTGCAAACTAAAATATTATATTTGTAATTTAAATTTTCTGTTTAAAATATATTGCTGTACTTAAACCTTATCCAGCGATATGTTTGTTGCAAATATAATTCTAATAATAGTATATAGATTTGTATATACCTTACAAACCACAAGTTATATCACATGGACATCAAAAGAATTGTTTTTACTTTCAATTGATTTATGTTATAATTTAGTACTTTATTATTACAACAGTCCTGAACTATATAAAATCCTATACATATAATGATTACTCGATAATCACCCGTATAGGAATATGACTACCACTAGAGAATTTGAGGAACTCACTCTAGATGGAAGTAATTACCCAACTTGGGCCTCTGATATAAAGATTGCACTTGCGGCTAGGAAAATTTCCTCAACTATACAAGAACCTCAACAAGGGGTTGTTGTAACTGATCACCAGAATTATTCTGCTCTGGCATTGTTGCGCTTTTATATTCATAAAGATTTAAAAGCCGAATACGTTATGGTTGAGAATGCCCGGGAATTATGGGTTGCTCTCAAAGAACGTTATGATCAGCAAAAAGAACTTATTTGGCCCGAGGCCAACCACGAATGGAATCATCTACGCTTACAAGATTTCAAAACCGTGGCTGATTATAATCACGCTGTTCATAGAATCTGCTCTCGTTTAAAATTTTGTGAGAAAGAGCCTACTGATGCTGACAAAATAGAGAAGACCCTCTCTACTATGCACCCTTCTGATAGGGTTATTCAGCAACAATATAGGGCTCATGGATATACAGTTTATTCCAAGCTTATACATACATTATCTCAAGCCGAAAAACATGATGAACTTCTTATGAAGAACCATCAAAAACATCCTGTTGGATCGGCACCTCTCCCTGAGGTTCATAATGTACAGAAAAGCAATAGGAATAAACAGAAGTTCCAACGACGAGATCCACGGAACAAGTTTAACAAGCGCAAATTCAACAAAGGCAACAAGCCTCACTTCGATAATAAGAAGAAAGACAATGCAAAACCCAAGAATGACAAAAAGTGTCATCGATGCGGGGATTATTCACATTTTGCTAAGACTTGCAAGACCCCTAAGCACTTGGTTGCATTATATCAGAAGTCATTAAAAGAGACCAAACCAGCAGAAGAGAAAAGATATGAAACCCATTTCAATCTTGTCTCTGAGGATAAAGAAGTGGGTTGTTCTCGGGAAGCCCCGATTAAAAGAAACAACACCACCACTAAGGATCTCCCATCGACAGATAATATGCTCATAGACTTTGAATCTGGAGACATATTTGGAGATCTAGAGTAGTTTGGTCCAGACTTGACAATTTGTGTTGTAATAATAATAGTAGCTATATTATAACAATCTTGTACCCTTTTGTTTGTATATAAATAAATCATCTATTTATTTTTGTAATTCTTTTATATACAATATTTATATACCCTTGCTCTTTTGTTATATAATCATTATATATTTATTTCCCTTCTATTACATGACACATAGATGTCGATAACAAACAATCCATCGGAGGAAGAATTATGCCTTGTGGATTCTTGCACCACAAATTCTATACTTAGAGAAATTAAATATTTCCAAACCCTTAAGAAAAAGGAAGGAAATATTATGACCATAAATGGTAAAGACACTGTGATAGTTGGTTCTGGACGAGCTACTATTACATTGCCTATGGGTACACAAATAACGATAGAGGATGCCTTACTGTATCCTAATTCTACCCGTACCCTTCTAAGTTTTAGAGATATCCGTAAGAATGGCCTACATGCAGAAACACATGTAGATAGTAATAAGGAATACCTCCTATTGACCAAACTTACGGGCTATGGCAAACAAATATGTGAAAAATTCTCTTCACTCCAAACTGGATTGTACTATACATTTATTAAAACTGTTCCACATGTTACTTATAAAATAATTTTCCAAGATGTCGATACATTCCGAAATTGGCATGATCGACTTGGACATCCAGGAATAGGGATGATGAGGAAAATTATAAACAATTCAATAGGTCATGACATGGCAAAAGCTAAATTTCCCCAGAATAAAGATTTTTGTTGCACTGCTTGTGCTACTGGGAAATTAATTGTAAGACCATCCTATCTTAAAATCCGAGCAGAACCACTAAAATTCCTTGAACGAATTCAAGGAGATATTTGTGGTCCGATTCAGCCTTCATCGGGACCATTTAGATATTTTATGGTTTTGATTGACGCATCTACTAGATGGTCTCATGTGTCTTTGTTATCGACACGTAACCATGCCTTTGCCAAAATTATGGCTCAGGTCATAAAATTAAAGGCGCAATATCCTGAACATAGGATACAATCTATTCGTATGGATAATGCTGCAGAATTCTCATCCCGTGCATTTAACGATTATTGTATGGCATTGGGAATTCAAGTTACGCATTCAGTTCCTTATGTCCATACTCAAAATGGATTGGCTGAATCACTGATTAAACGGATCAAGCTTGTAGCAAGACCTTTACTCATGAATTGTCAATTGCCTACATCGTGTTGGGGTCATGCAGTTCTGCACGCTGCAGACTTAATCCAACTACGACCAACTGCATATCATGACACTTCCCCCTTACATTTAGTACATGGGAATCCTCCTAATATTTCCCATTTGCGTAAATTTGGGTGCGCTGTATACGTACCCATCTCACCACCTAAGCGAACATCAATGGGTCCACACAGGAAAATGGGGATCTATATTGGATATTCCTCTCCGTCAATCATAAAGTACTTAGAACCCTTGACAGGGGATCTTTTTACTGCCCGGTTCGCTGATTGCATATTTAATGAGGATCATTTCCCGGCATTAGGGGGAGAATCGTACCAAAATAAATGCCAGGAAATTGAATGGAATGCTGAAGGCATTTCATTTCAAGATCCACGTACTACTGAGACTGAACAACAGGTTCAGAGAATTATTGACTTGCAAAATATTGCAAATAATCTGCCAGACGCTTTTACAGATTATAGTGGTGTCACGAAGTCTTATCATCCTGCAAGGAATGTGCCTGAAAGAGTGGAGGTACCAAAGAAAACCACTCAACCCCCGATTAATAATAAGAGGGGGAGAAGCACTTCTAAGAAGCAAGATAAGTCTGCCAATAAGCAGAAGAAGACAACAAAATCAAATACAAATTTGGTTAATGGACACCCGAAGGACATTGTATGTCCTGTGGATAGTTATAATCCACACTCTAGCTCAGTTATGCGCATAAATACTGGAGCTAATACATCGGAACTTCTTGGATCCATCATTGAAGGAAATAATGATGAATCTTTAAGAATTGAAGAAATAGCTATCAATTTTGTTGAGACTGGAGAATCTTATGATCGTAAGTCCATAGTAGTCGACTCTTATTTCTCTGAAGAAATTGCAAATGTCTTTCACACTGATTTGGATCCCAAGTCTATGGCTGAGTGCAAAAAGCGCTCGGACTGGGATAAGTGGAAAGAAGCAATTGAAGTAGAGATTGCCTCGCTAAATAAAAGAAAGGTATTTTCGGCAGTTAGGCCAACACCTCCCGGTATCCTACCTGTGGGATATAAATGGGTTTTCGTTCGTAAGAGAAACGAAAACAACGAAGTGGTGAGGTATAAAGCGAGGCTAGTGGCACAAGGTTTTACGCAAAGACCTGGCGTTGATTTCAACGAAACATACTCTCCGGTCATGAATGGAATAACATTCCGATATTTAATCTCATTGGCAGTACAAAACCGTCTATCTATGCAGTTGATGGACGTAGTGACAGCTTATTTATACGGGTCACTGGATTCTGATATATACATGAAGGTTCCTGATGGAATCCGTATACCAGATAATAAGGCAAATCGTAACATGTATTGCATCAAGTTGCAGAAGTCATTATATGGCTTAAAACAGTCAGGCCGAATGTGGTACAATCGGTTAAGTGAATTCCTTAGGTTGAAGGGATACACAAACAATGATGACTGTCCTTGCGTCTTCATTAAACGGTCCTCGATAGGATTTTGTATCATATCGGTATATGTCGATGATCTTAATATCATTGGCAGCGAAACCGATATTAATGAAGCTCGTCATCATTTAAAGACGGAGTTTGAGATGAAGGACTTGGGTAAAACGAAGTATTGCTTAGGTTTACAACTTGAGCATTTACCCAATGGTATATTCGTATACCAATCTGCCTATATTGATAAAATATTGAAGAAATTCAATATGGACAAGGCATATCCTATAAAGACTCCCATGGTAGTAAGATCCTTAGATATTGAGAAGGATCCTTTTAGACCACGGGGAAAAGATGAAGAGGTATTAGGACCACAAGTCCCATACCTGAGTGCGATTGGAGCACTTATGTATCTTGCTAACAATACCCGGCCGGATATTGAATTTGCAGTAAATTTATTAGCAAGACATAGTGCTGCACCTACCAAACGTCATTGGGTAGGAGTTAAATCAATTTTCAGATACCTCAATGGCACTAGAGATCTTGGATTATTCTACAGTAGAAGTCAAAATCCTAATCTTATAGGATATACAGATGCCGGTTATTTATCAGATCCCCACAATGGCAGATCACAAACAGGCTTTGTATTCATGCAAGGTAGCACAGCAATATCTTGGAAGTCTACAAAGCAGACTTTAGTATCTACATCAACCAATCATTCTGAAATAATAGCATTATACGAGGCATCACGCGAATGCGTATGGCTCCGCAGAATGATAAACCACATAATACAATCTTGTGGTATTGGAACGGTTGATACACCGACAATTATCTTTGAAGATAATTCAGCATGTGTTACTCAGATGGAGTCAGGTTATATAAAGAGTAATATGACTAAGCATATTATTCCTAAACTATTCTACCCCCATGAACTCCAAAAGAATGGAGAAATAGAAATCTTGCAAACTAAGTCTTGTGATAATTTAGCTGATCTATTTACAAAGTCTCTACCATATTCATCATTTTCTAAATGCGTTAAAGGAATTGGTATGAGAAGACTTAGAGATTTGCAAAAATCAGGGGGAGAATCTCATTAAGATATAACCTACATAAGCATCACATTACACTCTTTTCTTTATATGAGTTTTACTCTTAAAGAGCTTCCTCACATAAAGTTTTTAATGAGATAATGTTAACACATGATAATTGTCATATTATCTATTTTTCCTCACAGAGGTTTTTCAAGGATAATATATGACATATTGATCTTTGATCAAAGTGTCTTTAGACTAAGTCTTTAATATTACATAAAGGGTCTACAGACATTGTGAATTATATATATCATGGGATTTTCTCCTTATTTTTCCCACTGGGTTTTTAGGAGTTTTACCAGATATATCGATATACTTTGGTTTTTCCCACAGGGTTTTCCAAAGCTTTCAAGACTACGATTGACAATCCAATATCAAAGATTCTACAAGATTAAATGGTGCCTTCGCAAGATCTATTGATCAAGGGGGAGTGTTAAGATTAATTAGAGATAATTAATTAGTGATCAATAGATAGATATAGTTAATTAGTGGTAGGATTAGTATTAGTCAAAAGGTATCGTACAAGACAAGAAAACCTCTACCGAAGAGGTATCGTCACCATCAAGTTTAACAACTGCTCCTGGCAGTTCCCAGAACATACACCGAAGGGGCACCGTGTCTTACCGCAGAGGCAAGACACCTTTTCATCTAGCCCCTTGGGCTTGTATATATTTGTAACTACTGTTCAACAATCAATACAACAGTAGTAGCCAAAAGGATACCGCATGAAGCTTCGTTCTGGAAGCGGCGTTTCGGAGAGCCTGTGCCGGTGCGGAGGTGTTGGTGGCGGGATTTAATTGGTTGCACAAATTTCAAGAATAAGTGATTAGTTATATTCAAATGTTAATATCTTTTTGATAATTTAACTATAAATTAGAATCCGATTGTATATTAATATTCGTTGTAATTAAATCTACGAAATAAGATATCACTTGATCATATTTTGTTACAAAATAAAAATAACATGTAAATTCATGTATCATGGTTTGCATTCACCTATGTCAAATTTTGATGATAATCAAGTCATGAGCATGATCAAATCATGAGTAAAGTTATATTTGGATTATAGTCTTACCAAATTGTGTCAAATTTATCAAACTTATTAGTATAAAACGTGAAATTTAAATGCTATTTTTATTTTGTGATGAAATATGTTATTTTCATTTTGTGACGAAACATGGTCAAGTGATATCTTGTTTCGTAGATTTAATTGTAAGAAATATTAATATGCAATCGGATTCTAATTTAGTTAAATCATTAAAAAGATATTAATCAATTGTTTTTGAATCCGTGCACTCAATCTTCAGTCTCCCGCATGACCTCCGCCGCGGAACACCTGGGCCAAAGTGAATTTCCCCTTCGTTCTCTGTTGATCGAGATGATCGTGGGTACTACATCGCGCGCGTCGGCAGAGGCCAGATGCCATGCATGGTTCATGGACCATGGTCCTCCCCCGAGGACCTCCTCCAGTCCTACGATCAGATCGATAAGCGAGCGAACGAGGAAGAACGTGACGACGCCACGGCGCGGCCACATCGCGTGGGCCTGCTGCGTGGTGCGACTAGCTAGCGCAATCAGAGACGACGACGGGGCCGAGGGCACGCCATGTGACGGGGGAGATCGATCCTCGGGCGACAAATCACCCGCACCTTTTTCTGTGTGTTTCCCTGCTGACGACGCCCCACCCCTCGCCGACCGGACCACGCCACGCATGCATGCGCGGCCACGCCTCCGCCGCGCCGCGAGGCTCATGTCACGTGGCGGATCTCGGTCCCCGCCGCCGCGCCGGCCAGCCGGCCCGGCCTTCTGTCATCCGCCCACGCCTCTCTGGCTCGTGGCTACCAACCACCATTCTTCTTCTTCTTCACTCGGCCGATCAACGCTGTCTAACGAGCCACCTCGCCGCTTCCTCCTCCAATCGTAGGTAGCTTCGTTCCTCAATCTGACACCCAGTTAAGGCCATGCTCCATGCGTGCGGTTTCTGTACGAGGAGATCAACTCCAATCCGTCGACCGAGCAAAGCAAGCCTCGCGACGGGTCAAGTGCTGCGATTGGCAACAGTTCAATTAGGTCGTGTTTGGTTCGTGAGGTGAAATTTTTAGGTCTTCTTGCAAGGTCTATTAAGAGTATTGAACGTAGACTAGTTAAAAAATAATTACACGAACCGGAAATTGCGAGACGAGTCCATTAAGGCTCCGTTTAGTTCCGTGAAATTTTGGTGAAAGTGATGAAATTTTTGCATTGGGAAGCGTGTTCTGTGAAATTTTGGGAACGGTCTGCAATGCGAAATTTTTGGAGACTTTTGGAGAACTAAACAGGGTCTAAGTCTAATTAATTCATCATTAGAGATTGGTCAGTAGCACGACATCGTCTAATCATGGCATAATTAGGCTCGTTAGATTCATCTCGAAAATTAAAATATAAGTTGTGAAATGAATTTTGTCATTAACCTACATTTAATACTTTTAATTAGTATCCAAAAATTTAATACTTTTAATTAGTATCTAAAAATTAATGTGACAGGTAGTCGGTGAAATTTAGTGTCCGGATACTTTTAATTAGGCAGGTTTGGCCGTCAGAAATTTTGCTGGACAAATCTGAGCAGCTGGTTCACTGGTCTGACGAGACGCGTAGTTAATGATCAGTGGACAACACAGATGCAGGGAAGGTCGGATCAGTGAGCGAGAAGATGCAGAACGCCGAAACTGACCTTTAGTTATGTTCTTTTCTTTTAAAAAATAGTGAATAGCATTATTCATTTATCGCATTCATCATCTTGTCTCATAAGAAATATTATTTCTACACTACTTATTTATAATTTCACTATTTCTTTTTACCGAACAGAACATGTTCAGACTTCGAAGCTGTTCGGCTTATCTAGGCTTGACTTATCTCGGTTTGTTTGAGCTTATCTTCCCTCACACCATACTATTCATTCTACCAGCTGAGTACTATTCATTCTACCAGCCGAACAGCCTGTTCATGACTGATGCCACGTCGGACTGGGCTGACAGTTCGTAGAGGCAGAGAGATTTGGCCGTGACGGCGCGAGAACCGGTCGTCGCTTGCCTCGCTGGCATGTCACCTGGCCACGCACGCAGCGGCGGCAACGCTGGCGCACGAACAAAACTGGTAACTGGTGACCCGTTGCGAGACGCCGGTGTCACAATCCTACTGGTCTGCCCCGGTAACCATCATGGTTAATGCAATTGTAGCATGGATCGGCTGGACACTCTTCTCTGCTGCGTGCTGCTTCGACTGAATTCTGACCGAGGGTGATGGTGAAGCCTGCTGAACGTGACACGGATACTAGTCTCCCACACTGGATCGTCGTCAGCGAAATGTTCAGCAGCAGTACGTAGGAAATGCTCACCAACAGTTGGAGACAGCGCACACCAAATGTATATTGTTTCTTCGTTCTCCATTTTTAGTCCGCTGCAAGGTTATGGGAGGACGTATCATTCGCATAAACATAGAACACATGAAAGCACTAATAAATGCATACGCATTTAATCTCTCTTCTGGTCATAAATAAGAATTGTTTTGGACATCGACATGGTCTCAAAATACTCCGCAATTGAATTTCAGTGGTCTTCTGATTTTAGATTTGATCAATTTTTTTCTTTTTGTGAAAGTATTTTTCTAGGACAAAATATACATGTGTGATTCTTAGATATCCAAAACATAGAATCACTTCTAGTTATATGCAGCATATGTTTGGGAAAGCTCGATGCTCTAGGAGCTTTGTCAAACAAGTTCTCAATTTTTTTTTAGAATACGCAGCAGAGCTGCATATCATTGTATTAAGAAAAATAGATTTTTTTTTACAATGTGGACCTTTAAGTCCCCAAGTTTTAGGGGTGCAAATTGGTGAGAATTAGGTGCACCTCCAAACCTTTTTAGATCAAGTATTTCTACTATTTCTTCAAATTTTTTGAAAAATAATACAAATATTTGAACTAAAGAGGTTTAGAGGTGTACCTAAAGGTTACCCCTTTGCACCTTTACCAAGTTTTACCAGTCAAAAACAAAATGTAAGTGTTTTGCCTAGAAGAGATTGTTTTCCTCAAGTTTTGCCCGTCAAAAAAGAGCAGATAAATACTGCACTAGTGTGTGTCCTATAAAAACCTCTATGTTAAACTCGGTCCTATATCAAGTTTTCTTTTGGGTTTGTATTTTAAGCCTTCGTTCAAAAAAGAACCAATATTGTAAGTGCTAAAGGAAAACAATTTCGCGTTTGCTCGAAAACCCAATAGTTGATTTTTCTTCCTAAATTGTACGGAGTTAGTAGATAGGGTTTTTTTTTAATGTCAAGTAGCTAGGATTTACCAACAGTATTTTTTCATAAATAAAAGTAAACTTTGAATTAAGGACTAGCCTAGCCTAGCCTAGATGAGATTGTCATCCGCGGTTTCGGAACTTCCGGCCTTCTACAATCTTGTCTAGGCTAGGCCAGGTCTAACGAAATAAATGATATTGTACAGCTACTAGGTTCTTTTCATTCAAATAAATTCATATATGATTGATGAGATAGGAAAGTGTAAAAGCAAAAGACAGAATGATAGCTGTTGACACTCAAAATTGGCAAAAGCCGACTCAGGCCAGGCAGGCCGGTCAGACCGGGTCCCCAGGGCGGTCTGACCGAGGTGCGCTGTAGCCGGTCTGGAACAAAGGGGCCAGGCGGTCTAACCGCCTCCCAGGGGCGGTCTAACCGGGTTACCCCGATTTCGGGTAGAATTAGGAGTTTAGTTTGATTCCGAGTTGTAAAGCGTTGTTTGCAGGGCAAGTCCTCCCACCCTATAAATATAAAGGGTCGTGGTCGATTGAGAGCTATCATCCAATCGTCATTATCAATTTTAATTTATTTTCTCCAAACCCTAACTTTTCCAACCCCCATTACTCTCCTCCTTCGTCTCCACGGCGGTTGAGGGAGTTCTGAGTGGCCTGCCGATCTCAGGACAACCCTAGGCGCACTGTTCCCGACGGGGTCCCTCCCGGAGCTGCGAATCTAGGTTTTTCGGCGTTCCTCCTGTCCAAGGTGGTTAGACCGCCCCCCCCCAGGCGGTTAGACCGGCCCGTGCTGGGTGGTTCGGCGAGGTGATTTCCGACGACCGCGCGATCTAGCGCACTCGTGTGTTCGACCATAAAAAGCGTCAACACACTTTTGGCGACTCCGCTGGGGACAGATCTGGTTTTCGCAACCGATCTTTCGATTTTTGCATGGGATCACAATGCGATCTTGACAAGAACAACGTGATCATGGTGAATATCGAGGAACTCAGCGAGGAAGACCAGAGGAAGTACACGGAGCTGCAAGAGTACATCAAGCAGCAATTTCTTTCTGGCGCCAAGAAGGATCGTTCAGGCAAGGTGACATTCACTCAAGATTTCGAGTTGCCGGCGATCAAGCTGAACAAAGACAAGGTTGAGGTAATTCCCACTGTAAGTCAGACACCAACACCTCCTACTGATCTAGTTACGCAATTATCTGCTATTACTGATAGATTTGAACGTGCGTTTAACGATCAGAGTAGTTTGGTTGCTAGTGTTGTTACTCGCCTTGAAAAAATAGAGGGTAAGCGTGTTATTAATATATCTGATGATGGCATCCCTCAAGTAGATTCACAAGGGGTTCTGCATCAAGCCACGTCGGCAGCACTAGAAACTTCACCTAAAGTTCCTATGTATGGTATGCCGACGGGGTTTTATCCGGGACAGTCACCATTACCCAAGCCGACCCCGGTTAGACCGCCCCCCAGGCCGGTTCAACCGCCCTGTCTGGCCAGATGGTTATGGTCCCGGATCAGCCGTTGCCTTTGTCGGTTGTGCCTAGTACATTGGTTCAGAGTCAGAATAATTCTTATGGTACTGTTCCACCAATGTATAGCACAGTAGCTCACACATCGCCACCTATTCCTAACGTTGCTCCTTCTTATGGTGTGCCTAATGATGTGTTTACCGACTTGCATCGCATGCAAAATCCTAATCAACCCCCTGTGAGTAACTTAAGAACAGCTGCAATGCAATCTCAGTTAGCTGCTAGGAATGAATTGGCTCAATTTAAGGAAGAGATAGCTAACATGATGAAAAACAAGCTTGGCGTTGATATGGGTAATACTAAGGTTTATCAAAAACCATATAGGGCTGATTTTGATTATTTGGCTTTTCCCCCTGGTTGGCGTATGCCCGACTTTGTTAAATTTAGTGGTGATGATAACCGTACAACCTGGGAACATATTAGCCAATATACTGCTCAACTAGTGAAGCCGGTACCTTTAATTCTTTAAAGGTTCGTTTATTTTCATTGTCTTTGACTGGTACCGCTTTTGCTAGGTTTTCTTCGTTAGCTCCCAACTCTATTGATTCTTGGGATCAATTAGAGCAAAAGTTTCATGACCACTTCTTTAGTGGGAGTTACCAATTAAAATTGACAGATTTAACATCGGTTAGGCAAAGTAAAGAGGAGTCGGTTTCCGATTACCTTAAACGCTTTAAAGAAGTTAAAAACCGTTGTTTTAATTTGTCTCTTACTGATTCTGACCTTGCTGATCTTGCTGCTAGAGGGTTAAGACCTGCTATTAGAGATAGATTAGAAGGTGTAGAATTTCATACGCTTGCTAACGTGCTTGTTAGAGGTATGGCACAAGAATTAAAACTAAATAAGGAAAAATAACACTCTAAGCCTCGTCGGTCTAATGTGCATATGATTGAATATGATTCTGATAGTTCAGACGACGAGAACGAAGTGTATGTTGCTGAATTTGTGTGGCCTTCAAAGTCTAAAGCTAGTTCTTGTGCATCTCTTAAGCCGGCTACTAAAGGTCGGCAAGAAGAGCTAAAATTTACTTTTGATGTTTCTAAATGCGATCGTATCTTTGATGAATTACTTAAGCTTGGAAACATTAAAATTTCTCATACTATGCCTCCACTTGATGAAATTAAATGACGTGCATATTGTAAGTTTCATAATTCTTATTCTCATGCCACTAACGATTGCAATGTGTTTCGTCGTCAGATTCAATCGGCCATTAACGAAGGTCGTTTGATGCTTCATGAGATGCAAGTGGATAAGCAACCTTTTCCCGTCAACACCATGGAGTTGCAGCAGCCCAAGGTCTTGGTTCGGCCGCATCAAGCCGAAGCTACTAAGGGCAAGAACGTGATGGTCGGGGAAGCTAAGCCTGATTTGAGGGGAAAAGAGTTGACAAGAGAAGTGGCATATGAGAAGACCCCTGATGGCAGAGAGACTTTCAAGATCACTGTCAAAGCTTCTGGACATGGGGGGCAAGGATCGTCCACGCCGTCTGGTCAGCAAACAACTGAGCCTGTCCTGGACAGGGCAGTTAGACCGGGGGTACAGGGCGGTCAGACCGCCCCTGCACATGGCCGCCCAAAGATGCTTATTCCGAAGCGGCCGGAGATTGGAAACTGGAAGCTCAACGTGGCAAAGAATCAGGGAAGTATCCCAAAGCCAAAGGTCACATTTGATATGCTATTTGACAAGTACTCCAAACAGAAGGCCGTTACAAGTGATCGGTCGGTAAAAAAAAGGATGAGATCACCTCCACATCAAGAGAGGCCGTCGTCACCTCCCAGAGCAGCTATCAGATTCAGAGGTGAATCATCTCAGAGGCAACACCTTACTCCAGATTGGGCTCCTTCAAGTTCAAATTTGCCTCGTCCGATCTATGATGACAATGGGGTAATGTGGGTGCCATGTCAGCAATCCTTCCATCCTGGATGGGGAGGACCAAGGAGATCAGCACTGGATCGAATTTCAAGTCATACACGAGATCGCTGGACTCCACGACAAACCAGGCAGGGTCATCAGGCTGACCCAGTTAGACCGCCCCCTACAGGCGGTCAGACCGCCCTGCCCAGGAAAGCGCAACTTCCTCCAAAAAAGGTGTACAAGCCCAAGATCAGAGAGGAGGAGGTTTAGAAGATGGACATCGACCCAGAGAGGACTACAGGTCTTGATATCATTCAGATTGGGACGATGGACGTTCCTATTGAGAAAAGTGGCAAAGGGCCGGTTGTGCTAAACAATCAGGTTGTGACACCTACTAAAAAGGATCTGTCTCTGCAAATGATCATGAGGCCAGCGGAAGCAAGTCTCGTCCAGAGTACTTCTTGCCAAGGTGGTGCCCTCCCGGTCTGACTCATACTCAAAGGCGAAAGCTTCAACGACTAAGGCTACGTGAGAAAAGGGAGAAGGAACTGGAGAAGCAGAGGGACGAGGATTTCAACAGATACAGGCCCATGATGCCACAGGGGAAGGAGTGGAGAGTCAAAACGGCACCCCAGACAGAGGCGGTCAAACCGCCAGGAGGAGCGGTTCAACCGCCTGAGGCGGTTAGACCCGGTGACCAGGCGGTCAGACCGGGTTCTCCAGAAACGCTACCCAGTTTCGCCTCTTCAGTCCCCATGGCTTGTGATGATAAGGTATCGTCAGTCCCTACTCCAGAGGACGACGAGGAGCTTGTGGATTACAATTCTTCTCCAGAGCGGATGAACCTTGAAGTTAATGTGGTTCATTTGTTTGTTGATGGTTCGGTGCCTACGGAGGAGGACTTCGCTCATCTTGACTTTGGGCCTAAAGATGCTATATTTCAGAAGCCCAAAGACACTGATAATCATCTGAAGGCTTTGTACATGAAGGGTCACATCAATGGGAAGCCTATCTCTCGAATGCTAGTGGATGGAGGTGCAATTGTCAACTTGATGCCGTACTCTCTGTTCAAGAAGCTTGGAGGTTCAGATGAGGAACTGATCAAGACCAACATGACCGTCAGCGGAGTTGGAGGAGGCGAGCCGATAGGAGCTAAAGGCGTGATCTCCATGGAGCTCACTATTGGGAGCAAGACGCTCGCCACGGCTTTCTTCGTCGCTGAGACACAAGGTAACTTCAGTCTTATCCTTGGTCGTGATTGGATTCATGCGAATAAATGTGTTCCTTCTACCTTGCACCAAATTTTAATACAATGGGTAGATGATGAGGTAGAAGTAGTGCATGGTGATAGTTCTGCTTGTGTAGCTGTAGCTGATAGTCATTCTATAGGTGTGCATGATGATGTAAAATGTCTATCTGGCTTAGATTTGTCTAATTATGAGTTTGTAAGCTGTTCCAATGATGGCTTCATCCCTGCTGTCATAAAGCCATTTGATAATCGGCTAAATCACTTTATGTAACTCAATGAGTTCAACGAAAGAGTGGTTGCAGCAGAGGATTGACCACTATCGGGTGCATAAGACCGATACGTGTGAAGCTATTGAGGATCTTGATGATTTGGGCAAGTTAGGACAAGTGTTTACGTCGGCTGATCCTCTTGAGGAGGTAGATATTGGTAATGACACTATACCTAGGCCGACATTTGTAAACAAGAATCTTGATCCTACATTTAAGCTTGAATTAATAAAGTTGTTAAAGGAGTATGTCGACTGCTTTGCTTGGAATTATAATGAGATGCCTGGTTTAAGTCGTGATTTAGTAGAACATCATTTGCCTATTAAACCTGGTTTTAAGCCTTATAAACAGCCTCGTAGGAATTTTAATCCTGATATTTATGACCGAGTGAAAGAAGAAATCAATCGGTTGCTTGATGCTAAGTTTATTAGGCCTTGTCGATATGCTGATTGGATCTCTAATATTGTGCCTGTTGAGAAAAAAGGAACAAAGAAACTTCGTGTTTGCATTGATTTTAGAGATCTTAATAAAGCAACTCCTAAAGATGAATATCCTATGCCTATAGCTGATTTTCTTGTTAATTCTACATCTGGACATAGAGTGCTTAGCTTTCTTGATGGTAATGCTGGTTACAATAAAATCTTTATGGCTGAAGAGGATATCTCCAAAACGGCTTTCATATGTCCAGGATTTGTAGGCTTGTTTGAGTGGATAGTCATGACTTTTGGTTTGAAAAATGCTGGTGCTACCTATCAAAGGGCTATGAACTTGATTTTTCATGACTTACTTGGTATTATCGTAGAAGTCTATATTGATGATATTATTGTTAAATCGGCTGGTTTAGATTCTCATTTAGCTGATTTGAGACTTGCATTTGAAAAAATACGTCGGTATAGTCTAAAGATGAATCCACTCAAATGTGCCTTTGGAGTGTCGGCTGGCAAGTTTTTGGGTTTCATTGTGCATGAGAAAGGAGTGGAGATTGATCCTAAAAAGATTGAGTCGATTAAAAAGGTTCAAGCTCCTACTTGTAAAAAAGAGTTGCAGAGATTCTTGGGCAAGGTTAATTACTTGAGGCGATTCATTTGTAACTTGTCCGGGAAGGTTGATGCTTTTACTCCTTTACTTCGGTTGAAAAGTGGAGCTGAGTTCACTTGGGGGGCAAAACAACAAGAGGCTTTTGATGAGATTAAGAGTTACTTGACTTCACCGCCTGTTCTTCAAGCACCTAAGAGTGGTGTTCCATTCCGGCTTTACATTGCGGCGGAGCCAAGTGTGATTGGGGCTGTTTTGACTCAAGAGATCGATAGCAAGGAGTATGTTGTTGCTTATGAGAGCAGAAGGTTACTAGACGCCGAAACGAGGTACACCTTTATTGAAAAGCTTTGTCTATCTTTATATTATGTTTGTACCAAGTTAAGGCATTATCTATTATCTAGTACTTGTTATGTTGCATGCCAAACCGACATAATTAAATACATGTTGCAAAAACCTATTCTAAGTGGTAGAGTCGGCAAGTGGGCTTATGCTCTTGTTGAATATGATTTGCGTTGTGAATCTATTGGATCAATGAGAGGGCAAATAGTAGCCGACTTTATTGTACAACATAGAATTGATAAACAATTTCATTTAGATGTCGGTTATGTAACTTTTACTCCATGGAAATTGTATTTTGATGGATCGGCTTGTAGAAGTGGTTGTGGTGTTGGGATCATTATTATATCACCTAGTGGAGCTATTTTTGAAGCCCTGAGCTGATTGGATCATAAATGTACTAATAATCAAATTGAGTATGAAGCTCTCTTGTTTGGATTGCAAGTTTTACATGACATGGGAGTGAGACATGTAGAAGCTTATGGTGATTCATTACTGGTGGTACAGCAAGTATCTAAGGTATGCCAATGTCTAAATGGTTCTTTAAATGCTTATCTTGATAAATGTTTAGACATCATATCTTGTATGGATGAATTTGTAATCTATCATGTACCACGGGAGGAGAATCCAAAGGCTAACGCTCTGGCTCAGCAAGCATCTGGTTATAATGTCCAGAAAAGAAATGTTTAGGAACGAAAACCGATGTTTAGCGAAGCCGGGGGTTACATTCTGGAGGAGCCGGTTCAACCGCCCCCTCTGACTGGTCAGACCGGGTACCCCGGTCAGACCGCCCCCTCGGGCCGGTCAGACCGCCCCTCGGGGGGCAACCCTACTTCGGCCACCGTTTCTTCCAAAACTGTTGAGGACGAAGTGGAGGATTGGAGAACGCCTCTGATTAAATATTTGTAGGATCCTAAAAGTATAAGTGACAGAAAAGTCTGACGGTGGGCGCTTAAGTTTATTCTGGATAATGATGAGTTATATCGTCGGACGGCAGATGATTTGCTTTTAAAGTGCTTGGGTCCTGATCAAGCAAGATTGGCTATGGCAGAGGTGCATGAAGGAGTTTGTGGTACTCATCAATCGGCTCCCAAGATGAAGTGGCTCCTTAGGAGAGCTTGCTTTTATTGGCCTACTATGATAGCCGATAGTTTTAGGTACTACAAAGGATGTGAAGAGTGTCAAAAGCACAGAGATGTTCAGTTAGTGCCTGCTGCATTGATGCATCCGATTATCAAGCCTTGACCTTTCAGAGGTTGGGGATTGGATTTCATTGGCAAGATACATCCTCCGTCGACCAAAGGGCATTGCTTTGTGATTGTGGCAACTGATTATTTTACTAAGTGGACTGAAGCAATCCCTCTCAAGAACATGACACACAAGGAGGTAATTGGGTTTATTACGGAGCATATCATACATAGGTTTGGTATTCCACAAACTTTAACTACGGATCAAGGTACTTCATTTGTGGCTAAAGAGGTGCGTGATTTTGTCAATTCCTATGGTATTAAGTTGCTCAATTCATCTCCATATTATGCTCAAGCTAATGGTCAAGCCGAGTCTAGCAATAAAACTTTAGTTAAGCTCATTAAGAAAAAGATAGAAGACAATCCTAAAAGATGGCATGAAGTTTTATCTGAAGCTTTATGGGCTCATCGCATATCTAGACATGGTGCTACTAAAGTTACTCCTTTTGAGCTTGTGTATGGTCAAGAGGCCGTTTTACCCGTTGAGGTGAATCTAGGCGCATATAGACTTGCAAAGCAAAATGATCTTAATGTTGATACATATCATGCTTTGATGATGGATAACATTGATGAGGTGACCGACAAACGTTTGGAGGCTTTGGAAGCAATTGAGAAGGACAAAAGGCGAGTTGCTAGAGCATATAACAATAGGGTAAGAGCTAAGTCTTTTCAAGTAGGAGATTTGGTTTGGAAGACTATTCTACCTTTAGGATCCAAGAGCAATAAGTTTGGTAAATGGTCTCCGAGTTGGGAAGGTCCATACAAGATTGTGAGGGTTTGCTCCGGAAATTCCTATATGGTGGAATCATTGCAAGGACAGCAGCTGCCCAGGGCGCTCCATGGAAGATATTTGAAGAAGTTCTATCCAAGTGTATGGCAAGATGCTTGAAGGTTCATGGCCGGTTTCTATGAAAATCGCCCTTAGCATAAAAAATGGCCGACAACAGTTTTGTCGTCCTTAGGATTATTTTTTAGCACGCAAGCTTTACTAAAAAACAGGAGGGCATGTGTTGACACTCAAAATTGGCAAAAGCCGACTCAGGCCAGGCAGGCCGGTCAGACCGGGTCCCCAGGGCGGTCTGACCGGGGTGCGCTGTAGCTGGTCTGGCACAAAGGGGCCAGGCGGTCTAACCGCCTCCCAGGGGCGGTCTAACCGGGTTACCCCGATTTCGGGTAGAATTAGGAGTTTAGCTTGATTCCGAGTTGTAAAGCGTTGTTTGCAGCGCAAGTCCTCCCACCCTATAAATATAAAGGGTCGTGACCGATTGAGAGCTATCATCCAATCGTCATTATCAATTTTACCTTATTTTCTCCAAACCCTAACTTTTCCAACCCCCATTGCTCTCCTCCTTCGTCTCCACGGCGGTTGAGGGAGTTCTGAGTGGCCTGCCGATCTCAGGACAACCCTAGGCGCACTGTTCCCGACGGGGTCCCTCCCGGAGTAGCGAATCTAGGTTTTTCGGCGTTCCTCCTGTCCAAGGCGGTTAGACCGGCCCCCCCAGGCGGTTAGACCGGCCCGTGCTGGGTGGTTCGGCGAGGTGATTTCCGACGACCGCGCGATCTAGCGCACTCGTATGTTCGACCATAAAAAGCGTCAACAGTAGCCTTATCGCCGGTGATGCAGTCCAGCTTCAAAATCAAAAACTCTCTACAGTAAGCAGTGGCGAAGCCAGGATTTAAGTCTAGGGGGGCTCACTGTAGCAAAGGCAACATATATGCCCATAAACCAATTCATGTGTTTTCTACTGTAGCAAAAATAACTATATGTGTATATGCAACAAATAAATACATATATATGGTTTGGGTTTCAATTTCTGCCATTTAATTTACAATCATCTGTTTGAATAGCAAAACTAGCAATCTTCCATGAATATTGAACAAGTAAAATGCACATACAAATAATCAAATGCAATTAAATGAGACTAGCATCTATCATTATTAAGAAATCAGCTAATTAAAATGAGCGTGCAGCCTGCCTGCTACCTATGTGGTGCGTGCGGGAGCTCTAGTTGGGCCGGTCTGCCTACATGTCTGCTTATGTCTTGCTTGCTTGGGTGGTGGAGAAAAAGGCCTTGCCACTTGGGCTCCCAACCTGAGATAAAGCCCAGCTGGCCCAGTCGCGAGTCATCTTCAACCTCCAGTCACCTCCGACGTTACCAACCTCTCCTTCCCTTTGCATCCATGGCAGATTTTTTAAGGAGGGGTTGAGGGGGGGCTCCATGGGTTCCACGGTGGTAGGGGGGCTCGAGCCCCACCCGCCCCACCGCTAGATCCGCCGCTGACAGTAAGTAGTACAGATGCTATGTTGAACAGACGTCATGAGAATCTCGATCTTCAAGATTAAAAAAAACTCAGACCATCCACACTCGTGTTACTACATTTTCTCCTTCAAAATAGAATATTCCGTCTTAATCAGCAAGATTCTTTCCTTTATATTTACTTCTCTCGCATCCATGGTCCTTCATATCTTTTCTTCATCCCAACAACCCACACATGGGACCCACTTGTCACTCTCTCTCACTCTTTTTTTTTACCTTCCACCGATCCCCTCCCTCTCCCCACCGAGCCTCTCCTCCCGTCGCTGTGCTCGCCAGCTCGCCGGCGCCGGACCGGTCGCGCCCCCACTCCTCCGCGGCGGCCTCGAGGTGGCGGCCATGGAGGTCTCCCCACCGATCCTCTCCTCCCCGTCGTCGTGCTCGCCCACTCGCAGGCGCGGACCGGCGGCGCCTCCCACTCCTCTGCGGCGGCCTCGAGGTGGCGGCCACGGAGGTGCTGCCGCGGTGCTTCTCCCGGCGGCCGGCGCCCCTGCTCCACGCGCCTGGCCGGCGGATCGAGCGGCCCGGGGGCCAAGGCGGAGGCTGGGCAGCGAATCAACGAGACTCCGCCCTCCCCTGCTTTCCTTCGCCGTTCCCTGCTTTCTCTCGCCGGATTCGGCCTCCAGCTCCTCTTCTCTCTGGTGGCCAAGGATGTGGCGGCGCGAGGGGATCCGCAGGGTCACGGCGAGCCTCGAGCTCGGGGAGTCCCCGTCGTGCTCCGCTGGTGGCCCACCCTCCTCTGCGGAATCGAGCCCGCGCCGGCCGACGCGAGGTGGATCCGCGGTGGGCGGCGGCGGAGTAGCTTCGCCGGCGCGAGCCCCTCCTCCTTGTCGTCGGCCTCGCACGGAAGCAGAGCAGGAGGAGGGCGGGAGCGAGTCGTGTACTTGTCGGCGTGCTTTTCAGCGTAGAAGTGGAGGCCGCAGAGCGCAGCTGCGGGCGCGTGCGGAGGTCGCAGAGCTTAGCGGTGCCGGCGAGAGTCCCTTCTCCTCACTGTCGTCCAGCACTGGAGGTACCTGGGTGCCGAGGAGGAGGAGGAGGCCGCACCCTCGATTCGTCTGCCTCCTCGCGCCAGGGCTGGAGCGAGCCCGGCGTCAAGCTGTGCGAGCACGCCGGCGGCGCCGCAACCTCTCTCCCTGCCTGCCCTTCTCCGCCGCTCGATTCGGATGGGAGATGGCTCCAGCAGGCGGCCCTCCTCCCCAGCTCACGGTGGCGGACAGTGGAGCAGCACGGAGGAGCGAGGTGCACGACGGTGGAGCTACGACCATCCCCTTCTCTTTCCCCATTCCTTGTGCACGGCGGGGGCGAACGGTCGACGGTGGGCCCGTGCCACGTCGGCCTTTCGCGTTGGCCCGGGATCCCTCTAGATCTAAAGGAAAGGGGAGGCGACAGGAAATTGGCGTGACTTTTGGTGTAGGCCGCTGCAGAGCTTTTTTCTGGAAAAAGCTACGCAACAGGGATAACGTGGGCGATCCAGGCCCCCAGTGCGGGTCTCATAGCTGAGAGATTAATGAGAATCAACATTTGCTCAAGTGTTTGATGCAGACCATCGTCATCGTTAGGATCGGAGGCTATGCATGCATACTTGACTCTGTTTCTCTGATGGCTGTCCTTTCATAAGTTGACTCTGTACTTATATAGACCGCTTTAATTAGTTTCAACTTATGAAGAACAAATTCATGGCCCGGTCTGCCCCCATCGATTCTTTTCCTGATCCCTGCTCCTCCGCAGGCAAGCAAGCGGAAGCAACCAGGCACGCCATCTCGCCTTTGCTCATCCAAGCAGCAGCAAGCAAGCAAACCGGTGGTCTACATAATACAGCTCCTCCTCTCCCTATTGTTCAGGTCTTTGGTGTCTTCAAAAACTAGCACTGTAGTATGTGTTGCTAGCTAATCGAAGTAGTGGTGTGGGCATTGTTGGTCTTGTTGAACTATCAAAACATTTACAATATATCATGCATTCTACTCCCTCTGTGCCAAATTGTACACTACGGGAGAACGGAGGGTCGCCGTGCGTCAAATTTCTGCCGCACGGCGAACAATACCTCTGTCGTGAGCGGCTGCAAGCGGTGCACGGCAAAGATTATCTTTACCGTGCGCCGTACAAGAACGCATGGCAACATAATCTCTGTCGTGCGCCTGGTTGACCACGCACGGCGAACACTAAACACGTGCTGCGCACACCACCCGCCGCCTAACGACCTTACTCTTTGTCGTGCGTTGCAAGGAAGACGCACGACAAAATGGAAATTATCGCTTTGCGTCTTGTACCGGCTCACGGCAAAGCATGTCTCCTAAACCACGGACTACAGACGTAGCCAACCGCTGCCGTTAGTTTTCGCCGTGCGCCGTTACACAAGCGTACGGCAAACATATACTTTTTTTATCTCCGCACTTGTACTTAAAAAATTGAACTAGATGTGCATAAACTAATGAAGTAAAGTTTGTGGGAAAATGATATTCGTAGAAGTGACTCATTTTTATGACCTTACACATGAAATTATATGAAATTTTGAAAATCATTTTCAGAAAACATTACCAACATCGTGATATAGAATCGTGTTTAAATTATGTAAATTTCAAATGAAGCCGGAAAATCCTGAGATTTGTCAATACATCATGATATGATACATAAAATGTGTGGAAAAAAATTAGAGTGTTTCGCACATTTTGTACGGTATGATGCTTACAAACCAAACTATCCCCGAAGAAGTTTAAGAGAAGAGCTAAGACTGTGGTGATGTTTGTACGAGTAACAATGTTCAAAGTTGAGTTTGGCTTCTATACTTTTTATATAGGCCACATGCAACCTAGACAGTTAAAGTTTCATATTTTTCAGATTAATTTGACAATTTTAATGTATTAAATGTAAATATAATATTTTAATTGATATAAACTCAATTTGACCTATAAGTACATTAAACAACATAATATAGCGAGGGAAAAAATATCATTCAAGATTTTGAGGCAGTATGAGACTTTATTTTGGTTTCCAAAATAAATTCAAAAGAAATTTGAGTGCTTGCTAATATAAACTTGAGTTTGAATGAAATATTAAAATATTGAAATATTGCTAAGGTAAAGATCTATTGTTTGTCGTGCGCCTCAAGCAAAGACGCACGACAAACAGCGCATGGACCACCTGTCATGCACACGCCCCGAGACACCACCCGCACCCGCACCACCCGCACCACTCAGTCACTCACACAACACGCACTCACCACTCACACACACGCCACCATCACGCGCGTACTGCTGCTGCCGCCGCCGCGCGCGTGCCTCCCGCCTTCGCCCGCACCGGCGACCTCCCCCGGATCCAGTGACGCCCCGGCCCCCGCTACCGCCGGCTCCCTCCCCCAGATCCGGCGACACCCCGGCACCCCTGGCACCCTACCCCGGATCCGGCGACGCCGCGGCTCCCACCCCCGTCGGCAACCTCCGCCGGATCCGGTGACGCCCCGACCCACGCCACCACCGGATCCAGTCCGACGCCGCCACTGGATCTGGTCCACCGCCGCCGCCACCGCCACCGCCACCGGATCCTATACACCACCGCCACTAGCCCCGGTCCCCTGTCGCCCCTGCCCACCAAGCGCCGCCCCTGCCCCGGCCGCCGAGGAGGAGGGGGAGAAGAAGGAGGAGGAGATGGAGGAGGTCGTGGGGGAGGGGTAGGAGACGGTCGAGGGGGAGAAGGTGGAAGTGAAGGAGGGGCAGAAGAAGGAGGGAGGAGTGGAGGACGCCGAGGGTGAAGAGGAGGGGTGTGCTCTTGCACCACGTCGTCCTCCATCCGATTGCACCCGTGGTGAGTGGTTTGAGAGCCTCCCGACGATTTCAGTTTTTTAGTTACAAATTAGTGATAAATTAGTGATGTTGTATCAAATTTGTGTTGAGCTTGTGATGAATTAGTGATGTTAGATCAAATTTGTGAAGAAAATTCTTGTTGTTCGATGGATTGCCAGTTGGAATGCAACAAACACATGCAGGGATTTTTTTTGTATGACCCGTCTAGATGAAAAATGGTCGTGATTGTCCTTGTGTAGAAAAATGGCACATAGTTCTCTTGTGGATCTGTAGTTATGAATTTATTTTGTTATCTTCTAGTGTCTGTTTTAGATTTGTTTAAATCAAATTGTTGAGCAAATCATACTGATTCTTTTGTCATAGCTCTGTGTCATCGTTATACACCCCTAATAAATGTTTGATATGCTTTTGCCATGATTAGAATAGTCGAGTGATTTATCATGTGTAAATAGAGATATATTCATGTGGATAGTTTTCATGTTTGATTCTGTGAAGATTTTATACTAGTTACTCATCAATCTTATTACTAGTTATAGAAGAAGAGGCCCTCAGAGCTGAATCAGAGCACCAACTGATGGCGTTTTTCCACCGTCGCCGCCTCACGATCTTTGAGGCGTCTGAGGTCAATTTCGATGTCGCACCATTTCAAGGCATCATAGTACTTTTGAAGAGAGATTCTCCACATACCCACAGTAACCTCAATCACATGAAGGTAAGGACAACAGTACAGAAGCAGACGGGTGTGGAGCTTCCGGTACAAAATTTCTATCAGTACTTTTGTGATTATATGGTGCTAACCGGCTCATTCCAGTTAACCAATCAGATCTTGCGTACAGAGACCCTTGAAATTGGTGGACATAGCCTTGCGCTCTTACCACTGACACCCGGGTATGGTTCCACTGAAGTAATCATTGATGACACAATCCGCAACTGCTCGATGCAATCTGTAACCCCACAAATTAACGAAAGTATCCAAGCACTGAAGATTATCATATTAGGAGTGCCACCAGTCTTTTGGAGCCAGCACAACCTAGTAGGTAGAATCTTCAGGAACATACGTCAAGTTTCCAACATCGGTTTGAGGCATCAGGATCTTGCATTCAGCATTGTCACATATGCACGCCCATCATCTATACCATCACGGGCACAAGTAGGCATCCGCAGAGAAGGCCAAAGCAAAGGCGCATGACAGAGAGACCATTCCCGGAGGCTGGAATAGTCCCTTTGTCGTGCGCCATGAAGGACGCACGGCGCAGAATACCATTTCTTGCCGTGCGTTTGGGGCTCGGCGCACGACACAACCTGTGCCATCACCGTTGGTGCTAGAGCATGGCGCACGACAATCATTCTATCATTGTCGTGCGTTGTTGGGCTCGGTGCACGGCACTGGCACTACCATTGTCGTGCGTCTTCTGCCCGGCAAATGACAATGCCTCTATCATTGCCATGTGTTTTCAAGCGCAGCGCACGACAATAGGCTACTCACGGCCGTTACACCCCGTCGGCACCGTCAAGATGTTTTCCGTGAGCCTTCTCGGCGGCACATGGCAAACCCGTGGGGCCCACACCACCATCTCCGTCCCGCCTCTGTGAGCCACTTTTTTTGGTGTGAGCCGAGGAAAACAAGGTGAAAATATTGGCCGTGCGTTCCGAGGAACAGCGCAATGCAAACCCGTGGGGCCCACACCACCGTCTCCGTCCCGGGTCTGTGAGCCACTTTTTTTTGGTGTGAGCCGAGGAAAACACACGGTGAAAATATTGGTCGTGCGTTCCAAGGAACGGCGTACGACAAAGGCATGTTCGCCGTGTAAATCGTTGTCGAGCGGCCTTTGACGTGCGCCTTCCATGAAAACGCACGGCGAAACCTTCGTCGTGTGTTTTCCTGTCGTGCGTTTCCGGCGCACGGCAACCGTTCGTCCCTCCGGTAGTGGTAGGTCCTTGTAGAAAATCTAGATTCATAGTTGTTAGAATGTATCTAGACATAACAATATATCCAGATACATAACAAAAATTATGAACCTTAAAAGTAGTTACAAAGATCAAATTTCTACTTGATCACTATGATTTATGTGTTTCATGAATAAATTAAATAGCTTACAGACAGCTAAATAAACAGTCTATTATGGCAGTGTTTGGATAGGGTTGAAATTTTTTTCACCCCTATTAAATGTAATTTGGACCACTAATTAAGAGTGTTAAATACAGTCAGTTTCAAAATTACCTTCACAACCCCGGGTAAAATCGCGAGACGAACCTAATGAGGCCTTTGACCGCATGATTAGAGCATGATCAGGCCCGGCCCTAGGGGGACCGGGGCGCTCGTCCCAGGTCCAAAAAATGGATGGGCCCCCAAGTACTAGTACTTATAATATAGGTACTACGTTGGAAACTAGGAATACGCCAGGCCCAGGCTGAATCTGAGAACCGCGCGTGTCCACGTCCAGTGCCGTTCCGAGTCTTCCGACTCCGCCCGCGTCTCCCTGACTTCCGCGCACTCGCGTGACTCCAGGATCCAGGCGCACCCGCGAGGGCCTGGCGGCGGCAGCGGCAATCAACGATCAGCCATCGGGAGAGGTGCGAAATCAAATCGAAAAGAATTTTTAATGTTTCTTCTCTTGACTCCTGAATCCTGATCTGATCGCCTATAATCATCTTCCCTCGGGCAGTCAGGGTCTCATCAGTCATCACCAGTCATACCTTCCTTCATACTTGTTCGGCACCGCACTTCACTACTTCAGATCAGCAAGGTACTATAATCAAATTTATTTACTAGTTGTTTTTCACTTGATCTCAACTTTATTAAATCATAGTTATTGATTCATTCTTTAATTTTTTTAACAGTATCATGTCATCAAGAAAGTATCCATCTGGTAATGACAAAAGAAAGGCGAAAAAGCGGAGAGATGATTTGGCTGAATCATTGAGGGGGTCTCTTGATAAATTTCTTAAGAACAAAATAAGCAATTCAAGAGATCCAGATGCATTGGCGATAGTTGCTGTGGAGGAACCGGCTGATGCTAATCACGAAGATCAGGCCCATGTGGAGGATGATGTTGACATCAACATGGATGAACATAATGTGAGTGATCATGAGCATGTATTTAATTCGAATGATACAGAGCCTACTATTGTTGATGAAGATCCAGTTTCTATTGATATTTATGATCCAAGAAATTGGGATACACTTGATAACAAAGCAAGGGATATATTAGTAGAGAAGGGGCCTATAAGAGAAGAGAATCTAGAATACCCTAAGGATGCCAATGCCAGACATTTTTCCTATGCCTATTACTCTAGAAAAATGAGCAATGGAGAGGTACATGATAGAAAATGGTTAGTTTATTGCAGACACTTGGATAGAGCATTTTGCTTCTGTTGTAAGCTTTTTAGTTCAGACAAATGCAAGAGTTCATTAGGGAATGAGGGATATAGAAATTGGAAGCATATCAATGAGAGGTTAAGGGAGCATGAAGTTAGTTTGGAGCACATTAACAATATGACCTCATGGAACCAGATGAGAATTAATCTAAGTAAACAAAAAACAATTGACAAAGAGCTTCAAAGACAGATCTCAGAGGAGAAAGCACGGTTAAGGAAAGTGTTATTAAGAATAGTTGCCATTGTGAAATTTCTTGGTAAACGTAATTTGGCTTTTAGAGGATCTAATGAGCAGCTTTACAATGATCAAAATGGGAATTTTTTAGCTTGTTGTCAGATGGTTGCAGAATTTGATCCGGTAATGCGAGACCATCTTAGGCGTATTCAAAACAAAGATATTAATCATCATTATTTGAGCCACAAAATTCAGAATGAGTTGATTTGTCTGATGGCCTCTGATATTACAAATGCTATAATCAAGATTGTTAGAAGAGCCAAATATTTCTCTGTTATTCTTGATTGTACCCCTGATGTCAGTCACCAAGAACAAATGAGTTTATTAGTTCGATGTGTTAACATGGTTGATGGTAAAATTAAAATAGAGGAATACTTTCTTGGTTTCTTGAAGGTAGATGACACCTCTGGTCATGGGCTTTTCAATGTATTGGTTGATGCTATTAAGTCATTTGGTCTTGATGTTGATGACATTCGAGGACAAGGATATGATAATGGTTCTAATATGAAAGGAAAACACAAGGGGGTTCAGAACCGGTTGCTTCAAATTAATCCAAGAGCTAAATTTATGCCATGTGCTTGTCATAGTCTTAATCTTACTCTTAGTGATATGGCAAAGTCTTGCACGAAAGCTGTCACTTTTTTTGGAATTGTGCAACGCATATATGTTTTATTTGTTGGTTCTACCAAAAGATGGAAGTTTTTGCTTGATTATGTTGATGGTCTAACTGTGAAATCGTTATGCAACACACGTTGGGAGAGTCGGATTAAAAGTGTTGCAGCAATTAGATATCAAGCTCCTCAGCTAAGGGCAGCTTTACTTGCATTAAGTGAAGATTCTGAAGTTGAATCCAATGATAGAAGTGATGCAAAGAATTTATTTGATGCACTTGGCAGCTTTGAATTTATTTTTGGCATGGTTATTTGGCATGACATTCTATTTGTTGTCAATAAAGTGAGCAAAAAATTGCAGTCATCGTCTATGTGCATTGCTTCTGCCATGCAACAGATAAAAGGCATTATGGGTTACTTTGAGACCTATAGGAATGATGGGTTTGAGTCTAGTATGATAATTGCTAAAGAAATTGCATCTGAATTGGGTGTTCATCCATCATTTCCTGTAAAGCGTCGTGGTCTTAGAAAGAAACAGTTTGATGAAAGTAACAGTGAGGAAGTCAACTTGCGACCTGAGGATGATTTTAAAGCTTTTTACTTTCTGGTTTTGATTGATATTGCAAAAGTATCATTGCAAAAGAGATTTGATGAACTTGAAGAATTTAATGAGATATTTGGATTTTAATGAGTTCACAAAACTTGGAAGTCCTTGGATGATTCTGAGCTAAATTTGTGTTGCACAACATTGGCAATAGCTTTCTCTCATAATAGCTCATCTGACATTGATTTAAATGAACTATTTTATGAGCTAAAGATTCTGCAGTCTGCTTTGCCAGATAGAGAAATGACAGCTATGGAGATGTTTGAGTTTGTTACAGAAAGTGATTGTTATCCTAGTACTTCTATTGCTTATCGCATCTTGTTTACTATGCCAGTGACTGTGGCATCAGCTGAAAGAAGCTTCTCAAAATTGAAATTGTTGAAGAACTATTTGAGATCTACAATGTCACAAGAGAGGTTGAATGGATCGGCAACATTATGCATTGAGAAGGGATTGTTGGATGGAATTGATATTGAAACTATCATCACCGACTTCGCATCAAGGAATGTTACACGAAATTTTTGAGGTAACTCAATATGTATACACATTAATTCATATGAATATTGCTTTTGCATTCAGTTAATTGCTTGTTAGTATCCATTGAAAAATGTGTGTATACTACCAACCGCTAGTATTAGTAGTATTACCCTTTTCATATAAAAGGTCCAAAAATTTTAGCTTCGTCCCAGGTCCTCAAATACGTAGGACCGGTGCTGAGCATGATTATTATAGCATTACTGTATCAAATAATTAATTAATTATGCTCATTAGATCGTCACGTAAAATTACACTCATCCGTAAAAAGTTTTACAAATAAATTTCATTTAGTACTCCATGCATGAAAGATTCCCTCGGGCCAAATTTTTTTCATCATCTTCCAAACACGACCATAGAAGCTGTGTGTCTGTCCATGACTTGGCAAATCAAATTCATAGCACCTGTCTAATAAACTGTTATACGTGAGCATAAATTGACCTTGATCTTCAAGATAAAAATGAGCAGAGAAATCCAATTTGATCTTCAAGTAAAACCACAATGATATTCAAGATCAGAAACACATGTATTTTTTTTAGAAAATGAAATTATCTCCAACATCTGCGATCGCACACAGCCAAAAAAAAAACCATATGTGTAGGCCAAAACAATCGATTCCCCTTTTGGTTTTGCATTGCACATTTGACATTTGCATCGAGCGGGCTGCGCGGCTCGGCTGTTTTTTTTTTCCTGCGGCACACGGCACAGGCACAGCGGCAGCCGGCAGCCCCCGGATCGCTCGATCGACGGCGTTTGTTTGTGCCGGTTCGCACTGCTCCCATATAAATGGATGGCCCCGGCGTTGCCGAGTTCACGAGACCGGAAGAGAGCCCACACCTGCATGTAACTAGGATACTCAACCCAAAGTCCGCGGCCACTACTCTCTCACCTTCTTCCACTCCTCCGTCAGCCGCCGGCGCCGGGGGTGGGCCAAGATGATATCGTGGAAGGATTTCTACACGGTGCTGACGGCGATGGTGCCGCTGTACGTGGCCATGATCCTGGCGTACGGGTCGGTGCGGTGGTGGCGCATCTTCTCGCCGGACCAGTGCTCCGGCATCAACCGCTTCGTCGCCATCTTCGCCGTGCCGCTGCTGTCCTTCCACTTCATCTCCACCAACGACCCCTACGCCATGAACCTCCGGTTCCTGGCGGCGGACACGCTGCAGAAGCTGCTCGTGCTGGCGGGGCTCGCCGCGTGGTCGCGCCTGCCCTCCGGCCTCGGCGCGCCGCGGCTGGACTGGTCCATCACGCTCTTCTCCGTGTCCACGCTGCCCAACACGCTGGTGATGGGGATCCCGCTGCTGATCGCCATGTACGGGCCCTACGCCGGGTCACTCATGGTGCAGGTCATCGTGCTCCAGTGCATCATCTGGTACACGCTGCTGCTCTTCCTCTTCGAGTTCCGTGCGGCGCGGATGCTCATCGCCGACCAGTTCCCGGACACCGCGGCGGCCATCGCGTCGCTGCGCGTGGACCCCGACGTCGTGTCGCTGGAGGGCGGCCGCGCCGAGACGGAGGCCGAGGTGGCGGAGGACGGCCGCCTTCACGTCACCGTGCGCCGCTCGTCGGCGTCGCGGCGGTCGATGATGCTGGGAGTGACGCCGCGGCCGTCGAACCTGACGGGCGCGGAGATATACTCGATGAGCTCGTCGCGGCAGCACAGCCCACGGGGATCCAACTTCAACCACGCCGAATTCTTCGCCATGGTCGACGGCGCGCCGCCCCCGCCGACGCCCGCCGGCGCGCGCGGGTCCAGCTTCGGCGCCACCGAGGTGTACTCGATGCACTCGTCCCGGGGCCCGACGCCGCGGCAGTCCAACTTCGACGAGCACTCGGCCTCGGCGCGGTCGTCGAAGCCCGCGGCCGTGCCCAGCCACGACGCCAAGGAGCTGCACATGTTCGTTTGGAGCTCGAGCGCGTCCCCCGTCTCGGAGGTCAGCGGCCTGCCGGTGTTCACCGGCGGCGCGGGCGTCAACGTCGGCGCCAAGGAAATCCGTATGGTTGTCCCCGCGGACCTGCCGCAGAACGGCTCGGCTGGCAAAGGTTCGTCTCATCAACGCTAATAATGGCCGGCAGCTAATTACTATCGCTTAAGACTTTGCAAAATTCCCAATCTTTCCTCTCCTTTTTTCCGCTTTCATTCAGAGAACGAGAACGACGGTGCAGCTGATGTGTCAGTAACTGCCGTGGAAGGCGAGGCTTTCCGCTTCAGCGGTGGCAAGACGGTGGAGGACGCCGATGCCGGGGAGGCCGGCGGCGGGGCCCCGGACGTGCTGACGAAGCTCGGGTCCAGCTCCACGGCGGAGCTGCGCGTGAAGGACATGGACGGCGGCGGCGGCGGCGGCGGTGGGCTCGCGGGAGCGCACCAGATGCCGCCGGCGAGCGTGATGACCCGCCTCATCCTCATCATGGTGTGGCGCAAGCTGATCCGCAACCCCAACACGTACTCCAGCCTCTTGGGCCTCGCCTGGTCCCTCATCGCGTTCCGGTATGCTACAAAGTCTACACCTTTTCACGTGACCTGCCTCACACTCATTGCCTACGACTAGTCCACTAGTCTATCTCTACAGATCGATTATTTGGGGCTGGGGTGTCAATGGTTTACACATCAGAGTGCGATCAATCAGGCAAGGATCAATGGCTAGTAGTGCAGATAGAGTATCGCTTCAAGCTTGTTCAATTCGCGCTAGGCAGAGTGTGAGTGGCTGTACACAAGAGACAACTTCGGCAAGGACCAATGGCTAAGTTCTTTCACATGCTAGTCGTTAACTAGTGTGTAGGGAGCGGTAGTAGCTTTGGTTACGGTAGGGTCTGAATGACTTTGCATAATTGACACGTTCGGCGAGGATAGATGGTAGTGCGCGCTAGTTAGGTGGTGGCGATAAGCGCGAGACGAACGGAATTGCCATTCCCGGCGAGGCCTAGCGCAGCTGCGGGCGGTGCGCGCGTAGCTGCCGGGCGGGATCGGTGGCCCCGTGCGGTGTACGAGCCGTGGCGGTGCGGGGTGCGGGAACACCCGAAAAGCTGCTTTTGTACGGGGACGCCCGGACGACGGTGCCGGTGGGCTGTTGCGTTGAGCCGTTGGGTGGGTGTTCCCGCGGGCGGCTGGGCCGGCCGGACCACACGGCGGGCCCCGGCCGCCGGCAAGCTCCCAGTCGCGAACTGTGGGAGCCGGAAAGTCGGAGGGAGAGGCTGCACGGCGCACGGGCACCGAGCGCCAATCATTGACGCGACATCTTCGTCTCATCATCATCCAATTCGGTTGGAGTTTGTTAAGCCTGCAACTGTTTACGACTACTTCACTTGGGCTAACTGGTAATCATCCCCGTTAGTGGAGACAGTGCTTAATTTGTCTGTCTTGCCTGCTACTACTAGATTCTAACGATACATCTCTCATTGTCTGCTGCTGCTGCTGCTTTACTTGTACTGTTGGGACGGCTACTAAGTACTAACGCCTACTGTATAACGGGTGGTGTGCGATGGCTGCAGGTGGCACATCTCCATGCCGGCGATCGTGGCCAAGTCCATCTCCATCCTCTCGGACGCCGGGCTAGGGATGGCCATGTTTAGCCTGGGTGAGTACTACGTCCCAACACCCCTTGTGCTCCTGTCGTCCCGTAGCCCTGCACCGCAATTAGCCCCCGCGCCCCCACACGCCCCCCAGCCGCGCGCGCCGGATCGAGCTGACATCTAACGAGCTCTCTCTCTCTCTCTCTGCATGCCAGGATTGTTTATGGCGCTGCAGCCGAACCTCATCGCCTGCGGGTGGCGCGCCACCGGCATCTCCATGGGCGTCCGCTTCATCGCCGGACCCGCCGTCATGGCCGCCGCGTCCGTAGCCATCGGCCTCCGAGGGTCGCTCTTGCAGGTCGCCATTGTGCAGGTAATTAACTTAATTTGCCGTCAAAAGCGAGCTCTCGTGCGCTTGCGTTTGCCAACCAAAATAATTGTTTCGGTTAGATAAAGTTGCATTTGCGTCCGGCCCGGCCTACCAACTGCGCGCGAGCGCATGCATGGTCGGCTCTGATCTGTCGGGGCCCTGCTCCTGGCTTATCAGCTTCTTCAATGCAACATTGTACTCCTAGTACCGCAAGATTATTCAAGCTACCAGTGCATAGTACTGTAGGAGTATTTTTCTCTACCAGTATACTATAGCATAAAGATTTCTCCGGGCATTTGACAGGCGGCCCTACCGCAAGGGATTGTACCATTTGTGTTCGCCAAAGAATACAACGTCCACCCGGCCATCCTGAGCACCATGTAAGTGATTACAAGCTCTCTGTACAAACAATCAAACTTAGTAGTTACTACCTCCGTCTTTAAATATATGACGTTTATGACAAGAAATTTAGTTCAAAATGAACTAATTTTCTTATCTAAACATCATATATTTAAAAACGGATGGAGTATCTACTGCGATAGTTGACATTGACTTTTCTGGTCAACACAAAATTCTTCAGGGTCATTTTCGGCATGCTGATAGCACTGCCGATCACCTTGCTCTACTACATCGTTCTCGGACTGGGACCAGTATAGCTTTGCTTTGCTGCGCTCACATGCATGAGCTGGAGAGGCCTAGAGCTTGGGCCTTGGACCACGAAGTCACGCAGAGTTGCACAGATTGAGTTGTACTCAAGCGTGGCCCCGCCATGCATGGTTCGAGAGGGCTTGTAATTTTGGTCATGCTCCGGTTGAAATGAATCTCCGTTGTTGGGGTGATTAGGAATGCGGTTTGTGTTGCTTGTTAGTTACTACTAATGCTTCTGGGCTTTTGAGGATGATTATGTATAGCGTTCACACCCCTAGTTTAAGCTTTCAAGGGCCATATGAACCGTGGGGAGAGAGATCGATTTGTTGGTACCGACAAATGAATCATAGATGAGTTCGCTGCAATGGAAGATAGAAATATATTGCGTCGAACAGTTAATTAGTTACTGTCCATGCTAACATGAGTTCAAAGGAAGTACATTCAATAATATTTCAATATACCTTTCAATTTGTTGGCCTGTTGTCTTCAACCAAAACATTTATCTCGTGGTTGCAATAATCCTTGTAGCTTAACTACAAAAACTGCCAAAATCACTTAAGCCTTTTGTTTGATGGCCATTCTCTGGTGGTGCATCCCTCAACTACGATGGATGCTGAGGAACATTTAGCAAAATGGAATTTGGTCAAATTCATAGCAACATACTGAAAGCGATATGATACCCAACTTTTCTTTCGGGTTACTTTCGTCGGGCAAGAATCATCGACCCAGCTAGGGTGCACTGATCTACAGGAGAGCAGTATATGTGCACAGAGCATACACTTCTCGAAAGATATGTATACACCTCTTTAAATTGGCACGTATCCATAGAAGAGTAGTAGTAGTACATAACGTCATGTGTGCAGACTCGAGACAGTCAGACACAACGGGACCGCTTGTCCACACTTCTGTACTGGAAGGGAGGTCCGGTTTTCAGGCGTAGCTGGCACTCTAGGCACGTGGACTTAAACTCAAGCATCGACCTTTTTCTCCCCGATCGAACAAGTTAGACATGTTTTGGTTTCCATAGGTAGGGTGACTTAAAGTGTAAAAAGTGCAAAATAAGTCACTAGTGAAACCAAACAGTCCTGACTTAAATGGCCTGACTTATAAGTTGTATAAGTAGTTCCACCCCTACTTAAAGTGACTTATTTCCACTTTTCCTCTCTCCCACTCTGTGTGGAGCCCACTAACTTATAAGTCACTGCAACCAAACAGAACTGACTTAAATCCAACTGACTTATAAGTCGAGTAACTTATAAGGGCATGTTTGGTTCCCATAAGTCGCCTGACTTATAAGTCACCCGACTTATAAGTCAGTTGAATTTAAGTCAGTGCTGTTTGGTTGCAGTGACTTATAAGTCAGTACGAAATGACTATTTTGCCCTTAGTTCATACCCCTGTCCTTTGTCCCTGTTCTTTCCTCCTGTCTTGTGTCCGCCTCCTTCGAATCCAACCCAACGAGCGCCGGCCAGCCGCCTGATGGAGCACAGGAGATGCTGCGTGTGGCCGTCGTCGCCCTACTCGTCGGCGCAGTACTGGAGCCGTGCGCAGGAGCGTGGCCGTTGCCACCACCGTGCGGAGCTCGATGTCGCCCGCCACAGCATCGAGGGCGGCGACCGTGGTCATTGGCGGCCTGCCGGGCAAGGCCGCGCGGGAGCACGACGAGGAGCCGGCGAGGGCGGCCATGGTGGGGGAGGGGGAAGAGACGGCGCGTGGCTTCAGGTGGAGGCGCGGCTGCGGCGACGAGGAGCGGGGGCGCAGGATCTGGAGGCGACGGCGAGCTTCCCCCGCCCGCAGGATCCCCGAGCTTCTCCCTGTGCACGGGGAAGCGATGTCCCGGCGGGGACGCGCTGGCGCCGCCTAGTGCGACGGGCGGCGAAGGCGGCGAGGAGTGGGCCTCGGCTCCAGGGCGCAGAATCGCCCCCGCGCGCCGGCACGCCGGAGCCGACGACGACCGCCGTTCAAGCGCGGCCTGCGTGGCGGCGCGACCGCCGGAGCCGACGACGACGACGTTCCTGGACGCCTCGTGCGCGTCCCGGAGTCCGACGGCTGCGCGGGAGCCCGCGGTGGACGACGTCGAGGCGGGGCCCGCGGTGGTGTTGACGACCGCGCCACGCGCGCCGGCAGCTGAGCTCGCCATGCCGCGCGCGCCTCCTCTGTTGCTCGCTCCTCTGCCTCTCCGCCGGTCGCGCCGCCTCCCGTTGAATCGGGCCTGCGCCGGTGGTGGCCGTGGCGGCCTTGCGCCCGCGGTGGCCGACGGCGGAGGGGCCGGTCGGCGCAGATGGAGGTGGCGGTGGGTGGGGAGTTGGGCGCCTGGGCGGGATCTGGAGGCGGCGGCAGGGGCGCGGCGAGGGCGGCGGCGGTGGGGCGCGGCGTGATCCGCGTGGAAGGGCGACGCGGGGAGGGTGGGAGGGCGCGGGGTAGGTAGGAGTGGGAAGGATAGGGTGGTGGGACCCACTCGGGGTAGGAGGAGGAAAAGGTGAAAATAAGTCACTTTAAGTAGGGGTGGAGCTACTTACGCAACTTATAAGTTGCAACACTTTAAGTCATGACTGTTTGGTTTCATAGGTGACTTATTTTGCACTTTTTGCACTTTAAGTCACCCTACTTATGGGAACCAAACATGCCCTAAATCAGGTGACTTATGGGAACCAAACAGGGCCTTACTTAGTCCTTGCGTGCATGCATCTTGCTGCAACAACTCCTAATTAAGCTTCCGATCTGTAGTAGGATCCATTAACCGAATCAGGTTACCGTAACTTGTTAATCCTGCTCTCTTCCGACGCAAGGACTGACAACAGTTTGACTGCTTGATTGTTGGCCGTCTTAAATGGGCCCATGTTACTCACACAGAGGCAGAGAGTAGTGTGTGTGAGTGCCGACACCGACCTAGCCATAGCTAGCTCCGAAATATGTTACGTCAATCTCGGGCAACCTAAGACTCGGCAGTGCCCGTCCCGGCCGGCCGTGCCCATCTGTCGTCGGCCGGATCGGAGAGGGCGCGGAAAAGTCCGTAGGCGGCAACCGGCCGGAGCGGTGACCAGATTGAGACTGTCATTGTTTCGGTGCTCGATTTCAGGTGCTTTGCCTGTCGGAAATCGCGTCACGTTCTCTAGGCTCTAGCTGGCTCTTGTCGATCTGCCTGCCGGTGATTGCATAAATTAATTACTACTCCTTGAAAGCTCGTACTAGCTGATCGGAGCATTATTTGCCTGCACGTTTGTTCGGAAAATGCAACGCAGACGCGTCAAGCGATGGATAGATCAGGCAGGGCCGTGCATGCGTACAAAGTATTTGCCTACTAGCTAATTTGCCGCACCGAGAGTGTCCGTCCCATCGGAGAAGCTAACACCTTTTTAGTTGCGGGTTGCGACTTGCGTTGCGTAGATGCCGACGATAAGTCTTGTCCATGCATGCACTAACCGATCGAGAGGGCCAGGCCGGTCGAGCAGGCGTGCGCCGCATCCGATTCCACCCGCCCGAGACTGGCTAGCTTAAAATTTGCATCAGAATCCACACCAACGGTGGTCCCGATCGCACCGTACCCCCCGTCGCCTTCGAGGCTTCGATCGATCGACCACTGCACCGATCCATGATCCATCGACCCGGCCGCGCGCACGCACGCGTGCGTGCTACCGCAAAGCAGAGACGCTACGCGCGCAAGTTGGCGACGATCTGCTCCGCGCGGCCGCGCCTGGTGGCCGACCTGAGGAGAGTCGGCCGTGTGGTGCCGACGGCCCGACAGCGGCCAAGGTCCCGTCAGTGTCCGCGTCCCCACGCTGCCGGCCTACGGAAGCTACCTTTTCCCAGCTCGTACGTGCCCCCGCGCGAGGTTCTGACCGTTCCGTCCGGGCTAGCTAGTGCGGCGGAAAAGGCCGGCGTACTAAGCTGTCGAGAGCGGTGCGGTGCAGTGGCCAGGGGGGCGCCCCCACCCCTGGGTCCGGTCGGTCGTACGTACGCGGCGCATCTCGGAACAGCGGCGCCGGCCGGCGAAATTCGGATGCCGCCACCCATGTCGATGTCGCCTGAACGATCCGTCGACCGCGTCGCTGCCGGTGCGGCGGTGAGGGCGGGGCATCGGCCTCCGGGATTTGCTTGTTCCTGCATGGTCAGTGGCGAGAAAGGAAAAAAGCATGTATGCTTTTCGCTTTATATATATGTTTTTGCCTTTGTGTGAGAGGATTCGATGCCTCCCGTATTACGTGCGTGTTGTTAGGTTGCAACTTTGGAAATTTTTTTGCAAAAGACGCGCGATCGAATCGACGATCGGCTTGGAATGAAGCGTGTCAGCGTGTGTATAAGCGTGGGGTTTTGACTACTCCAGTCGAGTGAAAATCGCTTTCTTTGAACGCATTTGTTTCGATCAGTCGCAAAGCATTGAATTAATTTGTTCTCCTGGTCGATTTTTTCTCTCCCTTGCTCGGGTGTTGTTCTGGATGTGTGCATCTTGGTGTCCGGAGATTGATGAGACCGTCGTGGTGGTGGAATGCGTCGTCGTCTCGCTGCGTAAAAGGTACGAACGGAATATGGATCGCCTCGGCGACGACCCGGCGGCGGGACATTGTCCGTTCTTTTAAGATTGAGAGGATCCACGACCCTGCATGTCAGTTTGTCGACACGCCCATCGTCTTTGATCACCGATGGAGGCCAGCAGAGGGTCCGTGCATATGCACTTGTCGACACGTTTTCATTGGTCTGTGGTGATGGCCACCACGCAACAACAGGCTAATTTCTGTTTGCGTAGGATTCGACAGCTCTGATGATGCAGTGTGTTCGTTCACTTGCTGTTTACAAGGGCGGCCACGCTGTGCGTGTAACGAGCCTGGGTATACGCCGGCGAGATCCGCACGGCGGTGACGACGGCGAGCGGCGGCGCCGTCTCGGTCGGGTTCACGTTAAGCTTAGGGTTGTGTTCGATGGGTTCCCCCGTGGCGAAGAACCAGGGTCTTACCACGCCACAGGCCGGCGTGGTGGCCTAAATGGGCTGAGCCCAGTTCAATTACATGGCCTTGGGCTCAAGGAAAGTAGATGGCGGCTTACAGCCCAGTAGGCGTCCGTGACATTCCCCCCTCCTTAAGAAGTATCTTGTCCTCAAGATAGGTGGCACCTGATTGTCCTTAGATCTTGTACTTCGCCCAGATTGCTCATGAATCAGGCCAATCCTTCCACTTCAACAGAGCATGGGGAACAGCCGACGCACCAATCTTTCGCAGGCAGGTTTGGAGTACCTGAGGGGCTTCAATAGTTGCATCATGTAGGAGGCAGTGGAGTTGCTCGTCAGATGCGACTTCAGTCCCTGGAGCTATGGCCTTCTTCAGTTGAGAAACATGCACCACTGGATGAATCTGAGCCGATTCTGGTAGCTGAAGCTTGTAGGCTGCTTTGCCAATGCGCTGGAGGATCAGATAGGGGCCAAAGTACTTGAAACTCAGCTTGTGGTTGTGGCGTCGCTGAACAGATTGTTGAACATGGGGTTGAAGCTTGAGATAAACCCAATCCCCCACTGTGAATTCCCTTTCCACTCGATGCTTGTCAGCCTGGGCCTTCATGCGTTGTTGTGCTCGGTGCAAATTCTGCTGGATTGCTTGTGTCATCGCCGAGCGTTCATTCAACCATTCCTGCAGGTTAGTAACAGAAGAAGCATCCTCTGGGACAATCCCAAAGTGTTTAGGTGGGTGCCCATAGAGTACCTCAAATGGGGATGATTTCAGAGCAGAGTGATAGGTAGTGTTGTACCAATATTCAGCTAAAGATAGCCATTGAGCCCATTTGTAAGGACAAGCTTGTACTAGGCATCTCAGATAGGTTTCTAGGCACTGGTTCAACCTTTCTGTTTGGCCATCGGTTTGGGGGTGATATGAGGAGCTCATGTTTAAGGTGGTTTCAGTGAGTTTAAACAGTTCCTGCCACACAGCACTGGTGAACACTCTATCTCTATCAGAGATCATGACAGCGGGCAAGCCATGCAATTTGTACACATTATCTAGGTAGACTTGTGTAATGGACAGAGCTATGTAAGGATGTGATATAGGTATGAAATGGCCATATTTGGAAAATTTATCAATGACTACTAAAATGGAATTGTAAGATTTGGATTTGGGTAACCCCTCAATGAAATCAAGGCTGACTGTGTGCCATGCTTGGGAAGGAATTGGTAAAGGCTGAAGAAGACCTGGTAACCTACAATGTTCAGGTTTTGCTTGACTACATACCTGATATGCATTCACATAATCCCTCACTGATTTCTTCATGTTGGGCCAAGAGAACAGAGCCTTGATCTTGTGATATGTGGCAGTGATGCCACTGTGCCCCCCAAGACCACTGGAGTGCAGAGCCAGGAGGATAGCTTGATGTGCCTCAAGGTTGTTGCCCAACCATATTCTCCCTTTGTGCTTAATCACCCCATCCACCAAGGAGTAACCCTGAGCATTCTGGTTGGAGATACATAGTTCAGTGAGGAGCTTCTTTGCTTGAGGGTCTTCTTGGTAGCCTTCAATTATGATTTCTAGCCATTTGGGTGTGCTAGTTGACACAGCATAGAGAGATGGTTCAGGTAGTTGCCTTGAGAGAGCGTCTGCAGCTTTGTTGTCTGGCCCTTTCTTGTACACCAGCTTAAACTGAAGCCCCATCAGCTTGAAGAATGCTTTTTGCTGCATTGGTTGATTGAGCTGATGTTCATCCAAATGTAGCAAGCTCTTGTGATCAGTGAGTATGGTGAACTCCTTGTGCTGTAAATATGGTTTCCATTTGGTGACTGCCATGATTACGGCCAAGCATTCCTTCTCATAGGTGGACATGGCTTGTGCCTTGGGCCCTAGCGACTTGCTCAGATAGGCTATGGGGTGGTTATCCTGCATGAGCACTGCTCCTATGCCCTTAGCAGAGGCATCTGTTTCTAGAGTGAAACCTTTGGTAAAGTCTGGGAGGGCTAGCACTGGTGTAGATACTAGGGCCTGTTGTAGAGCTTGGAAACTCTGCTGATGCTGACTGTTCCACTGAAAGAGGACATTTTTCTTTAGAAGGTCAGTTAATGGCCTGCTGATCACCCCATAATTCCTGATGAACTTTCTGTAGTACCCTGACAAACCAAGGAATCCCCTGAGTTGCTTGACATTGGTGGGTACTGGCCATTCAGTGACTGCCTTGACTTTAGCTGGGTCTGTGGCCACACCAGAAGAGCTAATTATGTGGCCCAAATACTCAAGAGATTGTTGGGCAAAGGTGCACTTTGACTGTTTGAGGTAGAGGTTGTGTTGCTGCAGAATTGCAAACACTTCAGCTAAGTGCTCCTTGTGGTCAGAAAGTGTCTTGCTGTATACAAGGATGTCATCCACAAACACTAAAGCATATTTTCTCAGCACTGGGGCTAGAACTGTGTTCATCAACTCCTGAAATGTGGCAGGGGCGTTTGTTAGCCCAAATGGCATGACCTTAAACTCCCAATGCCCATGGTGAGTCTTGAATGCTGTTTTCTGGACATCTTCTGGTTTCACTCGTACTTAGTGGTAGCCAGATCTCAAGTCCAACTTGGTGAACCAGCAAGCTCCCTTCAACTCATCCAACAGTTCATCTACAATAGGCAGTGGATATTTGTTCTTGATTGTCATGGAGTTAAGCCTTCTGTAATCAATACACATCCTCCGGGATCCATCTTTCTTCTTCACTAAGAGGACTGGTGAGGAAAATGGACTAGCACTAGGCTGTATTACCCCATTGAGCAGCATCTCTTTGACTTGCCTCTCTATTTCATCCTTTTGTGCAGGTGTGTATCTGTATGGCTTGGAGTTGACTGGTTGTGCCCCAGAAATTAGTGGAATTTGGTGATCAGCATGCCTTTGTGGTGGCAGCTCTGTGGGCTCTTGGAATAGATCCACATTGTTGTTCACCAATTGTTGTATTTCCTCAGGGATGATAGGTGGCTGGTTTGCTTGTACAACTGGGGATAATTGCACCAACTGCTGAATACTGCCCTTCCTCAGCATCCCTTTTAGTTTCTTGAGTTTTAGCTTTGGACAAGTGGAGGTGCACTCTTTCACACCATTCAGTAGGATTCTACTCCCCTTGTAATTGAATTTCATTTTTTTCTTTCTCCAATGAACCCACATGGGACTGAATTGCTCTAGCCAGTCCATGCCTAGAATCATGTCATAGTGTTGAAGGTCCAGTACCCTTGCTGCTGTGTTGAAAGTGTGACCCTGGGTTAACCACAATACCTCAGCCACTATGGTGTTGCTGGTCATTTTGGAGCCATTTGCCACAGTTACAGCAATGCTAGGAGCAGCTTCTTGTTGGAGGTTGAGTTTGGAATCAGTTGAAGCACTGAGGAAAGTGCTTGAGCTACCTGAATCCACTAGGATCAAAATTTCTTGTTTCTGTATCAATCCCTGCAGTCTCATGGCCTTCTTGCCCTGAATTCCTTGCACAGCTTCTGCTGAGATAGAGAGTATTTCTCCCTCACTGGAGGTACTCTTGGTATCCTCTTCATCAGTGCCACTATCATTCTGATGCATGACATCCAACACTTCTTCTAGTATGTGTAATGGCACCTGCTTGGGGCATCTATGGCCTTTTCCCCATTTTTCACCACACTTCATACAAAGACCTTGAGCTCTTCTCTGCTCTCTGAGTGAAGACAGTCTGTCATCCCACTTCTGCTTGGTATCAGGCTTAGATGGTGCCTTTGCATCTTGTGATGGAGTTTGGCTTGTGGATGCAACTGGTGGTGCTGATCTTGGAGAAAATCTGGTGAATTCCCGCCCAGATTTGGGTTGATACCTCTTGAAAGAGGTTTCCAGTAACTCCTCCTGCATGAGTGCCAGAGATAGAGCAGCATCAACTGTTCTAGGTTTATGCAGTACTATAGCACTACTGATGCTATGCTTCAATCCATCAATGAATTTTTGAACAAAAAAGACATCACCCATATCTCTATTATGCACTAAAACTCTATGCTTTGCCTGTTCAAATCTACCAGCATACTCAAGAACATCACTAGTTTGCTTAATTGTCAACAACTCCCTCATGTAGTTATGATGCAGATCTCTACCAAACTTCTGCTCTATAGCTACACACAGCTCAGCCCAACACCCTATTGTGTGCTGAGCCTCATATGCTTGCAGCCATAATTCAGCATTGCCCCTAAAATTAATGGAAGCAAAGGGGACCCACACATGAACAGGAACATTGTACATGGCAAAATACTTCTCACACTTCTCTCTCCACACCTGTGGGTGATCACCATCGAATTTAGGGAAATCTACCTTAGGCAATTTGTAATCCCTAGGCTCATACTGCTGGTAAGCAAAACTAGACTTGTTCCTAGCCATGGATGACTCAGGGAATTCATCAAACTGGGCAGTTTTTAGAGTTTTGTACTCACCCTTGCCCAGGGTGTGATGGGGAAGAGAGCCCCCTGCATCACCACCCTGGAAATTCTTGTCAACGTCGTGGCCGTTGGCCCGTCCCTCTCTCTCGTGCGGCGGGACTTTAGGTGGTGTGGTGGCGGAGAGTGTCTCCAAGGCCACCATGCGCGACTTGAGATCTTGAATGTCGGTCTTGAGCTCAGTTCCCATGACATCCGCCTTCTTGCTCCATGTCGTAAGCTCGTCGACGGCTGAAGAAGAGCGAAGCTGGTTGGCTTGGATCTGCTTCACTTCCCACAGAAGAAAGTCGAGCTTCTCTTCGACTGACGCCATGCAGAATGTTAGGGTTGGCTTCCGCGGAGGTGGGTCCTTCCGCAGTCGGGTCTTCCCTTGAGATATGGCTTGGGCGAGGGGCGGTGAAGCTTGTTGTGGTGGAGTGGTTGCGGCGGTGGCGCAGGTGGTGGTGGTAGGTGAGTTTGGCGGCGGTGGTGGTGGTGGTGGGGCGGAGGTGAGGGGGGATTTGGCGGCTGCTCCGAGCGGTTCTCCGGGGGTGGCGCCAGATCAGCTTCACCGGTGACTTACACACGGTGTCGGCTCTGATACCAGATGTAACGAGCCTGGGTATACACCGGTGAGATCCGCACGGCGGTGACGACGGCGAGCGGCGGCGCCGTCTCGGTCGGGTTCGCGTTAAGCTTAGGGTTGTGTTCGATGGGTTCCCCCGTGGCGAAGAGCCAGGGTCTTAGCACGCCACAGGCCGGCGTGGTGGCCTAAATGGGCTGAGCCCAGTTCGATTACACGGCCTTGGGCCCAAGGAAAGTAGATGGCGGCTTACAGCCCAGTAGGCATCCGTGACAGTGCGCCCCTCGCAAACTGTTCCTCTTGATGATAAAAGTTTCAAACGGCCAAAACGGCTAGCCTAGTGACATTTTACAGGGTTAGGGTCCATAGACAATCCACACTCGTCATCTTTTATTTCCTCATTCAAAGCGAAATATTTCATCCTGGTCATCAAGATTATCTCCTTCATATTCACTTCTTCCACATCCATCATTCTTTATATCTCTCCTTCATCCTAACTACCCACACGCGGGAGCCACACGCCCACTTCTTTTTACCCCCAGCGACCTTCTCCCTCCCCACCCAGGCACCCACCCCCTCTCTCTCTTTCCTCTGCTTCTCCGCCGGGGTCGGGCCCGAGGCCTCTTCTCCACTGCGCCGCCCTCTCCCCTCCTCCTCCGGCGTCGGCAGCGCCGGCCCTCCCCTGCTCCTCCGATGGCGGCGCGCGGCTTCGCGCCGGCTCTCCTCTGCTCCGCCGCCCCGCCTCTTCCTCCACCATTGCTTGCCTGCAATGGGGTAGGGAGCGTCGCGACTCGTGGTGGAATGTGCGGTGGAGTGGTGTCCTCCTCTGCTCTCCGGAGCTTCCTTCGCAGGAGCGAGCAGGCGGCCGGCCGGCGGTCTCGGCGGCGGCGGGCCTTCACGTTCCACCTCCATCCCCCTCCGCCGATGAGAGGCGAGGCAGAGCACAGCGGCGCGATGAGGTCCCCCTCTCCCCTGGCAGTGTGGCCGGCCTCGCGGAGGGAAGTTTGACATCTCTCCTCCGATGGCACAAGAAGATCTCGCAGAGGCTCAAGCTCTCCTGCTCCCCGACGGCGGCGGACCGAGCTCTGAGATCCGGCGGCGCGGTGACTCCTCCTTGTCACACCTGTTTTTCCAAAGAAAACCAAGTGTAAATCTATATTCATGCCAGGATCAAGTTTCATGCATATAGTTGACAAAAATGAATAACAGTACAATATCATGTAAATAAAGAGAAAGATTATCAGAGTATTACGCTAAATCCTGGAAACGAAGAGTCGACTGGGGGTTGCGTACGCCTAGCACCAACAACATCTTCATAACGACTTCATAGCAGCTTCCTCTCTCTGAGAAACATTATTTATAGCAAGAGTGAGCACATGTCGTACTCAGCAAGTGTGGGAAAGTATGAATGCAAAGGCTTAACAAGGAAAGGCTGACAAGTTGACATCATTAAGCACTTTTAGTTTGTCAAATTTTATTAGCATCTGATTACTAATAAGGTATAAGTATATACCAACCCACAATTAACATAAAGAGATACGCCATAAACTTATGGCTAACATAACCATAACAGCAATTTAAGTCCATCTTCAACTTCAATTATCATGTGATGGTCCAGGCCGCTCGTGACCATAAGCACGGCTGAACTTTGAACCCAACCATGCGATGCTAGCTAGGCATCATACCACACTACCGATGTGTCATTGCATACAGGGGCGGAGCCAGGATTTAAGCATAGGAGGGGCCATGAACAAAATAAAATAGAATCAATGATTTAAAGCAAAGAAGAGGCCATGAACAAAATAAAATAGAACTTTTGGGTGGTTCTGTCACAGCTGGTACCAGAGCGTGAATATGCACCAGAGTAATAAATATACCTTAATAACTTGTTTTTGGAATAAAATTTGTCAAGACTAATAATCTTGCTAAGTGCGTAGGAATTTGAGGTCCAAACTAGTCCGAGAGGCCCTAGAGGGAATTTTTGGGTTCTTTCAGGTGGCTAGTACTCTGTGGTGTAATTAAACTGACTTCCAGTACATTTTATTCCTGTCAAAACTTACTTACATGCACAACCATACTAGAACAGCACGTTTTGCCATACGTGCTCGTGCCACGGGAAAGTCCGTGAGGGATGGATGGGACCTATTCCAATGGGAACCCACCTCGCGTCTGTGTCTAGCCATGTTTTTCCATACATATGCGATCCCGCAATAGGCAGAAAGGATAACTCCATTCAAACGGAGGTGTCCGAGGTTGGACGCTGTCCATGCAGCAGCTTTACCCATGGATGCCATTTCTATAGTGAACGGTAATGAATGTGGACGCTTTTGTGAGTGCTGGCACAAAAAGTCATGAATATCTGTGATTTTCTGCAGGTACACTAACCACGATTGTTAGGTATGGTAATTTAAGAAACGAGTAGTTTCCGACTAGCTATTATAGGGAGAGACGTATTTATACGCTTTGCCACCGGTATTAACTTCGTTTTTAAGCTTAAAAGCTTTGTGAGGATGTTTAGGACGCTTTTTGCATCATGTAAAAGCTATCAAACTAAAAATGATCCTAACTCATTGTTATATGGTCTATGTTGCTTAAGGACCCTTTCATGCTAGTTTGATGCATTGATGTGGTGTTAAGTAAAGCATTGTCTAGTTGCTGTCCTAATTTTCCTAAAGATTATCTAGAAAAATTTTGACTAGGTGCTCTTTAGGGAAATTGCTCATCAGCTAGTTAAGCTTGTTCCATGAATTTTTCATGATTTTAGGATGCTTAAAACTGAAGTTGTGATCAATTTGCTATGCATAGGTCATGCTGAAATTTTGTCAAAATCCCGAGTTAGTCTGAAAACTCGAATTTTTAAATATAGTTCCTAAAAGAATATGAACAGATAATCTATAACAAAAATGTTCATTATCTAGTCTAGTTTATGCTGTAAAAATTTCGTGGTAATTGGGTACTCAGTTTTTGAGTTATGATCTTCTTAGTGAAGCTCTGCCCTGCTGAAATTTTCTGGGCAACAACACTCTGAAAATGGATCTTTTTGACCCTTTTCCAATCTGAATTAATTCAACTTTTGAATACCAAAAATATGAGTAAGAATGTTTCTGAGTTTCTCACAAAAAGTTGGAATTTTTGGGGTACTGGTTTGTCAGTTATGAATTTTTATTCAAACTGCCAGTTTTGTCATTTTGCATGTTAAACTCATCTTTGTGGGTTCTAACGTGCGCTTGTAAATTATTGTTACAGATGGATGCCCCTGGTTTCATTGCGGTGAGCGCCGATGGCACGTTTGCCACCACAGGTTTGCACTGGGAGGGTTTCACCCGCATTGCGTGGAGAGCCCTGTGCGCCGTCGGCTACACCACCCCTCCCTGCTACGAGGGGGTAGAGTACGAGGAGATGGGCATACCGAGCTGCCGAGTGCGAGTGATCGTGCTTCCTACCCGGGCCACCCCGAGTGGGAGGACTTGAGCATGGAGTTCTTGTGCTACCGCTCCTTCGAGGCAGTGGAGTCGGCAGCCCTGATGGTGCTCCACACCCTCTCCACTCACCGACCACAGGAGATGCTGCAGACACCGTTGGGGTTGGTTCCTACCATGGACCCCAATGACCCCGTGTGGCTAGGCCGGATGGCCAACATAGCCACGCTTCTCGAGATCGTGCCACCTTATGACACCGTGCAGACTTTGGGCACATGCTTGAGGGCTTTGTACGCTCTCCAGGACCTTCGCCGAGTTATCTCTGACGACTTGGCTAGCCGTCTCACTGGAGCCATGTGGTACTCACACTAGGTGGTTGGACTCTTCTCGGAGCAGCACAGTGGGTACACACAGGCTGTGCAGACTATCGCTAACCTCCAGGGTCGAGTATTTCAGTTCCAGATTGAGCGTGGCAACCACCTGCAGCAGATCGTGGATTTCCAGGCTGGGTAGCAGGAGTTGCAGGCTCAGTTGGCAGATAGAGATGCTGAGAGGCTTGTGCACCTCCAGCATATCCAGGGGTTGCAGGATCAGGTTGAGGACCTTGAGCTTGCTGCAGAGGCCTTGGAGGTTGAGGTGGGTATGCTACAGCAGGCACACCACCCACCGGGCGTTGGACCCGACGAGCAGCAGGAGATCCAGCTTGACCCAGAGGAGGTTCAGGACGTGCCCGGACTCGACTAAATGAGCTTGGCACTCTACCTCTATATGCAGCGTGGGACTCTCCAGCCGCTTGTACATAGGACCTAGATCTTAGATGATGTAGTAGGAACTTGATATGTACTCTTTGTTAGCCTCTTTTGGTTGGTTTTTGTACTAGGCTGACTTAGGGTATTCTTTTGTGTAGCTAGATACTACCTACTAACCCACATGTAATGGTGATCCACCACATTTTGTAATCTTGTAATTATGGTGGAAAGACACCTTTCCGGCAGCAATCTGTCTAAGAAATGAAAAGAAGAAAGTTATGGTCATATCTGAGTTTTTGGATGAATACCAAAGTTGTTCAAAACTTTATAATGGATATGATCACAAAAATTCAGCATTTTTGCATATGTAGTTTGAGAGATATAGAATTTTTAGTAAGCTACTGTTTGCTGTCCAAACTGCTAGACAGAGCTTTGGTAAATGAATTTTTCGACCCCTGTAAAAGTTAAATCTGTTCTGGAGTTGAATACCAAAGTTAAAGCTTATGAAATTCTACACATGCTGACCAAATTTTAGAAATTTTTGACTTTTGTACAGAAAGTTATGAATTTTATACTCGGGACTGTTATGCTGCCTAAATTCTGAATTTTTCATAAGTTTGAATTTTCGTATGCATATTCTTCTTGTTATTATCATAAGCAAGCTTTGAATATGTATCTAATGAAAGTTCAAAATTTTCAGATGGCTGATAACTCACGTGACACTCCTGAGGGTTCGGGTGGTCGTGGTGGTGGTGATCTTCCCCCACCCCCACAGATGACCCATGCTGAGGCATATATGGCTGCCCAAAATCAGATTGCACAAAGGCTGCAGCAGCCCTTCAACCATCAAGGGCATAATCAAGATGGGTTAAATGCAGTCATGTCTTATGAAAAGTTCAGGACCATGAGGCCCCCTGAGTTCTCTAGAGCAGAAGAGCCCCTAGAGGCTGATGCATTCCTCAGAGCCCTAGAGGCCATGTTCTCCATCTTTGTACTGCCCTGCTCAGAGGAAAATAAGGCAGGCTTCGCCGCCCAGCAACTTAGGGGTGAGGCACTGATCTGGTGGGAGCATTTCAAGTCAATGCAACCACGGGGCCAGCAGATTACCTGGGATGAGTTCAAGAAGGCTTTCAAGGAGCATCACATCCCCAGGGGTCTTATTGATAGAAAAATGAGAGAGTTGATGAATCTCAAGCAGGGCTCTGACTCAGTTTATCAGTATGCCCAGAAGTTCAACAGTCTCTGTCAGTATGGAGACTATCATGTGGATACTGATAAGAAGAAGATAGAGCGATTCCGTGAGGGTCTTGATGGTGAACTCTATGAGCGGCTGAATTTGATAAAGATTTACAGCTACCCTGAGCTGGTTAACTTGGCTATCTCCCAAGAGGATGCCATGAAAAGGGCTCAACAGGAGAGAAAAAGGAAGTTTAATCAAGCTTCAGGCAATGGGCAGGGCAAGAAATTTAAATTTGTTAAGAAGAATGTGCAGGGTGCCACCCAACCATCTTCATCAGGATGCTCGGTGATGAAGCAGTCCCAGTCTAAGTCGTCTGGCAACTTCAGCTACCGCAACACCCAGCAGACAGCTTCCAGGCCTAGTGCACCCCCACCTACCCGCAAGAATGATGATCGTTGTTGCTATAACTGCGGACAGCTGGGGCATTATGCCAACAAGTGCACATGCTCGAGATAGCAAAATCAGCAGAGTCAGGGGCAAGGTTCTAAGGCTGGGAACCAAGGCAAGAAACAAACTGTGCAAGTGAAGCAGGGTCGTCTGAACTTCACCATAGTTGTTGACCTTCCAGAGGAAGCACCAGTGTTGACGGGTACTTTTTCTATCTGTGGTCGTCCAGTTACTATATTATTTGATTCTGGTGCTACTCATAGCTTTATTAATGTGAAAACCATGAGTAATTTGGATTTGAAGTGGAGTCATACTAATCAGGCCTATATGATTGCCACACTGGGTGGAAGGGTTGCTTCACATCACGTAGCATCAAGGGTACCACTTGAGATAGGTAGCAAGACTTTCCAAACAAATCTTGTCACATTGAGTCTTGATGGGGTAGATGTTATCCTAGGCATGGATTGGATGACTAAACACAAAGTTGTCCTGGATATCTCAGAAAGAATGATAGAAATCAACTCACCTAATGTCAGAAATGCAATTCTTTACCTTCCTCCCAAAGGCTATAAAGGCTCTTGTGTTTACACAGCCATAACTACTCTACCTGAGGACATTCCAGTGGTATGTGAGTATGTGGATGTCTTTCCAGATGATTTGCATGGCTTGCCACCAGACAGAGATGTTGAGTTTGTCATTGAGCTATAGCCGAGTACTGCCCCTATATCTAAAAGATCATATAGAATGCCACCCAAAGAACTTGTTGAGTTAAAGAAACAATTTCAAGAGTTGCTTGACAAGGGCTATATCCGCCCAAGCTCTTCTCCTTGGGGCTGTCTCGCCCTCTTTGTGAAAAAGAAAGATGGTTGCCTGAGGTTGTGTGTGGACTACAGACCTCTCAATGCGGTGACTATCAAAAACAAATATCCATTGCCCCACATTGACGTGCTATTTGACCAATTAGCTGGAGCTAAGGTCTTCTCTAAGATCGATCTTCGGTCTGGTTATCATCAAATCAAAATCCGACCTAGTGATATTCCCAAGATGACTTTCTCTACTCGCTATGGTCTATATGAATTCTTGGTCATGTCTTTCGGTCTTACAAATGTGCCAGCTTACTTCATGTACCTTATGAATTCCGTATTAATGACAGAGTTGGATAAATTTGTGGTGATGTTCATTGATGACATCCTTATTTATTCCAAGAATGAGGAAGAGCATGCAAAGCATCTTCGCATTGTTTTACAATGCTTAAGAGAGCATAAACTTTATGCTAAGCTCTCCAAGTGTGAATTTTGGTTGGATAGTGTTAAATTTCTGGGGCACACTATTTCTAGCGAGGGTATATCTGTCGATCCAAGCAAAGTGCAAGAAGTTATGGATTGGCAACCCCCTAAATCAGCTCATCAAATCAGCAGTTTTCTAGGCTTGGCTGGATATTATCACCGCTTCATTCCGGACTTCTCTAGGATTGCCAAGCCTATGACTGAGCTGCTAAAGAAAGGTGTGAAATTTGTGTGGAGTGAGGCTTGTGATAAGGCTTTTCGAAAATTAAGGGAACTTTTAACTTCAACACCAGTGCTAGCACAGCCGGTCAATTCTAAACCATATGAAGTTTACTGTGATGCTTCAGGCACGGGTCTTGGCTGTGTCCTTATGCAAGAAAATCGGGTCATTGCCTATGCCTCACGGGCGCTTCGCCCCCATGAAAAGAATTATCCCACACAACTTAGAGCTAGCAGCGGTTGTTCATGCTTTGAAAATTTGGAGGCATTACCGTATGGGAAACCGCTGCAATATCTTTACTGACCACAAAAGCCTCAAATACATTTTCACTCAGTCTGATCTAAATATGAGGCAAAGAAGATGGTTAATTGATAAAAGATTATGATCTTGAGGTCCATTATTATCCTGGAAAGGTGAATGTAGTTGCAGATGCTCTTAGTCGTAAGGCTCACTGCAATTGCCTATCAATGGAACCTTATAATGACACTCTATGTGAGGAGTTGAGAAGACTTAACTTGGAAATTGTTGAACAAGGAAGCCTAAATGCTATCTCCGCTGAGTCTGATTTATTTGATAGAATTGTCAAGGCTCAACTTCAGGATGAGGGCATTCTTTTGATCAAGCAAAAATTGTTAGAAAAAGATCCTAAATATGATTGCTTCCGTAAGGATGAGAAAAATATAATCTGGTTTGGGCAATGCCTTGTTGTTCCAGATAATTGGGATTTGAAAAAGGAAATCTTTGATGAGGGTCATCTCTCTAAGTTCTCTATCCATCCTGGGAGTAGTAAAATGTACCAAGACTTAAAGGATAATTTTTTGTGGTCCAATATGAAGGTGGACATAGCCAAATACGTATCGGAATGTGACACTCGTCAAAGAATCAAAGCAAGTCATTTGAAAGCTTTTGGTACTCTCCAACCTTTACCCATACCTTCTTGGAAGTGGGATGACATAAGTATGGACTTTGTGTCCGGATTACCACTCACATCTAGGAATCATGATTCCGTCTGGGTTATTGTGGATAGGTTGACAAAGACAACTCATTTCATTCCAGTCCACACCAAATATGATGCCAAAGATTATGCAAGTCTTTATGCTGAGCACATTGTTCGCTTGCATGCTGTTCCCAAGACCATCATTTCTGATAGGGGATCTCTTTTTGTGTCACGCTTCTGGGAACAATTACATAAATCACTTGGTACCAAAATTATACGGGGTTCAGCTTATCGTCCTCAGACTGATGGTCAAACTGAGAGAGTGAACCAGATTCTAGAGGACATGTTGCGAGCCTGTGTTATTCATTTTGATAAAAGTTGGGACAAGTGTCTAGCTTTGGCAGAATTTTCTTATAACAATAGCTATCAAGCTAGCTTAAAAATGGCACCTTTTGAGGCTATTTATGGACAGAGATGTCGCACTCCCTTGAACTAGTCACAGACCAGTGAGAGGAAATTCTTTGGTCCAGCCTTAGTAAAGGATGCGGAAGAAAAAGTGAGGGTAATCAAAGAAAATTTGAGAATAGCTCAAGAAAGGCAAAAGAGTCACTATGACAAGGGAAAGGCGCCTAGGGAATACAAAGTTGGTGACTTTGTGTATTTAAAAGTTTTGCCAACCAAGGGTGTCCAAAGGTTCGGTGTGAAAGGAAAGCTAGCTCCTCGCTACATTAGTCCCTATGAAATTATTCAAGACTGTGGGCCAGTGGCATACCGTATTCGGCTTCCTGAGCGGTTCTCTGCCGTACACAATGTGTTTCATGTCTCACAATTGAGAAGATGTAGTCTTGAGCCAGCCCGAGAAGTCATTGAAGAGGCTAATGCTTGGATTGAACCGGATCTCTCTGTTGTTGAACATCCTTTGAGGATTCTTGACGTAAAGGAAAGAAAAACTCGAAGGCAATCCGTAAAGATGTATAAAATCCAGTGGAGTCATCATCTTGTCGATGAAGCTACTTGAGAAACTGAACATTATCTCAATGAGAATTATTCGGGTTTTCTTCAATCTAGACATCGTAAGTTCTTTCCCCTACCTTCTTCTTTTAATTCTTAATCTCGGGACGAGATTTCTTTTAAGAGGGGTAGGCTGTAATATCCCTGATATTGGTTAACACTAAGTACTTTTATTAGTTGTGCTAATCAAGATTAATTAGTCTCTAAGCATGTTTTACATGATTGTTAACACTCTTGCACATAAACCCTTGGTCAAAGTTCAAATTCATGGTCAAACCCCTAGAGATCCAAAAGGCTCATTTGGTTTTCTTACGTGTTCTCCAAATTTCGCTATAGAAGTTCAAAATCGGCCAATATAAAAGTTTTTCCTTATCTCCGGGAACACATTTTTCATAATTGGCAGACATTCAAATTTTGAGCGGAAGTTCGCTTAAATTCGAGTTGAACGCACTGTCAACAGTAAACCGGGCCGAGAATTTCAGAAAATTCATCACGATTTTTCCCACAAATCTATTCACCAAAACATAGGTCGCCCTTTGGGAAAGTTGTAGTGCTTTAGCTCCTCTACAACTTTTATTTTTAGAGATTTTTCACTTAGTTATCATTTTTGGGAGTTATGCAATTTTGAACATGGGTTGTTGAAATAGAAGCTGGCCTCGACGTCATCGTTCGGCGTCCAGAGCGCGCGCGTCCACGGGCCGTCCACGTGGTGTCTTTGGGTCGGTCCGGCGTACGGCTGTGGACCGGGCACCCCGCGGTGGACCCTCCGCCCGCCTGGGTCTTGTGCACCGCGTCCACCCGCGCGGGAACGCCCCGAGCGGACACGCACCAGCCGCGCCAGGCGCCAGCCGCGCCGCTGCCACGCGAGGGCGCCCTGTGCCAGTCCGCACAATAAAAGGGGAAGCGAGGTGTGCCGTGTGCTTTTGCTCATCCGCTCCGTCGTCCTCGACGAGCTCGCCACCCCCTGCTCGATTCGCACGCCGCCGCGACGCTTCGCGCGGAGCAGAGCTCGGTCGAGCATCGAAGCAGCCACTGTCATAGCCGTTCAGTCTCCGCCGAGCTCGCCGCCTCTCCTTTGTTTCCCTCCACTCCTACTTCACCCCTGGGACGCGCCGAGTGCTGGCCCTGCGCGCCACGACGCCGTTCGCCGGACCGGGGCCGCAGCAGAGGCCGCCGGCCACTGCACCGCCACCGGCCGGTTCGGAGCCTTCTCTGCACCCGTTTGAGCCCAAGGATCGGACCAGGGTAAGCCCCCGAACCTTCCTAGCCGCTTCCTCGACCCAGACCGGCCATGAATCGCCGCCGGCGAGCTCTCAACCGCTGGCAGGGGCTACATTGCAAGACTCGAGTTTTGTTTAGGGTGTTTTTTGTGAAGTAGGGGCTGTTTCGTAATTTCTGAAAAATAGTATAAGGCCCTGACTGTAATTGTTGTTTAGGGTTTTAGCTGAAACTTAGAAAATGCGTTAAAAATAGGAGAAACTTCAGAAAAATGTAAATCCAATTGTTTTGGATTCTTTGTGAGCAGATCTACAACTTTTAGAAAAGTTGTATAGGGTTTTCCTAGATAGTTTTGAAATGTAAATTCAAAATCAGTTTGAGGTACTTTTATTGTAATTCAAAATGTAATCATGAAATGGATGTGAAATTTGGATATGTTGTTTTGTGAACCATGCTCAGCTCTGTGACCAAGTTTCACACATATTTGTTGTGTAAATTCATAGTTATGATTTTTGGAAGATTTATGTTAGATTAAGCTTGATGCTTTTTATAGTCCCCTAAAGAAATAATTTCTTTAAGCACCTATGCACCTTAGGCTTTTGTCATGATGTTAAGCATCTCTGGAAAAATAATGGTGATTTTAGGAGCTTGTTTGAATGGTGTTTTGGAAGTACACTTGTGAAGGATGTTAAATGCATAACTTGAAAGATATGATAGATCCACTTGTATGTGTTGGTCAGGAGCTTATATTTGTCATGTTTGAACTGTAGGAAAAATTTGAGGTCAAAAAGATTAGTAAATCTTTTTATATGGTTTAATGAAGTTAAACTAGGCTGAATCTTGTCTTTTTCGTTTAAATTAATTTATATATGTTCTGGAGCTGAAACTTGATATTTAAGCTTTTTATAGTCACATGCTGCTGTGTTAAAAATTTGAGATCAGTTGGAGTTATATTTTAATTAATATGAATTATGGATGAATGGCTAGTTAAAAATGGAATAAATAGATGTATATTTATTATTTAAGTTTAATGAAGGTGTTTATGTTTAGTTTCTGTTTGAAATAATTTTAAACACAACCCCTACTGTTTGGTGAAGTTTGTTAAGTTAATTTTCTTGAATATGCACATAATCACCATCAAAGTCATAACTAGTCCATCATCACTCACCCCCAACTCTTAATGAAGTTTAGTAAACTAATTTGTTTAAATGTGCACACAATCACCATCAAAGTAGTAGTTAGTTCACCCTCACCACACACCCTTTTTGTGAGTTTTTCTAGATGTTTAGATGAATGTGGCCAACAAGAGTTGGGTTTGGTGGTAATTCTCCCACTTTCACCATAATCTAATGCATGTGCATAAACATGTAGATTTACCCGACGGGACTTACACGCTCACTCAGGAGGAGGAGGGAGCAGCTAGTGGAGAGGTGAATCACACTGTCATGCAGCAAGACCTGGACCAAAGTCCAGAAGAGCCCAAGGCTTGTATTGAGTTAGAAGAAGGCAAGCACCGGAGTTCATCTAACCCTTTTTCTAAACTCATACTTTATTTTCAGTATTTATGTTTACTTTGTGCATTTAAGTTTCAGGAGTTGTTTTGAAACCTAGATGCATGATCCTTAGGACTGCTATGCTCTTTTACTAGTATGTCAGGACGCTAGTGCCATGCTCTAAGGATACGGTACAAGTCGAGTAATGGCTCATTGCTCGCGAGATATAGGATGCTTATGTTGGAATCATAAGTTGGTTAAATTGACTCGCTCATGTGGTAAGAGCAATGGGTTCGGTCTCGACCGAGTAGCATGGTGCTGGTCTAAGCTATTGAACGTACCAAGTGCTTGTCGGGAATGGGACCGGTAAGCCTAGTACCTAATGAACCAGTGCAGGGACTTTACCGCTACTAATCTTGAGATGCGTCTCTCAGTTTGATTCCGGTAGTGCAAGTGTGAGTCTGGACGTGCCATGTGAGGGCGTTCCAGTAACCTTGTACTTAGGACTGTGGCGCATGTCCCTAATCTGGGGAATGATGGGAACCGTCTGGTCGGGGTAGACCCCGCATTTGTTTTTCTTTGGATTCTTGGGGTCTACTTTCTTCCGTGTATCTTGGGTTTACCTTGTAAGGATATAAATCGATCGATCATCGGTCACTCGCCGTTATCTGAGTCGGCTTGACCACTGGCTACCCCATGATTATTTATGGAACAATTAGATTAATATTGTTGCCTGATTAATTTTGTTTGCACAAACATGCTTGTTTAGTATAGGTGCTTACGTAGAATGGTTAACATACTAGAACTTGAGCTAAAAAATGGAAAGTAAGGATCAACTCTTAGTTGCTTTTGGCAAAACAAACCCACCAGCCAAAAAGTCTTGCATGTCTAGTTGTATTTTTATTTTGTCGGGTTAGTCTTGCTGAGTATTAGCATACTCAACCTTGCTTAATTTGTGGTTTTCAGGTAACCCCATCTGGCCTGGTACTATTCCAGATGGTTGGGAGATTGAATGGGAGAATGACGATGAGGAATGATATGCTTGGATGGCCTCCCATGTGTATCACGCGCTAGTTTTATTTTTCCGCTGTTTAAACTCTGCATTACCTTTACTTTATGTATGAAACCTGCTTTGTAATATTATGTACTTGTGGACTTTTATGTAATATTGAACTTGTACTCTGGTCCCGCTTTCGAGTGGGCTTAGCGCATATTCTCGATCCTGTGTAAGTGATTCACCGGGCATGACCCGGTAGAGGCGACAAAATAACTCTTGGTTATCGCTTATGAGCCAAGTGGACCGACTTAGGTGATAATCCGGAATTATTTTGGGCGGTTCTGTCACATACTGTGTCTTAGCAAAGCCCAACTCCCCGCTAGAGCGAGTCCATACTCCACAGTACCGCCGCCCCTTGTCCTTATCAAGTAAGACCGCTTCTAACCATAGTCCCTAATTAATTAGCCAAGACCAGAGCCATTTAGTTCTCGTGATTACACTGTTGTCCTGGGTGGTTCTTCACGTTCCAATTAAGCATATGATCTTGTATTAACCAAAGGTATATCATAAATGTAAAACATGTTCATCATCGTTGTCTTTCATTAAAACCACCATAACCCAAGTAGTGCAACTAAGCAATACTACCCAACAGAAAGATGAACCCAGGTTCACAAGGAATGATAATAAAGACTAGGATAATCCTTAATAGGACCCATCAATATTAATGCAAAGCATATGCAATGGTGATTAAATAATTATTAGGACAAAAGAATAAGGACACACTTGCCTTTAATCAAAGTAATGATGTTGCTCACAATGTCTTCATCTCTTGCTCTTCAAAGCTCTTGAACCATGTTCATTCTACTCGCATCAATTATCGAGCACAAGCATACAAAGCAAACAAACAAGCAAACTAAGAACAAAGCACCAATCAAATCAAAGCTTTTAAAAGAGCGTACTAAAGGATAGGCTCGATTCTATGGATCACTAAAGCACACAAATCATGCTTAGAAGAGAAAGGTCTGATTAGACTTATGAAACTGCTTGATCTGAGCTAGAACTGGAACTGAAAAGATCTAGAAAGAGACACACTAAGACAAAGCTTGATAGAGAGCGTCTAACGAACGATTTGCATATATGAACATGAAAGACTATAAGCTTAGGTTCATTTTAATTAGTAAAACATATGAACATACTCTAAACTGGAATTAATGTAAGTTAAGCTTTATTTACAAAACCGGCGTAAAGAACTAGTCAACTTTTATTTATAAATGTTCATGTATGAATTATACCAATTAAACATTTAACCTAGAAAAGCTAAACAATGTGATCCTCTAAACGTAACTTTATGATTCAAGTAAACTAATAAAGTTATAATTAAAAACTCATTCATGTTGATATTTAAATAAATTAACATTTATTTATAAAAATCAGTGTAAAAGCCTATCAACTTTTAGTTAGGAAAGTTAATTTAATATTAAGTAAATTAACATTTGGTTTATGAAAAACCGAGATAAAGATTTAATTAGATTCTATTTACAAAAGCATGTGAAATAATCATTAATCAAATTAATATAGATCATGAAAAATGGTGTATAGCACTATATAACTTTTATTTTGAAAAGACATGTTTATCTAAGCATTAATCAAAATTAATATCAAATTAATTTTCAAAAAACATGTATGATGAAAACACACCACTAATGTGCACTTTACATTATTATGAACCTAACGTAACTTGAACGGATAAAAACGGATCTAAAACATAGATTCTATGAAGAAAACAAGATGACAAGGACCTAAAGGAGATTAAGTATATACTTCAGGGGCTTGCAGAGAAGAAGCACTAGACTCAGTGAATAGTCACTGCGAATAGATGGATCTTTGAGGTTAGATCTACAAAAGGTCTCGGGTTGGATCTGGATTGAAAGAATCTAAAGGTTCTAGGAGGCCATCTCGAAAACTTGCAACAGACAAAAACTAATCTACAGATTACTGAAAAAAACAAGGGCCTAAATGCAAAACAGGAGGGGCCTTCTTCCAACTCTTGTTCAGGCAGATGAGGAGCTCCTGATGGTTCAAATCTCCGGCGTCTCGGCAGCCTAGGGTCACGGACGGGTGGCGCATAGGAGAGAGGAGACCGAGGGGGTCCTAAGGGTGTGCTCAGCAACGGCAGACGGCAACGGTGGCAGTCGGAATTTGACTGGCGACGGAGCTCTGGAAGCGGCCGGCTCGGTCCAAGCGGCGGCAGCGTTCCAGCGACGTGGAGGTGAAGAAGGTGGCCGGCTGGTGTGCCGCTCCGTGCTGCGGACACCCAGGAAGCGACGGCTTCGTCCGGCAACGTTGTTGAGCAACGACTGGGCGGCGGCCGGTGCGAGCTTTGACTGGGTCGGCGGCGACGTTTGGCTGCTGCGGCAGGGCTGCGCGAACAGTGAGGCAGAGGGGAAACAGTAGGGGCGCAAGGGACGAGGGTGGCGGCGGCTTTCTAAGCGTGGAGCCCCTGGCCTTGCGTGGCACGCACGCCAAGGTATGGCCTGGCGGCGGGGCTGGCCGTGCAGCATGGGGGAGCTGCTGCCTTTGGCCCAGATGGGCTTCAGCCGGGCCGGAGCGGGTTGAGCCCACGGGCTCGGCCGGTAAGATAGGATAGGATTTATTTTTTTTAATTTTCAGAAATTACTTTCTTGTGTAATGGAAAATCCAGAAATTCTAGATAATTCATTTAAAGCATGAAAAATACTCTGAAAATCCAAAAAATGCCAGGAAAATTCCCAAAGATAGATGGAGACACGAACAATCCAAATAAAGTATTTGGTGCTCATGAAAAGAATTTAGAGCCTTCTAACAAATAGAATTAGCTCGAGGAAAGTGAGAATAAATTCCAGAAAAAGCTGGAAAATTCTCAAAAGATCTGGTCATCATCTAAATGCATTTTAAAAACTTTTTGCACTCATAAACACCAAGATGCATTGACATGAATGCAACACACACATAATAATTTATTTAATTCCGAAAAACAAACAAAGGCTTTTCCTGTACTATATTTCCTGTAAATAAAGTAAATGTTGGAAAATTTTAAAATTGAGTGAAAATTGTTACTTAATTATTTTTTCTATTCACATTCTGAAATTGGAAATTTCAGGGTGTGACACTCCTCCTCCAGGCGGCTGGAGGGCCAAGCCACGTGCGGTGCGTTCGAGGTTGGCGGCGCGTCTGGGTCGAGCTGATGGGGTGCACGGCGTGTTGCCCGCCTCCTCGAGTCTAGCAGCTCCTCATCTTCTTCCGGACGGTGAGCCTCGCGGCGCCACAGGCGTGGAGCAGCAGTGGCCTCCAGCACGACGCGGCGGCGTCCAGGACGGCGGGGCGGGGGACGCATCCCGCTCAGATCCGGTGGTGGCACCGCGAGCTTGAGGCTCCCGGACGCAGATCTGCAAGGTCCTGGTGGTCGAGCTCCCTGCGCGGTCAGCGGCGGCGCTCCCTCCCCCTTCCCCTGCTCCGGTGGTGTGGGGCTCCGGCAGGTGGCGGCGGAGCTGCACGACGTCACGTCTCGGCGCACGGCGCGGCGCTCCCTCCCCTCCCGTTCCCCTGCTCCGCCGTGGCGGTGGGGTCTGATGAAGGGGCGGCGCGCGATGGGTGTGCGCCCAGTCCGCGCGTCGAGGCGTCCATGAAGATGCGGCGGTGGCGGCAGCGACGGCGTGCTCGTGGCCCTGCTCCCCGGTAGCAGCGACGAGGACGAGCCCGCGCCGCTGCGCTTCTCTCTCTTCCGACTCCTAGTGCGGACAAACCATCGGCGCATGAGCCCGCGCCACGCCGTTCTTTTGCGTTCGCCTGGACTCACTACTAGGGAATGAGGCTTTCATCCTGAGACGAATTTCACATTAATACCGGTTATTTTGGCACCCGGTATTAATGTGAACAAAAACCGGTACTAATGTGATAGAGCCCCGCTGCGCTCCCGTAAGAGCACATTAGTACCGGGTGAGAGCTAGTCCCGGTACTAATGTGCCCACATTAATATCGGGGCTAGTTCCCACCCGGTACTAATGTGGCCAAGTCACATTAGTACCGGGTGGGAACTAGCCCCGGTACTGTTGCGGACACATCAGTACCGGTGCAAAACAACCACCGGTACTAATTCTCCCACACAGGTGCGCACCCAACACTTAGAAAAAATCGCCTCTCCGGATCCGCGTGCGCACGGCCCACGCGCCTCTCTCTCTCTCTTCTTTATCTTCCCCACAGCTGGCCGCGCACTCATCTCCCCTCGTCCTTCTCGTTTCTCCTCTCTCATTTATCTCTTTATTTGTTCCCCTCTCACCTCCGATCTCGATCTACTTGCAGGGGCGGTGGCTGGCGGGGTGGCCGGCGCGCGGTGGCCGGCGCGGGCACCGGCGCGGGCACCGCCGCGGCCGTCGTCGCGGCCGGTGCGGGCGGCCGGTGCGGGGGGCTGGAGCCGGACCTCGCGGCGCCGGCCCGGCGCGGCTTTGGCAGCCGGCGCGGGCGCAGGGCCGGCGACGCCCAGGACGCGGCGGGGCCGGCGGCGCGGGCCCTGGAGGCCGGCGATGTGGGCCATGGAGGCCGGCGCAGGTTCGATCTGTTGGTTCTTGTAGTGTTGTTCTTGTTCATGTGAGAATGAATGTGTGGTCGTTGTAAATTTGTGATCTCCTGGCCGGCGCCAATGTGAATCTGTTGGTTCTTGTAGTAGTGTTCGATCTGGAATTTGTGAGATGTAAATTGTTTGTAAGTGAGATCTATATATATGTGATTTGCATTTGTGTAACGAATTCTGTGTATGATTCTATAAGTTGTATGATTATGTGTAAGTTATATATAAGTTGTATGATTCTGTGAATTTTTTGGGGAACGAATGACTGTGTGAAATTTGTGGGTGAAAGAAAGGAAACAAATAAAAGGAAAAGAAAAGAAAAAAAGGAGGGGGAGAGGAGCTGCGGGGGGCACCCACATCAGTACCGGGTCTCATCCCACCCGGTACTAATGTGTACATTAGTACCGGTTTTCAAAACCGGTACTAATGTGACTTCACATTAGTACCGATCGAACAATACCGGTTTGAAAACCGGTACTAAACGGGGTTATGGACCGGTACAAATGAGCGGTTCCCTAGCAGTGACTCCTCTGGATCTAGATGAGACAGAGAAAATCCTGTCGGGTTTGAAAGACGCTGGTGCAGCAGCTTTCCTGCAAAAGTCGACGGGAAAGAGATAGCGTCAGCTATCCCGTCCCTCGGTGCGGGTGGTCTAGCCATGCCATGCACCGGTGCACGAGGCCCGCTTCGTACGGTTGTTGATTGATGCATGCCAGCTTGTTCCGTTAAAAGAAAGAAAAACGACGTAAACCAAATCTATTTTTGAAGCGGCGCCGTGTGCACAGTACAGTATGGACAAAAGTGCTAGTACGAAGCAGTGTATACGTACGTGGGGGAGGTGCGGTCGTTTTCCGCACTGCGAGTTGCTCCTTCCGCGACCGTCCGCCGTCGGGTGAAATGGGGACCGTTAACTACACGTATTATAACTCGGCGTCGTCGCACGAGTGGCGATCATCATTAACTCCGATCCCCATCATGTCACCGTGCGCCGGTGGTGCACACGCCGTACCGCAACTTAATGAGCGACATGGATACCCTCTCGTTCGTCCAAGGGAATGAACAGCACGAGCGCGACGAGATGATGATGAGCAGTAGATTTTGTAGAGCATGCACGCGGCAGCACCATGTGCGTGCGCTGGACGACGTCGTCCTCCTCGTCCCGTGGCTCGTCTCCATCAACTGCCACCATTTCCGGGTCGCCTCGCGTGGAACAGAGAGAACTGCAGCAAGCGCCCCGACCTGACGATGATGGTTCCCGTCACAGGCTCATGCACAAACTCAGCTTGCCACAGCCCACACTCCCACAGTATATAGTACACATCACTTTTCGTCTTCGCAGTTGCCGAGCTTGGTCCACAAAGACGTAGTCCGCATCATGCAGGTGACGGTCTCCTAGGGTGGTACCTTCTCCGGCCAACAACCAACTGGACCTTAGCTGGAATCGTCATGCATGCATGGACCATGTTGTTATAGCTAGGGAGCTGGGAGCCCCCAACCTGTACATGTCTTTCTCCTCGCTGCTTCCAAGATGCACCGCGTTATCGTCACGTGATGCGAGGCAGGCTCTCACGTTCAGCTGCAGCCTGGAGAAAAATGATGTGTGCTGGAGAGGATGCGGCGAATGTACTCCACGTAAAAAGTTGCATGAGTACGCTGATCATGTGGCCACCATGACTGCCTGCCAAGCAAGACCTGGAGTAAAAACCCAACCGGAATTCCTGTTGTTGGGCCTGGCCGAAACAATTAAGGTTTGGGTCGATCCCTTGAATGAGCGAGCTGTAAAGTCGTGGTGGGCCAACAACCGTGGAAAACACTTACCAGTATAACAGAAACGGCCCATCATCATATATCTAAGGAAAAAGTCCTTTTGACGTCCCTCATCTATTACCGAATCTAACTTTCGTCCTTCATCTGCAAAACCGGATATTTGTCAACTATCAAATCCGGTTATTTTTTGTCCCTCTGCTGTTTTGGAGGGTGGTTTTCGCATGACGTTGCCGCAACTGGGTATATAAGGTCTCTCAACTATCCAAAATGTTTATTTTTGGTCTCTCAACTATCAAATCTATTTATTTTTTCCCTTGACTGTTTTGGAAGGTGATATTCACATGACGTGGCGCTAGGTCAATATGCCAGGTACATGTGGAGGTGGGACCCATGTCACGTGACTATCTTCTCCCCTTTCTCATTCTTTCTTCCCTCTCCCTAACACTTCTTTCTCTCTATCTCCTTATCCCTATCCAGAACGACGGAGCTCTAGGGTCGTCGTCCAACGACGGCGAGCTCGTGCGGTGGAGAAAGACGAGCGAAACTGCGGCGGGCTCCTGTGATGGAGCATGCAGAGCGATACGGCACGACGGGCTCGTGTGGCAGAGCGGCTCGTGTGGTAGAGCAAGAGGAGAGAGAAAGAAGGAAGCCACATGACACGTGGGATCCACCATCACATGTACCTCGTATGTGGGACTCATCATCACATTATGCGAAAACCACCCTCTAAAACAGCCGAGAGACCTAAAATAAATAGATTTGATAGTTGAGGGATCTCATATATCTGGTTGCGCCCAAATCATGCGAAAACCACCTTCAAAACAGCCAAGAGACTAAAAATAAACGGATTTGATAGTTGAGGGACCTCAGGTACCCAGTTTTGCGGATGAGGGACCAAAATCAGACTTCGACAGTAGATGAGGGACGTAAGAAGGACTTTTTCCTATATCTAAGGATATGACGACGACCGTCACGAGGAAACGACCAAGCTTACAAACTTTTGAACCAAGGCATGGAAGAAGAACACGGACGGGGCGGCGGGGACGACGACGGCGGGCGAGAAGCGACTCCAAACCCTACACCTACAGGGGGCCCACGCACGCCGTCCCAGGCTGTCTTTTCCGCACCCATCAATTGTACACGACACTTGTGCCCTAATTAACCAAAGCTTCCATCTCCTTCCCTAACCGGCCAGCGCGCGCCTGATTAAAACGCCGCGGAGGGGCGGCGCGGGTGGAAGGGGTTCGCCGCGGGGCGAGGGGTGCGCGGCGCGGCGGGCGCGCCGCCCGTGGCCGCCGTGATGCGCTCGCAGCGCGGGCACATGGTGAGCGCGGACGCCGGGAGCGGCTGCCGGGTGTGCGGGGAGAACACGGTGGGCGGGGCCACCCGCATCGCGCGCAGCTCCTCCACCTCCCGCTGCAGCCGCCGGTTCTCCTCGGTCAGCGAGCCGAAGCACCGCTTCAGGTACTCGCACTCCATCTCCGTCTGCTTCAGCTTCGTCCTGCACGCCACACGTCCGTCTTCATGTTAATTATCATAGGTATACATACTCTATGACAGCAACGAGTCGTCAAATTACCACAAAACAGAGCCAAAGCAACTGTAGTTTAATTGTCACAGAGTATCTAATCATGACCCTATGACAGGATTGTTAAGTGTACACAAATCAAGCTCTCTCGCTCTCTCTCTGTCCTGACATGCACGACACATCTCTGACCGCCAGAAGTTTCTTCAACTGACATGTTAATGGAGGTTAAAATAGCGTCAAGCCGAGTACTAGAAGCGACTTTATTTGACATTATAGGTCCCCATTCCGAGATCATATATATCATCAGCCCCCGACAAAGAGTGGAGCGAGGCCAATGACTTTGCAGGGATAAGTTGGATTAGCATGCACTTCGGTCACTTGTTCCTCACGTGGCTTGCTAAACCATCCATGATCTCTCAATCCATCACAACTAGGGTCAGCAAGCTACAGGTAGCTAATACCCCTAGCACGTGCCGATTAGTCCACGTGCCCGTGCTTTTGGGGCAATCAGCTCGGCCTTTAGCTCTAGAGACAATCTGATTGCACGAGCATCATGGAGTAATCTATCCCGTCCAAGCTCAATGGAGTACATAAGCGTGAAGCTCTGCCTACTTTTATTTGGCTAGAGAATCTAGCTGACTGTTGTTGTCCCACTTCGTGGATGCAGTCCAAGTTTCAAGATGGATACCTAATGATCCTTGTCACCTTAACTAGAGCTGACTGAAAGGGTCCATGATTTTGTTGGAAGGAAGTGGGTTCGTTGAAGTACTAGACTATTAGTATAAAGTGAACCTACTAGTTTCATCAACATTTTGCACAAGCACTCTATCTATATGGCCGGGATAGATGTAGAGTCTAATGCAACTTTGTATATACTATAGAACACTGAGTAGTTTTTTTTTTCTTTTCAATATTTCATCTAGGGTGGACAGAAAGGCTGTACTCATCAATTTTTTCTAATAGCTAGACTAGCGAAAGTTGGTCAGAGTTTTCTATATGGGAAATACCAAAACAAGTTGGCCTTCAAAGTAATGGCCCCTTCCCCTGCAATGTGAGCACGTGAACCATTAGAAAAGCTACATGTATGACTACAAGATGTCAGCTTTGATAAATGGCCTATGTTCATAAATACTTATGACAGTGACTGATTTATCCTCGGAAACATAAAATATGTTACATGTGTGCATATATCCATTTGCAGCACATTTTTATCTGCTAATAAATGGTTCATTTTGTTTCATTATTAGTATTAAACTTGACAAAACACTGAATATTTCTTTCAAACATAAGAACCTTGCAGGCCCTTAAGTGTTTCTAACCTCTCTTGACAGCTGACCGGCTTATTATACGTACTAGCAGTAGTTATGGATGACTGCCATGTACTGGCTGATGCAGTAGTAGTGGACGCAAAAACTAGTAGTTTATCAAAGAAAACCACACATAAAGGAGTAGCTGGGCAGCTGTTTTGCCATGGTTACTAGCCGCTGGCAGGCTAGCTAGTACCCATTTGTGTATGAAAACGCAGAAATCGTATAGATGCTAGGCAGCCAGCCGTTTGCCGTGGTTATTGTGTATGAAAACGCGGCAAATACTTTTATACGCATATATGGAAGCATCAGGAAGACGGGAAGGGATTTAATGAGGCCCCTGTTCTTTTCGTTGTGAAAAGCACTATTCACCTATCACATCCAACACATCTACTCTCACAAGAAA